>BSWB01000002.1:138882908-140132908 GCA_033239125.1 Fagopyrum homotropicum
ACGTCCCTGCAACCTCCTCACCATCAGTCTCTTTCCATTGCAACCTCACCTCTCAAGCATCCTAGCTGCAACCTCGAGCCTCTATTTGTAACACCCTATTCAATCATCAACCTACATCATTTGCATCATGTGAATGGTGGTTTATGGTAAACTTATAAGGATTGATTGCTACCCAGGTCAACAAGATATCTTCTTTTTCAATGGTCGAGTGATGACAAAGAACTCTGGAGATAAGCATGCTCGTGCGGGAGCAATTTCAAGATGGGTGACCTCTTGGGAAGTTTCAAGATGGGTGGCCTCCTGGGAACTCTAATACCATCTGTAAGACCCGAGGTCTTAGGGACGTTGTCTGTATGTCAATCATGCTCGTGCAAAAACTTCTGATGAGATCACCCATCCTGAAATTGCTCCTGCACAAGCACGCTTAACTATAAAGTTCATTGTTCTCATTAGACCACTCAAAAAGAAGAATTCTTGTTGACATGGGTAGTGATCCATCCTTATAAGTTAACTATAAATCCCCATTCATATGATGCAAATTATGCATGATGATAATTTAACGGGGTGTCACATTTTTACCTCTTACTCACCCCCTCCAGCCACCATCACCATGTCTCAATCGCCAGCAATAACCCTCGCTGGAACTAGAATGAGCCAACGCCTCGTGCCGCCGCCGTGGCTAGCAGCAAGTAGTGTTTCCTCCGCTCTTTGTTCTTTCGGGAACCCACGGTCGAGCCTAGAATCGTTGTTGTTGTTGCCGAACTTCTCCTCGTCGTAGCCAGAGATGGAGCCTATAACCCTGCCACCCTCGCCTACATCGTTCGCCGCCTCCCGCCTCGGTGCATGCCACCGGAGTAGCCGTAGTGGAAGAGTTCCAGCCGCCTCTTAAAGTATTTCTAGTTGGGCTGCCTTACTTTTGGTGTATTTATGTTAAAGTTCCTAAACTTTACCTTTACATTTTCTGCCCATATTTCATGATTTTGCAGTTCTCACCTCGTTTGGTTATTTACAAAAAATTGTGTAACTTTTTATTTACATTAATGACCAATATTTAAAAATTTTGCGAAATTGCCTTGGAAAAGTATTTACATAAAATAGTCAAGTTTTATATTACAAGATATAACCCGAACTTCTTGAATTCACACTTTTTATTGTGAAAGGATAATCACAGTTTTTAGCCCAAGTTTTTTGTCACGGTTTTGACCTATATTTTATAAATTACATTATATGTCCCAAGTTTAGCAAATGGAGTTAAACTTGTGTAGTTGGTGTTGTTTAGGTTTCATGTTCTATGGAAGCACCTTTGAGTAAGGTTTTTGCTCAAGTCGAAGTTTAACAAGCGTAGATCGACATACGTTCCATCCTCGTTACGTGAGTCCTCTTAAATCCTTTTGTGGACAATGTTTGTTACACGTTATAAGTTGCGGAATTTTGGTGTTTTGACTGATGATATGCCTAGTAGGATGTTACTAGGTACTTGACTACTTGGATAATAGGGTAATGACAGACCCTACATGAAGTACAACCCTCATTCAAGTTAGGATGAAGTTACTTCTACACCTTTTAGATGGTTTTTTGTGATGATAGTCGTAGTGTATAAGTTGATTGCGGAACTTTTGCTTTGATTAGGTTGTTTTGAGGATTGTCAAGTTTTGATGCTTGATTGACCGCTTGTCGCTTTTGGCTAATTGTGTGCGTTTGAGTAAGATCACCAAGGCAAATACTTGTCGACTTTTATATGAGCATTGATGACATGACTTATGACCTACGTTTAGGCTTGCATTCAGGTATATTTTCTCTTTTTTTTGATGCATTGGCATTAGTTCGTGGAATTTATACTTGATCAAGTCATATTGTTAGAAACGATGTCTACACGAGCTTTTCTCATTTTTCAAGCACGTTGGCGATCTTTTGGACATTATATATCGACACATTTGGGGATCAAGCCTCGTGGTGGGTCGTATTCGAGACCCGAACGAAGCAAGTTTTGGATCAAAGAAGAAATCAAGTGTGATCTCGGGTTGGTGTAGGATTGATCTCGGCCGAGGTTCCTGAATCCTACACCGCCCGAGGTTTTCATTGGAAGAGGGCTCACATGAAGAATCTAAAATCTCGGTCCCGATGTGTACCTTTTTCCCATGGCCGTAGTTCTCCGAGATTGACCGAGATTTCTCTCCTAATCAAATTTTTGACAATTGTCACAAATTTCAGAACGACCCTTGCTTTTTCGGCGGTGGAGTGTGATTTTGGATGTTGCACGCTAACCCTTGGAACCACACCTCAAACTTGGAGAGCTCCATTCTCTGTTGTTCAAGAAGGTTCTCCTTAGAACATTATTGTGAGATTTTTGAGTGATTTTTGGGGGACAAAACTTGAAGGTGTTTGTGAGATCCGACTTTGAACAAGTATTTGAGTATTGTAAGACTTTGTTACTGAGCAAATTCCAACTAAGATCTCTTTCTTTCTTTCTAATTTCCACCATGGCTTGTTTGTTGAAGATGAATATGAATGTTGATCTAAAAATGCATGTTGTAGGCTAAATACTTGTGATTCTACGGTGATAGATCTATGATTATGGCTTGGATCATGATAGAATGAACTTGCATTTTTAGTTTAGGACCTTTACCTGCTTGAATACTATCTCTTAGGAATCTCAACCTGTTCTTCATGAATCTCGGCCGAGATTGATATGATCCACGTGAGGTTTTCCTCTATTGTGCCGTATTTGATGAATCTTTATGTTAGAATTTTTATGTCATAAACCCTAGTGTTTACAGAGTTGAATCTAGCTAGGACGTGTCCCAAGTTAGTAAATTAAGTGCGGAAAGAGACTTACCCGGTGATTTCCTCCCTTAGGTATAGAAGATGATGAATTCTAGGTAGAGTAGAGGTGTGAAAACCTCTATTGAATTGTGTGTACTAGGTTTCATGTGTAAGCCGAGCTTATTCCGAGACTTAGCCAGTAAGGATTGATTAAAGCCTTAGGTAGTGAACCGGTTTGTGTTGATTTCGCGAACCTTAGTTAATAGGAAGTATGGTGCGGGATAGTGGAACATGAGACCTCTCCCGTGATTGTTCCCATTGACGAAACGTTCAATCCTCTAGCAACCAGTAACTTGTCCTTGCATTTTATGAATCTTGAATCCAATGCCATAATCGAGATCTTGAACTCTAGAATCCGTCTTTCTCATATTACTCTCACATATTGCCTTGTGTTGTTTGTTTATTATTTGATATATTGAAGTTCTGATCTTTGATGGATCCAAAACCAAAATCCAAACAAAACATCATGATTTTCACCTTTTTCTTCCCCTCTCTCTTCTCAATCTAGGTTTGTAGTATTTGTGATCACTTGCATGATTTAATTTCACCTTAGTCTTTGTGTTTGACCTTGAAATTCTTGTCTTGCTACGAAACGACCCATGCACTATGGGTTCGCTGGGTAGATTTAAGAGATTATTGCAAGATATAAATTTAAGACTTTTTTGTGGACCTTTTGGAGCGAACAAGTTTTTGGCGCCGTTGTCGGGGACTAGGTTTGAATTGAATCATTTGTGTGTGATTGTTAATAGTGTAGATATTTATTTTGCTTTTGATCTTGTTTGGTTTGTGTCTTTAATTTTTTCAGGGATTCTTTCCCCCCTTTAGGTGTATGCGAAGATCTCGTGGCAAGGAGTTAGCTCCGTTCCATCCTGAACCGGTGAAAACCCTTAGAATTAGATCCAAGGTCCCAAAGAAGAAGAATGAAATAGCCGTAGGAAATCTTCAAGAGGAGTTGAACGATGCTTTGGAGCAAATAAGGAAAAGGGATGAGGCCTTGGGGAATGACAAGAGATCAACAAACGAGGGACTAGAAGCAACGATGAGGGAAAATGCGGAAATTAGGCAAGCCTTGATGCAAAGAGAAGTTAATATCCGTCAAGAAGTACCTCTACCACCGCCTCCACCGGCGGAAAATGTTCGGATGGGGACTATCATTGAAGAGCCACAAACTCTTGGACTATCATTGAAGAGCCCAAGTCCTCGAAATGATCCGCCACAACCAATTAGGAGGAATGGAAGGGGAGTCTTCACATCAACATTTATTAAACGATGAGAATTTGATGGAGACGTTGAGACCGCCAAGATTGAAGAACAACAACCACATGCTTAGATTGTTTTCCTTCTCACTTAATGGTAAGGCTCTAGCTTGGTATCAATCCATCCCATAAGGACGAGTGGGCACTTGGAAGGAGATGACCACCAAGTTTCTTACAAAGTTCTTCCCACCTTCCAAGACAACCGAACTTAGAGGGAAGATCAATGCTTTTGTGATGAAGGACAAGGAGAGCTTGTTCAAATCTTGGAGCGGTTTATGACCCGACCTACCCACGATTCTTGCCACCACCATCTGAGGAGTGAGCCGACTTGCCGGACCGCCATATTTTTACATTGTGAGTATCTTTTTCCACTTTTCAATTTATTTCTTCATATTGAAAACAATGTGGGTTTTAAGTATGGGGTGGAGGTATTTGCAATATTTTTGCATGTTTCTTTTCATTGCATTGCATTTAGGATAGTTTCACATTTCCTATCACATTTCTTTTCTTTTTGCATTGTATATATCTACATCAAAAATCCAAAAAATTGAAATTTTTTTAAAAAAATTGTGCTTCTAGGATTGACATGACCCCTATGATGATTTTTGTGTGTGAATTGGATTTGGATGGCACTTGTGTGTTTGAATTAATTCTTAGCATATGTGGACTTGAGTACTTCACTTGGATCTGTATGTGACTTGTGATGTTGATTGTTGTCTAGATTGGATTGATAATTGATAGTCAAAACTACATGATAGATTCTTACACATCATCTAGGAATGATTAAGGCATTCAATTCTTTCTTCTTTTCATCTTGATCATGTTTATTTGAGCACCTCATTTGATTGAAAATGTTGCCTCTTTTGACCCATCCGGGAATTAGGAGCATGCTAGTGTGATTGAGTGTGTAATGAACAAGTGTGGGATGATGTTTGTGATTAAGGAGTTGATGTAGTTGAAGTTGTGAAAAGTGTAGAAAAATAGGTTTGTGAATGTTGGTCATTAAGATGAGTAATTCGGTACCATTCACATAGTCGGGTGTTTGTGTCTTGTCAAAGTCGGATTGACCGATTGTCCTAACGAGTCTTGGTATGTGCATCTTGTGTGAGGCACCTCGATAAAATTCCCGAGGATCGCTAATCACCAAGGATTTGGATTTTGTGCACCAATACCATTTTCTCAACTGAAATAAAAAAGAGAGAAAAGAAGAAATAGAATACTTACACTTGATTGGTGGATGTTGAGTAAAATGATGTTGTGGAGTTAGTTCCTTTCCCGGATTAGATGGAGACGTTGACACGTATCTTGGCCTCTTCTTTTTTAAGTCCTTAAGACCTTTGTTCACATGTGTTATGACTTAGTGGTCTAAACTTAGTTTCCTTATGAGTGATCTTGACAATTTTGACTTGCTTTGCGTATATGGATTCCGAGTTAAGTGTTATTGTATTTTTGTCTTTTGATTCTCTTTTACACACAATTGTTCTTTCCGTTGCCATGAAACATCAGTATGAGGGTGATCTATGATTAGAAGTAAAATTGCCAAAAATATATTGTCTTTGTTTTCCACTTTCATAATTCATGTCATCTTGCAGCTTAGATTTTGATCTTGTTTGGGGACAAGTAAGAGGCAAGTATGGGGTATTTTGATGAAATGACTTATGACCTTAGTTTAGGCTTGAATTTAGGTAGATTCTCCCTTTGTTGTTGCATGCATTGGAATTAGTTCTTGGCATTTATGCTTGATCGATTTACATTGTTAGAGAAAATGTGTTTATGAGCTCTTGTCGGTTTTTCAATCATTTCGGCGATCCTTTGGACGTTATCGACACATTTGGGGATCAAGCCTCGTGGTGGTTCGTACTCGGCACCCGAAGGAAGCAACTTTTGGAGCAAAGAAGAAGTCAAGTGTGATCTCGGTTTGGTGTAGGATTGATCTCGGCTGAGGTTCCTGAATCCTGCACCGTCCGAGGTTTTCATTGGAACAAGGATCACGTGAAGAATCCAAAATATCCACCCCAATGTCTGCCTTTTTCCCGCGGTCAAGGTTCTCCAAGATTGACCGAGATTTCCCTCCGAGCAGCTTTTCGACAGTTGTCACAAATTTCAGAACGACCCTTGCTTTCTTAACGGTGGAGTGTGATGTTGGATGCTGTAGGCTGACCCTTGGAACCATACCTTAGACTTGGAGAGCTCCATTCTCTCTTGTGCAAGAGGACTCTCCTTATAAAATTATTGTAAGATTTTTGAGTGATTTTTTTTGTGGTGGGGGAGGGGGGGGGGAACTTGAAGGTGTTTGTATGATTGAACTTTGCACAAGTATTGGAGTATTATATGACTATGTTACCAAGCAACTTACAACTATAATCTCTCTCTTTCTTTCTAATTTTCTTCATGGTTTGTTTGTTGAAGATGAATATGAATACTGATCTCAAAATGTATGTTGTAGGCTAAATAATTGCGATTATAGGGTGATAGATCTATGGTTATGTGGCTTGGATGATGATAGAATGAACTTGCATGTTTAATTTAGGACCTCTGCTCGAATCCTATCTCGTAGGAATCTCGGCCAAGATTCATATGATCCACCCAAGGCTTTCCCCTATTGTGTCGTATTTGTTGAATCTTTATGTAAGGATGTTTGATTTCATAAACCCTAGTGTTTATTGAGCTGAATCTGTATAGGACTTGTCCCATGTTAGTAAACTAAGTGCGGAAAGAGACTTACCTAGTGATTTCCTCCCTTAGGTATAGAAGATGATAAATTCTAGGTAGTAGAGCTGTGAAAACCTCTATTGGGTTATGTGTACTAGGTTTCCTGCGTAAGCCGAGCCTATTCCGAGACTTACCCAGTAAGGATTGGTTTAAGCCTTAGGTAGTGAACCGGTTTGTGTTGAATTCGCGAACCTTAGTTCCTTGAGATTTACCCGGGAATAGAAAGTTTTGTGTGGGATAGTGGAACATGAGACCTCCCCCTTAATTGTTCCCATAGAAGAAACACTCAATCCTCTAGCAACCCCCAACTTGTCCTTGCATTTTATGAATCTTGAATCCAATGCCATAATCGAGATCTTAAACTCTAGAATCCGTCTTTCTCATGTTACTCTCACATATTGCCTTGTGTTGTTTGTTTCTTATTTGATATATTGAAATTTTGATCTTTGATAGATCCACAACCAAAATCAATACAAAACATCATGATTTTCACCTTTTTCTTCCTCCCTCTCTTCTTAGTCTAGGTTTGTACTATTTGTGATCACTTGCATGATCCAGTTTCACCTTAGTCTTTGTGTTCGACCTTGGAATCTTGCCTTGCTACGAAACGACCCATACATTGTGGGTTCTCTAGGTAGATTTAGGAGATTAATGCAATATATAAATTTAAGACTTTTGTGTGCACCTTTTAAAGCGAACAAGCATGAGTAAGTTTAATGTCATTTATTTTGTTATATGCATGATTTGATGCTTTGAATGATGTTGATTTTGTTATTTTTGAACCATGCATTTGTGGTATATTAAAGGAATGAGTTTATGAAATCTTTTGACATTTTCTTTCACTTGCGTGGCGTTTTGCCAACGTTGGTGGTGATATGTTTACCTTGCATTCATGATATTATAAAAGAAACAAAGTGTTGGCGTTGAGTATTTGAGTGGTGATTTGGTCTTTGACCTAAGCGGGCAGTTTGCCAAAATTGTTATGAAATTGGTGATTTGGTCTTTGACCCTTTGGTTACATCTACATACCGGTTTGACATGATTATAAGCATATTTAAAGCATGTTAATTATTGTACTCTTTTGTGTATTTTCTATAAGTAATCATGTGATATCATGTATGATTTTATACTTATCTAGTTCATATATTAAATTTCTTATTTACCGGCTGAGTCTAGTGGAAGACTAACCCCACCATGGTGGGGCTGACTATGTTTTTATAACGAGGTTTAGAATCGGTTTAAGAGCATGGAACTCGAGCGACCTAGATAGCTAGTGGGAGTTTATGCTTTGGTTGAGCTTGGTAGTCTTTTCTTTTTCTCTAGGACTTGTTCCTAACTTTTGTCTTATATCTTTAGGTTAGTGAATTGTATTTCTAGACCATGTTGTTATGGCCTCGAGTTTAACCCGGTTGAATGTTTATTTTGGAACGTTTATGGTTGATGTCATGGGCCGACAATTGGTTTTCTTACCTCTATATTGGCAAGTTTTTATTCTTTTGTTCAGTCTTTTAAGAGCCTGAAGGATTCCTTGTCTGGATTCATGTTGTTATAACGTTATCCCATTTTGGGACGTTACAAAAGTTGGTATAAGACGTAACCTTGAGATATGAGTGTTAGCATGAAATATTGTGATATTTAAGGCACGTTTTCTAAACATATTTGATTCATATTGATAGTCTTTGATTGAACTTTGCTACATATGTGAGCTAGTATTACCCATATTGTCGATATGGATGTCTACACTAGTTCTATGTTGATTATAGGTGATTTGGAGCTATTTTCGAACGTAATCGAGCAAAGGAGAGTTGATTTGATATGTCCAAGGATTGAGGACATTCTTTGGAAGCAAATTGGAGTTTTAGCTTGAGGAATGCACGAGGCTAGGGAAGAATCACGTTCTTGCCCTAAACCACGCTCTAAAATACGGCCGTACTACGAACCATGTTCAGTTCCACGGCCGTGGAACCCTGCAAGAGTGGCGTGATGCATTCCAGTAACTTACACGGCCGTGGAATACATGGTACAAACCGTGATCTAATCCACGCCCTAAATTACGGTCGTGAGAACTTCCACGACCGTGATCTTGGCGGATCTTTTCGCCACACTTTGAAGCCACGATCTTTTGAAGATTGGGCCGGGCCGATATTTTATCTTGCCCTATAAAAAGACGGACGAAGCAAGAATCCCTCATCCCCGCTTATCATCACTACTTAGACAGCTTGGCTTCGCTTACCCTCATTTATCACCGCCATCTCCGTTGGAGGAATCTCAACGCTGTTTAGCCTTTGCTTGGAAGTATTGATCATCTCATTGGAGATTGAAGTTCGCATCTGGGAATTACCCTAATCTCGCACTTTTGGTGGAGATTGCTGTTGAGATCTCCGGATTGGCGGAAGATCGAAGCTTTTGGAAGATTTTGCAAGGAGATCTCTCTTCTTGTTTAGGTTTGATTTGGAAAACGGATTGACATCCCGTTTTCCCTTCTTTCCTAAGGTTGTGATTGTTTGTTTTACTTTGAATCCTTTGACAACACTTGTTCTCTTTGTGACTTTGAGATTGGTTTGAAGATTATTGAAAGTTCTTGAAAGTTTTCATCTTTCTATCTTTTAATTCTTGAATTGATATCAACATGACTGTTATTGGCTAAAAACCCTTAACAATTCTAAGGTGAAGGGTTGATAGTTGTGGCTTAGATGATGATAGATCGATCGTAAACAGATTAGACCCTGAGAGTTAGAGAGAATCGCCGACAACCCTAAATTACGGCCTGTTCTTGAGTCCACGGCCGTGGAACCTCAAGAACTAACCGTGATTTCCCTTAAGTCTACGAACTTCCTTTTACTTTAATCCAAAGTTAAAGGTTTGCTTTAACTTAGTTTAGACTTGTCTTTTCTAGGTGGTAGTGAAGCCTCAACAACCTCTACCTCGATTGTGAGTGTCACAACCTCAATCGGTTTAGTTAGTCTTGATCCTTGGGTTACAAGTTTGGGTATTTGACATAAATTCTTGCCTTTAGAATCTTTCTATATTGAGCCTCAACAACCTGTATAGAGAGCGCCTTGTAGGTGAGTTACATAAGGTTTTTGGAACTTCACCGTACGATTACCTTACATTAGCATACCTTTGCATATCTCAACTCTGTCTTTATATCATTAAGTATATCTTGAATCGATTGCCACAGCTGGATACTTGGATCTTTAAGATTGTTGTTTTCCCAATATATTTGCAAACTCTCATATTTACTCGCTTGATAATCTGCTATCGTATTTGTTCCCACCCAAATCCCTGTGTTCGATACTCTGGAATTCTTGCTTAGCTACGTCGATCCGTACACTGCGGGTTCGCTGCTTGATTCTAGTTTTATAAATTTAAAGCTTATTTGCACACACCTTTAGGGGCGAACAAGTTTTTGGCGCCGTTGCCGGGGATTTGGTTTCGGCCGAATCCGGTTGCCGGCTGTCAAGCTTGGGAGCTTGCTCTCGTTATTTGATATTCCTTTGAGTGCATGCGCAGGTCTAGGAACACCGAAGATCTCTTACCTCTTGATCAAGAGCTAGAGAAAACCTTGAGGCAAAAGCGCAAGGAAAAGAAGATGGCCGAAGAACACGAACGTGATCTTCAAACGGAATTGGCGGAGAAGGAAGCTCAACTCCGATGGAACGAGACTCTCCGCCAAGATGAGATGGATCGTCATCAATCTCAAGTTAACATTTTACAAGACATGATCTTCCAGATGAGGGTAGAAATGAGCGACCTTAAGAATAAGGGAAGCAAGAAATCCTCAAGGAAAGCATCAAGGTCTAGAAGAAAAAGTCACTCATCAGCTGATGATAGTGATTCTTCCATGCCTCCGCTGGAGGAGATTGATCCTACGATCAATGTAAATCCTTTCCATCCACAAGGAGCTACTAATCACCGCATTCCGCCTAGGAATGTGAGGATCGAACGTGTGGATAATGAGCCAAGAACTCTTGGCTAGCGGATGGATTCAACACAACAACCACGCCGCTTGGGTGTGAATTTTGATGCTGAAGATGTGCAAGGGTTTAGCTTTAACCCTCAAGTTATTACTCTTGTTCGCCAAAGCCAATTTGGCGGTACAAGCGCTGAATCTCCACACCAACACTTGCAAAACTTTGAGTGTATGATGGAGACGATGAGACCGAAGAGTGCTACCACCAACAGTTACAAGCTCAAGCCTTTCTTCTTCTCTTTGAAGGGGAAAGCGTTGTCTTGGTACCAAGCTCTTCCTAATGGGAAACTAGACACGTGGGAGGACCTTTCCGCGGAGTTTCTCACCAAATTCTTCCCGCCATCCAAAACGGCGGAACTTAGAGGTAAGATTAATGCTTTTTCCATGAGACCTAACAAAAGTTTGTTTCAATCTTGGGAAAGGTTTCAGGATTTGCTCTTGGATTGCCCTCATCATGGCATATCCAAGCTTGCCTTGCTAGAGATTTATTACAAGGGGCTGGATGCGGGAACGCAATTCAACCTCCAATCCCTCTCATGTGGAACGTTCATGGACATGAGAGAAGATGAAGCTTGGGACTTCATCGAGAAGCAAGCAAGAGTCATAGAGAAGTATTCCCACCGGAAAGTGGAGGGAAATCGTGTGGAGCAAGGAGCGAAGCTCACACATGAAGCTCAAAATCAGATTTTCTCCCTCAACAATGAGATCAAGGAGTTGAAGGAGGCTATCAAGACCAACTTTCCAAAGCAACAAGAGAAGGATGTTGGCTATTTGGGCAACAATAATGGCGGTGATAACACCAACCGCAACAACAACAACAATAACCGGAATAACAATTGGAATGGAAACAACAACAACCGGAACAACAATTGGAACAACAATAGGGGTTCAAACAACAACAATTGGCGCTCCAATCAACAAAATTCCGGTAACTCTTATCCTTCCAACTCTAATTCACTAACTCCACCTTCCTCTTCCTCTACTCCTTTGAAAAGCCAGGGGCAATCATCTAATGGAGGAAACAATACGGGAAAGGAGAAGCCCGATCCCATGTTGGAAACGATCTTGGGAAAGCTTCAAGGGTTGGAGAACCGCCTCATCAAGGTTGATGATCAAGTTTCTAAGGTTGACAAAGCTCAAAATGTTTTGGAAAACCAAATGTTCAACCACGCGGAGGAAGTTCCTAGAAATTAAGGGAAACTTCCAGGAAAGACGGAGGACAACCCTAAGGGAAGGGTGATGGCGATTACAACTAGGAGCGGAGTGACCACCACCGATCTGCAGCCTACGTTCGTTGAAGTCCCCGTAGAGAAGGACAAAGAAAAGGGGAAGGAGAAGGAAGATGTCTATGTTCCTCCTCCAGCTTACAAACCTCCCCTACCATTTCCTCAATCTAGAGCGCGAGCGCGCCTAGACAAACAATTCGGTAAGTTCATAGAACTCATGAGTAAGCTGCATATTAATATACCCTTCATTGATGCTATTGTAGGTATGCCGGCTTATGGCAAGTTCTTGAAGGAGCTCCTCTCCAACAAGAGGAAGCTAGAAGATTTTGGTGAGGTCAAGATGAGTTCGGATTCTTCGGATCTCATCAAGACCATGAAGGAGAAAATGCCCCCAAAGTTGAAGGATCCGGGGTCATTTTGCATTCCTATTGGAGTGGGAGATGTCACATATGACGCTTTATGTGACTTAGGAGCAAGTGTGAGCATCATACCACTTGCATTATGCAGGAAGATCGGTTTAGGCGAGCCTAAACCGGTAAAGATGACGTTATACATGGCGGATCGATCCATCACTCGCCCCGTCGGTATTGTAGAAGACGTCCCCGTCAAGCTAGGTAAATTCTTTGTTCCCATTGATTTTGTCGTACTTGACATTCCTGCAGATAGTCCGGTCCCGATCATACTCGGAAGACCGTTTCTTGCAACTTCCGGCTGCATGGTCGATTGCAAGAATGGAAGACTCGCTTTTGATATTGGAGAAGAGAAAGTAGAGTTCGTTCTTTCCACTCTAGTGAAGGAGCCAATCTTTGACGAGGATATTTACGATATCCAAGACGAAGAAGGTTTGTCTAGGGAGGAGGTAAGCGCGATTCTCTTTAACGATCCTTTACAAAAGGTTATCACTATGAGTCTAACCAATGTAGGGGAAGAAGAAGAGTGCAAAGAGGAAATTGAAGCCTTAGAAGCACAAGAAGAGATGCATGAAGTGGAGTTTGAGAAACTCCACGATGAGGCTGAGAATATTAGAATCCACGGTCACACCCTATATTCCACGACCGTGGATTTCACAACCAAAATCGACCTCCATTCCAGTGGATTACACGGCCGTGGAACATCTGGAGGGCCCGTAATTCTGACCGTGGAAGAAGATGACCGGCATACTTCTTCAACTTCTTTTGATTCTCCTCCAAACCACTCAACATCCTTAGAAACTTCTAAGGAAACGTCGGATGCTCCTCAAGGATCATTAGAAGCTCCGAAAGTGATGGAACTCAAACCACTTCCTACTCATCTAAGGTACGCTTTCCTTGGATCTAATTCTACCTTTCCGGTTATTGTTAGCTCCGAATTAAGCATAGATGAACATGAACAGCTCATGATTGTCCTTAGGAAACATAGAAAAGCCATAGGCTATACTATTGAGGACTTAGTAGGAATTAAACCCTCCCTATGTATGCATAAGATACTAATGGAGGAGGACTTTAGAACTTCAAGACAACCTTAAAGGCGGTTGAATCCGACCATGAAGGAGGTTGTCAAGAAGGAAATTCTTAAGCTTCTTGATGCAGGTATCATCTATCCTATCTCTGATAGCAAGTGGGTGAGTCCAGTTCAAGTAGTTCCGAAGAAGGGAGGAATGACGGTCATCACCAAGAAGAACAACGAACTCATTCCTACCCGAACCGTGACTGGATGGCGAATGTGTATAGACTACCGCAAGCTCAACA
Source organism: Fagopyrum homotropicum (assembly GCA_033239125.1). Classification (NCBI taxonomy): domain Eukaryota; kingdom Viridiplantae; phylum Streptophyta; class Magnoliopsida; order Caryophyllales; family Polygonaceae; genus Fagopyrum; species Fagopyrum homotropicum. The sequence goes on from BSWB01000002.1 coordinate 138,896,626, forward strand.
ACGCAACACGGAAAGATCACTTTCCATTGCCATTCATCGATCAAATGCTTGAAAGGTTAGCATAACATTCACATTTTTGCTACCTTGACGGTTATAGTGGTTTCTTTCAGATTCCGATACATCCGGATGATCAAGAGAAGACCACATTCACGTGCCCTTGGGGTACGTTCGCCTATAGGAGAATGCCGTTCGGGCTTTGCAACGCCCCAGCCACCTTTCAACGGTGCATGATGGCCATCTTCTCCGAATACGTAGAGGAAATCATGGAAGTCTTCATGGACGACTTCTCTGTATACGGCTCCTCTTTTAACGATTGCCTTTCTAACCTTTCTCTTGTTTTACAAAGATGTGAAGACACTAACCTAGTTCTTAATTGGGAGAAGTGTCAATTCATGGTTAAGGAAGGAATCGTATTAGGTCACTTAGTCTCAAGTAGAGGGATAGAGGTAGACAAGGCTAAGATAGAGACCATAGAGAAACTTCCTCCCCCAATTTCGGTGAAAAGGATAAGAAGTTTCCTAGGATATGCTGGATTTTATAGACGTTTCATTAAGGACTTTTCTAAGATATCAAAACCTCTCACTAATCTATTGATGAAGGATGCGGTTTTTGAGTTTTCGCAGGAATGTTTGGTTGCGTTTAATACCATCCGGCAAGCTCTAATTTCAGCACCTATTATCCAACCTCCGGATTGGACTCTCCCCTTTGAGATTATGTGCGATGCTAGTGACGTAGCTATTGGAGCTGTTCTCGGACAACGAAAGGAAGGGCGAACCCATGCCATATACTATGCTAGCAAGACGCTAGACGAAGCGCAGCTCAACTACGCCACTACAGAAAAAGAGTTTCTAGCCATTGTCTACGCTATTGACAAGTTTCGCTCTTATCTTGTAGGTGCAAAGGTGATTGTCTACACGGATCATGCTGCGATCCGGTACCTCCTTGCGAAGAAAGACGCGAAACCAAGGCTGATTAGATGGATTCTTCTCCTACAAGAATTCGATCTTGAGATCCGCGACAAGAAAGGTTCAGAAAATTCTGTTGCGGATCATTTGAGTCGTCTAACACATCTAGGGGACGACCATCTACCCATTGATGACTCCTTTCCGGACGAACACTTACACATCATAGAGGAGTGCATCAACGTGATCTCCAAAGGTAACGAACCATGGTTTGCTGATTTTGTTAACTATTTGGTTTGCCAGGAGACACCGCCCGGACTATCCTACGCACAAAGGAAGAAGTTCTTTAAGGATGTCCGGGAATACTATTGGAACGAGCCTCTCCTCTTTAAGAGAGGTCCGGATGGCATCATTCGGCGGTGTGTGCCGGAAGATGAGATGCAAAGTGTCATCCGCCATTGTCATTCACTACCTTGTGGAGGACACGCTAGTTCAAAAAAGACTAGCGCAAAGGTATTGCAATCTGGATTCTATTGGCCTACTTTATTTAGAGATGTGCAATCCTTTGTTTCTTGCTGCGATGCTTGTCAAAGAACAGGCAATATTTCTAGAAGGAACGAGATGCCCCTCAACAACATCCAAGAGGTGGAGATTTTCGACGTTTGGGGAGTCGATTTCATGGGACCATTCCCATCTTCTTGTGGAAACCAATACATACTATTGGCGGTAGACTACGTTTCTAGATGGGTGGAAGCAATTGCCTCTCCCACAAATGATGCCATGGTGGTGGTTAAGTTCTTCAACAAGACCATTTTTCCGCGATTTGGAACACCAAGGACGATCATTAGTGATGGAGGTTCTCACTTCATAGCCCGTCTCTTTGAAGCTCTTCTAGCTAAGTATGGGGTTACTCACAAGATCGCTACCCCTTATCATCCACAAACTAGTGGACAAGTTGAGATCTCAAATAGGGAGATCAAAGGGATTCTAGAAAAGACGGTTTCAAGGACTAGGAAGGATTGGTCCTTGAAGCTAGATGATGCATTATGGGCGTACCGGACTGCGTACAAGACTCCCATAGGAACCACACCATACAACCTTGTGTATGGGAAGTCTTGTCACTTGCCGGTGGAGCTGGAGCACAAAGCGTTTTGGGATATCAAGTGGCTGAATTTCGGCATGAAGGAAGCGGGAGAGAAACGTCTCCTAGACATCAATAAGCTGGATGAACTTCGCTTGAACGCCTATGAAAACGCCAAAATCTACAAGGAAAGGGCAAAGCGTTGGCATGATAAGCATATCATTCCAAAGGACTTCAAAGAAGGAGATCAAGTTCTCCTCTTCAATTCAAGACTTCGCCTCTTTCCAGGTAAGCTTAAATCCCGTTGGACCGGACCTTTTCTAATTAAGCGTATTTTTCCCCATGGTGCAGTTGAAGTATGGGGTGAAGCTAGCGGAAGTTTTAAGGTGAACGGCCAACGACTCAAGAAGTATACGCCGGAACTCCAAGCTGAGGAGTTTGCGCCTACCGCACTCGAATAAGTGCGAGATTGGTCTAGCTACGGACCTTAAACAAAGCGCTTCTTGGAAGGCAACCCAAGGTATTGCATTTTCGTTTTTGTTTTCGATTCATAGTTTAGCTTAGAATAGATGTTTTCGCTTTATTTTGCCTCGATTTCTTCCGGTATGTTCGTGTTTTTGGTTGTAGGATCAATGGAAAAGGAAAAAGGGAGAATAATGTCAAAGAAGAGTGACGAAATTTGGACTTTGAAGCTTTACAGAAGGTTCCACGGTCCAAATTACGGTCGTCATAGCTACAGTGGCCGTAATTCTCAAAAGCCTTTGAAAAATCACCAAAACCACGGTTCCGTACACTTCCACGGCCGTGGAACACCCCGACAGACCGTGATTTTCAAAATTTTTCCTGCAACTATATAAGCCACATTCTTCACAAATTTACCCCAAAAATTTCCCCTCTCCACGACCTAGACGCCGAAACCCCACGACCTCCTCCAAATCTTCGTTTTCTAATCGTTTTCAACGATTCTTCATCCTAAACTGCAGAAAATCCAACCACGAACAAGATTCAAGCGACAAACCGAGCGGAAATCCATCAACAAACGCGCATTTCGGGTTTTTCAATCCGAAAAAGAGGTTTATTCTTTCTTCTTGATTTTCGCGGATTTGGTTCGTTTTTGCTATAGATTTTTAGGAAGAACTGACAAAGACTGGAAGGAATTAGATTAGGACTGCTTGTTGTGGTGATTGCTGGTGAATTTGCTGAGATTCGTGAAATTCTGAGACGAATCACGGTCTCTGGGTAATCCACGGCCGTAATTTCTCAAGAACAGACCGTAATTTTGGTGAAAAATGGATTTCGTAAGGAGAATGTCGGGAAGGATAAAAGAGAAGAAGGGAGAGCAGAATAAGAAAAGGAAAGGCAATCCCTCCACCTCCTCATCCTCTAGGGCACCACCACCCTCATCTCCCTCACTACCATCCTCACCTTCACCTCCATCTTCACCTCCTCACCCTAGCATCCCGACCATACATGAGAACCATCTTGCTGCATTTGAGAGGATCACGGAGAGGGCAGTGATAGGCCCTAGGTATTTGTTGTTGGAGGATCTACATCCTCTCAACATAGTTGATGATCTTACATGGCTCTTGGATAGAGCCGGATTACTTGTCTTCACGAACATTCGTGAAGACGCCTATGAGGAGATCACCCGGGAGGTTGTGACGTCTTTCGAGCACAGCCATGTAGATAGGACCGTCTCTTTCCGCCTCATGGAGAGAGATTATCAGTTGAGTATCGTTGAGTTTGGGACCATTTTTGGGTTTCATGAGACCTATAACGGTCGATTTCCGAGTGGAGTTTACCCCAAGAACTTTTGGGAGGAAGTGGCTATGGTTTATGCCGACGAGGACCGTTGGCAACCCGCTGATACCAAGGCTAGATTGATGTACCATCTAGCCTTGAAGATAGCTCACCGCGTTCTTTCGGAGTGTCTCTTTTCTAGGACGGAGACGCCCCAAAAGATCAAGACGGATGAGCTATTCTTGCTCTATTGTATGCTATATGGACGCCGTGCAGATTGTGCTACTCTCTTGGCTGCTACGATGAGCAAGCTCAAGAATAAGAAGAAGGGGAACATCGGGTATGGTGGGATAGTCACCCACATTGCTAGGAGTTTTGGTGTGGATTTTTCTGCTTGCACCCGCATACCGGCCGTTCCTTTAGGGCTACACGCATTCATGGTTAGGGGTCTCATTTTCCCCACACATGGAGGTCCGCCTTATGCGGGCATGCCTTGGGAGACCAGGACGGGTAGGGGTATAGAGTGGCTGCCGGAGTACTCCATTATGGCGGGACGCCATAATTGGAAGGAGACGTTCGCTATGATGCACGCGAACAGGATAGTAGCTCCCCCTTACGTCCCACCACCGGTTGTCGAGGAGGAGGATATGGGAGATCAGTTTGAGAGTGGAGGAGGAGCGGAGCACGAGTTTGGCACGTTTCCGGACCAGCCAGAGGCGGCCCCAAATGTACCTAGACGCTCTCCACGTCCAGCTAGAGCCTCAGGCTCGTCATCTCGCCGCGCTAGCGTGAGTGAGAGGCCCACGTGGATGACCACACCTCCCACATGGTATGGCATTCCCCCTCCTTGGTCCACGGAGCAGCCAGCAGCACCACCACCAGCACCAGCACCATCCGATGCCCCAGCATGGTACAGTCACGCCCCGGGATGGTACGAGCAGATGCCGGATTGGGCTACCGGACTTTCAGAGAGAGTTGGAGCGTTGGAGATCCGGACCGACGCTAGAGACGGACGCCTCGACGACCTCGACCACATGATGAGGGACGTCTACCGCCAGCAGTTTGGGCGGCACTACGACTCCAGCTTCTCCCCATTCCCGCCTCCGCCGGCGCCACAGTGATTAGATGCATGACCGCTCGTTTTAGACATTCCCGCCACCACTTTGTGAGTTTCTTTTTCTTTTCTTTCTTTCTTTTGAACATTAGGGACAATGTTCGTCCTAAGTATGGGGTGGGATGTACTAAAAAGTTTGTAATAACTCTACTTACTATGTTCGCTTTCAATTAAGACTATCATTGCATGTTCATTATGTGTTTCACGTTTCCTTATTGCATTGCATGAAAAGTGACTTGAAAAACCCATAAAAATTGAAAAATTTTGAAAATTTTGAGCTTCAAATGAATTGAGATGATTTCCATGATAATCACTACTTGTGAATTGAGTTGGATAACAATTGCATGCTTAAAAGGATTGTGAATTGAAAAGAACTTGAATGAATGAATTTTACCTCTTTTGCAAGTTTTATAATGTGAAAATGTTACCTAAATCATGCTAGGAAATTGAAGTTGAAATCACATTATAAGTTCCTATACTTCTTGTTGAAATGATTAAGGCAATTCGATACTTTCTTTCTCCTTTCTTTGATCATCTAGCTCCTCATTGAAATATTAACCTCCTTTACCTATCCGGGAATTTGGAGAAGTGAATGAGAAAAAGGCATGTTTGATGTGGGAGGGCCATGAGAGCAATTATTTGCAATCAAATGAATAGAAAGAAATTGTAGGTTTGGGGAAGTCAATCATGACGATGAGTAACTCGGCACCATTCACATAGCCGGGTGTTTGTGTCTTGCCAAAGTTGGATTGAGCGATATTCCTAGCGGATTATGGTATGTGCGCTAAGGGTTTAAGGCATCTCTTGAAAAATTGAGAAACGCCGATCTCCTAGGCTTCGGTTTTTGTGCACCTCTATCCATAACTCCAAAAGTAAATTCGAAAAGTGAATAGGAGAGAGCGAAGCTCTAAGTTGAAGTGTTGCGGAAACCGCATAAGAAGAAGAAGGTAGTTGTCCACTTTCCCGGATTTATGCACCACTTTCCCTTAAAGTTTTCCCTTCCCTTCCATATTCTAGACCTTTTCTTTGAAAGTCCTTAAGATCAAAAGAATGTTATATGACTTGGTGATCTAAATTGAAGTTTCTCGTGATTGATTTTGATAATGTTTGAAGGTTATAATGCTTGTTTAGAAGTTAAGTTGGTTCATGAATTTTCTTTGCTTTTTACTCTTTGATTGAGTGTGTGAAAGTTTGAAGAACGATTGAAGCAAGGTTTGAGAATGATCTATTCTTTAGAAGTCACATTCACTCAAAAAGAAGGTACACATATTTCATCCTAACTCTTGTTTAAAGCTTTTTGAAAGACCTTGCTTAGAGACAAGCAAGTGTTAAGTATGGGGTTATTTGTTAGCATGAAATATTGTGATATTTTAGGCACGTTTTCTAAACGTATTTGATTCATATTGATAGTCTTTGATTGAACTTTGCTGCATATGTGAGCTAGTATTACCTATATTGTCGATATGGATGTCTACACTAGTTCTATGTTGATTATAGGTGATTTGGAGCTATTTCCGAACGGAATCGAGCAAAGGAGAGTTGATTTGATATGTCCAAGGATTGAGGACATTCTTTGGAAGCAAATTGGAGTTTTAGCTTGAGGAATGCACGAGGCTAGGGAAGAATCACGTTCTTGCCCTAAACCACGCTCTAAAATACGGCCGTACTACGAACCACGTTCAGTTCCATGGCCGTGGAACCCTGCAAGAGAGGCGTGATGCATTCCAGTAACTTACACGGCCGTGGAATACATGGTACAAACCGTGATCTAATCCACGCCCTAAATTACGGTCGTGAGAACTTCCACGACCGTGATCTTGGCGGATCTTTTCGCCACACTTTGACGCCACGATCTTTTGAAGATTGGGCCGGGCCGATATTTTATCTTGCCCTATAAAAAGACGGACGAAGCAAGAATCCGTCATCCCCGCTTATCATCACTGCTTACGACAGCTTGGCTTCGCTTACCCTCATTTATCACCGCCATCTCCGTTGGAGGAATCTCAACGCTGTTTAGCCTTTGCTTGGAAGTATTGATCATCTCATTGGAGATTGAAGTTCGCATCTCGGAATTACCCTAATCTCGCACTTTTGGTGGAGATTGCTGTTGAGATCTCCGGATTGGCGGAAGATCGAAGCTTTTGGAAGATTTTGCAAGGAGATCTCTCTTCTTGTTTAGGTTTGATTTGGAAAACGGATTGACATCCCGTTTTCCCTTCTTTCCTAAGGTTGTGATTGTTTGTTTTACTTTGAATCCTGTGACAATACTTGTTCTCTTTGTGACTTTGAGATTGGTTTGAAGATTATAAGTTCATGAAAGTTTTCATCTTTCTATCTTTTAATTCTTGAATTGATATCAACATGACTGTTATTGGCTAAAAACCCTTAATAATTCTAAGGTGAAGGGTTGATAGTTGTGGCTTAGATGATGATAGATCGATCGTAAACAGATTAGACCCTGAGAGTTAGAGAGAATCGCCGACAACCCTAAATTACGGCCTGTTCTTGAGTCCACGGCCGTGGAACCTCAAGAACTAACCGTGATTTCCCTTAAGTCTACGAACTTGCTTTTACTTTAATCCAAAGTTAAAGGTTTGCTTTAACTTTGTTTAGACTTGTCTTTTCTAGGTGGTAGTGAAGCCTCAACAACCTCTACCTCGATTGTGAGTGTCACAACCTCAATCGGTTTAGTTAGTCTTGATCCTTGGGTTACAAGTTTGGGTATTTGACATAAATTCTTGCCTTTAGAATCTTTCTATATTGAGCCTCAACAACCTGTATAGAGAGCGCCTTGTAGGTGAGTTACATAAGGTTTTTGGAACTTCACCGTACGATTACCTTACATTAGCATACCTTTGCATATCTCAACTCTGTCTTTATATCATTAAGTATATCTTAAATCGATTGCCACAGCTGGATACTTAGATCTTTAGGATTGTTGTTTTCCCAATATATTTGCAAACTCTCATATTTACTCGCTTGATAATCTGCAATCGTATTTGTTCCCACCCAAATCCCTGTGTTCGATACTCTGGAATTCTTGCTTAGCTACGTCGATCCGTACACTGCGGGTTCGCTGCTTGATTCTAGTTTTATAAATTTAAAGCTTATTTGCACACACCTTTAGGGGCGAACAATGAGTGTTCTTGACTTCTTGTCCTATTAAGCGATCACTCGGCTCGGTGGACGATCCTTGTGCCTGACGTGGACGTCGGGATTTTGAGTGGGGGATATTGTAACACTCCATAAAGTTATCAACCTACATCATTTGAATGAGATTTATGATTAACTTATAAGGATGAGTTGTTAACCATGTCAAAAAGAATTTTCTTTTCAAGTGATCGAGTGAGGACAAAGAACTCTAGAGTTAAGCGTGCTAGTGCGAGAGCAATTTTGTAACAACCAGGATTTCTAATTCGGTTGGCATCCCAGGTTACAGCGATCGCGTCAGATTTGCTTAGCCATTGTCGTGCCTCCACGGTCGCATCTACTGTTTCCCGAGGTCGAGGTGAAATAGCAAGTCGCGTCTTACCTTTGTAACCGTTGGGATATATTCTTTCTTTATCGGTTTAATCCGATCTTTTAGTGGCCAAACCCTTTTCATAACCCTAACAGACTCTTGTTCTCTCTTTCACGTGACTTCATCCTCTCCCCTTCCTCTGTTCTCCTTCTCTCTTTCAACCTTCCTCCCATTCAAGCGAGTGAGAGACTTCTTCCCTTTTCCATGAACACTTGCAAAGTATCGGGCAAGGAACTTTCTTTGTGCATCTCTTGGACGAATAGTAAGAAACCCCCTCTCCTTCTCCTTCTCCTCCTCCTCCTTCTTCTTCTTCTTCTTCTTCTTCTTCTTCTTCCATCAAGGTTTTCTCTTGATTCTTCTTTCTTCTCCTTCATGATATGTGTGTCGGTAATTATATTAAGGGATCTTGTCGGTATCTCCAGACTAGATGTAGACGACCAAGAGAAGGAACCGCCAACCAAAGGAGTACAAGAGTCTTTCTGCACATCAACAAGCGCAGCGACCGACATTGTGGACTTCGCCCGCAATCGCGCCTGCTTCCCGCCGTGGTCACACCAAATCCTTGCATTCCCGCGATCGCACCGACACTCCTCTTCCACAATCCTGCCTCCTTGTTCCCGCGGTTGTGTCGTCTCTGCAAACAGTACCGATTGTTGGTACGTTGATCCTATTTTGTTTTCTAAGTTGGTTTAAGATTAGTAGGATGTTAGGTTGGATCCTAGCAAAACTACAGAGAATCATAAGTAGTGGTTGGATTTTAGGATTGTAATAAGATAGGTTTTAGAATGATGATGATGTTACTTTAAGGATAAGAAAATTGTTACGATACAGTTTTCGGACTTGTTATGGATGATAGATCATTGATGTTTATGTCTTGGTATGTCATGCGGTTGAGAGTCATATTGCGGATCAGAATTGTCATTAGCTGGACTTATCCTATTACAGGTAAGTCCTTTTGGCTTACTTAGCAGCACTTTTTGTATTGGTTGAATTGCATGAGTGGTGTATGTTATTGCATGTTTATTAACGATAATTGGATTAGGAAGACCTAGTGTATTATTGGCCCAAGTGTATGTGTAACAGATGGTGGCATCATCTTCCCAGCTTCGACGTGCGACTGGGATGTTCTTCGCAACTAGCTCAGACATGGTATACGGGGAGGTGCATCGAACCACTCCTGATGGTATACGGGGAGGTGCATCGAACCACTCCTGATGGTATATGGGGAGGTGCATCGAACCACTCCTGTTGGTACACGGGGACGGAGGCGAGAGTCAAGATACTTCTCATGCCACAAGCATAAATTGAATTAGAAGTGAATGACCTAATTAAGATAATAAATGAATTTTGTGACAACATGTTATGTGTTTTATTTTTGCATTATGGTGTGTTTGTTCTTTTGTAATCCTTTCAATATGTAGGTTGTTTGCTAACGGTTAATCCTATTGTTTAGATGCTTTGTAGGATAGGATAGCTTCCGAGTGATCCGGATGAAGTGGTCAACTGGGGTTCCGGTACGATATAGGACGGATGTGAGTTTATTGTTATTTCAGTTCTATTATTGACATTAGTAGTTCAATTATGACTTTGTTGTTATACTCATCTTAGAGTCCTTTTATTTGATCATGGCATTGCATATTATTTATCCGGTTTTTAATTTTTTATATTTGTGCCTTGTTGTAAAGTTCGGTGAAGTTGTTGTAAGGCTAGGGTCGGGACCCATTGCGAGGTCCTAACCCCTAGAGCCTCGAGTTTGAGATTTGGGGTCTTACACTTAACCTTGAAGAAAGTTTCGAGTTGCAAGATTTGATGCCCCAAATACAATTTTCCATTTTGAGTTACTCTTTTGGCTTACCAACATCGCTTTTTCCATGTCCCATATCCCCGTTACACCTTTATAAAGACCTCATGACATTTATCTTGCATTTTATTTCTATTTGACAAGTGGTTGAGTTAGAGAACGCCATGAAAAGCATGTGGTAAAATCTCTTCATGTATCTTGAGTTTGATAGTGCATTGTTATATCCCTAAACAGATCTTATGAGATTCAGAGCAAACACATTACCCCTAAGCGATTTGAATGGCTATGATTTTTTACTCATTTCTCCTATTATTATCAATGTTATGGTGACATGGTTTGAGTTGTATATTTTCCTCTTCGCTGAGTGTTCGCCACTTAGCGTGCGTGCAAATAAGCTTTAAATTTATAAAACTAGAATCAAGCAAGTGAACCCGCAGTGTACGGATCGATATAGTTAAGCAAGAATTCCAAAGTATCGAACACAGGGATTTGGGGGGTTAAATCCAATTATATAATTGTCAAGCAAGTAAATGTATGAGCTTTTGTAAATATTGGGCAAACAACAATCCAAAAGTTCTAGGAATCCAGCTGTGGCAATCGATTCAAGATATACTAAAGATATAAGAACAGAGTTAAGAGCTGCAAAAGGTATACTAATGCAAAGCAATGCACGGTGAAGTTCCAAGGCTTTATGTGACTTAACTAATAACGCTCTCTATAAAGGTTGTTGAGGCTTCAGTATAGAAAGGATCTAAAGTCAAGAATTAATGTCAAATACCCAAACTTGTAATCCAAGGATCAAGACTAACTAAACCGATTAAGGTTGTGACACTCAAAATCGAGGTAGAGGTTGTTGAGGCTTCACTACCACCTAGAAAAGGCAAGCCAAGACTAAGTTAAAGCAAATCTTTAACTTTGGATTAAAGTAAAAGCAAGGTTCGTAAACTAAGGGAAATTACGGGTGGATCTTGAGATTCCACGGCCATGGAACTCAAGAACACTCCGTGATTTTGGTTCGTCGGCGATTCTCTCTAACTCTCAGGGTCCAATCTGTTTACGATCGATCTATCATCATCTAAGCCACAACTATCAACCCTTCACCTTAGAATTGCTAAAGGGATTTAGCCAACAACAGTCATTATGATATCAAATTCAAGATTTAAAAGAATGAAAGATGAAAACCTTCGAAAACCTTGAATAAATCTCAAATCAATCTCAAATCCACAAACAAAGTGATAATATATATCAGATTCGGAATAACACAAACCAATCACAACCCTTGATAAGAACGAAGAACGGGATGTCAATCCGTCTTCTAATCAAACCTAAGGACAAGGCGTAACTTTCAAATCTCCAAGTCTTTGCAAATCTCCGTTGCGAAATAGCAATCTCCACACGTCCAACTTGAAACCCTAGGCACGTGCAATCAGCGTAGGGGGAGTCTAAGCGGAGGCATAAGCGAAGGTGACGTAATCTCTCTCTTTCCGTCCTTTTATAGGGCAAGATAGAATAAGTGTCCAGCCCATTGTGTAAAAGATCGTGGCTTTAAATTGTACGTTAAAAGATCGCCTAAATCATGGTTCCTTGAGATTCCAAGCCCGTGGTTTAGAGCGTGTTTTAGAGCGTGGAAATTCATCACGGTGTGTCACAACTTCCACGGCCGTGTAACCCTCTGGAATGCTCCACGCTTGTGTTGCCAAAGTTCCACGGCCGTGGTTTAGAGCGCGGATTCTAGTACGGCCGTATTTTAGAGTGTGGAACACAAGTAGCTCGTAATTCTCCTTTATTTTGTGTCATTCTTCAACTTAGCATCTTCCTTAGCTCCCTTGTGGTGTCCTCAATCCTTGGACATGCTTAATCAATCTCCATTCTCCTTTGATTCGTCCGGTTTTAGCTCTTATTTGCCTACAATCAACACAAAGCTTATGTAGACCTCTATATCGACAATATAGATAAACTAACTCACAATTGCTTCAATGCTTTATCAATGAATGCTAATATGGATGAAATACACTTAGAAAACGTGCCTAAATTATCACAATATTTCATGCTAACAAATAACCCCATACTTGCCACTTGCTTGTCCCCAAGCAAGGTCTTTCAAAAGCTTTAAAACTCAAGTTAGGATGAAATATGTGTACACTCTCAAAGCAAAACTTCTTTTAGATGAATGTTCTCTCTAGTCAATAGATCATTCTCAAATCTTGCTTCATTCGTTTATAAGACTTTCATACACATAATCAAAGAGTAAAGAGTAAAGAAAGCTCATGAATTGATCAAACTTCCATGTAAATATCATAACCTTCAATCATTATCAAAATCAATCATAAGAAACTTCAATTTAGATCACGAAGTCATATATCATTCTCTTGATCTTAAGGACTTTCAAACAAGGTCTAGAATGCGGAAAGGGAAGGAAAACTTTAAGGAATGTGGTGCATGAATTCGGGAAAGTGGATAACTAACTCTTTTCTATTTTTTCTTGCGGTTTCCGCAACACTTTCAACTTAGAGCTTCACTCTCTTCTTTACAATTCATTTTTCGACTTTACTTTTGGAGTTATGGATAGAGGTGCACAAAAATCGAAGCCTAGGAGATTGGCGTTTCTCATTTTTACGAGATGCCTCAAACCCTTGATGCACATACCATAATCCGCTAGGAATATCGCTCAATCCGACTTTGGCAAGACACAAACACCCGGATATGTGAATGGTGCCGAGTTACTCATCATCATGATTGACTTCCTCAAACCTAGAATTTCTTTCTATTCTTTTGAATGCAAAATATTGCTTTCATGGCCCTCCGACATCAAACATGCCAAATATCAACTCCTCCAAATTCCCGGATAGGTAAAGGAGGTCATTATTTCATTGAGGGGCTAAATGATCAAAGAAAGAAGAAAGAAATTCGAATTGCTTTAATCATCTCGAAAAGAAGTATAAGAACTTATCATGTGATTTCAACCTTGATTTATCAATATGATTTAGGTAACACTCATCACATTATGAAATTTGCAAAAGAGGAATAATCAACTCATTCAATTTCTTTTCAATTCACTATTTGTTTAAGCATGCGATTATCATCAAAACTCAATTCACAAGTAGTGATTATCATAGAAATCATCTCTATCCTTAGAAGCACACAATTTTCAAAATTTTTCAATTTTTATGGGTTTTTCAAAAGCTTTTTCATGCAATGCAATAATGAAACGTGTATCAAATAGAATGAACATGCAAGGTAGTCTCGATAAAAGCATACAAAGTGAGTAAGAGTTATTACAAACTATTAGTCACACCCCACCCCATACTTGGAATAAACATTTTCCTTAATATTCAAAAAGAAAAAAAGAAAAGAAAGAAAGAAAAGAACTCACAAAACGGTGGTGGAGCGCCTAAAACGGTCGATCGTCAAAGGTCCTCACTGCGGTGGAGGCGGTAGTGGAAACGGGAAGAAGCCTGGATCATAGTTCCGCCCAAACTGCTGGCGGTATATGTCTCTCATCATGCGGTCATGATCGTCGGCTCGTGCATCCCTAGCGTCTGCACGGATCTCCAAGGCTCCGACCCTGTTGGAAAGGTCGATAGCCCACTCTGGCAACTGCTCGTACCAACCAGGCGGCTGGTTGTACCACGCCGGTGCATCTGAAGGTGCTGGTGCAGGTGGTGGCTGTGCATGCCAAGGTGGTGGAGCTCCCGTCCAGTCCGGTTGTGTCCTATACCAAGTGGGGGGATCCGCCATCCAAGTCGGCCTCTCGCTCACACTAGCACGGCGAGAGGAAGATCCAGAAGCTCTAGCGGGGCGGGGAGAGTGCCTAGGAAGGTCAAGAACTGCTTCCGGCTGATCCGAGAATGTACCAAAGTCATGATCAGCTCCTCCTCCCTCAAACTCGTCATCCTCTCTCATCTCCTCCTCTACAACTGGTGGTGGTGGAACATAGGGAGGGGCTACTAATCTGTTCGCATGCATGGAAGCGAACGTCTCCTTCCAGTTATGGCGTCCAGCCATAATGGAATACTCAGGAAGCCACTCAATGCCTCTCCCAGTCCTACTCTCCCAAGGCATAGCAGCGTACGGTGGACCTCTATGTGTGAGGAAGATGAGGCCTCTAGTCATGAGGGCCTGAAGTCCTAGGGGTCTAGCTGCGATGCGGGTGCAAGCTGAGAAGTCTACCCCTAACTGTCTAGCAAGGTGGGTGACCATCCCACCGTATCCAATGTTGCCTGCCCTCTTATTCTTTAGCTTGCTCATAGTAGCAGCTAAGAGGGTGGCACAATCAGCTGGCCTGCCATACAACATACTGTAGAGAAGAAACAGCTCGTCTGTCTTAATCTTCTGAGGTGTCTCCGTCCTAGGGAAGAAACACTCAGAAAGCACTCTATGGGCAATCTTCAAGGCTAAGTGGTAGATCGACTTAGCCTTGGTATCAACAGGTTGCCAGCGGTCCTCGCTGGCGTAAATCATAGCAATCTCCTCCCAGAAATCCTTGGCGCACACGCCACTGGGGAATCGACCATTAAAGGTCTCTTGGAACCCAAAGAAGGCTTCAAACTCTTTAATAGAGAAATCATAGTTTCTCTCCATTAGCCGGAAAGAAACTGTCCTGTCAACATGACTGTGCTCAAATAAGACTACAAACTCCCTAGTAATCTCCTCATAAGCATCTTCCCGAATAGCGGAGAAGATGACTAAACCGGCTCTATCCAAAAGCCATGTGAGATCCCCTATCACATGCAAGGGCTCTAGCTCCTCAAGCAGTAAGTATCTAGGTCCTATGATCGTCCTCTCCTCGATCCTCTCTAAGGCATCTAGATGATCCTCATGGATAGTAGGGATCCTAGGGGGAGGTGGTGATGGTGATGATGGAGGTGATGGAGGCTCAGCGGGTGGTACTCTAGAAGAGGAAGCATTATTGCCTTTCCTCTTCTTGTTCTTATTTCTATTCAAAACTCTCCTTACAAAATCCATTTCTGTTGAAAACCACGGCTTGTTCTTCAGGTTCCACGGTCGTGGAAAGTCCAGAAACCGTGGTTCGTCTCGAAAATTCTCAAAACTCAGCAAAATCACGCCAAACTAAACAACAAGCAGCCCTAGACTAATTTCCGTCCAATTCCAATCAGTTCTCCTAAAAATTCTAGCAAAAACGAAGCCGAATCGACAAAGATAAGGAAAGAACGAAAAACCTAGGTTTTTGGATTTTGGAATCCGAATTCCGTCTTCTCCGGTGAATTGCCGCTTGAATTGTTGATTGGATCTTATTGGTGATTGGATTTGCTTCAGTTTTGGCCAAAGAATCGTCAAAAACGATTAACGAACGAGGAGTTGAGAGATGGGGAGAGATTACGGCGAATAGGGGCGTGGAATTGGGTTTGTTTTGTGGTGTTTGTGAAGAAACGTGGTTTATATAGTGGCCGTAAAAATTTTTGAAAATCACGGTCTATCGGGGGGTTCCACGGCCGTGGAAATGTACGGAACCGTGGTTTTCTCAGGCTTTTGAAAATTACGGTCACTGTAGCTGTCACGGCCGTGGTTTTGGCCGTGGAGCTCTCTATAATGTGTCAAAGTCCAAGTTTCGTCAATTTTCTTCAAACATTTCCTTTCCCCTTTCTTTTCCACTGTTCCTACATCCAAAAACACGAACATACCGGAAGGCATCGAAGGCAAAACAAAGCAAAACGTCTAAACTAAACTAATCTATGAATCAAAAACAAAAACGTAAGTGCAATACCTTGGGTTGCCTCCCAAGAAGCGCTTTGTTTAAGGTCCGTAGCTAGACCAAATTTGCACTTATTCGAGTGCGGTGGGCGCGAACTCTTCAGCTTGGAGTTCCGGTGTATACTTCTTGAGTCGTTGATCGTTCACCTTAAAGCTTCCGCCCGTTTCACCCCCATACTTCAATTGCACCATGGGGAAAACACGTTTGATTAGAAAAGGTCCAGTCCAACGAGATTTAAGCTTACCTGGAAAGAGACGAAGCCTTGAATTGAAGAGGAGAACTTGATCTCCTTCTTTGAGGTCCTTTGGGATGATATGCTTATCATGCCAACGCTTCTCTCTTTCTTTATAGATCTTGGCGTTTTCGTAGGCGTTCAAGCGAAGTTCTTCAAGCTCATTTAGGTCCAAGAGACGCTTCTCTCCCGCTTCCTTCATGCTGAAGTTCAACCACTTGATTGCCCAAAACGCCTTGTGCTCCAACTCTACCAGTAAGTGACAAGACTTCCCATACACAAGGTTATATGGTGTAGTTCCGATGGGAGTCTTATATGCAGTCCGGTACGCCCACAATACGTCATCTAGCTTCAAAGACCAATCCTTCCTAGTCCTTGAAACCGTCTTCTCTAGGATTCCTTTGATCTCCTGGTTTGAGATCTCCACTTGTCCACTAGTTTGTGGATGATAAGGGGTGGCGATCTTGTCAGTCACCCCATACTTAGCTAAGAGAGCTTCAAAGCGCCGGGCAATGAAGTGAGAGCCTCCATCACTAATGATAGTCCGTGGTGTCCCAAATTGTGGGAAGATGGTCTTGTTAAAGAACTTAACCACTACCATGGCATCATTGGTGGGAGAGGCAATCGCTTCAACCCATCTTGAAACATAATCAACCGCTAAAAGTATGTTTGGTTACCACAAGATGATGGGAATGGTCCCATGAAGTCTACTCCCCAAACGTCAAAGATCTCCACCTCTTTGCTGTTGTTGAGAGGCATCTCATTCCTCCTATAGATATTTCCTGTTCTTTGACAAGTATCGCAGCAGGAAACAAAGGTTTGCACATCTTTAAATAGTGTAGGCCAAAAGAATCCAGATTGCAATACCTTAGCGCTAGTCTTGTTCGAACTAGCGTGTCCTCGACAAGGTAGTGAATGACAATGGCGGATGACGCTTTGCATCTCATCTTCCGGCACACATCGCCGAATAATTCCATTCGGACCTCTCTTAAAGAGGAGAGGTTCATTCCAAAAGTACTCCCGAACATCCTTAAAGAACTTCTTTCTTTGTGCGTAGGATAATCCGGGCGGTATTTCCTCACAAACCAAATAGTTAACAAAATCAGCAAACCATGGTTCGTTACCTTTGGAGATCACATCGATGCACTCCTCTATAATATGTAAATGTTCGTCCGGGAAGGAGTCATCTATAGGTAGGTGGTCTTCCTCTAGATGTGTTAGACGACTCAAATGATCCGCAACAGAATTTTCCGAACCCTTCTTGTCGCGGATCTCTAGATCGAATTCTTGTAGGAGAAGAATCCATCTAATTAGCCTTGGCTTCGCATCCTTCTTTGCAAGGAGATACCGGATCGCAGCATGATCCGTGTACACAATCACCTTTGCACCTACAAGATAAGAGCGAAATTTGTCAATTGCATAAACAATGGCTAAAAATTCCTTTTCCGTAGTGGCGTAGTTGAGCTGCGCTTCATCTAGCGTCTTGCTAGCATAGTAGATAGCGTGGGTTCGCCCTTCCTTTCTTTTCCCAAGAACAGCTCCTATAGCTACGTCACTTCCATCACACATAACCTCAAAGGGAAGATTCCAATCCGGAGGTTGGATCATCGGGGCTGAGATTAGGGCTTCCCGAATCATATTAAACGCATCTAAGCATTCCTGCGAAAACTCAAAAACTGCATCCTTCATCAATAGATTAGTTAGCGGCTTTGATATCTTAGAGAAATCCTTTATGAAACGTCTATAAAATCCAGCATGTCCTAGAAAACTTCTTATCCTTTTCACCGAAGTTGGGGGAGGAAGCTTTTCTATTGTCTCTATCTTAGCTTTATCCACCTCAATCCCTCTACTAGAGATTAAGTGTCCTAATACAATGCCTTCTTTCACCATAAATTGACACTTTTCCCAATTAAGAACTAGGTTAGTGTCTTCACACCTTTGTAATACAAGAGCAAGGTTAGAAAGGCAATTGTCAAAAGAGGAACCATAAACGGAGAAGTCATCCATAAAAACCTCCATGATTTCCTCTATATATTCCGAGAAGATGGCCATCATGCACCTTTGAAAGGTGGTTGGGGCGTTGCAAAGCCCGAACGGCATCCTCCTATAGGCAAACGTACCCCACGGGCACGTGAACGTGGTCTTCTCTTGATCATCCGGGTGTATCGGAATCTGAAAGAAACCACTATAACCGTCAAGATAGCAAAAATGTGAATGTTGTGCTAACCTTTCAAGCATTAGATCGATGAAGGGTAGTGAGAAGTGATCCTTCCTCGTCGCGTTGTTTAGCTTGCGGTAGTCTATGCACATCCACCGTCCTCTTACGGTTCGTGTAGGAATGAGTTCATTATTTTTGTTGGTGATGACCGTCATTCCTCCCTTCGTCGGAACTACTTGTACGGGATTCACCCACTTGCTATCGGAGATAGGATAGATGATACCTGCATCAAGTAGCTTAAGAATTTCATTCTTGACAACCTCCTTCATGGTCGGATTTAACCGCCTTTGAGGTTGTCGAGAAGTTCTAAAGTCCTCTTCCATCAAGATCTTATGCATGCATAGGGAAGGTTTGATTCCAACTAAATCCTCTATAGTATATCCCAAGGCTTTCCTATGTTTCTTAAGGACAACCATAAGCTTACTATGTTCATCTATACTCAAATTGGAACTAACAATTACCGGAAAGGTAGAATTAGGTCCAAGAAATGCGTACCTTAGATGTGTAGGAAGTGGCTTCAATTCCATCACTATCGGAGTTTCCAATGGCTCTTGAGGAGCATCCGATGCTTCCTTAGAAGTGTATAAGGATGTAGAAGGTGTTGGAGAAGAATCAAGAGAAGTTGTGGAAGAAACACAATCTCCCTCGAATTCACCCAAAATTACGGCACCCCTGACTTCTCCACGGCCGTTATTTTGGGCGTGGAAAGTAAATACGGGGCCTCTGTTTCCTCCACGGCCGTGTAACCCTCTGGAGTGCTCCACGCTTTTGTTGGTGAAATCCACGGCCGTGGAATAGGCCGTTTGACCGTGGATCCGTACGTTTTCTGCCTCATCGTGGAGTTTCTCAAACTCTTCTTCACATACTTCTTCTTGTGTCTCTAAGGCTTCAATTGCCTCATTGCACTCCTCTTCTTCCCCTATATCCATTATGCTCATAGAAATAACTTTTTGCAAGGGATCTTTGAAGAGAATAGAACTTACCTCCTCTCTAGATAGCTCTTTGTCTTGGATATTGAATATATCCTCATCGAAGGCTGGTTCCTTCACTAAAGTGGAAAGAACGAACTCTACCTTCTCTTCTCCTATGTCAAAGGCGAGTCTAGCATTCTTGCAATCGACTATACAACCGGATGTTGCAAGAAACGGTCTTCCGAGAATGATCGGGACCGGACTATCTGCAGGAATGTCAAGCACAACAAAGTCTATAGGAACATAGAACTTACCAAGCTTGACCGGGACGTCTTCAACTATACCGACGGGACGAGTTATGGAACGATCCGCCATGTACAACGTCATCTTTACCGGTTTAGGGTCGCCTAAACTGATCTTCCTGCATAAGGCAAGTGGGATGATGCTCACACTTGCTCCTAAATCACATAATGCATCATATGTGACATCTCCCACTCCTATGGGAATACAAAATGACCCCGGATCCTTTAGCTTTGGGGGCATCTTCTCTTTCATGGTCTTGATGAGATCCGATGAATCCGAACTCATCTTAACTTCTCCAAAATCCTCTAGCTTTCTCTTGTTAGAGAGGATCTCCTTTAGGAACTTTCCATAAGCCGGCATACCTACAATTGCATCAATGAAAGGTATATTAATATGCAGTTTGCTCATGAATTCAATAAACTTACCAAATTGTTTGTCTAGACGCGCTCTTGCTCTAGATTGCGGGAATGGTAGGGGAGGTTTATAAGCTGGAGGAGGAACGTAGACCTACCCTTTTCTTTCTCTTTCTCAACGGGGAATTCTACAAACTTAGGCTGCGGGTCAGTAGTTGTTACTCCGCTCCTAGTTGTGATTGCCATCACTCTTCCCTTCGGGTTGTCCTCCGTCTTTCCTGGAAATTTCCCTTGATTCCTAGGAACTTCCTCCGCATGGCTAAAGATTTGGTTTTCTAAAACCTTTTGGGCTTTATCAACCTTAGTTATGTGATCATCAACCTTGACGATGCGAGTCTCCAATCCTTGAAGCTTGCCCAAAATTGTTTCCAACATGGGATCGGGCTTCTCTTTCCCCGAAGTACTTCCACCATTAGATGTTTGCCCCTGGCTTTTCAAAGGAGTGAAAGAAGAGGAAGGTGGAGTTAGTGAATTTGAATTTCCTGAATTGGAATAAGAATTACCGGAATTTTGTTGGTTGGGGCACCAATTGTTGTTGTTTGAACCCCTATTGTTGTTCCAATTGTTGTTCCGGTTGTTGTTGTTGTTGTTCCAATTGTTCCGGTTGTTGTTCCGGTTGTTGCGATTTGTATTCTCATTCCCATTGTGGTTATTGTTGTTTCCCAAATAACCTACATCTTGTTCCTTTTGCTTTGGAAAGTTGGTTTTGATGGCTTCCTTCAATTCTTTAATCTCCGTATTGAGAGAAAAGATTTGAGTTTGAGCTGTTTGTGATAGCTTTGCTCCTTGATCCACATGATTCGCCTCCACTTTCCGATGAGAATACTTCTCAATAACTCGAGCTTGCTTCTCAATGAAGTCCCAAGCGTCATCTTCCCCCATGTCCATGAATGTACCACATGAAAGGGATTGGAGCTTGAATTGTGTTTCCACATCCAGCCCCTTATAGTATATCTCCAATACCGCCAATTTGGATATGCCATGATGTGGGCAATCCAATAGTCCTGAAATATTTCCCAAGATTGAAACAAACTTTCGTTAGATCTCATAGCAAATGCATTAATCTTACCTATCAACTCCGCCGTCTTAGATGGCGGAAAGAACTTAGTGAGGAATTCCGAAGAAAGATCCTCCCATGTTTCAAGCTTCCCACTTGGAAGAGCTTGATACTAAGACAATGGTTTCCCCTTCAAGGAGAAGAAGAAAGGCTTGATTTTGTAGTTGTTGGTAGTTGCATTCTTTGGCTTCATTGTCTCCATCATGATCTCAAAATTTTGTAGATGTTGGTGTGAAGATTCAGCGCTTGTTCCCCCAAATTGATTTTGGCGGACAATAGTAATAACTTGCAGGTTGAAGCTAAACCCTTGTGCATCATCAACATCAAAGTTCACACCTAAACAGCGTGACTACTGCGTTGGATCCATCCTTTGGCCAAGAGTTCTTGGCTCCTCATCTACACGTTTGACTCTCGCACCTCTAGGTGGAACACGGCGATTGGCAGCTGGCCGTGGATAAAATGGGTTCACATTGATCGTTGGATCAATTTCCTCTAGTGGTGGCATGGAGGAGTCGCTATCCTCATTGGATGAGTTGGCTCTAACCAATCTTCCCGGTCTCCTGATAGCATGAATTATAGTCTATATTTTGGGGTTTGTTTGGACGTTTTATCTTCAATAATCTGCATGTTTGTATGTATAATATGTGATTATATTACCATTTCATCTACCTTTACGGGAATCAAGGTCTACACCTAGTTTTGTTGTAATCGTAGGTAAAATGACACGTTTTGCATCAAAAAGGAGCTATGGAGTTATTAGAGCTACATTCAGGAACATAAGGAACCATCCAGGGAGCATAGCCATAGATTAGAGATTCACTTTGGACCAGATTTGAGAGATTTCACATTCAGTTTTGACTCACCTCGGTTGACCACAGATTCACCTCGACCGAGGTGATCCAGAGAAGTCGACTCGACCGAGGCGAACACCTGGGGCGCGGCGAGAATATTTTATTCTTGGCTGAGATCTTTTATCTTTGGAAAGAGATCTTATATTTTTGGGCTTGGCTCCTGGAAGGAAGAAGATATGCTAGATCATATATTTTACCTATTTTTATGGGAAGAGATCTTTCTAAGATATCTTATCTTTGGAGAGTAATTTTCCTATAAAAAGGGTCGGATTTCCCACAAATCCGACATGCTGCATACATCCGCATACAGTTGGAGATCCCGCATAGCACGCAGCAACCATACTCTAGTTGGGAGATTTGAAGAACCTTTTTGAATGTTGAAGGAAGAAAGTCTATAGCTTTTATAGCTTTTGAAGGGTTTTTGTAAGATTATCTTAGATTCCCTTCCTTGTTGTTTGTCTTGTTGGATTTCTATCCAAGGAACGCTTGTGTTTGATAATTTATTCAGTTATTGAAGCCTTTCTCTTAAGGATTTCTTGTTCAATTATTCTCTTTCTTCCCATATACTTGATTTATACTTTCATGATGATGAGTGGCTAATCTCTTTCTGTGATTCTAGGGTGATTGGCTGAAAATTGTGGGAAAAACAATGATAGAATAATCTTAATCACAGTAGGACCCGAAAGTTCGAGTCTTTAACCTTAACCCTAAGCATATCGCTCAGTCGATGAACATCTCGGCCGGGGTGGAATTTGGCTGACCGAGGTGACTTATCTGATCCGAAACTGAGAGTTAAGTGTTAGAGTTTGCCAAATCCTATTCTTATTATACCTTTACTGGTTCAATGCAAGCCTAGGATGAGACTTATCCGGTAATTCCTTAGTTTGTTTACCTAAGATTATAAGTGTAGGTAATAAAGGTTTATCCTTTATTGGGGTTTGAGTGTGCTTTCATCCCATCTTTGTGAGTTAGCCTGAGACTTACCCGGTAAAGGTTGATTATATTCCCTTAGATGGAGTGTTAGTTTGAGGTTATAGTTCTTTATCTTAATTCCTTGAGACTTACCCGGTAATAGGAGTTACGGTTTTGGATTAGTGAGTAGTGAGACTTACCCGGTGATCTATTCCACTTTAGTAACACCTTCCCTATGTAAAAACCTCAGCTTTGTCCGCTTATCTTTAGATATGGAGTTGGAACCACAACTATATGCTTTAATGCCTAGAATTGCATATTTCCCTTATTGACTTTTATCATCTTTGATTGTTTTAATTGCGTGTGGTTAGTGATTGCTTAAGCTTACCGTAATTGGACTTTGTTTCACTAAGTCCCTGTGATCGACCCCTGGAATTCCTTGCTTTTTACTACGATTGACCCGTACACTGCGGGTTCGCATCCTTGTTTTAAGCTTACGTCTTGGGTTATAAATTTAAAGCATGCACACACCGTTTGGAGCGAACAAGTTTTTGGCGCAATTGCCGGGGATTTGGTCTAGACCGAGCTGGTTACGGTTTGCTCTTGGGGCACTTGCCCCCGTGTCTAATAACCACTCTACTTGAGTGACTTTTGCAGGTTCTTTCTTAGGTTTATGCGAAGAACCCGCACTAGGAAGGAAATCGTTCCTTACGATCCCGAACCAGAAAAGACATACAAACGACGCTTAAGAGAAGCGAAGATGGCCAACCAAGACAATCGCGATCTTGAGGCCGAGTTGAAATAGGCGCTAGAACAACTACGCCTTAGCAGGGAAGAACTAAGGCAAGAGAAGGAGGAAACTCGCACCAGGACTGAAGCGATCGAAGCAGATATGGCAGCCTTACGAGACCAATTTCAACTTCTACCGAGGGAAGATCCAGCTCCCGATGCTGGACCGATGCAGGTCCCAGTTGCTGACCCTCGACCGAGGCAGGTTCCAGTACCTGACGCCCCGGCCGAGGTGCTTCCACCTCGGATGCCAGTCCGAGGCGTTCTTCTTGCAGGAATCCCACAAACCCTAGGTCAAAGGATGGACCCCAATCAACAACTGAGGCGTCCAGGAGTTAACCTAGGAGATCCAGCGGACCATGACTACGAACTTCGACCACAAGTTCTATCCATGATTCGCCAATGCCAACTCGGAGGGCTAGAAAAAGAATCACCGCATCAACATCTTCAAAACTATGAGATCTTGATGGAGACCTTGAGACCCTCAAGGATTGAAAATAACAACTACAAGCTAAGACCTTTTTACTTTTCTTTAAAAGATAGAGCTCTTACTTGGTATCAATCTCTTCCTCCACGAAAAATTAGCACGTGGGAGGAGATGACTACGGAATTCTTGACCAAATTCTTTCCCCCCTCAAAGACCGCTGAAATGAGAGGGAAGATAAATGCTTTCATTATGAAGGACAAGGAGAGCTTGTCCAAATCATGGGAGAGGTTCAAGGACATTCTTTTGGATTGCCCACATCATGGGATTCCAAAGATAGAGTTATTGGAGATATACTTCAAGGGACTGGACGGAAGCACCCGGTTCAACCTCCAACTACTCTCCGCCGGTACCTTTATGGACATGGCGATTGATGAAGCTTAAGACTTCATCGAGAAGAAAGCTTTACATATGGAGAAGTACACCCATCAAGGAGCTGAAGGTGGAGTTAAAAGAGTTAACTTCCAAGAAACTCAGCCTAACAACAATCAACTCACGTCTTTGAAGAATGGCGTGAAGCAATTGAAGGAACTCTTGGTTGCTCAAACCAAGAAGGAAGATCAAGGACAAAGGAACAACAACAATGGATACCGTAACAACAACAACGGTTCCCGGAACAACAATTACAACAACAATAATAGAGGATCCAATTGCAACAATTGGAGGGCGAAGAACCAAAATTCTGGTAACAATCATTCAAACTCCAATTCTAACGATTCCTCTAATCCTTTCCTCTCTTCCCCTTCTTCTTCTTCTACTCCATTAAAGAGTCAGGGGCAAGGGTCAAGTTCGTCTCAGCCGGAAAAGAAAGATGCAGTGTTGGAAGCTATCTTGATCAAGGTTAGTGCTATGGAGACTTCTATGACTTCATTTTCGAATGCCCAAAAAGCCTTTGAACAACAACTTGCAAGTAGGGCGAATGAAGCGCCAAGAGATCCAGGGAAGCTTCCAGCAAGGACGGAAAGCAACCCTAAGGGCCAGATCATGGCCATAACTACGAGGAGTGGACTAAAAACTGCAAATCCAGTGCCTCGGTCAGTGCCATTACCGATGAAGACCACCTCGGTCCAGATGCAGTCGAAGAACACTTCGACCGAGATGCCAACCGAGGTGGAGCCACAGGGAGCGGAGGGGAAAACTGAAGTTTATGTTCCACCTCCTGCATACAAACCACCACTTCCATTCCCCCAGTCAAGGGCCAGAGCACATCTAGACAAGCACTTCGGTAAGTTCCTTGATTTGATGAATAAACTGCACATTAACATTCCTTTCCTTGATGCTATTCTAGGGATGCCCGCCTATGGGAAGTTCTTGAAGGAGATCCTATCAAGGAAGAGGAAACTGGAAGATTTTGGTGAAGTTAGGATGACATCTAAATCCTCGGAACTTATTCAAATCATGAAGGAGAAGATGCCACCTAAATTGAGAGATCCTGGTTCATTTTGCATTCCCATTCAAGTTGGGGATGTCACTTGTGAAGCCCTATGTGATCTAGGAGCCAGCGTGAGCATCATTCCGCTGGAGCTATGAGTGAAGATCGGACTTGGAGAGCCCAAGCCGGTCAAGATTCGACTATACATGGTGGATCGCTCCATCACCCATCCCGTGGGAATTTTGGAGGACGTTCCGGTCAAGTTAGGTAACTTCTATTTAACAATAGACTTTGTTGTACTTGACATTCCCGCAGATTATCCTATTCCCATTATTCTCGGGAGGCCATTTCTAGCAACTTCGGGTCGCAACGTGGATTGCAAGAACGCCAAGTTGAAATTCAACATTGGTGGCGATGAGGTGGAGTTCGCATTACTTGCAGCCATGAAAGGGGAGCAGCGAAGCGATGATATCTTCAACATCTACGATGAAGAAGAATCAAGAGAATTGGTGAGCTCTATCCTTATTAACGATCCGCTCGAAAGAGTTATTAGTTTCAGTTTAATGGAGGAAGGTATAGATGCTTTTTGTGATGCAGATATACGGAGCTTAAAAGCACTGGAAGAAGATCCAGGAGCTAAAACTGAGAAGCTAATCCAAGAGACGAAGATCTCCAGTTTCGGTTCCAGTTGCAGTACCTCGACCGAGGCACTTTCTGGACTGAGCGAGGCAACTGAAAAACATCTCGGTCAACGCCTCTGCGCCTCGACCGAGGTCGATGGCGAGACGATTTGAACTGAGACTTCCGAAAGTCCAGTTTCTGGATCTACTCCACTGGAAGAAGGAAGCAAGAATCCCCCTCAGAAAGCACCCCCAATTGTGGAGCTTAAACAACTCCCAAATCACTTGAGATATGTCTTTCTTGGACCGGATCCCACTTATCCCATTATTGTTAGTGCTTCCCTCTCCGAAACTGAATTGTCTAAACTAATGCATGTCCTGAGAAAGCATCAAAAGGCTTTGGGTTACACTATAGATGATCTTATTGGCATTAAGCCCTCTTTTTGCATGCATAGAATTCTAATGGAGGATGATCATAAGACTTCACGGGAACCTCAAAGACGGTTAAATCTGATCATGAAAAAGGTTGTGAAGAAGGAAGTTCTTAAGTTGTTGGATGCAGGTATCATATATCCTATCTCGGACAGCAAATGGGTTAGCCCGGTGCATGTAGTCCCGAAGAAAGGAGGGATGACCGTTGTGACAAATAAGAACAACGAGTTGATCCCAACCAGGACCGTTACGGGCTGGAGAGTTTGCATTGATTATAGGAAGCTGAACACAGCTACACGGAAGGACCATTTTCCACTTCTCTTCATTGATCAAATGCTCGAGCGGTTGGCCCAACATTCACACTTTTGCTACTTAGACGGCTATAGTGGATTCTTCCAGATTCCTATCCATCCGGATGATCAGGAGAAGACCACTTTCACTTGTCCATGGGGGATATTTGCTTATAGGAGGATGCCATTTGGATTGTGCAATGCACCCGCTACTTTCCAGCGATGCATGATGGACATCTTTTCCGAATACATAGAGGAGATCATGGAGGTATTTATGGATGATTTTTCAGTATATGGTTCCTCTTTTGATGATTGCCTATCTAACCTTTCTCTAGTGCTACAAAGATGTGAGGACACTAATCTTGTCTTGAATTGGGAGAAGTGTCATTTTATGGTTAATGAAGGCATTGTGCTAGGACACCTCGTTTCTAATCGAGGTATTGAGGTCGATCGCGCTAAGATCGAGACTATTGAGAAACTCCCTCCCCCTTGTTCTGTTAAAGGTGTGAGGAGTTTTCTCGGGCATGCAGGTTTCTACAGGAGAGTCATCAAGGACTTCTCTAAGATTTCTAAACCTCTAACTAACCTCTTGAATAAAGATGTTGTTTTTGAGTTTTTGCAGGAGTGTCTTGATGCATTTTACAGGATTAAGGAAGCGTTGATCTCCGCTCCCATTATCCAACCTCCGGATTAGACCTTTCCCTTTGAGATCATGTGTGATGCTAGTGATGTAGCCGTAGGAGCGGTGCTTGGATAGAAGAAGGATGGCCGGACCACCGCCATTTACTATGCTAGCAAGACGCTAGATGTAGCACAACACAACTACGCTACCACCGAGAAGGAATTATTGGCGGTTGTATATGTTTTCGAGAAGTTTCGTACCTATTTAGTAGGGGCAAAAGTCATTGTCTACACCGACCATGCAGCCATCCGTTACTTGTTGGCTAAGAAAGATGCCAAGCCACGCCTTATTCGATGGATTCTCTTGCTTCAAGAGTTTGACTTAGATATCCGCGATAAGAAGGGATCCGAAAATTCTGTTGCGGATCACCTCAGCCGGCTACCTGCATCTTCACGCGAGAAGGACGACTCACCCATAGACGATTCATTCCCCGATGAGCACTTACACTTGTTGGAGCGTTTGATAGACTTACTTACTTCACCCCACGATGGAGGTGAAGTATGGGGTGAGGGCACCTCCCATCACGTTTGAGACGCATCATGGTCCAGCTAGCGACCTTAAACCAAGCGCTTATTGGGAGGCAACCCAAGGTATTGCTTTCTTTTCCCTTTCTAGCTTAGATAGTTTTGTTTTTGCTTTGCTTTGTTTTGTTTTTGGCGTCCTAGAAAGATAACAGGTGACATCTAAGAAAGGAGAACAAATCAAGAGCGTAACTAGAAGGACAGAAGTTCGAGAATTCGAGAAGACGAAGTTTGACTGAGGCACATCTCGGTTGCTGTCAGAGCACCTCGACCGAGATGATTCTTGAGCAACCGAGGCGACTAGGGTTTCTGAAGAACCACCTCGGTCAGTACCACCTTGGTCCAGTCGAGACCACCTCGACCAAGGTGACAGCAGTTCCAAAAATGGTATAAGAAGGGGAAAATTTTTCTTTTTATCCTCTTTACCTACCCCCTCGACCGCGGCGACCCATTTCACCTCGCCTCTCCGATTCTCGCTTGTTTTCGAAGATTTTCGCTTCCAAACTACGATTAAAGCATAGAGGATCCTAGTACAACGTCGATCTGCGAAGAAATCGAACCGAAACGGCCGAACGAGGTAAAACGAGTACAAAACCCTAACCTCGCTGTTTTCGCTTCAATTTGGGCTTGGATTGCCCAACATTTGCTGAGAAACGGATTAAGTACCCCATAGGAACCAGTTGTAGTGATTTTGGGAAAAATAACTAGAAATTTTGAGGAAATTAGTTACGCAGTTTTCGCCTCGGTCTAGACGTGTTGTGCCTCGGCCGAGGTGTTCTTGAGTGTTGTCAGACCGACCGAGGTGACCTGACAGTGAGAATTTGAAAATGACTTCTGAGAGACGTCTTGCCATCAGGGATAGATCATCCCCTTCCCCTTCTTCCTCTTCTTCCAAACCCTATCGCCCGGTGATCCACGAGCGACACCGGGTCGATTACGACCGTATAGCAGCCCGTCCAGTGATAGCACCTCGCTTCCTAGACGTGTCAGCCTTTGACTGTCTCCATGTGGATGGAGACCTTAGACGGATGATATCGACGGTAGGATTGGATCAGTTTACTGAGATCCGCGCACCTGCCTATTTGGAGCCTACCTTAGAGTTTATTAGTTCCTTCACCTACCTCCCCACAGAGCGTTCTGTGAAGTACCGGTTGATGAACCGGAACTTCATAGTTCCACTAGAGTATTGGAGGGATATATTTGGTTTTCTTGCCCCGACAACTGTTGATTTCCCTTCCCGATCTATAGCTAGGGAGTTTTGGGGACAGATTGCTCACGTGGTTGAGCACGCAGATAGGTGGCGCCCTGGAGATTTCAGGGAGAAGGTCATCTTTCACTTAGCTTTTAGGTTAGCCCACCGCATTTTCAGCGAGATGCTTCTGGCGCGTACTGAGACGCCCCAAAAGGTCAGACAGGGGGAGCTGTTTAGCTTATATTGCATGGTGACTGGAGGGATCCCCGACTTTGGCTTGATGTTGGCAGAGGATCTGCACAGGATCAAGGCCAAGGCGAAGGGGGACATCTGCTGCAGAGGACTTGTGACCCACATCGCCAGCTACCAGGACATGGATCTTAGCGCTTGCACTATGGTGGTGGCTGCCAAGCCGCTTGGGCTGTAGGAGATGATCACTCGACGGATTCTAGTTCCCCGAGGACTGACTACACCATACGTGGCTATGCCATGGGAGCTGACTGCACCGTAGGGGATTAGGTGGTCAGCACAGTTTACAGTTTATGACCCTCATTACTGGCAGACCGCCTAGGCCCCACTGATGGAGGATTATAGAGAGGCAGCAGCTGCCCCGGCTGAGGAGGAGGAGGTAGATGATGAGGAGACTGCTGATGACAGGGATGGTGGAGTCCCGATGGATATAGGGACAGATACTGCCGGGACGAGTGCGCCGGTTATTGATCTGGATGATGATGATGATACTGAGCCGACACCTACTGC
This sequence comes from Fagopyrum homotropicum, assembly GCA_033239125.1. Taxonomy (NCBI): domain Eukaryota; kingdom Viridiplantae; phylum Streptophyta; class Magnoliopsida; order Caryophyllales; family Polygonaceae; genus Fagopyrum; species Fagopyrum homotropicum. The sequence goes on from BSWB01000002.1 coordinate 138,926,535, forward strand.
ATCACCATTGAGACCTGCTAGGTGTAGTGCACGCCGACATAGAGATCCAGAGGCTCACCGTCGGATCGATGATATGACAGAGCAGATGATTGACTCTTATGCTACTCTTACTGTGGACATCGATGAAAGATTTGCCGCCCAGCATCGACAGATCGACAGTTGGACTCATCAGATGCTAGAGAGCCAGCATTATCAGCGCAGGATGATGGAGATCCAGTTCCAGCAGACTATGGGTTATCCATTTGACCCATCTCAGTACCCATACGTGCCACCACCACCACCACCACCACCGGATCAGGATTATTGAGAGCTGCAGGATTTTCTTTCTTATTTTTATGCAGTTCAGCTTATTATCCGGTGAGTATTTTATTCCTTAGACTTATTTTGACCCACTGGGACAGTGTGTCCCAAGTATGGGGTGTTTATTGATGTATTATTTGACACTTATGTGATGTATGACTCTACTTGATCGGATATTTATTTATATTTATGCTTCAGTTTGCTTCTATGTGTTTATCTGAGACTGCATGCATACTTACAGGTTATTTGATTGAGAAAAACGTCGAAACTAAAAAAAACTGATTAAAAAAAAATTTGACCTCGACCGGGAGAGTTCTGGCCGAACGAGGTGTTTCACCTCGGTTGACCTAAGAACACCTCGACCGAGGTGCGTTAACTGAGTTTTCGAAAACGATTTTTGTGCTTCTTATCTGGATATGATCTCAGTGAAGATCTTTCTTACTGACTGGTTTTGAAATCTTTATGTGTTTGAAAGGTTTTATAATATGTTTAAGTTGCTAAATGCTTTGTTTGAGATTTTTGGCATGTTTAATACTTTGTTTTTGTCTAAATTATGTTGAATTTGAAGGTTGACACCACATTATGAGTTCTCTCACTTTCTTCCTGAAAAGACCAAGGCAATTCATTCTTCTCTCTTCTTCTTCTTGATCATGCTTAACCCCTCATATACATTTTGCCTCCCTTTACCTATCCGGGAATTTAGAAGCAAGCGAAGTGGTGAAAGCAAGTGAAGTTAAAGTTGAGAAGTTGGCTGGAAGTGAAAGTGTTAGAAAATAATAATAGGTTTGGGAAAGTCAATCATGATGATGAGTAACTCGGCACCATTCACATAGCCGGGTGTCTGTGTCTTGCCAAAGTCGGATTGAGCGATATTTCTAACGGGTCATGGTATGTGCATCAAGGTTTTGATGCATCTCAAGAAATTGATGATTGCTGATTTCCTAGGCTTCGGTTATTGTGCACCTCTGTCCATGCATCCCAAAAAGTAAAGTAAAAAGAAAAAGTGTGAAATAAGCAAAGCTTATTGGTGGAAGATGTTGAAAGTCAAAGTGAAAGTGAAGTATATCCTTTTCCCGGATTCTAGTACCACATTACCTTACATACATCCCTACCCTACACGTTTCTTGACCTTTCCTTTGGGAAGCCCTTGAGACCTCGAGCTTGTTGATGACTTAGTGGTTTAAACTGGATTATGCATGATTAATTTCGATAATTATGACTTATTATGCATTCTATGATTTTATGCAAAGATGAACAACTTTCTTATGTTTATAAAATGTTTTGATCATATTTTGATTTTAAATTCCATGAAGTATTCTCTTAGAGTGATCTATGATTGTTGCACACCATAAAAATGTTTTTGAAAGACTTTTTCATTGATTTTCTTGACTTATAATCCATTCTATCTTGCCTTTTATATGCGGAACTTGCTTGGGGACAAGCAAGGGCTAAGTATGGGGTATTTTGATATCATGAATTATAGTCTATATTTTGGGGTTTGTTTGGACATTTTATCTTCAATAATATGCATGTTTGTATGTATAATATGTGATTATATTACCATTTCATCTACCTTTGCGGGAATCGAGGTCTACACCTAGTTTTGTTGTAATCGTAGGTAAAATGGAACGTTTTGCATCAAAAAGGAGCAAAAGGAGCTATGGAGTTATTAGAGCTACATTCAGGAACATAAGGAACCATCCAGGGAGCATAACCATGGATTAGAGATTCACTTTGGACCAGATTTGAGAGATTTCACATTCAGTTTTGACTCACCTCGGTTGACCACAGATTCACCTCGACCGAGGTGATCCAAAGAAGTTGACTCGACCGAGGCGAACACCTGGGACGCGGCGAGAATATTTTATTCTTGGCTGAGATCTTTTATCTTTGGAAAGACATCTTATATTTTTGGGCTTGGCTCTTGGAAGGAAGAAGATATGCTAGATCATATATTTTACCTATTTTTATGGGAAGAGATCTTTCTAAGATTCTTATTTTTGGAGAGTAATTTTCCTATAAAAAGGGTCGGATTTCCCACAAATCCGACATGCTCATTACATCCGCATACAGTTGGAGATTCCACATAGCACGCAGCAGCCATACTCCAGTTGGGAGATTTGAAGAACCTTTTTGATGGTTGAAGGAAGAAAGTCTATAGCTTTTATAGCTTTTGAAGGGTTTTTGTAAGATTATCTTAGATTCCCTTCCTTGTTGTTTGTCTTGTTGGATTTCTATCCAAGGAACGCTTGTGTTTGATAATTGATTCAGTTATTGAAGCCTTTCTCTTAAGGTTTTCTTGTTCAATTATTCTCTTTCTTCCCATATACTTGATTTATACTTTCATGATGATGAGTGGCTATTCTCTTTGTGTGATTCTAGGGTGATTGGCTGAAAGTTGTGGGAAAAACAATGATAGAATGATCTTAATCACAGTAGGACCCTGAAAGTTCGAGTCTTTAACCTTAACCCTAAGCATCTCGCTCAGTCGATGAACATCTCGGCCGGGGTGGAATTTGGCTGACCGAGGTGACTTATCTGATCCGAAACTGAGAGTTAAGTGTTAGAGTTTGCCAAATCCTATTTTTATTATACCTTTCCTGGTTCAATGCAAGCCTAGGATGAGACTTACCCGGTAATTCCTTAGTTTGTTTACCTAAGATCATAAGTGTAGGTAATAAAGGTTTATCCTTTATTGGGGTTTGAGTGTGCTTTCATCCCATCTTTGTGAGTTAGCCTGAGACTTACCCGGTAAAGGTTGATTCTATTCCCTTAGATGGAGTGTTAGTTTGAGGTTATAGTTCTTTATCTTAATTCCTTGAGACTTACCCGGTAATAGGAGTTACGGTTTTGGATTAGTGAGTAGTGAGACTTACCCGGTGATCTATTCCACTTTAGTAACACCTTCCCTATGCAAAAACCTCAGCTTTGTCCGCTTATCTTTAGATCTTGAGTTGGAACCACAACTAGATGCTTTAATCCCTAGAATTGCATATTTCCCTTATTGACTTTCATCATCTTTGATTGTTTTAATTGCTTGTGGTTAGTGATTGCTTAAGCTTACCGTAATTGGACTTTGTTTCACTAAGTCCCTGTGATCGACCCCTGGAATTCCTTGCTTTTTACTACGATTGACCCGTACACTACGGGTTCGCATCCTTGTTTTAAGCTTACGTCCAGGGTTATAAATTTAAAGCTTGCACACACCGTTTGGAGCGAACATCTCCTTCTTCTCTTTTTCTCCTTGAGGTTGTTTATTTCCAACCTCATTTGAAACATCATGTCCGATAGATCATCAACCTTCGTTTGATGACGATCGATTTCTTCCCTGCGAGTCTTCTCACTCCATTGGAGTTGAGCTTCTTTCTCCGCCAACTCCGTTTGGTAATCACGTTCTCTTTCTTCAGCCATTTTTCTTTCCTTAAGCTTTCTCCTCAAAGTCCTCTCAAGCTCTTGATCAAGAGGTAAGAGGTCTTCGTTGTTCCTAGACCTGCGCATACACTCGAAGAGATATCAAATAACAAGAGAAAAGCTCCCAAGCTTGACAACCGAAAACCGAATTCGGCCTAGACCAAATCCCCGGCAACGGCGCCAAAAACTTGTTCGCCACTTAGCGTGCGTGCAAATAAGCTTTAAATTTATAAAACTAGAATCAAGCAAACGAACCCGCAGTGTACGGATCGATATAGTTAAGCAAGAATTCCAGAGTATCGAACACAGGGATTTGGGGGTTAAATCCAATTATAGAATTGTCAAGCAAGTAAATGTATGAGCTTTTGTAAATATTGGGAAAACAACAATCCTAAAGATCCAGGAATCCAGCTGTGACAATCGATTCAAGATATACTAAAGATATAAGGACAGAGTTAAGAGCTGCAAAGGTATACTAATGCAAAGCAATGTACGGTGAAGTTCCAAGGCTTTATGTGACTTAACTAAAAACGCTCTCTATAAAGGTTGTTGAGGCTTCAGTATAGAAAGGATCTAAAGTCAAGAATTAATGTCAAATACCCAAACTTGTAATCCAAGGATCAAGACTAACTAAACCGATTAAGGTTGTGACACTCGAAATCGAGGTAGAGGTTGTTGAGGCTTCACTACCACCTAGAAAAGGCAAGCCAAGACTAAGTTAAAGCAAATCTTTAACTTTGGATTAAAGTAAAAGCAAGGTTCGTAAACTAAGGGAAATTACGGGTGGATCTTGAGATTCCACGGCCGTGGAACTCAAGAACACACCGTGATTTTGGTTCGTCGGTGATTCTCTCTAACTCTCAGGGTCCAATCTGTTTACGATCGATCTATCATCATCTAAGCCACAACTATCAACCCTTCACCTTAGAATTGCTAAAGGGTTTTAGCCAACAACAGTCATTATGATATCAAATTCAAGATTTAAAAGAATGAAAGATGAAAACCTTCGAAAACCTTGAATAAATCTCAAATCAATCTCAAATCCACAAACAAAGTGATAATGTATATCAGATTCGGAATAACACAAACCAATCACAACCCTTGATAAGAACGAAGAACGGGATGTCAATTCGTCTTCTAATCAAACCTAAGGACAAGGCGTAACTTCCAAATCTCCAAGTCTTCGCAAATCTCCGTTGCAAAATAGCAATCTCCACACGTCCAACTTGAAACCCTAGGCACGTGCAATCAGCGTAGGTGAAGTCTAAGCGGAGGCGTAAGCAAAGGTGACGGAATCTCTCTCTTTCCGTCATTTTATAGGGCAAGATAGAATAAGTGTCCAGCTCATTGTGTAAAAGATCGTGGCTTTAAATTGTACGTTAAAAGATCGCCTAAATCACGGTTCCTTGAGATTCCACGCCCGTGGTTAAGAGCGTGGAAATTCATCACGGTGTGTCACAACTTCCACGGCCGTGTAACCTTTTGGAATGCTCCACGCTTGTGTTGCCAAAGTTCCACGGCCGTGGTTTAGAGCGTGGATTCTAGTAAGGCCGTATTTTAGAGCGTGGAACACAAGTAGCTCGTAATTCTCCTTTGTTTTGTGTCATTCTTCAACTTAGCATCTTCCTTAGCTCCCTTGTGGTGTCCTCAATCCTTGGACATGTGTTCGCCCCTAAACGTGCGTGCAAATAAGTTTTAAATTTATAAAACTAGAATCAAGCAAGCGAACCCGCAGTGTACGGATCGGCGTAGATTAGCAAGTATTCCAGAGTATCGAACACATGGATTTGGGGAGAATAAATTCGATCGTAGGTTATCAAGCAAGTGAATATAAGAGCTTTGCAAATTATTGGGAAAACAACAATCCTAAAGATCCAAGTATCCAGCTGTGGCAATCGATTCAAGATATACTTAATGATATAAAGACAAAGTTGAGATATGCAAAGGTATGCTAATGTAAGGTAATCGTACGGTGAAGTTCCAAAAACCTTATATGGCTCACCTACAAGACACTCTCTATACAGGTTTTTGAGGCTTCAATATAGAAAGGTCCTAAAGGCGAGAATCAATGTCAAATACCCAAACTTGTAATCCAAGGATCAAGACTAACTTAACCGACTACGGTTATGACACTCACAATCGAGGTAGAGGTTGTTGAGGCTTCACTACCACCTAGAGAAGGCAAGCCTAAACTAAGTTAAAGCAAATCTTTAACTTTGGATTAAAGTAAAAGCAGGTTCGTAAACTTAAGGGAAATTACGGGTAGTTCTTGAGATTCCACGGCCGTGGAACTCAAGAATAGGCCGTAATTTAGGGTTCGTCGACGATTCTCTCTAACTCTCAGGGTCCAATCTATTTACGATCGATCTATCATTATCTAAGCCACAACTATCAACCCTTCACCTTAGAATTGTTAAGGGTTTTTAGCCAACAATCATCATTATGATATCAAATTTAAGGATTAAAAGATTGAAAGATGAAAACTTCCGAAAACTTTCAATAAACTTCAAACCAATCTCAATGTCACAATCAAGAATGAATATTGTCAATAGATTCAAAATAAAGCAAACAATCACAATCTTAGGAAAGAAAGAAGAACGGGATGTCAATCCGTCATCTAAATCAAACCTAAACAAGAAGAGAATTCTTCTTGCAACAATCTTCCAAAAACTTCGATCTTTTGTCAATTCGGAAATCTCCACAGCAATCTCCACCAAAAGTGCGAGATTAGGGCAACTCTAAGGAAAGGGCAAAATACGTCTTTTGCAAGAACCGCCAAAAATCTCCAAAGTGAAGGTGCAAGCGTAACTCCAAAGCGAGGTCGCAAAGTGCGTCTAAGCGGGCATAACGGAATCTCTCTTCGTCCGTCTTTTTATAAGGCAAAATAAAATATCGGCCCGGCCCAATCTTCAAAAGATCGTGGCTTCAAAATGTGGCGAAAAAGATCGCCAAGATCACGGTCGTGGAAGGTTCCACGACCGTAATTTAGAGCGTGGGAATCAACACGGTTTGAACCATGGATTCCACGACCGTAAAAGCTCCTGGAATGAATCACGCTTCTCCTGCAAGGTTACACGGCCGTGGAACTGAACGTGGTTTGTAGTACGGCCGTATTTTAGAGCGTGGTTTAGGGCAAGAACGTGATTTTCCCTAGCCTCGTGCATTCCTGAAGTTGACATCCATTTTGCTCCTAAGAATGCCCTCAATCCATGGACACACTCAATCAACTCATCTTTGCTCGATTCCGTTCGGAAATGGCTCTCAATCACCTATAATCAACATAAAGCTAGTGTAGACATCCATATCGATAATATAGGCTAACTAGCTCACAAATGCAACAATGCTAAATCAAAGACTATCAATATGAATCAAATACACTTAGGAAACGTGCCTAAAATATCACAATATTTCATGCTAACAAATAACCCCATACTTGCAACTTGCTTGTCCCTAAGCAAGGTCTTTCAAAAGCTTTTAAAACAAGAGTTAGGATGAAATATGTGTACCTTCTCAAAGCAATACTTCTTTTGGAGAAATGTGCCTTCTAAAGAATAGATCATTCTCAAATTTTGCTTCAATCGTTTATAAGACTTTCATACACTTAATCAAAGAGTAAAGAGTAAAGAAAACTCGTGAATTAATCAAACTTCTATACAAACATCATAACCTTTAAACATTATCAAAATCAATCATAAGAACCCTCAATTTAGATCACCAAGTCAAATAACATTCTTTTGATCTCAAGGACTTCCAAAGAAAAAGGTCTAGAATGTGGAAAGGGAAGGAAACTTTAAGGAATGTGGTGCATGAATCCGGGAAAGTGGACAACTACTCCTTCTTCTTCTTTTGCGGTTTCCGCAACACCTTCAACTTAGAGCTTCGCTCTCTTCTTTTCATTTTTCGACTTTAATTTTGGAGTTATGGACAGAGGTGCACAAAAACCAAAGCCTAGGAGATTGGCGTTTCTCAATTTTTACGAGATGCCTCAAACCCTTAGCGCACATACCATAATCCGCTAGGAATATCGCTCAATCCGACTTTGGCAAGACACAAACACCCGGCTATGTGAATGGTGCCGAGTTACTCATCATCATGATTGACTTCCCCAAACCTAGAATTCCTTTCTATTCTTTTGATTGCAAATAATTGCTTTCATGGCCCTCCCACATCAAACATGCCTTTTTCATTCACTTCTCCAAATTCCCGGATAGGTAAAGGAGGTCAATATTTTAATGAGGAGCTAAAATGATCAAAGAAAGAAGAAAGAAAAAAATTGAATTGCCTTAATCATCTCAACAAGAAGTATAAGAACTTATAGTGTGATTTCAACTTCAATTTCTCAACATGATTTAGGTAACATTCTTCACATTATGAAACTTGCAAAAGAAGCACAATCAACGCATTCAATTTCTTTTCAATTCACTAATCTTTTAAGCATGCAATTGTCATCAAACTCAATTCACAAGTAGTGATTATCATAGAATTCATCTCAATTCATTAGAAGCACAAAATTTTCAAAATTTTCAATTTTTATGGGTTTTTCAAGTTCTTTTTTATGCAATGCAATAATGAAACGTGCAACAATATAATGAACATGCAATGATAGTCTCGAATAGAAGCAAACATAGTGAGTAAGAGTTATTACAAACTTTTAGTACATCCCACCCCATACTTAGGACGAACATTGTCCCTAATGTTCAAAAGAAAGAAAGAAAAGAAGAAAAGAAAAATAAACTCACAAAGTGGCGGTGGAATGGCTAAAGCGAACGGTCATGCAATCAATCACTGCGGCGCTGGTGGAGGCGGGAATGGAGAGAAGCTAGGATCATAAAACCGCCCAAACTGCTGGCGGTAGACATCCCTCATCATGTGGTCGAGGTCGTCTAAGCGTCCATCTCTAGCATCGGCTCGTATCTCCAATGCTCGTACTCTCTCCGAAAGGCCAGTAGCCCAATCCGGCATCTGCTCATACCATCCCGGAGCCTGATTGTACCATGCTGGAGCGTCGGATGGTGCTGGTACTGGTGCTGGTGCTGCTGGTGTCTCTGTAGCCCATGGAGGTGGAGCTCCGTACCATGCAGGAAGTGTGGTCATCCATGTAGGCCTCTCACTCACGCTAGCGCGGCGAGAAGACGAGCCTGAAGCTCTAGCCGGACGTGGAGAACGTCTAGGTGCATCGGGGGCCGCCTCCGGCTGATCCGGAAACGTGTCAAACTCCTGCTCGGCTCCTCCTCCACCCTCAAACTGATCTCCCATCTCCTCCTCCTCAACAACTGGTGGTGAGACATATGGGGGAGCTGCTATCCTGTTCGCATGCATAGCAGCGAACGTCTCCTTCCAATTATGGCGTCCCGCCATAATGGAGTACTCCGGTAGCCACTCTATACCCCTACCCATCCTGCTCTCCCAAGGCATGGCCGCATAAGGCGGACCTCTATGTGTGGGGAAGATGAGACCCCTAGTCATGAAGGCATGGAGTCCTAAGGGAACGGCCGGTATGCGGGTACAAGCAGAAAAATCAACACCCAAGCTCCTAGCAAGGTGAGTAACTATCCCACCATATCCGATGTTGCCCTTCTTCTTGTTCTTGAGCTTGCTCATAGTAGCAGCCAAGAGAGTGACACAGTCAGCTCGACGCCCGTACAGCATGGAGTAAAGTAAAAAGAGCTCATCCGTCTTGATCTTTTGGGGCGTCTCCGTCCTAGGAAAGAGATACTCCGAAAGAACACGATGAGCAATCTTCAAGGCTAGGTGGTACATCAACCTAGCCTTGGTGTCAGCGGGCTGCCAGCGGTCCTCGCTAGCGTAAATCATCGCCACCTCCTCCCAAAAGTCCTTGGCGTAAACACCACTAGGAAAGCGACCGTTAAAGGTCTCATGAAACCCGAAGAAGGTCCCGAACTCACGGATGGTAAAATGATAGTCTCTTTCCATAAGACGGAAAGAGACGGTCCTGTCTACATGGCTGTGCTCGAAGGACGTCACAACCTCCCGTGTAATCTCCTCATAAGCGTCTTCTCGGATAGCCGAGAAGACAACTAGTCCGGCTCTATCTAAGAGCCAAGTGAGTTCATCAACTATGTTAAGAGGAGTTAGATCCTCTAACAAAAGGTACCTAGGTCCAATCACAGGTCTCTCATGGATCCTCTCGAGTGCAGCAAGGTGATCCTCATGAATGGTCGGTACTCGAGGGCTAGGTGGTGAGGGTGAGGAAGGTGATGATGGAGGTGAAGGGGAAGAGGGTGGTGGTGCTCTAGAGGATGAGGAAGAGGAGGGATTACCCTTCCTCTTCTTGTTCTGGTTATCCTTCTTCTCTTTGATCCTCCCGAAACTCTCCTCACAAAGTCCATTCTGTCTAAAATTACGGGCTGTTCTAGGGGTTCCACGGCCGTGGTTCTCCCAGGAATCGTGGTTCGTCTCAGAAATTCGCAAATCTCAGAATTCAACACTCAATCTCAACAAACAGGCAGCCCTAATCTAATTTCCTCCAATTTCAATCAGTTCTTCCTAAAATATCTAACAAAAACGAACCAAATTGACAAAGATCAAGAAGAGTGGCAAAACCTATTTTTCGGATTTAAAAATCCGAATTGTGCGTTCTTTGGTGAATTTCCTCTCGATTCGTCGCTTGGATCTTGTTGGTGGTCGAATTTGCTTCAGTTTGGGAAGAAGAATCGTTAAAAACGATTAAGAAACGAGGATTTGAGAGAGGGTCGTGGATTTCGGCGTTTAGGTCGTGGAAGAGGAGTTTTGTGGGTGATTTTTGTGAAGAACGTGGTTTATATAGTCACGGGCAAAATTTTGAAAATCACGGTCTGTTGGGGTGTTCCACGGCCGTGGAATTGTACGGAACCGTGGTTTTTGTGATTTTTCAAAGGCTTTTGGAAATTACGGGTACTGTAGCTGTCACGACCGTGGTTAAGGCCGTGGAACTCTCTGTAAAGCTCCAAAGTCCAAATTTCGTCACTCTTCTTCAACATTATCCTTCCCTTTTCCTTTTCCACCGTTCCTACATCCAAAAACACGAACATACCGGAAGGAATCGAGGGCAAAACAAAGCGGAAAACATCTATACTAAGCTAATCTATGAATCGAAAACAAAAACAAAAATGCAATACCTTGGGTTGCCTCCCAAGAAGCGCTTTGTTTAAGGTCCGTAGCTAGACCAATCTCGCACTTACTCAAGTGCGGTAGGCGCGAACTCTTCAGCTTGGAGTTCCGGCGTATACTTCTTGAGTCGTTGGCCGTTCACCTTAAAGCTTCCGCCCGTTTCACCCCATACTTCAACTGCACCATGGGGGAAAATATGCTTAATTAGAAAAGGTCCGGTCCAATGAGATTTAAGTTTACCTGGAAAGAGACGAAGCCTTGAATTGAAGAGGAGAACTTGATCTCCTTCTTTGAAGTCCTTTGGAATGATATGCTTATCATGCCAACCCTTTGCTCTCTCCTTATAGATTTTAGCGTTTTCATAAGCATTCAAGCGGAGTTCATCCAGCTCATTGATGTCTAGGAGACGTTTCTCTCCCGCTTCCTTCATGTTGAAGTTCAACCACTTGATAGCCCAAAACGCTTTGTGCTCCAACTCTACCGGCAAGTGACAAGACTTCCCATACACAAGGTTGTATGGTGTGGTTCCTATGGGAGTCTTGTATGCAGTCCGGTACGCCCACAATGCATCGTCAAGCTTCAAAGACCAATCCTTCCTAGTCCTTGAAACCGTCTTCTCTAGGATTCCTTTGATATCCCAATTTGAGATCTCAACTTGTCCACTTGTTTGTGGATGATAGGCGGTAGCAATTTTGTGAGTAACCCCATACTTAGCTAGAAGAGCTTCAAAGCGCCGGGCAATGAAGTGAGAACCTCCATCACTAATGATCGTCCTTGGCGTCCCAAATCGCAGGAAGATGGTCTTGTTGAAGAACTTAACCACCACCATGGCATCATTGGTGGGAGAGGCAATTGCTTCCACCCATCTAGAAACGTAGTCTACCGCCAATAGTATGTATTGGTTTCCACAAGAAGATGGGAATGGTCCCATAAAATCTACTCCCCAAACGTCGAAAATCTCCACCTCTTGGATGTTGTTGAGGGGCATCTCATTCCTCCTAGAGATATTGCCTGTTCTTTGACAAGCATCGCAGCAAGAAATAAAGGATTGCACATCTCTAAACAAAGTAGGCCAAAAGAATCCAGATTGCAATACCTTTGCGCTAGTCTTGTTCGAATTAGCGTGTCCTCCACAAGGTAGTGAATGACAATGGCGGATGACACTTTGCATCTCATCTTCCGGCACACATCACCGAATGATGCCATCCGGACCTCTCTTAAAGAGGAGAGGCTCGTTCCAAAAGTATTCCCGGACATCCTTAAAGAACTTCTTCCTTTGTGCGTAGGATAATCCGGGTGGTATCTCCTGACAAACCAAATAGTTAACAAAATCAGCAAACCATGGTTCGTTACCTTTGGAGATCACATCGATGCACTCCTCAATAAGGTGTAGGTGTTCGTCCGGGAAGGAGTCGTCGATGGGTAAATGGTCGTCCTCTAGATGTGTTAGGCGACTCAAATGATCCGCAACAGAATTTTCTGAACCTTTCTTGTCGCGGATCTCAAGATCGAATTCTTGTAGGAGACGAATCCATCTAATTAGCCTTGGCTTCGCATCTTTCTTCGCAAGGAGGTACCGGATCGCAGCATGATCCGTGTAGACAATTACCTTTGCACCTACAAGATAAGAGCAAAACTTGTCAATAGCATAGACAATGGCTAAAAACTCTTTTTTGGTAGTGGCGTAGTTGAGCTGCGCTTCATCTAGCGTCTTGCTAGCATAGTATATGGCATGGGTTCGCCCTTCCTTTCGTTGTCCAAGAACAGCTCCAATAGCTACGTCACTAGCATCGCACATAATCTCAAAGGGAAGAGTCCAATCCGGGGGTTGGATAATAGGTGCTGAAATTAGAGCTTGCCGAATGGTGTTAAACGCATCCAAACATTCATGCGAAAACTCAAAAACCGCATCCTTCATCAATAGATTAGTGAGAGGTTTTGATATCTTAGAAAAGTCCTTAATGAAACGTCTATAAATTCCAGCATGTCCTAGGAAACTTCTTATCCCTTTCACCGAAGTTGGGGAAGGAAGCTTCTCTATGGTCTCTATCTTAGCCTTGTCTACTTCTATCCCTCTACTAGAGACTAAGTGGCCTAATACAATTCCTTCCTTAACCATAAATTGACACTTCTCCCAATTAAGAACTAGGTTAGTGTCTTCACACCTTTGCAAAACAAGAGAAAGGTTAGAAAAGCAATCGTTAAAAGAGGAACCGTATACGGAGAAGTCGTCCATGAAGACCTCCATGATTTCCTCTACGTATTCGGAGAAGATGGCCATCATGCACCGTTGAAAGGTGGTTGGGGCGTTGCAAAGCCCGAACGGCATTCTCCTATAGGCAAACGTACCCCATGGGCACGTGAATGTGGTCTTCTCTTGATCATCCGGGTGTATCGGGATCTGAAAGAAGCCACTATAACCGTCAAGATAACAGAAATGTGAATGTTGCGCTAACCTTTCAAGCATTTGATCGATGAACGGCAATGGGAAGTGATCCTTCCGCGTTGCATTGTTGAGCTTGCGGTAGTCTATGCACATCCGCCATCCCGTCACAGTTCGGGTAGGAATGAGTTCGTTGTTTTTGTTGGTGATGACCGTCATTCCTCCCTTCTTCGGAACTACTTGAACCGGACTCACCCTCTTACTATCGGAGATAGGGTAGATGATACCTGCATCAAGAAGCTTAAGAATTTTCTTCTTGACAACCTCCTTCATGGTCGGATTCAACCGCCTTTGAGGTTGTCTTGAAGTTCTAAAATCTTCCTCCATTAGTATCTTATGCATGCATAGGGAGGGTTTAATTCCTACTAAGTCCTCAATAGTATAGCCTAAAGCTTTCCTATGTTTCCTAAGGACATTCATGAGCTGATTATGTTCATCTATGCTTAGATCGGAACTAACAATAACCGGGAAGGTAGAATTAGATCCTAGAAAAGCGTACCTTAGATGAGTAGGAAGTGGTTTGAGTTCCATTGCTTTCGGAGCTTCCAATGATCCTTGAGAAGCTTCCGATGTCTCCTTAGAAGTTTCTAAGGGTGTTGAGTGTGTGGGAGAAGAATCAGAAGAAGTTGAAGAAGCGTCTCGATCACTCCTTTCCACGCCCAAAATTACGGGTTCCTCTTGTCCTCCACGGCCGTGGTTTAGGGCGTGGAAAGGAAATACGGTTGTCATGTCTTCTCCACGGCCGTATAACTCCCTGGAGTGGGACACGGATTTGGGTGTGAAACCCACGGCCGTAGAATACAGTGTGTGCCCGTGGATTCTCACATTTTCTGCCTCATCGTGGAGTTTTTCGAACTCCACTTCATGATGTTCGCCCCTAAAGGTGTGTGCAAATAAGCTTTAAATTTATAAAACTAGAATCAAGCAGCGAACCCGCAGTGTACGGATCGACGTAGCTGAGCAAGAATTCCAGAGTATCGAACACAGGGATTTGGGTGGGAACAAATTCGATTGCAGATTATCAAGCGAGTAAATATGAGAGTTTTGCAAATATTGGGAAAACAACAATCCTAAAGATCCAAGTATCCAGCTGTGGCAATCAATTCAAGATATACTTAATGATATAAAGACAGAGTTGAGATATGCAAAGGTATACTAATGTAAGGCAATCGTACGGTGAAGTTCCAAAAACCTTATGTAACTCACCTACAAGGCACTCTCTATACAGGTTGTTGAGGCTCAATAAAGAAAGATTCTAAAGGCAAGAATTTATGTCAAATACCCAAACTTGTAACCCAAGGATCAAGACTAACTAAACCGATTGAGGTTGTGACACTCACAATCGAGGTAGAGGTTGTTGAGGCTTCACTACCACCTAGAAAAGACAAGTTTAAACTAAGTTAAAGCAAATCTTTAACTTTGGATTAAAGTAAAAGCAAGTTCGTAGACTTAAGGGAAATCACGGTTAGTTCTTGAGGTTCCACGGCCGTGGACTCAAGAACAGGCCGTAATTTAGGGTTCGTCGGCGATTCTCTCTAACTCTTAGGGTCTAATCTGTTTGCGATCGATCTATCATCATCTAAGCCACAACTATCAACCCTTCACCTTAGAATTGTTAAGGGTTTTTAGCCAATAACAGTCATGTTGATATCAATTCAAGAATTAAAAGATAAAAAGATGAAAACTTTCAAGAACTTTCAATAATCTTCAAACCAATCTCAAAGTCACAATGAGAACAAGTATTGTTAAAGGATTTAGAATAAAACAAACAATCACAACCTTAGGAAAGAAGGGAAAACGGGATGTCAATCCGTTTTCCAAATCAAACCTAAACAAGAAGAGAGATCTCCTTGCAAAATCTTCCAAAAGCTTCGATCTTCCGCCAATCCGGAGATCTCAACAGCAATCTCCACCAAAAGTGCGAGATTAGGGCAATTCCCAGATGCGAACTTCAATCTCCAATGAGATGATCAATGCTTCCAAGCGAAGGCCAAACGGCGTTGAAATTCCCTAAGCGGAGATGAACGATCCTAAGCGTCGATAAATGCCGCTAAGCGAAGATGGCGGGTGTAAGCGGTGATGACGGAATCTTGCTTCGTCCGTCTTTTTATAGGGCAAGATAAAATATCGGCCCGGCCCAAATCTTTAAAAGATCGTGGCTTCAAAGTGTGGCGAAAAGATTCGCCAAGATCACGGTCGTGGAAGTTCCCACGACCGTAATTTAGGGCGTGGATTAGGTCACGGTTTGTACCATATATTCCACGGCCGTAATAGTCACTGGAATGCATCACGCTTCCCTTGCAGGGTTCCACGGCCGTGGAACTAAACGTGGTTTGTAGTACGGCCGTATTTTAGAGCGTGGTTTAGGGCAAGAACGTGATTCTTCCCTAGCCTCGTGCATTCCTCAAGCTAAAACTCCAATTTGCTTCCTAAGAATGTCCTCAATCCATGGATATATCAAATCAACTCTCCTTTGCTCGATTCCGTTCGGAAATAGCTCCAATTCACCTATAATCAACATAGAACTAGTGTAGACATCCATATCGACAATATAGGTAATACTAGCTCACATATGCACAAAGTTCAATCAAAGACTATCAATATGAATCAAATACATTTAGAAAACGTGCCTAAAATATCACAATATTTCATGCTAACAAATAACCCCATACTTAACACTTGCTTGTCCCTAAGCAAGGTCTTTCAAAAAGCTTTAAACAAGAGTTAGGATGAAATATGTGTACCTTCTTTTTGGATGAACGTGACTTCTAAAGAGTAGATCATTCTCAAACCTTGCTTCAATCGTTTATCAAACTTTCACACACTCAATTAAAGAGTAAAAAGCAAAGAAAATTCATGAACCAATTTGACTTCTAAACAAGCATTATAACCTTCAAACATTATCAAAATCAATCACAAGAAACTTCAATTTAGATCACCAAGTCATATAACATTCTTTTGATCTTAAGGACTTGCAAAGAAAAGGTTTAGAATACGGAAGGGAAGGGAAAACTTTAAGGGAAAGTGGTGCATAAATCCGGGAAAGTGGACAACTACCTTCTTCTTCTTATGCGGTTCCCGCAACACTTCAACTTAGAGCTTCGCTCTCTCCTTTTCATTTTTTGACTTTACTTTTGGAGTTATGGATAGAGGTGCACAAAAACCGAAGCCTAGGAGATCGGCGTTTCTCAATTTTTCAAGAGATGCCTCAAACCCTTAGCGCACATACCATAA
Source organism: Fagopyrum homotropicum (assembly GCA_033239125.1). Taxonomy (NCBI): domain Eukaryota; kingdom Viridiplantae; phylum Streptophyta; class Magnoliopsida; order Caryophyllales; family Polygonaceae; genus Fagopyrum; species Fagopyrum homotropicum. The sequence continues at coordinate 138,943,033 of BSWB01000002.1, forward strand.
TCCGCTAGGAATATCGCCCAATCCCACTTTGGCAAGACACAAACACCCGGCTATGTGAATGGTGCCGAGTTACTCATCGTCATGATTGACTTCCCCAAACCTACAATTTCTTTCTATTCATTTGATTGCAAATAATTGCTCTCATGGCCCTCCCACATCAAACATGCCTTTTTCTCATTCACTTCTCCAAATCCCCGGATAGGTAAAGGAGGCTAATATTTCAATGAGGAGCTAGATGATCAAAGAAAGAAGAAAGAAAGTATCGAATTGCCTTAATCATTTCAACAAGAAGTATAGGAACTTATAACGTGATTTCAACTTCAATTTCCTAGCATGATTTAGGTAACATAATCACATTATGAAACTTGCAAAAGAGGTATAATTCATTCATTCAAATTCTTTTCAATTCACAATCCTTTTAAGCATGCAATTGTCATCAAACTCAATTCACAAGTAGTGATTATCATGGAAATCATCTCAATTCATTAGAAGCTCAAAATTTTCAAAATTTTTCAATTTTTATGGGTTTTTCAAGTCACTTTTCATGTAATGCAATAAGGAAACGTGCAACACATAATGAACATGCAACGATAGTCTCAAATGAAAGCGAACATAGTAAGTAGAGTTATTACAAACTTTTTAGTACATCCCACCCCATACTTAGGACGAACATTGCCCCTAATGTTCAAAAGAAAGAAGGAAAAGAAAGAAAAGAAAAAGAAACTCACAAAGTGGTGGCGGGAATGTCTAAAACGAACGGTCATGCATCGAATCACTGCGGCGCCGGCGGAGGCGGGAATGAGGAGAAGCTGGAGTCGTAGTGCCGCCCAAACTGCTGGCGGTAGACGTCCCTCATCATGTGGTCGAGGTCGTCGAGGCGTCCGTCTCTAGCGTCGGCCCGGATCTCCAACGCTCCAACTCTCTCTGAAAGTCCGGTAGCCCAATCCGGCATCTGCTCGTACCATCCCGGGGCGTGACTGTACCATGCTGGAGCGTCGGATGGTGTTGGTGCTGGTGGTGGTGCTGCTGGCTGCTCCGTGGACCAAGGAGGGGGAACGCCATACCATGTGGGAGGTGTGGTCATCCACGTGGGCCTCTCACTCACGCTAGCGCGGCGAGATGACGAGCCTGAGGCTCTAGCTGGACGTGGAGAGCGTCTAGGTACATCTGGGGCCGCCTCCGGCTGGTCCGGAAACGTGCCAAACTCCTGCTCCGCTCCTCCTCCACTCTCAAACTGATCTTCCATATCCTCCTCCTCGATAACCGGTGGTGGGACGTAAGGGGGACCTACTATCCTGTTCGCATGCATCGCAGTGAACGTCTCCTTCCAATTATGGCGTCCCTCCATAATGGAATACTCCGGCAGCCACTCTATACCCCTGCCCGTCCTAGTCTCCCAAGGCATGCCCGCATAAGGCGGACCTCCATGTGTGGGGAAAATGAGACCCCTAACCATGAATGCATGTAGCCCTAAAGGAAAGGTCGGTATGCGGGTGCAAGCAGAAAAATCTACACCGAAACTCCTAGCAATGTGGGTAACTATCCCACCATATCCGATGTTTCCCTTCGACTTGTTCTTGAGCGAAACTTGTCAAATAAAGGTGCAACAATCTGCACGGCGCCATACTTAGGACGAACGGCGCCAAAAACTTGTTCTTGAGCTTGCTCATCGTAGTAGCCAAGAGAGTAGCACAATCTGCACGGCGTCCATTAAGCATGCAATAGAGCAAGAATAGCTCATCCGTCTTGATCTTTTGGGGCGTCTCCGTCCTAGGAAAGAGACACTCCGAAAGAACACGGTGAGCTATCTTCAAGGCTAGATGGTACATCAATCTAGCCTTGGTATCGGCGGGTTGCCAACGGTCCTCGTCGACGTAAATCATTGCAACTTCCTCCCAAAAATCCTTGGGGTAAACACCGCTCGGAAATCGACCATTGAAGGTCTCATGAAACCCAAAAATAGTCCCAAACTCAACAATACTCAAATGGTAGTCTCTTTCCATGAGACGGAAAGAGACGGTCCTATCTACGTGGCTGTGCTCGAAAGACGTCACAACCTCCCGGGTGATCTCCTCATAGGCGTCTTCTCGGATAGCCGAGAAGATAACTAATCTGGCTCTATCCAAGAGCTGAGTAAGATCATCAACTATGTTGAGAGGATATAGATCCTCCAACAACAAATATCTAGGGCCAATCACTGCCCTCTTCTGGATCTTCTCGAAAGCAGCGAGATGGTTCTCATGTATGGTCGGGACTCTAGGGTGAGGAGGTGAGGATGGAGGTGAAGGTGAAGATGGTAGTGAAGGAGATGAGGGTGGTGGTGCCCTAGAGGATGAGGAGGTGGAGGGATTGCCTTTCCTTTTCTTATTCTGCTCACCCTTCTTCTCTTTTATCCTTCCCGACATTCTCCTTACAAAATCCATTCTGCAGAAAAATTACGGTCTGTTCTTCAAGAATTACGGCCGTGGTTTACCCAGAGGCCGTGATTCGTCCCAGAATTTCACGAATCTCAGCAAATTCAAAAGCAATCACCACAACAAGCAGTCCTAGTCTAACTCATTCCAGTCTCTATCAGTTCTTCCTAAAAATCTATAGCAAAAACGAACCAAATTGGCGAGAATCAAGAAGAAAGAATAAACCTCTTTTTCGGATTGAAAAACCCGAAATGCGAGTTTGTTGATGAATTTCCGTTCGATTCGTCGCTTGGATGTTGTTTGTGGTTGAATTTGCTGCAGTTTGAGAAGAAGAATCGTTAGAAACGATTAAGAAACGAAGATTTTGAGGAGGTCGTGGAATTCCGGCAATTAGGTCGTGGAAAGAGGGGTTTTTGGGATGAGTTTTGTGAAGAACGTGGCTTATATAGTTGCAGGCAAAATTTTGAAAATCACGGTCTGTCGGGGTGTTCCACGGCCGTGGAAGTGTACGGAACCGTGGTTTTGGTGATTTTTCAAAGGCTTTTGGAAATTACGGTCACTGTAGCTATGACGACCGTAATTTAGACCGTGAAACATCCTGTAAAGCTCCAAAGTCCGAATTTCGTCGCTTTTCTTCAACATTACTCTCCTCTTTTCCTTTTCCATCGATCCTGCAACCAAAAACACGAACATAACGGAAGAAATCGAGGCAAAAACAAAGAAAAAAGAACGTCTATTCTAAGCTAAACTATGAATCGAAAACAAAAACGAAAATGCAATACCTTGGGTTGCCTCCCAAGAAGCGCTTTGTTTAAGGTTCGTAGCTAGACCAAACTCGCACTTATTCGAGTGCGGTAGGCGCAAACTCCTCAGTTTGGAGTTCCGGCGTATACTTCTTGAGTCGTTGGCCGTTCACCTTAAAGCTTCCGCTCGCTTCACCCCATACTTCAACTGCACCATGGGGGAAAATACGCTTAATTAGAAAGGGTCCGGTCCAACTGGATTTAAGCTTACCTGGAAAGAGGCGAAGTCTTGAATTGAAGAGGAGAACTTGATCTCCTTCTTTGAAGTCCTTTGGAATGATATGCTTATCATGCCAACGCTTTGCCCTTTCCTTGTAGATCTTGGCGTTTTCATAGGCGTTCAAGCGAAGTTCATCCAGCTTATTGATGTCTAGGAGACACTTCTCTCCCGCTTCCTTCATGCCGAAATTCAGCCACTTGATAGCCCAAAACGCTTTGTGCTCCAGCTCCACCGGCAAGTGACAAGACTTCCCATACACAAGGTTGTATGGTGTGGTTCCTATGGGAGTCTTGTACGCAGTCCGGTACGCCCATAATGCATCATCTAGCTTCAAGGACCAATCCTTCCTAGTCCTTGAAACCGTTTTTTCTAGAATTCCTTTGATCTCCCTATTTGAGATCTCAACTTGTCCACTAGTTTGTGGATGATAAGGGGTAGCGATCTTGTGAGTAACCCCATACTTAGCTAGAAGAGCTTCAAAGCGACGGGCTATGAAGTGAGAACCTCCATCACTAATGATCGTCCTTGGTGTTCTAAATCGCGGAAAGATGGTCTTGTTGAAGAACTTAACCACCACCATGGCATCATTTGTGGGAGAGGCAATTGCTTCCACCCATCTAGAAACGTAGTCTACCGCCAATAGTATGTATTGGTTTCCACAAGAAGATGGGAATGGTCCCATGAAATCAACTCCCCAAACGTCAAAAATCTCCACCTCTTGGATGTTGTTGAGGGGCATCTCGTTCCTTCTAGAAATATTGCCTGTTCTTTGACAAGCATCGTAGCAAGAAACAAAGGATTGCACATCTCTAAATAAAGTTGGCCAATAGAATCCAGATTGCAATACCTTTGCGCTAGTCTTGTTCGAACTAGCGTGTCCTCCACAAGGTAGTGAATGACAATGGCGGATGACACTTTGCATCTCATCTTCCGGCACACATCGCCGAATGATGCCATCCGGACCTCTCTTAAAGAGGAGAGGCTCGTTCCAATAGTATTCCCGGACGTCCTTAAAGAACTTCTTCCTTTATGCGTAGGATAGTCCGGGCGGTATCTCCTGGCAAACCAAATAGTTAACAAAATCAGCAAACCACGGTTCGTTACCTTTGGAGATCACGTTGATGCACTCCTCTATGATGTGTAAGTGTTCGTCTGGAAAGGAATCATCAATGGGTAGATGGTCGTCCCCTAGATGTGTTAGACGACTCAAATGATCCGCAACAGAATTTTCTGAACCTTTCTTGTCGCGGATCTCAAGATCGAATTCTTATAGGAGAAGAATCCATCTAATCAGCCTTGGCTTCGCATCTTTCTTCGCAAGGAGGTACCGGATCGCAGCATGATCCGTGTAGACAATCACCTTTGCACCTACAAGATAAGAGCGAAACTTGTCAATAGCGTAGACAATGGCTAGAAATTCTTTCTCGGTAGTGGCGTAGTTGAGCTGCGCTTCATCTAGCGTCTTGCTAGCATAGTATATGGCATGGGTTCGCCCTTCCTTTCGTTGTCCAAGAACAGCTCCAATAGCTACGTCACTAGCATCGCACATAATCTCAAAGGGGAGAGTCCAATCCGGAGGTTGGATAATAGGTGCTGAAATTAGAGCTTGCCGAATGGTGTTAAACGCATCTAAACATTCCTACGAAAACTCAAAAACCGCATCTTTCATCAATAGATTAGTGAGAGGTTTTGATATCTTAGAAAAGTCCTTAATGAAACGTCTATAAAATCCAGCATGTCCTAGGAAACTTCTTATCCCTTTCACCGAAATTGGGGGAGGAAGTTTCTCTATGGTCTCTATTTTAGCCTTGTCTACCTCTATCCCTCTACTAGAGACTAAGTGACCTAATACGATTCCTTCCTTAACCATGAATTGACACTTCTCCCAATTAAGAACTAAGTTAGTGTCTTCACATCTTTGCAAAACAAGAGAAAGGTTAGAAAGGCAATCGTTAAAAGAGGAACCGTATACGGAGAAGTCGTCCATGAAGACTTCCATGATTTCCTCTACGTATTCGGAGAAGATGGCCATCATGCACCGTTGAAAGGTGGCTGGGGTGTTGCAAAGCCCGAACGGCATTTTTCTATAGGCGAACGTACCCCAAGGGCACGTGAATGTGGTCTTCTCTTGATCATCCGGATGTATCGGAATCTGAAAGAAACCACTGTAACCGTCAAGGTATCAAAAATGTGAATGTTGTGCTAACCTTTCAAGCATTTGATCGATGAATGGCAATGGAAAGTGATCCTTCCGCGTTGCGTTGTTGAGCTTGCGGTAGTCTATGCACATTCGCCATCCAGTCACGGTTCGGGTAGGAATAAGTTCGTTGTTCTTGTTGGTGATGACCGTCATTCCTCCCTTTTTCGGAACTACTTGAACTGGACTCACCCACTTGCTATCGGAGATAGAATAGATGATACCTGCATCAAGAAGTTTAAGAATTTCCTTCTTGACAACCTCCTTCATGGTCGGATTCAACCGCCTTTGAGGTTGTCTTGAAGTTCTAAAGTCCTCCTCCATTAGTATCTTATGCATACATAGGGAGGGTTTAATTCCTACTAAGTCCTCAATAGTATAGCCTATGGCTTTTCTATGTTTCCTAAGGATAATCATGAGCTGTTCATGTTCATCTATGCTTAATTCAGAGCTAAAAATGACCGGAAAGGTAGAATTAGATCCTAGAAAAGCGTACCTTAGATGAGTAGGAAGCGGTTTGAGTTCCATCACTTTCGGAGCTTCCAATGATCCTTGAGGAGCATCCGACGTTTCCTTAGAAGTTTCTAAGGGTGTTAAGTGAGTTGGAGAAGAATCAAAAGAAGTTGAAGAAGTATGCCGATCACCTTCTTCCACGGTCAGAATTACGGCCTCTCCATATGTTCCACGGCCGTGTAATCCCCTGGAATGGAGGTCGATTTTGGTTGTGAAATCCACGGTCGTGGAATATAGGGTATGACCGTGGATTCTAACATTCTCAGCCTCATCGTGGAGTTTCTCAAACTCCACTTCATGCATCTCTTCTTGTGCTTCTAAGGCTTCAATTTCCTCTTTGCACTCTCCTTCTTCACCTACATCTGTTAGACTCATGATAATGACTTTTTCTAAAGGATCGTTAAAGAGAATCGCACTTACCTCTTCCCTAGATAAACCCTCTTCATCTTGGACATCGTAAATATCCTCGTCGAAGATCGGCTCCTTCACTAGAGTGGAAAGAACGAATTCTACTTTCTCTTCTCCAATATCAAAAGCGAGTCTACCATTCTTGCAATCGACCATGCAGCCGGAAGTTGCAAGAAACGGTCTTCCGAGTATGATCGGGACCGGACTATCTGCAGGAATGTCAAGCACGACAAAATCAATGGGAACAAAGAATTTACCTAGCTTGACCGGGACGTCTTCTACAATACCGACGGGGCGAGTGATGGATCGATCCGCCATGTACAGCGTCATCTTCACCGGTTTAGGGTCGCCTAAACCGATCTTCCTGCACAATGCAAGTGGTATGATGCTCACACTTGCTCCTAAGTCACATAAAGCGTCATATGTGACATCTCCCACTCCAATGGGAATGCAAAATGACCCCGGATCCTTCAACTTTGGGGGCATTTTCTCTTTCATGGTCTTGATGAGATCCGAAGAATCTGAACTCATCTTGACCTCACCGAAATCTTCTAGCTTCCTCTTGTTGGAGAGGAGCTCCTTCAAGAACTTACCATAAGCCGGCATACCTACAATAGTATCAATGAAGGGTATATTAATATGCAGCTTACTCATGAGTTCTATGAACTTACCGAATTGTTTGTCTAGGCGCGCTCGCGCTCTAGATTGAGGGAATGGTAGGGGAGGTTTGTAAGCTGGAGGAGGAACATAGACATCTTCCTTCTCCTTCCCCTTTTCTTTTTCCTTCTCTACGGGGACTTCAACGAACGTAGGCTGCGGATCGGTAGTAGTCACTCCGCTCCTAGTTGTAATCGCCATCACCCTTCCCTTAGGGTTGTCCTCCGTCTTTCCTGGAAGTTTCCCTTGATTTCTAGGAACTTCCTCCGCGTGGTTGAACATTTGGTTTTCCAAAACTTTTTGAGCTTTGTCAACCTTAGAAACTTGATCATCAACCTTGATGAGGCGGTTCTCCAACCCTTGAAGCTTTCCCAAAATTGTTTCCAACATGGGATCGGGCTTCTCCTTTCCCGTATTGTTTCCTCCATTAGATGATTGCCCCTGGCTTTTCAAAGGAGTAGAGGAAGAGGAAGGTGGAGTTAGTGAATTAGAATTGGAAGGATAAGAGTTACCGGAATTTTGTTGATTGGAGCGATAATTGTTGTTGTTTGAACCCCTATTGTTGTTCCAATTGTTGTTCCAGTTGTTGTTGTTTCCATTCCAATTGTTATTCCGGTTGTTGTTCCGGTTATTGTTGTTGTTGTTGTTGTTGTTATCACCGCCATTGTTGTTGCCCAAATAGCCAACATCCTTCTCTTGTTGCTTTGGGAAGTTGGTCTTGATAGCCTCCTTCAACTCCTTGATCTCATTGTTGAGGGAGAAAATCTGATTTTGAGCTTCATGTGTGAGCTTTGCTCCTTGCTCCACACAATTTCCCTCCACTTTCCGATGTGAATACTTCTCTATGACTCTTGCTTGCTTCTCGATGAAGTCCCGAGCGTCATCTTCTCTCATGTCCATGAACGTTCCACATGAGAGGGATTGGAGGTTGAATTGCGTTCCCGCATCCAGCCCCTTGTAGTAAATCTCTAGCAAGGCAAGCTTGGATATGCCATGATGAGGGCAATCCAAGAGCAAATCCTGAAACCTTTCCCAAGATTGAAACAAACTTTCGTTAGGTCTCATGGAAAAAGCATTAATCTTACCTCTAAGTTCCGCCGTTTTAGATGGCGGGAAGAATTTGGTGAGAAACTCCGCGGAAAGGTCTTCCCACGTGTCTAGTTTCCCATTAGGAAGAGCTTGGTACCAAGACAACGCTTTCCCTTTCAAAGAGAAGAAGAAGGGTTTAAGCTTGTAGTTGTTGGTAGTAGCGCTCTTCGGTTTCATCGTCTCCATCATACACTCGAAGTTTTGCAAGTGTTGGTGTGGAGATTCAGCGCTTGTACCGCCAAATTGGTTTTGGCGAACAAGAGTAATAACTTGAGGGTTAAAGCTAAACCCTTGCACATCTTCAGCATCAAAATTCACGCCCAAGCGGCGTGGTTGTTGTGTTGGATCCATCCGCTGGCCAAGAGTTCTTGGCTCATTATCCACACGTTCGACCCTCACATTCCTAGGTGGAATGCGGCGATTAGCAGCTCCTTGTGGATGGAAAGGATTCATATTGATCGTGGGATCAATCTCTTCTAACGGTGGCATGGAAGAGTCACTATCATCAGTGGACGAGTGGCTTCTTCTTCTAGTTCTTGATCCCCTCCTTGAGGATTTCTTGCTTCCTTTATTCTTAAGGTCGCTTAACTCCATCCTCATTTGGAACATCGCATCCTGCAGTTTGCTAACTTCAGATTGATGACGATCCATTTCATCCCGGCGGAGGTTCTCATTCCATTGGAGTTGAGCTTCCTTCTCCGCCAACTCCGTTTGAAGATCACGTTCGTGTTCTTCGGCCATCTTCTTTTCCTTGTGCTTCTGCCTCAAGGTTTTCTCTAGCTCTTGATCAAGAGGTAAGAGATCTTTGGTGTTCCTAGACATGCGCATGCACTCAAAGAAATATCAAATAACGAGAGCAAGCTCCCAAGCTTGACAACCGGCAACCGGATTCGGCCGAAACCAAATCCCCGGCAACGGCGCCAAAAACATGTTCGCCCCTAAAGGTGTGTGCAAATAAGCTTTAAATTTATAAAACTAGAATCAAGCAGCGAACCCGCAGTGTACGGATCGACGTAGCTGAGCAAGAATTCCAGAGTATCGAACACAGGGATTTGGGTGGGAACAAATTCGATTGCAGATGATCAAGCGAGTAAATATGAGAGTTTTGCAAATATTGGGAAAACAACAATCCTAAAGATCCAAGTATCCAGCTGTGGCAATCAATTCAAGATATACTTAATGATATAAAGACAGAGTTGAGATATGCAAAGGTATACTAATGTAAGGTAATCATACGGTGAAGTTCCAAAAACCTTATGTAACTCACCTACAAGGCACTCTCTATACAGGTTATTGAGGCTCAATAAAGAAAGATTCTAAAGGCAAGAATTTATGTCAAATACCCAAACTTGTAACCCAAGGATCAAGACTAACTAAACTGATTGAGGTTGTGACACTCACAATCGAGGTAGAGGTTGTTGAGGCTTCACTACCACCTAGAAAAGACAAGTCTAAACTAAGTTAAAGCAAATCTTTAACTTTGGATTAAAGTAAAAGCAAGTTCGTAGACTTAAGGGAAATCACGGTTAGTTCTTGAGGTTCCACGGCCGTGGACTCAAGAACAGGCCGTAATTTAGGGTTCGTCGGCGATTCTCTCTAACTCTCAGGGTCTAATCTGTTTGCGATCGATCTATCATCATCTAAGCCACAACTATCAACCCTTCACCTTAGAATTGTTAAGGGTTTTTAGCCAATAAGAGTCATGTTGATATCAATTCAAGAATTAAAAGATAAAAAGATGAAAACTTTCAAGAACTTTCAATAATCTTCAAACCAATCTCAAAGTCACAATGAGAACAAGTATTGTTAAAGGATTTAGAATAAAACAAACAATCACAACCTTAGGAAAGAAGGGAAAACGGGATGTCAATCCGTTTTCCAAATCAAACCTAAACAAGAAGAGAGATCTCCTTGCAAAATCTTCCAAAAGCTTCGATCTTCCGCCAATCCGGAGATCTCAACAGCAATCTCCACCAAAAGTGCGAGATTAGGGCAATTCCCAGATACGAACTTCAATCTCCAATGAAATGATCAATGCTTCCAAGCGAAGGCCAAACGGCGTTGAAATTCCCTAAGCGGAGATGAACGATCCTAAGTGTCGATAAATGCCGCTAAGCGAAGATGGCGGGTGTAAGCGGTGATGACGGAATCTTGCTTCGTCCGTCTTTTTATAGGGCAAGATAAAATATCGGCCCGACCCAAATCTTCAAAAGATCATGGCTTCAAAGTGTGGCGAAAAGATTCGCCAAGATCACGGTCGTGGAAGTTCCCACGACCGTAATTTAGGGCGTGGATTAGGTCACGGTTTGTACCATATATTCCACGGCCGTAATAGTCACTGGAATGCATCACGCTTCCCTTGCAGGGTTCGACGGCCGTGGAACTAAACGTGGTTTGTAGTACGGCTGTATTTTAGAGCGTGGTTTAGGGCAAGAACGTGATTCTTCCCTAGCCTCGTGCATTCCTCAAGCTAAAACTCCAATTTGCTTCCTAAGAATGTCCTCAATCCATGGACATATCAAATCAACTCTCCTTTGCTCGATTCCGTTTGGAAATAGCTCCAATTCACCTATAATCAACATAGAACTAGTGTAGACATCCATATCGACAATATAGGTAATACTAGCTCACATATGCACAAAGTTCAATCAAATACTATCAATATGAATCAAATACGTTTAGAAAACGTGCCTAAAATATCACAATATTTCATGCTAACACATGCATCTCTTCTTGTGCCTCTAAGGCTTCAATTACCTCATTGCACTCTTCGTCTTCCCCTACATTTGTTAGACTCATAGTGATAACTTTTTGTAAAGGATCGTTAAAGAGAATCGCACTTACCTCCTCCCTAGACAACCCTTCTTCGTCTTGGATATCGAATGTATCCTCATCGAAGATTGGCTCCTTTACCAAAGTGGAAAGAACGAACTCTACTTTCTCTTCTCCTATATCAAAAGCGAGTCTACCATTCTTGCAATCGACTATGCAGCCGGAAGTTGCAAGAAACGGCCTTCCAAGTATGATCGGGACCGGACTATCTACAGGAATGTCAAGCACAACAAAATCAATGGGAACAAAGAATTTACCTAGCTTGACCGGGACGTCTTCTACGATACCGACGGGGCAAGTGATGGATCGATCCGCCATGTACAACGTCATCTTCACCGGTTTAGGGTCGCCTAAACCGATCTTCCTACACAACGCAAGTGGTATGATGCTCACACTTGCTCCTAAATCACATAATGCATCGTATGTGACATCTCCCACTCCTATGGGAATGTAAAATGACCCCGGATCCTTTAGCTTTGGGGGCATTTTCTCCTTCATGGTCTTGATGAGATCCGAAGAATCCGAACTCATCTTAACCTCTCCGAAGTCTTCTAGTTTCCTCTTGTTGGAGAGGAGCTCCTTCAAGAACTTGCCATAAGCCGGCATACCTACAATAGCATCAATAAATGGTATATTAATATGCAGCTTGCTCATGAGTTCTATGAACTTACCAAACTGTTTATCTAGGCGCGCTCTCGCTCTAGATTGAGGGAATGGTAGGGGAGGTTTATAAGCTGGAGGAGGAACGTAGACATCTTCCTTCTCCTTCCCCTTCTCTTTGTCTTTCTCTACGGGGACTTCAACGAACTTAGGTTGCGGATCGGTGGTAGTCACTCCGCTCCTAGTTGTGATTGCCATCACCCTTCCCTTAGGGTTGTCCTCCGTCTTTCCTGGAAGTTTCCCTTGATTCCTAGGAACTTCCTCCGCATGGCTGAACATTTGGTTTTCTAAAACCTTTTGAGCTTTATCAACCTTAGAAATTTGATCGTCAACCTTAATGATGCGGTTCTCCAACCCTTGAAGCTTTCCCAAAATCGTTTCCAACATGGGGTCGGGCTTCTCCTTTCCCGTATTGTTTCCTCCATTAGATGATTGCCCCTGGCTTTTCAAAGGAGTAGAGGAAGAGGAAGGTGGAGTTAGTGAATTAGCATTGGAAGGATAAGAGTTACCGGAATTTTGTTGATTGGAACGCCAATTGTTGTTGTTTGAACCCCTATTGTTGTTCCAATTGTTGTTCCGGTTGTTGTTGTTGTTGCGGTTGATCGCCTCCTTCAACTCTTTGATCTCATTGTTGAGGGAGAAAATCTGATTTTGAGCTTCATGTGTGAGCTTTGCTCCTTGCTCCACACGATTTCCCTCCACTTTCCGGTGGGAATACTTCTCTATGACCCTTGCTTGCTTCTCAATGAAGTCCCAAGTGTCATCTTCTCTCATGTCCATGAATGTTCCACATGAGAGGGATTGGAGGTTGAATTGCGTCCCGCATCCAGCCCCTTGTAGTAAATTTCCAGCAATGCAAGTTTGGATATGCCATGATGAGGGCAATCCAATAACAAGTCCTGAAACCTTTCCCATAATTGAAACAAAATTTCGTTAGATCTCATGGAAAATGCATTGATCTTACCTCTAAGTTCCGCCGTTTTGGATGGCGGAAAGAATTTGGTGAGGAACTCCGCGGAAAGGTCTTCCCACGTGTCTAGTTTCCCCCTAGGAAGAGCTTGGTACCAAGACAACGCTTTCCCCTTCAAGGAGAAGAAGAAAGGCTTAAGCTTATAGTTGTTGGTAGTAGCACTCTTCGGTCTCATTGTCTCCATCATACACTTAAAGTTTTTCAAGTGTTGGTGTGGAGATTCAGCGCTTGTCCCGCCAAATTGGTTTTGGCAAACAAGAGTAATAACTTGAGGGTTGAAGCTAAACCCTTGCACATCTTCAGCATCGAAATTCACGCCCAAACGGCGCGGTTGTTGTGTTGGATCCATCCGCTGGCCAAGAGTTCTTGGCTCTTCATCTACACGTTCGATCCTCGCATTCCTAGGTGGAATGCGGCGATTAGCAGCTCCCCGTGGATGGAAAGGATTCACATTGATTGTGGGATCAATCTCCTCTAGCGGTGGCATGGAAGAATCACTATCATCAGCGGATGAGTGACCTCTTCTTCTAGATCTTGATGCCCTTCTTGAGGATTTCTTGCTTCCCTTATTCTTAAGGTCGCTTAGTTCTATCCTCATTTGGAAAATCATATCCTACAGATTGTTAACTTGAGATTGATGACGATCTATTTCATCCCGGCGGAGGTTCTCATTCCATTGGAGTTGAGCTTCCTTCTCTGCCAACTCCGCTTGAAGATCACGTTCGTGTTCTTCAGCCATCTTCTTTTCCTTGCGCTTTTACCTTAAAGTCCTCTCAAGCTCTTGATCAAGAGGTAAGAGGTCTTCGGTGTTCCTAGACCTGCGCATGCACTCAAAGAAATATCAAATAACGAGAGCAAAGCTCCCAAGCTTGACAACCGGCTACTGAATTCGGTCTAAACCAAATCCCCGGCAACGGCGCCAAAAACTTGTTCGCCCCTAAACGTGCGTGCAAATAAGTTTTAAATTTATAAAACTAGAATCAAGCAAGCGAACCCGCAGTGTACGGATCGGCGTAGATTAGCAAGTATTCCAGAGTATTGAACACAGGGATTTGGGGAGAATAAATTCGATCGTAGGTTATCAAGCAAGTGAATATAAGAGCTTTGCAAATTATTGGGAAAACAACAATCCTAAAGATCCAAGTATCCAGCTGTGGCAATCGATTCAAGATATACTTAATGATATAAAGACAGAGTTGAGATATGCAAAGGTATGCTAATGTAAGGTAATCGTACGGTGAAGTTCCAAAAACCTTATATGGCTCACCTACAAGACACTCTCTATACAGGTTTTTGAGGCTTCAATATAGAAAGGTCCTAAAGGCGAGAATCAATGTCAAATACCCAAACTTGTAATCCAAGGATCAAGACTAACTTAACCGACTACGGTTATGACACTCACAATCGAGGTAGAGGTTGTTGAGGCTTCACTACCACCTAGAGAATGCAAGCCTAAACTAAGGCAAGCCTAAACTAAGTTAAAGCAAATCTTTAACTTTGGATTAAAGTAAAAGCAGGTTCGTAAACTTAAGGGAAATTACGGGTAGTTCTTGAGATTCCACGGCCGTGGAACTCAAGAACAGGCCGTGATTTAGGGTTCGTTGACGATTCTCTCTAACTCTCAGGGTCCAATCTGTTTACGATCGATCTATCATTATCTAAGCCACAACTATCAACCCTTCACCTTAGAATTGTTAAGGGTTTTTAGCCAACAATCATCATTATGATATCAAATTTAAGGATTAAAAGATTGAAAGATGAAAACTTCCGAAAACTTTCAATAAACTTCAAACCAATCTCAATGTCACAATCAAGAATGAATATTGTCAATAGATTCAGAATAAAGCAAACAATCACAATCTTAGGAAAGAAAGAAGAACGGGATGTCAATCCGTCTTCTAAATCAAACCTAAACAAGAAGAGAATTCTTCTTGCAACAATATTCCAAAAACTTCGATCTTTTGTCAATCCGGAAATCTCCACAGCAATCTCCACCAAAAGTGAGAGATTAGGGCAACTCTAAAGAAAGGGCAAAATACGTCTTTTGCAAGAACCGCCAAAAATCTCCAAAGTGAAGGTGCAAGCGTAACTCCAAAGCGAGGTCGCAAAGTGCGTCTAAGCGGGCATAACGGAATCTCTCTTCGTCCGTCTTTTTATAGGGCAAGATAAAATATCGGTCCGGCCCAATCTTCAAAAGATCGTGGCTTCAAAATGTGGCGAAAAAGATCGCCAAGTTCACGGTCGTGGAAGGTTCCACGACCGTAATTTAGAGCGTGGGAATCAACACGGTTTGAACCATGGATTCCACGACCGTAAAAGCTCCTGGAATGAATCACGCTTCTCCTGCAGGGTTCCACGGCCGTGGAACTGAATGTGGTTTGTAGTACGGCCGTATTTTAGAGCGTGGTTTAGGGCAAGAACGTGATTCTTCCCTAGCCTCGTGCATTCCTGAAGTTGACATCCATTTTGCTCCTAAGAATGCCCTCAATCCATGGACACACTCAATCAACTCATCTTTGCTCGATTCCGTTCGGAAATGGCTCTCAATCACCTATATTCAACATAAAGCTAGTGTAGACATCCATATCGATAATATAGGCTAACTAGCTCACAAATGCAACAATGCTAAATCAAAGACTATCAACATGCTTAATCCATCTCCATTCTCCCTTGATTCGTCCGGTTTTAGCTCTTATTTGCCTACAATCAACACAAAGCTTATGTAGATCTCTATATCGACAATATAGATAAACTAACTCACAATTGCTTCAATGCTTTATCAATGAATACTAATATGGATGAAATACACTTAGAAAACGTGCCTAAATTATCACAATATTTCATGCTAACACTGAGACACTTATTTGTTCTTACACATAGCATGCATACAACATGATCTTACTCCAGGACGAGTAAGGTTTAAGTATGAGGTATTTGATGAGTGTCAAATGTAACTTTGTACAACATGTTTTCATGCATATCATAAACTCTTTTCCATCCTATATATGCATATTGACACGGAAGTCACCACCTTTTGTATTTCGGTACCTACTTTGTATTTAATGTGTTTCACGCATCTAAAGAATCAAATGTTCCAAGATTGCATCCTCCTTGACATCAGAACTAAAGAGAAGATTCATATAACCGAGGAACTACATCACAAAGTCCTCGTGATTAGCTTTGAAATGAAAGATTCGAGGTTAGAAGCATCAGACAAGCAAAATGCCCGACAAAAGGCTAGTATACGCCTGTAGGGTGCTCGTTATACTGTCATACGGATGGCCATTTGGGTCGATACATCAACGTCACAACCCATGTCAAAGCACAACCCAAGAGATGTGCACAGAAGAGCAAAACGGCCAGCAAACGGTGGTCAAACAACCGTAAGGTGACCGTATAACTACTGTTTGGCTAGCCGTTTGGGCGCCGTGACGAGAAATTTAAAATTCTCTAATTTTATCTTTGGAAAGCATATATTCAATATAAACCCTAGACTCTTCCTTCTTCCTTCTATAAGAATACCTCACCCTTAGGATAAGATACGGTGATTCCTTCTGAATTCAGTAGTGTTATAACTTCTCCTTACTTTAGCCGTCAGGATAGTAGTTAGTTTACTTTGAAGGTTCGCCTTGTTGGAACCAAACCCTTTTAAGTTGTCATTCTTGATTCAGTATATTATTTTTGCTTTATATTCTATCATGTCTAACTAAACTTCCTCATCAATGATCTAATGACTGAATTATCCCTATAATAGTTTGATATATTGTTTGCATATATCTTTATGAATTGTATTTTTTATATTGCTTCTTTTCAAAGCACTTTACATTTGATCCCGTATCCTTACGGGGGGCTAGTTTGTACTTCGGTGAAACTTCCATGATCAGGAGTCTGCGCACAATCTATACTAGATCTCAATCTCTTAATCTTAGATTGAGAAGTTTATTATATCAACATGCCCCCGTGATATCATTGGAACATACGTCTTTTATACCCTATTATACATGTGGTTTTACAAATATTTTGGGAATATATATATATATATATATATATATATATAGAGAGAGAGAGAGAGGCTGGTTCCGATGAGGAGCACCCTTGTGGATAGGAATGAGGAGAGATAGGATGGTGACACGTGGCATGCCACGTCACCTTTTTTTTTTTTTTTTTTGTGTTGAAAAAAAAATCTAGAAAAAACGGTGACGTGGCATGCCACGTGTCACCACCACAAAATGAACATTTACTAATAAATATATGATGTTCATGGTTGTAAATAAAAACGTTGTTCATATTTTTACAAGTATGTGTTCATTGTTCTTACAACTATGGTGTTCATGGATTTTAAAGTAAGTGTTCATGGTTTTTAAAGTAAGTGTTCATGGTTTTTAAAGTAGTGTTCATGGTTTTTAAAGTAAGTGTTCATATTTATTAATAACTGCTCATTTTTTCCCAAAACTAATTGTTCATGTTTTAACACTAAATGTCCATTTTTTTATTTTTGTAAAAATTTTCTTTTTGTTTCAAATCGTGTAAAAAAATATTATGTTCATTATTTTACAAGTGTGTGTTCATAATTTTCAGAGTAACTGCTC
This sequence comes from Fagopyrum homotropicum, assembly GCA_033239125.1. NCBI lineage: Eukaryota > Viridiplantae > Streptophyta > Magnoliopsida > Caryophyllales > Polygonaceae > Fagopyrum > Fagopyrum homotropicum. Next base: position 138,960,385 of record BSWB01000002.1, read on the forward strand.
ATATTTTTCAAAGTAAGTGTTCATATTTTTCAAAGTAAGTGTTCATAATTTTATTAATGATTGTTCATTTTTTTGTTATAGGAAATGTTCATATTTTTATTACTAACTGTTCATTTTATGGTGGTGACAAGCCACTTTTTTTCCAAAAATAAAAAACGGTGACGTGGCATGCCACATGACATCACCATGGCTCTCCTAATTCCTATCCATAAGGGTCCTCCTCTCTCTATCTCTCTCTCTCTCTCTCTGTGTGTGTGTGTGTGTATATATATATCCTTATAATACAAAAGGCATTCATATTATATTTTCAGTATATACTTCCAATTGTTTCAGTTTTCAGGCATTCAAGGCCTAGTTTGAGGCATTTATAATCCATACACCAAACCAAGTATGAGAGGTCATATATATTTCCATCAAGTCAAGTGTCACAATTCAACATCGCATGTGCATGAGGAGCAACTTCTCGAGGAATTAAACAACCACTTTGGATACAAGCCAAAAACCAATTTATAAAGGAGCATAAAATCATGCATGTGACGTCTCCAGACGGGATAAGACGGCTTGTGAGATGACTTGCTAATCTGTCTCAAGCCGTTTCACAAAGCCGTCTTGACTGGCCAACAAATCCAATACCATGTCTGACCAAACAATGAAAACCTAAAGCCTAAGACGAGTTGAGACAGATTGTGAGACGACATCGAATCCATCTTAGGCCGTTTCACTAAGTCTTCTGGACTTCGGTGGCTGAAATGAGGTTTGATCCTATCTCTTTTCATTTGGTAGGCTTTTGTATATATTTTGGGCTAAGATTTTCACTATATTTCAGATTTTTAGGGCATCCAATCACAAACAATCGGATTCCACCATCAAAACCCTAGTTGCAATTAGACTTAATTTGTCGCATTGCTATTTTCTTGCTCTGGGTTTTATTATATGCAAACACTATTCTTTTTATCTCATTTGTCTCATCGTTCTATGTATGAAAATCTCTCCTTCGATCTAAGGAGTTTGCTAAACCATATGATAGATCGATAGTACCTGTTTATGTGATTTTTGGAATGAATATTAATAGGCTATGTTTCTTTTCAAAGTACTTCGTTTTCACATTTTATTTACCTTCTAAAGAATTGGCGTTTATAATTAGAATAGATAAAATAATTGAAGAGACAAGTAAAGGTTGTCTTATTGGATTTATTGAAGAGAACTTCGTTTTTTGAGAAACACTTTATCATTGCCTCGAGGATTTCTAAGTATCGTAGAAGTCCCGGTCTTTGTACCTTTTCTAATTGATGAACCAAAAGAGAAGATTTTTCTTTGTTTTTTCCGGATTTCTAAGTTCTTAAAGGTTTTCTTATACTTGCCGAACTGCCAGATTAAGGGATACCCGAGTTGAAAAGCAAGGTATTTGTTTGTCTATGTCAAAGGCTATTTTAGTTGGTCACCTAAATTATTATTGATTAAAGTTCATGTTATTCACATACGTGGATATTATTTGGTTCATTATAGCAGGGATACTCACTTCCATAGCTTTCTCAACCCAAAGATATCATCTTATATCTTGTTACCAATTGCTCTATGTTCACAAATTGATTCCTACAAACCTGATTTTATTGGTCCTTTTTTCCTTTTGCTTAGCATATTTGTTAATTTCTTCAACCAATGCACACGTGGTTTCAATGAATTCAATTCCCAAATATACTACATTTGATCCCGTTGTTCTTGCGGGCAAAGGTGTTGTTAACTATTTGGTAAAAACTTTCACGATCATCCCGCAAGTTCGAGTTGCGGAACAAACATAGTTGACACTGAAACAATATGATCTAGCATCATATTCTCTTTATGACTAGCCCACATATTAGGATTTAGGATCACTATAAAATCTTATCATGTGTTGAGGTAATTTGATATAGGAAAATTACATAGATTTTCTTCCCCTCCAAGATTTTCTTCCCCTCCAAAATATCTTTTTATTTATTTTTTGTTTTTTGCTGCGGTAATTTGATGATTTATCACTATTACAACTTATAATCTATTATACTTACTAAAACAGAGCACGGGTTGATGACGTGGCGCGCTGTGGACGCAGGATTTTTGAAATTGAGCTCCCACAATTAAAGCTAATAAATCTTTATTTTTTACAATATTTTTTAAACCATAAAATCTTTTATTATTAAAATAATAATTTTGTAGAAACCAAATCTATTATACTTACTAAAACAGAGCACGGATTGATGACGTGGCGCGCTGTGGACGCAGGATTTTTGAAATTGAGCTCCCACAATTAAAGCCAATAAATCTTTATTTTTTACACTATTTTTAAACCATAAAATCTTTTATTATTAAAATAATAATTTTGTAGAAACCAAATCTATTATACTTACTAAAATAGAGCACGGGTTGATGACGTGGCGCGTTGTGGACGCAGGATTTTTGAAATTGAATTCCCACAATTAAAGCCAATAAATCTTTATTTTTTACACTATTTTTTAAACCATAAAATCTTTTATTATTAAAATAATAACTTTGTAGAAACCAAATCTATTATACTTACTAAAACAGAGCACGGGTTGATGACGTGGCGCGCTGTGGACGCAGGATTTTTAAAATTGAGCTCCTACAATTAAAGCCAATAAATCTTTATTTTTTACACTATTTTTTAAACCATAAAATCTTTTATTATTAAAATAATAATTTTATAGAAACTAAATCTATTATACTTACTAAAACAGAGCACGGGTTGATGACGTGGTGCGCTGTGGACGCAGGATTTTTGAAATTGAGCTCCCACAATTAAAGCCAATAAATCTTTATTTTTTACACTATTTTTTAAACCATAAAATCTTTTATTATTAAAATAATAATTTTGTAGAAACCAAATCTATTATACTTACTAAAACAGAGCACGGGTTGATGACGTGACGCGTTGTGGACGCAGGATTTTTGAAATTGAGCTCCCACAATTAAAGCTAATAAATCTTTATTTTTTACACTATTTTTTAAATCATAAAATCTTTTATTATTAAAATAATAATTTTGTAGAAACCAAATCTATTATACTTACTAAAATAGAGCACGGGTTGATGACGTGGCGCGCTGTGGACGCAGGATTTTTGAAATTGAGCTCCCACAATTAAAGCCAATAAATCTTTATTTTTTACACTATTTTTAAACCATAAAATCTTTTATTATTAAAATAATAATTTTGTAGAAACCAAATCTATTATACTTACTAAAACAGAGCACGGGTTGATGACGTGGCGCGTTGTGGACGCAGGATTTTTGAAATTGAACTCCCACAATTAAAGCCAATAAATCTTTATTTTTTACACTATTTTTTAAACCATAAAATCTTTTATGATTAAAATAATAATTTTGTAGAAACCAAATCTATTATACTTACTAAAACAGAGCATGAGTTGATGACGTGACGCGCTGTGGACGTAGGATTTTTGAAATTGAGCTTCCACAATTAAAGCCAATAAATCTTTATTTTTTACACTATTTTTTAAACCATAAAATCTTTTATTATTAAAATAATAATTTTATAGAAACCAAATCTATTATACTTACTAAAACAAAGCACGAGTTGATGACGTGGCGCGTTGTGGACGTAGGATTTTTGAAATTGAGCTCCCACAATTAAAGCCAATAAATCTTTATTTTTTACACTATTTTTAAACCATAAAATCTTTTATTATTAAAATAATAATTTTGTACAAACCAAATCTATTATACTTACTAAAACAGAGCACGGGTTGATGACGTGGCGTGTTGTGGACGCAGGATTTTTGAAATTGAGCTCCCACAATTAAAGCCAATAAATCTTTGTTTTTTACACTATTTTTTAAACCATAAAATTTTTTATTATTAAAATAATAATTTTGTAGAAACCAAATTTATTATACTTACTAAAACAGAGCACGAGTTGATGACGTGGCGCGCTGTGGACGCAGGATTTTTAAAATTGAGCTCCCACAATTAAAGCCAATAAATCTTTATTTTTTACACTATTTTTTAAACCATAAAATCTTTTATTATTAAAATAATAATTTTATAGAAACCAAATCTATTATACTTACTAAAACAGAGCACGGGTTGATGACGTTGCGCGCTGTGGACGCAAGATTTTTGAAATTGAGCTCCCACAATTAAAGCCAATAAAACTTTATTTTTTACACTATTTTTTAAACCATAAAATCTTTTATTATTAAAATAATAATTTTGTACAAACCAAATCTATTATACTTACTAAAACAGAGCACGGGTTGATGACGTGGCGCGCTGTGGACGCAGGATTTTTGAAATTGAGCTCCCACAATTAAAGCCAATAAATCTTTATTTTTTACACTATTTTTTAAACCATAAAATCTTTTATTATTAAAATAATAATTTTATAGAAACCAAATCTATTATACTTACTAAAACAGAGCACGAGTTGATGACGTGGCGCGTTGTGGACGTAGGATTTTTGAAATTGAGCTCCCACAATTAAAGCCAATAAATCTTTATTTTTTACACTATTTTTAAACCATAAAATCTTTTATTATTAAAATAATAATTTTGTAGAAACCAAATCTATTATACTTACTAAAATAGAGCACGGGTTGATGACGTGGCGTGTTGTGGACGCAGGATTTTTGAAATTGAGCTCCCACAATTAAAGCCAATAAATCTTTGTTTTTTACACTATTTTTTAAACCATAAAATATTTTATTATTAAAATAATAATTTTGTAGAAACCAAATCTATTATACTTACTAAAACAGAGCCCGAGTTGATGACGTGGCGCGCTGTGGACGCAGGATTTTTGAAATTGAGCTCCCACAATTAAAGCCAATAAATCTTTATTTTTTACACTATTTTTTAAACCATAAAATCTTTTATTATTAAAATAATAATTTTATAGAAACCAAATCTATTATACTTACTAAAACAGAGCACGAGTTGATGACGTGGCGCGCTGTGGACGTACGATTAGATAAGACAAATATACAAAACAAAAGCACGTAAAAAAAATCTATTTCACAATATTCTTTCTCATTTTTTTCAAAACCCGCACAAGGTGCGGATATTATACTAGTATTCAATTAATCTTTATCACCCGTCTTTTATATAAACCACTCTTACATGTTCTCATTACTTAACCTAATTTGGATAAAACCGTGCATATACATAAAATCAAAAATTAATAACATATAGATTCAAATTAAAAAGAGGTGAAGTCTTCAATGCCACTTTGCAAATACAACAAAGATGATTATCATTAATTTTTCATCGTGTTAACTTTGATCATGTTCACATTCATTTCTATCTTTCCATCTATAACCAATAAAAGAAGTCTTAAAGAGACGTTTGTCGTCTATAATATGTGTGACTTCATAAGACATGTAGATAATATTCAAGTGATGCCAACAATATCATATATTTTTTTCATGTTGAATCTTATGTTTCTTCTTCTCATCGCTTGAATGATACTAGTAATGATAGGTTGTGTGTTGAGGAGATCCCTAATGCAAGAGAGTTTTCTCAAAAGTACATAATTTTCTGTTATATTAAAATCTCTCAAAAACTAGTTTTTGAAAATGATATCACTGATAGTTTATGTAATTATTGTAAATATAGGGGTGCCCTAATGTAATTATGTAAACTCCGGTTATTATTAATATGAGCCGTCTGATGAACGGAAACCCTAAGGGAAATTCATATTCATTCTCACATGGTATCAGACTTCTCGTTCCTCAAACTCTCTTCCGCTTCCATCTAACCCTGCGGCCGTTCCTCATCACCGCCGCCGTTTTCCCCTTCCGGAAATTCCTCAATGGCTGCGGAACGGAAATCTTCCTTCTACTCCGCCCTCGGAATCTCCAACATCAAGAACAACATTTCCCTTGTCCATGACCATGACACTCCGTACGCATCCTGGGTCACATTATTCCGTGTTACCGCAAAGACGCACAATGTTCTCCACCACATCGATGAGAAGGTACCAAACCAACGGATATTGAAGATTCGTTATGACTTCAAATTAAAATTGCAGTCCTTCAATGGATTTACAACATGGTGTCCCAAGAGATTCTTTTGCAAATTCTTGACTCAGATGATACTGCTCTTCAGGCTTGGAATCGAGTAAGGGACATCTTTCAAGATAACAAAAACACCCGTTCCGTCTACCTCGAGCATGAGTTCTCCAACTGTAAGTTCTCAGGCTTCTCTTCAATCAATGCTTACTGTCTTCAACTCAAGTCCTTGGCACATCAACTCAAGGGTGTTGGTTCACCGGTTCCCAAAACTCGCCTTGTTCTTCAATTAATTTCGGGATTGCCTGCTGAGTATAACGCCGCCGCAAGTTTTATTCAGCAAATAGATCCCCTTCCGAGTTTCACCAAGGCTCGATCTCAGTTGCTATTAGAAGGAACCCGTATGACAGCTTAGTCCGCAACCGGAAACTCGCAATCTGCCATCACTGTAGATTCCCGTTCTCAGCCGTCTGATGCATCATCGAACCACCGTTCTGGGTCGCCAGCTCAACCCAGATCGGGCTCGTCCCCTGCAGCACCGGACTCCCAGCAGTCCAGGCGTGGGCGCGGCCGGAAGGGCAAGCAGCACGCAAGTGGTGGTGGCGGAGCTCCTCGCGCAGCCTGGCATCCCCAGTTTGGCTAGGTGATGCTCCCTCAGCCCAACTCTGCTCCAGGAAAAACTGGATGGGTACCGGCCCAATCTCCAGCAGGCCTAGCACACCCTCCTTGCCCATTGCCTCAGCAGGATGCACATAGTCTTCTTGGGCCCGGGCCAGCTTCCCAATTCCAACAACAGGCCCATTACGACACAACTTCTCAACCCACCTCCTTGGATCAGTCCTTCGCTACCATGATGTTAAATGCGACGGACAACTATTGGTACATGGACACGAGCGCCACATCCCACATGACGAATAATTCATATTCACTCTCGTCTTTTTCACTTAGTGGTTCATTAACTTCGATAATTGTTGGGAATGGTATGCGTGTTCTTTCTCAGGTATTGGAGATGCTACTATCCCCACCCCGTCCAAACCACTACACCTATCCAATATCCTCATTGCCCCACAAATTCTCAAAAATTTAGTTTTTGTTAGACGTTTTACATCTGATAGCAATGTCTCAATAGAATTTGACCCGTTTGGCTTTTCTATGAAGGATCAACACACGGGGACCACTCGTCTTAGGTGTAATAGTTCCGGGGAACTCTATCCAGTCACAAGTCCCTCTACCCGTCCTCATCATGCTCTCTCCGTTAAGTCTCCAAACCTCATGCCCGTCTCAGTCATCCGGTGCTCCGGTTTAGATTTGCTTCGTCAATCTTCTTTCATTAAGTGAAATAAGTCGCATGTGACTCCTCTTTGCCATGCTTGTAAATTAGGAAAACATCATAGATTAGCTTTTGATCGCTCTATTTCTCGTTCTAATGCTCCCTTTGACATTATTCATAGTGATTTATGGACATCCCCTATCCCGAGCCGGGACGGTTTTAAATACTATTTACTTTTTCTTGATGATTTCTCCCATTTTCTTTGGATTTTTCCTCTCAAGTTCAAGTCTCAAGTATTTGACCTAATCATCCAATTTCACAAATTTGTCAAAACGCAATTTCGGTTACCCATCAAAAGTTTTCAATGTGATTTAGGAGGCGAGTTTAACAACAACACCTTCCACAAGTTCTTCATTGACCATGGCATTGTCTTTCGTTTCTTTTGTACTCATACCTCCCCCCAAAATGGTAAGGCCGAATGAGTAATTCGCACAATCAACAACATGATACGCTCAATGCTCTTTCATGCCTCTATTCTAATCTCCTTTTGGCCCCATGCCGTCGAGGTTTCTTGCTACCTTTTAAACATTCTTCCCTCCAAGTCCATTCAAAATCGATCTCCTACACAAGTGTTATACCTCACTACACCTTCCCTCGTTCATCTCTGGGTCTTTGGTTGTCTTTGCTATCCAAACGAAAGTGCTACCATTTTCCACAATCTTCAACCTCGTACTACTCCGTGCGTTTTCCTAGGCTATCCTAAATACCATAGGGGATACAAGTGTTTGAACTTAGCGACCAATAAAATCATCATCTCCCGTCACGTTACGTTTGATGAAACAATATTTCCGTTCGCTACAAATTTCCGAGCTTCCCCGGAATCAATTACACAACCCCTTGTAGATGACATTCCATCCCCCTATTTTCAGGCCCATATCCGGCCTACCCCAACTACTGCTGCCACCGGCCTAGTCCGTCCTTTGGGCCCACTGCTCCATCCAGCTCACCTGCTGCCACATGGAACTACCAGTCCCCCTGCTTCCATTGCGCATGGGTCTGCTTCCCATCCTTCCACTTCCTCCGGCCTAGCCCAGCTTCCTTCACCTATGGCCACCTCCTCCAGTCCCGGCCCAGCACACTTGCAGCCCATCATTGCTTCCCTGCCCGCTATCCCACATTCCCCCCATCAACTTACACCTCCAGCCGTTCATCCTTTAAATAAAGCAGCCCCCCCACCTCCGAACCGGCCCCAAACCTGCAGTCAATCCGGCATTGTTAAACCAAAACCAATTTTTGACTTATCCGTCTCGACCGGTCCAATATCCCCCCATCCCAAATTCAACAATGTAGCCCTTCAAGATCCGTATTGAACCGCTGCCATGCTCGATGAATATCGAGCCCTTATGCAGAATAAGACGTGGGTCCTGATACCTCGTCCTGCGGATGCTAGCATTGTGCGATGCATATGGATTTTTAAGCATAAGTACAGGTCTAACGGTTCCCTGGAGCGATACAAGACTCGTTTAGTTGCTAATGGTTGTTCTCAGTAGGTTGGAATTGATTGTGATGAGACTTTCAGTCCTGTTGTGAAACTAGCGACCATCCGTATGGTTCTCAGCATTGTATTATCCCGCTCCTGGTCAGTTCATCAGTTGGATGTTCAGAATGCTATCCTTCACGGCCATTTGAACTAAACAGTGTATAAGTTTCAACCACCAGGCTTCCGATCCCTCCAAACCCAATCATGTTTGTCTTTTGCAGAAGTCTCTCTATGGCATGAAGCAAGCTCCCCGGACATGGTTTCAACGCTTTGCAGGCTTCCTAGATCGCATTGGGTTTATTAGCAGTAAGAGTGACTCATTTCTTTTTATTTATAATCAAGGATCTGACACTGCCTATCTACTTTTGTATGTCGGTGACATTGTCCTTACGGCTTCCTCTGACGCCCTGCGCAAGCATCTGATCAAACTTTTGAGTAAGGAAATTTGTCCTGAAGGACTTAGGCCCCCTGTCATATTTCTTGGGCATTTCTTTTCGTCGTACATCCTCTGGTTTATTCCTTTCCCAGGACAAATATGCTCGCAAAATTGTTGAAAGAGCAAAGGTGTCGAACTGCAACCCTTCTGCTACCCCGGCTGAGACGTCTATCAAGTTAAGTGCTTCATCCAACCCTGCCATTAATGATCCGATACTTTACCATAGTCTGGTTGGGGCACTACAATATCTCACCTTCACCCGGCCTGATATCAGTTTTGTAGTACAACAGGTGTGCCTTTTTATGTACAATCCCAGGGAAGCCCACTTTGCACCTCTCAAGAGCATTATCCGTTACATTTCTGGGACGTCTTTATTAGGTATCCCCATTTTCTCCTCTCCGAAGTGTGAGCTTATTGCCTACATAGATGCTGATTGGGCAGGCTGCCTTGTTACACGCCGCTCAACCTCAGGTTACTGTGTTTTCTTCAATGACACTTTAATCTCCTGGTTTGGCAAACGGCAATATGTAGTCTCCACATCCAGCATAGAGACAGAGTATAGAGGGGCCGCCAATGTCTTGTCAAAATGTTCCTAGTTGCAACCTCTTGCTTGAGTTACATTGCCCGCTTGCCAAGGCATCTATTGTCTACACGGACAACATCTCTGCTACTTATCTTGCCAGCAACCCAGTTCAAAACCAACGGACTAAGCACATTGAGATCGACATTCACTTCGTCCGCGACAAGGTTGCCCATGATCACGTTTGAGTTCTTCACGTACCATCGGCTTTTCAGTACGCAGACATTTTTACAAAGGGTCTTCCCCGACAGTTATTTCTAGACTTTAGATCCAGTCTCACTGTTCAGCCTCCTCCAGTTTTGACTGCGGGGTATGGTAGTTTATGTAATTAATGTAAATATAGGGGTGCCCTAATGTAATTATGTAAACTCTGGTTATTATTAATATGATCCGTCTGATGAACAGAAACCCTAAGGGGAATTCATATTCATTCTCACAACCACGTCGATTATATAGTAATCACAAACCTAGTGTATGAGTGGGTGAACTATTTCTCGTATTGATAATTGGTTTTAGGATAAAACGCAGTTGAACTTATATGATAAGATCAGACCTAACACATGTGCAGTTAAACATGTGAAACATTGGAGGCTCTAAGACTCACTGGATATAAATGAGAAAACAATGTTTTTTTTTTATTAGAAGTTAAAGAGTTTACTGGTGATTTAAGAGACTATAATTCGAAATTAAAAGGTATACCTAACTAGTTTAATCCCTATGACAAGGAGCCTTTGAGGCAAAGTATATAAACTAGAAGGGACATTATTGTTTAATACTTTTCAAGCATTGTCATCGGACATTGCTGCATCGATTTTAGTGTTCATTACGATGTACATGTAAGTAGTATCCCAATGTATCCTTGGGAACCTTTCTACCATCAACTTCCGCCTCCCATTCCGCTTTACATGTGTTAGGTATTATCCATTTCACCTTTACCGGCACTTCATTGTCGATGCTCTCCTTTGTAAGAGTCTTACCCTTATAAAATAAAATTTAAACAAAGATCACAAGTATATGAGAAAATAATTATGTGTTGCATTAAAAAAAAGTATGTAAGTTAGTAAGAATAGAGATTTCATACACATGTTCTTTCAGTCTAAACAAATTTCACTCAAAAACCAATTGGTGATCGAAAATGTAATCCACATATGATATATACTAGGGTCATTTTACATTTATAATCGCTCCAGGATACACATCTCAAAGTAGTGTTAATAAGCCGATTTGATGAAGTTAAGGGTTTTATGTTTTGTATAAAATTATTTATAGTGGTTCCAAAATTAAAACTATCGAGTTTCTTCTTTCCGGAACCATTTACCTGATTTTTCAAGAAGGACAACACCTCATTGGACTTAATCCATTTTGTTGTATCTGGATGTTTAAAGTACTGTAAAAATATAAGATAGTGATAGAACTAATCGAACATCTTATTATCTTGTACCAAAATAGTGTAACAGAAAAATACAAAGTAAATGCTTTGGCACAATTAAAGTTGCGTATGTGTCATGCAAACAAAATTTCATCCTAAACATATATTGATTTACGCAACATTACAATCTTAGTCAACTGCAAATTGAAAACTAGAGAAGAAGAAAGCTAAAGGTTTATAGCTAATTAATCTCCATAAATAAGTGGAACAAAAGTAGGGTTTTAAAAAGGCATTCACAATGGTGTTTTATGTGTGTTTTTTTAGTTTTATATGAAAAAAAGCATTCACATCTTTTCTTAAGTTAAAAGTATTAAGGACTGTATACTCCTCTTGTATTTTGTGTTTTTAGGTGTTTTATGTCTATAATGGAGCACAAAGGACATATCTATTTCAATCCAAGGAGTACCCGCCACATCCTTATCATTATCTATTAAGGAAATCAAGGAAGAAAGAAGCAAGAAAACATGGAAGGGAAGAAACATGACAAACATGAAGCAACTCGACCTAAGAAGCACATAAACTCGACCTAAGAAGCACCAAAACTCGAGTTATCTATAAATCTTTAATGGCGGTGGAAAAACTCAAGGTAGAGGCGCAGAAACCCAACCAAATACAACCAGAAACTCGACCCTCTACCCGGTGTGGACCAATCTTTGCAACTAATTTACACTTGATGTGTGAGGAGTTAGGATGATTCTAGAATTGGGACCACGAATTTTACCCTATAAATAGAGGGCATGACTTCTTGTAATTCATATCATCAAAGGCACAAAACAATTCTCTAAAATTCTCTCTTTGTAAGAAATATTTAGCGATTAAGCAAGAAAGTTTGAAGTTGTTCTTAAAGTTCTTCTCAAATCTCTTCCCTAGATCAATTCTCAATCTCCTTTTGGGCATAACTTTTGGATTGGTTAGTCTGTTTTATTCCACTCTTCTTCCTGCATTCTTTATTTTTGATCTAGTTTGTCATCATGGTATGTATTTCAATTGTTCGTGTTATTGAATTTTCTGTCATGAGTGAGTAGTCATCTTGCTAGGTTTAGGGTGAAAACTCCAAATCATGCTAGGATTATCTTGATCTATGTTTTATTTTAAATATATAGAGAATCAAATGTATGACTAGTAGCGTATAAGAGTTTTTAATTTTATTTAGAAGTTCATCCATGCTTGATCATATTTTGAATGCCGGATGCTAGAAAAAGACATAATCTTGATTGTTCCCTTAGCACATTGTATATTTTCAAGTATGAATGAATGTTTGGATGAATTGGTCTTGTAAGATGAGACCTTATGAGTAATTCTAAGTTGATTATACAATGTTAAATGTCTATATTGCTTGAATGATGCTAGCTAGGGCCGAAAGGATGACTACACACACTTGTCTTGTGAATGTCTAACTTTGAACATGTTGAATTATGTAGGCAAATAACAAACACCATGTGATGCTTACATAGTTCAATATAGTCATAAGTAGTAGAGAAGCTTATCAACTAATGAGTTGATAGGAAACATCACTTTATAACACCCCAAGTCTGGGAACTCGAAGCGTTACGGGTTAGGACCTCATAATGGGTCCCGACCCTCAAAGTAGCAATGACACAACGGATCTTACAACAAGGCACAAACAAATGAAAAACCAAAACTCAATATAAAACCAAAGGTTTAAACAAAGGGAAGCGTAAAAGACTCGCAACCGAGTTCAAAACAAAAGGGAAACAACAATAGAAAGATAAACCCGATCCCGTCCTATAATGTACGGGAACCCTGGCTGACCACACCGTCTCGATCACTCAACATAACCTATATCCTACAAGGCATCTACAACATCGGTATAAACCGTTAGCTAACATTCTAGATATCAAAAAGACGGTAAAGGGACAACCACCATAAGGTAACATAAACATATAGCATGACATCACACAACCGATTATTATCTTTTTTTAAGTTATTTCCATTACTATTTCAACTTATGTTGTTACACGAGAATCACTATGATCTCACCTCTGTCCCCTTTTACCAACAGGAATAGAGCGGATGCATCCCTCTGTGACCTGCTAGACTGGTCGCAAGACCACTTCCCAGTTTCCCCATTCTGAATTAGACAAGCGGTAACCACCCGATTATAATACACTTGGGCCAATTAAGGCTATAAAGGTCAATCCTATTCCAGTTATCAGTTATAACGATAAACAACAACACAACAAGGCAAAACAATCAAACGGATATACGGAAAGAAGCAAAGTAAGTCCAAGGGACTTACCTCACTCAAAGGTAACTCAAAGCTCAACAAACAACTCAGATAACCTCAGGAAAGAAGAACGGAAAGCATGTTCATACAAGGCATCAAGAATCAGGAACCTAAACAATTGCTAGAAGTCTATTACTTCTAGTCTCCATGATCTCTAAGAGATCTCCACAAGCTAGGGTCACAAACCCTAGTCTTACAGATCACTAAGGGTCAACAACATCCAGAAGATCCAAGGAAAGGAATGTTCGCTCCAAACGGTGTGTGCAAGCTTTAAATTTATAACCCTAGATGTAAGTTTAAAACAAGGATGCGAACCCGCAGTGTACGGGTCAATCGTAGTAAAAATCAAGAAATTCCGGGGTGTCGATCTCAGGGACTTGGTGAAACAAAGCAAGTATAGGTAGTCTATGTCGCAACTAACCACAAAAGCAATTATAGCAATCAAAGATGATAAAAAGTCAATTAAAGAAATATGTAATTCTAGGGATTAAAGCATCTAGTTGTGGTTCCAACTCAAGATCTAAAGATAAGCGGACAAAGCTGAGATTTTGCAAAGGGAAGGTGTTACTAAAGTAGAATAGATCACCGGGTAAGTCTCACTACTCACTAATCCCAAACTGTAACTCCTATTACCGGGTAAGTCTCAAGGAATTAAGGAAAAGAACTATAACCTCAAATTAACACGCCACCTAAGGGAATAGAATCAACCTTTACCAGGTAAGTCTCAGGCTAACTCACAAAGATGGGATGAAAGCACACTCAAACCCCAATAAAGGATAAACCTTTATTACCTACACTTATGATCTTTGGTAAACAAACAAAGGAATCACCGGGTAAGTCTCATTCTAGGCTTGCATTGAACTAGGAAAGGTGTAATAAGAATAGGATTTGGCAAACTCTAACACTTAACTCTCAGTTTCGGATCAGAAAGGTCACCTCGGTCAGACGAATTCCACCCCGGCCGAGATGTTCATCGATTGAGCAAGATATTCTAGGGTTAAGGATAAAGACTCTAGCTTTCAGGGTCCTATTGGAATTTAAGATTATTCTATCATTGTTTTTCCCACAACCTTCAGCCAATCACCCTAGAATCAAACAAAGAAATTATCCACTCATCATCATGAAAGCAATAATCAAATATATGGGAAGAAAGTGAATAATTGAACACAAAAACCTTAAGAACAAGGTTTCAATAACTGAATCAATTATTAAACAAACAAGCGTTCCTTGGATCTCAATCCAATAAGACAATCAATAAAGAAGAGAATCTAAGAGAATCTTACAAAACCCTTCACAAAAGCTATAAAAGCTATCAACTTCCTTCCTTCAATCGTTCTTCCTTCAACTGCCGGATGCTCTAAGCATGTATTTTCCGGTGATGCGCTGGTGCTGATTTGTGGAAATTCAGCCCTTTATATAGGAAAACTACCCTCCAAAGATAAAATATCTTGAAAAGATATTTTCCTAATAAAATATATCTATCTCCGATAAATAAAACCCTAAAATATATGATCTTCCTTCCAGAAATCCAGCCTAAAAATATAAGATCCCTCCTTCCAAAAATAAAAGATCTCAGCCAAGAATAAAATATATCTCGCCGCGTCCAAGGTATTCGCCTCGGTCGGGACGTTCCTCTGGATCACCTCGGTCGAGATGGTACTGTAGCTGACCGAGGTGGCTCTAAACTGAATGTGAAATCTCTTAGATCTGGTCCAAAGAGAATCTCTAATCCATTGCCATGCTTCCTGGATTCTTCCTTAAGCTCCTGAATGTAGCTCCAATTTGATGCAAAACGTGCCATTTTACCTACGATTACAACGAAACTTGGTGTAGACCTCGATTCCCACAAAGGTAGATGAAACGACAATATAATCATATAATATACATCCAAACATGCAGATTATTGAAGATAAAACGTCTAAACAGGTCCCAAAATATAGACTATAATTCATGCTATCAAGGAACGAGGAAAGCAAGGAAGGAAAGCAGCTCACCAAAGACGCGAAGACTGCAGAGAAAACCGCAAGGGCAACCGGAAGAGGCGCAAGGGCGGCAACGTGACAGAGGCGCATGGGCGGACCTGTGCAGGCGCGGGACGGATCTTTGACAGAAGCAATTGTCGGCTTATTGATGATAGAAGAACCACGACAAAGGCCAAAGCTTGCTCTTTCAACACTCTCACACTTCACAATGCAACCAAAGGATCCTGTGAACGTCAACATATCAATCAATAGATCGATCTACAAGAATCAAGACTCAAACTTGATTCTCGGAGAAGAAGAAAAGGGAAGAACGAAGAAGAAAACGAAACAGAAAGGAAAGGCATACATCAACTCATGAACGTGATGAAGAACTCAGAGAAGGGAACTTACACGTTCAGTAAGGGAGGAAGGAAACTTGGTTGCAGCTCTTAAGGGTGAAAAAAACGTATGCAAGAAACGCGAAAAAGAGGGGAAAGAAGGGGATTTATAGGAACGGGGTGAAAAGATAGAAGGAAGGACGTTCTAGGGTTAGGAATAGGATAGGAAAGTCGGCCCATAAGATAGAAGATCAGATCTTCTATCTATGGAAGGAAGATAAAACGAACGAAAACAAATCGGGCACGGTATGTGGCGAATCCGCAGGGGTGGATTTGTCCGGCCACAAGAGCGGCCAGCCGCAGGGGCGGCTCCCTGTCACCGCGGGGGCGGTGACAGGCACCTTTGCCGCTGGAGCGGCCACCATCACCGTTGGGGCAGTGACGGCTAAAACTGGTTGTTACAGACTTGATACTCATTGGTTGATACAAGCAAAATGTCTTGACAAAGCATGCCTAAATCATGCTACATTAGTATTTGTGACTTAAACTCTCCTATTTTATCAAGAACATCATGATCACTTAATCGCCCCTCCTATATGCTACTAATCATGCTTGAGTTTCCTTCATATCATGAATAAACACAAAAATACTATTAATATAGCATAATTTGGGAATTTTTACCCCAAACCTAGAATGTAAACTACTCAGCCATCGGAAATTTTGGAAGTATAACAATATAAATAGATGCCATGAGAAGAAATTAGACACTAAAATAGAGATTTAGGAAGAAGAATGGATGGATTTGGCCTTAGCACTCAAAGGTTATGGGCAAAACAAGTTTGAGGAATGAAGAACAATACTAACAATATAAAGAACACCGAACTTTCTCTTTATTTGATCCAAAAATCCAACCAAAGTAGCTCCAAAACCAGTTCTAAATCTAAAGAGACTAGCAAAGAGAGTATTTTGAGAAGTCTATGAAGGGATATATTAATTATATTCAGCCAATAAGCTAATATAGGCTTCTGAAGACTTGATCCTCATCTAAGGTTCAAATGCATCAACTTGCAAAGTTTGTTAGGAAGATGCTCCAAGATGGAGATGGTCCAAAAGCTCAAGGGATCAACTCATAGGAGAAGGGACACTTGAATCGAGTTTCTCAGGATTCCTTCAAGTTTACCCACCGACTTCGAACTTGTTCTAGATGAGAAGTTTTCTTCCTTTGAGTTTGTGGCAATTCGAAGGAGAATTGAATGATGTGTCAATGTGGCTTACTGGGATGTCTCTCAATGGTAACTTGAAGGACTTGAACTTCTTGACAATGCTTTTTGGTTCGAGTTTTCTTGTCTCATTGCCTCGAATTACTGGCAAACTCGAAGGACCTTGAAACTTTCTTCACTCTTCCCTTCTTGTCATCAGTGAAAAGTCTTCTTTTCTCGCGTTCTCTAGTCTTCTTGGCTCGAGTTGTTGGCAACTCGAGGGCCTTCCTTGGTGTATTCCTTAGCTCCTATTGGCTTCATACTTGCATTTATTATTATTTATTTTCCTCCCTACTTTGCACATTTTGTGATGGGAGATGTGATTGTGTGATGCTTGGACAACTTGGATATCTTCAATTAAGCTCCGGTTACGATAAACTTACTTACAAAGACACAAAACAAGGGGAATAAACATTCTTTTGACATTTTGAAAACATACAAAACTAAAACAAAACATACAAAAACAAATCTAAAAACAAAGAACGATATAAATGTTACCGATCTTCAACCCACTATAAACAACAACTCATCTCATACTCTACTAACACCATCACTCCCCTTGACAATCGAATCCAAATCAACCGCGCCACCAACTACTATCAAGTGTCAACCCACCAATCAATCACAAACTCAATAAATAATATCCTCAAACAAACTAGTATTTAATAGATATTAAGGTCAAACACTAGCAAAGTCGGAATAGGTAAGCTTTAGCAATTACTAACCACAAAGCAATTAAAACAATCAAGATGATAAAAGTCAATAAAGGAAATATGCAATTCTAGGGATTAAAGCATCTAGTTGTGGTTCCAACTCAAGATTTAAAGATAAGTGGACAAAGCTGAGATTTTTGCATAGGGAAGGTGTTTCTAAAGTGGAATAGATCACCGGGTAAGTCTCACTACTCACTAATCCCAAACCGTAACTCCTATTACCGGGTAAGTCTCAAGGAATTAAGATAAAGAACTATAACCTCAAACTAACACACTACCTAAGGGAATAGAATCAACCTTTACCGGGTAAGTCTCAGGCTAACTCACAAAGATGGGATAAAAGCACACTCAAACCCCAATAAAGGATAAACCTTTATTACCTACACTTATGATCTTAGGTAAACAAACTAAGGAATTACCGGGTAAGTCTCATCCTAGGCTTGCATTGAACCAGGAAAGGTGTAATAAGAATAGGATTTGGCAAACTCTAACACTTAACTCTCAGTTTCGGATCAGATAAGTCACCTCGGTCAGACGAATTCCACCCCGGGCGAGATGTTCATCGACTGAGCGAGATGCTTAGGGTTAAGGTAAAGACTCGAACTTTCAGGGTCCTACTGTGATTAAGATTACTCAAATATATGGGAAGAAAGAGAATAATTGAACAAGAAAACCTTAAGAAAAAGGCTTCAATAACTGAATCAATTATAAAACCAACAAGCGTTCCTTGGATAAAAATCCAACAAGACAATCAACAAAGAAGGGAATCTAAGATGATCTTACAAAAAACCTTCGAAAAGCTATAGACTTTCTTCCTTCAACCTTCAAAAAGGTTCTTCAAATCTCCCAACTGGAGTATGGCTGCAGCGGTGTATAAAACACAATCGGTGGTATAGCATGCGATAGCGGATGTATGCAAGATGTCGGATTTGTGAAAAATCCGACCCTTTTATAGGAAAATTACTCTCCAAAGATAAGATATCTTAGAAAGATCTCTTCCCATAAAAATAGATAAAATATATGGTCTATCTAATCTTCTTCCTTCCAAGAACCCAGCCCAAAAATATAAGATCCTCTTTCCAAAGATAAAAGATCTCAGCCAAGAATAAAATATTCTCGCCGCGTCCCAAGTGTTCGCCTCGGTCGAGTCGACTCCTCTGGATCACCTCGGTCGAGGTGACTCTGTAGTCAACCGAGGTGAATCACAATTGAATGTGAAATCTCTCAAATCTGGTCCAAAGAAAATCTCTAATCCATGGCTATGCTTCCTGGATCATTCCTTAAGTTCCTTAATGTAGCTCCAATGACCACATAACTCCTTTTGCTCCTTTTTGATGCAAAACGTGCCATTTTACCTACGATTACAACAAAACTAGGTGTAGACCTCGATTCCCGCAAAGGTAGATGAAATGACAATATAATCACATAATATACATACAAACATGCAGATTATTGAAGATAAAATGTCTAAACAAACCCCAAAATATAGACAATAATTCATGCTATCAATCATGGTGTAATTGCTCTTAATAAAATTTGTATAACTATTTATATGTAATCATAATCATAGGCAAACCCCGAAGGATTAATCCAATCTAATATGATAGCATAAGTACGGACCCGGACCAGACCGGAACAATGCAGACTGGAAATGGACCGAATTATTCGGTCCAAGTCCGGTCCAGGACCGGATGGACTGAAAAACTTGTGATATTTACAAAAATGTAGGTCCGTACCTGGACCAGACCGGACCGAACCGGACCGGACCAAACCGGACCGGAAATGTGTCTAAACAAAATATTTCCGGACTGTTTTATTTAAAAAAAAAGGTCCGGACCGGACCAGATCGATTGTGGTCCGGACCGGACCGAATTGGTTGAACCGAAGACCAGACCTGTTGTTTTTGGTCCGGTCTGGTCTAATTCCGGTCAGATCCAAAAACCGAACCGGAAAATTCTCACTCCTAACCATAACCTATCTTAAATCCTCTTTTTTTAAAAAAAACCCCCCGAATATATTTCCCTCCTCTCTCCGATTTAAATGTGACCTTCCTCCCTCATTCTTTGGTTTCTACCCCCATTCAACGATAACTCTATCAAGGTTTCAATCTTAAGAATGAGATCTCCAATTACCACCTCAATATGCTTAATTTTACATACTTATCCATCTCTTGAGAATATAGGCTAGAATTGCATAATATTATGGTAGATTCTTTCACTTTGTTATTTTGAATCTGTTTATGTATTCATGAAATCCCAAACATTCTAATCCTTCTAAGCCTCATCCACATTCTTCTCCATAAATATTCCACCGGAAAGTGATTGAAGCTTGAATTGGCTATCCTCATGAAGCCCCTTAAAATAGATCTACAATAGCTCTATCTTCGGTATACCATGGTGTGGACAATCTAGGAGGAGGTCCTTGAACCTCTCCCAAGATTTGAATAGTCTCTCTCTATCCTTCATCACGAAGGCATTGATCTTCCCTCTTAGCTTGGTTGTCTTGGAAGGCGGGAAGAATTTAGTCAAGAACTCGGTTGTCATCTCCTCCCAAGTACTCACATGCCTTAGTGGAATAGATTGGTACCAAGCCAAAGCTTTATCCTTATCCTTAAGTGAGAAGGAAAAAGCCCTAAGCTTATGGTTGTTGTTCTCCAATCTAGGCGGCCTTAGAGTCTCCATCAAGATCTCATAGTTCATCAAGTGTTGATGAGGAGACTCTCCTTCCATCCCTCCAAATTGATTATGCCGGATCATTTGTAGCACTTGAGGGCGGAGCTCGTAATCATGGATTGCGGGATCTCCTAAGTTCATACCCGGACGGTGCACTCTTTGGGCCGGATCCATACGTTGCCCTAACATTTGTGGCTCCTCAATCATGATCGGCTCAAACCGAATATTAACCGCCGGCTGCGGTGGTGGTGGTGGTGGAGGTTGTTGACGATTAAGCTCTCTTTGTACAAGAGCTTGCCTAATCTCTTCAATTTCCCTCCTAGTTGCTTCTTGCCTCTCATTGGCAAGTTTCCTCATCTCCAAGAGTTCATCTCTTAACCTAATTTGCTCTAAAGCCTCATCTAACTCAGCTTGAAGATCTCTTGCGGCCATCTCTTTCTTCTTCTTAATGCTCTTAGATCTAGCTTTAAGGGTTTTCTCCGGTTCAGGATCGAATGGAGCTATATCCTTGCCACGAGATCTTCGCATGTACCTAAAGAATGAGAGATGTCCTGAAAATGCAAAGACACAAACCAAACAAGATCAAAATCAACAAGAAAGACCTACACTATAAACAATCACAAACAATGATTCAATCTAGACCTAGTCCCCGGCAACGGCGCTAAAAACTTGTTATGCTAGAAACGTATCACGCAAAAGTCTTAAATTTATAACTCGATATATTTTTCCTAATGATAACGTGATTTATGACGTTAGTTTAGGCATTTATTTAGATAGTTTTTCCCGTTATTCATGCACGGTTTGGCATTAGTTCATGACGTTTACGCTTAATTTATGCATATTTCTAGAAAAGACGTCTACACGAGCTTTTGTCGGTTTTGTAGGTATTTCGGGGATCTTTTGGACATTAATCGATACATTCGAGGACCAAGCCTCATGGTGGTACATATCCAAGGCCTTTAAGGATCATAATTGGAGCAATGAAGGACACAAGGACCCTTGTTGGTGCAAGCAATGGAACAACTCATGGCTAGATGATCATAACAAGTTTCTGTTGAAGAAAATCGACCTAACACTCAGGAAAATCGGACGATTTTTCTGTCTGGGTCGATTTTCTGGCCTTTGACAGCTTGTGCCACGTGTCCCATGATATCTTTGCCCGGCCCTTGCTTCTTTGTGGAGTATTTAAGTGGTCTTGCAGGCTGATTTGAGGATCCTTCTCCTTCTCCTCTAGCAATCTTCCCAAAGACTCTTCCATTGTAGTCTCTCTTCAAGGCACCCTTGTGGGTGTTCTTGAGAGAGATTAGTGTAGGCTTTAGTTTTGTAGTGAGATTTGAGTGATTTTTGTGAAGAAACTTGTTGAAGGTTGTAAGATCTGACTTGGAGCTACATTTGGTGTGTTGAAAGACTTGTTTTGAACTCAAATCCAGCTAAGTTTCATTGCTTTCATTTCCTTACTTCATCTTCTTGCTATGGATTCCATGTATGCTTGTATGATGATTTTAGATCTTGAAATGCATGTTGTTGGCTAGTTTATTGTGATTCTAGAGTGATGGATTGATGGTTATGACTTGGGTGATGATTGAAATGACTTACATGTTAGTTTAGGATGATTTTTGTGGCCGAAACCTAAACCAGAGGAGAAAAATCGACCTGTTCTTCAGAGTAAATCGGCCGATTTTTGCTATGATCCACCCGATTTTTCCTTTTGTTGGTCTTTAATTGATGAATCTGTATGTTAGGATGTTAGATTGTTGAAATCCTAGTGTTTGTTGAGCATAATATAGCTTAGGGTGACCAAATGCTAGCAAACTAAGTGCGGAAAGAGACCTACCCGGTGATTTCCGATCTTAGATACCAAAGATGATGAACTCTAGGTAGTAGTGAGTGTCATAAGCCGCTATTGGGCTGAGTGTGCTAGGATTGTTGCTTGAGACTTACCTTTTCCGAGACTTACCCGGTAAGGAAAGGTTTGCCCCTTAAGTAGTGTCCGGTTTGTGTAGAATTCCCAACTTTACCTCCTTGAGACTTACCCGGTAATAGGAGTTTGGTGCGGGATTAGTGAAGCATGAGACTTACCCGGTAATTTCTTCCATTAGAGACACACCCTTTCCCAACACCGCAACCTTATCCTTAGAATCACTAGAAGCTTGAGTCCAATGCCATAACCGGGAATCTTGATCTCTAGAATCCACTTATCTTACCTCTTATCTCCTATCTTGCATTCGTGTGTTTGTTTGCTTGTTTGATTTGCATATTTTGTGATCCTTGTTTGATCACCCCAAAACCAACCAAAAATATTGTGTTTTGCACCTTCTTTATTCCTCATCTCATCTTAGTTTAGATTTGCACTATCTTTGATCATTAAATGGCTTGATTTCGCCTCAGTCCTTGTGTTCGACCTCGGAATACTTTCCTTCCTACATAACGATCCGTACACTGCGGGTTTCGCTAGGTAGTTTAGGAGATTAGATCGAGTTTATAAATGTAAAGCTTTTTGCGTGTCACAATCTTAGTATAACACCTAACACCTAGCGAACCCACAGTGTATGGGTCGTTTTGTAGTAAGGATAGTATTCCGAGGTCGAACACAAAGACTAAGGTGAAATTGAATCAAATAGGTGATTAAGGATAGTGTGAATCTAGTCTAAGAAAAGAGAAGGAAATAAAGAAATGAAAATCATGATGTTTTTGGGATTAAATTGTGGTGATCAAACAAAGATCACAAATAATGCAAGATTGTAAAACAAACTAACAAATCAAGCTAGAAACACAAATAAGCAAGGCAAACACGAAATATGTGATCAAAGAGAGAAAAGCGGATTCTAGGGGTTAGAAATTTCGGTTATGGCATTAGACTCAAGCTTCTAATCATTCTTTGGATTAGCTATGGTATGTTGGGAGTGGGTGTTTCTAAATTGGGATCAATCACCGGGTAGATCTCATGGTCCACTAGTCCGTTCCTAAGGTCTTATCACGGGTAAGTCTCAAAGAGCCTAAAGTTGGGAATTCTACACAAACCGGATTCTTATCTAGGGATCTAACTCTCCTTACCGGGTAAGTCTCGGGAAGGCAAGTCCTAAACAGCAATCCTAGCACACTCAATCCAATAGCGGCTTGTGAGGCTCACTACTACCTAGAGTTCATCATCCTCGGTACCTAAGGTCAAGAATTACCGGGTAGGTCTCTTCTTTCACTTAGTTTGCTAACACTAGGTCACCCTAGGATAGATTAAGCTCAACAAACACTAGGATTTCAACAATCTAACATCCTATCACTCAGATTTATCAATACAAGCGATTCAGACAAAATCACGGGCAGTTCATCCAATTCTACGACCGTGGATATATAGGAACAGACCGTGGTTTACAACATCAGCTATGTTCAAGCAAATAAACCATCCAAAGGTACGTTTAAGTCTATCCTATCATAGTCCAAGCCATAACCATCCTTTCCTCACCCTAAAATCTCAACTATTTAGTCAATAACATGCATCTGAACAATCAAACTCAACAAGCAAACATTCATGGCTTCCATAGCAAGAAAATGAAATGAAACAGTAATGAAACAAGTAGAACAAGAAAAACAAGCTGAATAAATGTTGAGAAAGACTTACAACCCTTCAAAAGAAGGTTCAAACCGTTCCTTACAAACCCTTGCAAACGTTTTCAACAAGTTCACTCCAAAATCACTCTAAAAACTATGAAACTCTAAGATATTGTGTTCTTCTTTTCTTCCCAAAAATGAGAGTGTTTCTTCTCCTCCAAGAGTAGCTCCAATCCAATGATGTGAAATGAGAGAGTGTGGGAGAGAATTGTGTGTCCGGCCCCCCTGCAACAGCTTGCAGGACCACCTCTTATACTCCATCAAGGGCAAGGGTCGGTTATGGAGATCGTGAAACAGCTGTCACAACTGTACAAAGAGAACCACGGCCCATTTCCACGCCCATGGAAGTCCAGTGACCGTGGTGTTGGTGCCTCATCCTTCTTTGGATCATTAAGCCACGAATTGGTGCAAGGCATGCACCAACAAGGTCCCATGTGCTCTCCTTTGCCCCTAGCTTGCTTCTCAATGAGTCCGGAAGTGTGTCATCACGAGGAACGATCCCCGGATGTATCGATTAAGCTCCAAAAGCTCCCAAAATACCTACAAAACATGCAAAAGTCCGTGTAGACGTCTATCTCGACAACATACAAGAATTAAGTGCAAATCGTCACGAACTAATGGCAAACCATGCATGATTAACGGGAAAAACTATCTAAATGGATGCCTAAACTAACGTCATAAATTGTGTTATCAAAATACCCCATACTTAAGGTTTGCTCGTCCCCGAGCAAGACCCAACTATAGACTAAGAGATGACATGATTTATGCATGCAGAAAAACAATAAAAATTTTTTGGAATTGTGCTTCTAACACTGGATCACCTTCAAAGTCATGTTTCATGGCAATGGAATAAGCAATCATGCATCAAATGAATAAAGGCATGGAAAGACAATTATACTTAACTCGAAAGCATGCATGAAAGGTGAAAATGAAGAAGTCAAGATGATCATGAGTACATCCAATCTAGATCACTAAGTCTTACACACGTGCAAATAGGTCACAACGAATTAGGAAAGAAGAGGCCGAGAAACGTTGTGAATAGGTGGGAATTTTTAGGTCATGTGATGTTAATCCGGGAAAGGAACTAACTCCACAATTTCATTTTTGACCAACTTCCCCACAAGTGTATATTTTTCTCCATCTTTTCTTTGTTTTCTTTTCTTTTTCTTTCACTTATTTTTGAGACAATGGCATTGGTGTACAAAAGCCGAAACCTTGATGATTAGCGGACCTCGGGATTTTTTCGAGGTGCCTCACACCGAGCACACATACCAAGGCTCGTTAGGACATTCGGTTTATCCGACTTTGGCAAGGCACAAACACCCGATTATGTGAATGGTGCCGAGTTACTCGTCATCAAAACCAAAGTCCCCAAACCTATATTTTTTTTACACTTTTCACAACAAATTCAGCACTTCATTCACAACATTCTTTCATCAACAACTTCACCCCACACTTGCTTTTCACACACATCAACACACTAGCATGCTCCTATTCCTGGATGGGTCAAAAGACGTAAAATTTTATATCAATTGAGGTGCTCAAATAACATGATCAAGATGAGAAGTAGAGAAAAATGAAATGCCTTAATCACTCCTAAATGATGTGCAAGAACTAGCATGTAATTTCGACCATCAATCCTCAATCCAACCAAGGCAAACATCATGATCACAATCCATACATAGGATTCAAGATAAGTAATTCAAGTCCACATATGCATACATCCATTCAATACATAAGGCCATCCATAGCCAATTCACAAGACAATCTCATCATAAGGGTCATACCCAAGCTTAGAAGCACTAAAATTTTTTAAATTTTTTGATTTTTTTGGATTTTTCGAAATATATATGTACAATGCAAAACATAAAGAAACATGTGACAAAAAGAAACTATCCTAGATGCTAATCATGCAAGTGATCATGAAAACCCCACCCCATACTTAGAATCACATTGTCCCCAATGTGCAAATCAAGTAAAGAAGAATGAAAGAGAGTCCTCACAATGTAATAATGGTGTTGCTTTGGTATTTTGGTTCACTCATGTGGAGTGATGGTGGATGATCAATCAAAGGTGGTAGAGAGCTCTTGATGTTCAATATGGCGTCGGGACCCGCGCTAGGCACCGCTAGCCGTCCAAGTCCCACGTCCGCTCCACCCACGTTAGATGCGGGATCACCATCATCATCCTCATGTCATGCAAGGCTTCCATGCTACTTAGACTCTAGCACACAAACACAAAAACACACACAAAAAACACAAAAATAGAAAAATAAAAACAAAAACGAAAATAAAAAGGGAAAGATGTCTACCAATGGGTTGCCTCCCATTAAGTGCTTCTTTAAGGTCATTAGCTTGACCAAATTCGGGGGCGTCTCACTCAAGGTGAAGTGGGGCAATCATATCCACCGGAGCTCCCGGGATATACTTCTTCAAACGGTGCCCATTCACCTTAAAATCTCCACAATGCTCCCCTCCTATCTCAACCGCTCCATGGGGAAAGATCTTCTTCACCACATAAGGACCCGTCCATCTTGACTTTAGCTTTCCGGGGAAGAGCCGCAGCCTTGAGTTGAAGAGAAGGACTAAGTCACCTTCACTCAACTCCTTCGGGATGAGACGCTTGTCATGCCAACCCTTAGTCCTTTCCTTGTAGATCCGGGCGTTTTCATAGGCATCCAACCGGATCTCCTCGAGAGCATTCATGTCTAGCAATCTCTTCTCACCGGCCTCCTTGAGGTCAAAATTCAGCCACCTTATGGCCCAATACGCCCTATGCTCCATCTCCACCGGAAGGTGGCAAGACTTGCCATAAACTAGCTTGTAGGGAGTGGTGCCAATCGGTGTCTTGAAAGCGGTTCTATAAGCCCACAAGGCATCATCAAACTTCATAGCCCAATCTTTCCTCGTCCTAGAAACAGTCTTCTCAAGGATCCCTTTTATCTCGCGGTTAGAGATCTCCACTTGGCCACTAGTTTGGGGATGGTAAGGTGTTGCCACCTTATGAGTCACCCCATACTTAGCCAAAAGTGTCCCAAAGTTCCTATTGGTGAAGTGCTTTCCTCCATCACTTATGATCACCCTTGGTGTTCCAAACCTAGGGAAGATCACTCGGTTGAAGAACCGCACCACACCTTGGCATCATTTGTGGGAGACGCGATTGCTTCTACCCATCTCGACACATAGTCTACCGTCAATAGGATGTTAAGGTTGCCACATGAAGAGGGGAATGGCCCCATGAAGTCCACACCCCAAACATCAAATATCTCCATCTCTTGTATGTTGTTCAAGGGCATCTCATTCCTCCTTGAGATGTTGTCCGTCCTTTGGTAAGCATCACAAGCTACCACAAAATTCTGCACGTCCTTGAACAAACTTGGCCAATA
Source organism: Fagopyrum homotropicum (assembly GCA_033239125.1). Taxonomy (NCBI): domain Eukaryota; kingdom Viridiplantae; phylum Streptophyta; class Magnoliopsida; order Caryophyllales; family Polygonaceae; genus Fagopyrum; species Fagopyrum homotropicum. Next base: position 138,987,839 of record BSWB01000002.1, read on the forward strand.
AAACCCGGATTGCAACACCTTTGCACACGTCTTGTGTGAGCTAGCATGGCCTCCACATGGCAAGGAATGACAATGGCGGATCATGCCCTCCACCTCATCCTCCGGGATGCACCTCCTAAAGACTCCATCCGGTCCTCTCTTGAACAAGAGAGGCTCGCTCCAATAGTAATGCCTCACATCCTTGAAGAACTTTTTCCTTTGGGCATACGATAGACCAGGTGGCACCTCTTCACAAACGAGATAGTTCACTATATCAGCATACCATGGCTCACCCCTCTAGTCACTTGAAGCAAGCATTCCTCCATCAACTGCAATTGCTCATCCCGAAATGAGTCATCAATCGGGATGTCATCTCTCTCAATCTCCAATGGTGGTAGCCTACTAAGGTGGTCCTCCACAGAATTTTCGGACCCCTTTTTGTCCCGGATCTACAAATCAAACTCTTGGAGAAGAAGGATCCACCGAATCAAACGAGGCTTGGCATCCTTCTTTGTAAGGAGATAATGGATCGCAGCATGATCCGTATACACAATGACCTTCGCTCCAACAAGATACGAGCGAAACTTCTCAAATGCATACACAACCGCTAGCAACTCCTTCTCGGTGGTAGCATAATTGAGTTGGGCATCATCTAGCGTCCTGCTAGCATAATAGATAGCATGCGTAAGCCCATCTTTCCTTTGTCCCAAAACAGCCCCGACGGCCACAACACTCGCGTCACACATGATCTCAAACGGTAAGCTTCAATCCGGAGGTTGCATGATAGGTGCGGCGATCAAAGCATTCTTCAACCTACAAAAAGCCTCAAGGCAATCCTTGGAGAAAACAAACTCAACATCTTCATTAGTAGGTTAGTAAGAGGCTTAGGAGTTTTAGAGAAATCTTTTATGAATCTCCGGTAAAAACCGGCATGCCCTAAGAAACTCCTCACCGCCTTCACCGAGGTAGGTGGTGACAACTTCTCTATGGTTTCTATCTTGGTCCTATCAACCTCAATGCCTCGGTTGGAGACCAAGTGTCCCAACACAATGCCTTCACTTACCATGAAGTGGCATTTCTCCCAATTCAAGACAAGATTAGTCTCCTCACATCTCTTTAAAACCAAAGACAAGTTAGCTAAACAATCATCAAATGAAGATCCACAAACGGAGAAATCATCCATAAACACTTCCATGATGTTTTCAATATATGCAGAAAAGATAGCCATCATACACCTTTGAAAGGTGGCGGGTGCATTACACAACCCAAATGGCATTCTCCTATATGTAAATGTACCCCAAGGACATGTGAATGTAGTTTTCTCTTGGTCATCCGGGTGGATAGGGATTTGGAAGAATCCACTATAGCCATCTAAGTAGCAAAAGTGTGAATGTTGAGCTAATCTCTCTAGCATTTGGTCAATGAAAGGAAGAGGGGAGTGATCTTTCCTACAGGACACATTTAGTTTCCTATAGTCTATACACATCCTCCATCCCGTAATCTTCCTAGTTGAGATTAGTTCATTATTCTCATTAGTCACTACGGTCATCCCACCCTTCTTAGGAACCACATGCACGGGACTAACCCACTTACTATCCGAAATCAGGAAAATGATTCCCGTATCTAGCAATTTAAGGATCTCTTTCTTTACTACTTCTTTCATGATAGGGTTTAGTCTTCTTTGAGGTTCAATTGAAGGTTTATGATTATCTTCCATCAAAATTTTATGCATGCACAAGGAAGGTTTAATGCCAACTAAGTCATAAATGGTATAGCCTATAGCTTTCCTATGCAATCTCAACTCTTGCAACAATCTATTCAACTCATCATCATTCAAGCATGCATTAACAATCACCGGGTAAGTAGAATTTTCACCAAGAAAAGCATACTTCAAATGAGAGGGGAGGGGTTTAAGTTCAAGTTTAGGAGGACCTTTATCAGTTGGAGACGCTCCATACAATGTAGGTTGAGATGAATCCAAAGCTATGGAAGACTCTCCTAGGCTCCTTGAAGCTTGATCAACCACTAAGACTCTTTCTGGAGAAACCATGGGCAAAATCACGGTCTCTGGCAAAACCCCGGGCGTGGAATCTGAGAAGCTGGCACTTTTGAGCATTCCACAGAGTTCCACGGGTAGAATTACGGCCGTGATTCTTGGTGACAGGCCGTGATTCCTACAGTGTTTCAACACACCTTCGTGCACTTTAAATTCATCACTTGTCTCCTTTTCTAGTGCATCCAAAGCCTTGATTTCTTCATTGCAATCATCCTCAACTCCTTCCTCCATCAAACTCAAGTTAAGAACCTTCTCCAAGGGGTCCTTGATCAAGATCGATCTCACAACTTCTCTACATTCCTCTTGGTCGACAATGTTGAACACATCTTCACCAAGGGCTGGCCCTTTCATCATTGTGGATAGCTTGAACTTGATATTTTCCTCTCCTATGTTGAAGGACAGGATTCTATTCTTACAATCTACCAAGCATCCGGATGTAGCTAAGAACGGCCTTCCTAAAATGATAGGAACCGGGTAGTCCGCCGGGATGTCCAAGATAACAAAATCTATTCGCACATAGTACTTTCCGAGTTGCACCGGTATATCTTCCAAGATTCCTACAGGGTGGGTTATTGAACGCTCCGCCATATAGAGGGTCATCTTGACCGGCTTTGGCTCTCCTAGCCCAACCTTGTTGCAAAGTGCAAGCGGGATAATGCTTACACTTGCTCCAAGATCACATAGGGCTTTATACTTCACTTCTCCAACCCCAATTGGCACACAAAAAGATCCCGGATCTCTTAGCTTAGGAGGCATCTCCTCCTTCATAGTTTGGATCAACTCGGAAGATCTCTTTGTCATTCTCACTTCTCCATACTCCTCCAATTTCCTCTTGTTGGAGAGTATTTCCTTTAAGAATTTTCTGTAGGCCGGCATACCTAGAATAGCATCCATGAACGGAATGTTAATATGCAATTTAGACATAAGTTTAAGGAATTTACCAAAATGCTTGTCCAATCGAGCTCTTGCTCGTGATTGTGGGAACGGTAGTGGTGGCTTGTATGGAGGTGGTGCCACATATGTTGGCTCATCATCTTTGCTCTTTCCTCCTTCTTGCAATGTCTCTTCTTCTATCACCACTTGCTTTCCCTTATCATTTCCCTTAGGTAAGGGGTCCTTCATGCTCAGCCCACTCCTTGTTGTAATGGCCAACACTTGGCCTCTTGGGTTATCCTCGGTTCTTCCGGGAAGCTTTCCCGGATCCCTGTGTGCTTCACCCGCCTTTTGGAACACTTGTGCTTCTAGCACCTTTTGAGCTTTCGAAATGGAAGTCACCGTGCTCTCAAGTCCACTCAACCTTCCAAGCAATTGTTCAAACATCATCTCGGTTCTATCCTTTGGAGGTTGAGCAAAACCGGGTGGAGGCTCTTGTGAAGCCTTATGTGGTGGTGCTGCGCTTGTGGAAGCGGGAGGGTTCAAGGCACCATCCGGGTTAGAATAGGAGAACCCGGAATGGTTGTGATTAGGCCGGTAGTTATTGAATTGCCGGCTGTTGTTGTTGAAGTTCCTTGGGCCTTGATAGTTGTTGTAATTGCCCCTTCCCATGTAATTAACACCTCCTCCTTGGAAGCCAAATTGGCTTGCACTTGCACTTGAGGACTAGCTTGACTCATCAAGGTTGTAGCACACAACTCCCTCAAAGACTTAAGCTCATTGTTGATTGCATCGAGCTTGTAGTTGCCCATGGTGACTTCACTCACTTCATAAACTCTCGGTTTTCTCCCATCACTCTTCCTATGGGAGTACTTCTCTATCACCAAAGCTTGCTTCTCTACAAACTCCCAAGCCTCACCCACATTCTTCTCCATGAATGTTCCACCGGAAAGTGATTGAAGCTTGAATTGGCTATCCTCATCAAGCCCCTTAAAATAGATCTCCAATAGCTCTATCTTCGGTATACCATGGTGTGGACAATCTAGGAGGAGGTCCTTGAACCTCTCCCAAGATTTGAATAGGTTCTCTCTATCCTTCATCACGAAGCCATGGATCTTTCCCTCTTTGCTCAGTTTTCTTGGAAGGAGGGACTAATTTAGTCAAGAACTCGGTTGTCATCTCCTCCCAAGTACTCACACGCCCTAGTGGAATAGATTGGTACCAAGCCAAGGCTTTATCCTTAAGTGAGAAGGAAAAAGCCCTAAGCTTATATTTGTTGTTCTCCAATCTAGGTGGTCTTAGAGTCTCCATCAAGATCTCATAGTTCATCAAGTGTTGATGAGGAGACTCTCCTTCCATCCCTCCAAATTGATTATGCCGGATCATTTGTAGCACTTGAGGGCGGACCTCGTAATCATGGGTTGCGGGATCTTCTAAGTTCACACCCGGACGGTGCACTCTTTGGGCCAGATCCATACGTTGCCCTAACGTTTGTGGCTCCTCAATCATGATCGGCTCAAACCGAATATTAACCGCCGGCTGTGGTGGTGGTGGTGGTGGAGGTTGTTGACGATTAAGCTCTCTTTGTACAAGATCTTGCCTAATGATCTCTTCAATTTCCCTCCTAGTTGCTTCTTGCCTCTGATTGGCAAGTCTCCTCTCATTCTCCAAGAGTTCATCTCTTAACCTAATTTGCTCTGAAGCCTCATCTAACTCAGCTTGAAGATCTCTTGTGGCCATCTCTTTCTTCTTCTTAATGCTCTTAGATCTAGCTTTAAGGGTTTTCTCCGGTTCGGGATCGAAGGGAGCTAAATCCTTGCCACGAGATCTTCGCATGCACCTAAAGAATGAGAGATGTCCTGAAAATGAAAAAACACAAACCAAACAAGATCAAAAGCAACAAGAAAGACCTACACTATAAACAATCACAAACAATAATTCAATCTAAACCTAGTCCCCGGCAACGGCGCCAAAAACTTGTTACGCTAGAAACGTATCACGCAAAAGTTTTAAATTTATAACTCGAAATATTTTTCCTAACTCCTAGCGAACCCACAGTGTATCGGTCATTTTGTAGTAAGGATAGTATTCCGAGGTCGAACACAAAGACTAAGTTGAAATTGAATCAAATAGGTGATTAAGGATAGTGTGAATCTAGTCTAAGAAAAGAGAAAGAAATAAAGAAATGAAAATCATGATGTTTTTGGGTTTGGTTTTGTGGTGATCAAACAAAGATCACAAATGATGCAAGATTGTAAAAAAAACTAACAAATCAAGCTAGAAACACAAATAAGCAAGGCAAACACGAAATATGTGATCAAAGAGAGAAAAGCGGATTCTAGGGGTTAGAAATTCCGGTTATGGCATTAGACTCAAGCATCTAATCATTCTTTGGATTAGCTATGGTATGTTGGGAGTGGGTGCTTCTAAATTGGGATCAATCACCGGGTAGGTCTCATGGTCCACTAGTCGGTTCCTAAGGTCTTATCGCCGGGTAAGTCTCAAAGAGCCTAAGGTTGGGAATTCTACACAAACCGGATTCTTATCTAGGGATCTAACATCTCCTTACCGGGTAAGTCTCGGGAAGGCAAGTCCTAAACAGCAATCCTAGCACACTCAATCCAATAGCGGCTTGTGAGGCTCACTACTACCTAGAGTTCATCATCCTCGGTACCTAAGGTCAAGAATTACCGGGTAGGTCTCTTCTTTAACTTAGTTTGCTAACACTAGGTCACCCTAGGATAGATTAAGCTCAACAAACACTAGGATTTCAACAATCTAATATCCTATCACTCAGATTTATCAATACAAGCGGGTCAGACAAAATCATGGGCCGTTCATCCAATTCCACGACCGTGGATTTGAAGGAACAGATCGTGGTTTACAACAACAGCTACGTTCGGGCAAATAAACTATCCAAAGCTACGTTTAAGTCTATCCTATCATAGTCCAAGACATAACCATCCTTTCCTTACCCTAGAATCTCAATTATTTAGCCAATAACATGCATCTCAACAATCAAACTCAACAAGAAAACATTCATGGCTTCCATAGCAAGAAAATAAAATGAAAGAGTAACAAGTAGAACAAGAAAAACAAGCTGAATAAATGTTGAGAAAGACTTACAACCCTTCAAAAGAAGGTTCAAATTGTTCCTTACAAACCCTTGCAAACATTTCCAACAAGTTCACTCCAAAATTACTCTAAAAACTATGAAACTCTAAGATGGTGTGTTCTTCTTTTCTTCCCAAAAATGAGATTGTTTCTTCTCCTCCAAGAGTAGCTCCAATCCAATAATGTGAAATGAGAGAGTGTGGGAGAGAATTGTGTGTCCGGCCCCCCTGCAACAGCTTGCAGGACCACCTCTTATACTCCATCAAGGGCAAGGGTCGGTTATGGAGATCGTGGGACAGCTGTCACAGCTGTGCAGAGAGAACCACGGCCCATTTTCACACCCGTGGAAGTCCCAGTGACCGTGGTTTTGGTGCCTCAGCCTTCTATGGATCATTAAGCCACGAATTGGTGCAAGGCATGCACCAACAAGGTCCCATGTTCTCTTTTTTGCCCCTAGCTTGCTTCTTAATGAGTCCGGAAGTGTGCCATCACGAGGAATGATCCCCGGATGTATCGATTAAGCTCCAAAAGCTCCCAAAATACCTACAAAACATGCAAAAGTCCGTGTAGACATCTATCTCGACAACATACATGAATTAAGTGCAAATCGTCACGAACTAATGCCAAAACATGCATGATTAACGGGAAAAACTATCTAAATGGATGTCTAAACTAACGTCATAAATCGTGTTATCAGTCATCTCCCGTTTTGGACTACCTACAGGAAACCCCATTCAAATGTCGAATTATTTTAAGACATTATTGGGACGATCTAACACGAAAAGGTACAACTATGCACTAATCAATTACTTTGTGAACAATTGATGCCTAAATTTTCTTAACCCACCTCCGGAGTTATAATACATGATATCTCGGACTGTTAGCTTGAGCTAAAGGTATGTATGATCAAATTTCTTAATTCAGCTCCTTGTTCGATTACTTTCTTGTAAGTTTTTCACTAGTTGAAATCCACCAACTCATAAAAGAACACATCCATGAAACTTGGGGGAGATTTAAAGGGGTTACTATGTTCATTCCTACCGCATCAACTATCATTAGAAAACCTTTTTCATATCTTCTACATCGGGATTAATGACCTCACATAGATTAAAATAGATAGAAGCACAAGTTTGGGTATCATGACTCTACTTGTAGAGAAAACTTGGGACATCATTCAAAACTTCAATGACCATTGCAATAGGTTTCTTAACATCTTTGATGACGAACGTGATAATTGTAAATAGGAGGATAAATCCAGAGATAAGATTCATGAGCCATACGATTTCCCGAATCACGCTTCTATAGAACAATCAACGAAGAAGTTAGACAATGATGAAGCTATTGACACTCTCGATCCTTCTAAGAATCAAACTATCATTGAGTGTCCCGATAATATCAACACATTCATAATAAGCTTCCTATAACTGCCTTGGCATTCTGATTTTATGAACTTTATTATTTGTAATGTTATCCCTAGTGGTTCGGCATACAACCTATATAAGAAATTTCTACATGATGCCAAGAGATATTTTTGGGACAATCTTTAGCTTTTCAAACATAGAAATGATGGGATTATCAACAAATGCATCGTCAAAGAAGAAACTCAAAGCAAGATTTGACATTTCCATTCCCCACATATCAGAGGACCCATGAAGATATAAAAAACCGTTGCAATAATCCTATAATTCGGATTTTGGTGGCCTACTTTATTCATAGATGTCCATCACTACATCAAAACTTGTGTTGAAAATATCAACAAGAGATATGAGATTCCCTAAACTGGCGGTTTTGATTTTGAACTCTTTGATGTATAGGGTATTGATTTCATTGGATCTTTCCCAAGTTATGAGCCTTATAAATATCATCATTTTTTATTATCAAAACAAAGATATTTGCTAGAATTTGTGTCCCCATAATTTTGAATGCGGATCTCACTTTATCGAAAGAAGCTTCAAAACTCTACTAAGAAAGCATGGGATTAATCACCGTATCTCCACACTTTACCATCTTCAAACATACAAACAAGTTGAAGTGTCAAATCGGCAAACAAAGAGCATTCTCGAAAAACACCTTCTTATTCTCACAGGGATTGGGCGTTAAAGTTAGACGATGTACTCTGTTCATATTGTACCGCCATCAAAAGTCCTCTTGGAACTACTCCCTAAGAGTTGGCCTATGGAAACTATTGTCACCTTCCGGTGGAGATGTAGCACCGCGCTTTATGGACAATCAAGAAGCTTAATTGGGACCTTAAAGTTGTAGGTGAAAAGAGGCTTTTTTGATATACAAGAACTTGAAAAAAGTAGACTCTTAGCTAACGAGAGTGTTAAGGTCTACAAAGACGGAGACGAGAGATGGCACGACAAGAAGCTAAATAAGAAAGAAATCAAGGTTGGTGATGAGGTATTATTGTTTAACTCTCAACTTCATCTTTTGCCAAAAAAGAAAACTTAAGAAAAACAAGAAAAGCAAAAAATTCAAGGGGAAGGGATAAAGGTTTAAACATTACTTTGAGCATTTATCACCAAAAAGATTGATTTAAGACACCTTGAAGACGAACCTGTGCACGTTTAGATTTTAAAAATAATTTATTTCTCCAGTATTTTACGAATTTATTGATTTATTTATAACTTTATTTTCATTTTTATTTGTATTTTATTTGTATTATTTATTTATTTTCATTTTCCCTTCATTCTCTTTTTGGGGAGCCGATCATCCCAACAAGACGGAACGATCAGCTTGAATAGGACAGGCCGATCAACCCGTTCATTGCCTTTGTCTCAAATCCCTTTTAAGAGGTTCTCCAACCCTAGATTAGGGTCTTCTTCTTTTTATGACATTAGTTGTTGTTGTTGTTGTTAATTACTCCCTCTTCTCTCTTCTTCTCCATAAGCCTTCTTCTATTTATTTGTCCGTAATAATTGATTTATCACTTATGTGTAATAACTTATATGTCCTTTATGGATGCAAGTTACTTTCTTTCCTTATTATTTGACCTCATATATCTTTCTCCATTTTATTATGCTTTCAAAACCCTTTTTGCAAAACCACCCATCCTTTTCCAAATTTCCTCTATCCTTTTCCAATAATTTATGTTCAATGATATCTTTTCACATAGAAAAATATGTTACTTCTTGTCGATTCGAGTTTTCGCATATCGTACCTTATATTTTATGATATTTCCTTATCAGAGTTATTTGCTCAAACGGAAAAATATCTCCATTCAGAATCTCTATTTCTCACGGGTTTTACAATTATAAATACCTAAAATGTAATTAATAACAAGAGTCATCTTCAAATTTCATTTGGGAAGTTTCAAATTCATCATATTAGTTATTATATGAAGGTAGTTCTAAATTTGATAGTACCTACATGATGTGGACAACTATATATACATACGTACACACTACACATGACCATTCAAAGGTATCTTATCTAGTCTTGTTCTTGTCAACGTGCCCTTGTTCCAAAATTTACCATTTTCGATCATCCTCCCTCTTGTTTTGTATCTCATAAAATGACAACAATGTTGTTACAAAAATATTGATAAGGTACTCTTCTGCCATCTGCAGAAAGTATATGACATATGGATAATATTTGTGAAACTTGTTTAAGGGGAAGCAACGCTTTTCACGCTCTTTTTTCCTCACTTCAGTTGTATCATCTTCATGTGTATGTTCACCAAAGTTGCATCAATTTGACCCATCAAATTTTACTGAATCACCTTAGAAATTGTTTCATCAAACACGAAAAAAGTAAAATTTATATGAACTGATTTCTATAAAATATATCACAGAGAAATTAAAACTTGGTTTAAACTGTCTTTTATGCTAATTAGGGTTGTTTACTTGCGGATTGAGTTTTTTCGAATTTATAAACTAAATGAGTTTATATGATTTTTATAGCTTATTGTCGGGTTTATATCTCAACGGATTTATATGAATAAATCAAACAAGACTTTATACTTGGAGTATAATTTTTTTTAAATGAAGAACTTGTTTTCTGAGATTATTTAGCTGATGTGTTCGTATAAACTATATATACACCCGGGCAATTAGGTATTATTGAATCACCTAAATGAGTTTGATATATTTTTATCGGAGTTGAGTCGTATAGCTTCTCGTTCATTAGGAGTTTGTTATTTGATGCAGATATTGGCGAACAAATTCCCTTTTTCTACATTATAGTAAATAAAAGTCGATATTTCATTTATTTAAAATTGTCGCTAGTATGAGAATGATGCATAGCTTTTCCATATTTGAGGGATTCGATCTATTTTACAACTGAATGGATAAATGTTTGGAATTTATTAAGGGTGTGTTTGTTAAGAGATGGAGGTTATTTTGAAAAAATTAGAGGAAAAGAGATATTTTATAAAAATGCAATTGATAAATAGGCTCTAGTCTTTTTAAATATATGTAAATACTTAATTAATTTGTGTGTAAGTATTTGTAATTTTTATGTTATAAAATAACTAAATTAAGATATTCTATAGCTAAATAGATTTCTACCTTTATTAAATTTACAACCATTAGTTTTATAATCTTCATGTGAATTAAAAAAGGAACTGAATAATTATATTGTTTCCCTAACTAGTTATCTACCTTTAAATGAGATTACAAGATATTTTGTGAAATCAAAAGTGAGAGTATTTTGTTTTGATGAATTTGTGTAATTATAATCGCATGTATTTGGTTAACTGAATGAATTAGTGTATTTGACCGTATTTGTATAATAAAAATAATTTATTTTTTTATTTTTCATATAGATTTGTTATTAAATAAAACTCGTAACTTCGTGTAGTTTTTTTTAAAAAAACTTTATGTAGATTCAACAATTTGAGTTAAAATAGTTTGTGTTTTTGTTTGTTTTAATTTGTGTGGTAAAGGTGTAATAGTTTGTATTTGGTTTGTGTAAATAAGGATAATATTGAAATATTTCGGGTAGATGATCTTTGAACATAATATAGCTTTCAAATTTTAAAATGTTGTGTATTTAATAGTACATTTGTCTAAATTATGCAACACCGTGTGAGTAAATTACATATATTTTTATAAAATATGTTAAAAAGATAATTACATACTTTACACAAACTAGCGCGACAAAAAAGATACACAAACTAACACGGTTAATAAATCTGGACAAATTCTTGTGTTTTTCATTTTGAAAAATTGATTAGAGAATTAATAAGGGTAGAACTGAATTTATAAAAATACAAAATCCACATTTACTTTCACAATAAAATTTTTTTAGCTTATATGATACAAAATTAGAAGATTTTTAATCACACTCCACTAATTCAACCTAATATTTTCGGGTTATTATATCTTCTTTCTCATTTGAAAACTTTTACTAAAACTAATTATTCACTCTTTTATCGATTTTCCCCGAGAAAGGGTGATGTTTTTTTATCAAATAATATCTTACACTACTTGTTAAAACACTTGATATTTTATTGAATGATTAAAATATGAATGGGTGAACATATAATATCTTGAAAGAAGGGTGTATCACATGGGAGGTTTCCATGCATAGTAACTAAATTGTCCTTTCATTAATAAGAGCCTCACAAGGAAACATATGGGGATCTTAATTCCCTTAGAATTATTGAGTTGCATCGAAGCTCAACTTGGCTTATGCCCATTGCCCACATGTATACAACTGCAAGAGAACAATTGCATTTTTCCTAACAATTTGGTACTATCACTCATCTATGCATTTGTCTGTTCTTTATGCATCACTTTTTTGTCAAATTAAATGGCCCCTACTTGTGTTATGTAACTTAAATGTTGGGTTTTTTCTTGTTTTAAATCTCTTCATATAAAATAAATAAATATTGGACCCCAAGTTTTGTCTATTTACAAAAACTAAGGTTTTATTATTGAGTTGTTTAGGTGAAAGGCTTTAGGCGTTAACACAAATCTTTAAGCACACAACTTCATACTTGTTTCTTCTTCCAATACATGGATTCACCTCCTAATTATCCAATTGGTCAAATAAAGCTAAACATGGCTAGGGATATTTGTAGAGCTACAAAGAAAGGTTAATAAAGTCAGAAGCGGCTAACAAGATGAAAATTATGATAAAAGGAAGGAAGACAGTGATTTGTGCAATAAAGTCATACATCAATCACTTTCATCTATATAAAAGCAATAATAAGAAAGAAATCTCGAAAGAGATTCTATAGTAAGTTCTAAACTAGTGTAATACCCGCACTTGTGCGGATTTAGAAATTAAGGATTAGATTTATTATTATGTTAGTGTGTGTGTGTGTTTGTGTGTGTGTGTGTTTGTGTGTGTAAATGAATTGATAAGTAAATATTTATCCATTTTGATCACAAATTGGACAAATTTTAGATAAAAAAAAAAAGTGGAGGTATAACTTTGATTAACAAATATAAAATTGTAGATATTTTTACAAAAAAAAGTTAGAAATCACTTTTGAATTTATATTTACCTTTAGAAATCATTATTTAAAATAAATTTTTTTAGCTACAAGAAACGTGGCGTTGACCTGTTGTGTTTTATGTTTATAGGTGATTTAGCTCTCAAATGGAGTATAAATGGAACATCCCAAGTAATTCCAACGAACACTCATCAATCCATCATCACCTATGTAGGAAATGAACCAAGCATCACCCTTTACAAGAAGCTAAAGGAGCGATGAAAACCCAAGGAAGGAACCTCGAGTGAAGCTTCACTCGAGCTAAAAAGAAAGAAAAACTCGGAGCAAGAAGTACTTTAAGTGCAAATGTCAACTAAGATCGAGTGAAACATCATCACATGGAGTAAGAAGGCAACTCACTTCACCTAAGAAGACATGTCACTCGACCTAAGAAGAAAAGCTGGCAAGAAAGTTCAACATAACTGGCGTGGAGCATCGAGCTCCAACTAAGTGTATTAGTCCACTCGAGATAAGAAATATTTTTGCATAGAATTTTAATGTACCTTGAGTGGAATGTCATCACTCAAGGTAAGAAGACTTAAAAATTCAGACTAAGAAGAATGTTCACTTGAGCTACGTGTACCTGAGTAAGGTGGTGAAGCAATCAACCCTAGGAAAGTGACTCACTCGACCTAAGGCTCCAAGTCACTTGAGATTGTTAGCCCGATGTGGACCACTTTTCTAACTAACTCCATGAAACATGATTGAAGATTCCTTTTGAAGGGAGACCACGATTCTAAAACATATATATATATATATATATATTGGCTGATTGTAAATGGGCACCAAGCCACCATTTCATTCTCAAAACAATTCTCTTAGTTTAATAGTAGAAACTCTCTCTTTTGTAAAGAGCTTTGGCTGATTGGATTGAAGAAATTGAAAAAGTTTTTAGTGTTCATCATATTCTATCATCCTAGATCTTATTTTGGCTATAAACCTTGGATTGGTAAGTCCGATTTACTCCATTCTTTTTCCTACATTCCTTATTTAAAGTCTAGTTTGTAACCATGTATCTTATGCCAAAACTTTACATCACGTGTAAGCAGTCCTCTTGCTAGGATTTGGGGTAAAACCTCATATCATGCTAGTTAGTATGTTCTATGTTGTGTTTATGATTAATTTATTGGAGAATCAAATGCATGTTTAGTAGCACATAAGAGGACTCAAATTCATCTATAATTCATTCATGTTTGGACTTATTTTGCATGTCAGATGCTAGACTAGATATAGTTTAGATTGTTCTCATAGCACATTGTATATTATAACCATGAATGAGTAATATATGAATCAATCATCTAAGTTGAGATCAATAAGAAATTCAAGGATGATTGTGCAATGTTGTGATGATTTTATTGCTTAAGCAGTATTGGCTAGGGACAAAAGGATGGCAACATACTTGTGTTGTCAATGTCCAAACTATGGTTATGTTAGATGGTGCAAGCAAATAGAAAACACCATGTGATGCTTGCATTGTCTAATGTAATCATAAGTTTTAATTAAGCTTGATCAACTAGGGTGTACACATCAAACATCATGTGATACTCGGTAGTTGACATAAGTCAAATACCTTGACAAAGCACGCTAACTTAGTATTTGTGACTTAATACTCTCATCATTGATTGAACACAACATGTTTGAACATGTTTCTAGCTATGTTTTGATGGAATAGACCCAAACCTAGTATTCTCTTCATATTGCTTATTTGATCTTGTTACTTGAAACTTGTTACCCCAAACCCAAGCATTCGATCACTTGATCACCCCTTTTTATTTCATTTTACTCGTTCAAGAATTTCTAATGAACTTAAGAGAATAGTCGAGATACACATAGTCCTTTGAGATACGATCTTGATGTTATAATCATATATTCACATTGACATTGTCATGCACTTGCGGTAATATATGGTTTTTAGGTAGTCGTTCCTACCCCACATCGAGTTTTTGGCGTTATTGTCGGGGACTATTGATGCTTGACTTTGTTTAAGAAGAGTTCTCTAGGAGATTGAGTATTTTGTTACTTTTGATGCATTTGTGTTTGTGACTTGTAGGTGTGCATAGACTAAGAAGTGAAAATGAGGAATAAATACCATTTTAGCCCTAGCTTGACAGAACTTTAAGGAAGCTTAGAAAGAAAAAAAAAGAATAAGTTGCCATGGATCAAGAAGCTGAAGTTAAAAGGAATATGGCTCAAGTTATAGAGAGAAAAGATCTTCAGAGACAAAGAATCATTGATCTTGATGCTAGGTTGTAGGCTCAACAAGATATTTCTAGAGAGGTTATGCATCAAGATGAGATGCCTAGAAGAGACAATGCTAGAGTTTATGCTCCAAGAACTCTTGGAGAGAGGACGGGCTTGAGTAAGCACATACCACTACCGGGAGTTGTCTTTGGAAACAATGTACCACATTGTTTCGACTAGAAGAGTGCTTTAATACAAAAAGTCGTGCAAAATTAGTGCGGAGGAGGGCCATCCGAGAATCCACACTGAAAAATCCACCTTGATTATAAAGTGGTACAGGTGTTGATGATGGAAGACTTAAACACAAATGAAGTAGTTTAATACACTAACAAATTATTGATTATATATCGACTTGCTTGGTTTGGTGGTTTGTATTGAATAAGTGCAGGTTTTGAAAGACACTTCAATGGACCTTGGAAGACCTTGAAAGACAAGAAGTTTAGAGTGTTCAAACGACGGAGGCCTTGAAATAAATTCCAAGGGAACAAATAAGTCACGGTTGTACGCTAAAGGAATTCAAATCACTAAAGAAGATCTTCTAGGAACGATTTGCTCAACAAGAAGAGATGCTTGAAGATCTCAACCGACCAATAAAGATCTAGCAAAGATCCTCAACCGAAAGCACGAAGATTCTCTCCTCTGAAATTTGATATCGTTACAACAAATACGAGAAGATTAAGGAGCCAAGAGATTAACGTGTTCTCAGGAGATGAAGATCCACAACGTCTATCTCATCTCAACCAAGAAGCGATCTTCATGGAGAAGAAGACTCATCTTCAAATGGTCATCTTTCCAATGGCTAGAAGACCTCTCCATAGAAGGCTATAAATGAAGATGACGATTGAAGAAAAAAGATACAAGATTACACGGAAACATCAATAGTCTTCAAGCGATCCAAAACATCTTCATTCGATCAAATAGTTTTTCTTTCTCTCTTTCTCTAAAAAGCTTTATCCCCTAGAGAGAGATGAAACTCGAGAGCTCCATTGGTATATCTAAAGAGTGTTATACTGTAGTGTGTGTTACTCTGCAAGTAACTAGACTATTATAGCAAGGTGAAGAGTTTGAGCTAGATCGTAGCATTGGCTACAGTGAGAGAAGAAGGGGATTTCTTCTAGTTTGTATCTAGGACTCTTTGAAGCTGATAATAGATAGTTAGATCCTAAGGCTATACCCTGGGACGGAGAGTAGGTTATTTGAGCCGAACTTTGTAAACATATCCTTGTGTCGATCTTTTATATTCCGCATTATATCTTGCTTTATTGTGACTAACTTTGTTTTGCAGGAGTACAAAGTCAAGGCCCTTGAAAGTTGTTTCAAAGCCCTTGAAATCAAAGTGTATCACAAAGAGCTCAAATCGACATCAAGGCCCTTGAAATTGATTTCAAGACCTTAAGATTGGTTTTGCGAAAAGTTCTCATACTCTATTCAACCCCCATTATAGAGTATCTTTTATCCTTTTTATTCACCTACCAGTTCTTCACACACCTTCACCTTGCAACTTAAAATGAGCTCCTAGAAACGGTGAAGATGAGAGATGTAGAGTCTTCGAAATTGAAGCTAAGAGCATTTTTCGTTTTCCTTGATAGGCAAGGCAAAATAATGGTATCAAAGCATTCCCTTCAGAAGTGTCACTTTATATGAGGAGTTGTCTCATTAGTTTCTCAACAAATTCTTCCCATCAAATAGGATGGCAGAAATGAGAAGAAAAATATTATCATTCAAGATGGAATTTGGTGATAACTATTATCAAAGTTGGAAGAAGTTCAAAGACTTGCTATTGGATGATGCAACCCGTGATAAGATTGATTTATTGTCCGGAGGCACATTTTTAGAGATGGGCATTGATGAAGCTTGGCCACTCATAGAATAGCAAGACAAACATTGTGAAAGGTACTCCTCTCAAAGAAAAATATTCAAAGTTAGTGAAGGAGTAGTAAGGGATGCAAAGGTGGATGCATTGACTTCTCAAGTCAATGAATTGAAGAAATTTCTTGAAGAAAAGAACAAGAGAGAAGTGACTAATGTCAAAGTCATCCCATGCCAATTTTATTATAGTGTAGATCACACTGTTTCAACTTATGAAGGATACAAATAGAGCATTGATGAGCTTAGGGTAAGGGAAGAGCAACCATGCTATGTTGATAGAGCTTATCACAACCAAGGAGACCACCTCAATAACAATAACAAAGGCATCCTTACCAAATGGAGCAACCATATGTTCCACCTCAAATACAAAACAACAATCAAAAGCCAAGTTTTAAGGTGGATATCAAGAAAACATTAGGGAAGCTATTTGGTAAGGTGAAAGCTCTTGAAAAAGGTCAAAATATGTTGGAGAAGAAGTTGGCTTCCCAAGTCTCCTCAACTAGATCACAAGAACCATTGCCCGGAGACACCGAAGTTAATCGAAGGGATACTTGCAACAGGTATGATGACATGAATTATGACCTATTTTTAGGCATGTATTTATATAGATTTTCCCTTTATTTTGCATGCATAGACATACATTCATGGCATTTATGGTTATATTTACCTACTTTGCAAGAATAGAGGTCTACACAGAGTTTTATTGCATTTGTAGGTAATTTGGCGAATTATGGAGCAAAAATGGCACATTTAAGGATTAAGCCTTGAAGTGGGACAAAAAGGAGCATAAAAGGAATTTAGGACGCGCCAAAGTATTTTCTAATACCGTCGGACGCGGCCCAAAGTATTCTCTGATACCGTCAGACGTGCCAAAGTATTTTCTGATACCTTATGACGCGGCCCAGAGTATCTTCTGATACCAGCAGATTCGACTTCTTTTCAGCCCAAATATTTATGACTTTATCTTTAAACCCTAGATAGATCTCTACATATATTCGATAGACTTCAACATTGAAAGACGGACGGTAACAGCCCAGGATTTGGATCCCCAAAGAGAGGGAGGGTTGAAGGTTTTATTGCGTATAGGGAAGATTTGGGGAAGGACGCATTTTCCTATTTTTGGAGTTGGAAGATCTTAGGTATTACATTTGAAGGCGGATTGACATCCCGTTCTTCATTGTCCCTAGAAACTTTGTGAGGTTTTTATGTTCTTTTGATTCTACATCCATTGAACGCGGTTTGCGATTATTGTGTTTGATTGACATTTGTTTTGAGTTTATTATTGAGATTTCAAGGTTTTACCTTTTCTCCCTTTCATATTTGATTATTGATATCATAATGATGATTATTGGCTAAAACCCTTTAGCAATTCTAAGGTGAAGGGTTGATAGTTGTGGCTTAGATAATGATAGATCGATCGTAATTTGATTGGACCCTTAGAGTTAGATAAATATCGTCGACACCCTAAATCACGGCCTGTTCTTAGGTTTCCACGGCCGTGATTCTCAAGAACTACCCGTGATTTACTTCAGTTTATGAACCTTGCTTTTACTTTAATCCAAAGTTAAAGATTTGCTTTAACTTAGTCTTGGCTTGCCTTTTCTAGGTGGTAGTGAAGCCTCAACAACCTCTACCTCGATTTTGAGTGTCACAACCTTAATCGGTTTAGTTAGTCTTGATCCTTGGATTACAAGTTTGGGTATTTGGGATCAATTCTTATCCATAGATCCTTTCTATACTGAAGCCTCAACAACCTTTATAGAGAGTGTCCTTAGATAAGTCATATAAAGCCTTGGAACTTCACCGTACATTGCTTTACCTTAGTATACCTTTGCAACTCTTAACTCTGTCCTCATACCTTTAGTATATCTTGAATCGATTGACACAGCTGGATTCCTGGATCTTTAGGATTGTTGTTTTCCCAATATATTTGCAAAGCTCATATATTTACTTGCTTGACGATTTATAACTGGATTTAACCCCCCAAATCTCTGTGTTCGATACTCTGAAATTCTTGCTTTACTACGCCGATCCGTACACTGCGGGTTCGCTTGCTTGATTTCTAGTTTTATAAATTTAAGACTTATTTGCACGCACGCTAAGTGGCGAACAAGTTTTTGGCGCTGTTGCCGGGGATTTGGTTTAGGCCGAATTCGGTTATCGGTTGTCAAGCTTGGGAGCTTCTCCCTTGTTATTTGATATCTTTTCGAGTGTATGCACAGGTCTAGGAACAACGAAGACCTCTTACCTCTTGATCAAGAGCTTGAGAGGACTTTGAGGAGAAAGCTTAAGGAAAGAAAATGGCTGAAGAAAGAGAACGTGATTACCAAACGGAGTTAGCGGAAAAGGAAGCTCAACTCCAATGGAGTGAGAAGACTCGTAGGGAAGAAATGGATCGTCATCAAACGAAGGTTGATGATCTATCGGACATGATGTTCCAAATGAGGATGGAAATAAACAACCTCAAGGAGAAAAAGAGAAGAAGGAGACCGGGAAGATCGGTTAGAGCCAACTCATCCAATGAGGATAGCGACTCCTCCATGCCACCACTAGAGGAAATTGATCCAACGATCAATGTGAACCCGTTCTTTCCACGGCCAGCTGCAAATCGCCGTGTTCCACCTAGAGGTGCGAGAGTCGAACGTGTGGATGAGGAGCCAAGAACTCTTGGCCAAAGGATGGATCCAACGCAGCAACCACGCCGTTTGGGTGTGAACTTTGATGCTGATGATGCACAAGGGTTTAGCTTCAACCCTCAAGTTATTACTATTGTCCGCTAAAATTAATTTGGTGGAACAAGCGCTGAATCTCCACACCAACATCTACAAAATTTTGAGATCATGATGGAGACAATGAAGCCAAAGAATGCAACTACCAACAGCTATAAGCTCAAGCCTTTCTTCTTCTCCTTGAAGGGGAAAGCGTTGTCTTGGTATCAAGCTCTTCCAAGTGGGAAACTTGAGACATGGGAGGATCTTTCTTCGGAATTCCTCACTAAGTTCTTTCCACCATCTAAAACGGCGGAGTTAAGAGGTAAGATTAATGCATTTTCTATGAGATCTAACGAAAGTTTGTTTCAATCTTGGGAAAGATTTCAGGATTTGCTATTGGATTGCCCTCATCATGGCATATCCAAGTTGGCGCTATTGGAGATATACTATAAGGGGCTGGATGTGGAGACACAATTCAAGCTCCAATCCCTCTCATGTGGTACATTCATGGACATGAGGGAAAATGACGCTTGGGACTTCATTGAGAAGCAAGCGCGAGTTATTGAGAAGTATTCTCATCGGAAAGTGGAGGTGAATCATGTGGATCAGGGATCAAAGCTATCACAAGCTGCTCAAACTCAAATCTTTTCTCTCAATACGGAGATTAAAGAGTTGAAGGAAGCAATCAAAACCAACTTTCCAAAGCAAAAGGAACAAGATGTAGGTTATTTGGGCAACAACAATAACCACAACGGGAATGAGAATACAAACCGCAACAACCGGAACAACAACCGGAATAATTGGAACAACAACAATAACAACCGGAACAACAATTGGAACAACAATAGGGGTTCAAACAACAACAATTGGCGCCCCAACCAACAAAATTCCGGTAATTCTTATTCCAATTCAGGAAATTCAAATTCACTAACTCCACCTTCCTCTTCTTCCACTCCTTTGAAAAGTCAGGGGCAAACATCTAATGGTGGAAGTACTTCGGGGAAAGAGAAGCCCGATCCCATGTTGGAGACGATTTTGGGGAAGCTTCAAGGATTGGAGACTCGCATCATCAAGGTTGATGATCACATAACTAAGGTTGATAAAACCCAAAAGGTTTTAGAGAACCAAATGTTTAGTCATGCGGAGGAAGTTCCTAGGAATCAAGGGAAACTTCCAGGAAAGACGGAGGACAACCCAAAAGGAATGGTGATGGCAATCACAACTAGGAGCGGAATGACAACTACCGACCCGCAACCTAAGTTTGTAGAAGTCCCCGTTGAGAAAGAGAAAGAAAAGGGGAAGGAGAAGGAAGATGTCTACATTCCTCCTCCAGCTTACAAACCTCCCCTACTATTCCCACAATCTAGAGCGAGAGCGCGCCTAGACAAGCAATTCGGTAAGTTTATTGAACTCATGAGCAAACTGCATATTAATATACCTTTCATTGATGCAATTGTAGGTATGCCGGCTTATGAAAAGTTCTTAAAGGAGATCCTCTCTAACAAGAGAAAGCTAGAGGATTTTGGAGAGGTTAAGATGAGTTCGGATTCATCGGATCTCATCAAAACCATGAAAGAGAAGATACCCCCAAAGCTAAAGGATCCGGGGTTATTTTGTATTCCCATAGGACTGGGAGATGTCACATATGATGCATTATGTGATTTGGGAGCAAGCGTGAGCATCATTCCGCTTGCCTGATGCAGGAAGATCGGTTTAGACGATCCTAAACCGGTAAAGATGACGTTGTACATGGCGGATTGATCCATAGCTCACCCCGTCGGTATAGTTGAAGACGTCCCGGTCAAGCTTGGTAAGTTTTATGTTCCTATAGATTTTGTTGTGCTTGACATTCCTACAGATAGTCCGGTCCCGATCATTCTCGGAAGACCGTTTCTTGCAACATCCGGCTGTATAGTCGATTGCAAGAATGCTAGACTCGCCTTTGACATAGGAGAAGAAAAGGTAGAGTTTGTTCTTTCCACTTTGGTGAAGGAACCAGCCTTTGATGAGGATATATTCAATATCCAAGACGAAGAGCTATCTAGAGAGGAGGTAAGTTCTATTCTCTTCAAAGATCCCTTGCAAAAAGTTATTTCTATGAGCATAATGGATATAGGGGAAGAAGAGGAGTGCAATGAGGCAATTGAAGCCTTAGAGACACAAGAAGAAGTGTGTGAAGAAGAGTTCGAGAAACTCCACGATGAGGCAGAAAACGTACGGATCCACGGTCAGACGGCTTATTTCACGGCCGTGGATTTCACCAACAAAAGCGTGGAGCACTCCAGGGAGTTACACGGCCGTGGAGGGAACAGAGGCACCGTATTTGTTTTCCACGCCCAAAATTACGGCCGTGGAGAAGGCAGGGGTTCCGTAATTTTGGGTGAGTTCGAAGGAAATTGTGTCTCTTCTACAACTTCTCGTGATTCTTCTCAAACACCTTCTACATCCTTAGACACTTCTAAGGAAGCATCGGATGCTCCTCAAGAGCCATTGGAGACTCCCATAGTGATGGAATTGAAACCACTTCCTACACATCTAAGGTACGCATTTCTTGGACCTAATTCTACCTATCCGGTAATTGTTAGTTCCGTTTTGAGCATAGATGAACATAGTAAGCTTATGGTTGTCCTTAAGAAACATAGGAAAGCCTTAGGATATACTATAGAGGATTTAGTTGGAATCAAACCTTCCCTATGCATGCACAAGATCTTAATGGAAGAGGACTTTAGAACTTCGCGACAACCTCAAAGGCGGTTGAATCCGACCATGAAGGAGGTTGTCAAGAAGGAAATTCTTAAACTACTTGATGCAGGTATCATCTATCCTATCTCCGATAGCAAGTGAGTGAGCCCCGTACAAGTGGTTCCGAAGAAGGGAGGAATGACGGTCATCACCAACAAAAACAATGAACTCATTCCTACACGAACCGTAACAGGATGGCAGATGTGTATAGACTACCGCAAGCTAAACAACGCGATGAGGAAGGATCACTTCCCACTACCCTTCATCGATCAAATGCTTGAAAGGTTAGCACAACATTCACACTTTTGCTATCTTGACGGTTATAGTGGTTTCTTTCAGATTCCGATACACCCGGATGATCAAGAAAAGACCACGTTCACGTGCCCGTGGGGTACGTTTGCCTATAGGAGGATGCCTTTCAGGCTTTGCAACGCCCCAGCCACCTTTCAAAGGTGCATGATGGCCATCTTCTCGGAATATATAGAGGAAATCATGGAGGTTTTTATGGATGACTTCTCTATTTATGGTTCCTCTTTTGACAATTGTCTTTCTAACCTTGCTCTTGTGTTACAAAGGTGTGAAGACACTAACCTAGTTCTTAATTGGGAGAAGTGTCAATTCATGGTGAAAGAAGGCATTGTACTAGGACACTTAATCTCTAGTAGAGGGATTGAGGTGGATAAAGCTAAGATAGAGACAATAGAAAAGCTTCCTCCCCCAACTTCGGTGAAAGGGATAAGAAGTTTTCTAGGACATGCTGGATTCTATAGGCGTTTCATAAAGGATTTCTCTAAGATATCAAAACCGCTAACTAATCTATTGATGAAGGATGCAGTTTTTGATGTTTCGCAGAAATGCTTAGATGCGTTTAATATGATTCGGGAAGCTCTAGTTTCAGCCCTGATTATCCAACCTCCGGATTGGAATCTTCCCTTTGAGGTTATGTGTGACGCAAGTGACGTAGCTATAGGAGCTGTTCTTGGACAAAAGAAGGAAGGACGAACCCACGCTATCTACTACGCTAGCAAAATGCTAGATGAAACGCAGCTCAACTACGCCACTACCGAAAAAGAATTCTTAGCTATTGTATATGCAATTGACAAATTTCGCTCTTATCTTGTAGGTGCAAAGGTGATTGTATACACGGATCATGCTGCGATCCGGTATCTCCTTGCAAAGAAGGATGCAAAGCCAAGGATAATTAGATGGATCCTTCTCCTACAAGAATTCGATCTAGAGATCCGCGACAAGAAAGGTTCGGAAAATTATGTTGTGGATCATCTGAGTCGCCTAACACATCTAGATGACGACCACCTACCTATAGATGACTCCTTTCCGGACGAGCATTTACATATCATAGAGGAGTGCATCGACGTGATCACCAAAGGTAACGAACCATGGTTTGCTGATTTTGTTAACTATTTGGTTTGTCAGGAATTACCGCCCGGATTATCCTACGCACAAAGAAAGAAGTTCTTTAAGGATGTTCGGGAATACTTTTGGAATGAACCTCTCCTCTTTAAGAGAGGTCCGGATGGCATTATTCGGCGATGTGTGCCGGAAGATGAGATGCAAAGTGTCATCCGCCATTGTCATTCACTACCTTGTGGAGGACACGCTAGTTCGAACAAGACTAGCGCTAAGGTATTGCAATCTGGATTCTTTTGGCCTACTCTATTTAAAGATGTGCAAACCTTTGTTTCCTGCTACGATGCTTGTCAAAGAACAGGAAATCTATCTAGGAGGAATGAGATGCCTCTCAACAACATCCAAGAGGTGGAGATCTTTGACGTTTGGGGAGTAGACTTCATGGGACCTTTCCCATCATCTTGTGGTAACCAATACATACTTTTAGCGGTGGATTATGTTTCGAGATGGGTTGAAGCAATTGCCTCTCCCACTAATGATGCCATGGTAGTGGTTAAGTTCTTTAACAAGACCATCTTCCCACGATTTGGGACACCACGGACTATCATTAGTGATGGAGGTTCTCACTTCATTGTCCGGCGCTTTGAAGCTCTCTTAGCTAAGTATGGGGTGACTCACAAGATCGTCACCCCTTATCATCCACAAACTAGTGGACAAGTGGAGATCTCAAACCGGGAGATCAAAGGAATCCTAGAGAAGACGGTTTCAAGGACTAGGAAGGATTGGTCTTTGAAGCTAGATGATGCATTGTGGGCGTACCGGACTGCATATAAGACTCCCATCGGAACTACACCATACAACCTTGTGTATGGGAAGTCTTGTCTCTTACCGATAGAGTTGGAGCACAAGGCGTTTTGGGCAATCAAGTGGTTGAACTTCAGCATGAAGGAAGCGGGAGAGAAGCGTCTCTTGGACCTAAATGAGCTTGAAGAACTTCTCTTGAACGCCTACAAAAACGCCAAGATCTACAAAGAAAGAGCGAAGCGTTGGCATGATAAGCATATCATCCCAAAGGACCTCAAAGAAGGAGATCAAGTTCTCCTCTTCAATTCAAGGCTTCGTCTCTTTCCACGTAAGCTTAAATCTCGTTGGACTGGACCTTTTCTAATCAAACGTGTTTTTCCCCATGGTGCAGTTGAAGTATGGGGTGAAAAGGGCGGAAGCTTTAAGGTGAACGGTCAACGACTCAAGAAGTATACACCGAAACTCCAAGCTGAAGAGTTCGCGCCTACCACACTCGAATAAGTGTGAATATGGTCTAGCTACGGACCTTAAACAAAGCGCTTCTTGGGAGACAACCCAAGGTATTACATTTACGTTTTTGTTTTTGATTCATAGATTAGAATAGTATAGACGTTTTGTTTTGTTTTGCCTTCGATGCCTTCCGGTATGTTCGTGTTTTTGGATGTAGGAACAGTGGAAAAGGAAAGGGGAAGGAAAAGTTTGAAGAAAATTTACGAAACTTGGACTTTGAGACATTACAGAGAGTTCCACGGCTAAAACCACGGCCGTGACAGCTACAGTGACCGTAATTTTCAAAAGCCTAAGAAAAATCACCAAAACCACAATTGCGTACATTTCCACGGCCGTGGAACCCCCCGACAGACCGTGATTTTCAAAAATTTTTACGGCCACTATATAAACCACGTTTCTTCACAAAACACACCACAAAACCCAAAACCACGCCCCTATTTCGCCGAATCCTTCACCATCTCCCAAATTCTCGTTCGTTAATCGTTTTTCACGATTCTTTGGCCAAAACTGAAGCAAATCCAATCACCTACAAGATCCAAGCAACAATTCGAGCGGCAAATCACCGGAGAAGGCAGAATTCGGATTCCAAAATTCGAAAACCTAGGTTTTTGGTTCTTTCTCTCTCTTTGTCGATTTGGCTTCATTTTGCTAGTATTTTTAGGAGAACTGATTGGAATTGGACTGAAATTAGTCTAGGGCTGCTTGTGGTTGAGATTGGTGAAATTCTGTTGAGTTTTGAGAAATCACGTGCCGAACCACGGTTTCTGGAGAAACCACGGCCGTGGAAACCTTAGAACAGACCGTGGATTTTATCAGAAATGGATTTTGTGAGGAGAGTTTCGAATAGAAATAAGAACAAGAAGAGGAAAGGATACAATGCTTCCTCTTCTAGAGCACCACCCACTGAGCCTCCATCACCCCCTTCATCACCATCACCACCTCCCCCTAGGATTCCCACTATCCATGAGGATCATCTAGATGCCTTAGAGAGGATCGAGGAGAGGACGGTCATAGGACCTAGATACTTACTGCTCGAGGAGCTAGAGCCTCTACATGTGATAGGGGATCTCACATGGCTTTTGGATAGAGCCGGCTTAGTCATCTTCTCCACTATTCGGGAAGATGCTTATGAGGAGATTACTAGGGAGTTTGTAGTTTCCTTTGAGCACAGTCATGTTGACAGGACAGTTTCTTTCCGGCTGATGGAGAGAAACTATGATTTCTCTATTAGAGAGTTTGGAGCCTTCTTTGGGTTCCAGGAGACCTTTAATGGTCGATTCCCCAGTGGCGTGTACGCCAAGGATTTCTAGGAGGAGATTGCTATGATTTACGCCAGCGAGGACCGTTGGCAACCTGCTGATACCAAGGCTAGATTGATCTATCATCTAGCCTTGAAGATCGCCCATAGAGTGCTTTCTGAGTGTCTCTTCCCTAGGACGGAGACACCTCAGAAGATTAAGACAGATGAGCTGTTTCTTCTCTACAGTATGTTGTATGGCAGGCCAGCTGACTGCGTCACCCTCTTAGCTGCTACCATGAGCAAGCTAAAGAATAAGAGGGCTGACAACATTGGATACGGTGGGATGGTCACCCACCTCGCTAGACAGTTAGGGGTAGACTTCTCCGCTTGCACCCGCATTCCAACTAGACCCCTAGGACTTCAGGCCCTCATAACTAGAGGCATCATTTTTCCCACACATAGAGGTCCACCGTATGCTGCTATGCCTTGGGAGAGTAGGACAGGGAGAGGTATTGAGTGGCTTCCTGAGTATTCCATTATGGTTGGACGCCATAACTGGAAGGAGACGTTCGCTGCCATGCATGCGAACAGATTAGTAGCCCCTCCCTATGTTCCATCACCACCAGTTGTAGAGGAGGAGATGAGAGGGGATGACGAGTTTGAGGGAGGAGGAGCTGATCATGACTTTGGTACATTCCCGGATCAGCCGGATGCAGTTCCTGACCTTCCTAGACACTCTTCCCGCCCTACTAGAGCTTTAGGTTCTTCCTCTCGCCGTGCTAGTGTGAGTGAGAGGCCTACATGGATGGAGGATCCTCCTACATGGTATAGCACTCAGCCGGATTGGATGGGAGCTTCACCGCTTTGGCATGCACAGCCACCACCTGCACCAGCACCTTCATATGCACCGGCGTGGTATAGCCAGCCGCCTGGTTGGTATGAGTAGTTGCTAGAGTGGGCTACCGACCTTTCCAGCAGGGTCGGAGCATTGGAGATTCGTGCTGATGCTAGGGATGCACGAGCCGACGATCATGACCGCATGATGAGAGACATATACCGCCAACAGTTTGGGCGGAACTATGATCCAGGCTTCTTCCCGTTTCCACCACCGCCTCCACCTCAGTGATGACTTTGATGATCGACCGTTTTAGCCGCTCCACCACTATTTTGTGAGTTCTTTTTCTTTCTTTCTTTTCTTCTTTTTTCTTTTTGAACATTAGGGACAATGTTTATTCCAAGTATGGGGTGGGGTGTGACTAATAGTTTGTAATAACTCTTAATCACTTTTGTATGCTTTTATCGAGACTACCTTGCATGTTCACTCTATTGTTACACGTTTCATTATCGCATTGCATGAAAAAGCTTTTGAAAAACCCATAAAAATTGAAAAATTTTGAAAATTTTGTGCTTCTAAGGATGGAGATGATTTCTATGATAATTACCGCTTGTGAATTGAGTTTTGATGACAATCGCATGCTTAAACAAATAGTGAATTGAAAAGAAATTGAATGAGTTGATTATTCCTCTTTGCAAGTTTCATAATGTGATGAATGTTACTTAAATCATATTGAGAAATCAAGGTTGAAATCACATGATAAGTTCTTATACTTCTTTTTGAGATGATTAAGGCACTTCGATTTTCTTTCTTCTTTCTTTGATCATTTAGCCCTCAATGAAAATAATTGCCTCCTTTACCTATCCGGGAATTTGGAGGAGTTGATATTTGGCATGTTTGATGTGGGAGGGCCATGAAAGCAAAATTTTTCATTCAAAGAATAGAAAAAAATTGTAGGTTTGGGGAAGTCAATCATGACGATGAGTAACTCGGCACCATTCACATAGCCGGGTGTTTGTGTCTTGCCAAAGTCGGATTGAGCGATATTCCTAGCGGATTATGGTATGTGCATCAAGGGTTTGAGGCATCTCGCAAAATTGAGAACCGCCAATCTCCTAGGCTTCGGTTTTTGTGCACCTCTATCCATAACTCCAAAAGTAAAGTCGAAAAATGAATTGAAAAGAAGAGAGCAAAGCTCTAAGTTGAAAGTGCTGCGGAAACCGCAAGAGAAAAAGAAAAGAGCAGTTACCCACTTTCCCGGATTCATGCACCACATCCCTTATAAAGTTTCTGATAGCATGAATTATAGTCTATATTTTGGGGTTTGTTTGGACGTTTATCTTTCATAATCTGCATGTTTGTATGTGCATTATGTGATTTTACTACCATTTCATCTACCTTTGTGAGGATCGAGGTCTACACCTAGTTTTGTTGTAATTGCAGGTAAAATGGTACGTTTTGCATCTAAAAGGAGCAAAAGGAGTCATGAGTCATTTGGAGCTACATCCAGGAAGCATAGCCATGGATTAAAGATTTACTTTGGACCAGTTTTGAGAGATTTCACATTCAGTTGTGACTCACCTCGATTGACCAGAGATTCATCTCGACCGAGGTGATCCAGAGACGCCGACTCGACCGAGGCGAACACCTAGGACGCGGCGAGAATATTTTATTCTTGGCTGAGATCTTTTAAAATTGGAAAGTGATCTTATATTTTTGGGCTTGGCTCCTGGAAGGAAGGAGATATGCAGAATCATATATTTTACCTATATTTATGGGAAAATATCTTTCAAAGATTTATTATCTTTGGAGGGTTATTTTCCTATAAAAAGGGTTGGATTTCCACAATTCCGAAGGCTCGCATACAGGACGCTATACCGTCGATCAGGGTTTATAGCACGCAGCAGCAGCAATCTACTCCAGTTGGGAGAGATTCGAAGAACCTTTTTGAAGGTTGAAGGAAGATTGAAGTCCATAGCTTTTATAGCTTTTTAGAGGGTTTTGTAAGATTGTCTTCAATTCCCTCACTTGTTGTCTCGTCTTGTTGGATTGCTATCCAAGGAACGCTTTTGTTGTGATATTTGATTCAGTTATTGAAGTTTTTTCCTTAAATTCTTCTTTGTTCAAATATTCACCTTCTTCCCATATATTTAATACTTTTATAATGATGATGAGTGGCTAATTTCCTTGTGTGATTCTAGGGTGATTAGCTGAAGGTTGTGGGAAAAACAATGATAGAATAATCTTAGATCCCAGTAGGATCCTGAAAGTTCGAGTCTTTAACCTTAACCCTAAGCATCTCGTTCAGTCGATGAACATCTCGGCCGGGGTGGAATCTGGCTGACCGAGGTGACTTATCTGATCCTAAACTGAGAGTTAAGTGTTAGAGTTTGCCAAATCCTATACTTATTACACCTTTCCTGGTCCAAAGCAAGCTTAGGATGAGACTTACCCGGTAATTCCTTAGTTTGTGTACCAACGACCATAAGTATAGGTAATAAAGGGTTATCCTTTATTGGGGTTTGAGTGTGCTTCCATCCCGTCTTTGTGAGTTAGCCTGAGACTTACCCGGTAAAGGTTGATTCTATTCCCTTAGATGGTATGTTAGTTTGAGGTTATAGTTCTTTATCTTAATTCTTTAAGACTTACCCGGTGATAGGAGTTACGGTTTAGGATTAGTGTGTAGTGAGACTTACCCGGTGATCTACTCCACTTTAGAAACACCTTCCCCATGCAAAAACCTCAGATTTGTCCGCTTGTCTATAGATCTTGAGTTGGAACCACAACTAGATGCTTTAATCCCTAGAATTGTATGTTTGCTTTATTGACTTCTTATTCATCTTTGATTGTGTTAATCACTCTTGTGGTTAGTATTGACATAAGCACACCGTATTGACTTTGTTTCACCGAGTCCCTGTGATCGACCCCTGAAATTTTCTTGCTTTTACTACGATTGACCCGTACACTGCGGGTTCGCATCCTTGTTTTAAGCTTAAGTCTAGGGTTATAAATTTAAAGCTTGCACACACCGTTTGGAGCGAACAAGTTTTTGGCGCCGTTGCCGGGGACTTGGTCTAGACCGAGTCGGTACGGTTTGCTCTTGGGGCGATTGCCCCGTTTCATCTAACCACTCTACTTGAGTGACTTTTGCAGGTTCTTTCCTAGGTATATGCGAAGAACCCGCGCTGGGAAGGAAATCGTTCCTTACGATCCCGAACCAGAAAAGACATACAAGCGACGCTTAAGAGAAGCGAAGATGGCCCAACAAGACGATCGTGATCTTGCAGCCCAATTGAAAGAGGCGCTAGAGCTGCTACGCCTCAGCAAGGAAGAACTCAGGCAAGAGAAAGAAGAGAATCGCACCAAGACTGCAGCAATCGAAGCTGAGATAGCAGTCATACGAGACCAGATTCTACTTCGACCGAGGGAAGATCCTCCTGTTGATCCTCGACCGATGCAAGATCCAGTACCTGACGCCCCGGCCGATGTACTTCCACCTCGGATGCCAGTCCGAGATGTTCTTCTTGCAGGAATCCCACAAACCCTAGGTCAAAGGATGGACCCTAATCAGCAGCTGAGACGTCCAGGAGTGAACCTAGGAGATCCAGCAGATCATGACTACGAACTTCGACCGCAAGTTCTAGCCATGATTCGCCAATGCCAATTCGGAGGGCTAGAGAAAGAGTCGCCGCATCAACATCTTCAAAACTACGAGATCTTGATGGAAACCCTGCGACCTCCCAGAATTGAGAATAACAACTACAAGCTAAGACCTTTTTACTTTTCTTTAAAAGATAGAGCTCTTACTTGGTATCAATCTCTTCCTCCAGGAAAAATTAGCACATGGGAGGAGATGACTACGGAATTCTTGACCAAATTATTTCCCCCCTCAAAGACCGCTGAAATGAGAGGGAAGATCAACGCTTTCATTACGAAGGACAATCATGGATTGAAAGTCCTTAAGATCTTTGAGTATGTTGTTTGGCTTTGTGGTCTAAATTGGATTCCTCATGATTGATTTTGATATATTGCAAGTTATGATGCATGATATGATTTTCTTGCAAAGTGTGATTATCTTTTTCATGATATAATTCCTTTTGACCATATGATGATTATCATTAGTTATGAAGCAATTCATTGAGGGTGATCTATGAACAGAAGCACAACCAAAATATTGTGGTTTTTCTTTATTTTTGCATATTCATAATCCATATCATCTTGTATTTTAAGTTTGAACTTTGTTTGGGGACAAGCAAGAGGCAAGTATGGGGTATTTTGATGACATGAATTATGACCTATTTTTAGGCATGTATTTATATAGATTTTCCCTTTATTTTGCATGCATAGACATACATTCATGGAATTTATGGTTATATTTACCTACTTTGCAAGAATAGAGATCTACACAGAGTTTTATTGCATTTGTAGGTAATTTGGCGAATTATGGAGCAAAAATGGCACATTTAAGGATTAAGCCTTGAAGCGGGACAAAAAGGAGCATAAAAGGAATTTAGGACGCGCCAAAATATTTTCTGATACCTTCGGACGCGGCCCAAAGTATTCTCTGATACCGTCAGACGCGCCAAAGTATTTTCTAATACAGTCGGACGCGGCCCAAAGTATTCTCTGATACCGTCTGACGCGCCAAAGTATTTTCTGATACCTTATGACGCGGCCCAGAGTATTTTCTGATACCAGCGGATTCGACTTCTTTTCAACCCAAATATTTAGGGTTTTATCTTTAAAACCTAGATAGATCCCTACATATATTCGATAGCCTTCAACATTGAAAGACGGACGGTAACAGCCTAGGATTTGGATCCCCAAAGAGAGGGAGGGTTGAAGGTTTTATTGCGTACAGGGAAGATTTGGGGAAGGACGCACTTTACTATTTTTGGAGTTGGGAGATCTTAGGGTTTACATTTCAAGGCGGATTGACATCCCGTTCTTCATTATCCCTAGAAATTTTGTGAGGTTTTTCTGTTCCTTTGATTCTACATCCATTGAACGCGGTTTGCGATTATTGTGTTTGATTGACATTTGTTTTGAGTTTATTATTGAGATTTCAAGGTTTTACCTTTTCTCCCTTTCATATTTGATTATTGATATCATAATGATGATTATTGGCTAAAACCCTTTAGCAATTCTAAGGTGAAGGGTTGATAGTTGTGGCTTAGATAATGATAGATCGATCGTAATTTGATTGGACCTTGAGAGTTAGAGAAATATCGTCGACACCCTAAATCACGGCCTGTTCTTAGGTTTCCACGGCCGTGATTCTCAAGAACTACCCGTGATTTACTTCAGTTTACGAACCTTGCTTTTACTTTAATCCAAAGTTAAAGATTTGCTTTAACTTAGTCTTGACTTGCCTTTTCTAGGTGGTAGTGAAGCCTCATCAACCTCTACCTCGATTCCGAGTGTCACAACCTTAATCGGTTTAGTTAGTCTTGATCCTTGGATTACAAGTTTGGGTATTTGGGATCAATTCTTATCCATAGATCCTTTCTATACTGAAGCCTCAACAACCTTTATAGAGAGTGTCCTTAGATAAGTCATATAAAGCCTTGGAACTTCACCGTACATTGCTTTACCTTAGTATACCTTTACAACTCTTAACTCTGTCCTCGTACCTTTAGTATATCTTGAATCGATTGCCACAGCTGGATTCCTGGATCTTTAGGATTGTTGTTTTCCCAATATATTTGCAAAGCTCATACATTTACTTGCTTGACGATTTATAACTGGATTTAACCCCCCAAATCTCTGTGTTCGATACTTTGGAATTCTTGCTTTACTACGCTGATCCGTACACTGCGGGTTCGCTTGCTTGATTTCTAGTTTTATAAATTTAAGACTTATTTGCATGCACGCTAAGTGACGAACAAGGTACAAGATGAGAGTTGCAATGCTCTAATCCGAAGGAGTGGTAAGAAGGTGGAAACCCCTCTTAGCATTCAAAAGGAAGTAAATGTATCAAAGGAGCCCAAGCCTACTCAACAAGACAAAGGAAAAAGAAAAATCATTGAGGTAGAAGAAGAGCCTAGAGAAGATGAAGCTAACAAGAAAAAAGTCTAACCGAAGGTACTAACTTCAACTCCTCTGAAGCCTCCACTTCTATTTCCTCAAAAGAGAGATAGAGCTTTGATAGACAAACAATTCGGAAGGTTCATGGAAGGGATTAGCAAACTTTACCTCAACATTCCTTTTGTGGAAGCCCTCAAAGGTATGCCTTTTTATGGCAAGTTTTTTAAAGATATTTTGTCTAAGAAGAGGAGTTTAGATGCTATTACAGAAGTAAATATGACAAGGGAGTCAACTTATCACAGCAAATACCATAAGATGGCGGCCAAAAACGAAGGAGATCCTGGAAGTTTAATGTGTCGGTTAATATGGGAGAAGACACATTTGCAGCCATGTGTGACCTTGGAGCAAGTGTGAGTGTAATCCCTCTTTATTTTTGTAAGAAATTGAACCTAGGGACACCGAAACTAGTCAAGATGATTCTCTACATGGCGGATAAATCACCTAAAATACCCGAAGGAATATTGGAAGATGTACCAATCAAGATTGATAAGTTCAGCTTACCAATTGACTTTGTAGTAGTTGATGAAAAGGAAAATGATATTGTGTAAATCATCTTACGAAGAGCATTTCTAGCTACCGTCGGAGATCAACTTGATGTGAAGAATGAAATGTTTCCATTCAACATTGGAGATGAAAAAGTAAGGTACAAGTACTTGAAATTTCCTAAACATTTTATTCAAAGTGGGAAGCTCTTGAAAGATGAAAGTGAGCTTGACGACTCAATTGATGAAAAGTCCTATGAAGAGTTGAAAGTTGTGAAAGTTGAAGATTTAAAGGAAGAAGTTGATCCACTTAAGAAAGCTAAGGAGAAAATGCATGGGTTACCAAGAATCATGCTCTACAAGGAATTGAAGAAATAGATAACCAAGAAGAAGATTTCAAAAGATCATGGCAAGAGGCATCATCAAGTCTAGATTTGAGATGAAAAGAAGTTGGGTCGAGCGTAAGACCTTAAACAAGGGCTTAATGGGAGACAACTCATGGGTAAGCTTCCTTTCATTTTAAATTTTGATTTTTCTTTGAAATAATGTGTGTGGTGTGGATGCAACAATCATGGTTCTACTTTCAACACAAAATTGTATATCAAATAAGAGTAGATTTTACTGTCAACAGCACTAAACAATCATGGTTCTACTATCACCATTGTGTTATAACCAAATAAGAGGTATTTTGTTGTCAAAACATTTCAATCATTCAATCACTGAGTTTTGTGTTGTCAACAAGAGCTTCAATATGAAAGTAGTAGTTTTGGTTTTGTCAACTACACCCCAACTATATAAACAAGGTTAATTATGTTGCCAATAACACCTCATGCATTAAAACTTGTGTTTTCTTGTTGTTTTTAGCATCAACAACATTCCAAACATTTAATTATTTGTGTATTGTGTAGTTAACAAGACTTCAATAATCGAAACCATTGTTTTAGTGTTGCCAATAATACACTAGACATCAAAACAAAGTTATTTGTGTTGTCAAAAACCTCTCAAGCACCACAAGAATGTTATTTTATTGTCAAAAATATTCCAAGCATTTAATTAATAAGATTTTCTAGTGTTTACAAGATCTAAAACATATGATAGTAGTTTTGATGTTGTCGTCACTATTATAGGGTGTCTTTGTTGTCAACATAAATGATTGACCTTTGTTTAACATTGTTACTTGTTATTTTCGTACTTATGTTTAAAATTTTCATGTTTTTCTTTGTAATTTGTAGATTTGTATTAATGTATCTACATATTTTGTCAACAACTTCAAGTGGATTGTCTAGTGGACTCTATATTGGTCTTGTTGGTTCAAGATCTTATGATCAGTTATACGTGAAGCTCGTGATCAATTATGTCGTCCTCATATTATGTCGAACAAATATGGTAGGCCACCAAGTTAAAGGATTATTTTTGTGTTGGATTTTCCAAGGAGGAATAGTAAGTGTGGAATTAGAGGACACAACAAAGACTTGCTCCATTCAATTCATTATCTAGTTTCTTTTTTATGATTATTGTAATATCAGGAAATTTTATTTCGGATTTATTCCGAATCAACCGGATTTTGACCGGTTTGATCTTCTTCCGAGTTTTAATTTCAAGAACTCGTCAATCGGGCCCGTCATAACTGGCCAACCGGGTCCCTCATGGACAGGTCATCCGGGCCCATTAGGGTTGGATTCAAGAACCGCTTCTCTACCTTACCTCCCTTCTTTCTACGATTCACTCCTTCACATAACCTAGTCTTCTCCTTCTCCTTCACGTGAACCGGCGGCAACCTTCCTTCCTTCCCTCTCCTCCACCATCGATGCCTCCCAATATACACAACAACCACATGCGGTCGTCACCCGACTCATTTTCATAACTACAAACACGTTTTTTAGGGTTCATCCTAAGATAATCGACATTCAAAACAAACAGCCAAATATAACATTATACAATAATTCGATAACTCGATCACCCAAGTGGCAAACTAGCAATTCAAAATTATATGTCTCCTTAAAATCCAAAACAACATTAGCTTGAAACAGAGTTTGTAAATCATAAATCGAATTGTTTTATATAGATCTTCAACTTGATCAATATTCAACTTCCATAACATCCTCGGATTTGAAAAGATGCTCAAACTTGTGATCTTTAGAAAGTCAAGAAATATTTCTGTTGAAAGTGAAAGAATATTCCAATTTAAGAATTTAGGGTATAATTTAGAAGGAAAGTAAGTAATTTCGAGTTTTTTTTAAATTAAAGTGATTGTTGAACCTTGGGTCGGTTAGTGGGTCGGGTGTCAGTTATTTATATATTCACCCGGAATCACACCCGGTCAAACATCACCTGAATTTCAATATCATTTTATCGGAATTTTAACCGTTTGTATAATTCGATTTATCGGATAACTGTCGGTTACAAATTTTCATCTCAAGTCATGATTAACATAAACTTAGCGTTTTCTAATAATTAATCCCTAAACACAAACGTATGAGTATATCACTTTAGATGCCAAAAGTAACCAAAAAACAAAAGTCGCAAAATCTCTTCTTTTTATTAGTTATCTCTTTTTCATATATTTTTGTACATATTGTAAGTAGCCAATTTAGAGTAGCTTGTCATGTTCACTTTTTTCTCATACTCAACTTTCCTCTTTGTTGGGGAGGTGTATGGCATGTGACACTCCTATGCCAAACTATTTTACACACAATTAATCCTCTAAAGTACCATTTTCCACCTTTATATTAAAGAGATAAAGAATACTTCGGACCACTATAACAACGACAAACCTAATAATTACGTCTTTAACTCATGTTTTTAGTTTAAAATATTCACATATCATACGTTATAATTACCTTAGTGTGAAAGTTCAATATACTTGTAACTTAGACCATCCGTATACAAGTATAAATGTTGTACAACTTCAACACATAAGTTAAGTGATGTCACCCTGAACTCAATCGACAATAAAGTAGTCGGCCCCGGGAAAGTTGTTGGCGCATAAGCTCATTCCGAATCGCGGGAACCTTTGGTTTCGGAGGCTGCATTGGATCAACAAAAGGACAAACTTTTCGGAGACTTCGGACGCAACCCAGATGAATTAGAAACACATCTTCTTCTTCTTCTAGTGCCGGTTAGCCTGGAAAAGGTTCTTCTTAGCCTTTTGCCCAATGCCGGTGAGCCGGTGAAAAGACTAGAAGAAGCCCGAACGGTCGCTAACCAAAAAGTGTTCGCCCCTTATATCGCCAAACTAAGACTTTCCTT
Organism: Fagopyrum homotropicum; assembly: GCA_033239125.1. Lineage (NCBI taxonomy): Eukaryota > Viridiplantae > Streptophyta > Magnoliopsida > Caryophyllales > Polygonaceae > Fagopyrum > Fagopyrum homotropicum. The sequence goes on from BSWB01000002.1 coordinate 139,024,444, forward strand.
TCGCCTTTTGAAGCGTCAGTCGCGTAGGGCCACCGGGCCAGCCGTCGGGTGTGCACGTAAAGGTGAACCTACCCACAAGTCTTTCGGGATATCATCCTAAAACCCATTGACAATAGGAACACTGGAGTAGTAGCCCTATGACTTATATGTTAGGTTCACACGGTATGATATTGTCGATGTGGGACACATTTCCACACATTAACAAAGTTGACTTTATAAATGATGTCACACGTACTTGTTGATTAGTCTAGTAAGATTTGGTAATCCAATTCTCTTTTGGTATACATGATGGAGAGAAGAAGCAACAAATCACGAGATAAAGTTACTCAAAATACATACTTATGAGCTAAGCTAGCTACTATCTTTCTTGTCTCCATCCCCTTCTTTAGCTATATTTTCCCTTCTTTTCTCTCTGCATCTTCCTAAATGGAACGGGTACCTGATTCTCCATCATCAGACCACCAAATTGATCCCAGAGAAACCCATAAACTAGAGAGAAAAATTATAACATTTCAAAATTAGTAAGATTTTATAATACGTTAATAGCCCTAAAAGAGAGGAAAATTACAAATATCATGATTATTTTAAGAAAAAAATGCTATTGAGGTCTCCCTAAGGTGAACTCCAAGTTTGGCTTTGCTGGGCTGGTCTCTGGTGAATGATTTGAAGAGCTTACTTCAGATAATCTCTCATAGCTTAAGCATCTTGCATCCAATTCCTTCTGAATAATATATCAAACAAAAAATCAGTAAGCAATTTATTTAGTATGAGAAAAAAAGGTATTTTTGGTGTCTTATTCGAAGAGCTTTTCTTCTGTATCTTACCCTGTATGGAAAGAGAATGACAAATCTACCCCTAGAAAAAAAATATGGTTAAAAACATGACCAGCAAGTAAATATTCTCCACCTTTTGAAAGGCTTTTCCACTTTGCAGCAGGAGATATAGACTTTTGCATGAAAGCAAAAGCCAAAGCCAAATTAAAGGCAAACTAAAATTTATACTTGTAATTCAATTCTTTGTTTCTTTCTCTATCTTTCTACTTTCACTTTCTTTTTGTGGTTTAATCAACTTTATCTTTATCAACTGCACTTTCTTCCTTTCATTCCCACAGGAATCATATATAATAACTTATACCTAAAAACAGTCCCTAATTTAGTTTCAAATTCTATAAATACATACAAAATAAAGGTATCAATTAAGATCTCACCTCAAGAGATTGCATGTTGGCACCAGTTTTCCCTTGCAGCCAAGCTTCCCTGCTAACAGATAAGGAAAATGAAAATATAAAGCACAAGAATATATCTTTTCTTCTCCCTCAGTGGAAGTCCAGAGAACTATAAACGTATAAAAGCAATCATAAAAGCTATAAGGTAAAAAAGAAAGAGAGAAGCATATTACATATATTCATGCATGTGTAACTCAGACACAACAGAAAGCAATCTTTCACAAAATGTGAGTATAGCTTCTTGTGTAACTTTTATCAGTTTTTTTGTTCTGATTATGCTTAGGATTTTATTTTATTTTCTGTCAAAAAAAAATAAAGTTGAATTCCACTCATGTGAGCACAAGCCCAATTCCCCATGGCAAAGAAGAAGGAAGTTCAGTTCAGAGGAAGCTTCATCAGATGGGTTACCATATTTTTCCAACCATTCTATTTTGTGGGCTCCATTTTTGCTAAAGCTATATGAGCCCACAAAATCCCTTCGAAAGAGATTGATATACATATCATATATAAATACTTATATATATTTTACGATGAGAAATTTGGTTTCAGTCATGTTAGAGACAAGTAAGGGTGAAATTTATAGTCAACATACTGAATGTTAGTTAGCTCTAAAAGCATATATATTTTGCTTTATTTGCACTTTGTAAGTTTATGATTGCAACACTATGGAGCCCTCTTCTTTAAATGGTAGACTAGGTTTACCAATTACCATATTCTATGTTTGAATGTTTCTTCATGCAAAATGCAGTATACCTTTATGCAAGAGAAAGAGACATAAAATGAAGTAGGCTACTACTCCTAAGAAAAATGCATTATACTTTTAATAGAGATTGAAATAAAAATTGCAGCAGTAATAAAAGAAAAATATGTGTGTATATATATATAATACCTTGAAGAGTTGCTCCAAAGGCCATGTTGGTAATTATGATCCTTGTCTTGTTGCAGATTTGGTGGTCTGGGTTGTTGTTGAGAACTGTTAATGGGAAGCTCAGAGCTTCTTCTATTTTGAATTCCAAAAATGTCCTCAGAAGAAGTGTCTGCTGATGACCCATTTTCAAATGCATCAGATTGTCCTGTACCAAATTAAGTAAGCTCTTCTCAAATCTCAGTTTCATATTCATTGTTGATAAATTGAGCTTACCAAAAAACCATTAATAAAGGAAGAGTTTCAAATCATTCATGGAATTCTTTTTTAAAAATAGATGTTCTATAGAGAAAATATTTAAAATAGGGACAGATGAATGTGGATGTAAGTAGGTACCTGATGAAGCAGCTGCCCTATCTGTGGTCTTTACTGTTCTATACATCTGCAGTAATTTTATTGTTCAAAACAACAACAATTCCAATCAGAAATGACCCACCAGTATAAACCCAATCAAAACAACAAAAATGCTGAGTGAGTGCAAGTTTACACATAATTGTTATGAGTATACTTGTGGGATTAGGCAAAATTTACATTCACAGATACTGCAAGTTAACCATTATTTTATCTTTAAAACAAAATAGTTGTATGAACCTACAATGGTGTGGATTACTATGATAACTAATGAGTTTAGTAAAAAAAAAGAAAGAAGGGGAATTAAGTTAAAGAGTAGAAGGAAAAATATAGGAGCTATAAATGTACGGACAGACAGGCTAGCTAGCTTATTAGCATTGGAGTAAGAGAAGTTCAATAAATACTAAGATTTGATTTTTCTTTTTTTTTTTTTAATATGAGCTGAGAAAAGAAATCTTTAATTAACCATGGTTAAGAGTAGGGTGTCTGAATTTAACACAGGGCTAAGAGAAGAAGCAAAGATGAAGAAGAGAGAAAATTCAGAAGAAGAGAAAGCATATCATTGAGAAATGATGGTGTTTCTGTACTTGCCCCCCTCCTTCCAAATTCCCATAATTTGCCCATCTGTATGGAGATAATATTTTCTAAACAAGTGAGAAAAAATAAAGGAAAAATTGATAATAAATGCGATGAATAGAGAGAGAGAGTAGGAGTGAATAAAAAATGATATAAAATCAGTGGACTGATCTGAGCATAATCTGATGAGGTTGTTTCAATTTGGTCAGAGCTTTGTCTTACTTAGAGAGGGTTTTGTAAAGATCAATGAATGGCTTATGGGTTCTTCCTCTCCATTGATCTCTCTCTCTCTCTACTCTTCTCTATGTCTTTTTGTTTCTTCTTCTTCTTCTTGTTCTTTCCAAGGCAACACACTCCAATAGAAAAAGAAAAAGAAAAAAAAAAGCTGGCTTTGATGAACCCATAACAGATCTAATAGGTATTAAAGAGAGGAAAATGAAAGATTTTAACTTTGGAATTTGGAGTGCCTTACACAGTTTTGGTTTTGGTAATATAAAACTTTTGAAGATGTGAGATTTGATGAAGATAAAGAAGAAGCCATTGGAAAGCTCAAAATGAAGCCAAAAGAGAAGGAACAAAATAAAGGCCATTTGAAGAAATGTAACACATCTTTTCTAGTTCTGCTCAAATTGGAAGTAGCAGAAACAAGAACAAAATCCAACTTCAAATTTCACTCATGAGGTGAAAAAGCAAAAAAAGAAAAGAAGGGAATAATTCAAAGAAGGGCAAAAGTTTTCAAACCAAAGACAAAATATTTCAAGATTTAGTTTTTTTTTTTTTTTCATGACCCCCAACACCAAGATTAACAATTTGAAAAACTTCACCTGCAAATGAGACTTGACATGAGCCAAAGTGAGATCCTTGACATCCATGAGCTCAAGCACCGACTTTGGTGTAGCTCCTAAATTTCAAAAAAAATAAATACATAAATATACCAAATCCATTGAATAGCAGTGAAAGCTTTTGTAACCTAAAGAAAAACACATACTTTCATGGCCGCCAAGGAGCTCAACGGCGTGAACAAATCGAGCATGGAGAGTAGAAGTCCAGCGCATACGTGGGGCCCTCATGCTTCTCTTCCCCGGAAACCTAGAGGAAGTAGAGGATAAAAATCGGGTGGACCTCATCTGATGATGGTGGTGATGGTGGGTGCCGATCCCATAGTAAGGGTTAGTGTTAGCTCCAAGCGACGTCGTTCTGGTAGCTGGAGAAGAAGAGTCAAATGGTGCAAATGGGAAGGGTTGCAGATGATGGATATGGGAAGGAGGTGGAGGAGGAGGTGCTGACGTGGTTGTCTGAGGAGGGTTTTGGTAAACTGGAATTCCTCTAATGGGCCTCAGAAAATCAGGCCCAACGAGTGCAGTTCCATGGTGAGGATACAGTGGGTGAGGCTGTAGAGGATTACTGCTCCCACTGCTCAGAAGAGGGTGATGGTGGTGGTGGTGGTAGGCGGTGGCGTTGGTTGCATCTAATTGAAGCCTCGAACAAATATTGTTAGGGTTATTAACGATGTGATTAGAAGAAGAAGTAGAAGTAGAAGAAGAAGTGTTTCTTGAATCAAGGGCTCTTTTCCAGAAACCCAAATCCATGATTTCAACAGAAGGTTGATGATGATGATGATCTTGCTGATCTTGAGGAGCAGATTCATTAGGTCTTCTCCAGGATGAAGTGGGTTTGTTAGTTGGAGGGCTGATTTGCAAGGACAAGTCTGGTTGTGCAGGAAACAGCTCCATATCTGTGACTGTAAAAATCTGCAGCCACCAAACAAGGCCTTAACTCGATCTGGGTTTGTGGATGAGTAGTTGCAGAGGTTGAAGAAGGGTATGAGAAGAGAGAATGGTTGTTTCTTTTGTGTGAAGTATATGTGAGAAAATGACACTTCTACCTTCTCTCAATATTGATAGAGAGAGAGAGAGTGTGTGTGGTCGTGGGGGTGAACGGGAAATAAAGAATGCAAAGGGGAAAAAGTAAATATGTTGAGCACTTTGAGGATTGCTATGTTTTTATGCTCATTTTCACTACTTTCTTTGCTTTCTTTTTTTTTATACTTTTTTTCTTTATAGTTATATATATATGATATTCATCATATTAAAGTTATATATGATATTCATAACTTGTTATTTACATTTTGTATAATAAATGTTTTATTTTAATTTTTTCTCATGTTTAAAAGGGCATCTACTATTTTGTTAAAAGGACTTGCCAAACATATTTCACGGTAAAATGATATTTTCAGTTGTTACGTTAATAGTTACAGATGTCAGTGGGACGAAATTCAGTAATATCCATGAAAAGGAATATTAGTGGATAAAAATGGGAAAAATAAATGTGACGGGGTTGTCCTACTCCTACACGTCCTGTTGGATATTCTTATGGCATCCATGAGAAAAATAAACGAGAAAATTAATAATAATTTACTATTTTAATACAATTTCTAAGTATTTATACCAATCTATTACTACATTGGCCGAAAAATGTCATTTTAGAAATTAGAGTTAAATCCATTATAAATGTAGATTTGTGTTTTTCAAGGTGATTAATTAAAAGAGGGATATAAGTATAGTTTTTGAAAAAACATTTTAAGTGTATTTATAGAGAAATGTTCACTTATTGATTTAAAAAGTGGTGAATATTTAATAAATAGTCAAAATGAGAAAAACATAATAAAATGAAGGTCCTTTTAATACTTCGTCTAAGGATTATGTCAATTACTAAAATGACAATTATTTAAGATTAGGTGTAGTATTAAATTGTATCAATATTTTTTTGATTTCATATTAAATATATTTATAAACAAGAATCCATATATTTAACACTTTAATATTTATAAACAAGAGTCCATATATTTAACACATGTGAATTTGTAAATGAGAAATACAACATGGAAATTCATAGGAAAACTAGAGAGTGATTAATAAATGGTAAAATAGTTAACTAGAACTTTTACCACTATTACTCTATCAAGAGTATCCATAGTATAAACTCATTTGGTAAATGTATTCCTATTTAACCAATAAGATCCCAAGTTTTTCCCTTCACCGCCCCGCGGTGAAGGGGAGCCGCAGGTGCGGCTCAACCTCGCTGCCGTTGTCGCGGCACGGCCTAGTCGTAGGTGCGGCTAGGCCCAGCCCGTCTACGGGTTGTTTTATCTTCGTCTTCTCCTATTTTATTCCATCCTTGTGCTTTTGACCCGTCTTCCTTCTATTCTCCTAACCTTAGACGTCCCTTCCTTCTACCCTTCCAACCCTTCTCTATATATTCCCTCCTTTCCTCCTTTTTCCCGTTTCTTACTATCGTCTTAAAACCCTAGAGAGCTGCAGCCGTCCCTTGCCTCTTGCGACCCTGTTGAATGTGTAAGTTCTTCATCCTTTGTTCCTCCTTACATTCTTGTACTGCAGCATGCTTCCTTCCTTTCGTTTTCTTCTTCTTCTCTCCTTTTCTTCTTCTCCAAGAATCAAGTTTGAACCTTGATTCTTGTTGGCTTCCCATTGTTGATGTATCGTTGTTCTCAGGCTCTTTGGAGTTGAGTCTTGACGCGTTGGAGCCAAAGGTTCGAGCTTTGGTTACCCTTGCTACGAGTTTTATCGAAGAAGAAAGCCGACAGTTCTTTCTGTCACGCCGTCGCCCCTGCGCCTGCACAGAGCCGCCCCTGTGCCTTTGTTCAGCCACCCCTGCGCCTCAGTCCAGCCGCCCCTGCGGTTTCCTCTACAATAACTCCCGTTCTTGTGAATTACTTCCTTCCTTGCTTTCCTCGTTCCTTTCCTTACATCTTTTGGATGTTGTTGATATCCTGTGATTGCTGTAAGACTAGGGTTGAGCCCTTAGCATGCGTAGATCTTTTAGAGATCTTTGAGACTAGAAGTCATAGACTTCTAGCAACCGTTTCGTTCCTGATCCGTGTTGCTTGTTCGTTGATAACACGATTTATGACTTAGGTTTAGGCACTCATTTAGATAGTTTTTCCGCTCATTCATGCATGGTTTGCACTAGTTCGTGACGATTTGCACTCAATTCATGTATTTTGTCGAGATAGACGTCTACACGGACTTTTGCATGCTTTGTAGGTATTTTAGGAGTTTTAGGAGCTTAATCGATACATTTGAGGATCGTTCCTCGAGATGACACACCTTCGGACTCATTGGGATGCAAGCTAGGGGCTAAGGAGGACACATGGGACCTTGTTGGTGCATGTCATGCACTAAATTGAGGCTTGATGATCCAAAACAAGCTGAGGCACCAAAACCATGGCCACTGGGACTTCCACGGGCGTGGTTTTGGCCGTGGTTTTCCCCAGACAGCTGTGACAGCTGTCCCACGATCTTCATGGCCGACTCTTGCAAATTTGGAGGATAAAAGGTGGTCTTGCAAGGCTGTTAGGGGCAGACCCCTCACTCCCATTCTCTCCCACACTCTCAACAACAATATTCTCTCATTGGAAGATTGGATTGGAGCTACCATTGGAGAAGAAGAAAGGCTTCCATTGGAGAAGAAGAAGAAGCTTACTAGTTCATAGTTCCATAGTCTTTTTGAGTGATTTTGAGTGAGCTTTGTGAAACGTTTTGCAAGGGTTTGTAAGAAACGATTCGAACCTTCTTTTGAAGGGTTGTAAGTCCTTCTTGAACCTTGATTTAGCTTGTTTTACTTGTTTCATTTGCTTAATCCATCTTTCATTTCATCTTCTTGCCATGGATTCTATGATTTTATGCTTGATGACTTTGATTGTGATGATACATGTTGTTGGCTAAGTAGATGCGATTCTAGGGTAAGGAAAAGATGGTTATGGCTTGGACTATGATAGAATGGACTTAGATGTACCTTTGGATGAATTGTTTGCTTGAACCTAGCCTCTGTTGTAAACCACGGTTTGTTCTATACATTCCATGGCCGTGGTTCTTGATGAACAACCCGTGATTTTGACTGACTTGCTTGATTTGATGAATCTAAGTGCTAGGATGTTAGATTGTTGAAATCCTAGTGTTTGTTGAGCTAAATCTATCATAGGGTGACCTAGGGTTAGCAACTAAGTGTTAGATGAGACCTACCCGGTGATTCTTGCTCTTAGATACCGAAGATGACGAACTCTAGGTAGTAGTAAGCCTCACAAGCCGCTATTGGACTGAGTGTGCTAGGATTGATGTTTAGGACTTGCCTTCCCGAGACTTACCCAGTAAGGAGAGGTTAGATCCCTAGATAACCATCCGGTTTGTGTAGAATTCCTATCCTTAGGCTCTTTGAGACTTACCCGGTGATGAGACCTTAGGAACGGACTAGTGGACCATGAGACCTACCCGGTGATTGGTCCCAATCTAGAAACGCTCGCTCCCAACATACTATAGTTGATCCAAGGAATGGTTAGATAGCTTGAGCCCTATGCCATAACCGGAATTTCCAACCCCTAGAATCCGCTTTTCTCTCTTTGATTACATATTCCGTGTTTGCTTGTTTATTTGTGTTTTAGCTTGATTCCTTAGTTTGTTTTGCTATATTGCATCATTGTGATTCTTGATTGATTACCACACAAAACCAACCCCAAAAATATTGAGATTTTCATTTATTTGTTTCTTTCTCTTTTCTTAGCCTAGATCAACACTATCCTTAGTCACTAATCGATTCAATCTCACCTCAGTCTTTCTGTTCGACCTCGGAATACTATCCCTACTACAAAATGTCCCGTACACTCCGGGTTCGCTAGGAGTTAGGAGAAATATAACGAGTTATAAATTTAAGGCTTTTTGCGTGACACGTTCTTAGCGTAACATTCGTACAAGCTTTCCTTGCTCCTTTCCTGAGGGAAACTGAGCTCTCTTGAGTATTCCTGAGCTTTGAGTTACCTTCGTGTGAGGTAAGTCCCTTGGACTTACTTAGCTTCATTCCGCGTATTAGTTGGATTGTATTGACCTGTTTGTGTTGTTATCATGTTATAACGGATAAATCGGAAATAGGATTCACCCTTTATAACCTTAATTGGCCCAAGTGTATTATAACCGGACGGTGACCGCTTGTCTAGTTCTCCAGGAGACTAGAATGTGCTCTTGCAACCCAGGCCCGTAGGTAACGGATGGTACTAATCTATTCCTATTGGTAGACGGAAGCGGAGGCGAGTTTTGAAAAGATTCTCGTGTGAAAAAATAAGTTGAATTAGTATTGAATAACTTAATGAAAGATAATAACCGGTTGAGTGCAAGAATGCTATATGTTTATTTTACCTTATGTGTGTTTGTGCCTTTACGCTCTTGCTTATACCTAGAATGTTAGCTAACGGTTTATACAGTCGTTGTAGTTGTTCCGCAGGTTCAGAATGCTGCTGAGTGATCCGGATGGTGTGGTCATCCGGGGTTTCCGTACATTATAGGACGGGATCGGGTTTATGTTCTTTTGTTGTTTTCCTTTTGTTTTGAATTCGGCTGCGAGTCTTTTCGCTTGTGTTGTTGAAACTTTTGATTTTATATTGAGTTTTGGTTTTCGTTCGTCTGTGTCTTGTTGTAAGATCTGTTTGTTGTTAATACTCTAAGGGTTGGGACCCATTGTGCGGACCTAGCCCGTAGCGGTTCGAGTTCCCAGAACTTGGGGTGTTACAATATGGTATCAAAGCTCTGTGTTGGCAACAATGGCACTCGAAATCTTCTACAGGTCGGATGGATAAATAAATAGAACCTGCAAGGGGTCTAACATTTTCAAAAGGGGTTTTTTTGTTTTTAAACCGTTGGTTTGGGATAGATGTACCGGCGACCACCACTACCTCCGCGGATCTCAGCAGTGTAGTTCCTTTGTTGGCCTTTATGTGTGCTTTTCTTGATTTTCTGCTTTAGTTGTAGTGTGGCCTTATATCTGTATATATAGTTGTTCGCCACTTAGCGTGCGTGCAAATAAGCTTTAATTATAAAACTAGAAATCAAGCAAGCGAACCCGCAGTGTACGGATCGATATAGTTAAGCAAGAATTTCAGAGTATCGAACACAGGGATTTGGGGGGAACAAATTCAATTAAAGGTTATCAAGCGAGTAAATGTAAGAAGCTTTTCAAATATTGGGAAAACAACAATCCTAAAGATCCAGATATCCAGTTGTGGCTATCGATTCAAGATATAATAAAGGTATAAGGACAGAGTTGAGGGTTGCAAAGGTATGCTAATGTAAGGTAATCGTACGGTGAAGTTCCAAACACCTTATATGACTCACTTGGAAGACACTCTCTATAAAGGTTGTTGAGGCTTCAGTATAGAAAGGATCTAAAGGTAAGAATTAATGTCAAATACCCAAACTTGTAATCCAAGGATCAAGACTAACTAAATCGATTAAGGTTGTGACACTCACAATCGAGGTAGAGGTTGTTGAGGCTTCACTACCACCTAGAAAAGGTAAGCCAAGACTAAGTTAAAGCAAATCTTTAACTTTGGATTAAAGTAAAAGCAAGTTCGTAAACTGACACAAAATTACGGGTAGTTCTTGAGTTCCACGGCCGTGGAAGCTCAAGAACAGACCGTGGTTTAGGTTCGTCGGCGATTCTCTCTAACTCTTAGGGTCTAATCTGTTTACGATCGATCTATCATCATCTAAGCCACAACTATCAACCCTTCACCTTAGAATTTTTAAAGGGTATTAGCCAACAACAGTCATATTGATATCAAATTCAAGGTTTGAAAGAATAAAAGATGAAAACTTCCGAAAACCTTCAATAACTTTCAAATCAATCTCAAATCCACAAATCAAGAACAATAACGTCAATGGATTTAGAATAACACAAACAATCACGAATCTTAGATAAGAAGGAAGAACGGGATGTCAATCCGTCTTCTAATCAAACCTAAATATGAAGCGAAGTCTCCTTACGAACAATCTTCCGAATCTTCAATCTTCCGTCAATCCGGAAATCTCACTAGCAACGCGCAAATCTCTCAATCACAATCTCCGCCAAAATGCGAAATGAGGGCAAATCCAAGTGTAAGCGGAAGTGCTTCTAAGCGTAAGCAAAGGTGACGGAATCTCTCTTCGTCCGTCCTTTTATAGTGTAAGATAAAATATTGGCCCGGCCCAACTGCGTAGGAGATCGTGGCTTAAAGTGTGGCGAAAAAAATCGCCAAGATCACGGTCGTGGAAGGGTTCCACGACCGTAATTTAGAGCGTGGAAATTGTCACGGTTTGTCTCAATCTTTCCACGGCCATAGAAGTTGCTGGAATGAACCACGCTTCCCTTGCCAAGGTTCCACGGCCGTGGACTTGAACGTGGAATGTAGTACGGCCGTATTTTAGAGCGTGGTTTATGGGTAAACCGTAATTCTTCCTTTCCTCGTGCAAAATCTTCAAGTTAGCACCTTCCTTAGATCCTAGAGATGTCCTCAATCCTTGGACATGCTCAATCAAACTCCATTCTCGCACAATCCATTCGGAAATAGCTCTTAATTGCCTACAATCAACATAAAGCTTGTGTAGATCTCTATATCGACATTATAGACAAACTAGCTCACAAATGCATCAATGCTTAATCAATGACTATCAATATGGATGAAATACACTTAGAAAACGTGCCTAAAATAAAACAATATTTCATGCTAACAAATAACCCCATACTTGCCACTTGCTTGTCCCTAAGGAAGGTCTTTCAAAAGCTTTAAAACACAAGTTAGGATGAAATATGTGTATCTTCTCAAAGCAAAACTTCTTTTGGATGAATGTGCCTTCTAATCAATAGATCATTCTCAAATCTTGCTTCAATCGTTTATAAGACTTTCATACACTTAATCAAAGAGTAAGGAGTAAAGAAAGCTCACGAATCAATCAAACTTCCATGTAAACATCATAAACTTCAAACATTATCAAAATCAATCATAAGAACTTCAATTTAGATCACCAAGTCATATAACATTCTTTTGATCTTAAGGACTTTCAAACAAGGTCTAGAATGTGGAAAGGGAAGGAAAACTTTAAGGAATGTGGTGCATGAATCCGGGAAAGTGGATAACTACTCTTTTCTTCTTCTCTTGCGGTTTTCGCAGCACTTTCAACTTAGAGCTTCGCTCTCTTCTTTTCATTTTTCGACTTTACTTTTGGAGTTATGGATAGAGGTGCACAAAAACCGAAGCCTAGGAGATTGGCGTTTCTCAATTTTTATGAGATGCCTCAAACCCTTAGCGCTCATACCATAATCCGCTAGGAATATCGCTCAATCCGACTTTGGCAAGACACAAACACCCAGCTATGTGAATGGTGCCGAGTTACTCATCATCATGATTGACTCCCCCAAACCTATAATTTATTTCTATTCCTTTGAATGCAAAGTATTGCTTTCATGGCCCTCCCACATCAAACATGCCTTTTTCATTCAACTCCTCCAAATTCCCGGATAGGTAAAGGAGGTCAATATTTCAATGAGGGGCTAAATGATCAAAGAAAGAAGAAAGAAAATCGAATTGCCTTAATCATCTCAACAAGAAGTATAAGAACTTATAGTGTGATTTCAACCTTATTTTCTCAACATGATTTAAGTAATATTCATCACATTATGGAATTTGCAAAAGAGGTATAATCAACTCATTTAATTTCTTTTCAATTCACTATTCGTTTAAGCATGCAATTGTCATCAAACTCAATTCACAAGTAGTGATTATCATAGAAATCATCTCTATCCTTAGAAGCACAAAATTTTTCAATTTTTACGGGCTTTTCAAACTCTTTTTCATACAATGCAATAATGAAACGTGTAACAATATAATGAAACATGCAAGATAGTCTCAATAGAAGCAATCAAAGTGAGTAAGAGTTATTACAAACTTTTAGTCACACCCCACCCCATACTTGGAACAAACATTGTCCCTAATGTTCAAAGAAAAGAAAAAGAAGAAAAGAAAGAAAGAAAAAGAAAGAAAAAGAAACTCACAAAATGGCGGTGGAGCGGCTAAACTGTCGGTCCTCAAGGTCGTCACTGCGGTGGAGGCGGGAATGGAGAGAAGCTAGGATCATAGTACCGCCCGAACTGCTGGCGGTAGACGTCTCTCATCATATGGTCAAGGTCATCCATACGTCCATCTCTAGTGTCAGCTCGGATCTCCAAAGCTCCCACCCTATTAGAAAGGCTGGTAGCCCACTCTGGCATCTGCTCATACCAAACAGGCGGCTGGCTGTACCACCCCGGTGCATCTGACGGTGCTGGTGCTGGTGCTGGTGGTGCCTGTGCAGACCATGGTGGTGGAGCTCCGTACCATGCAGGAGGGGTCTCCATCCAAGTGGGTCTCTCACTCACGCTGGCGCGGTGAGAAGATGATCCTGAAGCTCTGGCGGGACGTGGAGAACGTCTAGGTATGTCAGGAGCTATGTCCGGATGATCCGGAAACGTGCCAAAATCTTGCTCAGCTCCTCCTCCTCCTCCTCCATACTGGTCTCTCATCTCCTCCTCCTCAACTACAGGTGGTGGTGGAACATATGGAGGGGCTGTAATCCTATTCGCATGCATAGCAGCGAACGTCTCCTTCCAGTTATGGCGTCCAGCCATAATGGAATACTCTGGGAGCCACTCAATGCCCCTCCCCGTCCTGCTCTCCCATGACATAGCTGCGTAAGGTGGACCTCTATGGGTGGGGAAGATGAGACCTCTAGTCATAAAGGCCTGGAGTCCTAGGGGTACAGTAGGAATGCGTGTGCAGGCGGAGAAATCTACCCCTAATATCCTAGCAAGGTGGGTGACTATCCCACCATATCCAATGTTGCCAGCCCTCTTGTTCTTTAGCTTGCTCATGGTAACAGCTAAGAGGGTGGCGTAGTCAGCAGGCCGTCCATATAGCAATGAGTAGAGAAGAAAGAGCTCATCCGTCTTGATCTTTTGAGGTGTCTCCGTCCTAGGGAAGAGACACTCAGAAAGTACCCGGTGAGCAATCTTCAAGGCTAAGTGATACATCAACTTAGCCTTGGTATCAGCTGGTTGCGAGCGGTCCTCGCTGGCATAGATCATGGCTACCTCCTCCCAGAAATCCTTGGCGTAAACGCCGTTGGGAAAACGACCATTGAAGGTCTCTTGGAACCCAAAGAAGGCTCCAAACTCCCGGATGGAGAAATCATAGTTTCTTTCCATCAGACGGAAAGAAACTGTCCTATCAACATGTCTGTGCTCAAAAGACGTCACAACCTCTCTAGTAATCTCCTCGTAGGCGTCTTCTCGGATAGCCGAAAAGACGATAAGACCGGCTCTATCCAAGAGCCAAGTAAGGTCATCTATGATATGTAGAGGAGCTAAATCCTCCAACAGTAGGTACCTAGGTCCTATAACAGCCCTCTTATGGATCCTCTCTAAGGCGTCGAGATGATCCTCGTGAATGGTGGGTACTCTAGGGCTAGGAGGTGATGGTGATGAAGGTGATGATGGAGGTGAAGGGGATGAAGGTGGTGGTGCTCTAGAGAATGAAGAGGAAGAGAGGTTGCCCTTCCTCTTTTTATTCTTATCCTTCTCTTTGTTCTTATCCTTATTTCTCCCATAAACTCTCCTCACAAAATCCATTTTCTGGCAGAAACCACGGTCTGTTCTTGGTGTTCCACGGCCGTGGAAGTGACAGAGACCGTGGTTTTGTTCGTACTTTCACAAAACTCAGCAATCAATCACCAAACTCAGCAGTCAATCAGTCCTATGCTAATTTCTTCCAATTTTAATCAGTTCTCCTACAAATGCTAGCAAAAACGAAGCCGAATTGACAAAGATAGAGAAAGAACCAAAAACCTAGGTTTTCGGATTTTAGAATCCAAATTGTGCTTTCTCCGGTGGTTTGCCGCTCGATTTGTTGTTTGGATCTCGTTGGTGATCGGATTTGCTTTGATTTTGATCAAAGAATCGTTAAAAACGATTAACGATTGAGGATTTGAGGGTAGAGGGAGAAATCGGCGATTTTTGGGCGTAATTTTTGGTGTTGTAGTGTGTTTTTGTGAAGAACGTGGTTTATATAGTGACCGTAAAAATTTTTGAAAATCACGGTCTGTCGGGGGGTTCCACGGCTGTGGAAATGTACGGAACCGTGGTGTTGGTGATTTTTCAAAGGCTTTTGGAAATTACGGTCTGTAAGGGTTCCACGACCGTGGTTTAGGCCGTGGAACTCTCTGTAATGCTCCAAAATCCAAGTTTCGTCACTTTTCTTCAAAGTTTCTCTTCCCCTTTCCTTTTCCACTGTTCCTACATCCAAAAACACGAACATACCGGAAGGAATCGAAGGCAAAACAAAGCAAAAACGTCTAAACTAAGCTAAACTATGAATCGAAAACAAAAACGTAAATGCAATACCTTGGGTTGCCTCCCAAGAAGCACTTTGTTTAAGGTCCGTAGCTAGACCAAATTCCCACTTATTCGAGTGCGATGGGCGCGAACTCTTCAGCTTGGAGTTCCGGCGTATACTTCTTGAGTCGTTGACCGTTCACCTTAAAGCTTCCGCCCGCTTCACCCCATACTTCAACTGCACCATGGGAGAAAATACGTTTGATTAGAAAAGGTCCGGTCCAACGAGATTTAAGCTTACCTGGAAAGAGACGAAGCCTTGAATTGAAGAGGAGAACTTGATCTCCTTCTTTGAAGTCCTTTGGAATGATATGCTTATCATGCCAACGCTTTGCTCTTTCTTTGTAAATCTTAGCGTTTTCATAAGCGTTCAAGCGGAGTTCTTCAAGCTCGTTAAGGTTCAAGAGACGCTTCTCTCCCGCTTCCTTCATGCTGAAATTCAACCACTTGATAGCCCAAAACGCCTTGTGCTCTAACTCTACCGGTAAGTGACAAGACTTCCCATATACAAGGTTGTATGGTGTGGTTCCTATGGGAGTCTTGTACGCAGTCCGGTACGCCCACAATGCATCATCAAGTTCAAGGACCAATCTTTCCTAGTCCTTGAAACCGTCTTCTCTAGGATTCCTTTGATCTCCCGGTTTGAGATCTCAACTTGTCCACTAGTTTGTGGATGATAAGGGGTGGCGATCTTGTGAGTAACCCCATACTTAGCTAGAAGAGCTTCAAAGCGCCGGGCGATGAAGTGAGAACCTCCATCACTAATGATAGTCCTTGGTGTCCCAAATCGTGGGAAGATGTTCTTGTTAAAGAACTTAACCACCACCATGGCATCATTGGTGGGAGAGGCAATTGCTTCCACCCATCTAGAAACGTAATACACCACCAAGAGTATGTATTGGTTTCCACAAGATGATGGGAACAGTCCCATAAAGTCAACTCCCCAAACATCGAAAATCTCCACCTCTTGGATGTTATTGAGAGGCATCTCATTCCTCCTAGAGATATTTCCTGTTCTTTGACAAGCATCGCAGCAGGAAACAAAGGATTGCACATCTCTAAATAAAGTAGGCCAAAAGAATCTAGATTGCAATACCTTAGCGCTAGTCTTGTTTGAACTAGCGTGTCCTCCACATGGTAGTGAATGACAATGGCGGATGACACTTTGCATCTCATCTTCCGGCACACATCGCCGAATGATGCCATCCGGACCTCACTTAAAGAGGAGAGGTTCATTCCAAAAGTATTCCCGAACATCCTTAAAGAACTTCTTTCTTTGTGCGTAGGATAATCCGGACGGTATCTCCTGGCAAACCAAATAGTTAACAAAATCAGCAAACCATGGTTCGTTACCTTTGGAGATTACTTCGATGCACTCCTCAATGATATGTAAGTGTTCGTCCGGGAAGGAGTCATCTATAGGTAAGTGGTCGTCCTCTAGATGTGTTAGGCGACTGAAATGATCCGCAACAGAATTTTCCGAACCCTTCTTGTTGCGGATCTCTAGATCGAATTCTTGTAGGAGAAGAATCCATCTAATTAGCCTTGGCTTCGCATCCTTCTTTGCAAGGAGATACCGGATCGCAGCATGATCCGTGTATACAATCACCTTTGCACCTACAAGATAAGAGCGAAATTTGTCAATAGCATAAACAATGGCTAAAAATTCCTTTTCCGTAGTGGCGTAGTTGAGCTGCGCTTCGTCTAGCGTCTTGCTAGCGTAGTAGATAGCGTGGGTTCGCCCTTCCTTTCTTTGTCCAAGAACAGCTCCTATGGCTACGTCACTAGCATCGCACATAACCTCAAAGGGGAGGCTCCAATCCGGAGGTTGGATAATAGGTGCTGAAATTAGAGCTTCCCGGATCATGTTAAACGCATCCAAGCATTCCTGCAAAAACTCAAAAACTGCATCCTTCATCAATAGATTAGTGAGCGGTTTTGATATTTTAGAGAAGTCTTTTATGAAGCGTCTATAGAATCCAACATGTCCTAGGAAACTTCTTATCCCTTTCACCGAAGTTGGGGGAGGAAGCTTCTCTATAGTCTCTATTTTCGCCTTGTCCACCTCAATCCCTCTACTAGAGATTAAGTGTCCTAATACAATTCCTTCCTTTACCATAAATTGACACTTCTCCCAATTAAGAACTAGGTTAGTGTCTTCACACCTTTGTAATACAAGAGCAAGGTTAGAAAGGCAATTGTCAAAAGAGGAACCGTATACGGAGAAGTCATCCATAAAGACCTCCATGATTTCCTCTATATATTCGGAGAAGATGGCCATCATGCACCTTTGAAAGGTGGCTGGGGCATTGCAAAGCCCGAACGGCATCCTCCTATAAGCAAACGTACCCCATGGGCACGTAAATGTGGTCTTCTCTTGATCATCCGGGTGTATCGGAATCTGAAAGAAACCACTATATCCATCAAGGTAACAAAAATGTGAATGTTGCGCTAACCTTTCAAGCATTTGATCGATGAATGGCAATGGGAAGTGATCCTTCCTCGTCGCATTGTTAAGCTTGCGGTAGTCTATGCACATCCGCCATCCCGTTACTGTTCGAGTAGGAATGAGTTCGTTATTCTTGTTGGTGATGACCGTCATTCCTTCCTTCTTCGGAACTACTTGAACCGGACTCACCCACTTGCTATCGGAGATAGGGTAGATGATACCTGCATCAAGAAGTTTAAGAATTTCCTTCTTGACAACCTCCTTCATGGTCGGATTCAACCGCCTTTGAGGTTGTCTTGAAGTCCTAAAGTCCTCTTCCATTAATATTTTATGCATGCATAGGGAATGTTTGATTCCTACTAAGTCCTCAATAGTATATCCTAAAGCTTTTCTATGTTTCCTAAGGACAACCATGAGCTTACTATGTTCATCTATACTTAGATCGGAACTAACAATAACCGAGAAGGTAGAATTAGATCCAAGAAATACGTACCTTAGATGAGTAGGAAGTGGCTTTAGTTCCATCGCTTTCGGAGCTTCCAATGGTTCTTGAGGAGCATCCGATGCTTCCTTAGAAGTGTCTAAGGAAGTAGAAGGTGTAGGAGAATAATCAAGAGAAGTTGAAGAAGAGGTACGATCGCCTTCTTCCACGGCCAGAATCACGGTTTCTCTGCATCCTCCACGGCCGTGGTTTAGGGCGTGGAAAGGGAATACGGTTGTCCTGTTCTCTCCACGACCGTGTAACCCTCTGGAGTGAGCCATGCTTTGGGTGGTGAAATCCACGGCCGTGGAATATAGTGTATGGTCGTGGATTCTCACGTTTTCTGCTTCGTCGTGGAGTTTCTCAAACTCCTCTTCACATACTTCTTCTTGTGCTTCTAAGGCTTCAATTGCCTCATTGCACTCCTCTTCTTCCCCTACATCCATTAGACTCATAGTAATAACCTTTTGCAAAGGATCTTTGAAGAGAATAGCACTTACCTCCTCTCTAGACAACCCTTCTTCATCTTGGATATTGAATATATCCTCATCAAAGATTGGTTCCTTCACTAGAGTGGAAAGAAAGAACTCTACCTTCTCCTCTCCTATGTCAAAGGCGAGTCTAGCATTTTTGCAATCGACTATGCAGCCGGAAGTTGCAAGAAACAGTCTTCCGAGTATGATCGGGACCGGACTATCTGCAGGAATGTCAAGCACAACAAAATCAATGGGAACAAAGAATTTACCTAGCTTGACCGGGACGTCTTCTACAATACCGACGGGACGAGTGATGGATCAATCCGCCATGTACAACGTCATCTTCACCGGTTTAGGGTCGCCTAAACCGATCTTCCTACATAATGCAAGTGGTATGATGCTCACACTTGCTCCCAAGTCATATAATGCATCATATGTGACATCTCCCACTCCTATGGGAATACAAAATGACCCCGAATCCTTCAGCTTTGGGGGCATCTTCTCCTTCATGGTCTTGATGAGATCCGAAGAATCCGAACTCATCTTAACCTCTCCAAAATCCTCTAACTTTCTCTTGTTAGAGAGGATCTCCTTTAAGAACTTGCCATAATCCGGCATACCTACAATAGCATCAATGAAAGGTATATTAATATGCAGCTTGCTCATGAGTTCTATAAACTTACCGAATTATTTATCTAGACGCGCTCTTGCTCTAGATTGAGGGAATGGTAGGGGAGGTTTGTAAGCTGGAGGAGGAACGTAGACATCTTCCTTCTCCTTCCACTTTTCTTTCTCTTTCTCAACGGGGACTTCTACAAACTTAGGCTGCGGATCGGTAGTTGTCACCCCGCTCCTAGTTGTGATTGCCATCACCCTTCCCTTTGGGTTGTCCTCCATTTTTCCTGGAAGTTTCCCTTGATTCCTAGGAACTTCCTCCGCATGAGTAAATATTTGGTTTTCTAAAACCTTTTGGGCTTTATCAACCTTAGTTATGTGATCATCAACTTTGATGATGCGAGTCTCTAACCCTTGAAGCTTTCCCAAGATTGTCTCCAACATGGGATCGGGCTTCTCCTTCCCCGAAGTGCTTCCTCCATTAGGTGTTTGCCCCTGGCTTTTCAAAGGAGTAGAGGAAGAGGAAGGTGGAGTTAGTGAATTTGAATTAGAAGGATAAGAGTTACCGGAGTTTTGTTGATTGGAGCGCCAATTGTTGTTGTTTGAACCCCTATTGTTGTTCTAATTATTGTTCCGGTTGTTGTTGTTGCCGTTCCAATTATTCCAGTTGTTGTTGTTGCGGTTTGTATTCTCACCACCATTGTTGTTGTTGCCCAAGTAGCCAACATCTTTTCCTTGTTGCTTCGGAAAGTTGGTCTTGATAGCTTCCTTCAACTCTTTAATCTCATTGTTGAGGGAGAAAATTTGATTTTGAGCTTCATGTGTAAGCTTTGCTCCTTGCTCCACACGATTTCCCTCCACTTTCCGGTGAGAATACTTCTCTATGACCCTTGCTTGCTTCTCAATGAAGTCTCAAGCGTCATCTTCCCTCATGTCCATGAATGTACCACATGAGAGGGATTGGAGCTTGAATTGTGTCTCCACATCCAGCCCCTTATAGTATATCTCCAAAAGTGGAAGCTTGGATATGCCATGATGAGGGCAATCCAAGAGCAAATCCTGAAACCTTTCCCAAGATTGAAACAAACTTTCGTTAGATCTCATGGAAAATGCATTAATCTTACCTCTTAGCTCCGCCGTTTTGGATGGCGGAAAGAACTTAGTGAGGAACTCCGCGGAAAGGTCTTCCCACGTGTCTAGTTTCCCACTAGGAAGAGCTTGGTACCAAGACAATGCTTTCCCTTTCAAGGAGAAGAAGAAAGGCTTGAGCTTATAGTTGTTGGTAGTCGCGTTCTTCGGCCTCATTGTCTCCATCATACACTCAAAGTTTTGTAAGTGTTGGTGTGGAGATTCAGCGCTTGTTCCGCCAAATTGGTTTTGGAGAACAAGAGTAATAACCTGCGGGTTGAAGCTAAACCCTTGTACATCATTAGCATCGAAGTTCACACCTAAACGGCGTGGTTGCTGCGTTGGATCCATCCTTTGGCCAAGAGTTCTTGGCTCCTCATCCACACGTTCAATCCTAGCATTCCTAGGTGGAATACGGCGATTTGCAGCTGCCCGTGGATGGAATGGATTCACATTGATCGTTGGATCAATTTCCTCTAGCGGTGGCATGGAGGCGTCGCTATCCTCATTAGATGAGTTGGCTCTAACCGATCTTCCCGGTCTCCTCCTTCTCTTTTTCTCCTTAAGGTTGTTTATTTCCAACCTCATTTGGAACATCATGTCCGTTAGATCATCAACCTTTATTTGGTGACGATCCGTCTCTTCTCTACGTGTCTTCTCACTCCATTGGAGTTGAGCTTCCTTTTCCGCAAGCTCCGATTGGAGATCACGTTCTCTTTTTTCAGTCATTCTCGTTTCCTTACGCTTTTGCCTTAAAGTCCTCTCAAGCTCTTGATCAAGAGGTAAGAGGTCTTCGGTGTTCCTAGACCTGCGCATGCACTTGAAAAGATATCAAATAACAAGGGAAGAGCTCCCAAGCTTGACAACCGTAAACCGTATTCGGCCTTAACCAAATCCCCGGCAACGGCGCCAAAAACTTGTTCGCCACTTAGCATGCGTGCAAATAAGCTTTAATTATAAAATTAGAAATCAAGCAAGCGAACCCGCAGTGTACGGATCGATATAGTTAAGCAAGAATTCCACAGTATCGAACACAGGGATTTGGGGGGAACAAATTCAATTAAAGGTTATCAAGCGATTAAATGTAAGAAGCTTTTCAAATATTGGGAAAACAACAATCCTAAAGATCCAGATATCCAACTGTGGCTATCGATTCAAGATATACTAAAGGTATAAGGACAGAGTTGAGGGTTGCAAAGGTATGCTAATGTAAGGTAATCGTACGGTGAAGTTCCAAACACCTTATATGACTCACCTGAAAGACACTCTCTATAAACTTTGTTGAGGCTTCAATATAGAAAGGATCTAAAGGTAAGAATTAATGTCAAATACCCAAACTTGTAATCCAAGGATCAAGACTAACTAAATCGATTAAGGTTGTGACACTCACAATCGAGGTAGAGGTTGTTGAGGCTTCACTACCACCTAGAAAAGGTAAGCCAAGACTAAGTTAAAGCAAATCTTTAACTTTGGATTAAAGTAAAAGCAAGTTCGTAAACTGACACAAAATTACAGGTAGTTCTTGAGTTCCACGGCCGTGGAAGCTCAAGAACAGACCGTGGTTTAGGTTCGTCGGCGATTCTCTCTAACCCTCAGGGTCTAATCTGTTTACGATCGATCTATCATCATCTAAGCCACAACTATCAACCCTTCACCTTAGAATTGTTAAAGGGTTTTAGCCAACAACAGTCATATTGATATCAAATTCAAGGTTTGAAAGAATAAAAGATGAAAACTTCCGAAAACCTTCAATAACTTTCAAATCAATCTCAAATCCACAAATCAAGAACAATAACGTCAATGGATTTGGAATAACACAAACAATCACGAATCTTAGATAAGAAGGAAGAATGGGATGTCAATCCGTCTTCTAATCAAACCTAAATATGAAGCGAAGTCTCCTTACGAACAATCTTCCGAATCTTCAATCTTCCGTCAATCCGGAAATCTCACTAGCAACGCGCAAATCTCTCAATCACAATCTCCGCCAAAATGCGAAATTAGGGCAAATCCAAGTGTAAGCGGAAGTGCTTCTAAGCGTAAGCGAAGGTGACGGAATCTCTCTTCGTCCGTCCTTTTATAGTGTAAGATAAAATATTGGCCCGGCCCAACTGCGTAGGAGATCGTGGCTTAAAGTGTGGCGAAAAAGATCGCCAAGATCACGGTCGTGGAAGGGTTCCACGACCGTAATTTAGAGCGTGGAAATTGTCACGGTTTGTCTCAATCTTTCCACGGCCGTAGAAGTTGCTGGAATGAACCACGCTTCCCTTGCCAAGGTTCCACGGCCGTGGACTTGAACGTGGAATGTAGTACGGCCGTATTTTAGAGTGTGGTTTAGGGGTAAACCGTAATTCTTCCTTTCCTCGTGCATATTCTTCAAGTTAGCACCTTCCTTAGCTCCTAGAGATGTCCTCAATCCTTGGACATGCTCAATCAAACTCCATTCTCGCACAATCCGTTCGGAAATAGCTCTTAATTGCCTACAATCAACATAAAGCTTGTGTAGATCTCTATATCGACATTATAGACAAAGTAGCTCACAAATGCATCAATGCTTAATCAATGACTATCAATATGGATGAAATACACTTAGAAAACGTGCCTAAAATATCACAATATTTCATGCTAACAATAGTCTTATATATCTATCCTTATAGCAGATGACGCGTACTAGAGCTACATTTGCTAGGGCGAGGAAGGGGTCGACCACCTCTTCCACCTGCCGTTCGTGGACGAGAATGTGCAGAAGGACCTCCACTAGCTAGAGGTCGGGGCCAAGCCCCAATTGCTGATCCGCCTGTCGTTGAGGCGTTCGTTGAAGAAGTTGCTGAGAGAGGTTCCCGAAGCAAGGAACGAGACTATCAAGAAGTCTGGAGCACAAAGAGCACAAATGATCACGTCCGGTCAAGTGACCATCAAAGTATCTGCATATCATGATTACGTGTAGAGAGTTGAAGAAGCTATCTAGACTGGAGGACCTGCACCAACACCGCCAATAACCGTGAGAGTAGTTGAGAATGTCAAAGCTCAAGATGGAGCAAGTTCGGAAGTTGAGCTTTGGCTAGACCACATGGATTCAGCGCTGGAGTCAATAAGAAGTTTGTTCAGAGAACGACCGGATTTAAGGAGAGATATTCAAGCAAAAGGCCTTACGAAGAGACAGAAGACTAGATCAGCTAGTGTTGGAGCTGGAGCAGCTGGTTTTGGACGTAGTCAGACGCCTAGACCATCTGGGTTCCCGTAGAGTTCTGACAGAGCACGACAGCGTCATAATTGCGGAGTAGCTGGACACATCCGAGCTGACTGCAAGAAGCCAGCAATGACTTTCTTTTCTTGTGGCAAGCCCGGACATAGAGTTGCGTTTTGCCGTCAGGGCAAGGCACTATCTCAGCAGGTTTCTTTACCTGCTAATGCTGCTGGAGGAGGATAGAGATCACAATACCAGCAGTAGTAGAGAGTTTCTGGTTCTACCGCTCCTCAAGGTTCCACACCGGGACAGGGGAGAGGTAGAGGACGTGTTGGTGGATCTGCAGACACCAGAGATGCATCGGCCAAAGTATACGAGTTAAAGAGTGTTGTGGAGCCGATAGCGCCAGCAGCTACAGGTACCATTCACATTAATGGTCTTCTCATCAGAGTTCTTTTCGATACTGGTGCTACGCATTCTTTTATATCCGATGCATGCGTAGATAGATTGGTCTTAGTCATTATAGAAGTAGACCCTTCTTTATAGGATTACCCGATGGGGGTAAGATTCGAAGTACTCGAGAGGTTTGCGATTGCCCTATTAGATTGGAAGGTCACGATTGGCCAGCTAACTTCTTCGTCATATATTTAGTACATGAAGAAGTTATTTTGGGCATGGATAGGATGGATCGACATCGAGCAGTTTTGGACATCGCCAAGAGGATAGTGACGGTAACTACAGATGCAGGCCATGTTGAGATCTTCCGAGGATGGGATCTCGGGAAGACTGGTACAGTCATCAGTGCAGTACAAGCTGCAAGACTTATCAGTTAGGGTTGCGAGGCTTTTTGGTGCTATACCATGAAGGATATTACGAGTCCGACTTTGGAAGAGATTCTAGTAGCTTGCGAGTTTGCTGACGTCTTTGGAGAGCCATCAGGTTTACCTCCACAAAGAAGTGTAGACTTCGGCATCGAGCTAGAGCCCGCTATGAGACCGATCTCTAAAGCTCCCTATCGTATGGCGCCTATCGAGATGCTTGAATTGAAGAAGCAACTTGAGGAGTTAGTAGAGAAGGGCTTCATCCGCCCTAGTGTATCTCCTTGGGACGCACCAGTTCTCTTCGTCAGGATGACAGACGGGTCAATGAGGTTATGTATCGACTACCGGGAGCTGAACAAGGTGACGATCAAGAACAAATACCCATTTTCCCGTATCGACGATCTTTTGGATCAGCTGCATGGAGCTTTAGTGTTTTTGAGGATCGATCTGAGATTTGGATATCACCAGCTGAGGGTGAGAGAGTAGAATGTAGCTAAGACAATATTTCGGACCAGATATGGACACTACGAGTTTGTAGTGATGTCATTCGGGCTTACGAACGTGCCCTCAGTCTTCATGGAGTTGATGAACAACATCTTCATCGACTTTCTAGACCAGTTTGTAGTTGTCTTCATCGATGACATCCTGGTTTACTCTTGCAGTAAAGAGGAGCACGCTGGACACTTGAGGATTGTTCTTCAGGTTTTATAGGATAGAGAGTTGTACGCCAAGCTCTCTAAGTGCGAGTTTTGGATGTCCGAGGTAGCATTCCTTGGTCACATTGTTTCAGCTGAAGGAATCAAGGTAGATCCGGAAAAGATCGAGTCAGTAGCATCTTGACCGCCACCTATGAACGTCAAGGAGGTCCGCATCTTCTTAGGATTGTCGGGCTACTACCGGCGTTTTGTGGAAGGCTTTTTCTGTTACAGCCCGACCGCTCACTTCCTTGTTACGGGAGTCTACGAGGTTCATATGGTCCGAGTCATGCCTACAGAGCTTCGACGAGCTGAAGAAGAGGTTGACCTCTGCTCCTATTCTAGCTCAGCCAGAAGGCATTGAGAATTTTGTGGTTTACGGCGACGCATCGAAGTTGGGCTTGGGATGTGCTCTGATGCAGAGAGGTGAGGAGATTTCTTACGAGTCTAGACAGATCAAAACGTACGACGAGAATTACCCTACCCATGACTTGGAGTTGGCTGCTGTGGTTCACGCTTTGAAGATTTGGAGGCATTATTTGTACGGAGCTACGTGTCAGATATTTACATATCACAAGAGTTTGAAGTATATATTCACTCAGCGGGAGTTGAATAACCGTCAGCGTAGATGGTTGGAGTTGATCAAGGATTTTTATCTTGAGATCTTATACCACCCAGGGAAGGCTAATGTGATAACACATGCCCTTAGCAGGAAGACTCCCCGAGAGGTGGCGATTGCTAGGGTGACAACTCAGCCACAGTTACAGCGAGACCTTACATGGCTAGAGATAGATACCCACTTCCCGGACTCCGACAACCATTTGTCCACCTTGGAGATAATACCTGATCTATTGGCCGAAATCCGACAAAAGCAAGAGGGTTGCCCAGATCTGACACAGATCCGAGACCGGATGTCTCGAGGAGAGGCACCGCAGTTTGCAGTTGGTGCTGATGGAGTTCTGAGACATGAGGAACGTGTTTGTGTGCCTTCAGATCGAGAGTTGAGACAGAGGATCCTTCAAGAGGCTCACTCTTCACCTTACTCAGTACACCATGGTGCGAGTAAGATGTATCAGGATATCAGATGCTCTTTCTGGTGGGGAGGTCTAAAGTCAGACGTCACGAGATATGTAGCTCAGTGTGCGACCTGTCAACAGGTCAAGATCGAGCATCACAGACCCGGAGGCAAGCTACACCCACTTCCCGTTCCTCAGTGGAAGTGGGAGGATATCTCTATGGATTTCGTGACCGGTTTAAGACCGAGTCGAGGCTTTGATGCTATTTGGGTGATAGTGGATCGATTGACGAAGTCCGCACGTTTCATTCCGATCAAAGAAACGTGGCCGGTGAGTCGATTGGCAGAGGACTTCACGAGACAAATAGTGAGACTTCATGGGGTACCTAGGACCATTGCCTCTGACAGAGACGGACGGTTCACTTCGAAGTTCTGGTAACAAGTTCATGCCGCCCTAGGTACGAGTTTACAGTTTACGACTACTTATCATCCTCAGACCGATGGTCAGTCCGAGCGGACCATCCAGACTCTAGAGGACATGTTGAGAGCATGCGTTTTAGACTGGGGACAGCTGTGGCCAAATCACCTTTCCTTAGTGGAGTTTTCGTACAATAACAGTTGGCATGCATCGATCAGGATGGCTCATTATGAGGCTTTATACGGGTAGAGATGTCGTATACCGTTGTGTTGGGATGAGCCTAGTAGTGCTAGCGGAGTAGCACCTTAGCAGATACATGATGACTTGGCTCGTGTAGCAGTGATCCGCGAGCGGATGTTAGCAGCGCAGAGTCGACAGAAATCCAATGCAGATAAGAGGCACAGACCTTTGGAGATCAGAGTTGGAGCTCAAGTTTGGTTGAGAGTATTCCCGACACGAGGCGTTAGACGTTTCGGTGTCAAAGGGAAGCTGAGCCCAAGATATGTTGGACCGTTCGAGATTTTGGAGCGAGTAGGAGAGGCAGCATACAGACTTGCTTTTTCACCGAGACTTGAGGGTGTTCACCCAGTCTTCCACGTGTCTCAGCTACGGGAGTGCATTACCGGACCCGAGCCACATCGTCAGTCATGAGGATCTAGTGATCGAGCCAGACCACACATTTGTTGAGCACCCGGTGGCTGTCTTAGAGCGTAGTATGAGACGCTTGCGTTCGAAGGACATACCGATGATGAAGATTCAGTGGTCGATACGAGAAGCTGATGAGGCAACTTGGGAGACAGAGGATAGTATCCGGAGGAACTATCCGAAGTTTTACGCTGAGCTTGTTGCACCTTTAGCATAGTCAGTTATTGCAGTTTTTCCTTTGTTGTGTTGCGTACGCTTTTGTGTGACGTTTTGTGTTACGTGCCCCGAGTAGGAATATATGAGTTCAGTTCTGTTTCTGTGTGTGGTTGTGATCATGAGCTTTTGCAATTTTCGGGACGAAACTTTTTTTTAGGAGGATATGATGTAAGATCCCAGGTTTTTCCCTTCACCGCCCCCGCGGTGAAGGGGAGCCGCAGGTGCGGCTCAACCTCACTGCCGCAGTCGCGGCACGGCCCAGCCGCAGGTGCGGCTAGGCCCAGCCCGTCTACGGGTTGTTTTATCTTCATCTTCTCCTATTTTATTCCATCCTTGGGCTTTTGCCCCTCTTCCTTCTATTCTCCTAACCCTAGACGTTCCTTCCTTCTACCCTTCCAACCTTTCTCTATATATTCCCTCCTTTCCTCCTTTTTCCCGTTCTTGCTATCGTCTTCAAACCCTAGAGAGCTGCAGCCGTCCCTTGCCTCTTGCGACCCTGTTGAATGTGTAAGTTCTTCATCCTTTGTTCCTCCTTACATTCTTGTACTGCAGCATGCTTCCTTCCTTTCGTTTTCTTCTTCTTCTCTCCTTTTCTTCTTCTCCAAGAATCAAGTTTCAACCTTGATTCTTGTTGGCTTCCCGTTGTTGATGTATCGTTGTTCTCAGACTCTTTGGAGTTGAGTCTTGACATGTTGGAGCCAAAGGTTCGAGCTTTGGTTACCCTTGCTACGAGTTTTGTCGAAGAAGAAAGCCAACAACTCTTTTTGTCATGCCGCCGCCCCTGCGCCTGCACAGAGCCGCCCCTGCGCCTCTGTTCAGTCGCCCCTGCGCCTCAGTCCAGCTGCCCCTGCGGTTTCCTCTACAGTAACTCCCGTTCTTGTGAATTACTTCCTTCCTTGCTTTCCTCGTTCCTTTCCTTACATCTTTTGGATGTTGTTGATCTCCTGTGAGTGCTGTAAGACTAGGGTTGAGCCCTTAGCATGCGTAGATTTCTTAGAGATTATTGAGACTAGAAGTCATAGACTTCTAGCAACCGTTTCGTTCTTGATCCGTGTTGCTTGTTCGTACAGGCTTTCCTTGCTCCTTTCTTGAGGGAAACTAAGCTCTCTTGAGTATTCCTGAGCTTTGAGTTACCTTCGTGTGAGGTAAGTCCCTTGGACTTACTTAGCTTCATTCCGCGTATTAGTTTAATTGTATTGGCTTGTTTGTGTTGTTATCATGTTATTACGGATAAATCGGAAATAGGATTCACCCTTTATAACCTTAATTGGCCCAAGTGTATTATAACCGGGCGGTGACCGCTTGTCTAGTTCTCCAGGAGACTAGATTGTGCTCTTGCAACCCATGCCCGTAGGTAACTGATAGTACTGATCTATTCCTATTGGTAGACGGAAGCGGAGGCGAGTTTTGAAAGGATTCTCGTGTGACAAAATAAGTTGAATTAGTATTGAATAAATTAATGAAAGATAATAACCGGTTGAGTGCAAGCATGCTATATGTTTATTTTACCTTATGTGTGTTTGTGTCTTTACGCTCTTGCTTATACCTAGAATGTTAGCTAACGGTTTATACCGTTGTAGTTGTTCCGCAGGTTCAGGTTGCTGCTGAGTGATCCAGATGGTGTGGTCAGCCGGGGTTCCCGTACATTATAGGACAGGATCGGGTTTATGTTCTTTTGTTGTTTCCCTTTTGTTTTGAATTCGGCTGCGAGTCTTTTCGCTTGTGTTGTTGAAACTTTTGATTTTATATTGAGTTTTGGTTTTCATTCGTCTGTACCTTGTTGTAACATCTGTTTGTTGTTGCTACTCTGAGAGTTGGGACCCATTGTGCGGTCCTAGCCCGTAGCACTTCGAGTTCACAGAACTTGGGGTGTTACATAACCCAATTCTTTCATTTAGGAGAATTATATATGTTGTAAAATTATAGGGATTTGTAAAACAAAAACCTATAAATAAGAGCTTATTTAACCCAATTCTTTCATTAAATAAATGAGAAAAAATAGAATGGATAGTGTTTTGCTAAACAAGAATAGAAACAAGTACTTAGACCGGACACTTACCGTCTCAAATTTCCGCTAACATCCCTACTAATATATTTTGTCTTATAAGAAAAATAGTTCTTACAAAGATCTATATATACTTATAAAAAAGCAAAAAACCATTTTCATCTCATGTCATTCTCTTACTAAATTGGTAACATGTGTGATTTTCTCATGCATTTTTATTTTGTAATTTTATTAGTTAACTAATAAAAGAAGTCATTAACATATGGTTGTGTTTGCTAGGGCAATCATACTTTTGTATACTAGTTTAAAATATTTAACATGGGTTTGGCAGGAAAACAAACACTAGTGTGACATTTGCTAGTGTTTTTGAAATACCGAATTACCCCTAGATTTTTTTATCGTTATTACACTACTAAACCAAATATAAAAAGAAGTTTATCTCACCTGCGAAACCTTTTTGCATCGAAGAAATTCTCTCATCCCTCTCTTCTTCTTCGTTGAATTTTCCGCTACACAAACACAACACAAGTCATTGTCCTCTCACTTGGACCGATCAACCACAAGAAGGCAAGGCATGATTCTATTGATTGTTTGCTTGTGATGTTTTTGAATCGGTAATATTAAACTTTCCAGATCGAGTTCTTTCAAATTCATTCGCTTCGTCTCTCTCATCTTCCTCGCGCTTTACAGGCCATTATCGGGTCTTTTTTCTTCTTTCAAATGATTAAGGTAACGAATTACTAATCTTTACTTTCAAAACACCGCTCTAGAGTTTCGATATCTAGTTATTGGTCTTCCCTAACTCTCACCCTATTACGAATTGGACAAGTTAGAATTCATTAGTTTATATTCAAAACATAACATAAAATTAATGATCATGGACATGCAATGATCCTATTTTGCATATGCTTAGCTACACATGGTAACGATTGTTAACAAAAAAAATAATATAAAGACCGTACATGTATACCTCACAACCGAGCTAACATAAAATTTTACATTACCACGATCATGTATGTATGTATTTTCCAAATAACAATTTGTAGCACGATCATGTTTATCCCTCACGATTGTGCTTGATTACATAACGTTAGAACATGATTTTTAATCTACCAAAATTAATAACTCAACCTTAATCGAATTTATTCTCTCTTAAGTTAAAAGATGAGTCTCCAAATTTTATCCAATGATCTCATCCATACTCTTATAGTTGTCCTAAATCTTGAACATTCATTATTAATTCAATAAGTATTAAAGATTTTTACTCACTCTTATAAAAGTGGTTATCACTTATCAAATATGTTTATAAGATAATCTTATCACTTATCAAATATGGCCCTATCTATATATAATAATCTTCTACATATTTATCAGATAACCTTATCACTTATCAAATATGTTTTGAAAAATCTTTCCACTTTTATTTATAAGATAATCATATAACTCATATGCTAACTTTAACATGTAAATATGTAATTTTTATAATAACTAGTAAAATTAACAAATGTACAAATTATTATATTATAAATGTTACATCTTATTTGTTATTTAATGACCGTGTTATAACTACTTGAGAAAACTTTTTTAAAATTAAAATTTTTAAAAGTTCTATCTTTTAACATTTTCATTTAAATTTAATAATTTTATATTCTATTTTTCTTAAATTTATATTTCATTTTTTCATCTTTATAAATGGTTACCTGATATTACTTTTTAAGCTATTATATTGTATAATATGTGAAAATTTAGGATATATAATATTGTCTAAATTAATCTATTTTTATTGTTATTTTCTCTCTGGGTTAATAAATTAAAACCATTATGATAGATCAAAAGAGTTTTATAAATAAAAAAACATTTTGCCTATTAAACTTTTAAATTGTATTCATATATTAGCATATGGAGTTTAATAGGTAAATTGTTTTTGTTAATTTATACTAGTACTTATTAATGTAAAACTTTTTATCGTCACGTGCCATCTTTTTTTTATTTCATCAATGTCATGTGTTACAAGCCTTTGTTATTTTATAATCATTAAGGTTTAATTATTAATTATACATTATTCTTAAAGTAAATGTATTCTACTAAATAAAATTTAGCAATTTTAACTCATCGTAATATTCATTTTAACTCATTGTAATATCGTATAGATATCTTTTAACATATATGTTTGAGTAGTACATCTTAATGATTTTATTTCCTAAAAGCAAACACGTAAAAATGTAATTTTGAAATAATATTTATAAATAATAAGAATTTATTATTTTTAAACATTTTTTTTAGTAAAAATAAAATTAAATCACACATTTAAATGATCAATATTTTTCATAGTTAAGTATATACACATTATTTGGAAGAAAGTTGATAAATTCATCTTATTTATTTTTTTTATTTTTTTAACCATTTTACTACATAATAATCTAACAGTCTTTTATAACCATTTAACTTATAATTGAACTTAACTAAATATATTTTATCATCAATATATATTAAATATATAATTATATAAATACACTATTATCAAATATATACAATTTTGTACTAATTAACTTTAATTATCAATTAATATATTTGTACAAATCACATTTATTTATTTTTTGGTGAAACAAATCACATTTATTGTGCTAGTTTTTACTTACGATAAAAGTAGACATATTTGTTGCTAAGAGTTGATCATTTGTAGCTATCTTGCACGGAAACGGGTATGAGAAAGGGACACGGCGAGAAATAGGGAAGCGGCATTCCTAAAAATCGTAGGAAACGAGATGTGGCAAGAAAATATAAATAATATATCACTTTAAAGCTCTTTTGAAGATGAATTTATATATAATATGAAGAGACACATATGTTGTATAATCAATGATAGGTGAATGTGTTATTAATTGTAGAAGTATTGAGGAATAAGCAAATTGGTTTCATTAAGTGATATTGAGCTTGTAGTCACGGATATACCTGCTCATTTCGGGTACTTTGTTTGTCCAAAAAAAATAAGTGGGTATGAATAAAGGAGGAAGCCTGATCGAGCCAAAAAGCCCAACCCTTCAAGCCCACCGGGCCGGATCTATAGACCTTTGTAGGCCCGAGGGGCTAAAATGCCTGGCCCGCTGACCCAAGTAAAATAAATAAATATAAAATATATATGATATTGTATATACTATAAATATTAAGTATAAATATACAATATTTAATATAATAGTGATTAATTTAATAGATATTACATGAAATATGTTAAATTATATTTATTTTTAAACAAAATCTATATTAAAAAACAAAATTAAATATTTTTTAGATAATAAAAAATAAATAAATATGGGTACCATAGGCCCGTTAGGCAGGCCCGACCTGCTCAAGGTTCGGAGAAACGGCCATTAAATTTTATAAATCCTGCCGAGTCCGGATATGAACATGTCTATTCATGGATGTCTTGTTCATCTTATATTTCAAAAAAGAAAACAAATTGTCATGGTCATGGATTTCTTGTTCATCACTTTGTATTCCTCTTTGAACCCATATTGAGTTGTCATCCATGACCATGATTTCGATGTATCTGACTCATTCCTGATGCTTGAAAAGTGTCTTCAGCGTTCCTCACTATTTTGACTGTGTCCAAGAAGTTTATGGAAGCTTCCAAATTTCCAATACGGGAGGACACGAGAAATGACAATATGTAGAAGCTTCCCTGCTTCATAGATTAGTAGTAGTTGATTACTTGTTTTTGAATAGGTTATTATTTATAAAGTTACAATTCTTTTTTTCAAAGGTAGGAGTTCACTACATAAATATAATTAGGATTTTTCCATTTTCTACCATTAAAGTTTGGTCTTTTATGGTTGATAATCACTAGTTTTATTTATTTTTTCTATTTGGTGTCTTTGGTTTGATTTTTTTTTATTTGGTGTCTTTCGGCTGGTGTCACCAAGTTTGTTTTTTCGCGTGATGTCCTCATGATTTAATTTTTTATGTTTGGTGCCCTGGCTTCTTTGAACCATTTGAAGGAAAATAACAAAATATTGAAAATTTCAAATTATATTTTTACAATTACATATATTAATATTTAGGGTTTTTCTAATGAGTGCCCATGGGTACCCATTAGTTACAAATAGATTCCAGCTTTGTTGAAAAGTTAGTTAGTTTTTAAAGTTCATTAATTATTTTATTTTTGTAAAAATTAACTCAATAAATGTCTTCAAAATATATCCACCTTAAAAAACTAACTAACTTTTCAATAAAAATTGGAATCTATCTATTACTAATGGGTGCCCATGGGCACTCATTTGAAAAACCCTAATATTAAATATTTTAAACTCATTTTATTTTCAAGCCAATTTTTTTTTAATGTTGATCACTTTATTCAAAAATATTATTTTTTATTTAAAAATCAAATGAAATATTGAAGCTTGTCGTTTTAATAAAAAAAAGTACAAGGTACACTATTTTTTTATATATAGAAAATTATAATAAAAAGTGTATTTTTTATAAATAAATTTAAATATTAATAAAGAATTTTTTTTTTGAAATTTTCTTGATCACCTTAAAAACTTTACTTTCCAAGCTTTCTTTCCAAACAAGTTTTTATAATAAGTTCAATTGTGTAATTAACTTAAGAAATTAACAAATAAAATATAACCCTGTTTTTTGATTTTTAAAAAACAACTTTCTTATTATTTTTTTAAATAAATTCATGAACTGCATGGAAAGTTTTTTTTATAAAACATAGATTTTAATACTTCATTTGATTTTTGTATATAATTTTTTACGATCTAAATAAAGTGATTAACCTCAAAACATTTTAAGGATTAAATAAACAAAATTAAAATTTTAACATATAATCATAAAAAAACATAAAATATAAAAATTTTATTATTGTGCAATTCTCCTTGATATGGTTAAATGAAAATAGGAACAAAAAAAAAGAAAAATCAAGCTTAAGAACATCAATCGACATAATAAATCGGGAAGACACCAACGGAAAAAGACCAAATTTGAAGAGTGATGAAATGGATTAAAAAAAAACATTGAAGGACACTCAAATAATAAAAAAAAAACTAATTACCACCAACCGGAAAAGAATAAATCTTGATATCAAAAAAATACAATGCATTTATTTTGAAAAAGAAACTGTTGAAGTAAAATTGTGAAAATTGAAAATATGAAATACAAGTACACAATTTAGGAACTTCTAATGATCATAAAAATGTGCGGTTTAGTATAAAAATAAATGAATTACCAAGCATTACAGGGGAAGTCAACTACAAATATATAAGAAACATAATGGGCTAATTAGGTAAGTAGGCTTTTTTATTTTATTGTATACTAACTAGGTCTTTTCTAATTTTCTATTTAGTAAATATACCCATGATTTTTTCCCCCTTTTTATTATCTGTTTTCATACCGGACATTTACATACCGGTCATCTTCTCAACTGCTAGAAGACTTCTCCATTGAAGACTATAAATGAAGATGTCAATTGAAGAAGAAGAACAACAAGCTTACACAGAAATATCAAAAGTCTTCAAGCGATCCAAAGCATCTTCATTTGACCCAAGAAGTTTTTCTTTCTCTTTCTCTACAAAAACTTTATTTCTTAGAGAGGGAAAAACTCTAGAGCTCCATTGGTATATCTCATGAGTGTTATACTCGAGTGTGTGTTACTCTGCGAAGCAACCAGGCTATTATAGCTAGGTTAAGAGTTGAAGCTAGATCGTAGTATGACTACTGTGAGAGAAGAAGGGGATTTCTTCTAGGTTGCACCTAGGACTCTTTGAAGCTGTTAATAGATAGTTAGATCCTACGGGTAAACCTTAGGACGGAGAGTTGGCTGTTAGAGCCGAACTTCGTGAACATATCTCCGTGTGGATCATTTCAATTCCGTACCATATTCTGCTTTATTGTGACTAACTTTGCTTTGCATGTTTACAAAGTCAAGGCCCTTGAAATCACTTTCAAAGCCCTTGAAATCCGGTTGTGTCACAAAGAGCTCAGATCGACATCAAGGCCTTTGAAATCAGTTTCAAAGCCTTGAGATAGGTTTTTGCAAAAAGTTCCCATACTCTATTCAACCCCCCTTCTAGAGTATTTATATCCTTTTATTCACCTTACGGTTCTTCATGCTTGAGTGGTGATTGTTATATTATTTAAAGCATGCGATATTAATTATTACCGACATGTGATTGGCCTCCTTGTAACGGGTGGTTACCACTTGCTGAGCATTCACGAGGGAATCTGAGGGGTTCTTTGGGACTAGGCCAGTGTTGGTATACGGATAAGATACTGAATCATTCCTTATGGTATACGGGGAGGTACGCTGATACCACTCCAGATGGTAAAAGGAATAGAGGCGAGAATGATATGCGTCTCGTGTCACAACCATAAATATGGTTCTGAGTGTATAACGTTATAAAGATAATAAAACGGCAAATGTGTGATAGCATGATTGGTGTTTATTGTGTTTCTAATGTGTGTATGTGCTTATCCATGATCTTATATATAAATTGGTAGCTAACGGTTTATACCGTGTTGTAGATGCTTTGCAGGATTGGAGGACTATAGAGTGATCTGGAAAGAGTGATCAACCGAGGGCTTCCGTACATGTAGGATGTGATTTTGGGGTTGTGCATGTATGGATCTATTTCTTGTACAATTTTGATACTTGGTTGTGGGTTTTTATATGAAATACAATATATGATATTTTAGTTTTATAAATGTTTGTTTTATATTTATTTGTGCCTTATTGTAAGATCGAGTGAACTTGTTGTCAAGCTAGGGTCAGGACCCATTGTGAGGTCCTAGCCTGCATCACTCCAAAACCTATGGATTTGAAGTGTTACAAATGGAGCATCAAAGCCTTAGGTTGACAATAATAGCACGTGCAATCTTCTTGAAAGGCAAAATAGATAAATAAACAAAACCCAAAAGGGGTTTGAGTTTTTAGAAGTATTTTTCTTTAAAAACTTATTCACAATCGATTTGGGATAGAATGTACGGGAAACAATAACTCCTTCCGCGGATCTCATCAGTTTATATATATATATATAGAGTATAGATCCTATGAGAACACCCCCTAACGTGAGAACATGAGAACAAATTCGTAATTATTATTAATTTTGTTACGAATATGCCATATCGTTTAATGTATTATTCGTAGTTATTGTTGGTTGAGTGGATTATTCATAGTTATTGTTGGATTCCTAATTATTATTATTCGTAGTTATTATTATTTTTGATATCTACTCTAAATCTCAACCCTTAATACTCACATCCAACGGTGTACGATTGTTCTCATGTTCTCACGTTAGGGGTGTTCTCATGGGAACCACACCCTATATATATATATATATACATATATATATATATATACACATACATACATACATATATATTGGATTACGTGCGTATTTCTGGACTTGATTTTTATCTATAGCTGAGATGGAATAACAAGTGCTTGGGCGCTCTACGTACGATGTAGACTCCATCAGATACATATTGATTTCTTTATGATGGATCAAGAATAGATAGTTGTGTCATCAATAGAAAAAATAGGTTGAGCGACCTTGAATTC
Source organism: Fagopyrum homotropicum (assembly GCA_033239125.1). Taxonomy (NCBI): domain Eukaryota; kingdom Viridiplantae; phylum Streptophyta; class Magnoliopsida; order Caryophyllales; family Polygonaceae; genus Fagopyrum; species Fagopyrum homotropicum. The sequence continues at coordinate 139,061,476 of BSWB01000002.1, forward strand.
TTATTCACGAACGAATTGGGAAAGCCAACAAAAAGATTAGATTCTTACTTTGTTGTCGGTGCTGCTTTTCCCTATGCATTGGGCCGTCCCCCACTCCTGTGTCGGGACACAAAGGGGCTTTTGTTTTTGGAATATATATGGTATTAGTTGGCATTATACGATTAGATATGCTTATACCCATATGGCTAGCACTAGAGCTACATCTGCAGTAGGACGGGGTAGAGGTAGACCACCTCTTTCTCCGATAGTCATAGGTCAGGGACGAGTTCCCATCGTGATCCGCCGGTAGTGGAAGATAGAGCTGAGCAGATTACTAAGAGTATCGTACCTAGGACTGGGAATGGGATGGCAGCTGGATAGAAAGCTCAGCCAACACGGTTTGATGATACGGATCACATCATGATGAGAGTATGTGAGTGTCGAGCGTATATCCGTCATGTTGAGGAGGCTTTCAAGGTAGGTAGGCATGCCTCAGATCCACTTGTGCATGTTAGGTCATCTGAGATGTCACAGGGGCCGACATAGGTGCCAATTATTCCGGCACGAGCTGCTGAGGTTGCTAGGGTTCAACATGAGCCAAGAGCACCGCAACTAGATTCCTAGTTGAAGACTTTTCACGAGATGGGACTACCCCATTTCGCTGGAAAGGTGGGCCTTGAGGTCGAGCTTTGGATCGTGCATGTGGACTCAGCACTAGAGTCAATCAAATGTCTAGTGGATAGACGGATAGAGTTGATATAGACTGTATTCCATGATTTAGCACAACATTAGTGGAGGACCATGCGGAGTCGGGCACTAGATATGACCAGATGAGGAACCTCATCAAAGAGTGTTTCTACCCTTCCTCATTGAGGAGGGAGAAACTGCAGGATTTCATGGAGGAAGGTTTTGAGGACGTTCCTGTATTTGAGACGATCAAGTGCTTCTAGGAGGAGCTGACATTATGAGGCCCAATTGCACCTCCGGATGACCAACATGTATACTTGTTCTTCCGCAGACTGAGGGAGAGTACTCGAGCCTACATGGAGGGTTTTCACTGTCATTTTCTGATAGACTATCAAGATAGAGCCTCAACATATGAGAGGGAGCGAGCTAGACATAGGAGAGCTTCTTAGACCCGTAGGGTCTGAGAACAGACAAAGGACGGGGCAGACTAGTGCCAAAGCATCAAGATACGGGCAAAGCTAGACTCACAGCCGCTCGAGTTATCAACCGTCTACACAAAAATCTGAGAGGGAACGTCAGTGTTTCGAGTATGGAAGTCTTGGACATATTCGATCTGAGTGTTCGACAGCACAGGTGACTTGCTATACTTGTGGCAAGCCGGATCTACCTTTTTCCGACAAGGCAAGGGTTCTTCACTATAGAGTTCTTTATAACAAGGTGCTTTCCCTGCTAGTGCAACAAGAGGTGGGAAAGGCCGTCTTAGTAACAGACAAAAGGACATCAACAAGTCCTAAATCATCATGCTACTCAGGGTTCTACACCAGGACCGAGTTGAGATAGAGGCCATGGTGGAGGTACCACTGATACTAGAGGAGCTCAGGGCTGAGTTTTTGAGTTGAGGAGCGCCAAGGAGCCAACAACGACAACCACTACAATTACCATTCTGATTAATGGTTTACCTGTTAGAGTACTTCTTGATACGGGTGCTAAGCGCTCATTTATTCTGATGCATGCGTAGAGCATTTGGCCTTAGATACGGTAGAGGGGATACCCTTTATTATAGGGTTACCCGATGGTGGTAGGGTTAGAGTACCTGCAAGATCCATGATTGTCCCATACGTTTGGGAAATCGTGATTGGTTTGTAGACTTCTTTGTCATGTTTTTAGTACATGAGGAAGTCAGTTTAGGAATGGATTGGATAGACCGTCATGGTGTAGTTTTAGATATCGGTAGGCGGACCGTGTTAGTCACTACCGCGGTAGGTGAGATTGAGATTTTATGAGGTTGGGACGTTGGAAAGTCTAGTACTGCCATAAACGCAGTCCGAGCGGCGAGGTTGATTGGGCACGGTTGTGAGGCCTTCTAGTGTTACGCCATGAAGGAGGGTGAGTGTCCGACACTACAGGATATTCCCGTCATATGCGAGTTTATTGATGTTTTCGACGAGCCATCCAGCTTACCGCCACAGAGGAGCGAGGATTTCGGTATCGATTTAGAGACGGGACGAGACCGATCTCGAAGGCACCATATTGTATGGTGCCTATCGAGTTGCAAGAGTTGAAGAGGAAACTCGAGGAGTTTGCAGAGAAGGGCTTGATACGCCCTAGCGTTTCTCCCGGGGTGCACCATTACTTTTTTGTACAGAAGAAGGACGGATCGATGAGGTTGTGCATCAATTATCGAGAGTTGAACAATGATACCATCAAGAACAAGTAACCACTACCCCACATTGACGACCTGCAGGATAACCTACAAGGAGCTTCGGTGTTTTCCCGTATAGATATGAGATCCGGATATCACCAGCTGAGGGTGAGAGAGCAGGATGTGCCCAAGACAGCATTTTAGAGTCGATATGGCCACTAAGAGTTTGTACTGATGCCATTCGGACTCACGAATGCGTCCGCCCCGTCTTTTATGGAGTTAATGAATGGCATCTTCATCGACTTCTTGGGTCTGTTTGTGGTGGTCTTCATTGATGACATCCTGGTGTACTCGCGGAGCAAAGAGGAACACGCAGGATATTTGAGGACGGTGTTACGAGTTTTGTAAAATAGTGAGTTGTACGCTAAGCTCTCTAAGTGCAAGTTCTGGATATCTGAGGTTGCCTTCCTAGGTCACATAGTTTCCACCGAAGGGATCAAGGGTTATCCGGCGAAGATCGAGTTTGTAGCAGCATGAACGACTCTGAAGTATGTCAAGGAAGTGCGTAGCTTCCTTGGCTTAGCCGGATATTACTGTATGTATCTGGAAGGGTTTTTTGTGATTGCCCGACCACTTACCAGTTTGTTGAGGAAGACTACCCGGTTTGTATGGTCCGAGCCGTGTACTCAAAGTTTTGAGGAGCTGAAGAGGAGATTAATTTCTGGTCTTATCTTGGCAAAACCAGAGGGCACTGATGATTTTGTGATGTATAGCTACACATCCAAGCTTGGCTTGGGATGTGTGTTGATGCAGCGAGGTAGGGTAATCGCTTATGCGTCTCGATAGTTTAAAACGTATAAGAAGATTACCCGACTCATGACCTCGAGTTAGCTGCAGTGGTTCATGTCTTAAGGATCCGGCGGCATTATCTATATGGAGTTTCATGCAAGATGTTCAATGACCATAAGAGTTTGAAGTATTTTTACTCAACGGAAATTGAATAACAGCTACAGGAGATGGCTCAAGTTGATCAAGAACTTTGACCTTGAGATTTTATATCACCCCAGGAAGGCAAATGTAGTCGCCGATGCCCTTAGTAGGAAGACGCCTCGAGAGAAGGTGATATCGAGGCTGACAGATCAGCCTCAATTGTAGAGAGATCTAGGATGACTAGAGTTGGACATTCAGTTTCGTGATACAGACAGTCATCTATCTACTTTAGAAGTTCTAACTGCTTTGTTGGGAGAGATCCAATAAAAGTAGGAGACCTGCCCAATGTTGAGACGGACCAAGACAAGATGTCTCGAGGTGAGGCCCCACAGTTCAATATTGGGGTTGATGGAGTGATGAGACACCAAAAGCGCATCTGTGTACCTTCCGGTAGAGAGTTGAGGCAAAGGAATCTGCAGGAGGCTCACAACACACCTTACTTAGTGCACCCAACTGCGAGTAAGATGTATCAAGATGTGAGACGCTCATTATGGCGGGGCTGGCTAAAGCCTGACGTGGCCAGTTTGTGGCCCAAGGTGTAACCTGGTAGCAGGTCAAGATAGAGCATTGTAGACCCGGAGGAGAACTCCATCCACTGCTAGTACCGTAGTGGAAGTAGGAGGACATCTCCATGGACTTTGTTACCGAATTGAGGCCGAGTAGGAACTTTGATGCTATTTGGGTTATAGTTGATAGACTGAGGAAGACGGCATGTTTCATTCCTATTTGGTAAACGTGGCCGGTGAGTCGGCTAGCTTAGGAGCTCACGAGACAAATAGTGAGACTCCATGGGGTACCGAGGAGAATAGTTTGTGATAGAGATGGATAGTTTCACCGGATACTATCCTCCACCTCCAAGGTAGCTGATAGGTGATGGAATCACTATCATTTAGGATAGTTTTTAGAGTCTTTTGATTGCATTTGTGTCGGTTTATGCTAGTAACTCCTTAGTCCAGAAGAAGAAGACTAAAAGAAGCTAAAATAAGGAGTTATAAGCACTTAGGAGTGAAGATCATTCACGAAGCAAAGCTTCTGTTGCCTCACCGCCCCTACGGAGCCCTGCCACCGCCCCTGCGGGTGACGCCTTACACCAGAGCGCTCCTTGCACCTTCACCATCGTCAACCATGAAGTGTGTCACCGCCCCTGCGCCACTCCTTGGCGCCCCTACGGTGACCTGCCCTGATAAAATGAAGACCAGCTCCCCTGCGTCTCTCACTGAGCCCCTGCATGCGCCTCAACCTGGGAGCTGGAAGGCGAATAGGCTGTGTCACCGCCCCTGCGTCGACATAGGGACGCCCCGGCAGCTTGACATCAGAAACGTCAGGAAGTCGAAGGGTTAGACGTTTGAAGAGTATTGAAGATCCACCCCAGCGGAATTGCCTAGCCGCCCCTGCAGCCTTGAAGAAGATCAAGCGTTTTTGCCTTCACCGCCCCTGCGGAGCTGAAGGGCGCCCCTGCGGCTTAAATTCAGAAGCTTTACTCCGGCTGTTTACACCATCTTTATGGCATTAAAGGTGGCTGTTTTAGGTCGGCCATTTACTCCTATTTAGTGCCTTTTGTAGTATAAATAGTCCTTGGTTGATTGCTAGAAAAGAGATCTTATCATCTTGTTAGCCAACAAAATTATCCACTTAGATTGTCTTGCTACCTTGTAATGAGTTGCTAACTCCCTTGCTACATTGGGTTGGTTTGAAGCTGCATTGTTACTTTGGTTGTCAGTTCTTTATAATATAAGTTTTCATTCAGTAATACTTTGTGTCTCCTTGATCTCCATTGTCTAATTGCATGTTTGCTATTGCTTGAGATTGATCACCTTAGGTTCTAAAGTGCATGTAAACAACTAGGATTAATAGGTTCCGGGTTCGGGTCTTTAATCTAGTAGCAACTTTAAGTAATAACGGGTTGTGATTACTTATAGAAAAGGAACACAAATATAAAGATAAGTTTAACGGTTTTAATCTTCTCTTTATATCCCTTAGTCTTTGTTTGAAAGCTAACTTGTTATTTGTTCTTGTAGGTTTACGGAACTCTAACCTGTTAAGTTGTGTTGATGCCGGTTGACTCAACACATATATATGATCGAGACGGGAGATTACTTGAAAACTTGTAAAGGGAACTCACCAAAGTAGCAATTGCATGCTTAGAATCAACCTAGTGTAGATTCATCCATTATTGTCTTACTTGTCGCACTAATCGTTTTCATAAGTTTTTGTGCATCAATTCAACCAAAACCCCCCTTGTGTTACTTGTCACTATAATTGATAATCGCATCTAAAACACCTTACCTTAACTCTCTTGGGTTCGACCCTTATTTAATCACTATACTCGTTCTTAGTGCTAAGTTGGGATTTACTTTTGATTGGGTATAGACGACCATAGAAATACCGTCGGTCAAATTTTGGCGCCGTTGCCGGGGAGTTTTATTGTTTTATTGTTATTATTGATTATTGGTTTGAACCATTTTTATGGTTCAAACCCGTGCTACAAACTCCGGCTTTGCTTCTTTTGATCCAGAAATTGAGAGGACGCACATCCGGCAACGAAGACAACAACAACTTCAACAAGAGATGGCTGACCGTACTCTTCGTTAACTTATGCAGCCCACCTTGGCTTAAAACCCTCTTGCGGTCACTATACCGGCACTAGGGGAAGGAGTCAACTTTGAGCTCAAGCCGGGCCTCATTCAGTTGCTCCCATCCTTCCATGGGCTAAGTGGTAAAGACCCCATCAAGCACCTTGGGAAGTTCCATACCGTGTGTATGAGCATGAAGCCGGCCAACATTACCAAGAACAAATCAAGATGAGGGCATTTGGCTTCACACTCAATGATTCGGCGGATGATTGGTATTACCACCTTCCATCCGGGAGTATCGAAACTTGGGAGAACCTTCACAAGGCGTTCTTGGAGAAATACTTTCCAGCTAAGAAGGCCAATAGCTTGAAGAAAGCTATAAGCAACATCAAGCAAGAGGCAAACGAAACTCTCTACGAGTACTTCGAAAGGTTTGCACGCATCCGATCCAGCTGTCCTTTTCACGGATATTAAACTCAAGATCTAGTCTTGTACTTGTACAATGGCTTGCTAGACAATGAAAGGAGGATCGTCGATGCGGCTTGTGGAGGTAATATTCTTAACTCTACTCCTGACCTTGCTTTGGAAAAGATACAGAAACTAGCGGAAGGGACTCGGAACTTTGGAAGGACCCCGGCTAAGAAAGGAGTTCATCATATGAGTTCCGGGAAGAGTGAGATTTCCACCGAGCTCGCGGAATTGAAGGAAATGGTGAAGAGGCTAACACTTATGGGAACACCGCAACAACTCAAAGCCTGTGGAGTTTGTGCTGACCCGTATCATCCAACGGACATGTGTCCACAAGTCCAGGATGACGATGCTGAGGTAAATGCAATGGGTTATGGACAACCACAACAACAAAGACCTAGGAACGATCCCTATGCACAGAATTTCATGCCAAATTGGCGTGACCAAAAAATTTTTTGTTGGAGGGATCAACAAAACCAACAACAACATCCCCGCCAAGGTAAGTATCACTCAACTGCAGATATGTTGCAGGTTTTGACTAAACACTTTGCTACTCTTGTCCAAACAACAGAATCTAGCATCAAGAACCTTGAGAAACAGGTGGGTCAAATGGCGGAAGCCATTACAAGAATTGAAATTAGGGCCTCCGGCGGATTACCTTCTCAAACGGTTATAAACCCAAAGGTGATGTTGGAAGAGGCTCAATCATAGAGGAAGAATCCCTACGTCGAGCCAACGACGTAAAACAAAGGCGCTGCTCGGGAGGCAACTCGAAGAAATAAGAAGAGGAGTTTCTGTCAAGAAAACCGCCCCTGCGGCTCTAAGTCCCCGCCCCTGCGGTGACACCCTTGGCCAGCGCCACCCCCGTCGCTGGGCCAGTGTCTGCTCACATAGGCCACCGCTCCCGCGGTGACACCCCTACGCCCCTGCGACGGCCACCCTTGACACTCATTTTCAGCTCCGCACCCGGCGCTGAGGCTGCGTACCCCCTCTTCCTTGTCACCGCCCCCGCGTTGACAAACGCCGCCCCTGCGGTTCTGTTAAGGAAAGAAAAAAAATACACTTCCCAAAAATAAACCTACATCTACCGCCCTCTTTACTCCCTCTCCATTCATCCTTTAAAAACCTAGCCGACTCACCTCCCACGCCCTCGCGCCCTCCGGAAGATCTCACACCGCCCTTCCAGACGCTGTTGCGCCACCTCCGACAACCTAGTGTCGCTGCCCCTTTGGAACACCAACCATCTCCACCACACACACCCTCAACCCTTTCACTCTCCCAACTCCATTGTCCCACCTCCAGCGACGTTTGTGACAACAAGGAAGACGCTGGAAAAGCCCTATCGCCACCACCTTTGTCGAACACCCAAATCGCCCTCTGCTCTTCACCCGCCCCTGCGCCTGCAAGCTCCCGCCCCTGCGTCGAGCCGCCCCTGCGCCTGCAAGCTCCCGCCCCTGCGGAAAACACAACAGAGGGTTCATTTCTTACTCAATTTTCTGAAATTTCTAATTCCTTTGATTGTCTCAATTGCAAGAGATGGAGAATCAGAAGAAGTATAGTTGATACAACGCGGTATAGGATTGCACAAAGTCGGGATGTGTATGCAACCCGATTTCTGGACGTTCCTACCTTGGAACAATTGGGTTTGTTGGAAAGCATGCAGGAGCTTCTCAACAACGCCAGGCTCGGGGATTTTTTGACAACAACCGCTCCAACATACCCCGAGCTCAGCCGCCAGTTTATTGCCACCTTCAAAATAGAAACGGTGGACCATGGGTGTGTTGGACTTACATTCAAGTTCAACAAAAGGAAGTACACATTAGACTACACCCAGCTGCAGGAGGCATTAGGGGTGACCATAGCCGCTTCCGACGACTGGTGGGAACCTATTCCGACACCTGATTTGATGGAGTTCTGGCAAGCAGCCACCAAGTCTGAATTTCATGCAGGGGGTGAGTACTTCAATAAATTCACTCACCCTTGTTTGAGGCTCATCTCGAAGGTATTCATGAGTGTCTTCGGTGGACACAAGGAGGAGAATAAGGTTGCTCTTAAGGACCTTCCGTTGCTATACGTCTGCCTCTCCACAAACGACTAGGTACCGGATTGGCCATACCTCTTCCTTACCGCTTTGAAGCGGATTAGGAAGAATGAGCCACGTGATACTGTAGGAGGAGGGATCATCTCCTTGGTGGCTGCACAGGTGATGGATATCTCTACTTTAGAAGACGGATTAGAAGCCCCACTTTATACGGAGGGTATGTTGAGGAGGTGCAGGATCCTCAGGAGAGACGGGGAGCATCGTTTTTGGCTTTCTTTAGCAGATGGGAGTCACATCATATACCTCCCTCGACAACTTCTATTGGGAGACAAGCTCTTTGATCTGTATGTACCAGCTGACCCCGTTCCTCCGAGACGACCTCAGGCACATATTGTTGGGAGATACGCAGCCGGCTCCAGCCGAGCCCCCACCACTGATGAGGAGATGCCGACGGCAACACACGATAGTCAGGCCATGGAGAGTCTGCAGGCTCAGATGACGGCCTTGACTACACAACACCAGGCATGGCAGACCGAGTACCAGCGGTCCATGCTTGAGCAGCAGCAGGCGTGGCTGGCCAGTTTTGCCTCCTCTATGACCACTCACTTTGACCGCCGTCAGGATGCTTGGCAGGCGGCTCATCAGCAGCAGTTGGAGACTCAGCAGTTGGCTTGGCAAGCTAGCTATGAGACTTCATTTAGAGAGAGGATGGAGGCTCAGGAGGGCCGTATCGACACCCTTCTTCGCCGGCAGAAGCACTTCTTCCGTCATTTTCCTTACCCACCGGAGGAGGGTCCAGGTGGTCCATCCGGACCACCCCACTGAGGGGTACATTTCTTTTCCCTTCTCCCACATTTATCTTTGACTCATTTCCACTTTGAGGACAAAGTGTACTTCAAGTATGGGGGAGGGATTGCTTGTACAGTTCATTGAGTTGTTTTGTTTTGTTTTGCATCTTTTGAATTCAGATTGAAATTCACAAAAAAAAAAAGAAAAAAAAGAAAAAGCCAAAGAAAAAGAAAAAGGCATGAAAAACCTTGGATAAACCGAAAACCCGAAAGGGCGGTTTAGGCAAAAAGAAGGTAGTCCGACCAACCTTAGGTTGGTGCAAAATTTGACTTGAGGGAAGTGAGTTCAGGTGAGAAAAGAAGAAGAGTGGCACGGTGAAAACCTGAAAGGACGCCTTGGCAAAATGAGCGACACCGAGTATAGGTTTCCCTTCCGGCATATAGCGACATAAGAAGGGGAGTCATAAGGAGGTTTTCCGGGTAGCCCACTCTTGGAGCAATAAGGATGGTAGTTTCTCTCTTTTTCTCATTTTTCATCTCTTTTCATTCTTTCTTTCTTGGTTTTTCTTATTTTCATTGTCTTTTCTTGCTTACCCATGCTTCTTGAGGCCTTTGAGGCTAGTTGCTGTCATTTGTTTTACTCGGGACGAGTAAAAGGTCTAAGTATGGGGGAGTTTGATAGGTGATGGAATCACTATCATTTAGGATAGTTTTTAGAGTCTTTTGATTGCATTTGTTTCGGTTTATGCTACTAACTCCTTAGTCCAGAAGAAGAAGACTAAAAGAAGCTAAGGAAGGAGTTATAAGCACTTAGGAGTGAAGATCGTTCACGAAGCAAAGCTTCTGTTGCCTCACCGCCCTTGCGGAGCGCTGTCACCGCCCCTGCGGGTGACGCCTTACATTGGATCGCTCCCTGCGCCTTCACCCGCGCCAACCATGAAGTGTTTCACCGCTCCTGCGCCACTCCTTGGCGCCCCTACGGTGACCTGCCCTGAAGAAATGAAGACCAGCTCCCCCGCGTCTCTCACTGAGCCCCTACATGCACCTCAACCTGGGAGCTGGAAGGTGAATAGGATGTGTCACCGCCCCTGCGTCGACACAGGGACGCCCCGGCGGCTTGGCATAAAAAACGTCAAGAAGTCGAAGGGTCAGACGTTTGAAGAGCATTGAAGATCCGCCCCAACGGAATTGCTTAGCCGCCCCTGCGGCCTTGAAGAAGATCAAGCGTTTTTGCCTTCACCGCCCCTGCGGAGCTGAAGGGCGCCCCTGCGGCTTAACATTAGAAGCTTAACTCTGGCTGTTTACACCACCTTTATGGCATTAAAGGTGGCTGTTTTAGGTTGGCCATTTACTCCTATTTAGTGCCTTTTGTAGTATAAATAGTCCTTGGTTGATTGCTAGAGAAGAGATCTTATCATCTTGTTAGCCAACAAAATTATATACTTAGATTGTCTTGCTACCTTGTAATGAGTTGCTAACTCCCTTGCTACATTGGGTTGGTTTGAAGCTGCATTGTTACTTTGGTTGTAAGTTCTTTATAATATAAGTTTTCATTCAGTAATACTTTGTGTCTCCTTGATCTCCATTGTCTAATTGCATGTTTACTATTGCTTGAGATTGATCACCTTAGGTTCTAAAGTGCATGTAAACAACTAGGATTAATAGGTTCCGGGTTTGGGTCTTTAATCTAGAAGAACTTTAAGTAATAACGGGTTGTGATTACTTAAAGAAAAGGAACACAAATATAAAGATAAGTTTAACGGTTTTAATCTTCTCTTTATACCCCTTAGTCTTTGTTTGAAAGCTAACTTGTTATTTGTTCTTGTAGGTTTACGGAACTCTAACCTGTTAAGTTGTGTTGATGCCGGTTGGCTCAACACATATATATGATCGAGACGGGAGATTACTTGAAAACTTGTAAAGGGAACTCACCAAAGTAGCAATTCAATGCTTAGAATCAACCTAGTGTAGATTCATCCATTATTGTCTTACTTGTCGCACTAATCGTTTTCATAAGTTTTTGTGCATCAATTCAACCAAAACCCCCTTGTGTTACTTGTCACTATAATCAATAATCGCATCTAAAACACCTTAACTCTCTTGGGTTCGACCCTTACTTAATCACTATACTTGTTCTTAGTGCTAAGTCGGGATTTACTTTTGATTGGGTATAGACGACCATAGAAATACCGTCGGTCAAATTTTGGCGCCGTTGCCGGGGAGTTTTAGTGTATTGTTATTATTGATTATTGGTTTGAACCATTTTTATGGTTCAAACCCGTGCTACAAACTCCGGCTTTGCTTCTTTTGATCCAGAAATTGAGAGGACGCACATCCGACAACGAAGACAACAACAACTTCAACAAGAGATGGCTGACCGTACTCTTCGTCAACTTACGCAGCCCACCTTGGCTCAAAACCCTCTTGCGGTCACTATACCGGTACTAGGGGAAGGAGTCAACTTTGAGCTCAAGCCGGGCCTCATTCACTTGCTCCCATCCTTCCATGGGCTAAGTGGTGAAGACCCCATCAAGCACCTTGGGAAGTTCCATACCGTGTGTATGAGCATGAAGCCGGCCAACATTACCGAAGAACAAATCAAGATGAGGGCATTCGGCTTCACACTCAAAGATTAGGCGGATGATTGGTATTACCACCTTCTATCCGGGAGTATCAACACTTGGGAGAACCTTCTCGGAAGCTACTCCAATAGCATTGCCCAACTCGTCCCAGTATAGCGGTGTAAGGCATCTCCACCCATAAAGCGCCTCATAAGGAGCCAGCCCGATCGACGCGTGCCAACTGTTGTTATAAAAAAACTCAACCAAAGGGAGGTGGTCTGGCAACACATTCCCCCAATCCAGCACATAGGCTCTTAACATGTCCTCAATAATCTGTATAGTCCTCTTAAACTGACAATATGCTTGAGGATGATAAGCGATCTAGAAGTGGAGGCTCGTACTTAAGGCGGTGTGCACATGCTCCTAGAACTTCGAAGTGAAGCATCCATCTCTATCCGATACGATGGTCCTCGGTACTCCATAGAGTCTCACTATCTGCCTAGTGAACTCCACAACTAACCGACTCACTAGTCATGTTTCTTTTGTAGGAATGAAGTGTGCGGTCTTCGTCAATCAATCTACCACGACCCAGATGGTGTTTAAGCTCTTGCTCGGTCTCATACCGGTGACAAAATCTATGGAAATGTCTTCCCATTTCCACTATGGTAACGGAAGTGGGTGAGGCTCTCCACCTAACCAATGGTGCTCAATCTTGACCTGCTGACAGGCCGCACATTTGGCTACGTATCTAGCCACATCGGTCTTAAGCCCGCCCCACCAAAAAGAACGTCTGATGTTCTGATACATCTTACTTGCACCTGGATATATGGAGTAAGGTGTAGTGTGAGCCTCTTGTAAAATCCTTTGTTTTAGCTCTTTGTCGGACGGTACAAATACGCTCTTGGCATCTCAACACTCCGTCAGCACCAACGGTAAATTGTGGTGCCTCTCCACGAGACATCCTGTCTCAGATCCGTGTCAAAGTCGAACAACTCTCTTGTCTCTGTCGGATTTCTCCCAAAAGATTAGGTAACATCTCCAAGGTAGACAGGTGGTTGTCTGTATCTAGGAACTGGATATCCACCTCTACTCATGCTAGGTCTGTCTATAATTGAGGTTGAGCTGTCATTCGAGCTATCATCTTCTCCCGAGGCGTCTTCCTACTAAGGACATCGGTGACTACATTCACCTTCCCCGGATGCTACAATATCTCCAAATGAAATTCCTTGATCAGCTCTAGTCATCTCCTTTAATGGTTATTCAACTCCCATTGAGTGAATATTGTAAGATCCATGCCTTTTAGGGATCCCGCGACCGTGTCGTCCTTTGCCCGTAGGCGCGCCACTGCGAGTGCGGCTCTACTGGGCCGTGGTCGCGGCATAGTAGGAGAGTCGGCCGTCTTTTTGGCCGACTTACTTTCCGCTTTCTTCTCCTTTAAGTTTTTTCACTCTTCATTTTGAGGTTACCCAATCTCTCTTCAGGCCTTCTTCTTCTTTTACTCAGGTTCACCTTTCCTCTCTTCTCTCTTTCTCTTGATCTTCTTTGGATCTTCTTCAAGATTTGGTGATGATGATGATGTTATGTATGTGTTGTTGCTATGAGAAGCTGGCAAAAGTTGCAGCTTGATTCCTCCTTGATTAGCTGAGAAGATTGGTGAGTCCTTCTTCCATCTCTTCTCTTTCTTCTTCCTTTCTTTTCTTGATCATGGATTCAACAAGTTGATCTAGTTGTTTGGTGTTTTATGGACGTTTTAGTGTGTTGTGGATATGTATGTGGATAGAGGCTGATGTGCGCTGGTTGCTCTGTGTGGTGGAGTGAAGTGGTGGATGAGAGATCTATCAAAGAGCACATTAGAGTTGTACTTTGTTGAGGAACTGCACCCACGCCTTGCTGGTGCCGCCCCCACACCTTTGGGTGTGTCACCACATCCGCGCCTGTGTTCAGCCACAGTCACGGCGTCGGACCCTTGTCACCGCGTCGCGCCTCTTCTTGCGTGCGCCCGCACCTTCTTTAGAACTTACCAAATTCTTTGGTAAGTTCATTCTTCCTTCTTGATCCTTGTCTTTGGGTTTAAAAGCACGTTAGGTGAGAATGAGTTGAGTTTGAGGTGATGATATATTGGATGAATGCGTTGTGAGGCTTTGAGGTTAGATGATGAATGTCGAGGTTATGATTTACAAATGTTGTGTATGATCTTATGAAAACTTTAGAGACTAGAAGTAGAGTCTTCTAGCATTGTGCTCCGATGCTTGATTATATATGCCTTGTGTATCGGATTGTGTATATTCCTGTGGGAATTGGGAGAGTTGATCGATAATCGAGGATATTGTGATATAGGTAAGTTCGTAGAACTTACTTAGGTGTGTTCCTATATGGGATGTATGCATGAGTGGTTATTGTTATATGCTTTATAGAAATTGATATTGATTATTACCGACATGTGATTGGCCCTCTTGTAACGGGCGTTGACCACTTGCTCAGCATTCCGAAGGGAAGTTGAGGGTTTCTTTGGGAGAAGGTACTGAATCATTCCTTATGGTATACGGGGAGTTACGTTGATACCACTCCAAATGGTAAAAGGAATAGAGGCGAGAATGATCTACTTCTCGTGTCACAACCATATATATGGTTCGAAGTGTATAACATTATAAAGATAATAAAACGGGAAATGTGTGATGATGCTTGGAGTTTATTGTGTTTCTAATGTGTGTATGTGCTTATGCATGATCTTATATATGAATTGTTAGCTAACGGTTTATATTGTGTTGTAGATGCTTTGCACAATAGGAGGACTGCAGAGTGATCTAGCATAAGTGATCAGCCGAAGGCTTCCGTACATGTAGGATGTGATTTTGGGGTTGTGCATGTTTGGATATATCTCTTGTACGATTTTAATACTCGGGTTTGGGGTTTTGTATAGATTACGATATATGATATTTCAGTTTTATAAATGTTTATTTTATATTTATTTGTGTCTTGTTGTAAGATCCAATGAACTTGTTGTCAGGTTAGGGTCAGGACCCATTGTGAGGTCCTAACCCGTAGCACTCCGATTCCTAAGGATTTGGGGTGTTACAAATATATACTTCATACTCTTATGGTCTGTGAAGATCTGACACGTAACTCTATACAAATAATGCCACCAAATCTTCAGAGCATGAATTATCGGAACTAATCCACATCATGGGTAGGGTAGTTCTCCTCTTATGTCTTCAGCTGTTTAGACGCGCATGTTATAACCCTACCTCTCTGCATCAAGACACATCTCAAGTCCAGCTTGGATGCGTCACTATAGACCACCAAATCCTTAATGCCCTCCGGTTGTGCTAAGATAAGAGCGGAGGTCAATCTCCTATCCAGCTCCTCAAAACTCTACAGACACGGCTCGGACAAAACAAATCTGGTAGACTTCCTCAGCAAGGAAGTGAGTGGTTGGGGGATCACGGAAAACCCTTCCACAAACCTGCGGTAGTAGCCTTCTAAACCTAGGAAACTGCGTACCTCCTTGACATTCCTAGGAGGTGGCCAATATGCAACAAACTCTATCTTTGCCGGATCAACCTTGCTACCCTCGGCAAAAACTATGTGACCAAGGAAAGCTACCTTAGGCATCCAAAACTCATAGTTAGAGAGCTTAGTGTAGTACTCTCTATCTTGCAAGACTCGGAGTACAGTCCTCAAGTGCCATGCATGCTCCTCTTTGCTCCTAGAGTACACTAGGATATCGTCAATGAAGACCACCACAAACTGGTCGAGGAATTCGATGAAGATTCCGTTCATCAACTCCATGAAGACGGAGGGCGTATTCGTGAGCCCGAATGGCATCACTACAAACTCGTACTGTCCATACCTAGTCCGAAATTCCGCATTAGGCACATCTTGCTCTCTCACCCTCAGATGATGATATACTAACCTCAGAGCAATCCGCAAA
The DNA here is from genome assembly GCA_033239125.1 of Fagopyrum homotropicum. Classification (NCBI taxonomy): domain Eukaryota; kingdom Viridiplantae; phylum Streptophyta; class Magnoliopsida; order Caryophyllales; family Polygonaceae; genus Fagopyrum; species Fagopyrum homotropicum. Next base: position 139,077,136 of record BSWB01000002.1, read on the forward strand.
AACACCGTGGATACATAATGTTGGTCTAGCAAATCGTCGATACGGGGCAACAGTTACTTATTCTTGATGGCCACCATGTTAAGCTCTCGGTAGTAGATACATAATCTCACAGACCCGTCCTTCTTCATGACGAAGAGTATTGTTGCGCCCCAAGGAGATACACTAGGGCGAATGAAGCCCTTCTCAGCTAGCTCCTCGAGTTGCTTCTTAAGCTCAAGCATCTCGATAGGCGTGATGTGGTACGGTGCCTTTGAGATTGGTCTCATCCCGGGCTCTAACTCGATGCCAAAGTCTACACTCCTTTGCGGTGGTAAACCTAGTGGCTCACTGAATACATCTGTGAACTCACTCGCTACCAGAATCTGCTCTAGCACCGGACTCGTACTATCCTTCATCACATAACACCAAAAGGCCTCACAACTATGTCGTTTAAGTCTCGCTTCTCGAACTGCGCTAATGACTGTACCGGTCTTTCCTAGGTCCCACCTCGAAAAATTTCCACATCACTTGCCTCCATGGTGACCATTACGGTCCTCTTACCAATATCCAAAATTGCCCTATGTCGGTCCATCCAATCCAAACCCAATATGATTTCTTCATGTACTAGGTACATGACAAAGAAATCTATTAGCCAATCGTGACCTCCCAACCGAATGGGACAATCTCGAACCTCTAGTGTACCTCTAATCTTACCCCCGTTGAGTAACCCTATAATGAAGGGTCTGCCCTCTATTGTATCTAAGGTCAGTCTATCCACAGATGCATCAGATATAAAAGAGTGTGTAGCACCCGTGTCAAAAAGTACTTTGACAGGTAAATCTGAATATGAATGGTACTTTTGGTCGCTCGTGTTCTCAGCTCCTCAACACTCCTCAACTCAAAGACTCTAGCTTGAGAACCTTTTTGTGCCCGTTGTGCCATCACCACGTCCTTTTCCCCTACCCTGTCCATAAGCGGAATCCTGTGGAGAGGGGTAATATGAGGCCCTCTGCTGCTGATCCCGTGACTGATATTGAGGCGGCCTTTATCCGCCTCTTGCAACGCTAGTAGGTGAAGAACCCTGTTGTGATAGCTACTTGCCCTTATGGCAATATACAGCTCTATGCCTTGGCTTGCCGCATGTAAAGCAAGTCATTGGTAACCTCTTATACTCGCCTCTCATAGGACTGACACCTCCGCAGTTATGACACTGTCGTCTTCTATCAGAATCATGTGTTCACTGTTGAAAACTAGGGCGTCCTTGCGTCTGACTACACCCAAATCCTGTAGCTCTAGCACCCGTACTAGCTAATCTAGTCCTTTGTCGCTTCTCAAGCCCTCCTACCTGAGCTGCCCTCCTTGGACCCGGTCGGTCTCTATCATATGCTGAGTCTCGGTCTTGATAATCCATTAGGGAGTCACAGCGTAAACCCGCAAGATATGCACGGGTACTCTATCTAAGTCTCCGAGAGAATAGATACACATGTTGGTCCTCTAGAGGTGCAGAGTGACCCAATAGTGCTTACTTCTCCTGGAACTTCGTGATCGTCTCTGTCTTGGAAAAAGGTCTGCACCAACTCAACTCGTCGATCCTCCGGGTAATGGATTGCCTCTAGTGTTGTCTGTACATGGCCTAGTCAGTGCTCTACCTCGAACCCCACATTTCCTTTGAAAGGGGGTACTCTCATCTGGTTGAAAGTTTTCAACCAGGAATCCGGTCCCGGTGCTCTCGGCCCAACCCAAGCCCTGTCAAAATCAACAGCTCTAACCGGTGCAGCTATCACTTGCGTCACCCTCTTCCAAACCTCAGCTGATCTCCCAGGTACTAGTGTTGGGGCAGGTCCCCATGTCCTAATGGCCTCCTAGACCCTCTAGACATACTCTCGATACTCAACCGCCCCTATAGACACTCGATCTGAATCGGCCAACTGCTCTCTTTGTGCCCCATACCTTGTAGCGGTCCCAATCCCGACCTTGGGAACAACACTCTCAATAAACTCCTCGGCGATAGCCTCTGCTGCTGGTGAATCAACAATGGGGACTCGTCCCCGAACTCTAGCTACTAGAGGTCTACCTGCGCATCCTCATCCATGGACTGGGTGAGAAAGAGGTGGTCGACCTCTACCTAGTTCTATGACAAATGTAGCTCTAGTGCATGTCATATGCGATGAGGTCATAACTACGTATATGACTATGCTATCATTACTACTCTAGTACAAAGTCTAAAAAACAAGTACAATCCAACATATAAGCTACGCTGCCGAGATCCGTGGAAGTAGTGGTGGTTCTCTGTACATTCTATCGTATACCAACTACACAAGTTTAAAACCAAATTCATTTTTAAAACTCAGACCCCTTTCGAATTCTGTTAATTTATCAATTTGATCTTTAGAAGATTGTGAGTGCCATTGTTGTCAACCTAGAGCTTTGATATCATATTGCAACACCCCCAATACTAGGAAATCGGGATGCTACGTGCTAGGAACTCACAATGGGTCTTGACCCTTAGCTTGACAAAAACTTCATCCGAATCTTGCAACAAGGCACAATTAAATGAAAACTCCAAAATAGATTAAGTTACAAAAGGTTCATCATTCGTAACAGAAACAGACTCTCAACCGAGTTCTACAACAATAACGGGAAAAACAACGATAATAAGAAAAAGCATATCCTGTCCTATAATGTACAGGACCCCCCGGTTGACCACTCCGACCGGATCACTTGATAGCATCTCTAACTTGCAAGGCATCTACACAACGAATAAACCATTAGCTAATATTCTATGAATTAGAGTAACTATAAAAACACAAACACACGTCAAGAAGTAAAACACATAAAAATGCTTTCACACAATTCCAACTATTTCTTTCATTAGGTTATGCACTTTACTAATTCAACTTCTTATGTGTCACGAGAATCTCCTGAAACTCGCCTCAGTCGCCTTATACCAATAGGAATGAATTTGATGCATCTCATCGTTTACCTCTGTGGACTAGTCGCAAAGAACCTCCTAGTCTCCTATAGAACTAGACAAGTTGTCACCGCCCGGTTATCATACACTTGGGCCAATCAACATAAAAGGTCGTTCTAGCATGTTCTTTAACATTTAACATCTAGCACACACTACTATCATAGGTACGCTAACATATAGAAGGCAACTAAGTAAGTCCAAGGGACTTATCAGAATCGAAGATAATCCTAGCTCAACTATCACGCTCAGCTTCCCGTAGGAAAGTACTATATGTCTGCTCGGACAAGGCATTCCAAATCAGCAACTAACTGACATGCTACAAGTCCTCAACTTCTAGTCTCATAAACCTCTACAAGGCTATACCACAATATGCTAGAAGGTTCCTACTCCTAGTCTTAATGATCTCTACAAGATCACACCACACATGCCAAGATGTACCAATCCTAGTCTCAAGATCCTCATCGGTTCAACATCAGCACAACAAGATCCAAAGCTCCTAAACCACCTCAAAACACCGAAGAATCCACAAGCCACTAACTGGAATTCTCACTAGTTACTCTAAGGTCCATCCTAACATGATACTACTACTAGACTAATGACAACAAGATAGGAAGCAAAGTACCAAGAAAGTTGGTACCAACTAGAGACAAGGCGCGAAAGAAGAAATAGGAAGGCACGGGCGCAGTGACAAGCTTCAAGACGCCGCGACCGTGGTGACACTTAGGCGCGGAGGCGGTGACTCTGGCGAGGCGCGGGTGAAGGGAAGGATGGGCGTGGGTGCTGGTGAAATCCAAAAACGTCACTAAAATTTCTTCGTCTACATGATCCCTCTATGGATCGTCTCCTTCGAATTTAGGGTGCACACTGCTTACTAGACGTCATCAGCACACCACGTAGAAGGGACACGCATGACAAGATTCTAATGCTTCCTAGACATCATTAGCACACCACGCAGAAGGGACACACATGACAAGATTCTAAGGAAGACATCAAGACAAGAAAGAAAGAAGAAGGAGGGGGAGAAAGAAAAGAAAAAAAAGAAGGAGTTTGCTTACCACAATAGACGGTTCGTAAGGCACCACTTGTTTCCTCAGGATACAATCACACGAGGAAGATGAAATCGCCAATCTGTTGATTGAAGGAATGAACAAGGGAAGAACATTTGAGAGGATGAAGGGGAAGATGAAGGAAAAAAGTTTACGTAAGAGGGAAAAGAGAGAGCGACTGTTAGGCTAGACTAGGTATAGGGATATGGTAGCCCAAGAAGAAGAAAGATCGAATCTTCTAAAGATGAAAGAACGAACGACGGTTATAAACAGATCTTTTGAGATTTGTTGCAAACCGCACCTGCAGGCTCTTGGGGCCGTGGGGGAGGGTACTCCCTTTCGGCACCACTCTTGTGGTTTCTGAAGGAAGTCTTAAAGCATGATAACCGGAACAAAAATTCCGGTTATTACAAGGTGCGGGTGAAATTCCCAAGCTTTGAAGGAAGATGTGACCTAGATGTGTACATGGCATACCAAGATGGATCAAATATTATCTTGCCATAACTTTGGTGAGGCAAAGAGGGTCCAACTAGCCGCCCTTGAATATAATGGATATGCTCTTGTGAGGTGGGACAACTTGGTTATGATGGGAGAGGAATACTTGATTTGTCCATAGCTACTTGGGAGCATATGAAGGCCTTGATGAAAGTCCACTTTTTATCTTCATAATACACAAGGAATCTTAGGCAAAGGCTTGATAATCTCAAGAAAAGAAGCATGAGCGGATAAGAGACCTACAATGCCATACAAATGGCCATGGTAAAGACCAATGTCAAGGAAGAATAAGAGGGCACAATGGCAAGATACCTTAGAGTCTTTAATTAAAACCTTGTTAATGAAGTTGATCACTATCCTTTTAGGACTATGGTGGAGCTATTTCATCCAGCTATCAAGGTGGAGAAGAAAAGCAAGAAGTAAAAAAATTGATTGCATACAATCCAACCCTTACAACGCTAACGGCTACATCTCCTCATGGACCACAAGAGAGTACTTCTAACTCTTCTTTTAGATCTCTATATATTATTGTTGTAAATGTCAAGGTAGATGTCATATGACTAAGGATGACCCCAAAATAAATACATTGTTGATTAATCTCTTAGGGTAATATGAATTTGAAAATTAGCATGATGATGATTGTGTTAATAAGTCTATCTTGCATGAATCTAGTAAAAATAATGATGATCATGATGAGATGGAATATGAACATTGTAAATCCTTGATTTTTAGGAGAACTTTACATGTTAAACTTGATCAATGTGAGGATAATTAAAAGGAGATTTTGTTTCATATTAGATGTCTTGTTAAAGGGGAAGTTTGTAACATGATCATAGATGGTAGGAGTTTTTGTTATATTGCTAGAATCTAAATGATATATAAGTTACAATTGATAACTTTTTACCACCCTAGGCCATATAAACTCCATGGAATGAATGATTCTGGTAAATTAAAAGTGAATAAGCAAGTTCAAATGACATGTACATTAGTAAATCATATAAAAATTGTTTTATGTAATGTAGTGCCTATGAAAGCTTGTCATATTTTTATATTAGGATGTCTATGGCAATATGATAGGAAAATGATGCATGATGGTCATACTAATATGTATTCCTTTGTGTTTAATGGTAAAAATGTAACACTAAAACCCATGAATCCAAATCAGATTTTCAAGTATGTTGACGAGAAGAAGGAATTTGACTTGTATCAAAGAGAAGGCAAGGAGAAGCATGTAAAGGCACGGCTAGAAAGTGATAATACGTGGCTGGAAAATGTATATCCACAACAAAGCAATGCAAAGCTCTTAGTGTGCATTCATCTAGAGCCTTTTGGTCTCTAAGTAAGAGATACAATTTGAGTATGTAGCCTTACACACCATTCTTAGGTGTGTGAGCATTGGGATAGTCATCGTGGGTGACGAATTTATGGACACCATAGCCACGCCTTACCTTGCTAGATTGTTGATCAAGACGACTAACCCAATTGTTGTGATGTGAGGTAAGCATCTTACTTTGTTGTGTGTTAATATGAAAGAAGCTTGTCTAAACTTATATATGTGATAATCTCATTACCTTGTTTAAGATGCTTAGAAATTGGCTACATTACTTATGTACTAGTGATTAGGGGTGAGAAAAATATCCTATCCACCTAATATGATCTAGAAAAATCCGAATTTGGATACATCCTGTAATTGGTCATCCAAGTCTATTCCGATCCAAGAATATTTTTTCATATCATCGTTTCGGATGCGGATCGAGGTTTTGAGAAAATTTCACATTGGATATATTCGATTGGTCTAGTAATAAATACTCGGATATGTGGATTGAATTCCGGATTGAATATCCAATCTGGATAAAAAAATGTCAAATATCCGGATAATCTCTTCCAAGGATTTTTATTTTAATCCCCATCTTAGACTATAATGTGCTAGACATTGAGCATATTAAGGACATATGTATTACACATGCTGATTTTGGTGATTTTCATATGCATTGTCTGCTAGATGACTCTTGGAATGAGTTTTACTTGTTCAGAGAGTTCTTAGTTAAGTGTGATCATGTGTGCATCCTTAGTTGTTACCTTGGAGTTTTAAAAAAGGAAAACACCATCATGGTTGGTGTAATGGGTCATTTGGAGAGATACAAGCTTTATGATAAGTTGCAAACTCACTCTTATTGACAACAATTGGTTAAGGATGTAGTTCCTAAGTCTAAGAAATGTTTGGAGAGTCTTTTGAGCATTTTAGGACTGATACCATACAGTTGTTGGATAGTAGAGGATTGGATAGTCCTCTGGGAGTCTTATAACTAGGACTTATTATGGTTTTAACTAGAACTAAGAAGGGGAGAGATCATATCTTTAAGGTTGTAGCATTATCCCTACAGAGTTTGCCTATTCTAGGACTTTTCATCCATATCCATCTTTGGATTATGTTGACTATGTTGATGGCTTGTTTACTTTAACCATTGTTGACCTTACACCATTTACTTTGAAGAAGCGAGTGAGTTTTAATAATGTAATATAAGTTGAGATCGTCAATAAGAAAGGGGAACACAAGGCGTATGTTCAAGAGGTGTTGGACGACTTAGAAGTCTTGAATCGAAAACCGGAATCGGATGCTTTGATCTCTAGAATCCTTTTTCTCAATTAATTACATAAAGTCTTTGTTTTTATCAATTGTTGCATATTGTTCTTTGCTATATTGCTTATTCTTATTTTAATTTCACCAAATCCTTGTGTTCGACCTTGAAATACTTGCTTTTACTGCAATTGATCCGTACAATGTGGATTCGTTTTGCTTCTATTCTTGGTTATAAATTTAAGACCTTTGCGCACACCCTTTGGAGCGAACAGTCATAGAATAAGCCGAGAATATAAAACATATATGAATACTTTGTGCCAACAAGAGTGCGCATGTTCCAACTGTCCTTAAATATTTTTAAATGAATTCAACCAGTCATCTATAGTAACCAAAAACACATAATAACAAAAAAATGTATAATAACATTCTAAATAACTACAAGTTCGCTGATAACAAAATACGCACAATAACATATTAAATTGCTACAAGTTTACAAAATGTTTCTTGGTGGATGTAGGACGTAAGACCACCATAATTTGTACGCAAAATGTCCCTATATGAGTGCCAATCAACCAAGCCGCACTTCTAAATCCCTCTATGCTAATCATCAGCTAATGTGTCGTCCAACATGAATGTGGCACCTGTATTGAGGCAAACCTTACCCTTACTGGGTTAACTTACTCACTCTCAAGACCGGTAATAGGTTAGTGTAATGACTTGTTGCTTAGAATGCGGTATCTTGCGTTATTCTTTTTTGAGGACTTTGTCTTCCTTTCGTTATCTTGTACTCCCCTTGTATAGGTTGGGGAAGGGTCGGGTGGATTATTACCTTAGGGAGCTAAATCAAAGATCTCGATAGTCTTGTGAGTGCTTGATAAACTACTATTACAATTTCCTTTAAGAAGTATCAAAGCTTAGATGTGAGGCCTAACAAACAAAACGGTGGATACTTCGACTAGTTGGATAGAAGGTGACGACCCTAATGAATCGAATATGCAAGGAGACATTATTCTTTCCTATTTTTTTGATGAAAGTATTCTTGCCAATTTGAATTGCAAGTTGATAGGAGCTAGGTCTATTTCCAAAATGACGATATTACCGGATCTAGCTGTAATAGAAACAAAGGAGGCTCTAGCTGTAATACCCGAAAAATTTAAACTCTGGTTATTACCGGATCAAACCGGATTTCGATCCACTAACCCTCCGCCGGCCCAGTACAGAGGAAGAGCGGGTTGCTGCTCCTTTTTTACTCTCCAGTCCAACAACACTTTCCTAACCCACTCCCATAGCCTAATTACTTCCCTAATATATCTCCTAATTATCCTACACTCTCCTAATCATATCCCCATCTTCCGCTTCCGCTTAAACCGGATCTACCACCCTGCAACACACGTAACCAGCACCAAAGTGAAGGGTTTTTTCCCCCTTCTTTCCGCCGCTCTCTCTCGTCAACAACGGATGTCACAGCCTCGTGTTTTCCTCAAGACAGCAGCGCCGCCACACCACACACCAGACCACCGAACAGGACGAGTCTCCCAGCCGGAACCGCTATACCCTGCAAGAATGTGTAGGTGTCCCTCCAGATCAGAACTCGGAACGCCGAAAAGGTTCTTGCCCTCCTTCTCACGATTCTTCGCCGAGCCTTGACGCCAGCCTAGGGTGAACGAGGATAGGAGAGACGAGTCAGACCGACGTTGATAACGATCCGGCTCTCGACGACAGTGCATCTTCGAGTCGGGATAACGCTCACCTGCCAAGGCGGAACATTTGTGTTGTACGGGTAAGCCTTATTCTTCAGTGCAGTGTACCTACACATGTATATATAGATGTAGGAGATAGAAATAGAGAATATAAGTATATTTTTGTCGGAGTGTAGTTATGTGTATATGTACAGATGAATGAATTGGAAGATATGTATAGATGAAATAAATTGGAAGATTGAGTATATATATGTACGCACCAGTGATGTATATATATATATATAAGTGTACGAATGGTTTGTATAAATAAGTATATATATAAAAGTATAGTATAGTATAGTATATATATATATATATAAGTGTAGGATATATATATATATATAAGTATATATATATATATAGGTAAATAGGTGTCCTTAACTAGAACCTTGTTCGTATGTGGGTTGGAACGTGCGGTATAGTAATAACCGAGAAGGGCTAAAATTTATAGTTAGTACGGCCGGAGTAGTGTATTCTAGTTATGAGAGTTGCGGTGGGTTCTATGGGTGAGCATATACTAACGTTAGGATAACAAATTCTACTTATTAGAATATCTTAAGGACTCTTTATGCAGGCATAAGCTAAACTCGTATAGGTTCTCGGTTTCTACCTAGAATAGTTGTGAGGGAGTTACCTAAACATGGGAAAGGAATGACGTTGTTCTCTTTGACGAGTATGTTTAGGATTTGATCTTAGACCTATAGTAGCTAAGGGTAAAAGTAGGACCTTAGCAACCCCTTTGAAATTCTAAAACCTTGTTAACTTTATAATCTCTAGTAACTATCCTTGAGAACCAGATTTTGGAAATAAGTTCTAAAAGAAATTATTATAATTTAATGATAGACTTTTGAGAATTTTCGGGATTAGGGGTAAAATAGTCTCTTACCTTAAGAGAGCTGTTTTTCGTAATTTCTCCTCATGAGATTGTACATATTAGAAGTTATAACTTCTAAAAGTATGGGATGTGATTTTGATCCACATGCCTTATTTGACAGGCGTTTGAGTTACCACGAGTATGGACCGAGTTGAGATTTGATAGAGTGTGATTTGATTCAGGTAAGTCCTTGCGACTTACTTAGCTGGTTTCTGGATATTAGTTGGGTGATGATGGTTGTGTGTGTACAATGTGTTTTATAATAAATAACAACTTGTTAGGACGACCGTGGTTATTATGTTTTAAGGCCCAAGTGTATGTATAACGGGCCGTGACATCACTGCCCAGCTCTGCCAGGAGACTGGGAGGTTCTCTATACCCAGACCATACAGGTACACGGTGAGATGCATCGGATCCACTCCTGATGGGTACACGGGGGCGGAGGCGAGGTTTGGGAATCCCTCGTGTCACAAAATAAGTATCATTAGAGTGAATGACTTAAATGAAGATAATGAATGAATTGTTTGAAAGTATGATGAGTGTTTATTATTTTATGTGTGTGTGTGCTATTATTATTCTCCTAATGTTTAGATAACTAGCTAATGGTTGTTTTGTTGTGTTTTTAGATTTACTGCAGGTTAGAACAGCAGCTGAGTGATCCGGAAGTAGTGGTCAACCGGGTCTCCGTACTCTTTAGAGTGGGGTTGGGTGTTTACCTTGTGGTTTCTTTCTTCTTGTTAAAGATAGTTAGTCTTTTTGTGGTTTAAGTACTTTAGGCTGTTAGACGTTGTTGCATTCATCTCATAAAAATACTATTTCATAAATTTTCGGTTTTCTTATTTGTGTCTTGTTGCAAGATCCTAGTAATATTGTTGTCAAACTACGGTCGGGACCCATTGTGAGGTCCTAACCAGTAATATCCCGGGTTCCGAGAATCCGGGGTGTTACAACATGGTATCAGAGCGAGGTTGGCAACAATGGCACTCGAAATCTTCTGAAAGACCGAATAAGTACTTAAGCAGAACCCGGAAAGGGATCTGAGTTTTAAAAAGGATTTTTGGTTTTCAAATGCATGCATAGTCTGGTTGGGATTAGAAAGTACGGCTGACCACCACTACTACCGCGGATCTCAGTATGCTTAGTATGAACTTTAGGTTTTTACTTTATGTTGACTTATTAGCTTGTTTATAAAGATATGTGATATATAAAAGTATATGCCGAAGATTAGTAGAAATTATAGTTATGTTATGTCCTTAACGGAGATAACATAATGAGTTTCTCACTCCGTTGACACACCTAAGTATATTTGAAGGGTTTCAACTTAAGGATAAGTACGCTCAGCTTATGAGCATTAGGGTAGGTGAACGTCCGGACATTTCCTTTGAACTTGTTGAGGAATGTTGAGGCGGAAAAGTGAAGACCAAAAGACAACGCCAACGACAATAGCAAGAAGAAGATACAACCAACTCAACAGGGTCAAATGAAGGAAATGCATGAGAGAAGTTCCGGAAAAGCGTTGGTTGACCGGCAATTATACAAATTGGGAGAGGCAACCCATAAGTTCTTTCAAGTGTGGTGGAAAGCAACGTTACAGACAAAGAAGATGGCGGCAGAAACAAGCATAGGTGTGGAAGTCAAAGAGAGGTGGTAAGGACTCAGACAAAGATATAGGATTCAAGCTCACTGACGGACCAGAAGGTGAAAGTTGATGCCAGGAACAGAACAGAATATGATCACCTCGACAGTATACCTGACACCACAATCAAGATGGATAACCGAGATAGTCAAAAGCATAGAAGTCAACACGAAATACATTGTCCATCCAAATATGACGAATCAAAGAGCAGCAAATTGGAAGCTTACGCGTTGTCATCAAGTGAAAGGTAGATTTCACCAACATGGAAGCGGAGTGACTTTCTAGAAGACAAGTGAGTGACAGCAAGGGTCGTGATACAAATATCCAAATCATAGAATCCTGAAAGCAGAGTCAAAGGGATCACTATAAAGGCAGCATTATAATACCAATCAAAGAAGGAGAGTTTGTGAGAATGATCTTGACATACCCGAAGGCCCACAATAACCTCCCTCTCACAAGTGGACTTAAAATTTTCAACACCAACGATTTACCCCGGGGAACCACGAGCAGTTGATGGATGAGGTAAAAGTAATCGCGAAGATGCATATACGAGCTATCGTGGGAGAATTGATGAGTTCGTTGACGGTAGATGAATGATAAATCTAAACTCGGAAAGAGTATAACACCCTTATAGTACGAAAGAGAAGTGTAGATTATAGAAGAGTAAAAAAAATACAAGCGGAGAAATTGGAGAAGATAAATTTTCAGCAGGTTTATCAAATTTTAAAGAGAGAGAAGAAAAGTAAGCCTATGATCTTGTAGAAGGTCAACTATGACTACTTGGTAACAACTGGGACTTTACACGTGCGGGCTAACTACTGGTGACTTGTTGTCAGATAATAAGAATAACCACAGAGTTACAAAAGAATTTATCGACATGTGGAGGAATTCTTAAAGCGACCAATTGCAGCAACCGTGAAGTCAATCAATACGAGTGCTAGTAACACTGAATAAGTTCAAGTGAGTAACTCTAAAGAGAATTGACGGTCCGAAATGACCCCTTATATCAATAATGGTATAAAAAGAATTATTGTGAGTAGTTGCTTGTCTACTGACTAAGGAAAGTGTTACAAATCACAGTTAGTACAGATGAATTCGTATAAGAAGAACCAGAGAGGTAAGAAGAAGCAGATGATTTTGACCAAGTCAAACATCAGTCCGGACAGAGGGTACGTACGTAGTATACCACACAAATGAGATTGATGGTGTACTTTCGAGAAAAAGTTGGGGTCAATCTTCGAGATTTACAAAAGAAGCCCTTATGACTAAAGATGTGACACATAATAATTGGAATTATAGAGGCGGCACAAACAAAAAAAATATAATTTAACGCCGCGCTGAAAAGTCTTATCGAGTTTTGAGGTGATTGTAAATTGAACCTACATCTTTGTTGGAAGAGACATCATAAAGAATTTAGAGTGCAATGGTGGTACTCCAATGAAAATTTAAGTTAACCATGACAACCAATAATATGTAGATGGAGGAGTAGTAGTGGGATTGCATACAAATGATGTACTAGAAGTCCATTCCCGACTGATCGCATATGAGTTGATGGAAGTAATCAGATCAATCAATGTGGTTCGTAAAGCGAGTACAAAAAAAAAACTCAAAGGGGTAACTATCTTACTAGGGGTAAAGATTTAAAGAAGGTAAAGCGACACGAGCATAAGGACAACATAATAAATGCGAGTCAAGAACTTTGATTTTGAGAAAATCATATAAAACTGAGGTTTCTTATGCAAATGGTACCGATAGGTATTTAATGAAAGTCATACTATCGGACCAATAACGCTAGGATGGATAAAGTGTAAACCAAAGGAATAACTTAACCAGTGAGAAGGAAAGTCATGTTACAAAAGGCGGGTCTTGCTAAATTGGAATAAAGTGTTGAGATGAGGATGCTTTGTAGAATCTATGCAAGAGTACAACGTAACTGAGGTTCCAACATGAAATGGGCAGTAATGATCAACTGAAAGTTGAGACCGATTCATGGGAGAAAATTGTTATAAGACGAGTTACCTAGTAGAAGAGTTCACAAGACAAGCATGAGAGACCATCATGAGTTGTTATTATTGTATCGGTGTAGACTCATTAACGCACCTCGGAAGTTAGGAGCTAAATAGAAGACGCCGTGTCAAGATTTTAAATAGGTCAAGGTGAGGACTTGTAGGCCAACATGATGTGCTCTACGTTAGAGTTCAATGGGATTGTGGAAGAATAACCACATTGAGGAGTCTTGACGAGTAGTACATAGAGGTCTGGCGGGACCTAAAAGAATTCCGGGAAAGTCTAAGACCGAACGCTCCAATCGCTCCAAGGAGCCGTAACCGGTGAGTTGTTTTGCTGAGGAGTTCCTAGACCCATTTGGAAAACCCAATGGGAGACGAAGACAATAGTTTCGACAAATAAGGACAGTTTATCTCGAGGTTTGGATAGCCAATACACCCGGTGCAAAGTACGAACTTTCACTTTACCATAGTAAATTATCCCTAGAATGACGATTGGTTTGAGAGGACCTTGCCGTTACTAGAAAGGAAATTATTGAAGAAAGTTTGGTAGATCATCCTGACTCACGGAGGATACCATTATGAGTTATGAGAGACAACAAATTGATCAGGGTAGCGCAGCGGAAGCGTGGTGGGCCCATAACTCATAGATCAAGAAACTCAATAATATTATATCTATGACCTTGAGCTAAAGAATTTGAGATCTTTAGGGAAACCTCCACTGGGAGTGTGACTTTGGTTTTCAACAAGCTGAAGTTTGACAATAGGTAGGTGTTGAGTCGTATTAGAGAGACAAGACCAAGTGAGTGGCCTTACAAAGGGCATTAGACACTTAGTAAAGTGTCGGGAGATGTCTCAGACCATTGTATTAGATGCGATAGTCGGGATCTTCCAAAACGTCGGGAACAATTGGATTTAATAAAAGGAATACAGTTCCGTAGTCATTTTTGGAAAGTCGTCAAGAGTATTTGAAAGGAAATTAAGGAATGTGACCTTGCAATATCTTCAGGAAGATTTGGAAGTTAGTAATCGACTGACACTCTTACCCAACGTTCACGTGAAACAATTAAAGAATGTATACGAGACCCAGGACATGTCATTAACCATGAGGATTTAATAGTTGAGCCAGATCATATTTTTGTAGAGTACCCGGTAGCTGTCCTGGAGCGCAGTACTAGACGTCTACGGTCCAAGAAGATACCGATGTTGAGGATCCAGTGGTCTAGACGAGGAGCTGATGAGGTCACTTGGGAGACAGAGGAGAGTATAAGACGTAATTATCCCGAGTTCTCTGCGGGGTTAGATGTTACTTCTGTATCGGCGAGTTAGTACTCGGATGTTGTGTTGTTTGACCATTCATGTTTTTTATATTGGATTGAGTGATTATGTTTTATGTGATATGTGTCCGAGTATGATGATTGAGTAGTTGCATGGTAGAAAACAAAAATTTTTATGAAACTAAGCTATACAAAGAGAGTCGTTTGATTAAGTACATTATTCTAAGTTTCGGGACGAAACTTCTTTTAAGAGGGCACTGATGTAATACCCGAAAAATTTAAACTCTGGTTATTACCGGATCAAACCGGATTTCGATCCACTAACCCTCCGCCGGCCCAGTACAGAGGAAGAGCGGGTTGCTGCTCCTTTTTTACTCTCCAGTCCAACAACACTTTCCTAACCCACTCCCATAGCCTAATTACTTCCCTAATATATCTCCTAATTATCCTACACTCTCCTAATCATATCCCCATCTTCCGCTTCCGCTTAAACCGGATCTACCACCCTGCAACACACGTAACCAGCACCAAAGTGAAGGGTTTTTTCCCCCTTCTTTCCGCCGCTCTCTCTCGTCAACAACGGATGTCACAGCCTCGTGTTTTCCTCAAGACAGCAGCGCCGCCACACCACACACCAGACCACCGAACAGGACGAGTCTCCCAGCCGGAACCGCTATACCCTGCAAGAATGTGTAGGTGTCCCTCCATATCAGAACTCGGAACGCCGAAAAGGTTCTTGCCCTCCTTCTCACGATTCTTCGCCGAGCCTTGACGCCAGCCTAGGGTGAACGAGGATAGGAGAGACGAGTCAGACCGACATTGATAACGATCCGGCTCTCGACGACAGTGCATCTTCGAGTCGGGATAACGCTCACCTGCCAAGGCGGAACATTTGTGTTGTACGGGTAAGCCTTATTCTTCAGTGCAGTGTACCTACACATGTATATATAGATGTAGGAGATAGAAATAGAGAATATAAGTATATTTTTGTCGGAGTGTAGTTATGTGTATATGTACAGATGAATGAATTGGAAGATATGTATAGATGAAATAAATTGGAAGATTGAGTATATATATGTACGCACCAGTGATGTATATATATATATATAAGTGTACGAATGGTTTGTATAAATAAGTATATATATAAAAGTATAGTATAGTATAGTATATATATATATATATATATATATAAGTGTAGGATATATATATATATATAAGTATATATATATATATAGGTAAATAGGTGTCCTTAACTAGAACCTTGTTCGTATGTGGGTTGGAACGTGCGGTATAGTAATAATCGAGAAGGGCTAAAATTTATAGTTAGTACGGCCGGAGTAGTGTATTCTAGTTATGAGAGTTGCGGTGGGTTCTATGGGTGAGCATATACTAACGTTAGGATAACAAATTCTACTTATTAGAATATCTTAAGGACTCTTTATGCAGGCATAAGCTAAACTCGTATAGGTTCTCGGTTTCTACCTAGAATAGTTGTGAGGGAGTTACCTAAACATGGGAAAGGAATGACGTTGTTCTCTTTGACGAGTATGTTTAGGATTTGATCTTAGACCTATAGTAGCTAAGGGTAAAAGTAGGACCTTAGCAACCCCTTTGAAATTCTAAAACCTTGTTAACTTTATAATCTCTAGTAACTATCCTTGAGAACCAGATTTTGGAAATAAGTTCTAAAAGAAATTATTATAATTTAATGATAGACTTTTGAGAATTTTCGGGATTAGGGGTAAAATAGTCTCTTACCTTAAGAGAGCTGTTTTTCGTAATTTCTCCTCATGAGATTGTACATATTAGAAGTTATAACTTCTAAAAGTATGGGATGTGATTTTGATCCACATGCCTTATTTGACAGGCGTTTGAGTTACCACGAGTATGGACCGAGTTGAGATTTGATAGAGTGTGATTTGATTCAGGTAAGTCCTTGCGACTTACTTAGCTGGTTTCTGGATATTAGTTGGGTGATGATGGTTGTGTGTGTACAATGTGTTTTATAATAAATAACAACTTGTTAGGACGACCGTGGTTATTATGTTTTAAGGCCCAAGTGTATGTATAACGGGCCGTGACATCACTGCCCAGCTCTGCCAGGAGACTGGGAGGTTCTCTATACCCAGACCATACAGGTACACGGTGAGATGCATCGGATCCACTCCTGATGGGTACACGGGGGCGGAGGCGAGGTTTGGGAATCCCTCGTGTCACAAAATAAGTATCATTAGAGTGAATGACTTAAATGAAGATAATGAATGAATTGTTTGAAAGTATGATGAGTGTTTATTATTTTATGTGTGTGTGTGCTATTATTATTCTCCTAATGTTTAGATAACTAGCTAATGGTTGTTTTGTTGTGTTTTTAGATTTACTGCAGGTTAGAACAGCAGCTGAGTGATCCGGAAGTAGTGGTCAGCCGGGTCTCCGTACTCTTTAGAGTGGGGTTGGGTGTTTACCTTGTGGTTTCTTTCTTCTTGTTAAAGATAGTTAGTCTTTTTGTGGTTTAAGTACTTTAGGCTGTTAGACGTTGTTGCATTCATCTCATAAAAATACTATTTCATAAATTTTCGGTTTTCTTATTTGTGTCTTGTTGCAAGATCCTAGTAATATTGTTGTCAAACTACGGTCGGGACCCATTGTGAGGTCCTAACCAGTAATATCCCGGGTTCCGAGAATCCGGGGTGTTACACTAGCCCTATAGGGTCGTGGTTTGTTTTATTTATTTATGTACGACTTTATCGTCCTCTTAGTATGAAGATAATTTACGTAATAAAATAACAATTTGTTACATGTTATAAGATATAAGAATTGTGAGAATGAAAAGAATACGAGTTTACCTCATATATATAGGTGATTTTCCGGCGTTTGATATCAACGGTAATATATATGGTCGTTGGCCAAAGTTCAAATTTGACGAGTTGCAATTCCTATGCCGGCAAACGACTACACTCAACCATGTGCCAACGGCCTTTAATTACCACTCCCACCAATAGTGCCGGCCGCTTGCACCAACGCTCGTCATGCACTGTTGGCATGCGATTTATGTCGGAAATTGGTAGATCGAGGGGCGCGTAAATAACACTTCTATTTTTATACGTTTATCTCTCCTTATATTTATTGACTTGATTTTTTTTATAGCGTATATCCATTTGTGTAAGCTTATCGTTTTATGATTTATTACTTCAAGGGAGGATATGTTTACACGCATACATAAATGTATGATATATTTACCCAATTTATTTTTCATTTTAAAAAAATACGGTGCACCTAGATTATTTTCAAGGTACAACTTACCTTTTAACACATGATCTTATCTTTGTACGTACATCTGAATTCTTCATGGTCAAGTTGTGGAGAAAAAGTAATATAAATAGACCATTTTTTCTTCATTTCTAGACACTCAATACAACATAACAACAATAAAAACCAATAAAAATATCATCGATCCAAGGACAGAAGTAGTCCCAGATGAAGAACAATTCTTCCTCTAGTTCATCTAGCAATATGAATTTGAATGATGACTATGGTGACCTCAAGAAACCTGATTGGATGCCTAGTGATTGGTTGATGAAAGTTGAAACACATCCTTCTGGCCTTGGAGTTGAACGGAAAGAAAGGGTGATTTTTATTGTTTTGATGTTTTAACTTTTTGCTAAATTATGTGTTTTGAGAAAACAAAACATTTATCTCAACCTAAGTTGCTTTAAATAACTTTCGAGCATGTTTTTTCATACAAAAGACATCATTATCTATTGTTGTAACTAATTTCACATTGTTTTTTAAATTGACAATGTGCATGAATTGATATATGGTTTAAATCAATATATGCTTTAGAATGAAATGAAGTTTGCATGACACACACGGAACTTGTGTTGGAGTATTTACTTTATATTTTAAATACAATATTTTAGTAAAAGATCATACTTGGATGTGTGATTAGTCTAGTAAGTCAAAGAGGAACACTTCTAACAATACCTTTTGTTTTCGTCAGTACTATAAAGATCCAGAGACAAACCAATGGTTGAAGTCCAATGAGGTGTTGTCCGTCTTGAAAACTCAGGTAAATGGATCCGGAAAGAAGACACCCGATGATTTTGATTTTGATTTTGAGACTACTATAAGTAGTTTTATACAAAAATTTTAGACCCTAAATTTATGAAATTAGCCATAAATACTATTTAGATGTGCATTCCATGTTGATTATAAATATAGATTGAGCATAATATATATGATAGGTGGACTACCATCAATGATTTTATAATAAATCTTTATTTGATTCGAAGGACATGTATATGAAATCTCTATTGTTATTAACTTACATACTTTCTTCAATGTAACATATGATTATTTTCTCATATAGTTGTTATTTGTTGAAATTAATTTATAAGGGTAAGACTCTTCCAAAGGTGAGCATCGATAGTGAAGTGCCGTTAAAGGTGAAATGGACCATGCCTGATACATGTAAAGACGCATGGGAGGCGGAAGTTGATGGTGAAAAGGTTTCCGAGTCTACCCTAGAAGAGTGGAAAAATGCCTACACTTACCTTGCATTGAATAACAATAACGATGCAACAACTACGGATGAGAATGCTTGAAAATCCATAAACGACAACGTCACCTTCTAGTTTATACTTTGCTTTCAAAGGCTTCTTGTTGTAGGGTTTAAACTAGTTAAGTGTACTTGTTAATTTCGGGTCATAGTCTCTTATTTCAACATTTCATTATTCCAGGATTGTGACACCGATAAACCCTTAAACTTCCAATAAAAAATACTTTCTCATTTATATCCAAACAGTTTTAGAGGCTATGAGGACTTAAGTGATGAAAGTAAAAACTTCATTATTTCAGGAATGTGTTGAAGTCATTCTTCGATAAATAGCTTTATTTTTCCAACACAAAACTCACAATGTTGTCAATGTCTTTAATCCACTAGTCGATCTCCAAAATACGGAGAAACACATATGCTATAAGCGATGCAATTATACCCAAAAGACATAAGGAATGAATAAAAATGAGACAAGCAATCAAATGGATGTTATCACCGAATACATAAGCATAAGGACGCCCATAATTACTATCCACATGCCGTTATGCTTATCTATTACTTTGATTACATAGTCTAGTTTCGAGAATATCTTCATGATATTTTTTTTTTTTTTTTTAAATTTTTAGTGTTTTCATATTTTTATTCTAGAGTTAGCCATCAACTCCCTCAAATCTATAAATAGAGATCATTATTTATTGTTTTAATTAACTTTGAGTTGATTCATATTATTATACATCAATTGTAAAAATTGATCTTTTATCTAAAAAATAATAAATTCAGCATTATGTGTAAACCCTTGCAACATGTCAATCATCTAGTTAAGGATTGCTCTTGTTTCTTCTTCCTTCAATTTGAGTCTTGACTAAATCATTATAAATTGAATCTGGCATTAAACCACTCTTCTCTTTCTTAATTTGTTTGCTATTAACGTACGTTATTGGAGTTTTGAGTTTGAATCAATCATTCGATATTGAGTCCGGTTAGATAATATACTCCTTATTCTATTAGTCAATTTCATTCTACTAATGTTATTTTTTTGGTTGTTGTTTTCAAGTACACAACAAATTCAACTCCTTCACAATTATAGTGATTATTTTTCTCCCTAGGGCATACGTCTAGAGTATTGACAAGGGGGAAGGCATACTTGTTCAGAATATTAGAATTTTGACGAGACAGAGAAATTTCCTTGTAGATGGTAGCGATTCAAGATCACATTTAAAATATTGGGAGAACACAACAAAAGTCAATGATGGTCACATCAATTTTATTATCACACAACAATTAGGTCATTGTTATAGCAACTTATATGTCATCCATTTTATTTCAATTTTTCAAATATGAACTTATTTTTCATCAATTAACCTTCGATACTGCAAATTTAATTCGGAATTGAATAACTCCCTTATATTTAATGACTAGTTTTTAAAGCATGTGTAAAATTACCCTAAATGTGTAAACTTAAAAACTATAGTTTCAATATTAGATGTCAAATTCTAATAATCATGTAACATTATTCATGACTTATTGAAATAATAATATCTTTCTATACATTAAATCAAAATTACCACACATTCATCACACATTTATTGAATATCATCTCTCTCCCTCTCTTTTAAATGTCATTTACAATCAAAATTGTTCTTGTAGTTAAATAAAAAGGCATTTTGAGAATAAAAAGCGATAAAAAGTATAATAAAGATATTATTTCTAATCCAAAATTATAAGGTGAATAAATAATATCTTCAAATTTAAGATTGTTTATATACCACCATAAAACCTAATATTTAAGCTCCGACCAACAAAAAGTAGAACATTGTAGTGTACAAAACATAATATTTTTGTATTTTATTCTCATATTTGAAAAAATGGCTTTGACAAAAGTAATGTTTTTTTAACACTATACATTTATATGTGCTAGTGCTACCATAAAAAAAAGGAATAACAGGAATCTCAAATAATAAGGAAGCAACAATGTAAAAACATGTGATACAATTTGACACCTAGAAAAAAAATACTTTTTTTGTCTTAGGATAAGGTTGATTAATTATTAACCTTTAACTTGTAAACAAAAAAAAATCAAGATATGCAACGCTCAATTCACCAATTGCTAAAAAAACTCACATTGCGAGTCCGCACAAAACCATAACAGCAGGCTGCCGGCGAGAGATATTTTTTTTCCGGCTCTTGAGTTATGTGGACGGATTACGCGGGATTTGTTTTTAAACGGTCTTTTGTGTCAACAGACCCCACTGGTGAGGAAGACCCTAGATTTCCAAGCATATAAAGGTTGGTTGTCATCTCATAATCGGTTACACTCTCATTTTCGAAAAAAGCTTCTATATCCCGAACACGATTAAAACCCACACAAATCTCTCCAAACAGCGACCGCAACATGAAAAAGATAAATTTCGACGAAGCATCTCCCTCATGCAAAAGAATATCTTGGAAAACCCGTAAATGTTGATGAATGTACATTTTATACGAGTTTTTCATCCCACTTTTATTTTATTGTTATTTCATCTGGAAATTAGTTAGATTAGGATAGTTTTATTAGCTTGGGTATAGTTGAGTGTAAATTATTCAAATCAAAATAGAAAATATCTTGAAACGAAAAAAAAATCTCCGGGTTTGCGTCGGCGTACATGGTGTCTATAACACTAACGTCAATAGGTTGAGACTCCTTAAATAACTCTTCCTTGGAATAAAAAAACCATGAAAGACTGGGGCGAGATTCTAGTATCTTTAGCTGAATTAATCTTCAACAAAGGCAATCTCAGGTGCAAATCTCGGATGAGATTTCACTCACCTGGGGCGAGATTTCCCACTTCAGTGAAATTTTGCTACATTATGTTGAAGTTCTGCTCTAGTCATGGTAGGACTATCTTTACCATAATCATCCGGCATCTCTAATACATAGACTTTGTGCTTTCCCTTCTTCTTGGTGTTTTCAACTTATAATCCTACAATAAGAGTCACTCGCTTCCTCATGGACAATGGTGCAAGATTAACAAAGGTGGAGGGAAAATAATCATCAACAAAGTCATAGTAATTGAAGGATAGACATGAGTGGAAAATCCTTGGATTAGCAAACTCCATAGGTGATGGTACTACAATCTCATCCTTAATGCATCTTCTAGATGTAACACCCCAAATCCGCATGACTCGGGGCGCTGCTGCGCTAGGATCACACAATGGATCCTGACCCTAGCCTGACAACAATTTCACTGGATCTTACAACAAGGTGCAAATATATATAAAACTCAAATACATAAAATTGTATAAGTATACGTCAAAGGTTTATAAAACACAGCTGAGTACAAAACGGCAACCACAACCATACATATACAAAACGTCCCGAACCCTCGCATAACCTAGTATATGGAAGCCCTCGGCTGATCTCCCATCTGGCTCACTCTGCAGTCTTCCTATCCTGCAGAATATCTGCAATACGGTATAAAACCGTTAGCTAACAGATCATGAATATGAATGAAAGGAATAGCCATACAACACATCAACACATCACAATATAAAAAATGTCCCGAACCCTCGCATAACCTAGTCTACGGAAGCCCTCGGCTGATCACCCATCTGGCTCACTCTTCAGTCTTCCTATCCTGCAGAATATCTACAACACGGTATAAAACCGTTAGCTAACAGATCATGATTATGAATGAAAGGAATAGCCATACAACACATCAACACATCACAATGTGCAATGCCACACACATAACTATTTATTATCTTCAATTACGTTATATCATTACTAATTCAACTTCTTTTGTGGCACGAGGAGCCTTTAGAACCTCGCCTTTGTCCCCTTTCACACATGTTTTACGTGGGGATTACTTTCACTCTAGAATACCGGTTTCGGAGCACCTTCTCCACTCTCGGCGAGATTTGACAGGTGGTCACGGATGACATGAATTATATACCATTATAATCATGCATATTGTAGAGGTTTACCTCGGTTTACCTTGCATTTAGAGAGAACTTGTGTACCTTTTAGGCTTTATTCAATTATATTTTGGAAATAGAGGTCTACACGAGTTTTGGTTGAATTGTAGGTAAATTCAGTGGATTTGGAAGCAAAAGTGGAGCAAGGAGCATCTAAGGCCATTAGTGAAGCTAAATGAGTCTTACAGGAATCACAAAGAGCAAAGGAGTTGCGTAAAAGAGTCACAAAAGGGAGGAAGGAAACAAGCCAAAAGACGAGCATCCTCTTTTGAAGAAAATCGTGCCATTTAACATATAAATCGGACGATTTTCTCCTATAAAAATCGTACGATTTTCTATGTAAATCGGCTGGCACGATTTATCTGTTTTTCGGCCCAAGGGTAAAGACGACTCAAAGCCCATCACTTTTAGGCTAGAGAAGTGTTTTGCCAAGCGGCCCATTAACAAGGAACTATAGATTGGAACCCTAGGAACGGAAACGAGGGTTCCGCAGCGGGAAATTTTTACATGTTTGAGAGAGATTGAAGATTTTGGGAAGAGGTTTGAAGGGTTATTGCCGGGAAGTCAATCTTGATCATATTTGTGAGATTCCTTGTTTCCATTGCGATCTTTGTGGTTTTTGAACATAGTACTGAGTTAATTGAGAGATACTTTCATTCGGTTTGATATTGGTTTACAGATTTGAAAGTTATTGAGTTTTTATTCAAGATTCGGGTTTATTTGATTTATTCACTCAATCTTAATTTTGATTTGATTTTGAAAATGGTTGGCTAAAACCATTGTGATTCTAGGGAGAATAGTTGATGATCGAGGATTAGAAGATGATAAACTGAACTCATTCAAACATTTGGACCCTGAGATTTTAGATTTTAACTTTCCGACAACAGGAAAATCGGGCTGTTCTTGAGAAAATCGTCCGATTTAATCAAGATCCAGCCGATTTATTCCCTTGACGATCTTTAATTGAATTAATCTTTAATCAAAGTTAACCCTTGCCTAAATCCCAACCTTGCTTAACCTTTTTAACCTCTATTTGAGTGTATGAAGAGACTTCACCATTGATTTTACATTTAATAGATTAAGATTGTAAGATTTGGGTAATAGAGAGACTCAACATCCTTCATTAAGGTTTTAAGTGCGCTTTCTATCTTTACCTTGGAGAGTCACATCCTGGGGTTTTGGGTATTTAGTTTGAGTGTAATTCTTGTCCCTAGATCTTTCTATATTGCACCCTCAACAACCCTTATAGAGAGAACCTTTGGATGAGACAAATAGGTTTCGGAACTTTATCGTACGATATCTACCTTTGGACACATAACCTTGGCAATATAAACTTTGTCCTTTGATCTTTAGAAGTGTCTTGAATCAAAATCCGCAGTCGGATACTTGAATCATTGGAATCATTTTCCCCTTTATTAATCACAAAAGCTTTTGCACTTTGTTAGATAACTGAAATTGATTTTATTCTCACCAAATCCCTGAGTTCAACTCTGGAATTTCTTACCTTGCTACAACTGATTAGTACATTGTGGGTTCGCTTTGCTTTAAGTTCTAGATATAAATTTAAGACTTTGACGCACACACTTTTGAGTGAACAAGTTTTTGGCGCCGTTGCCGGGGATTTGATCTAGACCAAATTCGGTTTTCGGTTGTCTAGCTTAA
Source organism: Fagopyrum homotropicum (assembly GCA_033239125.1). NCBI lineage: Eukaryota > Viridiplantae > Streptophyta > Magnoliopsida > Caryophyllales > Polygonaceae > Fagopyrum > Fagopyrum homotropicum. Next base: position 139,101,908 of record BSWB01000002.1, read on the forward strand.
GAGCTCTTGCTCTTGTGATTTGATTTGTCTACTTGAGTGATCTTTGCAGGTTCTTTAGGTATATGCGAAAGACTAGATCTACCAAAGATCTAGTTCATTTCGATCCCGAATTGGAGAAAACTTTAAGAAGAAAGTTAAAGGAAAAGAAAATGGCTGAAAATAACGAGAGAAACATCCATGCTGAGTTGGATGAAGCTCAACGTCAACTTAAGTTGAGTGAGAAAGCTCGTGTGGATGCGGAAACGAGTCATCAATGTAACACCCCAAATTCTCAGAACTCGGAGTATTACTGGTTAGGATCTCACAATGGGTCCCGACCTCAGTTTGACAACAACATTACTAGGATCTTGCAACAAGACACAAATAAAGAAATCGAAATTCATAAAAACCATGTTTTTAGAGTAATGAATGCAACACTGTCTAGCAGCCTAAAGTACTTAAACAAAGAAAAGAACAACTGTCTTAACCAAAAGGAAGGAAAGACAAAAACAACCCCCAACCCCGCTCTAAGGAGTACGGAGACCCAGCTGACCACTACTTCCGGGTCACTCAGCTGCTGATCTAACCTGTGGTAAATCTAAAACAACAACAAGAAGAACCGTTAGCTAGTTATCTAAATATTAGCAGAATAATAGCAGCACAAACACACTCAGAGAAAATATAAACACTCATCATGCTTTCAAACAAGTCCGTTTTATTATCTTGATTTAAATTACTTTTTCACTCTAGTGATACTTATTTTGTGACACGAGGGATTCCCAAACCTCGCCCCCGCCCTCGTGTAACCATCAGGAATGGATCCGATACATCTCATCTTGTACCTGCCTGGTCTGGGTATAGAGAACCTCCCAGTCTCCTGTCAGAGCTGGGCAGTGATGTCACGGCCCGTTATACATACACTTGGGCCTTAAACATAATAATAACAGTCGTCCTAGCAAGTTATTATTTTTAAACACGCAAATAGCACACACAACTACTATCACCCAACTAACACTCAGAAACTGGCTAAGTCAGTCGCAAGGACTTACTTGAGTCGAAAATACTCTCTAACACGCCTCAACAGCCCGTACTCGGGGTAACTCAAACGCCTGTCAAATATGACATGTGGATCAGAGTCTCATTCAGACGTCCAACCTCACTCAAAGGAATTACGGGAAAACTCTCTTACGGCAAAAGACTATTTTGCCCTCAGTCTTAACATTCTCAAGTTTATTCTAAAATTTATCTATACGCCTACACTAGCTTATACAACTATATATATATATTTACTCTTAACGCCGTGCATATCTATCCATATGCATAAATATATAAACTCTTCGGTACCCTTAACTTCTTGTCTAATATAAGTATACATATATCCGTACTCGAACTCACTCTTCTTTCTTACTTATGTCGTCATATATAAACTTACAGGTCTTACTCTATACCAATTCCGAACTTCATAAAACAGTAGAATACCAACTCAACCAACTCGTAAAATCCTATTCATCCGTATACACGTACATTTTACCCATTCATTTAGATATATATATATATATATATATATATATATATATATATATATATATATATATATATATATATATATATATATAAGTTTATATATGCATAGCTTATTCGTTTCATACCCAACTCGTACCACTACCCTTTCATGGTTTATATATACATTCACTGTAACTCTATATATGTTATTCATCTCAAAAATATACTTATAAAATCTCGCATATATTCGTATTCAAATTTACAGAAATTCACGTATCAATCTCGTAAATACTCGCAGGAATAGGATGGAGAAGGACCTGCTTGCAACCGGCGGCTGAAGCGCGGTATCCCCTGGTGGTCGGTCTGGCTACGGAATCAGCAGGGGCGGCTCACTGGCGTTCCGGCGGCCCTGTCCCTGGTGGTCGATAGCTGCGTGCGATACTGCTGCAGGAAAGCCGAAAGAAGGCGGCGGTGAGCGGTGGTTTACGAGGCGAGAAAGGGAAGGCGGAAAGGAAGGCCAGGTCTTACCGGTTCACTGCGGCGGACGGCGGCGACTACGCGGTGGCTCCGGTGGCAGACGAGGAGAGGACAGCGTCTCCAACCTGCTGTCGTGGTGGTGTGAGTTCCGAAAATTCAGAAAACAGGGAAGGTGCGAAAAGAGGGGTGGCGGCGTCTTACCGGACCGATGGCGCTGGCTCGGGCGGTCGCACGGTGAGGGAAACACGGCTGCGTCTTCGGTACTGCAGCGGTCGACGGAAGGTAAGAGGCGGAATTACGGTCTTTGAACTCGAAACAGAAACGGAAAGAAGGAAGACGGAAGGAAGAAGGGGACCGGAGTCTTACCGGCTCGACTGGAGGCGGACGGCGGAGGCGCAAAGGCTCGGTGGCAGCTGCGGTGGCTCCGGCGTCGATGAGAAGTGGTGGAGGCGATTGTTCGCTCCAAACGGTGTGTGCAAGCTTTAAATTTATAACCCTAGACTTAAGCTTAAAACAAGGATGCGAACCCGCAGTGTACGGGTCAATCGTAGTAAAAGGCAAGGAATTCCAGGGGTCGATCACAGGGACTCGGTGAAACAAAGTCGATAACGGTAAGCTTCCTAAATACTAACCACAAGAGCAATTAACACAATCAAAGATGAATAAGAAGTCAATAAAACAAACATGCAATTCTAGGGATTAAAGCATCTAGTTGTGGTTCCAACTCAAGATCTAAAGATAAGCGGACAAAGCTGAGATTTTTGCAGAGGGAAGGTGTTACTAAAGTGGAATAGATCACCGGGTAAGTCTCACTACTCACTAATCCCAAATCGTAACTCCTATTACCGGGTAAGTCTCAAGGAATTAAGATAAAGAACTATAACCTCAAACTAACACACCATCTAAGGGAATAGAATCAACCTTAACCGGGTATCTCTCAGGCTAACTCACAAAGATGGGATGGAAGCACACTCAAGCCCCAATAAAGGATAAACCTTTATTACCTACACTTATGATCTTAGGTACACAAACTAAGGAATGACCGGGTAAGTCTCATCCTAAGCTTGCTTTGAACCAGGAAAGGTGTAATAAGAATAGGATTTGGCAAACTCTAACACTTAACTCTCAGTTTAGGATCAGATAAGTCACCTCGGTCAACCGAATTCCACCCCGGCCGAGATGTTCATCGACTGAACGAGATGCTTAGGGCTAAGGTTAAAGACTCGAACTTTCAGGGTCCCACTGGAATCTAAGATTATTCTATCATTGTTTTTCCCACAACCTTCAGCCAATCACCCTAGAATCACACAAGGAAATTAGCCACTCATCATCATTATGAAAGTATTAATCAAATATATGGGAAGAAGGTGAATATTTGAACAAGAAGAATTCAATGAAAAGACTTCAATAACTGAATCAAATATCACAACAAAAGCGTTCCTTGGATAGCAATCCAACAAGAGAAGACAACAAGGAAGGTAATCAAAGACAATCTTACAAAACCCTTCAAAAAGCTATAAAAGCTATGATCTTCAATCCTTCTTCAACCTTCAAAAAGGTTCTTCAAAACTCCCAACTGGAGTATGCCGCAGCGGTATAGTAGATGTAAGTGAGGTGATAGCGGATCTATGCCGAATGTCGGATTTGTGGAAATCCAACCCTTTTTATAGGAAAATAACCCTCCAAAGATAAAATATCTTAAAAAGATCTCTTCCCATAAAAATAGGTAAAATATAAGATCTTCTTCCTTCCAGGAGCCAAGCCCAAAAATATGAGATCACTTTCCAAAGATAAAAGATCTCAGCCAAGAATAAAATATTCTCGCCGCGTCCTAGGTATTCGCCTCGGTCGAATCGGCTTCTCTGGATCACCTCGGTCGAGATGAATCTTTGGTCAACCGAGGTGAGTCACAACTGAATGTGAAATCTCTCAAAACTGGTCCAAAGTGAATCTTTAATCCATGGCTATGCTTCCTGGATGGTTCCTTATGCTCCTCAATGTAGCTCCAATGACTCCATAGCTCCTTTTTGATGCAAAACGTGCCATTTTACCTACAATTACAACAAAACTAGGTGTAGACCTCGATTCTCGGAAAGGTAGATGAAATGGTAATATAATCACATAATATACATACAAACATGCAGATTATGAAAGATAAAACGTCCAAACAAACCCCAAAATATAGACTATAATTCATGCTATCAAAATACCCCATACTTAGCCCTTGCTTGTCCCCAAGCAAATTCCGCATATAGAAGACAAGATAGAATGGATTATAAGTCAATAAAATCAATGAAAAGTCTTTCAAAAACATTTTTATGGTGTGCTACAATCATAGATCACTCTAAGAGAATACTTCATGGAATTTAAAATCAAATTATGATCAAAACATTTTATAAATATAGAAAAGTTGTTCATCTTTGCATAAAACCATAGAATGCATAATAAGTCATAATTATTAAAATTAATCATGTATAATCCAGTTTAAACCACTAAGTCAATCAACAAGCTCAAGGTCTCAAGGGATTCCCAAAAGAAAGGTAAAAAAACGTGTAGGGTAGGGATGTATGTAAGGTAATGTGGTGCTAGAATCCGGGAAAAGGATGAACTTCACTTCCACTTTGACTTGCAACATCTTCCACCAATAAACTTTGCTTATCTCACACTTTTTCTTTTTACTTTACTTTTTTTTGGGATGCATGGACAGAGGTGCACAATAACCGAAGCCTAGGAAATCCGCAATCATCAACTTCTTGAGATGCATCAAACCCTTGATGCACATACCATGACCCGTTAGGAATATCGCTCAATTCGACTTTGGTAAGACACAAACACCGGCTATGTGAATGGTGCCGAGTTACTCATCATCATGATTGACTTCCCCAAACCTATTATTACTTTCTAACACTTTCACTTCCAGCCAACTTCTCAACTTTAACTTCACTTGCTTTCACCACTTCGCTCGCTTCCAAATTCCCGGATAGGTAAAGGGAGGCAAAATGTATATGAGGGGCTAGGCATGATCAAGAAGAAGAAGAGAGAAGAGTGAATTGTCTTGGTCTTTCCAGGAAGAAAGTGAGAGAACTCATAATGTGGTGTCAACCTTCAAATTCAACATAATTTAGATAAAAACAAAGTATTAGACATGCCAATAATTTCAAACAAAGCATTTAGCAACTTAAACATATTATAAAACCTTTCAAACACATAAAGGATTTAAAACCAGTCAGTAAGCAAGATCTTCACTGAGATCATATCCAGATAAGTAACACAAAAAATCGTTTTCGAAAACTGTTAGTTAACCCACCTCGGTCGAGGTGTTCTTGGGTCAACCGAGGTGAAACGCCTCGTTTGGCCAAGACTGACTCGGTCGAGGTCAAAAAAATTTTTTTTTTTTTAAAACCATTTTTTTTTTAGTTTCGACGTTTTTCTCAATCAAATAACCTGTAAATATGCATGCAATCTCAAATAAGCATATAAATGCAGAAGTGAAGCATAAATATAAAATATCCAATCAAGTGCGAGTCATACATCAAAGTCATCAAATAAGTACATCAAATACCCCATACTTGGGACACACTGTCCCAGTGGGTCAATATAAGTCTAGAGAATAAAAGTACTCACCGGATAAATAGCTGAACTATATAAAAATAATAAAGAAAATCCTGCAGCTCTCAGTAGTCACGATCCGGTGGTGGTGGTGGTGGCACGTACGGATACTGGGTCGGGTCGAACGGATAGCCCATGATGTGCTCGAACTGGATCTGGGCCATCATATGCTGATAATGTTGCCGCTCCTGCATCTCGCGGATATCCAGTGATAAGGCAGCATATGAATCAATAACCTGATCCGTCAGGTCATCGATCCGTATGTGAGCATCTGGATCCCTGTGTCTGCGTGTCCTACGCCTAGCAGATCTAGCAGGTGATGCAACGGGTGCAGGCTCAGTATCCTCCTCATCCAGATCTATAATCGGCGGTGCGCTCGTCCCTGCAGTATCTGTCCCTGTATCCATCGGGACTCCACCATCTCTCTCATCAACCGTCTCCTCATCATCAACCTCCTCCTCAGCTGGGGCAGCTGCTGCCTCCCTAAAATCCTCCATCAGTGGAGCCCAAGCGGTCTGCCAATAATGTGGGTCGTAAACGGTGAACTGGGCAGACCATCGGATCCCTTGTGGCGCAGTCAGCTCCCACGGCATAGCCACATATGGAGTAGTCAAACCTCGGGGGATGAGAATCCGCCGAGTGATCATCTCCTGCAATCCAAGCGGCTTGGCAGCCGCCACCATCGTACAAGCACTGAGGTCCATGTCCTGATAAGTAGCTATGTGGGTGACAAGCCCTCCGCAGCAAATGTCTCCCTTCGCCTTGGCCTTGATCTTGTGCAGATCCTCTGCCAACATCAAGGCAAAGTCCGGGAAACCCCCAGTAACCATGCAGTACAAACTGAAAAGCTCGCCCTGTCGGATCTTCTGGGGCGTCTCAGTACGCGACAGAAGTGTCTCGCTGAATATCCGGTGGGCTAACCTAAAGGCTAGGTGGAAGATGACTTTCTCCCTGGAATCTCCAGGGCGCCATCTATCTGCATGCTCTACAACATGGGCAATCTGCCCTCAGAACTCCCTAGCTACTGATCGGGAGGGGAAATCAATGGCGGTGGGCTTCGGAAAGCCGAAAATATCTCTCCAATACTCGAGCGGCACTAAGAAGTTCCGGTTCATCAACCGGTACTTCACAGACTGCTCTGTGGTTAGGTAGGTGAAGGAGCTAACGAACTCTAGGGTCGGCTCCAAGTAGGCTGGGGCTCGATCTCAGTAAACTGATCCAGCCCAACTGTAGAAATCATCCTCCTAATGTCTCCATCTACCCCTAGGCAATCAAAAGCGGACACGTCCAGGAAGCGAGGTGCAATCACTGGACAGCCAGAAATACGATCATAATCCACCCGGTGTCGCTCATGGATCACCGGGCGGTAAGGTCGGGAAGAAGAGGAAGAAGGGGAAGGTAAGGATCTGTCTCTGAGGGCAAGGCGGCGTTCAGAACTCATTTTCAATTCAGTTACTGTCAGATCACCTCGGTCACTAACAACTCTCAGGAATCACCTCGGCCGAGGCGCAGCTCGACTGGACCGAGGCGGAGACAGTTCGCGATTCAACTCTCAGAAATCCAGTTCTTTTCCCCCCAATATCACTACAATTGCTTCCTATGGGGTACTTAAGCCTTTCCTCAGCAGATGCAAGGGCAAACAAAGCCCAAATCGAAGCGAATAAACGAGTTAGGGTTCGGTTTCGTTTTTACCTCGTTTCGACCGAATCGTTCGATTTCTCTGCAGATCTGTACGTGCAATGGGATCCTCTATGCCTTAATCGCAGTTTGGAAGCGGAAATCTTCGAAAACGAGCAAGAATCGAAGAAGCGAGGTGGGAGAGCGCCGCGATCGAGTCGAAATAGGTAAAAAGTGAAAAAAGAAATTTTCCCCCCTTTTATACTGTTTCTGGAACTGCTATCACCTCGGTCGAGATGGTCTCGACTGGACCGAGGTGGTACGCCGAGGTGGTTCTGTAGAAACCTTAGTCGCCTCGGTTTCTCAAGAATCAGCTCGGTCGTGGTGGTCTTGACTGGACCGAGGTGTCTCAGTCAAACTTCGTCTTCTAGAATTCTCGAACTTCTGTTCTTCCAGTTATGCTCCTGATTGGTTCTTCCTTAGTTGTAACCTGTTATCTGTCTAGGACGCCAAAAACAAACAAAACAAAGCAAAAACAAACTATCTAAGCTAAACTAGAAAAAGGGAAAAGAAAGCAATACCTTGGGTTGCCTCCCAAGAAGCGCTTGGTTTAAGGTCGCTAGCTGGACCATGATGCGTCTCAAACGAGGTATATCGGTGCAACCTCCTCAACCGGAATTTCCGGTTGGTACTTCTTAAGTCTATGACCGTTGACCTTGAAGCTTCCGCTAGTTTCGCCCCATATCTCAACTGCACCATGAGGGAAAACATGTTTCACAACATAAGGTCCGGTCCATCTTGATTTTAACTTACCTGGAAAAAGGCGGAGGCGGGAGTTGAAGAGTAGGACTAAGTCTCCTTCGTTAAGCTCCTTCGAAATGATACGCTTGTCATGCCATCTCTTCGTCCTTTCCTTATAGATTTTGGCATTCTCATAGGCGTTCAAACGCAGCTCTTCCAGCTCGTTGAGTTCCAATAGTCGCTTCTCGCCGGCCTCCTTAATGTCGAAGTTCAACCATTTGATCGCCCAATACGCTTTGTGTTCCAATTCAACGGGCAAAATGGAAAGACTTCCCATATACCAAATTATAAGGGGTAGTACCTATGGGAGTCTTAAATGCGGTCCTGTACGCCCAAAGAGCATCGGCCAATTTCATGGACCAATCTTTCCTCGTTCTAGAGACGGTCTTCTCCAAAATTGCTTTGATTTCTCTATTCGAGATCTCGACCTGCCCACTAGTTTGAGGGTGATAAGCAGTTGATACCTTGTGGGTTACCCCATACTTCGATAGAAGTGCCTTGAACTTCCGGTTGATGAAATGTGTTCCTCCATCGCTGATGATGATGCGTGGAGTTCCAAACCGTGGGAAGATGGTCTTGTTTAGGAACTTCACAACCACCTTGGCGTCATTAGTGGGAGAGGCAATGGCTTCAACCCATCTAGAGACGTAATCAACCGCAAGAAGGATATAGAGGTTTCCTCCGGAGGATGGGAAAGGTCCCATGAAGTCAATCCCCCATACATCGAAGATTTCTACCTCATGGATGTTATTAAGTGGCATCTCGTTCCTCCTTGATAGATTTCCTATTCTTTGGCATGCATCATAAGAGACAACAAAAGCTTGTATATCCTTAAATAATGTAGGCCAAAAGAAACCGGAACGTAATACTTTAGCGCATGTTTTATCGGTGCTAGCATGTCCTACACAAGGAAGTGAATGGCAATGCCGTATGACGCTATTAACTTCATCTTCCGGAATACATCTTCGAAGCATCCCATTCGGTCCGCGCTTGAATAGTAGCGGCTCGTCCCAGTAATAATGTCGTACTTCCTTGAAGAATCTCTTCTTTTGAGAGTACGTCAATCCGGGCGGTGTTTCCTGGCAAACAAGATAATTCACAATATCAGCATACCAAGGTCCCTTGTTATCAGAAAGTTGGTGGATGGAATGTTCCACCAATTGAGGATGAATGTCAGAGAAAGGAGTAAGAAGTTTATTATTCTCAGTAGTCTCAGTTGACATCATCTCGCCATCGACCTCGGTCGAGGCGCAGAGGCGTTGACCGAGATGTTCTTCAGTCGCCTCGCTCGGTCCAGAAAGTGCCTCGGTCGAGGTACTGCGACTGGAACCGAAACTGGAGATCTTCGTCTCCTGGATTAGCTTCTCAGTTTTTGCTCCTGGATCTTCTTCCAGAATCAGTCACCTGCTCTCCCTTCATTGCGTCAAGCAATGCAAACTCCACTTGGTCACCACCAATGTTGAACTTCAACTTGGCGTTTTTACAATCAACGTTGCAACCCGAAGTTGCTAGAAATGGCCTCCCGAGAATGATAGGAACAGGATAATCTGCGGGAATGTCAAGTACAACAAAATCTATAGGTAGATAGAAGTTACCTAACTTGACCGGAGCGTCCTCCAAGATGCCCACGGGATGGGTGATGGAGCGATCCGCCATATAAAGTCGAATCTTGACCGGCTTGGGCTCTCCAAGTCCGATCTTCATACATAGCTCCAGCGGGATGATGCTCACGCTGGCTCCTAGATCACAAAGGGCTTCACAAGTGACATTCCCAACTTGAATGGGAATGCTAAATGAGCCGGGATCTCTCAACTTAGGTGGCATCTTCTCCTTCATGATCTTAATAAGCTCCGAGGATTTAGATGTCATCCTAACTTCACCAAAGTCTTCCAATTTCCTTTTCCTTGATAGAATTTCCTTCAAGAACTTCCCATAGGCGGGCATACCTAGAATAGCATCAAGGAAAGGAATGTTAATATGCAGCTTATTCATCAAGTCAAGGAACTTACCAAAGTGCTTGTCTAGATGTGCTCTGGCCCTTGACTGGGGGAATAGAAGTGGTGGTTTGTATGCAGGAGGTGGAACATAAGCTTCAGTTTTCCCCTCCGCTTTCTGTGGCTCCACCTCGGTTGGCATCTCGGTCGAAGTATTCTTCGACTGCACCTGGACCGAGGTGGTCTGCTGTAATAACTAGGATTTCTAATTCTAATTAATGTTGATTAACTTAATCTTTGATAGTAATTGGCATATAACTCGCGTAGATTTCGCAAGTGATGAGTAAGAGTCTCACCGTTATGTTCCTGGCGCAATTTTGGACATTTGGGGAAATTTTTACTTTTTCCCCCGGTAATTATTTTTACCCTCCGGTGTTATTTGGAGCATTTGGGAGCTCCAATTAATAAAAATGCAGTTGAGAGAAATGATCAGGACATCGGATATGTCTTAGATATGAAATAACATGGAGTGGCAAAACGGCCAAAAGAGTCGCTATTTCGTTTCTTAACGGCTAAGAAAGACGGCTTAGGAATGCCCATTTTACGAGATAGTTATGAATTAATTATCCCGATAATATTTCGGATTTTATATTCCAGTTTCATAAAGTTTTGAGATCGGAAATATAACCGCGTTTTAATTAAATGTTTTAAATAAACATTTTATATTCATATATATATATATATATATATATATATATATATATATATATATATATATATATATATATATATATATATTAATAGAAAGTCGGCTAATGTACAGCACATCATCACCTTCAATTCATTTCAACTTTCAATTGAAAGTTGCAGAGGAGAGTCGGCGAACGGCGAACGTATACATCCATCTTCAACCTTCTATAAATCATTCATCTTCGATCCAATTTCAAATCCGTTTGTACCATCGAGTCCCTCATTTTGTTCTCTTCAACGTGGTACCAATTTATTTCCCGTTTGCTAGCTTTTTGGTTAAGTCTCCATTTATCGTTATCGGAATACCGACGGACCACCGCAAGTCATCAAACATAAGGTTTTATACCGCGCTCTTACTCCGTGTATCGCTAGGAGTCTGGATCTTCTTCCGGTTCGTATATCGGGTTAGTAACGAATAAGTTATGAATTTATTCGTTTTCCGTATTGCGGGTTAGTATAAATTGACCTTAAGTTGGTTAAAATGGATAATTGGAATTTCCATTATACTCGTTATATTATTCTGGTGATTATGGATAGTTTGTTTGTTGAAATCTGATGACAGGGGGTTTAGAAATTGCCTGCGGGCAAAACGTTATTCTGGCAAAATCTAATTAATTAATTAAAGGTTAATTAATTAAATTAGGATTAAAATTGAGATTGAGGAATGTTGATTAGATACTACCTTGAGATTTGAGGAATTGTGAGCTATGTTGAGATATTGAGGTTTAGTTGGTTGTGAGACTCATAAATTAAGTATGATCCTTATGGATCCCTTTGGGTCTAGGTGTGACCCCTTTGATGAATAGAGGTTGATATATCTCTTTATGCCTTTTTATAGGCCGTGTTGTCCCTCCAGTGTAGAGGTGATCGTGGTTGATTTTGTACGAGGTTGAGGTAAGTCCGTAGGACTTACTTAGCTACCATCCTTATATGGGGTGTTTGTATGAGTGGTGTGTGCCTTATATGTTTGCTATGATAGCATGTGATGTCGTATTTACCGACCTATGTTTTATTAATTGCCCCACTGCGTGGCTGTGATAACCTTTCCCTTTCATCCCGCCGTGGAGTCTGGGAGGTTCTCTGATGTCAGGCCAGACCGGTTTACAGGAAGGGCGCAATCCACTCCCATAGGGTACACGGATTGTGTGACCGATACTAGTACGGCTGGCTAGCAGGCTCAGAGGCGAGGATGTATCGGTTCTCGTGTCACCTAGTTTCATATATATTATATCTATACGATTTGAGTGAATGACCATTATATTGAGATGAATAAATGGGTAAATGAGTGAAAGCATGCTGATATGTTTATCTTTCCCTATGTGTGATTGTGCTTATGCATTACTCTATATATGTGTATGGATAGCTAACGGTTTCATACCGTGTTGTAGATGTTTACAGGTTAGGCGCTACTGGGTGATCTGGCAGGGTGACAGGCCGAGGACTCTCGTACATTAGGTGGTTGGTTTGGGGTTGTTGTGTTTCCCCTCCTACGTGAGGATGATCTTTTGTACCTCCTATGTGAGGATGTCGTTTTATATACTCGGCTATGTTGTTGTTTACTTTGGGTCATACAGTTTATACTGTTTTATGTATTTGTTTTATATCTGTCAGTGCCATGTTGTAAGGTCCAGTGAACTTGTTGTCAGGCTAGGGTCAGGATCCATTGTGAGATCCTAGCCCAATGTGACATCCGAGTCCCGTGGATTCGGGGTGTTACAGAGTTGGTATCAGAGCCCAGGTTGACAACAATGGCACTTGCTACCTGCAATGAGGTTTGATAGATAAAATAAACAGAGCCCACATGGGATCTGACGTTTTCAAAGGTTTTGGTTTTAAGTGTGGTTTTGGGATAGAATGTACGAGAAGTCGTCACCTCTGCCATGGATCTCTGCAGCGTAGATATGTATATATATCTGTGTGTACTATGGATTATGTGGATGTATTATATACATATCGATACCTATGGCATATATATAGCCTTATAAGATTAGGTGCGTATATCCTACAGATGACTCAGACTAGAGTAGTATCTGTAGTGGGATGAGGTAGGGGTACACCCCCCCTCTTCCTCCAGTGGTGATAAGTTAGGGACCAGTTTCCGCTGTTGTTTCGCCTATGGCAGAGAACGAGTTTGAAGAGGCTGATCGTGTCTCCATGAGTAGATCCGAGTTTCAAGAATATATGTAACAAGTATATGAAGCGGTGATAGCGGGTAGATCGACACCAGATTTACCAACAATTGTGAGATCAACTGAAGCTTCTGGATCCGGAAAGAAGCAATGGACTGAATCAGTTACTAGAGAAGCAAAGATGATGAATGGGGAACCAAGTCTGATATCAGGACAATCTAGTGATCCTTTGGCCATGAAGATGACTGGCAAGGAACTACAGTGTTTTAATTGCGTAGAAGTTGGGACACTGGCGAGCTGTGTGCCCAAAGGCTCCCATCATATGCTTTACGTGTGGTAAAGCAGGGCATAGAGCAAAGTTTTGTCGACAGGGCAAGGCATTACCTTTACAGGTTCCCTTCAAGAGTGAGATCATTCCAGGTGGACGACGAAGGTCAAGTTACCCTTCAGTTGCACAGGTTGCAAGGATGGGATGATTATGTTTCAATTGTGGCTATCCAGATCATTTGCGTTTTGTGTGCCCTTTGGCACTGATAGCTTGTTTCACTTGTGGTGAGCTAGGCCATCTGACCCTTTCTGTCAGCACGGTGGTGTTTCTTCCCAACAAGACCTTCCTCTTTCCGGTGTAGAAAGAGTGGAAGTGGAGGCTATAGTAATGACCTCAGTGATACCTGAGGAGCATGGATCTGACATTGAGTTATGATATGTAGTGGAGCTACGAGTGTTAGCTGTTATAGGTACCATTCTCGTTAATGGTTTACCTGGAGGAGTTTTGCTTGTTGTGAGGGCTATGCACTTTATGTCTTTCGATGCACGCGTTAATGGTTGACTTTTTGTATATAGTAGAAGGTGGATTTTCCTTTACAAGATTACCTTTTTGGGTCTGAGATACCCGTGAGATGCGTGTTTGTTTCCTTATTTCAGGGACCCGTGTATGGTTGCAGACTTCTTTGTCATGTCGTAGGTGCATGAGGAAGTCATTATGTGTATGGTTTGGATGAATAGATATCATGTGGTGTTAGCTTTTAATAGTAAGACTATTATAGTCTTTACTGAGTTGAGTTAAATAGAGGTCTTCTGAGGTTAAGACCTTTAAAGAGACGGGTTTGTCATCAAGACTGTACGAGCAGTGAGCTGGTAGCACAGGGATGTGACGTCTTCTAGTGTTATACCATGAAGGAGCGAGATAGTCCAACATTGGAAGGTATTCCAGTTGTTTATGAGTTTATAGACGTGTTACTGAACCGTCTAGTTGCCACCTCAGCGGAGTGTGGACATTGTTATCGAGTTGAAGTATGATACAAGATTGAATGGGAAAGCCACACTATATGGTTCTTGTTGAGATATTGTACTGTTAACTTGAAAAGTTGACTAAAACGGGTTTACCCTAGTGGGTTCCATGTTCCGTATTGACGACCTGATCAGTTAGCTTCAAGAAGCAATTGTGTTTTCATGATTCCTTTGTGCTCAAGATATCCCTAGTCATGAATGAGAGAGCAACATGTGTATGAGATAGCATCCCATACCTGTTATGGACACTGCGAGTTTGTAGTGATGTCATTTGGGTTGACGAATGTTTTAGTAGTTTTTATGGACTTGATGAAAAGTATCTTCATCGACTTCCTTGATTATTTGGTGGTGGACTTCATTGATGACATGTCGGTATACTCTCATAGCAGAGAATAGTAGACCGATCATCTGAGGAACGTTCTGCAGATTTCGAGAGATAGAGAGTTGTATGCTACGCCCTCTAAGTGTAAGTTGAGATGCCAGTGGTAGCCTTTTTAGGCCATGTTGTCTCCGCCAGTGGGATCATGGTTGACCTGACGAGAATTAAGTATGTTGTAACATGGGAGATACTGATGAACATTAAGGAATACGTAGTTTTCTCGGCTCAGCCAAATTCTATCAATGCTTTGAGGAAGGATTTTATATGATTACGTATTCATTTGCGAGTCTTTTGAGAAGACCACCATAACTACATGATGAAAGCAGTGTGTCTAAGTTTTAAAGAGTTGAGGAGGCATTTGATCTCTGCTTCCATTCTGTTGTAGTCAGAAGATTTTTGGGATCCCGTGATTTACGGTGATACATCCCAACTAAGTTTGAGATGTGTATTACTACAGAGGAGTAGGGTTATTGATATGTGTGTTTACAACTGAGAACGTATAATGAGAACTACCCGACTCATGATTTAGAGTTAGTAGTGGTAGTTCAAGCCTTTAAATTTTGAAGACCGTACCGGTGTGATCTTCATGTCAGATTTCTATAGATCATAGAAATCTGAAGTATATTTTATGCAACGGGGGTTGAATAACCGCCAATGTTAAGAGCTTAAGTTGATCAAGCTTTGACTTGAAGATTCCATATCATTAAGAGAAGTTGAACGTTTTCGCCGATAACTTGAATGGAAAGACGCTCCAAGAGAAGATGATTGTGAGACTGATAGTTCAGCCTCAGCTTCATAGAGATCTAGCTTGGCTAGAGTTGGACAATCAGTTCCTTGATGAGGATACCCAATTATACCTCATAGGCTCTACCTGGTCTGTTGGATGAGGTCCAACAGAAGCAGGAGACCTACCCGGCCTTGACAAGGTTTAGAGAAAGGATGTCTCGTACTGAGGCACCATAGTTCTCCATGGGAGTAGATGGACTGATGAAGAGTCATGACCACTTTATGTACCTGCTAATGCAGATGGAGACAGAGAATATTATGGTATACCCATTGTATGCCTTATTCAGTACATTCAGGTACGAGTAAGATGTACCACGAGATGAGACGATTATATTATATGAATCCGATATAACCAGAATTGTGATACAGTGTGTGACCTGTTAGCAGGTCCCGATAGAGTATTTCCGATCTAGAGATAAGCCCCACCCACTATCAGTGCAGTAGTATAATTTGGGAGGACATCTCAATGGACTTTTTTATGGGATTGTGACCCAGTAGAAGATTTATGTTATCTGGATTGTTGGTAACAAATTAATAAAACCGACACGTTTCATTTCTATCAGAAGGACGTGGCTAGTGAATGAATTACCTGAGGAGTACACTAGACCGATAGTGAGACTCCATGGTATACCGAGAACGATGATTTCTGATTGAGATGGATGTTTTTACTTTCAGATTTTAGGCAGCTGATTCAGACTGCTTTGGGGACGAGTTTGTACCTCATGACTACACTTCACCCCCTGACAGATGGTCAGTTAGAGAGGATCATCTAGATCTTAAAGATCTATTATAAGTTGTAAGTCGAATGGGAAACGTGGATGGTTATATTACCTTCCATTAATGAGTTTATTATATAACAATGAAGGACGTGCATCTTTCTGGGATGGCCCTATGAGGCAATATATATAGACATAGATGTCGTATATCCTTATGCTAGAAGTGATCTAACAGTAGTAGTGGAATAACACCTGACTAGATTCAGGATTTTATAGTTCAAGTAACATTGATTGAAGGAAGAATGCTGGTTGTACAGAGTCGCCAGATATTATATGTAGAAAAGACACGTTAACCTCTAAAGTTCAAGCGAGAGTTCATGTCCGGCTATAAGTATCTCAGCTGCGAGACGTTAGACGTGTTAATATGGAAAGGGAACTGAGTTTCCAATATGATGGTTTATTTGAGATCGACCAGTACGGAGAAGGTAGCGTGATGTTTAGCTTTGCCTCTGAGATTAGAGAATATCCACCCAGTGTTTCATATGTCTCAACTGAGGAAGTATATACCAGACTCGAGACACCTTGTGAGTTACGATGATTTGGTGGTTGAGTCCAACCACACTTTTGTTGAGCATTCGATTACATTCTTAGAATGAGATATGAAACGCTTGCATTCGAAAGACATTCCCATATTGAGGATATGATGGTCGAGATGAAGACCTGAAGAGGCTATGTGAGAGACTGAGGATAGTGTCTTGAGGAACTATCCAGAGTATATGTTGGGA
Source organism: Fagopyrum homotropicum (assembly GCA_033239125.1). Lineage (NCBI taxonomy): Eukaryota > Viridiplantae > Streptophyta > Magnoliopsida > Caryophyllales > Polygonaceae > Fagopyrum > Fagopyrum homotropicum. The sequence continues at coordinate 139,118,663 of BSWB01000002.1, forward strand.
CAAACCCATTTGTGGGAGCACGAGTATATCTTAGTGCTATCTTGATGAATGTTGTGCTTATGTGCTTATATGCTTATATGCCTTGATGTGTTATTCCATGCTAGTTGTGATGTGATTTATGATCTTAGTAGATCTTGATGTGCTAGCGTGATGTATGTTATAGCTGGAGATGATTACTTCCTCCATGCTACCCGACTATGATTATATTTATAGCTGGAGATGGTTCTTTCCTCCATGCTATTTGAGTGGGATTAGGATTCAGCTGGAGATGGTTCTTTCCTCCATGCTACCTTGGTGGACATAGTTCAGTGGAGATGTGATTCCTCCATGCGATATATATGTTTATGGGTTGGCTAGAGACGTATTTTCTCTATGCTTGTGATGTGTTTTGGCTAGAGATGTGCTTCCTCTATGCCTTGTGATGTGGTATGGCGAGAGACGTGATTCCTCTACGCCTTTGGGTAGCGTTATGGCCCTCTTTCCTGGAGATGATGATTCCTCCATGTTTATACTTGAGGTTATAGATTGTTATAGATTGTGATCTTTTGAACGGAGATGTGATACCTCCGATAGAAAGAGTGAGAGTTATACCTCGGCGTATGGGTCCGAGAGGATTTGGGAATTGTTCAAGTTTCGGGACAAAACTTTTTTTTAAGGGGTGTGTGATGTAATAACTAGGATTTCTAATTCTAATTAATGTTGATTAACTTAATCTTTGATAGTAATTGGCATATAACTCGCGTAGATTTCGCAAGTGATGAGTAAGAGTCTCACCGTTATGTTCCTGGCGCAATTTTGGACATTTGGGGAAATTTTTACTTTTTCCCCCGGGTAATTATTTTTACCCTCCGGTGTTATTTGGAGCATTTGGGAGCTCCAATTAATAAAAATGCAGTTGAGAGAAATGATCAGGACATCGGATATGTCTTAGATATGAAATAACATGGAGTGGCAAAACGGCCAAAAGAGTCGCTATTTCGTTTCTTAACGGCTAAGAAAGACGGCTTAGGAATGCCCATTTTACGAGATAGATATGAATTAATTATCCCGATAATATTTCGGATTTTATATTCCAGTTTCATAAAGTTTTGAGATCGGAAATATAACCGCGTTTTAATTAAATGTTTTAAATAAACATTTTATATTCATATATATATATATATATATATATATATATATATATATATATATATATATATTAATAGAAAGTCGGCTAATGTACAGCACATCATCACCTTCAATTCATTTCAACTTTCAATTGAAAGTTGCAGAGGAGAGTCGGCGAACGGCGAACGTATACATCCATCTTCAACCTTCTATAAATCATTCATCTTCGATCCAATTTCAAATCCGTTTGTACCATCGAGTCCCTCATTTTGTTCTCTTCAACGTGGTACCAATTTATTTCCCGTTTGCTAGCTTTTTGGTTAAGTCTCCATTTATCGTTATCGGAATACCGACGGACCACCGCAAGTCATCAAACATAAGGTTTTATACCGCGCTCTTACTCCGTGTATCGCTAGGAGTCTGGATCTTCTTCCGGTTCATATATCGGGTTAGTAACGAATAAGTTATGAATTTATTCGTTTTCCGTATTGCGGGTTAGTATAAATTGACCTTAAGTTGGTTAAAATGGATAATTGGAATTTCCATTATACTCGTTATATTATTCTGGTGATTATGGATAGTTTGTTTGTTGAAATCTGATGACAGGGGGTTTAGAAATTGTCTGCGGGCAAAACGTTATTCTGGCAAAATCTAATTAATTAATTAAAGGTTAATTAATTAAATTAGGATTAAAATTGAGATTGAGGAATGTTGATTAGATACTACCTTGAGATTTGAGGAATTGTGAGCTATGTTGAGATATTGAGGTTTAGTTGGTTGTGAGACTCATAAATTAAGTATGATCCTTATGGATCCCTTTGGGTCTAGGTGTGACCCCTTTGATGAATAGAGGTTGATATATCTCTTTATGCCTTTTTATAGGCCGTGTTGTCCCTCCAGTGTAGAGGTGATCGTGGTTGATTTTGTACGAGGTTGAGGTAAGTCCGTAGGACTTACTTAGCTACCATCCTTATATGGGGTGTTTGTATGAGTGGTGTGTGCCTTATATGTTTGCTATGATAGCATGTGATGTCGTATTTACCGACCTATGTTTTATTAATTGCCCCACTGCGTGGCTGTGATAACCTTTCCCTTTCATCCCGCCGTGGAGTCTGGGAGGTTCTCTGATGTCAGGCCAGACCGGTTTACAGGAAGGGCGCAATCCACTCCCATAGGGTACACGGATTGTGTGACCGATACTAGTACGGCTGGCTAGCAGGCTCAGAGGCGAGGATGTATCGGTTCTCGTGTCACCTAGTTTCATATATATTATATCTATACGATTTGAGTGAATGACCATTATATTGAGATGAATAAATGGGTAAATGAGTGAAAGCATGCTGATATGTTTATCTTTCCCTATGTGTGATTGTGCTTATGCATTACTCTATATATGTGTATGGATAGCTAACGGTTTCATACCGTGTTGTAGATGTTTACAGGTTAGGCGCTACTGGGTGATCTGGCAGGGTGACAGGCCGAGGACTCTCGTACATTAGGTGGTTGGTTTGGGGTTGTTGTGTTTCCCCTCCTACGTGAGGATGATCTTTTGTACCTCCTATGTGAGGATGTCGTTTTATATACTCGGCTATGTTGTTGTTTACTTTGGGTCATACAGTTTATACTGTTTTATGTATTTGTTTTATATCTGTCAGTGCCATGTTGTAAGGTCCAGTGAACTTGTTGTCAGGCTAGGGTCAGGATCCATTGTGAGATCCTAGCCCAATGTGACATCCGAGTCCCGCGGATTCGGGGTGTTACATCTGCGTCGAACGAGGTACTAGATCTGCAGTTTTGAGTCCACTCCTCGTCGTTATGGCCATGCACTGGCCCTTAGGGTTGCTTTCCGTCTTTGCTGGAAGCTTCCCTAGATCTCTTGGCGCTTTATTCGCCCTACTTGCAAGTTGTTGTTCGAAGGACTTTTGGGCCCTCGAAAATGAAGTCATAGAAGTCTCTATAGCACTAAGCTTGATCAAGATAGCCTCCAGAACTGCGTCTTTCTTTTCTGGCTAAGACGAACTTGATCCTTGCCCTTGGCTTTTCAATGGAGTAGAAGAAGAAGAAGAAGGGGAAGAGAGGAAAGGGTTAGAGGAATTGTTAGAGTTGGAGTTCGAATGATTGTTACCGTTGTTTTGGTTGTTCGCCCTCCAATTATTGCTATTGGACCCTCTATTGTTGTTGTTGTAGTTGTTGTTCCGGGAACCGTTGTTGTTGTTACGGTATCCATTGTTGTTGTTCCTTTGCCCTTGCTCTTCCTTCTTGGTATGAGCAACCAAGAGTTCCTTCAATTGCTTCACGTCATTCTTCAAAGACGTGAGTTGATTGTTGTTGGATTGAGTCTCTTGAAAGTTGACTCTTTTAACTCCACCTTCAGCTCCTTGGTGGGTGTACTTCTCCATGTGCAAGGCTTGCTTCTCGATGAAGTCCCAAGCCTCGTCAATCGCCATGTCCATGAAGGTACCGGCGGAGAGTAGTTGGAGATTGAACTGGGTGCTTCCGTCCAGTCCCTTGAAGTAAATCTCCAATAACTCTAACTTTGGAATCCCATGATGTGGGAAATCCAAAAGAATGTCCTTGAACCGCTCCCATGACTTGGACAAGCTCTCCTTGTCCTTCATAATGAAAGCATTTATCTTCCCTCTCATTTCAGCTGTCTTTGAGGGGGAAAGAATTTGGTCAAGAACTCCGTAGTCATCTCCTCCCATGTGCTGATTTTTCCTGGAGGAAGAGATTGATACCAAGTAAGAGCTCTATCTTTTAAAGAAAAGTAAAAAGGTCTTAGCTTGTAGTTATTGTTTTCAATTCTCGGAGGTCTCAAGGTTTCCATCAAGATCTCATAGTTTTGAAGATGTTGATGTGGTGATTCCTTCTCCGTCCCTCCGAATTGGCATTGGCGAATCATGGATAGAACTTGCGGTCGAAGTTCATAGTCATGGTCCGCCGGATCTCCTAGATTAACTCCTGGACGCCTCAGTTGTTGATTGGGGTCCATCCTTTGACCTAGGGTTTGTGGAATTCCTGCAAGAAGAACATCTCGGACCGGCCTCTGAAGTGGAAGTACATCGGCCGGGGCGTCAGGTACTGGAACCTGCCTCGGTCGAGGGTCAGCAACTGGGACCTGCATCGGTCGAGGATCAACGGGTGGATCTTCCCTCGGTCGAAGTAAAATCTGGTCTCGTATGGCTGCCATATCTGCTTCGATTGCTTCAGTCCTGGTGCGAGTTTCTTCCTTCTCTCGCCTTAGTTCTTCCCTGCTGAGGCTTAGCAGCTCTAACGCCTCTTTCAATTCGGCCTCAAGATCGCGGTTGTCTTGTTGGGCCATCTTCGCTTCTCTTAAGCGTCGCTTGTATGTCTTTTCTGGTTCGGGATCGTAAGGAACGATTTCCTTCCCAGTGCGGGTTCTTCGCATAAACCTAAGAGAGAACCTGCAAAAGTCACTCAAGTAGAGTGGTTAGAAGACACGGGGGCAAGTGCCCCAAGAGCAAACCGTACCGGCTCGGTCTAGACCAAGTCCCCGGCAACGGCGCCAAAAACTTGTTCGCTCCAAACGGTGTGTGCAAGCTTTAAATTTATAACCCTAGACTTAAGCTTAAAACAAGGATGCGAACCCACAGTGTACGGGTCAATCGTAGTAAAATGCAAGGAATTCTAGGGGTTGATCGCAGGGACTCGGTGAAACAAAGTCGATAACGGTAAGCTTCGTAAATACTAACCACAAGAGCAATTAACACAATCAAAGATGAATAAGAAGTCAATAAAACAAACATGCAATTCTAGGGATTAAAGCATCTAGTTGTGGTTCCAACTCAAGATCTAAAGATAAGCGGACAAAGCTGCGATTTTTGCATAGGGAAGGTGTTACTAAAGTGGAATAGATCACCGGATAAGTCTCACTACTCACTAATCCCAAATCGTAACTCCTATTACCGGGTAAGTCTCAAGGAATTAAGATAAAGAACTATAACCTCAAACTAACACACCATCTAAGGGAATAGAATCAACCTTTACCGGGTAAGTCTCAGGCTAACTCACAAAGATGGGATGGAAGCACACTCAAGCCCCAATAAAGGATAAACCTTTATTACCTACACTTATGATCTTAGGTACACAAACTAAGGAATGACCGGGTAAGTCTCATCCTAAGCTTGCTTTGAACCAGGAAAGGTGTAATAAGAATAGGATTTGGCAAACTCTAACACTTAACTCTCAGTTTAGGATTCGATAAGTCACCTCGGTCAACCGAATTCCACCCCGGCCGAGATGTTCATCGACTGAACGAGATGCTTAGGGTTAAGGTTAAAGACTCGAACTTTCAGGGTCCCACTGGAATCTAAGATTATTCTATCATTGTTTTTCCCATAACCTTCAGCCAATCACCCTAGAATCACACAAGGAAATTAGCCACTCATCATCATTATGAAAGTATTAATCAAATATATGGGAAGAAGGTGAATATTTGAACAAGAAGAATTCAATGAAAAGACTTCAATAACTGAATCAAATATCACAACAAAAGCGTTCCTTGGATAGCAATCCAACAAGAGAAGACAACAAGGAAGGGAATCAAAGACAATCTTACAAAACCCTTCAAAAAGCTATAAAAACTATGATCTTCAATCCTTCTTCAACCTTCAAAAAGGTTCTTCAAAACTCCCTACTAGAGTATGCCGCAGCGGTGTAGTAGATGTAAGTGAGGTGATAGCGGATCTATGCCGAATGTCGGATTTGTGGAAATCCAACCCTTTTTATAGGAAAATAACCCTCCAAAGATAAAATATCTTAGAAAGATCTCTTCCCATAAAAATAGGTAAAATATAAGATCTTCTTCCTTCCAGGAGCCAAGCCCAAAAATATGAGATCACTTTCCAAAGATAAAAGATCTCAGCCAAGAATAAAATATTCTCGCCGCGTCCTAGGTATTCTCCTCGGTCGAGTCGGCTTCTCTGGATCACCTCGGTCGAGATGAATCTTTGGTCAACCGAGGTGAGTCACAACTGAATGTGAAATCTCTCAAAAATGGTCCAAAGTGAATCTTTAATCCATGGCTATGCTTCCGGATGGTTCCTTATGCTCCTCAATGTAGCTCCAATGACTCCATAGCTCCTTTTTGATGCAAAACGTGCCATTTTACCTACAATTACAACAAAACTAGGTGTAGACCTCGATTCTCGCAAAGGTAGATGAAATGGTAATATAATCACATAATATACATACAAACATGCAGATTATGAAAGATAAAACGTCCAAACAAACCCCAAAATATAGACTATAATTCATGCTATCAGCGATTGTCGATAGTTGCTGTTGTACGTACAAGCGAGACGGAGAGGTGCGGCACAGAAGTAGGATTAGGGTTAGATTAGTTTAATTAGGGTTTTTAATTAAGGTTTAAAGTGGGCTTAGGAAAGTGGGCTGATGGTTGGCCCAAATGAGCGGTGATCTCATGAATTAAAAACGGGACTCGTAACCCGTTAATTAAGTGCGGAAGTTTATAAAATACGGAATTAAGTTCCGTATTTTATAACTTATTATTATTTTCATTTTAACGTACGTAAATTATTTCCGGTCATTTAATTTATCATTTTATGCGAATATAGGTCACATAAAATGATAGAACTAAATTCGTTTATTTTACTTATTTATTTGTTCATGATTGTCGCCTCGGACTTTGGTTAATGTCAGTTTACCGGAACTTAAAATTTTCGGTTATTACATCAGTGCCCCCTTAAAAGAAGTTTCGTCCCGAAACTTAGAATGTTTCCCTTACTCACACATTTCCTTCGGTACATTTTAGTTTTCTCGACATTTTCATTTTCTACCATGCAGCTACTCAAGCATCAAACAAAAGTATCACAAAAACAGAATCACTCAAAACAATATAAAAACCTGAAAGGTCAAACAACACAACATCCGAGTGCTAACTCGTCAAACAGGAGTAACATCTAACCCCTCAAAGAACTCGGGATAGTTACGTCTAATACTCTCCTCAGTCTCCCAAGTGGCCTCATCAGCTCCTCTCCTAGACCACTGGATCCTCAGCATAGGTATCTCCTTGGATCGCAGACGTCTGGTACTGCGCTCCAAGACAGCTACCGGGTACTCTACAAATGTATGGTCAGGCTCAACTATCAAATCCTCATGGCTGATGACGTGTCTCGGATCCGGGATGTACTCTCTCAACTGAGATACATGAAAGACCGGATGGACACTCTCTAGTCTCGGCGGTAGTGCTAGTCTGTAGGCCACCTCTCCAACTCTCTCCAAGATCTCAAAAGGTCCGACATATCGGGGACTCAACTTCCCCTTAATGCCGAAACGCCTAACTTCTCTTGTGGGTGACACTCTCAACCACACCTGAGCACCCACTCTAAACTCCAAAGGTCAACGCCTTTTGTCGGCGTAGGACTTCTGACGACTCTGAGCTGCTAACATCTGCTCTCGGACTAGGGCAATCCGAGCGATGTCATCCTGTATCTACTCGGGAGCTACTCCATCAACTCGGTTGGGCTCATCCCAACATAATGGTGTACGACATCTCCTCCCATACAAAGCCTCATAAGGAGCCATCCCAATAGACGCGTGCCAGCTATTATTATACGAAAACTCTACCAGTGGGAGATGATCTGGCCATACCTGTCCCCAATCTAGTACACACGCCCGAAGCATGTCCTCTAAGGTCTGAATGGTCCTCTCAGACTGTCCGTCTGTCTGTGGATGGTAGGCGGTAGTAAAGTGGAGACTCGTCCCCAAAGCAGTATGTACCTGCTGCCAAAATCTCGAGGTAAAACGTCCATCTCTGTCAGAGACGATAGTCCTCGGTACTCCATGGAGTCTCACAATATGTCTGGTGAACTCCTCAGCCAGACGACTCACCGGCCACGTTTCCTTAATCGGAATGAAACGTGCGGTCTTCGTCAGGCGGTCTACCACTATCCAAATAGCATCAAATCCTCTGCTGAGTCTCAAACCAGTGACAAAATCCATGGATATATCCTCCCACTTCCACTGTGGTACTGGAAGTGGGTGGAGCTCTCCTCCAGACCTACGGTGCTCAATCTTGACCTGTTGGCAGGTCGCGCACTGGGCTACATACCGAGTCACATCGGGCTTCAGACCACCCCACCAGAAGGACCGTCTCACATCCTTGTACATCTTACTCGCTCCAGGATGTACTGAGTATGGGGTAGCATGAGCCTCACCTAGTATCCTCTGTCTCAACTCACTGTCTGACGGTACACAAACGCGGTCCTGACGTCTCATCACTCCATCTGCACCAATAGTAAACTGTGGGGCCTCATCTTGAGACATCCTATCTCGGATCTTGATCAAAGTAGGGCAAGTCTCCTGCTTCTGTCGGATCTCATCCAACAGATCAGGAAGTAACTCCATGGTAGACAACTGACCATCAGTATTGGGAAACTGAACCTCTATCTCCAACCAAGCCATGTCCCTCTGCAACTGTGGCTGTACTGTCAACCGGGCTATCGCCCTCTCTCTAGGCATCTTCCGGCTCAAAGCATCAGCTACCACATTCGCCTTTCCGGGGTGGTAAAGGATCTCAAGGTCGAAGTCCTTGATCAACTCTAACCACCGTCTCTGGCGGTTATTCAACTCTCTCTGAGTGAATATGTACTTCAGACTCTTGTGGTCTGTAAAGATCTGACATGTCGCCCCATAGAGATAGTGACGCCAGATCTTAAGAGCATGAACTACTGCAGCCAACTCTAGATCATGTGTGGGGTAGTTCTCCTCATACGTCTTCAACTGTCGAGACGCATAGGCTATGACCTTACCCCTCTGCATCAAAACACACCCCAAGCCCAGCTTGGATGCATCACTGTACACCACAAAGTCATCAATACCCTCAGGCTGTGCTAAAATCGGAGCGGACGTCAATCTCCTCTTCAGCTCCTCAAAACTCTGCTGACACGGCTCATACCAGACAAACCGAGTGGTCTTCCTCAGAAGACAAGTAAGTGGTCGGGCAATCAAAGAGAACCCTCCACAAACCGGCGGTAGTAACCTGCTAAACCTAGAAAGTTGCGGACCTCCTTAACATTCTTAGGAGGTTGCCAAGAAGATACTGACTCGATCTTCGCCGGATCGACCTTAATACCCTCAGCAGTCACCACGTGTCCTAAGAAAGCCACCTCTGACATCCAAAACTCATACTTGGATAGCTTTGCATACAGCTGGCTAATCTGTAGAATCTACAGTATTGTCCTCAAGTGTCACGCATGCTCCTCTCGACTCCTAGAGTAGACTAGGATGTCGTCAATGAAGACCACTACAAACTGGTCTAAGAAGTCAATGAATATCCCATTCATCAACTCCATGAACACCGCTGGTGCATTAGTGAGCCCAAATGGCATCACTACGAACTCATAATGACCATACCTAGTCCGGAATGCCGTCTTAGGTATGTCCTGATCTCTCACCCTCAACTGGTGGTAACCTGACTTCAAGTCTATCCTCGAGAACACAGACGCTCCATGCAACTGGTCCAACAGGTCATCTATGCGGGGCAGTGGGTACTTGTTCTTGATGGTCACCTTGTTCAGCTCTCTGTAGTCTATGCACAGTCTCATCGATCCGTCCTTCTTCTTCACAAACAACACTGGTGCACCCCAAGGAGACACACTAGGGCGTATGAAACCCTTCTCTGCTAGCTCCTCCAATTGCTTCTTCAGCTCAAGCAGCTCTATAGGTGTCATACGGTACGGAGCCTTCGAGATAGGTCTCGTGCCCGGCTCCAAGTCAATGCTGAAATCAACGCTCCTCTGTGGGGGTAGTCCTGGCAGGTCGTTGTTAGCATGAAATATTGTGATATTTTAGGCACGTTTTCTAATCGTATTTGATTCATATTGATAGTCTTTGATTGAGCTTTGTGCATATGTGAGCTAGTATTGCCTATATTGTCGATATGGATGTCTACACGAGTTCTATGTTGATTATAGGTGATTTGGAGCTATTTCCGAACGGAATCGAGCAAAGGAGAGTTGAGTTGATATGTCCATAGATCGAGGACACCTTTTGGAAGCGATTTGGAGTCTTAGATTGAGGAATGCACGAATGAAGGCCAAAAACCACGCTCTTACCCTAAATTACGGCCGTGGAAACCAAGTCAGAATTCGATGTTCATTCCAGGGGATATTACGGCCGTGGAACTAACCGTAGTAGTTTCCACGCCCTAAATTACGGTCGTGAAAAGATTCCACGACCGTGATTTTAGCGAATCTTTTCGCCATGTTTCGAAGCCACGATCTTTTGAAGATTGGGCCGGGGCGACATTTTGCCCTGCATTATAAAATAGACGGATGAGGCAAGATTCCGTCACCTCGCTTACGACCTTTCAACCCTCGCTTAGCGGCAAAACGCAAAAACCCTCATCTTGGAGGTAATTTGGAGATCTCATTGAAGATCAAAGTTCATATTGAAGAGTTGCTGTTGGTGATCTTCGTGTTTGTGGAAGATCGAAGTTCTTGGAGGATTTTGCAAGAAGATCTCTCTTCTTGTTTAGGTTTGATTCAGAATCGGATTGACATCCCGTTTCTCTTCTTTCCTAAAGATTGTGATTGCTTGGTCCGTTTTGAATCTTTAGATAACACTTGTTCTTGATTGTGATTCTGAGATTCACTTGAAGATTATTGATAGTTCTTGAAAGTTTTCATCTTTTATCTCTTAATTCTTGAATCAATATCAATATGACAGTTATTGGCTAAAAACCCTTAACAATTCTAAGGTGAAGGGTTGATAGTTGTGGCTTAGATGATGATAGATCGATCGTAAACAGATTAGACCCTGAGAGTTAGAGAATTATCGCCGACAACCCTAAATCACGGGCTGTTCTTGAGTTCCACGACCGTGGAATCTCAAGAACTAACCGTGATTTTCCTTAAGTCTACGAGCCTGCTTTTACTTTAATCTAAAGTTTAAGATTTGCTTTAGCTTAGCTTGGACTTGTCTTTTCTAGGTGGTAGTGAAGCCTCAACAACCTCTACCTCGATTGTGAGCCTCAACAACCTCAATCGGATAAGTTAGTCTTGATCTTTAGATTATAAGTTTGGGTATTTGATACTAATCCTTGTCTTTAGAATCTTTCTATATTGAGCCTCAACAACCTGTATAGGGAGTGTCTTTTAGGTGAATTACATAAGGTTTTTGGAACCTCAACCGTACGATTACCTTACATTAGTATACCCTTGCATATCTCGACTCTGTCTTTATATCATTAGTATATCTTGAATCAATTGCCACAGCTGGATACTTGGATCTTTAGGATTGTTGTTTTCCCGATAATTTGCAAACTCCCATATTCACTTGCTTGATAATCTGCGATCGAGTTCGTTCCACCCAAATCCCTGTGTTCGATACTCTGGAATTCTTGCTAATCTACGTCGATCCGTACACTGCGGGTTCGCTTGCTTGATTCTAGTTTTATAAATTTAAAGCTTATTTGCACACACCTCTAGGGGCGAACAGTCGTCACTGAATACCTCTGCAAACTCGCATGCAACAGGTATCTCCTCTATAGTCAGGCTCTTGCTTTCCTTCATGGCATAACACTAGAAGGCTTCGCAACCCTGTGCTATCAGTCTCGCTGCTCTCACTGCACTGATAACTGTACCCGACTTTCCGAGGTTCCAACCTCGGAATATTACCCTATGGCCCTCCTCCGTGGCAACGGTCACTGTCCTCCTACCAATGTCTAAGACTGCTCCGTGTTTCCTCATCCAGTCTATCCCTAAAATGACATCCTCGTGAGCTAAGGGCATGACTAGAAAATTGACTTGCCAGTCTCGATCTCCCATGCGAACAAGACATCCAAAGATCTCTCTAGTCCCTCTTACCTTACTCCCATCAGGTAAGCCTATCATAAAAGGTATCCCCTCTACAGTACCTAAGGACAACCTATCTACGCATGCATCAGATATGAAGGAGTGTGTAGCACCCGTATCAAATAAAACTCGTACAGGTAAGTCATGAATCTGGATCGTACCTGTGGCAGTCGGTGCATCTGGCTGATCAGCATCTCTCAACTCAAACACTCGAGCCTGAGCTCCTCTAGTATCAGCCACACTACCACGTCCTCTGCCCCGACCTACTCCCTGCATAGAACTCTGTGGTGGTGTGTGTCCTGGAGCCCTGTAAGACTACTGCTGACTAGGAGCTCTGTACTGCTGCTGCTGACTTGGAGTCCGGTACTGTGTCGGTCTCTGTACACTCCCTGATAAGCCTGCAGGAGAAGAACCCTGCTGGGATGGAGCCTTGCCCTGACGGCAAAATGTAGCTCTATGTCCAACCTTGCCGCATTGGAAGCAAGTCACTGCTGGCTTCGTACAGTTCGATCGGATGTGTCCATAGCTACTGCAGTTGTGGCACTGCAAGCCACCAGCTGAAGTCTGACCAGTAGATGTATGGCTCTGTTGCCCCTGCGTCTGTCCCCGTCCAAAAGCAGCTACTCCTGAACTACCACTAGCATAACCTGTCCTTTGCCGCTTATCCGGCCTGTTTGACTGAGCAGCTCTCCTCGACACTGGTCTGTCTCTCTCATAAGCAGACGCTCTGTCCTGATAGTCTGACAGAGTCTCACAGCGGAACCCTGCCAGATAGGAACGAGTGCTCTCTCTCAATCTCCTCGAAAAAAGATATATGTGCTGCTCTTCAGGAGGTGCAGCTGGTCCCAGCAGTGTCAGTTTCTTCTGGAACTTCTTGATGGCAGCAGCAATCGGAATGTCCTCAAATCCGGCCTCAATGAAGTCCTGGAATCTCTCTCTCCTCAATGAGACAGGGCAGTATATGTCTCTAACAATGCTCCTCATCTGCTCCCAACTAGTGACTCGACTACGCATGGTCCGCCACCAGGAATGAGCATCTCCAATGAAGCAGGTCTGCACTAAGTCCACCTGCCGATCCTCGGGGCAGCGTATTGCCTCTAACGCAGTCTCTACCTGTCCAATCCAGTGCTCCACCTCCAGTCCTATCTCTCCACTATATGAGGGGACCTTCTGAGAGTTGAAAGCCTTCAACCACTCATCCGGTCTCGGTGCTCTAGACCCAGTAGGAGCTCTATCAGCCACAACCCTCCTCTCAGGTACAGCTGGCACTTGAGGCGCTCCCTGTGTCACCTGGACAGATCTATCCGGTACTGGTGGGACCCGGGTAAGTCTCTCTGTCCTAGCAGCCTCCTCCATGCGCTCAACGTATGCTCGGTACACTCTGTACTCAGTCGCTCCAATGGAAACACGTCCTGACTCCGTCGAACGTGCTCTCTGTGCTCCAGACCTAGCAACGGTCTCATTCCTGACCTCAGGACCTACACTCTCAGCTACCTCCTCCACTCCAGCCTCTGGCATGATCACTGCTAGTGGATCCTCTTGAGGAGCTCTACCTCGGCCTCGGGCTAGTGGAGGTCTACCTCCACGGCCGCGTCCTCTAACTATAGGGGTCCTATCTCCCCTACCTGGTCCAGCTGGAGGGAGAGGTGGACGACCTCTGCCTCGACCAGTAGCTAGCGTAGCTCTAGTACGTGCCATCTGCGCAAAGGATAACAACTATAATTACTACTAGCTAAAGTCCAAAAGTCCAACTACCGTAAAACCTAAAATCCAACTAAGCATACTGAGATCCGCGGTAGTAGTGGTGGTCAGCCGTACTTTTCTATTCCCAACTAGACTATGCATGCATTTAAAACTAAAAATATTCTTTTTAAAACTCAGACCCCCTTTCGGGTTCTGCTTAAAACTTATTCGGTCTTTCAGAAGATTTCAAGTGCCATTGTTGCCAACCTAGAGCTCTGATACCATGTTGTAACACCCCAAATTCTCAGAACTCGGAGTATTACTGGTTAGGACCTCACAATGGGTCCCGACCTCAGTTTGACAACAACATTACTAGGATCTTGCAACAAGACACAAATAAAGAAACCGAAATTCATAAAAACCATGTTTTTAGAGTAATGAATGCAACACTGTCTAGCAGCCTAAAGTACTTAAACAAAGAAAAGAACAACTGTCTTAACCAAAAGGAAGGAAAGACAAAAACAACCCCCAACCCCGCTCTAAGGAGTACGGAGACCCGGCTGACCACTACTTCCGGGTCACTCAGCTGCTGATCTAACCTGTGGTAAATCTAAAACAACAACAAGAAGAACCGTTAGCTAGTTATCTAAATATTAGCAGAATAATAGCATCACAAACACACTCAGAGAAAATATAAACACTCATCATGCTTTCAAACAAGTCCGTTTTATTATCTTGATTTAAATTACTCTTTCACTCTAGTGATACTTATTTTGTGACACGAGGGATTCCCAAACCTCGCCTCCGCCCCCGTGTAACCATCAGGAATGGATCCGATGCATCTTACCTTGTACCTGCCTGGTCTGGGTATAGAGAACCTCCCAGTCTCCTGTCATAGCTGGGCAGTGATGTCACGGCCCGTTATACATACACTTGGGCCTTAAACATAATAATAACAGTCGTCCTAGCAAGTTATTATTTTTAAACACGCAAATAGCACACACAACTACTATCACCCAACTAACACTCAGAAACTGGCTAAGTAAGTCGCAAGGACTTACCTGAGTCGAAAATACTCTCTAACACGCCTCAACAGCCCGTACTCGGGGTAACTCAAACGCCTGTCAAATATGACATGTGGATCAGAGTCTCATTCAGACGTCCAACCTCACTCAAAGGAATTACGGGAAAACTCTCTTACGGCAAAAGACTATTTTGCCCTCAGTCTTAACATTCTCAAGTTTATTCTAAAATTTATCTATACGCCTACACTAGCTTATACGACTATATATATATATTTACTCTTAACGTCGTGCATATCTACCCATATGCATAAATATATAAACTCTTCGGTACCCTTAACTTCTTGTCTAATATAAGTATACATATATCCTTACTCGAACTCACTCTTCTTGCTTACTTATGTCGTCATATATAAACTTACAGGTCTTACTCTATTCCAATTCCGAACTTCATAAAACAGTAGAATACCAACTCAACCAACTCGTAAAATCCTATTCATCCGTATACACGTACATTTTACCCATTCATTTAGATATATATATATATATATATATATATATATATATAAGTTTATATATGCATAGCTTATTCGTTTCATACCCAACTCGTACCACTACCCTTTCATGGTTTATATATGCATTCATTGTAACTCTATATATGTTATTCATCTCAGAAATATACGTATAAAATCTTGCATATATTCGTATTCAAATTTACAGAAATTCACGTATCAATCTCGTAAATATTCGCAGGAATATGATGGAGAAGGACCTGCTTGCAACCGGCGGCTGAAGCGCGGTATCCCCTGGTGGTCGGTCTGGCTAC
Organism: Fagopyrum homotropicum; assembly: GCA_033239125.1. Classification (NCBI taxonomy): domain Eukaryota; kingdom Viridiplantae; phylum Streptophyta; class Magnoliopsida; order Caryophyllales; family Polygonaceae; genus Fagopyrum; species Fagopyrum homotropicum. The sequence continues at coordinate 139,134,139 of BSWB01000002.1, forward strand.
GGAATCAGCAGGGGCGGCTCACTAGCGTTCCGGCGGCCCTGTCCCTGGTGGTCGATAGCTGCGTGCGATATTGCTGCAGGAAAGCCGAAAGAAGGCGGCAGTGAGCGGTGGTTTACGAGGCGAGAAAGGGAAGGCAGAAAGGAAGGCCAGGTCTTACCGGTTCACTGCGGCGGATGGCGGCGACTGCGCGGTGGCTCCGGTGGCAAACGAGGAGAGGACAGCGTCTCCAACCTACTGTCGTGGTGGTGTGAGTTCCGAAAATGCAGAAAACAGGGAAGGTGTGAAAAGAGGGGTGGCGGCGTCTTACCGGACCGATGGCGCTGGCTCGGGCGGTCGCACGGCGAGGGAAACAAGGTTGCGTCTTCGGTACTGCAGCGGTCGACGGAAGGTAAGAGGCGGAATTACGGTCTTCGAACTCGAAACAGAAACGGAAAGAAGGAAGATGGAAGGAAGAAGGGGACCGGAGTCTTACCGGCTCGACTGGAGGCGGACGGCGGAGGCGCACAGGCTCGGTGGCAGCTGCGGTGGCTCCGGCGTCGATGAGAAGTGGTGGAGGCGATTGTCGATAGTTGTTGTTGTACGTACAAGCGAGACGGAGAGGTGCGGCACAGAAGTAGGATTAGGGTTAGATTAGTTTAATTAGGGTTTTTAATTAAGGTTTAAAATGGGCTTAGAAAAGTGGGCTGATGGTTGGCCCAAATGAGCGGTGATCTCATGAATTAAAAACGGGACTCGTAACCCGTTAATTAAGTGCGGAAGTTTATAAAATACGGAATTAAGTTCCGTATTTTATAACTTATTATTAGTTTCATTTTAACGTACGTAAATTATTTCCGGTCATTTAATTTATCATTTTATGCGAATATAGGTCACATAAAATGATAGAACTAAATTCGTTTATTTTACTTATTTATTTGTTCACGATTGTCGCCTCGGACTTTGGTTAATGTCAGTTTACCGGAACTTAAAATTTTCGGTTATTACAATCAATTCCAAATTGATGAACTCAGAGCTATGATGTTGGACATGAAGTTGGAGTTGAATGATGCTAGGAAGAAGAAGAAAGTCAAGAAGCCAACTAAGTCCACTAAAGATGATTCATCCGATGATGAAGAACTCGATCCGGACATGCCGGAACTTGAGGAAATCAATCCAGTAATTCATCCCGTTCGTAACAACCCAAGGCCACCGGTTGTTCCTCGCATTCCAGCAGGGGATGTGAGAGTTGCTAATGGAGGAGATGAACCACAAACTCTGGGGCAAAGGATGGATCCAATTCAGCAACCACGCCGTCTAGGTGTGAATTTCGAAACTGAGGACATCCATGAATTCAGCTTTACCCCACAAGTTATTACCATGGTTCGCCAAAGTCAGTTTGGTGGAGCAAGTGCTGAGTCTCCACACCAACACTTGCAAAATTTCGAGATTCTCATGGAGACATTGAAGCCAAAGAAGGCTACCACAAGTAATTACAAGATCAAACCATTCTTCTTATCTTTGAAGGACAAAGCTCTAGCTTGGTAGTTGGTACCAAACTCTTCCAGCTGCAAAGCTGACCACATGGGAGGATCTATCTTCGGAGTTCCTCACCAAGTTCTTCCCGGCATCCAAAACGGCGGAATTGAGAGGTAAGATCAATGCATTTTCTATGAAACATAACGAAAGTTTGTTTCAATCTTGGGAAAGGTTTCAGGATCTCTTATTGGATTGCCCACACCACGGCATTTCAAAGCTGGAATTGTTGGAGATCTATTATAAAGGGTTGGATTTGGAAACACAATTCAATCTCCAATCTTTCTCTTGTGGCACATTCATGGACATGAGAGAAGATGATGATTGGGACTTCATTGAGAAGCAAGCCCAGGTGATTGAGAAGTATTCTCACCGAAAGGTGGATCCGAATAGCCGGAATCAAGGAGATTCGGGAGCTAAGTTGAACCACGATGCTCAAACACAAATATTTTCCCTCAACAATGAAATCAAAGAGTTGAAGGAAGTCATCAAAACTAGCCTTCAAAAGGCTAAGGAGCAAGAAGCCAACTATATGGGGAGGGATAACAATCAAAGGAATGACTACTAGAACAACAACTAGAATAACAACAATAGGAACTCCAACAACAGCAATTGGAGATCCAATCAATAAAATCCAGGTAATCCTTATTCACATGCTGAAAAAGCTTTAACATCTCCATCTTATTCTATTCCTTTGAAAAGCCAGGAGCAATCATCAAATGGATCGAACAAGACGGAGAAGGAGAAGCCTGATCCCATGTTGGAGACAATCCTACGAAAGCTACAAGGATTGGAGAGTTATATAAATTCGGTTGATAAAGCTCACAAGGCTTTAGAAAACCAAGTTTTTAGCAAAGCCGGAGAAGTCCCAAGAGATCAAGGGAAGCTTCCCGGGAAGACGGAAGATAACCCGAAGGGAAGGGTTATGGCAATCACTACTAGAAGTGGTGTAACAACCACCGATCCTCAACCTAAAGTAGTTGAAACCACCACTGAAGAAGGGAAGGGAAAAGAGAAGGAAGATGTCTATGTTCCTCCTCCCGCCAACAAACCACCTCTACATTTTCCTCAATCTAGAGCGTGGGCACGGCTAGATAAACACTTCGTTAAGTTTATTGATCTTATGAATAAGCTGCATATTAATATACCTTTTATGGATGCAATTTTAGGTATGTCAGCTTATGGGAAATTCCTAAAGGAAATCCTCTCTAACAAGAGGAAATTAGAAGATATTGGTGAAGTCAAGATGAGCACGGAGTCATCCGAACTCATCAAGATTATGACGGAGATTATGCCACCTAAGCTACGTGATCCAGGATCATTTTGCATACCCATCACCTTAGGAGAGGTTACTTATGATGCACTTTGCGCCCTTGGAGCAAGTATGAGCATCATACCACTTGCTTTATGCAAGGCGGTTGGTCTAGGAGAGCCTAGACCGGTGAAGATGACGCTTTACATGGCCGATCGTTCCATCACCAGGCCAGTTGGGATAATAGAAGACATTCCTGTAAAACTCGGTAAGTTCTACATTCCTATAGATTTTTTCGTTCTTGACATCCCTGCAGATTATCTAGTTCCCATCATTCTTGGGAGACCATTCCTTACAACCTCCGGATGCATGGTAGATTGCAAGAATGGACAACTATCCTTCAATATAGGTGAAGAGAAAGTGGAGTTCGTACTCTCCTCTTTAATGAAAGAGCCAGCTTTGAGAGAAGATGTTTTTAACATCTTTGATGAAGAAGAGTCTAGAGAGGTGGTGAGTTCGATCCTAATGAAAGATCCACTTCAAAAGGTTCTTAGTATGAGCATCATGAAGGAAGGACTAGAGCATGATTGTGATGATGAGGTAAAAGCATTAGAAGATGTAAAGGAAGAACCAGGAGCAGGATTTGAAGAGTTTGAATTAACCCCGGAAACTGTGAAAAAAATTGACCTACACGAAATAAATCATACGATTTCTAAAAAAGGCAAGTCGATTTTTGACAACAGGAAGAAAAATCGACCCAAAAATCGGACGATTTTTGTAACACCCCAAATTCTAAGAACTCGGGGAGCTACTGGTTAGGACCTCACAATGGATCCCGACCTTAGTTTGACAATAATTTTACTAGGATCTTAGAACAAGGCACAAAAGTATTAAAAATATTTGAAAACTTTAAACAATATATACATGAAAATATGTATCAGCCTTACAAATCAAAGGTACTAAAACGACGCATATGAGGTATATAAGACAACCTCGTCCCCAACTAAATAAGTACGTGGACCCGGCTGACAATTCCCTCCGGATCTCTCTACAACTGTCTTAACCTGCAAGGTATCTACAAGCAGTATAAAACCGTTAGCTAACATTCTATGCATAAGTATAAAGGTAAAAGCACAATCACACATCATACACAATCAACATGCAACAATCAATCCTTTTATTATCTTTAATTAGGTGATAGGTCATTACTAATGATACTTATTTTGTGACACGAGGGATTCCCAAACCTCGCCCCTGTCCCCGTTTACCAACGCGGAATGGTACTAATGCATCTGACCGTCTACCGGGACTGGGCTGGTCGCAAGGAACCTCCTAGACTCTCGCAAGAGCTAGGCAAATGATGTCACGACCCGTTATCATACACTTGGGTCAATTACGTAAATAATAAAGTCGGCCTAATCCGGTTTCGTTGTTTATCATAACTAACAAACAACACTCATACACATTACACTCATACAAGAAGCCAGCTAAGTAAGTCCGTGGACTTACCTGAATCAGATCTCGACTTTCTAATTCGCAAAGCAATCTGTACAGTAGGAATTTAGTGGCCTGTCAAAGAAAGCAAGTGTGTCAGCACACTTTCTAGGTGATTGGAAGTCTAAGACTTCTAAGATAGTAGGTCTTAATAGAACGGAATTGATTACAGTATTAATTTATGGTAAAATGACTATTTTACCCTTGGTCCAGAAACTTCTAAAAATTCCATAATTTATGTCTAAACTCTTATTTGAGACTAAAATATCATATTCTAACTCATAAAGATGAGTTTGGTTACAACTGGCAATTTACACATTCTTCTTATTTTCCGAAAGATCGTTAAGGTCCAACTTCGGCTTCAAATATGAAATTCGAATAGTCTTATAAAAATTCCGAAATAATTCCCTAGATCATCTATGATATCCCATCTACTCATAGGAGAAAGAATTTCTTAAAATTGTTAAAGCATCACTTGTACAAAAATTTCTAAAGTTGGTTACAACACTTAACAAACAACACACTGTCTTAACTTTGAAAAATCATAACTCCTAAACTACTCGCTGGATTTATCCCAAAACTTGATATGTTCTACTATAAAATCTTATCTATAATATATCCAAAATTCAGCCGTAAAGAAGATCAAAATCCTATTTAAACTATCTCACAAAACCGAATTTCAGCACAATAGAAAACTGCTTACGACTCAATCTTTGAAAAATCATAAATCCCAAACCACTCGCTGGATTCCTCTCAAATTTTAATATGTTCTACAACAATATGTCAACCATATCATATCCAAAATTCAAGCCCAACGGAGAACAAGAGCTTATTCAAAACCATCTCACAAAACAGCATCACTTGCTGTTTTCCCCAACACTCAGCACATATATAAAAACTGCATGAGGCGTCAACTTTGGAACACAATAACTCTGAAACCGTAACTCCGATTTTTACCAAATTTTAACACGGTAAACTATGTATATCTATCTATGATCTATCAAAAATTCAACGGTGGATCTTCAACCAATCTTTTTAACATTGATTCACAACAGTGGGTAAACTTCAACTTCAAAAATTGTAGAAACAAAAATCTGTACACAAAGAGTTCATGAGATCCTGAATTCTATAATCACTGTCAACTATTCAGTATCAACACAACTACTCTCACCCCTCCTATGTTCAACCTATGGGGACAAACATCCATCTATACATTTATAGACTCCATCTAAGAGTTGTACAGAAGTTAACATCCGGGAATTATTCACTTACTGGCCTGCAGCGGCTCTAAGGAAAACGTGCTACTGGACTCGAGGGTAAGACTTCACTGCTGTAGCTTGGAACGGTTCTACTTGGCCTGGTTGTGAACATCCGGTGTAGTCGAGTTAGGTACCCGTCCGGCACAGAGAAGAAGAAGTATGTGAGTTCTTGTGATTGGTATAAATGCAGATGGAGGGAGGAAGAGAGTTGGAAGGTACGAACGTATAGGGAAAAGAGAGAGCCAACAACCCACTTACTCAGGAGTGTCGTGTGCAGAAAGTTGAAGGTTGTTCGTCCCTGGAGTGGTGGCTGCGAGTATCTGGTTTGCAGCTAGGCAACTTGGTCCGGAAGCAGTTAGGGTCGCTGGGTTGAGATGTCTCTGGCCTGGCTCTTCGAGTGCACTCCGCTGGAGTCCTAACGCAGCCAAGTATGAGGATCTTCTTTGCTGTGAGACGTTGCTTGAAAGATTGCTGTGTGAGAATTGTTTTGTACGAAGGAGGTAGAAGAAACGTGTGACTGAATGGATCCTTGTTGTGTGATTAAAGGAACAGTTACAAGAGCTCTTCTTCAATTCAGCAACCGTTACATGGTGAAGAGAAGGAAGGAGAAGGGCCGGCTATTACCCTTCCTGTTGAACGCATAGCTGGCCCTTACACACGTAAATCACTGGGCTGGAGAGGAGCTGTATGGCCCGCATGAAGGGCTGCTAATGGGCTCGTAACCAGCCTCTCCTGGGCTGCTGTTGGCCGGGCTCGAAGTCAATCTGGGGCTGTTGTGGTTAAGCAAACTGGGCTGAGATTAAGGTAGGAATAGTGGGCTGTAAAATACAAGAAAGATAGCTGAAATAATTGCAAGAAAGATGGGCTGAATTGTTTGTCAAAAATCTGTCAAAACTCGTCATGGCCTTGTCAGGCCCATGATAGAGTTTGTCATAGATTTGTCGGGCTTTGTCATGGCCTCGTCTCAGCTTTGTCATGATCTCGTCACAGCTTGTCATGATCTCGTCTAAAGTCATCGATAGGAATGAATTATAATAACTAGCGTTTGATATAAATCTATCATTTTATGTGAATTAAATTCTACATAAAATAATAAATAATTATAGGAATTAGAGCTTGATATAATTTTATCATTTTATGTGAATTAAATTCTACATAAAATAATAAAATTTGTGAAGAAAGAAATACTAGATAGAATGGGAAACCGTCAACGGCTCGAAGTCCGATTGGATTCGGAATCAAACGGAATAAAAATTTCGGATATTACAATTTTCTTCAGAGGGGGGCGATTTAGCGTTAATTTCTCCGGTTTCTACAAACTAGACTGCAGTTGTTCTCAACTCTAATAGTGCACCTTCCCTACCTTCAGAGGCTTCTCCCATGTTATTAGATGGTGATGAATCATCGATCAAAGCACCTCCTTCATTGGAATTGAAGCCCCTTCCTACACACTTAATGTATACATTCCTTGGGCCTAACTCTACATATCGTGTTATAGTTAGCGCGAATCTGAATGATGATGAACTAGAGGAGCTTTTGAATATTCTAAGACAACATAGGAGAGCATTAGGCTATACTATTGATGATTTGATAGGCATTAAACCTTCTCTATGTATGCATAAAATCTTAATGGAAGAGGATTACAAACCTTCACGCCAACCTCAAAGACGGTTAAATCTGATCATGAAAGAGGTCGTGAAGAAAGAAATCCTTAAACTACTTGATGCAGGTATCATCTTCCCTATTTCCGATAGCAAGTGGGTGAGTCCAGTGCAGGTAGTACCTAAGAAAGGAGGCATTACCGTTGTTGCCAACAAAAACAACGAGCTTATTACCACAAGGACAGTTACGGGATGGAGAATGTGCATCGACTACCGTAAGCTGAATGTGGCCACCAGGAAGGATCACTTTCCCCTTCCTTTTATTGATCAGATGTTGGAAAGGTTAGCCCAACATTCTTACTTTTGTTATTTAGATGGATATAGCGGTTTCTTTCAAATCCCCATTCACCAGGATGATCAAGAGAAGACGACCTTCATGTGCCCTTGGGGTACGTTTGCTTATAGAAGGATGCCATTCGGCTTATGCAACGCTCCAACCACCTTTCAAAGGTGTATGATTGCAATCTTTTCAGAATATGTAGAGAATATCATGGAAGTATTCATGGACGACTTTTCAGTATATGGTTCTTCCTTTGATTACTGTCTCTCTAACCTTTCACTAGTTCTTAAGAGATGTGAAGATACTAACTTAGTTTTAAACTGTGAGAAGTGTCATTTCATGGTCACCAGAGGAATTGTGTTAGGTCACTTAATATCAAATAGAGGAATAGAGGTTGATAGAGCTAAGATAGAAACTATTGAGAAACTACCTCCTCCATCCTCGGTGAAAGGAATTAGAAGCTTTTTAGGACATGCAGGCTTCTATAGGAGATTCATAAAGGATTTTTCTAAGATTTCAAAACCCTTAACTAATCTTTTAATGAAAGACGTAACTTTCGAATTTTCGAAAGATTGTCTAGAAGCTTTTTGCAGGATCAAAGAGGCTTTGATTTCAGCACCAATCATCCAACCAGCCGATTGGATTCTTCCTTTCGAGGTTATGTGCGATGAAAGCGACGTCGCTATAGGAGCCGTACTCGGACACAAGAAAGATGGTCGTACGCATGCCATCTATTATGCTAGCAAGACGCTAGACGAAGCTCAATCGAATTATGCCACTATGGAAAAAGAACTTTTAGCCGTAGTTTATGCTTTTGAAAAATTTTGTTCCTATCTTGTAGGTGCGAAGGTGATCATCTATACGGATCATTCAGCGATCCGCTACTTGTTCACAAAGAAGGATGTGAAGCCGAGCCTTCTAAGATGGATCTTACTCTTACAAGAGTTTGATCTAGAGATCCGTGACAAGAAGGGCTCAGAAAATTCAGTTGTTGACCATCTTAGTCGTCTTCCACATCTCACCGACGAGACGGATGAGCTCCCTATAGAGGCCTCATTTCCTGACGAACAACTACATGAGATTGAAGAGTGTCTTCAACATATCTCGAAAGGTAATGATCCATGGTTTGCTGACATTGTAAACTACCTTGTTTGTCAAGAGATTCCCCCCGGACTTTCATATGCGCACACACACCACCATCACAATCACTCAAATCCACAATTGCTCGCTAAGTCCAATGGACTTACCTGATATACACGTAAACCTATACCACGTCACAGTTTCCCCTCGAGGAAATGATCAGCGCCTGCATCAGCAAGGCACACACACAATCAATATCATCTAAGGTTTGGAGATCAACCTCTTACATCTCATAAACGTAATCAAACTATAACTCAAATCTAAACCTCGATATCTCAACATAACTCACAATTCCTCAAACCTCTCAAAGTATCATCTAATCAAAATTTTTCAATCTCAATTATAATCCTAATTTAATTAATTAATCTTTAATCAATTAACGAACTTTCACTAGAATAACGTTTAGTCTGCAGGCAATTTCTAAACCCATCTTTCATCAGATTTCATCAAACAAACAACTCATGATCCTCATAATAATATAACGACCATAATGGAATTTCTAATTATCCATTTTGAGAAGTCTAAGGTCAATTTAGACCAAATTACAATACGGAAAACAAATAAATTCATCTATGGATATATATATATATATATATACGATTTGAGTGAATGACCAGTATATAAAGATGATAAAATGGGTAAATGTGTGATAGCATGCTGATATGTTTATCTTTCTTGATTGTGTTTGTACTTATGCATTACCTCATATACGTATGGTTAGCTAACGGTTTCATACCGTGTTGTAGGTGTTTACAGCTTAGGCGCTGCTGAGTGATTTGGCAGGGTGACAGGCCAAGGACTCTCGTACATTAGGTGGTTGGTTTGGGTTTGTTGTGTTTCCCTCCTGCGTGAGGATGATCTTTTGTACCTCCTATTTGAGGATGTCGTTTTACTTACTCGGCTATGATGTTCTTTACCTTTGGTTGTACAGTTATACTGTTTATGTATTTGTTTTATATCTGTCAGTGCCATGTTGTATGGTCCAGTGAACTTGTTTTCAGGATCCATTGTGACATCCTAGTCCAATGTGACATCCCGAGTCCCGCGGATTCGGGGTGTTACACTAGCCCTCTAGGGTCGTGGTTTGTTTTATTTTTTTTCTGGGGGGAGGGGGGAGGGGATTTTCCGCTAACAACAAAAGTACACGTAAGAACATATTCAACAAATTCTTTCAAATCTTAAATAAGGTTACAATGAAAATCAAAATTTTTACAAAACATACAACTAAGGGTGCAAAAAGTACATATGAATCATTTTAGTTATTGTCGTCGAATGTAATATTAACTTTATCGTCCTCCTAGTTTGAAGATAATTTTCGTAATAAAATAACAATTTGTTACATGTTATAAGATATAAGAATTGGGAGAATGAAAAGAATACGAGTTTATCTCATATTTATAGGTGATTTTCTGGCGTTTGATATTCAACGGTAATATATATGGTCGTTGGCCAAAGTTCAAATTTGACGAGTTGCAATTCCTATGCCTGCGAACGACTACACTCAACCATGAGCCAACGGCCTTTAATTACCACTCCCACCAATAGTGCCCGCCGCTTGCACCAACGCTCGTCATGCACCGTTGGCATGTGATTTTTTCCGGAAATTGGTAGATCGAGGGGTGCGTTAATGACACCTCTATTTTTATACATTTATCTCTCCTTATATTTATTGACTTGATTTTCTTCATAGCGTATATCCATTTGTGTAAGCTTATCGTTTTATGATTTATTACTTCAAGGGAAGATATGTTTACACGCATACATAAATGTAAGATATATTTACCCAATTTATTTTTCATTTAAAAAAAATACGGCGCACCTAGATTATTTTCAAGGTATAACTTACCTTTTAACACATGATCTTATCTTTGTACGTACATCTGAATTCTTCATGGTCAATTTGTGGAGAAAAAGTAATATAAATAGACCATATTTTCTTCATTTCTAGACACTCAATACAACATAACAACAATAAAATCAATAAAAATATCATCGATCCAAGGAGAGAAGTAATCCCAGATGAAGAACAATTCTTCCTCTAGTTCATCTAGCAATATGAATTTGAATGATAACTATGGTGACCTCAAGAAACCTGATTGGATGCCTAGTGATTGGTTAATGAAAGTTGAAACACATCCTTCTGGCCTTGGAGTTGAACAGAAAGAAAGGGTGATTTTTATTGTTTTGATATTTTAACTTTTTGCTAAATTATGTGTTTTGAGAAAACAAAATATTTATCTCAAACTAAGTTGCTTTAAATAACTTTCGAGCATGTTTTTTTATACAAAAGACATCATTATCTATTGTTGTAACTATTTTCACATTGTTTTTTAAATTGACAATGTGCATGAATTGATATATGGTTTAAATCAGTATATTCTTTAGAATGAAATGAAGTTTGCATGACACACGGAACTTGTGTTGGAGTATTTACTTTACTTTTTAAATGCAACATTTTAGTACAAGATCATACTTGGATGTGTGATTAGTCGAGTAAGTCAAAGAGGAACACTTCTAACAATACCTTTTGTTTTCGTCAGTACTATAAAGACCCAGAGACAAACCAATGGTTGAAGTCCAATGAGGTGTTGTCCGTCTTGAAAACTCAGGTAATTGGATCCGGAAAGAAGAAATCCGATGATTTTAATTTTTGATTTTGATTTTGAGTCTACTATAAGTTGTTTTATACAAAAATTTAAGACCCTAACTTCATGAAATTAGCCTATAAATACTATTTAGATGTGTATTCCACGTTGATTATAAATATAAAAATGAGCCTAATATATATGATAGGTGGACTACCATCATTGATTTTATAATAAAACTTTATTTGATTTGAAGGACATGTATATGAAATCTCTATTGTTATTAACTTACATACTTTCTTCAATGTAACATATGATTATTTTCTCATATACTTGTTATTTGTTGAAATTAATTTATAAGGGTAAGACTCTTCCAAAGGTGAGCATCGATAGTGAAGTGCCATTAAAGGTGAAATGGACCATGCCTGACACATGTAGAGACGCATGGAAGGCGGAAGTTGATGGTGAAAAGGTTTCCGAGTCTACCCTGGAAGAGTGGAAAAATGCCTACACTTACCTTGCATTGAATAACAATAACGATGCAACAACTACGGATGAGAATGCTTGAAAATTCATAAACGACAACATCACCTTCTAGTTTATGCTTTGCTTTCAAAGGCTCCTTGTTGTAGGATTTAAACTAGTTAAGTGTACTTGTTAATTTCGGGTCATAGTCTCTTATTTCAACATTTCATTATTTCAGGATTGTGACACCGATAAACCCTTAAACTTTCAATAAAAAAATACTTTCTCATTTATATCCAAACAGTTTTACAGGTTATGAGGATTTAAGTGATGAAAGTAAAAAGTTCATTATTTCAGGAATGTGTTGAAGTCATTCTTCGATAAATAGCTTCATTTTTCCAACACAAAACTCAGAATGTTGTCAATGTCTTTAATCCACTAGTCGATCTCCAAAATACGGAGAAACACATATGCTATAAGCGATGCAATTATACCCAAAAGACATAAGGAATGGATAAAAATGAGACAAGCAATCAAATGGATGTTATCACCGAATACATAAGAATAAGAACGCCCATAATTATTATCCACATGCCGTTATGCTTACCTATTACTTTGATTACATAGTCTAGTTTCGAGAATATCTTCATGATATTTTATTTTTTTAAATTTTTAGTGTTTTTATATTTTTATTCTAGAGTTAGCCATCAACTCCCTCAAACCTATAAATAAAGATCATTATTTATTGTTTTAATTAACTTTGAGTTGATTCATTTTATTATGCATCAATTGTAAAAATTGATCTTTTATCTAAAAAATAATAAATTCAGCATTATGTGTAAACCCTTGCAACATGTCAATCATCCAGTTAAGGATTGCTCTTGTTTCTTCTTCCTTCAATTTGAGTCTTGACGAAATCATTATAAATTGAATCTGGCATTAAACCACTCTTCTCTTTATTAATTTGTTTGCTATTAACGTACGTTGTTGGAGTTTTGAGTTTGAATCAATCAATCGATATTGAGTCCGGTTAGATAATATACTCCTTATTCTATTAGTCAATTTCATTCTACTAATGTTATTTTTTTGGTTGTTGTTTTCAAGTACACAACAAATTCAACTCCTTCACAATTATAGTGATTATTCTTCTCCTCAGGGCATACGTCTAGAGTATTGACAAGGGGGAAGACATACTTGTTCAGAATATTAGAATTTTGACGAGACAGAGAAATTTCCTTGCAGATGGTAGCGATTCAAGATCACATTTAAAATATTGGGAGAACACAACAAAAGTCAATGGTGGTCACATCAATTTTATTATCACACAACAATTAGTTCATTGTTATAGCAACTTATATGTCATCCATTTTATTTCAATTTTTCAAATATGAACTTATTTTTTATCAATTAACCTTCCATACTGCAAATTTAAGTGCCCGTTTGGTTGGAGCGATGGAATGGAATCGGAATGGAATCGAATAAGGGTTGAGAAAGGAAATGGAATGGATGAGATTACTTTTATGTGTTAAAAAACCTCTAACCAAACATGGTTTTTGATTGATTCGGAATCATTCCGTTATCGGGAATGATTCCCGGCGCTTCCAAACGGGCCTTTAACTCCCTTATATTTAATGACTAGTTTTTAAAGTATGTGTAAAATTACCTAAATGTGTAAACTTAAAAACTATAGTTTTAATATTAGATGTCAAATTCTAACAATCATGTAATATTATTCACGACTTATTGAAACAATAATATCTTTCTATACATTAAATCAAAATCACCACACATTCATCACACATTTATTGAATATCATCTCTCTACCTCTCTTTTAAATGTCATTTACAATCACAATTGTTCTTGTAGTTAAATAAAAAGGCAATTTGAGAATAAAAAGCGATAAGAAGTATAATATAGATATTATTTCTAATCCAAAATTATAAGGTGAATAAATAATATCTTCAAATTTAAGATTGTTTATATACCATCATAAAACCTAATATTTAAGCTCCGACCAACAAAAAGTAGAACATTGTAGTGTACAAAACCTAATATTTTTGTATTTTATTCTCATATTTGAAAAAAATGGCTTTGACAAAAGTAATGTTTTTTTTAACACTATACATTTATATGTGCTAGTGCTACCATCAAAAAAAGGAATAACCGGGATCTCAAATAATAAGGAAGCAACAAAAAAAGGTTGGTTGTCATCTCACAATCGGTTACACTCTCATTTTAACTTGTAAACAAAAAAAATCAAGATATGCAACGCTCAATTCACCAATTGCTAAAAAAACTCACATTGCGAGTCCGCACAAAACCATAACAGCAGGCTGCCGGCGAGAGATCTTTTTTTCCGGCTCTTGAGTTATGTGGACGGATTACACGGGATTTGTTTTTAAACGGTCTTTTGTGTCAACAGACCCCACTGGTGCGGAAGACCCTAGATTTCCAAGCATATAAAGGTTGGTTGTCATCTCACAATCGGTTACACTCTCATTTTCGAAAAAAGCTTCTATATCCCGAACACGGTTAAAACCCACACAAATCTCTCCAAACAGCGACCGCAACATGAAAAAGATAAATTTCGACGAAGCATCTCCCTCATGCAAAAGAATATCTTGGAAAACCCGTAAATGTTGATGAATGTACATTTTATACGAGTTTTTCATCCCACTTTTATTTTATTGTTATTTTATCTGGAAATTAGTTAGATTAGGATAGTTTTATTAGCTTGGGTATAGTTGAGTGTAAATTATTCAAATCAAAATAGGAAATATCTTGAAACGAAAAAAAAAATCTCCGGGTTTGCGTCGGCATACATGGTGTCTATAATACTAACGTCAATAGGTTGAGGCTCCTTAAATAACTCTTCCTTTGAATAAAAAAACCATGAAAGACTGGGGAGAGATTCTAGTATCTTTGGGTGAAGTAATATTCGACAAAGGGCAATCTCAGGTGTAAATCTCGGATGAGATTTCGCTCACCTGGGGCGAGATTTCCCACTTCAATGAAATTTTGCTACATTATGTTGAAGTTCTACGCTAGTCATGGTAGGACTATCTTTACCATAATCATCCGGCATCTCTAATATATAGACTTTGTGCTTTCCCTTCTTCTTAGTGTTTTCAACTTATAATCCTACAATAAGAGTCACTCGCTTCCTCATGGACAATGGTACAAGATTAACAAAGGTGGAGGGAAAATAATCATCAACAAAGTCATAGTAATTGAGGATAGACATGAGCGAAAAATCCTTGGATTAGCAAACTCCATAGGTGATGGTACTACGATCTCATCCTTAATGCATCTTCTAGATGTAACACCCCAAATCCGCATGACTCGGGGCGATACTGCGCTAGGATCACACAATGGATCCTGACCCTAGTCTGACAACAATTTCACTGGATCTTACAACAAGGCACAAATATATATAAAAACTCAAATACATAAAATTGTATAAATATACGTCAAAGGTTTATAAAACACAGCTGAGTACAAAACGGCAACCACAACCATACATATACAAAACGTCCCAAACCCTCGCATAACCTAGTCTACGGAAGCCCTCGGCTGATCACCCATTGGGCTCACTCGGCAGTCTTCCTATCCTGTAGAATATCTACAACACTGTATAAAACCGTTAGCTAACAGATCATGAATATGAATAAAAGGAATAGCCATACAACACATCAACACATCACAATATAAAAAATGTCCCGAACCCTCGCATAACCTAGTCTACGAAAGCCCTCGGCTGATCACCCATCTGGCTCACTCTGCAGTCTTCCTATCCTGCAGAATATCTACAAACACGGTATAAAACCGTTAGCTAAGAGATCATGAATATGAATGAAAGGAATAGTCATACAACACATCAACACATCACAATATGCAATGGCACACACATAACCGTTTATTATCTTCAATTATGTTATATCATTATTGATTCTACTTTTTTGTGGCGCGAGGAGCCTTTAGAACCGCGCCTTTGTCCCCTTTCACACAAGTTTTAAGTGGGGATTACTTTCCCTCTGGGGATTACACGAAAACCTGTACCACGTCACACTTTCCCCTCGAGGAAATGATCAGTGCCTGCATCAGCAAGGCGCACACACAATCAATATCATCTAAGGTTAGGAGATCAACCTCCTACATCTCATAAACGTAATCAAACTATAACTCGAATTTAAACCTCGATATCTCAACATAACTCACAATTCCTCAAACCTCTCAAAGTATCATCTAATCAACATTTTTCAATGTCAATTATAATCCTAATTTAATTAATTAATCTTTAATCAATTAACGAACTTTCACTAGAATAACGTTTAGTCTGTAGGCAATTTCTAAACCCACCTTTCATCAGATTTCATCAAACAAACAACCCATGATCCCCATAATAATATAACGACCATAATGAAATTTCCAATTATCCATTTTTACAAGCCTAAGGTCAATTTAGACCAAATTGCAATACGGAAAACGAATAAATTCATAACTTATTCGTTATTAACCCGATTGATGAGCCGGAAGAAGATTCGGAATCACAACGACACATGCTACGCTTGGACAACATCAGATTCACCGGAATTTGAGCAATGGAACCGGCCTGGTGGCATATATGCTCGACCAGATTTTCATATGCTCGGAAATGTAGAAACTCGGTACCGATATGAAGAGAATGAAGAGAGGAATCCAGAAACTCAAACGGAATTGAAATCGGATTAGAAACAAAGAGTAGATCTAAGTTTGAAGTTTGAGATAAATCACAGCTTTTTACGAGGAAGCGTGAAAGGAAATGAATTAATAAACGATTTTTCGCTATTTATAGCGAAGACGATAATTATCCTTTAGTGAAGTCGATAATTATCCTTTAACCAATCCAAAGGCGGGTTGAACCCCCTTCTCCAAACTTCTCAAAATTGGAATAGTAAATCTGAAATAATGTAGGGATAATTAATCCACAACTGCCTCGGAAAGCTCGTATTCATAAGCTATCTTTCTTAGCAGCTAAGAAACGAAATAGCGACTCTTTTGGCCGTTTTGTCTTTCCATGTTATTCCATATCTAGGACATGTCCGATGTCTTGATCATTTCTCTCAACTATATTTTTATTAATTGAAGCTACCAAATGCTTCAAGTAACACCGGAGGGTAAAAATAATTATCTGGGGGAAAAAGTGAAAAATTCCCCATAAGTCCAAAATTATGTCAAGAACATAATGGTGAGACTCATACTCATCACTTACGCACTCTTCGTGAGTTATGTGTGAATTACTATCAGTGATTAAGTTAATCAACATTAATTAGAATTCAAAAATCCTAACTCTTACACTAGAAGTTTCTAACAATATCAAAACTTGAGATTGCACCAAACAATTCTCTTCTAGTTTGATCCTATGGGGTTTAGAATGCTCTATGTCTTCCATTAAAGGCAAAGCAAAAGGTATCTTCTTAGGTAAAGGTTCTAGAGAATAATCTAAAGAATAATACAAGGATGAATGAAATAACTTAGATTCATGCACATCACAATCAAAAGAATCATCACATTGCTACTTAGGTTTAGGGACATTTCGATCAAGAGATTTATGATATGCCAACTTAGGCTCATGCACTTTGCTATCAATATAATTATTATATATCAATTTAGCATCATGCATGTTAAGGTCAAGATCATTCATACTATAGTTAGGGACATCACACTCAATAGTATCACCTAAAACAAATGCAAGTGCACACAAATCATGTCCCTATATTTCATTCTCATCACTTTCAATTTCATCTACCACATTAGATTCATGCTTAATTGCTTCCATACTAGTCATAGCATGTGATAAAATCCTAGAATCCGATTTTGACAAATGTATGTCATCATGCATGAAAGTAGGGTATTTAGAACAACTCGTCTTTGATATTCTGATAATCTCAAACGAAGTTTCCCTTTTCCGGGGCTGGAGAGATCGCGGTACTCGTTCCTGAGGAATCTTGGCACTGAATCTCGATTGACAAGGGGTGAGATACTAGGACCGAGATTATGCTAGATCCGGATTTTTAACCTTCTTTTTCCCAATTCCATCATGCTCTTGATGAAACCTAAATGACTCATAATATCGATCTTTCCTTGGTTGTGGTTGGCGCCTAGGGAACAGTTCAACACTCTTTGGGTGCTCTTGAGGAATCTGGGTGGTGAATCTCGGTTGACAGGGGGCAAGATATTGGGACCGAGATTTCAAATTTCCCTTTTTGTTATGCTCTTGCTGTGGTCTAAACTGTTCACAATCTCGGCCTCTCCATGGACATTAATTATAGATGGGATAATCTCTCTACATGCCTTCCTCATCTTCATTCCCGAATTCCTAAAATCAACAAACTCCGGAATGCTATGTGTATTATAACGAGAATTTGAATATCTCATACCTTGCTCATGATGGACTCTTGGAGGTGATTCCAGGGATGAGTTTCTATATTAAACACGTGAACGTCCATCATCCTTATACATTGATCTCCGATGAGGATTTAATTATCAAAACTCGACTAGGGGGGTGATATTACAAAATCTCGGCCGTGATCTCGGCTGCGGCTGGTGGCAAGATTATTTGCTGAAGTTAAACTCTAGTGTTCCGACATCCTCTTCTAGTTTTGTAAGAGACACCATGAGTTGTTTCATCATGGCATTAACTTCGGGATTGTCTACCAAATCCTCTTCTGAAAGTTTAGACCTAGACATCCTGCACAATCATACTAAGTAACAACAAACTTGAACAGTTAATGATTAACTTCAACTAGAACTCCTTTGATGAATCAAATAGTCAACTTGGCTTGGAAGAAGGTTCTTGTGTTGAATGATAGTTAAGCAAATATTGTTCGAGTTCTCTTCACACAATTGACACAAAGTAGTTAGAATATCGCAAGTAGACACAACCAATATAATAGAAAGTATAAATACTACTAACACACCCACAAAAATAGAATCAATGTTTTTTGAATAGAAAAAAGGCAAAAAATAGGAACACGAGATATTAAGAAGAGAGTTTTATGTACATTGAACTTTTGCAATTAGAGAGAGAGAGATAACCGTGTAGGTTTTATCTAGACATAACAAAATCTCGGCCAAGATAGCTACTAGGGGTTGAGATTTGTCAACAGACAAGTGTTTTGTCCATGAATAGGATCAAGGATGGTATAAAACTTCTTCTATGGATGTCCTCTTGAACTTGGCATACTTTAATTTCTCAACTTTTGCCTCAAAAACTTTCAAAAAATTCGCAACACTAGCGAATCTCGACCTAAATCTCGGGCAAGATTTTCGATTGAGGGTCGAGATTGCCGAACGTCGATTGTTTGATGAAAACCACTGAATATGCATGGGAGTATACTCCTCCCTTATTTTCTTGATGGTACCTTCTCAGTTGGAACACAACAACTAAAATCTAGATATGGATCTCGTGGAGTTATGAGATAGGTAGGTCGAATTATATGGTTGTTGCAAGTGGATAAAGGACGAGATTTAAGATAGATATTTTGTTAGGATTTGAAATATATGATAAGATTTGACCTACTTGATAAGATCCCAACAATACGATCACTTGTAAATCTCTTTCCTCCTTGGTTATGACAGTTGAATATAATTATATTTGACTCAAGTCTAGGTATGGATCTCGACTGGATATGTAGAATGTAACACCCCAAATCCGATGGACTCGGGATGCTACGGTGATAGGTGATGAAATCACTATTAATTAGGATAGTTTTTAGCATCTTTTTTGTGTCTTAGAGTCGATTTGTGTTGCTAACATCTTAATCCAGAAGAAGAAATTAAAATGAAGCAAAAGAGATGTTAGAAGAACTTGGGAGTTGAAGATTATTCACGAAGACAAGTTTCTAGTGCCACACCGCCCCCGCGGAGCAGTGTCACCACCCCTGCGGGTGGCACAACACTCCTGAACGCAGCCTGCGCCTTCGCCGGCGCCCGGAACAAGCATGTCACCGCCCCTGCGGCCACCTATGGACGCCCCTGCGGTGACTTACCCTGAAGAAGCGAAGCCGGCGCCCCTGCACCTCTACCTGGGGACCAACCTGCGGAGTTGTGAAGCCGAAGAGCTAGTGTCAACGCCCCTGCAGTGACATTGGGCCGCCCCTGCGGCTAGACATCAGAAGCGACAGAAAGATGAAGAATCAGACGTTTGGAGAGCATTAAAGACCCGCCCCCGCGGTTTAGCGTCAGAGGACTTTACTCCGGTTGTTTACACCACCTTTATGGCATTAAAGGTGGCTGTTTAGGACGGCCATTTACTCCCATTACTGTCAGTTTTAGTATGAATAGAGCTATGGCTGATTGCTAGAATCATCCATCATTTTCCCACTTAGGCTCTATTTCCCCTTACTTCCAAGTGTAATGAGTTTCTAAGTTCCTTGCTACATTGGATTGTTTTGAAGCTGCATTGTTGCTTTGTATTTGCATTTTTCTTACCAAATAGATTGATCACCTTAAGTGTCCAATTGCATGCAAAGAACTAGGATTAATTAATTTCGGGTTCAGGTCCTTAATCTAGTAGTAACCCTTTAAGTGAAAGGTGGTTGTAATCTCTTAAAGGAAAAGGAATATAATTATAACGAAAGTCTAACGGTGTTTATGCTCTCTTTATATCTCTTTGTCTTTGTTAAAATACTAACTTGTTCTTTGATCTTGTAGATTTACGGATCACTAATCATGTTAAGTTGTGTTGATGTCGGTTGGCTCAACACATATTTAAGATCAAGACGATACATTGATGAATAACTTATAAAAAGAACCAACCAAAGTAGTGTGCATCCTAAGACTCAACCTACTGTAGCTCTTTTCTCTATTCTATTATCACATCTTTACTTGTTTTCGTTTTACTTTTGTCTTGTTTCGTTACAATCTAACCCCCCCCCCCAATTTAGTTACATATATCGATAACTGAACCTAATCATTACTTGACAAGGCTCTCTTGGGATCGACCCTTACTTACACTATACAAACCAATTAGTGTAACGTTAGGCAATTACTTTGACTTAAGCTAAAAGACAATGACCTTAGGATTTTAGCCTCGTCAAATTTGGTGCCATTGCCGGGGAGTTCTTGTTTTTGTTTTGATTTACTTCGATTATTGATTATTGTTTTGGACCATTTTCATGGTTCAAACCCGTGCTACTAACTCCGATTTTGCTCCTTTTGATTCAGAAATTGAAAGAATGCACAATCAACTTCGTGGGCAACAACGAACCCGAGAAGATATGGCTAACTGAACTCTTCATCAACTCACGCAGCCAGATTTGACTCAACACCCTCTTGCGGTTACCATACCGGCAATTGGGGAAGGAATCAACTTTAAGCTCAAACCGGGGCTGATCCACTTGCTCCCATCCTTCCATGGGTTAAGTGATGAAGACCCCATCAAACACCTTGGGAAGTTCCATACTGTGTGTATGAGCATGAAGTCGGCCAATGTCACCGAAGAGCAAATCAAGATGAGAGCGTTTGGCTTCACTCTCAAGGATGGGGCGGATGATTGGTACTATCACCTTCCGTCCGGTAGCATCGACACATGGGAGAATCTCCACAAAGCCTTTTTGGAGAAGTACTTCCCCGCAAAGAAGGCAAACACCTTGAAGAAGGCCATAAGTAACATAGAGCAAGAAGCGGACAAAACTCTTTATGAGTACTTTGAGCGCTTTGCCAAAATGAGATCAAGCTACCCTTTGCACAGCTATTCCACGCAGGACTCAGTACTCTATTTGTACAACGGTTTGTTGGACAATGAAGGAAGGGTAGTGGATGCCGCTTGTGGAGGTAACATTCTTAACTCTACTCCTAAAGTTACTATGGAAAAAATGCTGGAAATGGAGGAAGGAACAAGGAACTTTTGAAGATCCTCTACCAAGAGAGGAGTCCATGCCATTAACCCTATCCGTCCAAAAATTGTACAAATTATAGCTGAACTAAAAGAGATGGTTAAGAGGTTGAGTTTGATGGGAACCCCACAACATCTCAAGGCTTGCTGAGTTTGTGTTGATCCTTTTCACCCTACGGACTTGTGTCCACAAGTCCACGACCATGCGGCGGAGGTAAATGTTGTAGGATATGGTCAACAACAACAACAGCGTCCAAGGAATGATCCATATGCACAAAACTATGTGCCCAATTGGCGTGATCAACAAAATTATCGATGGAGGGATCAACAAAACAAGCAGGAGCCCCACCAAGGTAAGTCTCAATCCACTGAAGATATGCTACAGGTTTTAACTAAAAATTTTGCTACTCATGTCCAAACTACAGAGTCTAGCATCAAAAACCTCGAAAAACAGGTTGGACAAATGGTAGAGGCAATTATAAGGATCGAAGCTCGATCCTCCGGAAACTTGCCCTCCCAGACGGTGGTAAACCTTAACGAGAATGTTAGTGCTCTAACATTGAGGAGTGGGAAGCAAGTCCAGCAAAATCCAACAACAGAAGCTAAGGAAAAACCATCTGACGAGTCTGACGCCCCCATAGCCGACCCCGCGGCTACAACTGCGTCAGCCCCTGTGCAGATGCCGCCCCTGCGGCTGGATGTCGCCGCCCCTACGGTTATAGCCCTTGCGTCTACAAGCTTCCGCCCCTGCGGCAAAGACGACAAAGGGTTACACTGAAGAGGATTCTTACATCCGTCCAAGCTTTCCCCCTCTATATGCTGAGAAACCTCTGGCTCCCTTTCCTGAAGCTCTAAAGGAGCGAAGGGTGGTTGAGGATAAGGATCTCTTTGAGATTTTTCCAAATGCGAGGTAAATAACCCCCTCCTTTAATTTGTGAAGAGTATTCCTAAAGCAAAAGGTGCAAGTTAGTGAGCATGTGTCCGCTGTCTTCCAACGCTGAATGCCCAAAAAGTTTAGTGATCCGGGCATGGAAAGCATTCCTTGCGTTATTGGGGGAACCCGTTTTGATAAAGCAATGCTTGATCTAGGTGCTTTAATCAATTTTCTTCCTTACTCCATCTACCAATCACTTGTCCTTGGGCCACTCATTGAAACTCGGATTGTAGTCCAACTTGCTCATAGATCAAATGTTTACCCGAAAGGGATTATTGAATATGTATCAATAATGGTTGATAATTTGATTTCTCTTGCTGATTTCTATGTGATGGATATGGAAAATGATTGACATGCTGCACCTACATTGTTAGGAAGACCTTTTCTGAAAACTGTTAGGTCGAAAATTGATTATGTTAGTGGTAAATTGACTATGAAATTCGATGGGGAGGTAGTTGAGTTTAACATTTATGATGCAATGAAATACCCTATTGATGATCATTATCTTTGTGTTATTGATCCTATTATTCAAAATGTTTTTGACATATCAGACATCGATGAATTAAAAAATATAATTGAACATGATATTGACATTCATAATTTGGATTATGCACTAACATCTAGCATGCAGGAAGTTCTAGCTCGATTGAATGGGCACAAAAGGCTCCCTATCTCAATTTTGGCCATTGGGCCCACATTGCTAACTCCAAGCAAAAAGCTTGTCCACCATTCACCCAATCTTTCGAGAAGAGAAAGATTGACAATTGGAAGGGCACCGGAGATAGAATTGAAGGACCTTCCACCACATCTCAAATATGCTTTTCTAGGGGGAAATAACACATTGCTGGTAATCATCTCTAGCAAGTTGTCCACCATTCAAGAAGAGAAGTTGGTAAAGGTTTTGAAAGAGCACAAGACGGCTCTTGGTTAGACCATTATGGACATCAAGAGGATTAGTCCCTCCACATGTATGCATAGGATCTTCCTTGAGTAAGAGGCGAAACCATCTAGGCAACCGCAACGAAGATTGAATCCGCCAATGATGGATGTGGTCTAGAAGGAGGTATTGAAGCTCCTCCAAGCGGATATGATATTCCCAATTTCGGATAGCAAGTGGGTTAGTCCAACCCAAGTGGTTCCAAAGAAAGGGGGTATCACCATGGTGGAAAATCAATACGGCGAGGTGGTCCCGAGCAAGACACAAACCGGATGGAGAGTTTTCATTGACTACCGCAAACTAAACACGGTAACTCGTAAAGATCATTTCCCTTTACCCTTTATTGACCAAATGCTTGAAGGCCTTGCAGATCATCCCTATTATTGTTTCTTGGATGGATATCCAGGCTATTTCCAAATAGCCATCGCCCCGGAGGATCAAGAAAAGACGACCTTCACATGTCCTTTTGGCACTTTTGCGTACCGCAAAATGCCATTTGGACTTTGCAATGCTCCCGGAACCTTCTAATGGTGCATGATAAGTACTTTTGCATAATATATTAGGAATTTTTATTGATGTTTTATGGATAATTTAACAGTCCATGGGGATAGTTTCGATGCATGCTTAGGACATTTAATACTTTTGCTTCAAAAATGCGTCGAAACCAATTTAGTTCTTAATTCTAAAAAATGTCATGGTTGAACAAGGAATTGTGTTAGGACATGTAATATCTTCAAAAGGGATAGAAGTAGAAAAGGCAAAAATTGATGTAATTCAAAGTTTACCTTACCCTACTAATGTGCGTGAAATTCGTTCTTTCCTAGGTCATGCAGGTTTGTATCGGCAATTCATCAAGGACTTTTCCAAGATCTCAGCGCCGTTGTGTGAGCTACTCAAGAAGGACGCAACTTTCATTGTTGATGAAAATTGCAAGAAGGTGTTTGACACCTTGAAAGCTTGCCTCACTAGTGCACCCATCATCCAATCTCCAGATTGGGAGAAGCCCTTTAAGATCATGTGCGACGCCAGTGATTATGTTGTAGGAGCCGTCCTAAGACAAAAGGACGGAAGAGCATCACATGTCATCCATTATGCATCCATGACGCTTAATCGAGCTCAAAGAAACTACTCCACCGCCGAGAAGGAGATGTTAGCGGTGGTGTTTGCACTAGAGAAGTTCAGATAATACCTCCTTGGTGTAAAGGTAATAGTATTCACTGACCATGAAGCCCTCCGGTACCTCTTGACAAAGAAGGAAGCAAAGCCAAGGTGGATTTGGTGGGTGCTCCTTCTAAGAGAATTTAATTTGGAAATACGGGACAAGAAGGGAGCTGAGAACCTTGTGGCTGACCACTTGAGTAGGCTGGTGAAGGAGGAGGAAGATCCAGTAAGAGGAAAAGTCATACTTGGGAGTTTTCCAGACGACACATTCTATACAACTCTCTGTTGTGTAACCGCCCCTGCGCAACCAAAGGCTTGCCCCTACACACTACCGCCCATGCGGCTAGAGTCTAGCGCCCCTACACCTCCTGCGCCCCTGCGTAAAGCCTTGCCCACCCCTGCGGATTACACGACAGAGGTTCTATTTAAGGTTCACTCTTTTAAACCATGGTTTGCTGACATCGTTAACTTTCTTGTTCGAGGTGAGTACCCTCTAGACTTCACCAAAGCACGGAGAGAGAAGGTGAAGGTTGAGGCAAGGCACTATGTTTGGGACGATCCATATCTTTGGAAGTATTGTAGTGATCAGGTAATACGTCGTTGCATCCCGGATAATGAGGTACAATTTGTTCTCTCATTCTGTCATTCTGAAGCATGTGGGGTCATTTTGGGGCCAACAAAACTGCTAGAAAATTCTTAAATGCGGGATTCTTTTGGCCACACATATTTCGAGATGCTTTTGCATTTTGTAAGGTGTGTGATATGTGCCAAAGAGTGGGTAATGTTTCTAGAAGAAATAAAATGCCTCAATCATCACTTATATTTTGTGAAATTTTTTATGTTTGGGAGATAGATTTCATGGGTCCTTTTCCTACCTCTTTTGGGCATACTCATATATTACTTGCGGTGGACTATGTTTCCAAATGGGTGGAAGCAAAGGACACCAAAACTGATGATTCTAAAGTTGTTGCAGCATTTCTTAAGGACAACATTTTTGCAAGGTTTGAGATTCCCAAGGCTTTGATAAGTGATAGGGGAACTCACTTTTGCAACAAGACAATCACCGTTCTCCTTAAGAAGTACCATATCTATCAACGTGTATCAACAGCCTACCACCCGCAAACAAATGGTCAAGCGGAAGTGTCAAACCGGGAGATCAAAACCATCGTTGAAAAGACGGTTTCCCTTGGAAGGAAAGATTGGAGCTTGAGGCTCAATCACAATTATGGGCATACCGAACAGCGTACAAGACTCCTATTGGAATATCCCCATTCTGACTTGTGTTCGGAAAGGCTTGTCACCTTCCGGTGGAGCTAGAACACAAGGCATGGGGGCGGTGAAGAAATGCACCATGAACATGGATGAGGTAGGGGAGTTCCGGAAGCTTCAATTGCAAGAGCTGGAGGAGTTAAGGCTCGATGCATACGACCATGCCACAGCATACAAAGAAAGGACAAAAGCATGGCATCACCGGAACATTCTCCAAAAGGACTTTAAAGCAGGTAAAAAAGTCCTCCTATTTCAATCCCGATTAACACTTTTTGCAGGAAAGCTACGCTCAAGGTGGACAGGTCCATATGTGATAGCCGAGATCCATCCACATGGTGCTGTGGATCTTTACGATCCACAAACGCACAAGATATTCAAGGTCAATGGACAAAGGCTCAAACCCTATCTTGAAGGAGTGAAGAATGATCCCATAGACGAGATGGTGTTAGAGGAGGCTCAAGCATAGAAGTAGGGTCCTTACGTCGATCCAACTACGTAAAACAAAGGCGCTGCTCGGGAGGCAACCCGAGAGAATAAGGAGAGGAGCCACTGTCAACAAAACCGCCCTTGCGGTGACAACTCATGCCCAGTGTCGCCCCCGGCGCTGGGTCTGCGCCAACTCAAACACTGTCACCTCCCCCGCAGTGACAGACCCCCGCCCCTGCGGAGGTCCCCCTTGACAGAAGCCCCAGCACCGCCCCCTGTGCTAACTCTGCATCTCCCCTTAACTTGTCACGGCCCCCGCGGTGATTAGCCTCCGCCCCTACGAATTTACCCAGAAAAGAAAAAAAAATAAGAAAGTCAAAAAGACCCTACACCTACCCCACCCACCCCTCTCTCTCCTCCTTACCTACCATAAATCTCTCTCGATCCATCCCTCACAAACCCTCACGCCCCTGAGTCACAGCCCCTCTCCTCCTCATCCCCTTTCTCTATATTTTCCCCATCTTTTGGTTGAGGCATATCTGCATTGTTAAGTCCTTCATCCACATTAGGTTCCCCCGGAGCTATAGCTTGACTTGGGGTAGGGACTGTTGTATGGTCCTTATACACACAAGTTTCTTGAATATGCCCATAGCATCCACAATAGAAACATATAATATGCAGATTTTCGTACTCAAGGAGTAACCGTTTCCCGTTCAGGATCACGTCTCCTTTGAGAGGTCGGGTCAAGTCCACCGTCACACAAACCCTAGCATATCTTCCTCTCGACATTCCCAAGGTGTTGGCATCAATACGGAGGGGAGTGTCTATAGCCGAAACAATCGCTCTCAACACATTAATATTATATATAGCAAAAGGTAAGCCTGAGATACGAACCCAGACCCCGGTAGAAGAGAGGACCGAAGACAAAGGATCAAATGACTCGTCCCATTGCTTCATCATGAGATAATGTCCAAATAACTTCCATGGACCACTAGTAAGTACATCCATCATATCGGACTCCTTCTCAAACCTAACCAGAAAAATCATTTGGGAGAGCAATGACAGACCACCAACTTTTCACTTTCCAGATTTGTCGAAGAGCGCGCTCAAAAGCCGGGAAAGAGATCATGCGCCCGAGCAGTTTCATCACCACAGAATTACGCCATGGTGCATTTAGTATGCTAACAATGTCTGGGGCCACGTTAATAACAGGGGTAGCGTCTTGCCCTTTCGAGAATTCAATTGAGATCTTACCCGATTCGACAAGATTGTCCGGTAAAAGTGGGAGTCTTTTCCATGCTTCATCTCCAAAGAGCATTGAACTCCAGGATTTGGCTGTATCTGCATGGTCTTGTAGCTGATCTTGTACTTCCTCAATCATTGGAGTACCTGTTTGGGCCGACGTGGAAAGCAAAGCAGGGGAGGGGGAAAGTGTAGGGGCTGTGGGATCCGGAGCCGCGGGGGGAGGATCAATCGTAACTTCTAGCGCCGCCGCAGTTTCCAAAGTCGCCATCATTAGGGTTCTCAATACAATGGCATCTTAAAAAAACCTATAATATTTCAATTCCAGGCTATTTTCTAAAAGTTAATACTGGGAAGGAAAAAAAAAAGACATTTATTTTATTTTCTTATAATTGTAAAATATGAAGCTCAAATGTTTTTTTTTATCTTTAAAAATATAGGAAATTTTCGTTGACCGTGTCTTGATCGGATACAATTCGTGTTCACGCCGTGTTCTAGACATTTCCTTGGTTGTCTTACATCTGAATCATATCTTGACCGTGTTCGAATCATATCCCGTTTTTAATACGATAGGATACGAGATCCTCCGCCTTCTTAAAAATGTTCGTGCACCGAGGAGATATGAGGTGAAGATTGAGGGCAATGGGGGAGTAGTCGACAGAGAAGTAGAAAATATATGAATAATAAATTATTACTCCGTAATAAACATGCTCAATGACATAAATATCGGTCCCATTTGTAGCGGCAATTTATTAATTGCTTTTGCATTATTCTGTTCATCTCTACATATTCCAATGCACCCTTTCACAATCATACAAATGCATTTATTTTATCCATTTTTTATTTATATAACTAGTGTTTGAGTTTGTATTTTTTTTAATAAAATTACAAATAAAGTTATAAATATTTGTTCAAAATCAAGTCATATTTTTTAGAGTTTTAAAAGTGTTATATTTAATCTAAATATTATTATTATTATTGTAATAAATAATACACATTTTTCTATCTAGAAAGAAAATAATATTAATGTTAAACATAGGAAATTTTATTATTAATCAATATGTGAACATA
The DNA here is from genome assembly GCA_033239125.1 of Fagopyrum homotropicum. Classification (NCBI taxonomy): domain Eukaryota; kingdom Viridiplantae; phylum Streptophyta; class Magnoliopsida; order Caryophyllales; family Polygonaceae; genus Fagopyrum; species Fagopyrum homotropicum. The sequence goes on from BSWB01000002.1 coordinate 139,162,704, forward strand.
TGTAACGATATGGAAAGCATGTTCCTAATATTACGAAGAAGATGCATCAAACAAAAATATCTTAGTTTGAGAATTTGTATAAATAGAGATAAAAGGTTAGAAGAATAAACAAATTACACATTTCTAGGGCATTTTGGTTAAGATCAAATATAATATCTATTCATATCGGAGTAATATCTACTATGTGGGTCGTTGACATACTGATATGTGGCTCTTGATATACTTGTATGTGGGTCGTTGATCTACCCGTATGTGTTCCCCTACTCGTATGTGGTCGTTGGTTTATTATATTCATAAGTTATATTCTATAAGTTATATTCTATCAGTACAATGAATATATGAATTTTAAAAAATATTAAATACCCGTGTAAGGAACGAGATCTAAACTAGTTATAAATATAAAGGCCTATAATACAATACCTTTTTTTATATGTTTTGTTTAAACTATTTTTCTAACTTACACTTATTATTAATACTTTAATTCAATAACTAATACCTTATTTTAAAACTAACTTTCATAATAACATTTCCATGCTACTTTTCCAATCTTTACCTGGTTTGCAATTGATTTTGAAATTTAGTTTATTTTTGTAAAAGATATCAACAAATTATAAGAAAAGAATATTTACTAGTTAAAAAATATAGTGATATATATAGTTAGGTTCAAATGAAAATGAGTCTTAGAGTTAAAAGTAGGATTGATCCGTTGTCTTATCTCATATCTATTAAAGCATAAGCTTCTTTTGTCACGTGTCAACGTCACGTTTTTCGCAGTCCAAAAATATTATTTTAAAAAGTGATTTTTAATCATTAATATAAATTGAAAATTGATTACTAAATTTTTTATAAACATATTTAAAAAATATAATTTTACAAAAATGGTTTTTAAACTTTTACGGATTTTTTTGCCATTGGTTTTACAAACGATCATATCTTAACAAATCCTTTTAATTTTGTTTTTACGGTGTAATTTATTTAGTTTTTATTTTTGTCAAATAAATTTTACGTTTGTTATTTTTATCCTAATCCATTTCCTTTTTGTTTTGTTTTTCCAAAATAACTTAATCTAATTATTATAAATATTTTTCATATATAATTAGTTATAAGAGAAAATACTTAAAAGAGAATTAAAAATAATAATAATAATAATTATAACTCATTCTCCGTTTTTTATCTTCCAAAAATATACATATGAACTTCTAAGTATTAGGTGTTTATTAAAACTCAACTCGAACAAAAGTGCAGGTAATACACTAGTTTTTCAATTGTTCAAATATAACATCTATTTGTTCAGCTAAAAATTGTGCAAATATATTCGAAATTGTTAAACTATACGACCAAATTAACTCTTGATAAATTTGTTGTTTTAGCGTCAGACCCGTCCAACAAGGGCTGCCATCAGGCCCAACAGCACAGGACCCCTAGTTTTTTTGGGTCTTATAATATTTATTTTTAGTTAATTTTTAAAAGGAAAGAGTGATTGTCATAATGGTTAAACATTAATATTTTGTGCAAACGGTTAAGAGTTCAAATCCCCAATCGACTTGTTCTTTTATTTTATTTTTTCCGTTTCATAATATATTTTTTTTATCTCCTCTTTTGTTAAAAAAATTTTCTCCAAAAGTATATTAAAGTTAAGAACGATCTTATTTTACTTTTTATTGTCATTCTTTTATATATTTTTTTATTAAAATTAATTTTAGTATTTATTTGTCGTTTTGTCCTAATAACACATAATTTTTATAATTGATAATAAAAAAATGTTGACATATGGCATCCAAAACTCATTGGACGTACCTGAAAAGAGATGAGAGGAGATTAGTGAAGATGAGATGAGATGAGATTAGTGAAGATGAGATGAGATGAGAGATGAGATGAGATGAGAGATGATGAGATGAGATAAGAGATGATATATGAGATATGAGAAATGAGAGATGGGAGATAAGAACAATCTTTTTTTTTTTACCTTCTCTAATGCTCAAAAGTTTAATTCTCCAATAGACTTGTCCCTTCATTTTTATTTTTTTTATAATATATTTTTATCTCCTCTTTTTTTTAAATGTTTTTTTCCCGAAAAGTGTATTAAAGTTAAGAATAATCTTATTTTACTTTTCATTAACATTCTTTCATGTATTTTTTATTAAAAAAGTATTTTTTATTCTTTTTTCTTTGCTTTTTTCTAATAAAACATAATTTTTATAAAAGATGATAAAAAAAATATATTGACCGAGGGCCTCTGAAACTCATTGAATAGACATGGAGATGACATGAGATGAGATATGAGAGGAAATGAGAGATGATGAGATGGAATGAGATTATATGAAATATGATGAGATATGAATGATGAGAGATGAGATATGAGATGAGGTGAGATGGGAGATCATAAACTTGATGAAAGATTTGATAAGAGAATGTGCAAATGATCAAGAGTTAAAATCCCCAATCGACTTGTCTTTATTTTTTTTTTTCTTCGTTTTAGATCTCATCTTTTGTTTAAATTATTTTCCTCAAAAATATATTAAAGTTGAATACAATTTTATTTTATAGTCAGTCTTTCATGTATTTTTTTATTAAAAAAGTATTTTAAGTTTTTTTTCTTTATTTTTTTCCTAATAAAACATAATTTTTAAAATTAATAATAAAAAATGTTGACACAGGGACTCCGAAACTCATTTGACGGTCCTGTTTAACGCCCTTGTCAAATTTTGTTTGTTGGTCAGCGAGTAGCTCAACAAGGACATTTTCTGCCATGATAATTTTTTGTTGACTATAAATTTGATTTGTGATCCATAATAATGATCTAGATCAAAGCTAGTAGTAGTAGTAGGAAGTGAATGAATTATGAATAGAATCCTTAAATGTTATAAAAAGAAAGTTAAAGTAAGAGTTAGAAAAAGTTGTGGTAAGAAAAATGAAGTTAAAGAGATTGAATGTAGGTATAGGTTGGAGTACGTAGTAGCTATATATATATTGCAGTGGCTTCGCTTGTGAGGGTCAATGTCAATAGTAACATGAATGGCAACCTCTGCGTCTACTCATTTCTCAACTACAATTCCCCAATTAACACTCTTCTTTGAGATCTTCAAGGCATCGTCTCCCTTTCTCTTATAAATAATATGTGATAAATATATATATACACACTTTTATGTGCCCTACTTTTCTTGATTTATATATTCAAAAAAAGGAACCTATTTTTAAATATCCCGTATATTCAATAATATATTCGATAATAGGGTTGTGCAAACGATACGTACCATAACGTTCATGGTCCCCCACAGTTTGGAGCGGAACTTTACGATCCATGAACATACCCTAATATTAGGGACATGCACAACCCTATTCTATAACATGTCAAATTGGCATAACGAGATCTAGTTTGATATCCCAATTATTAAAAAAAAAAAAAAAAAAGTTAGAGTAAGTTAATTGTTTATAAAAAAAAAAGTATCAATAGAAAATATAGACATAAAAGTCACATCATGTCAAAATAGAAAGTCGTAACATAACTTCTAAATTATCTCTCAAATCTCATTGAATCTTCAAATTGAATTTTAGGGTATAATTTAATATTTGAAGGTTCAAAATACATCATCTACGTTTTTTAAGTACAATTTTTTAAAAAAGATTAAAAAAAATCAACTTAAAATGGACGTGGTTAACGTCATTTCATAAAATTTGAGTTTTATGATTAAATTTTAAATATTAGTGGCGGGGTAGCAAATGAGTTTTGTTATATGAAGTTAGTGTTGATTGTGGTTAACGTCATTCTACGCCGATGAGTCCATATTTATAATTTATAACAAATTTGTGTTGTGACTTTCGGTTTTTTTTGTATACCGTAACTTTTCGTAACATAGAAAATATGTGAATGAAAATTAGCACCAAGATCATATGTTTATATAGTGAAAATAGAGGTGGTATGTTGATTTTAAAATTACCACTATATATATAAAAATGAATATTTGTGAAATGAGTTAGGAAAACGTGAGAAATGAATTTGGAAGACACATTTGGATTTGGACGTATAAGATGCAATTAAGTAGCAAAGCATATTGGATGGATGTATACCTACCAAAATTAATGACGAATATCTGCGTTTTTAACCATTTTGAAAAATGCATGCTCCATTAGGTCAAACACATACGTGTGTTTGCACCACGCAATATATTCATTATTCCACCTTTTATTTTTACGGCCGACTACCTTCTATATTGGATTTTAAACTTGAGGAAATATACAATTCATAAACCTTACATTTTAAAATGTCTTCTTTTAACATTAGTTGTATTTTTTATTTTATTATTCAATTATCTTATTATTATAAATACCATCAAAATATTACTTATGTCAGATTTTGGAGGGGAAACCATTCGTACATAGAGGAATGAAAATTTCTAGGAGGCGTTGAATTTGAAGATAAACGTCTCATATTAAACGAGGAATATATACTTAATAAGGAAAATACTTGATTCCAAGAGAGGAGATCATGCCAGATATAGATGGGAGAGGGAGACTTTGGAGGAAGAGTGGGCTCTGCGAAGAGGGAGTAGGCCGTAGAAGTGGAGAAGGAGCCATTGGGGCTCGTGATTAGGCTAAGGTAATCGGGGTCTGACCTAGAGGTGCGGATCAGGTCCCCGACTTTGATGATGGCACACCAGGAGTGGCAGTAGTTCCTGGAGGCTTGATAGTTCCAAATAGAGGTTCTTTTCAGAATGTTGCGCTTATTCCAAAGGCACCAAATGTTAAGGTCACCCTTCTCAAGGTCGTAAATCAACTTGCTTAAGCATACTTGATTCCAAGAGAGGAGCTCTTTACACCCAAATTCACCCCTATATCTGGGATAGCAAACCTTATTCCAAGCAATCAAAGACCGTTTGCTAGACTCTTTGTCGGACCACAAGAAGGAGCGAAGAAGGCTTTGAATCTTGGTGAGGATGGCAAAAGGAATGAGGAAAACCGTTCCCCCAATAGTGGTGCATTGCCTTAGGATTGAGGAGATAATCTGCTTCCGGTCCGTATAGGAAAGACTCTTGGCGCTCCAAGACTGAATCTTGGTCGTGATTTTGGAAATGAGAGGTTGATAGTCCTGCGTATTGAGCCTTTTACTGCCCACAAGAACTCCAAGGTAGTGAAAGGGGAGAGACCCAAACGTGAATCCAATCGCCTCAATGATGTTGGAGCGTTGCTCAGGATGGACACCACCTAGGAAATGGAAAATTTGGAGTAGTTCACCTTGAGGCCGGAGAAGGCACCAAAGACATCCAGAGTGTTTTTTAGGGTGAGTATAGAGGCAATGTCACCTCTACAGAAGAGCATTAGGTCATCAGTAAAGCATAAGTTGGTGATGTTGGGGTTGTGACATCTAAGGTAGAAGTTGAAGTTCGGATTTGAGGTACTAGAAGAGATCATGGCAGATAGAACCTCCATAGCAATGACAAAGAGTGGGGGAGGGAGAGAGGACATCCTTGTCGCAGACCTCTCGAGCCCTTGAAATGCCCAATGCCCTTTTAACGTACCATTGATGTTAATAGAATATGAAACAGTGGTGATGCACTCTTTGACCAATTTTACAAAGTGATCAGGAAAGCCAATCTTGCAAAGGCTTTGGAGGATGAAAATGTGCTCAATGGTGTCAGCGTCCTTAGGGATGACAATTTTTAAGGTACATCTAGGAGAGATGTAGGTTTGGTTATAATTTTTGAAGAGCTCCAAGCATAGAAGGATGTTGTGTTTAATTGATCTTCCCTTGACGAAGGCGCTTTAGTACGAGCCAATGATGTGAGGGAGGATGAGATTAAACTTGTTTGCAAGAAGCTTAGAAATTGTTTTATAAATGGTGTTGCAACATGAAATGGGCGGTAATCGGAACAAGTATGGTTTGCGATCTTAGCAATCAAGGAGATTGAAGTGTGGTTGACGTGCTTAAGGATCTTCCCTTTAGAGAAGAAGTCGATGATGGTGTTAGTGAAATCGTCTTTAAGGACATGCCAGGAGGACTTGAAGAAGAAAGCATTTAAACCATCAGGCCTTGGGGCCTTGTTGTCACTGATGTTGTTTAGGGCTTCTTTGATATCATCATGGGAGATAAGGAGGTTGAGGTCTTTGATTTGGTCAGAGTTGATCAAGGGAAGGGTGATGTTATGGATTTGGTTGTCATGGGGGAGGGGGCGTTGAGGAGATCTTAGAATGGAGGCAAAATGATCAATGAGAGTATCTGAGTTGGTGTCTAGGTCGTGGATAGTGTATTGATGGTGTTGAAGCCCCTCCCAGTTTTGATACTCCCGAAAAAGTAAGCATAATATTGGTCCCCGTGCTTGATCCAATTCGCTCTAGAGAGCTGAGCAAGGTAGGCATTGAGGGCGTCCAGTTTGAGGTTGAGATTAGATAGAGTAACTCTCTCCGTCTCCATAAGGAGGAGTCTTGGGGGAGGTTTGAAGGTATGTCAGGGTAATGGAAAGGACCTCTCTCAACTAATGGATGGACTAATGGATTGCTTCGATCTTCGGATTGGGGAATTTTTTCAGGTAAGGTTTGAGTCTTTTGAGCTTATGTGTGAGCTGGTACATCGGATTGCCATGAATGTGCATGCTTCAAATGGAGGAGATGATGGGAAGGAAGTCTTCATGGGAGGCCCAAGCATTGTTGAATCTGAATTGGGACGGGGTCTAAATTTAGCTTGACCAAGGGAAAGGATGTCAGGGGAGTGATCGGAGATATAAGGGTTGTTGAAGGACGCCGAGGTAGTTGCGAAGGCGGAGTTCCAGGCTTGATTTGTGATGATTCTTTCTAACTTGCACCAAGTTACATAATTGATTACTTAATTACTAATTTTTCATGCTTTGTCTTTCTATCTCTATGTACTATAAGGAGCCTCTTCGTCCGAACATATACGGTACGTTATAGAAGACTAACGACATCCTTATTTTTGAAATTGCAACACAACCTTAATCATTCTTACTATAAGGAGCCTCTTCGTTCGAACCAACCCTTCTCTATTTACTTAATTACTAATTTTTAAATCTAGAGTGTAGACACTTATACCACAATAATGCTACATAAGTCCATCAAAAACTGAACGTACGCAATTTCGAAAATAAGGATGTCGATCAACAAAGGAATACTTAATTTTGATAAACTGCAAACTCACATCAAATTTCGATATGAGTTTGAGATAGAAAGACGAAGCATGAAATGATGCAACATAGAAAAACCAAGTTGACGTTACTTACAAGTGGTGAAAATTGACGAAAATGAGCATGTAGAAATGTACTTGCGTCGAAACAAGGGCAAAATACTTAACCAGGAATGAGACAATCACAATTCAATCTTTCGATTCCATGGACAAGAATTGACGTGTATATATATGTATGTATATACTTCGCCATTAAATGAGGATAGGCCAAGCATGAAAGTGATGAATCATGTAAGCTATTGATAAATATTGCTGTCTGCTCTTTATACAATACAATAGTGCTCAACTTGAATTTTAGCTTACACAAGTTGCCATTCATGGCTTGTGGGCCTCATTCTTCACACTACACTTTGTATATATTGTATGAACCCTAATTCACATTTTTGGAATTTCTCGAAACGTCCGATGGGTAATTTTACGTTTCACTTTTTATACATTTTACTTGATTCATCAAAGTTTTTAAAGTGGTATGTGGAATGTTGTATAGTATCCGTGACCTTTTATTTTGTTTTGTGACATTTAATGTTACTTATAAAATTTAGAATATTATATCTATGTATTTGTCTTGAAAATAAGTAAATGATAAATTTCATTTTTGAGAAGGATCGGTAAATGAGAAAAACAAAAAAAATTGTGTGTAACTTGGTATTAACAAGGAAATGAAAAGAAATATCATATCTAGGGTTTTCAGTCCGGGTCAATTTCAAGTTCCGAAACCCTAACTCAACATTGTAGCCAAACAATGCCATATCTATAGCTTTCCTCTTCCGAAAATGTGATAGAGATAGAGAGATTGAATAATCAAATCATCCAAATCTTGGTTGTTACAAGAAGGACTCAAAAGAATAAGAAAGTTGAAGATAAAATATGAAACGCGGCATCATCTCCGGATCAAAATACTCTAGCAATGGGGTCCAAGAGTGTTAGAAAAGATTTGATCGAAGTCTTTCAAGGGGCGTCTCCTTTCTTAATCTATGCTTTACCCATATATCGGTTTCCTAGCATTGTAATTGTTTTGCTTTTATGCAACTCTATTTCGGTTATCTAGTGGATTGAGAAGATCCTCCCTTATCAAGATCCACATGTAAAACTTATTGTAAGGTTTCAATAATCCTCAGTCTTAGAATCGACTAAAGAAACACACAACATGAACACAATCGTTGGTAACGCCGTTCAGGGTTTTCCCCTACCTCTGCGGGACTTTAAGAGGGGAGATCCGGTCCAAAGTTTCACTAGGTTTCCAAGAACAAGGTTACAAACACAGGACTTCGAGACACTATCAATATTACAGATCTAGCAAAGGTTGTAACCAAAAAGAACACAGGAGATAAGAGAAGCAAGGATAAAGAAAATCCCTCTCAAAGGCACCTTGACGAAGATCTATGATTGATCTTCGTCACTCTCGCAAGCCAACGTAACGATGGTAAGATGAGATCCAAGAGATGACAAATCTCTCAACATCTCTTCAGCTTCTTCTTCAAACTTCATATCCTTCTTGCTTCGAGCTAGATTTGGACGATTTGTTCTTCTTCTCTCTCCATTCTCTCTTTCTCTCATGAGCTGACACAACGAGCTACAACTAGGGTTCTTAGAAGCTTTCATAAGGAAGCTTATATACCCACGCCCTATTTAAGTTGAACGACGCATTTTGTAAAAATCGTTAGCCACCATAAGCTGAGTCCTTCATCTTCAAATGATCGCCCCAAATAGTACTCAACCGGCCTCATAATGGATCCAAGGAGATAGTGGGTCGTCAAGCCCAATTCCAACAATGTAGGATACACAAATGCAAATCACACATATATCCTATACAACATAATACTTCCTAACCATATAATAGAATATCATATGTTATTAACTCATCACCATTCTAGTCACTAAGCTACCTTACATAGTTTCCTAAGTGGCAACATTAGATCCTAGTAGGCATCAAGATATATAACACGGCAAACTATCACATGAATCCTAATTTACATGACTCTATCAAGATCAATGTACAATATGCTAGATTTGTACTCGAAGTCCCGTGGTACAAGTCTTAATGCAAGAATCAAAATCACAACAAATGCCCTCCTGATTCTTGTAGTGAGGTAACCAAGGTCTGTTTCCCGATAGTGTCCCTGAAACCTTCAATCATGTCCGTCATCAGTCCATAACTTGCATTCAACACTCAAGGAACATCAAAAATCTGCATAAATTTTCTGCAGTAAGCAAATTTATCAGCAACTACAAATTTAGTTCCAAAGTCTGCAGGATTCAAACACCCTTTATCTTTTTAACCAAGAAATGCTTTTTTCTCAACCCTATCTCGAATGAAATGATTTCTAACATCAATATATTTAGATCTTTCATGGTAAACAAGATTTGTACACAAATATAAACCACTTTGATTGTTCATATGAATTACAGGAATGCACGGTTTATGTTGTATTTCACTAACAATACCCTTAAGACAAATAGCTTCTTTAGAATCTTCAACAACTATAATATACTCAGCTTCAGTAGATGATAATGCAACCACACATTGTTGTTGAGATTTTCAAGACACATAATTACCAGACCAAGTACAAAAGTAAGCGGTAGTAGACTTCCTATTATCCTTATTGCTAGCATAGTCAGAGTTTACATAACCAAGCACTTCTCCTATAGTATCATGCTCAGAAAACATCAAACATAAATTCTTAGTTCCACTAATATATCTAAGAATATATTTCATAGCAGTCCACTGCACTTCATCAGGATTAGACATGAATCTACTCAACACACTAATACCAAAAGCAAGATCATATCTAGTGCAAAGCATGACATACATGACAGAACCAATTGCCACATCATAAGGAATACATAGACATTTTTTCAATTTCAGCTTGATTTCTAGGAAAGTGTTGCTTAGTTAAATCTAGGTGCCCTCCTAAGAGTATAGAAGTAGGTTTAGCATGCATCATATTGAATTTATCTAACACCGGCCTTCTCTGTAACAGTCAAAAATCGAAGATGACCTAATCGATAATTTTAAGGAATTAAATCCGTTTTAACACGAGATACCTCTCGAGGTAACCTGCTCCTAGATGATATTACACCCCGGTGTTATTTGGAGCATTTGGGAGATTCAATTAATAAAAATGCAGTTGAGAGAAATGATCAGGACATCGGACATGTCCTAAATATGAAAAAACATGGAAAGGCAATGAAAACTCCACCTTGATTAAAATGGTTTACAGGTGTTGATGATGGAAGACTTCACACAAATATAGCAGTTGGATATACTAACAATGTATTGATTATATTTCTAGATATTTGGTTGGTTTAAATTTAGTGCAGGTTTTATCTAAATATTAAGGGCCTTGAAGTTGGATTCAAGAACAAAGGAAGTTTAAAATGACAAAATCAAGGGCCTTGGAATTCTAGTTGCACGGAACAAGAATTCAAAATGCAGGTGAAGATTTTATTTGAAGATTTTGTAACGGAAAGATCTCATCAACCAAAGATCTTATCAACCGAAGGAAGATCTCAACCGAAGAATAGAGAATCTTTTCTAGAAGATTTTCTAAACAACAAAATGGCAAAATATCTTCTCTCGATTCAACAGAAGACGAGAAGATCAAGGAGTAAAGGACTCGACGTGTTCGTAGGGGCTGAAGACTTGCAACGTCTACCTTATCTCCAAACAAGAAACGATCTTCATGGAAAAGAAGATTCATCTTCAAACGGTCATCTCTACAACGGCTAGAAGACCTTTCCATAGAAGAGTATAACTGAAGATGATGGTCGAAGAAGAAAGATACACAAGCTTACACAGGAAGACATCTTTACATCCTCAAGAAACCTAATCATCTTCATTCGTTGTTTTTTTTCTCTCATTCACGCAAAAGCTTTATCCCCTTAGAGAGAGAAAACACTAGAGCTCCATTGGAAGATCTAAATAGTGTTATACTAGAGTGTGTGTTACTCTGCGAAGTAACTAGGCTATTATAGCTAGGTTAAGAGTTGGAACTAGATCGTAGCATTGGCTACATTGAGAGAAGAAGGAGATTTCTTCTAGTTTGTATCTAGGACTCTTTGAAGCTGATAATAGATAGTTAGATCCTACGGATATACCTTGGGACGGAAAGTAGGCTATTTAGAGCCGAACTTCGTAAACATATCGTCGTGTCAATCTTTTCAATTCCGCATCCTATATACTTTATTGTGACTAACTTTGTTTTGCAGGAGCAAGAAGTGAAGGCCCTTGAAAAGAGTTTCAAAGCCTTGAAATCAAAGTTTCACGAGAAGCACAGATTGACATCAAGGCCCTTGAAAGAAGTTTCAAGGCCTTGAGATTTGGTTTGTGAAAAGTTTTCATATTCTATTCAACCCCCCTTCTAGAGTATCATTTATATTATTTATATCACCTACCGGTTCTTCAGGCAAAACGGCCAAAAGAGTCGCTATTTCGTTTCTTAGCGGCTAAGAAAGACGGCTTAGGAATACGCGTTTTTCGAGACAATTGCGGAATAATTATCCATACAATATTCCAGATTTATTATTCCAATTTCGAGAAGTTTGGAGAAGGGGGCTTAAACCGCTTTCGGATCGGTGAAAGCTTTGATTTCTCTCAACCTTCAAACTCAGATCTACTCTTTGTTTCTAATCCGATTTCAAATCCGTTTGAGTTTTTGGATTCCTCTCTTCATTCTCTTCATTTTGGTACCGAGTTTCTACATTTCCGAGGAAGGGAAGGCCTGGTCGAGCATATGTGATACTATGGAGGTTCCGTTGCTCAGATTCCGGTGAATTTGATGATGTCCGAGCATAGCCTGCGTCGTTGTGATTCCGAATCTTCTTTCGGATCGTCAATCGGGTTAGTAACGAATAAGTTATGAATTTATTTGTTTTCCGTATTGCAATTTGGCCTAAATTGACCTTAGGCGTGCCAAAATGGATAACTGGAAATTTCATTATGCTCGTTACTTTATTCTGGTGATTATGGGTTGTTTGTTTGTTGAGATTTGATGACAGGTAGGTTCAGAAATTGTCTGCGGGTAAAACGTTATTCTGGAGAAATTTAATTAATTAATTGAAGTTTAATTAATTAAAATGGGATTATAGAGGGGTATAAAAGCTAATTAAATTCAAAGGAATGAATCTAACTGGTGTTTGAACCGAGGAGTTTAATACGAGGAATATGATATTCTCCGCAGGTGTTGTTGAAGGTTTTGGTTAACTATAGCTTAGTTCTTTGTGAGCGTATCCAAGCACGATAAAGGAGGATAGTCCGAGTGGGAAACGGACTCAATAGTTGGTTTGCGAGGTTTTATTGTTCTTACCTGCGAGGTAAGTTATATGAATTACACTTGCTTAATATATATTATGTATTTAATATGACATGATTTTATGCATGCTTGTATGTATATATCTGTTTGTTATGATCGTATGCATGCCTATATATATATATATATGAGTGAAATGATGATGATGACTTGATATGATTAAGAATGCATGCATGAGGTACAAAAGATAATAATGGAAAGAAAATTATGAAGGAGTATGACGGAAGCATGAAATTGAGTTATGATATGAAAGTGATAATATAGGATGGTAATTGATTAATTAGCCCAACTGGGTCCCGGACGGGTTTCCGGGAAACGAGGTCGCTACCTGATCTACAGGAGGCCTTAGAGGTCGTTACCTGATCTACAAGGGGCCTCAAGATGAGAAAAATAGTCCAAGATCGCAACCTGATCTACAGGGGGTCTTAGGACAAGATGGCCGAGGTCACTACTTGATCTACAGGGGGCCTAGGACGCTATCGGGTTGGCCAACCAAAAGAAAGAAAGAAAGAAAAGAAATACAAAAGCACATGAGAAAATATATGGTACGATCAGTTGGGGCTAGTTAGTTAATTATCACCTATGCATCGATGCAATCGAGTCTAGCATGTTATATGTTATGTTATGATTATTTATATGTGATGGTAAGATATGAGATGCTTATATGTGATATGTTTATATGTGGTATGATAACATGCTTGAATGTGTATATGTTATGTATTTTGTATGTAATGTGAATGTGGAGATGTATGTGTGCTTTGGAATGTGAGAACGGGTATTGTGTCCTTTGGAGGACGGGATATTAGATACTTATATATATTGGGAGAGTGCGATTTGTATACCCTTATTGAGCTTGTAGCTCATTGTTGTTATATCCATATTTTTCAGCTACTCAGACTCGGCTTGATCAAGGCAAGGACGTTGGACCCAACACCTGGATTTGAGATCATATTAGGTGGGCTGTTATGGGATGCTACTGCCTAGAATGTTTTGTGTGGTTTTAAATAGCTGTGTTTTGTTAAACAGGGTTTTATGACGTATGTTAGTATGTATATATGTTGTGAAGATGGTTGTAAGATAAAGTTTTATAATTTTATGGTTTCTGCTTTTTCGCGTATTGCTTTAAACAGGGTTAATTAACTGGTAATCAACTAGAAATGAAAAAGGTGACACATTCTCAATGTAATCAACTTAAGATAACCACATCTTTTTTTCTTTCTATTCCTTGTAATTTTCACACCCAAGATTTTCTGTGCAGGATGATAGCATGTATTATAGTCTATATTTTGGGACTTGTTTGGACGTTTTATCTTCAATAACCTGCATGTATGGATGTATATTATGTGATTATATTGGTGTTTCATCTACCTTTACGGGAATCGAGGTCTACACCTAGTTTCGTTGTAATCGTAGGTAAAATGGCACGTTTTGGATCGAAATGGAGCAAAGGAGCTAAGGAGTCATAGGAGCTACATTTTGGAGCTTAAAGAGAACTCAGGAAGCATGGAATTAATGAAGAAGATTTACTTTGGACCAGATTTGAGATATTTCACATTCAGTTGAGATTCACCTCGGTCAGCTATAGTGTCACCTCGACCGAGGTGATCATGAGAAGCATCCCGACCGAGGCGAACACCCTATCGCCGGCGAGATCATATTTTTTGGCTGAGATCTTTTAATTATGGAAAGAAGATATCTTATATTTTTGGGCTGGATTTCTGGAAGGAAGATCTTATTTTTGGAAGATCTATTTTAGAGATATGGATATATTTTATAGGAAATTATTTTTTTAAGATATTATTATCTTTGGAAGATAATTCTCCTATATAATGGGTTGGATTTTCCATAATTCAACCATCCTTTTTATCATCGGATCTTTGGATCAGCAATCTTCTACACACGGAGATTTTCTTGAAGCTTGAAGGAAGGAAGGATTGAAGATCAATCAAGGAAGGATTTATAGTTTGGAGATTAGCTTTAGAGGGAGTTTGTAAGACTTTCTTAGATTCCCTTTTTGGTTTGTTGTCTTGTTCGATTTGTGATTTGAGGAACGCTGATTTGTTGTTTATTCGATTCAGTTATTGAGGCCTTTTTCTTAAGGTTTACTTGTTCGAATATTCATTCCTTCACCTTTTATTCGATTATTGTTTTCATAATGATGAGTGGCTAAATTTCTTGTGCGATTCTAGGGTGATTGGCTGAAAGTTGTGGGAAAGACGATGATAGAATGATCTTAATCCTAGCAGGACCCTGAAAGCTCGAGTCTTTAACCTTAACCCTAGAGTACCTCGCTCAGTCGATGAACATCTCGGCCGGTCTGGAACTTGACTGAACGAGGTGACCTTTGCTGATCCGAAACTGAGAGTTAAGTGTTCTAGTTTGCCAAATCCTATTCTTATTACACCTTTCCTGGTTCGATGCAAGCCTAGGATGAGACTTACCCGGTGATTCCTTAGTTTGTTTACCCATGATCATAAGTGTAGGTAATAAAGGTTTATCCTTTATTGGAGTTTGAGTGTGCCTTCATCCCATCTTTGTGAGTTAGCCGGAGACTTACCCGGTAAAGGTTGATTCTATTCCCTTGGGTGGTGTGTTGGTTTGAGATTATAGTTCCTTTCCTTAGTACCTTGAGACTTACCCGGTGATAGGAGCTTTGGTTTGGGATAGTGAGTAGTGAGACTTACCCGGTAATCTATTTCCACCTTAGAAACATCTTCCCTTTGCAAAATCTCAGCTTTGTTCGCGTTATCTTTAGAGATCTTGAGTCGGAACTACAACTAGATGTTTTAATCCCTAGAATCCGCATTTCCCCTTATTTGACCTTATTATCATCTTTGATTATTTTAATTGCTTTTGTGGTTATTAGTTACATTGACAACTTATTCTTGCTTAGTTTCACCTAAGTCCGTGAGATCGACCCCTAGAATTCTTGCTTTTTATTACAATTGATTCGTACACTGCGGGTTCGCATCCTTGTTTTAAGCATATTTCTTGGCATGTAAATTTAAAGCTTGCACACACCGTTTGGAGCGAACACAGGACTCATATCTTTCATGTCAAAATTAGATTTCAAATCATTTTTAGCACCAACAATCAACACAATAGATTTACTAATAAGCAGGATATCATCTACATATAGTAAAACAAACAAGGGATTCATGGAAGATATGCCTTTGAAGTATAGACAATAATCATAATTGCTTCTTAAAAATCCAAAGTTTTTCATCCAATCATCAAACTTTAGGTTCCATTGTCTAGGTGACTGTTTTAAGCCATATATAGACTTTTTAAGCAAGCAAACATGATCAGGTTTAGAAGTATCTACAAAACCCTCAAGTTTTTTCATATAGATAGTTTCATTCAAATCACCATGTAAGAAAGCAGTTTTAACATCCATTTGTTCAATGTTCCAATCATGCACAGTAGCAGAGCAAGCAACAATCTCATAGTTTTGTATTTAACAACAGGAGCAAAGATATCAGTATAATCAATTCCTTCTCTTTGTATAAACCCTTTAGCTACAAGTCTAGCCTTATATCTAGGTGGTTCACTGAGTTTAGTTGCTTCCTTTAGTTTATAAATCCATTTACAAGGTACAAGCTTAACATTTTCAGTTTTAGGTACTAATACCCAAGTTTTGTTAACAATCATGAAACCTATCTCATCTTGCATAACATTTTTCCAATTTTTAGATTGAGAGCAATTAACAGCTTGTTTATATATATCAAGTGTATGTGGATTATCAAGGATATCACCAGTCAAGAAAGCATTCTCAATAGCATTAAAATCATTTCAAAACAAAACATATTCAAAATCATTATATCTCCTATTAGGTATTCTGACCCTAGGATTTCTATCTCTAGTCAACTGATAGTTATGATCATCAGATTCATGTAAGTAATCATCAGTATCATGCTCAATTAAATCATTATCAAATAGAGATAAAGGTGCAGAAGAGATAGCAGGTACATTACTACTATTTTTTACCCCCCTTGATTTTGAATTACTGTTCTCACTGCTTGTAGCAGTGTTGTCATTTATTTCTACATCATTATTAGGTATTTTATCATTACCATAGATTTCTTCACTAGTACTAGGGGTTCAATAATAACCTATGTCAAACTCTTCATCTATAATCTGATTGTCTCTATAATGGTCATTAGTGTCTAGTGGTCTCAACAGTGTTGGTTTTACCAGTTTTAAAATAGAAGTCTTTTTCATTAAAAGTCACATTTCTAGATGTAATAACTTTGTAGCCATGAGGTTGTATAAGCAACAATTTATATCCCTTAACGCCTTCAGGATAGCCTAATTAACATTACACACTTATGTGCCCTTGGGTGCAACTTCCTTGTGTTATGTGGGATATGCAATACACCCAAAGGGTCTTATGTTGGTAATATTAGGCTTTCTTCCAATCCATAACTGTTGAGGGGTCCTAAACTCTATTGTAGAGGAGGGAGACCTATTAATGAGGTAAGTTGTTGTAGTGACAGCTTCACCCCATAGGCTATGTTTCATATCAGCACTTACAAGCATACATCTAGCATTTTTTAAAAGAGTTCTATTCATTCTTTCAACTGTACCATTTTGTTGAGGAGTATCAGAAACAATTAGGTGTCCTTTAATGCCATATGTTTTACAAAATTCATTAAAGATAGAGTTACAGAATTCAAGGCCATTGTCACTCCTAAGGCATTTTATTTTTAATTCCATTTCATTTTTAGCTGAATTTTATCAGTTTTTAATGTTGTCAAAAGCTTCATCTTTAGTCCTTAAAGGAAAAATGGCAAAATTGGCAAACTAGCTTTTTTAAGCAAATCAATTGATAAAGAAGACTCATACTATTTGGGATTGGTATTTTAACCCCCTATAAAATAGAATAAAGGAAATATAGTACAAAAGAGGGCAAAGTTTGACAACCCATCGGATGTGACATGTTGTATTATCTCACATGTCACATCAATCAGAAAAAAAATTTTCCAACATTCTTATTTTATCATCTATTACCCAAAAATCCGCTTACCCAAATAATGTCACAATCATACCCAAAAATAAATTTGTCAAAGTACATAAACATACTCGAAAACAACATACCCAAAAAATCAAATATCAAAATAAAATCATATTCATAAATTGGATAATATTTTATATTTATACCCAATTTAAATATCACTTAATACAAAAATCATACCCAATTTAAATTTATCATACCCAAAATTTTCAAAACTCGATATTATACACAAACATCAATATCAAATGACATTTGATCATTACCCAAAAATTCGCTTGAATTTGATCATTATAACACAGTTTGGGTAACCATAAAATATACCCACGATATCACTTTAAAAATATACTTAATAATAAGAAATATACTACAAAGCCAATACACATATAAAAGCATACCCAAAAACCCGTTTACCCAAATAATGTCATAATCATACCCAAAAATAAATTTGTCAAAAAATATATTGCCTTTATTTTCACAATCATACCCAAAACCATACCCAAGAAATATACTACAAAACCAATTCATGTAAAAAAGATACTTAAATCAAAAGTAAACATCTAATCACCATCATTTCAATTAGAAAAATTATTACCCCTATTTTTTAGTTTCCATAACTATTTTTTCTTCCTTTTGTATAGAGACCTAGTTTGCAAAAGAGAATTTCAAGGGGTCCTATTTCCCTAATTAATTCAAGAAAAATCCAGCCTTTTTCTGGAATAATGATCTATAAAGGATATAAAATATCTTTTGCCACCTACAGTTTCTACTTGTGCGGGACCCTATAAATCTCAATGTACATATTCTAGGGGTTTACTAGCTTTATACACAAATTTATTAAAACTATGTTTACTAGATTTTCCAAACACACAATTCTCATAGAAACTCAAGTTAGTAGGTTGACTAGTTAAAATGCCTTGTTTATGTGACTGAAGTAAGCCATTGTTCCCTATATGCCCTAGTCTGTTATGTCATAGAGTATATTGATCTAGGTTATTTTTATTAATATTAGCATTTGAGAGATTTAATTCAGGTGATTATTCTACAAAGTACAGACCATCCTTTTTAGAACTCCTAATAAGAGTAAGACCAATTTTGACAACTTCTCTTATACCATTACTAGTAATAATATTACAATCTAGATCATCAAACATGGATTCAGATAGTAAGTTTCTCCTAAGGTCAGGAACCCATCTAACATTTTGTATCACCCTAACTTTCCCATCAAACATGCACATAGGTATATTCCCTGTCCCTTTTATTTCTAATGCAGTATTGTCTCCTAGCATAACATCACCACCATTAAAAATCTCTAAGGAATAGAAAAGAGACCTATCAAGACAAGCATGCATAGTACATCCAGAGTCTAATATCCAATCATCAAATTTACATTTGAAAGGTGCAGCACACATCAACAGTTCACAAGAATATTGAGAATACATGTTTTCAAATAAAGAAACATTATTTTCAGTTCCTTTACTGGACCCATCTTTCTTTTTCTTCCTACAGTCATTTATAAATTGACCCATTCTGACATTAGAAGCACCTTTTATTCTTCCTATCGGCTTCATTATTAGAGATTTTAATAGGGACGTGAGCCATATCAATTCACAAGTTGTTGTAGCCATAGCTCGATATTTTAATTCAGTAGAGGAGCGTGAGATAGTCTGTTGCTTCTTATTCTTCCAGAAGATAGGTGAGTGTCTTAGAAAGATTAGGAATCTGGTGAGTGACTTGCGAGTTATTGGACATGAGGCATAGTTAGCGTCATAAAATGCATTGAGTTGTAGAGGGTTTGTATTGGAGTGAAGTATCCCTTGTCCCGGCAATCCTTTGATATATCAAAGCACACATATAACAAAAATACCATTGATAATCTGTTGGAGTATAAACAAACTAGGATAGAAGATGAAATGAGTAACAAAGATTTGGTCTGGTGATAGTGATGTATAGAAGCTTTCCCACCAAACGACGATACCGATCCGGATAATCGAGCAGTAGACTCGTATCCCTTGCTAGGTTATGATTTTGTTCAACAGGGAAGCCAAATGGCTTAGAGGCAAGAAGACCAGTTTCTTGGAGGATCTTAATAGCATGCTTCCGTTGAGATAGATAGAGCCCAGTGGTTGTCCGTGTGATCTCGATTCCAAGAGACAAGTTCCACTCTCCAAGATCCTTCATATGAAAACATGAGTTCAAATAAATGTAAAAACGAGAAGTGAAAGTTGGATTATTACCTGCGATGATCAAATCATCAACATCCATTAACACATGAAGTATTGTCCCGGATTAAGAATAAGAAAACAAAGAGGAATCAACATAAGATTGTGAAAAACCAAAAGTACGAAGAGCAGGATAAAGCTTTGCAAACCAATTTCGGGGGTGCCTGTCGTAGTCCGTATAAGGACTTTCGAAGTCGACAAACACGTTGAGAATTATGGGATCCAGAAGAAGAGAGCCCAAGAGGTAAAGTCATGTAGACTTCTTCATTTAGGTCTCCATGAAGGAAATCATTATGTGCATCCATTTGATGGATGTGCCAATGTTGGATTGCAGCTATTGTAAGAAACATTTTAACAAAGACAAGTTTGGCTACGGGTACGAAAGTGTCATAGAAATCAATGCCTTCAACCTGCTTGTTTTTGAGAGCTACAAGACAAGCTTTGTATCTCTCAATGGTTCCATCAACACGATGCTTGATACGAAAAATCCACTTGCATCCTTGTGATGGTAGGTCTGTTATTTCCCAAGTACCAAAGCGCTGAGGAGCATCAAGTTCAAAGAGCATAGCATGTCACCACATTGGATTAGCTAGAGCATCCTTGATTGAAGAAGGTTCATTGTTGGCATGTATTGTAAACAAGAATTTGATATGTTTTGGTTTCAAATTAGAGTAGTGAATATATTTGTGTAGAGGATAATTCATACCTGAGAGATGTTGATGGAGGGGTGTTGACAGTTGGGGAGAGGCGTGTAAACGCTTCACAATGATAGTCAGAGAGATGAGTGGGAGGTCGAGATTGACGAGTGTTTCGTCTGTGAGGAATAGGGGGTGACGAAGCAATGGAGATATCGAGAGGGATAGGCAAAGGGTGGGATGATGTACTCCCCCTATATGTGGAGGTAGTCACATCCAATCGGTCAAACGAGAGAGAAGGTAAGTTAGGGTTTGATGGGGAATCTATAGAAGCAGTTTGGTGAGCGGCGGTAGAGTCGGTTGCACCTGAAGGTAGACTAGGGTTTTCAATAGAATCCTCATCAATAAAAGCAGTAGGAGAAGAATAAGAGGGTAATTTGGGAGGTAAGCCAAGGTAAGGTTTGTTGAGAAAGGAAAAAAAATTTCATAAAATACTGCTTCGCGGGAAATATATATAAATTTTGTATGGAAATATCATATATTTTCGATCCTTTTTAATTAAAAGAATATCAAACAAATATATATTTACGACCTCCACGATCAAATTTATTAAGTGATTTTGGTATGATTGTAGCGTAACAACGAAAACCAACAACGCATAAAATATGATTGTTTGACGGTTTTCTAAAGAGACGTTCATAAGGTGTAATGCCGTTTAAAATTTTAGATGGTGTTCTATTAATCAAATAGCATGTAGTATATAAGAATACTTTCACCCCAAAAAATTGAGGTAAAGATGCTTGAAAAAGAAGAGAACGAGCAAAGTTAAGGATATGACGATGTTTACGTTTGACACATCCATTTTGTCGATGAGTGGCGACACAAGAGGTCTCAAAACAAATTCCTTGATTTAAGAAAAAACATTTAAAACAAGAAACTCGGAAACATTGTCACTTCAAAAACATTTGATAGTTTTGGAAATTTGAGTATGAGTAAGAGCAATGAATTGTTTAATTAAAGATGCGACTTCAGATTTAAATCTCATAAGATAAACTCGATTAATACAAGAGTCGTCATCAACAAGAGTAAGAACATATGAAGCACCATTAGTAGAAGGAATCCGATATGGACCTCATACGTCACAATGAATCAAATCAAAAGGTTCATAAGCGTGAGAGTTACTAATTAGAAAAACAGATCTAGTTTGTTTTGCACGATGAAAAATATCACAAGGGTCTTTTTTAAGTTTAAAAGTACTAGAAGTGGAGACTCCTGAAAAAGATTTAAGTAAATCAATAGAAGGATGACTCAATCTTTGATGCCAAAAAAGAAGCGGGTCACTAGATGAAGACAAGCAATATCTGGATTTTAGTGACGGAGATGAGAGCCAACGTAACCAGAAAACGCCATCCCTAATGTCACCCCATTCAATTAGCGTCCTCGAATTTCCATCCTGAATGATACAGAGGTTTATAGTAAAAGAAGTAACACAATTGAGATCATTAACAAGACATTGAACCGATAGAAGATTACACTTTATTGTAGGTACAAATAGAACATCCGGAATAAGCATGTTCGAACCAAGAGTAATAGATCCGGATATATTTGCATCCAATAGAGTGCAATTTGGAAGAGTGATATAACAAGATGAAATTGAGCATGAATATGGTAAACAAAGTTTTTGTTCCCATCATATGAAACGAAACACCACTATCTATAATCCAAGGATTTGAGATCATACTTGAGAACGTTTCAAGAAGTAGAGTTTGTTAATTCGGTTATAAAATAGTAAAAAAAAAGTTTTGAATCCCACTTCATTGTGATATATATGTCGTTCTCAAAAGTCATTTTCACAATGAAAAACTAAAATTACGGATGAGGACGCCTATGACTTTAAACATAAACATATTGAAAAGAACGGCATGTCTATCACAAGAAGAAAATTAACATTAAATGAAACAAACCAAAAATTGGGTTCCATAAACTTAACTTTGATGGATAAAAACTCGACTCGGGTATAACATCTAATGAGTTTGTTATACGCAACCACGACGGTGAAGTTACTAGTTTGGGTGCTAGAAAAAATTACTTTAACTCGGTAATTAAAGTACAAGCCATTGCGTTGAAAGTTGGACTAAAAGAAGCAATCAGATTAAATATCAAAAAGAGTGAGATTGGAGGTGATAACTTATGTGTTATGACTACTGACTAGATCTTCGCTTCTTTGATGAAGTCTAGGTCAAACATGTGTTTAAAAAAATCAACTGTATTGTTGACCAATTAACCCATTTGAAAATTTAAAATCCCAACACACCATTTTCTTACGATCTCAAACTTCGTATTTTCATCAAAAAAGATGTTTTAGGATGAACTGTCTCTAGAAAATAGCATATCCTAACCCCTCTCCGTTTTAAAATACAACAACAAACTAATTAAAATCATTTATCTAACTTTAAATTATTTATTTAAGTGTAGAAAGTATGACCAAATTCCCAGAATATATTTAGACGTGATGCATAGAGTATATATTAATGGAATTGACGCATTAAGTGTAATTAGGAAGAATGGAATCTATGATTTATAAAGAATATTAAATGTAATAACGTAATCTACAGATAAGCGACATACCGTCCCAACTCCAAAGTCAAATGACATAATACTTAACTCCTTAATTACTTTCCAAGGAACATCCTCACATTACTTGCATCAAATTTAATTCTTGCACTAAATATATTAATTAATGCATTCAGATTCAAATTTGTTTTTTTATTTTTAAATTACATGTTTTCTTTTTAAGTGTCCACATGTGAAGGAAATCTCAATTATAATAAAATATTTATGTTAATTAAGATGCAATTTCTTGTTTCTTTAAAATCAATTTATCAACTTCAGATGTCAGGGCAATACATAAATCATAAAGAATTGACTAATAAATGGTAATTAAGCAAACAAATTTTATTAAAATGCCTAGTAGTCGTAGGTGCTTCCTCAAAACATAATGCAAATATAAATTGTCGCTTATTTTGTTGTTTAAGGTTTATGTATATAGTAAATAGTCACACAATTAATATTTAATTTGTAGTGGAGCAAAAAAGAATAATGAAAAAAATAATTTTGAATTAGAAAATTATATCCTTTAAAAGTAAATTTAAGGATAATTTTAAATTTTATTAACTAAATAATATCAATAATATTATCTTACTTTTTATAGTTTAATTGAATAATTATTCTCAGCCTTTGATTCTAAAAAAGGTTAATATTCGTCGAACTTCATCAAGAAGTTGCTACTCAACTTCACTGGATTCGGATCCATACATGTATTAATTGCGACAATAGACGATTCAACAAAGTCAAAATGGAGAAAAGGTTGGGGTAAAGAAAATATTGTGTTGAAAGTTATTATGTCAAGTAACGAAGTAACAACCAATACTATTTATAGTTTGCGGCAGCAATGTCAAAACCTTGATAGGTTAAGACATAGTGATGGGTGTCAAATGTAATACTTTTTAGACTTTATAATCATGCATTTTCATATCCATATAGCTTGTTTATGTTTCGTTTTAGTGTAGAAAGCTCCCTTTTCATATTTCGGTATCTACTTCGGTTTATTTCATATTTCAAGCATACAAGGTTATTTATGGAGTATAATGGTATGAAAACACCAAAGTACGAGGATTCAATCTTCCCTAGAGTCTGAAAATTATAAAAGCATTAAGATCGACTGAAGATTGAGGAAGCCAAGTGGAAACCATTGGAGTTGGATGCCATTTTATGAAGACCTCTAAGAGATTCCCAATTTCGTCCATCTTCCCTTTGGATTTGGGAAATCATGTCAACTACAAAGCGGTAGAACTTCGAAAAGCCTCAAAAGTAGTACTCATGAATCACATAGTTCCAACCAGAACAACGCTAAACTATCGAAAAAGTTGTTAAACAACGTTGTCATACGGCATGCAAACGGCCTCCTAGGCCATCTCATGGGCGTTTCAAGGCCGTTTGGAGCTACGATTTTTGCTAATTTAGTTCCAATAAGGGATAGCCAAATGACTTTCACGCCGTTTTGAGGCCGTTTCGCCCGCCTCATGATCCGAATCATATATTTTGATCTTATCTCTGGAAATATATTATTTTGTATCTTTTTAGAATCTGTTTTAGACCCTATATGAATGCATGTATCGGCTTTAGTTCATCACATCACATATCCTATCTCCTATCATCCCTGCAACCCTCAAGTAGTTCTAGAGTAGATCTCAAATCCCCAATTGAAGGTTCACCTTGTTGTGCTTAAACCGAACATTGTCAGTTTGTTTATGTAGTTTCCATATTCAATAAATATGGTTTGATTTATCTAAGATTGTGATATTGCTTCTTTTCGAAGTACTTTGGTTCCACCTTTTATCTACCTTCGAAAGAAGTGGTGATTATAATTGGTTTAGATAAAACAACCAAAAAGTCAAAAGTGAAGTAACAACCAATACTATCTATAGTCTCCAGTAACGATGTCAAAAACGTGATATGCTGAAACATACCGATGAGTATCAAATGTAACACTTTTTAAGCTTTAAACTCATGCATTTTCATATCCATATAGCTTGTTTATGCTTCGTTTTTAGTGTTGAAAGCTCCCCTTTCCATATTTTGATATCTACATCAGTTTATCTCATCTTTCAGGCATTCAAAGTCATTTATGGAGCATAATGATATGAAAATATCAAAGAACGAGGATTCAATCTTCCCTGAAGTCTGAGAGTATATGGAAACATCAAAATCGACTAAAGATTGAAGAAGCCAAGTGAAAACCATTGGGCTTGGATGTCATTTTATGACGACCTCTGAGAGAATCCTAGTTTAAACCATCTTCTCTTTGGATTTGGACAATCATGTCAACCAAAAAGTTGTAGATCATCAAAAGATCCTCGAAAGTGGTATTCATGGGTCATGTAGTTCCAACCAGAGTAGCAAGAAAGTCGGTTTTACTGACCTATCGAAAAATTTGTCAAACAAGGTTGTCATACGACATGCAAACGACATGCCAAACGGCCTCCTAGACCGTCTCATGGCCGTTTGAGGCCGTTTCAAGGTCGTTTGGAGCTACGACTATTCCTAATTTAATTCCAATACGGGATGGCTAAGTAACTTCAATGCCGTTTTGAGGCTGTTTTGCCTGCGTAATGATCCAAATCATATATTCTAATCTTATCTTTGGAAACATATTACTTTATATTTTCTTACGATCCGTTTTAGACCCTATATAAATGCATGTATCAACCCTAGTTTTGGATGTTGTTATCACCCCATCATCTATCCTATCTCCTAACATCCTCTCATCCCGCAACCGTCGAGTATTTCTAGAGTAGATTTCAAATCCCCGCTTGAAGGTTTGCCTTGTTGTACTTGAGCCGAACCTTGTGATTTTATTTATGCAGTTTCTATATTCAATAAATATTGTTTTACATTCAAACATGTCTGACTAATCTATCTCTTGATCTAAGGATTGAATGATCCCTATAATGGTTTGATTTATTGTTCCATATATGTATGTGAATTGAGATTGTGATATTGCTTCTTTTCAAAGTAATTCGGTTCCACCTTTTATTTATCTTTAAAAGAAGTGGTGTTTATAATTGGTTTAGATAAAATAACTAAAGAGTCAAAAGTGAAGGGCGTTTTATTGGATATATTGAAAAACACTTGGTTTAAGGGATTGAATTCTACATTTTACTTCGAGGGTTTCTAACTATCATAGAAACTTCCGGTCTTTGTACATATTCTAACTGAAGAGCAAGAAGTGAAGATTTCACTTGGTCTTTTTTGGATTTCGAATTTCATAAGGGTTTTCTTATTCTTGCCGAACCACCGAATTTCGAATTTCTTAAAATAATCATAACCACAGTTTTGTTGATAAACTGTATTTTCAGTATCCCGATGAGAGTTGTGAGAGTAAGCAACATTAGCATTGGGAGAAGACATAGCGTTGAAGTGCGTTACACTTCAGCATCTAGACGTTCTTCTTCTTCAAGAAGTGTTCGCTCCAAACGGTGTGTGCAAACTTTAAATTTATAACCCTAGATGTAAGCTTAAAACAAGGATGCGAACCCGCAGTATACGGGTCAATCGTAGTAAAAAGCAAGAAATTCCAGGGGTCGATCACAGGGACTTAGTGAAACAAAGCAAGTATAGGTTGTCTATGTAATTACTAACCACAAAAGCAATTAAAGCAAATCAAAGATGATAAAAAGTCAATTAAAGGAATATGCAATTCTAGGGATTAAAGCATCTAGTTGTGGTTCCAACTCAAGATCTCAAGATAAAGTGGACAAAGCTGAGATTTTGCAAAGGGAAGGTGTTACTAAAGTGGAATAGATTACCGGGTAAGTCTCACTACTCACTAATCCCAAGCCAAAGAACCTATCACCGGGTAAGTCTCAAGGTACTAAGGAGAAGAATTATAATCTCAAACCAACAAACCAACTAAGGGAATAGAATCAACCTTTATCGGGTAAGTCTCAGGCTAACTCACAAAGATGGAATGAAGGCACACTCAAACCCCAATAAAGGATAAACCTTTATTACCTACACTTATGATCATGGGTAAACAAACAAAGGAATTACCGGGTAAGTCTCATCCTAGGCTTGCATTGAACCAGGAAAGGTGTAATAAGAATAGGATTTGGCAAACTCTAACACTTAACTCTCAGTTTCGGATCAAAAAAGGTCACCTCGGTCAGACGAATTCCACCCCGTCCGAGATGTTCATCGACTGAGCGAGATGCTTTAGGGTTAAGGATAAAGACTCGAGCTTTCAGGGTCCTACTGTGATTAAGATTATTCTATCATTGTTTTTTCCACAACCTTCAGCCAATCACCCTAGAATCACACAAGGAAATTAGCCACTCATCATCATGAAAGCAATAATCAAATATATGGGAAGAAAGAGAATAATTGAACAAGAAAACCTTAAGAGAAAGGCTTCAATAACTGAATCAATTATCAAACAAAAAGCGTTCCTTGGATAAAAATCCAACAAGACAAACGACAACGAAGGGAATCTAAGAGAATCTTACAAAAACCCTTCACAAAGCTATAAAAGCTATAATCTTCCTTCTTCAACCTTCAAAAAGGTTCTTCAAATCTTCCAGCTGAAGTAGGGTAAAATGGTTGCTCTAAGCACGATCGATGGTATAGCATGATATGGATTTGTGGGAAATCCGACCCTTTTTATAGGAAAATTACCCTCCAAAGATAAGATATCTTAGAAAGATCTCTTCTCATAAAAATAGGTAAAATATATGGGCTAAATTATCTTCTTCCTTCCAGGAACCCAACCAAAAAATATAAGATCCTTTTTCCAAAGATAAAAGATCTCAGCCAAGAATAAAATATCCTTGCCGCGTCCAAGGTGTTCGCCTCGGTCGAGTCGGCTCTTCTGGATCACCTCAGTCGAGGTGACTCTGTAGTCAACCGAGGTGAGTCACAACTGAATGTGAAATCTCTCAAATCTGGTCCAAAGTAAATCTCTAATCCATGGCCATGCTTCCTGGATTATTCCTTAAGCTCCTGAATGTAGCTCCAATGACTCCTTAGCTCCTTTTGCTCCATTTTAGTCCAAAATGTGCCATTTTACCTACGATTACAACAAAACTAGGTGTAGACCTCGATTCCCGCAAAGGTAGATGAAATGACAATATAATCACACAATATACATCCAAACATGCAGATTATTGAAGATAAAACGTCTAAACAGGTCCCAAAATATAGACAATAATTCATGCTATCAAGAAGCAACCCCACAAGATCGTTTATTGTTGTTTCATCCGTACTCATCATAAAAAGTCACAATAACTGGACCATATAAACTACCAAGACCATTTAGAAGATATCCAACAAGATCATCCTCGGTGATAGGAGTTAAACATTCAGCAAAGTCATTAGAAATACCTTGCTTTTTCTCAATATATTCAATCATAGATAACGAACCTGTGGACAAATTTTGAATCTAAAGCTTCAATCTCATAAGATGTGCCTTAGTTTGTGCTTGATAGGAACGGTTCATGGTTGCCCAAGCGTCGAAGGAAGTTTTGGAGCATACAATCAAGGCTAAGGTGCTCTCAACAAGCATGGATTTAATCCACAAGATATTTGTCTTTGCACCATAGGCGAAACTCGGGCTTGAGGCGCTCAACTTGGTCTCCTTCAACAGGGAGAGTTTTAGCCAGCGTAGTGGGGGACTTGACAAATTTGTCAAGGTCGAATACTTTAGGTGTAGATAACATTGTAGTGTGTCGAAATTTGTTCGGTTGAGTTTGTTGTAGGAATCTGAAAGTTGAGGGCTTGAGTGTCATATCGTTGGGTTAGGAGATGAGATTTTGTGTGTTGGTGTTTGACATGGTGTTTCATAAGCTCTTATATCGTATGAGTAAAAGACAATGGTTGTTTTCTCTTATATTCCCGTTGAGTTTATATCGTATCATTGTATAGAAAGTACTCTCCAACTTTCTAGCAAAGTAAATAGAAGAGAAATTAATGAATCAAAGTAAATGAGGTGACTCGTTATTACGCAATTAGAAAGACCTCAATGATATATCTTTTATAAATATTTAGAATGAACCTACTAAAATCATATAGACATGAATAATTTTAAATGAAATCTAATCACTAGCATAGAGTTTACTGATTAAATTTTAATTAAAATTTATGAAAAATTTATAATTCAACTTCATCTGAAACCAACCGTTATTAACGAATTATTTATTTTTATAAGGAAAAACAGAAATAAAATTGCATAGCAAGTGTATGTAGATTTGAGTTGGAGAGTGAAGAAAGGTATACCCAAATGTCTATACAAAAAATCTTAATCCTGAGGCAACCGACAGTGGACATACCCTCCCCTTTGGGGGTTTACTTTCTTCAACAACTCTTCGCCAATTATTAAATATCCATGTTTCCCATTTCCATACGATGTTTCTCATAACATATAATAATCTACCAAACTAAATTAATATTTTATTCTAACATAATTCCAATTTTCATTTCGCCTTCATCAAATTAATGCTTTAATTTTATACTAACAATAGTAAGGGACTATGGGTGTAATTTGTAACAAGTAAAAGGACAAACAAGTATTTATGTGTTAAAAGAAAAACTTGTTAAGATAACTTTTAACCTATATTTTAAGTTTATAGATTAACCAATTATATATATATATATATATATATATATATATATATATATATATATATATATATATATATGATTTGGATCATATAGAAAGGGATATTAAGGTTAAAAATGAGAAAAACTCACAATTTTTAGATTAAAATAATCAAGGGCCGTTACTTAGCATATAAATTTATATTTGAATAATTAGTTATATATTTAAACAAATTTAAATATAGTCGAATAATTGACATATTTGTACAATTACGAATACAGTTGAACAATTTTTAATTGTACAAATACATGTTATATTTGAACAATTGTTACTTGATCCAATGATTGTGAATTCTTCCTACTTTTGACCCTAAGACCCATTTCCACTTGAAATCAACAATTTTGAACATGTTGTATATAGGATCATGGAGGAAACAAAATTACAGTAGGGAGTATGAACCTCTCACAAACACACGATCTGATATAATGAACGTTCAAATTACATGTTTTTAAGGTGACAAATAAAGTTTAAGGTGATAAATAAATAGTTTATATACAAATATTTACTTTCTTGATTAACAAACATCAAGTCAAAGTAACTATCGATATTATTTTTCTTTTATAAACACTTCGCTACCTTTTTTATATGAACAATTATTTTTAAAAACAAA
Source organism: Fagopyrum homotropicum (assembly GCA_033239125.1). NCBI lineage: Eukaryota > Viridiplantae > Streptophyta > Magnoliopsida > Caryophyllales > Polygonaceae > Fagopyrum > Fagopyrum homotropicum. The sequence goes on from BSWB01000002.1 coordinate 139,192,894, forward strand.
TGTTGCTCTAGAGTTTCGAACTCTGATTAATAGGCCTTATCTCCCAACTGAGTCTATATATATAAAGAGAGTAGGCAAGACAGTCCAATGAGTTTCGGAGGCCTTGTGTCAACGTTTTATCAATTTTAAAAATTATGTTTTATTAGGAAAAAAGGCAAAAAAAAAAAAAAAAAAACTAAACATACTTTTTTAATAAAAAATACATCGAAGAATGACAATAAAAAGTAAAATATATGTGTTAATTAAAAGTTTAATCACTTATTATATTAGCAATAAAAAAATAAATTAAGATTGTTCTTTTAACTTTAATATATTTAAAAAAAAAAAAGTGGAGATAAAAAATATATTATAAAATAAAAAATAAATAAAAGAAGAAGGAGAGAAGGGATTTAAACTATTGAGCATATACACCTAATATTGAGGTTTAATATACCATTATGACAATCACTCTTTTGTTTTTAAACCAACTAAAAATAAATATTATGGAACCACAATTAAACTGAGGTCATGCGCTATTAGACCTAATGACGCCCCTTGTTGAACGGGTTTGAGAGTAGGATTGATAATTGATTTGAATGAGAATTAATGTTCAAAATGAAATGAGTCTAAATTTTGAACGAAGATACTTGAAAATATAGACATACTCATAATTTAGTTTAATGAAGTAGCCTAGTCAAACTTTTTTCACGTCAAGTTTGGACTAGGGGTGAGTAAAAATATTCGATCCGCTAATCTGAAGATCCGATCCGAAAAATTCCGAATTCAAAAATATCCAACAATTGGTGATCCGAGTCCGATCCGATCCGGATATATTTTTCGGTCATCGGATGCGGATCGAGGTTTGGAGGAAAAAGTTGGATAGGATCGGATTGAATATATCCGACTAGTCTGAGAATAAAATACTCGAATCAGATATCCGGATCGGATATTTGATCCATTTAAAACTGTAAGATATCCGGGTGCTCTCGGATCGGATTCGAATCAAATTTTTATAAGATTGACGGATCGAATATCCGGAAATGTCCGCCCCTAGTTCGGGCCGAATTTACAACAACCTAATCGGATTCAAAGAAAGTATGGTATTTATAATTTGAAACTTGTTTGTATTAGGGATCGGATCTCGACAACACTGAAATTGGACAACAAATTTGGTGAAGAAAAAAAATAAAAAATTGAATAAAGAAAAGGATACGTAAGGGACGTGGGGTGGACATGCAAGCCAACGTATTAAAGACATAGACACTTGTGCAGCAGCGACCAAACCGGAACCGGAGTAGAAGATGCTCACACTGACACCCCCAAAATTCCTTCACCATTTTTATATTATTTTGTCAGATATTGTTGAGATGTAGGAAAAGAATCCCATATCGATAACACGCAATCAAACACACAATTAAGTGAACCTACCATATAAACATTCAGGCTACTCCTCTTATTGTCAATTGATTTTAGGATGGAATCCCCTGTGCTTGTATGTGTGATTCATCGGACGCGTGCTGTCCGCGTCATTTGGTCACGGGACGGATATAAGAAAAAGTAACTCAGCATTAACTCTGCTGCTCTTACTATTTTAATTCTTTTTAGAATTGTTAAATGTTTGGAAAGACAAGCTTTGAAGCAATAAATATTGAAATTAGAGAAAATTAAAAAATTAATTAGAAGAAGAAGAAGAAGAAGAGAGATGATATAACCCGGAGTGTGAGTGTGTGTCGTATAAGTATAACCCAAGGTTCAAGAATTAAGAAGGAATCTTCCATTAATACCCCTTTATTATACTATTTATTACTTTAATATTACCATCATCCCAGTCTACTCTCACCCATTTCTAACTATTCGTTATTTCCAATGATATTTGGAATATCCTCTCTCCCGACTCTTTCTTGTTGTTATCTTGTTTTTTAAAACTAGTTTATATCTCGTACCTTGTGCGGGTATATTTAAATATTGATGGATCTTTAAAGGCAGATCTCTGTGTGTGAATAGAAAAGTGGGATGAAAGGAGGAAGGGGAGAGACTTTCATAGATAGAGAATACTGAAACCAAAGTTGTTGAAATAACACTTATTGAAAATAAATTACGGAATATAAACAATAGAAAAATGAATGGGACGATTGATAACGTAGGGGATGAACCTGAAAATTCAGACAAAGCAACTTTGAAAAATTCGATCTTCGAATTATCACAACCCTTAAAGGATGAAGAAATATGATTTATATTGGAAGACAAAAACTATCACTAAAAGGATGGGGTATCTAATTATATAGAGTGAGAGATAAAATGTGGAGGAGAAGTAAAACATACAAGAGAAGTTTAGGTTTTATGATCAGCCAACGTAAATTGTGGAATCTAAGTTTAGAAGTGATATACTTAACTTATTTTGGCTTAATTTTTAAAATAGTAGTTAAAAAAAGATTTGGAATTAGATTTTGTTTTAACAAAAAAATATTTATTGGTTTAATTTGTGATTTAGTAAAAGATTTAATCCAAGAAAAATTGGGGGACGCCACATCAACATTAGTAGTTACTTTAGTAGTATATATAGATATAGAGATTTAAGATGGTATCATATATTTTTAAAACATTTTAAAATATATTTTTAGAAAAGAAAATAAAATCCAATCAAAAGGTGTGTGCGCCATTATTTTTTGAAACAGATTAGTTAGTAACCCAATATGTTATCAGAAAGAAATGAGATTTAAGATACAGTTAATTAGTGATATTTTATGTACATATATACGATCGAAAACAAAAACATTCTCGTGATTTTTTTTTCAAATTCGGAAGCAGTTTTTTCTTAAACATTTAGAATTATTTAGTTAACCTAATTCAAAATTCTAACAGTATAATCATATAAAAAAAAGCAGTGGAAAACTGATATAATAATCGGGTATTTAGTTAGGGAAAACCCGTATCTACGAATTGACCGGAATATTAGATCCTGAACAACAAAATTGGAAACCCTGCGATTCCTACAATGCATGAAGAACGACAATGCAAATTATTAAAAAGATGGGAATGATAAATCAATATCCGTTATGCAGTTATATAGTAATGGGTTATATAATTGAGAATAGGAACAAAATTACCTCTACGAGAACGAAACAATGAGGAGGAATGAATAATAAGTTCCGGGAAGAATAACAAAGCAGCAGATACAATTTTACGTTATGGAGTCCGGTATTTATAGAATAGAAATCAACACATAAGAAGTGTATTGTGGAATTTTCAAGGATCCGATAAGAATCGAAAAAATCGAGATCCTATCCTGTTAACTATATAATTGATCCTATCTTGTTAGCTATTTCTATTATTCAATTAAAATTTGTTAATTTTTAAACAATGTTAATTCGGTTATGATCTTTATTCTTGTTTGTTAAAATTGACTTTAACTTTTTTCGTAGTGTATATTATAGATTTTAATCGAAAAACAAATTTCAGAAAATCAGATAACGTAACCATTCAAAAAATTCGGAAAATCAGATTTTGTGATGGTTCAAAAAATTCAGAATTTTATATCTTAATTTTTATTATAAACAAAAATTTCAAAACCAAAAATTTGGGAAATTAAATTTTGTAATCGTCCAAAAATCAGAATTTTTTGGCTTAATTTTTATTAAAAAAATTGTACCAAAAAAAGATTTGTTCTAACTAACATGATTTAGTTCCTATAAAATTGTTAATTTAATAATAAAAGATTTTTTGGTTTAAAAAATTGTTTAAAAATAAAGATTTATTGGCTTTAATTGTGTGAGCTCCATTTCAGAAATACTGCTTCCACATCGCGCCACGTCATCAACTCGTGCTCTGTTTTAGTATGTATAATAGATATATGCGATTTTATGTCAGAATTTCGACACTTTGCAAAGTTCACAAATAAAAGACACAAGAGTTGAATTAAAACATCAACCCTTGTGTCCGGATATCTTAAGATGTATGTATCTTAAGAACGAATTTGAGCAATAGATACATGTTCAATTAATCGGATTGTTTAGAATGTGGTATCGAGTTTCATCTTCTATCCCAAAAGTTTGAAGTTCCAATAAAGAACTTCCTAATACGCCCCTCGTGTACATACTAGCGTTAACTAAGTTGAACAGTTTTATTACCCGGGTCAATCATCTCAATCTCTTTATAAGCTATTCTCCCTTTTTTTTTCCCTTAAAGAGTTTCTTATATATATCATCCTCTTTAAAGTCATGAAATAGATCCGAATTATAACATGCTTTTGATATTATGTTCAACAAACCTAATTTTATTATCAAGAGATACATTGAAAGCAAGTTCACACGTTGGGTTGGCAAATATATTATACACATATATGAAACTTTTTCATTATAATTTTATTTAAAATAGATTTGTTTAAACTGAATTATCTTTAAAAACTGTATTTTTAACAAATACATTACTAAAATAATTTTACGGCATTAACTTTGACATTAACATCTCACCCTTAAATTACTTTCGTGACATAAAATATTTAAGCTTTTATAAATAGATTATAAAATTAAACCATCCATAATCATTTTTCAATGAATATGTTAGATTATTTGATCAAAATATCCCTAATTAACCAATTTAAAATGAACAACTTTGTCACTTTTTAAAAATATCTTGTTATGACTATATTTCATTTAGTAAATAATTTTAAAAAGGTATATTTATACACCTTATTTTTAATTTTTATAATATAATTATTTTTAATTTTATAAAAAAATGTGTTTTTTCAAAATAAATTTCAAATTATATCACTAAAATTAGTAAATAAATAAATCACATTGAATTTAACCAGTTATTATATAAAACGGATGAAAATACATGTCCAATAATAATAAATAGTTAATTCAATGACATTTAAACTAATTAATTTTATATTTTAACCAATCGATAAACTTGATCTAATAGAATTACCATAAGAGAGAGAGAAATCCATCTTATAAATAATTTAAGCGTATGTGCAACCATTTGTCTTTAATTATGTTATTAAATATTTTATTCGATTTCATTTAAAGTTATAATACGGCGTTAAGTTTTGTAGATCTATATATGAATTTTTGAATGGATAATTTGGCTTTTTATGACTTATTGTCTCGTTCGTAATATTATATATATTATTGGGTCGGTTTTTGAAAGTATTTATTAATTTTAATTAGGCTTATGTGCACGTAAGTAAAATATAAAATAATTTAGGCTTGTAATTCTTTTGGCATTATCTTAGAAGAAGAGATCCGATGATCGAATATATTAAATAACGTTAGCTAGAATTGGAATTTTTGGGACTTCTCCATGCAAATCGTTACTTTATTCTTCTTAATTAATTTCAAATACTTTCCTCACATTCGTGTCCACCCTTGATACATTCTTTTTTATTATTATTATTATTATTAATTTTGGATTATTATATCGAGATTCTATTATGAAAATCAACTGTAGAACTCGATCAAAACAATTGAAACCATGCGATTGGAATGCTAAACATATATATATATATATATATATATATATATATATATATATATATATATATATATATATATATATATATATATATATATATATATATATATATATATATATATATATATATATATATATATATATATGATATAATGCACGGACACGAAAAATCGATACGTCAAAGTGATAATCCTCAAAAGTATATATAGGAAACGAGATACGGCGATGAATACAAATAATATATCATTTTAAAGTTATTAAACTGTAGAGTTTATATATCATAATGAGATACATATATATAAAAAAATCCAATGATATATGAGTAGATAAAAACATTAATATGACAACTAGATAACCGAAACAAAAGCTTAAAACAAACATTTTCAGTCTTACAAAACGTAGATTAAAAACATATTTAGCCTTACAATCTCAAATAAAAATACTTATTTTAAAAATTAAAGAACAAACCATCCATTTTGCAAATCAACAAGACCCGAAAAAACATAATCAACCTAGAAAATAATTTAAAAAAATTGTAAATAAGAAGAAGAAGAAGATTGGTGTATTGCTTCCGACAACCACAATTTTATAGGTGCTCATACGAGGGCTATGTTTAGTCAGAAAAAAATAGGAGAGAAGAAAAAAATATTACGGAAAATTAATTTTCTTTAATTTTTTTTAGCCTTAAAAATAGCGCAAACTTTCGTTCATCATGTCTTGACCGGACACAATTCGTATCCGCACCGTGTCCTCGCCATGTCTTACACCCGAACCGTGTCTTAACCATGTCGGAACATATTTGACCGTGCTTGAACCGTATACAATACGGTAGGACACAACACACTCCGCCTTCTAGAGGTGTCCGTGCATCAACAAATAATAAATTTTCTTATCACCCTTCCATAAAAAACAACCTCCTCACCCGGGAAGATATATAATGAAGATAAAATTAAAAATGAAGAAGTGACGTGGAAAAGCATGTAAAACATATGAGAAAAGTCAAAATATTCCAATCTAAACATAAAAACACAATATTCTAGGTATAATTGGAACAAATTTGTCAAGGTTCCCCTTAATGTCGGGGGTTAAAGCTCATATTTTTCCCATCACATTTATTTACATAAACTAAATACTAGGCCTAAATGCAATTATAATATAATTACCCAAAGATAGAAGCAAGTAAAGTTGTCTTTTCATTCTATGAACACTCATTTCATATTAACAATTAGTTTCTCAAAAAACAAAAAATACAAACATTTTAGGTTGTAGATATTAGGAGATAAGTATATGTTTGTCAAGTGATGACATACAATGCAACTTTGAGTATAGGTGCCCACAATAAAAGGGTAAATTAGGTAAACAAAAAAAGGTAATGAGTAGTCAGAATCAAGTAGAAATGGGGATAGTTTGGATATACGTTTAGGAAAAGGATGCAACGTCTACAATGTGTACAAATACATATTCATCACCTCACCAAACAAATATCAGATCATTTTTCTTTCCATTTTCATTATTTACTCTTGTTTTTCCATTTCCATGCAACAATCTCGGATTTTTTTTATTATTATTAAGCATTGGATTTAGGAACTTAAATAAATATTTTCATAATATGACAATTGTAGTAGATTTGGTGATATTGACATAAATTCTTTCCAACCAAATATACTCAATAATTAACCAAAACAAAAAAAGGAATTGAATAATTGTTGAGCTCCTCACATGAGTTGATGAGAGGTGGGTCTCAAATCTTTGACCAATTGAGAAAAAATATACCATCATTAAATATATATATATTACATGCTCTCCAGGCTTATAGAATGTGACACTTTCAAACCACCCTTGCTAACTTTACAACTTAATTATTGGATTTATGTCAATTCTCAATATTTATTTTCTCTTGTAAGGTAAGTCTTGAAATGGGACCCAGTCATAATGCAAAGCCTTATCTCCAGAATCAAAATTAGGGCACAGAAAATCAAATATGCTTCCCAAAGAATAAAAAGTGAACGAGGAAACATAGAATGTGAAGAGAACAATTTTAATGGGTTCCCATCAAGGAAAAATGAAAGAATGTGACTCATTTAGTTGACAAATATCATATATTTTTACTCAAGAAAGGTTATGGATTATAATTAAAGAAAAATGCTTGTTTTATTTACAAAAGATTAACCACTTGTTTCCCATCAAACAAAACGAATCTTTTGAAAGGAAAAAGAAAAGGGGGAATATGTGTGTTGCTAGTTTATTTAGGTGTTACTCGTTTGTCTGAAAAATGTACCAACTTTGGCAAAATGGTCAAGTTCTTGGAGCATTGTTCTTTCCCTTTAGAATATTTGACAAGATCATGGTACAATACTCTACTTTTTGTGTTGTCTTAATGTAATTCGCAAACCCAACTTTGTTGGTACATTAGTAATAACAACTTGGGTTGCTTCTTTGGGTATGTACTTATTTCCGGTCCATATAATATGTTTTATGGGTCGTCATCATTCCACTTTCTATCCTTGTCAATATCAATAAGGAACATGTTTGTTTAATGCGATGCTTTTATGCCATTTGGGCCGGCCCAAAACCAAAACTGATGTTCAAGAATCAGTTTAGATCTCAAAGCGCACTCCGGCCCAAAACCAAAACGTATGTAGATAAAATTAAGATTAACTGTAACAAAATGGTATGGTGATTGTGTTGAAATGTGTGGAAAGTTTCACATCAACAATACAATGTGAACCTAACATATAAGTATTAAGGTTACTCTTTCTATTATCAATTGGTTTTAGGAATTGGGCTTGTATGTGTGACTCCCTGAACATGTACTCTCCATGTCATTTGGTTCCGGAACAAATATAAGAAAAAATTAACAGATTGATCGGAGACAATCAAAGCTGCTGCAACATGATACAAGAAACACAAATGAAAGGGGACAAGTTTTTCTCTGAATTGTTGTTAAATGTAGTGACAAGGTACACAATTGTGAACTTTGAGCAATAGATAGCTACACAAAAGAATAAAGAACCCTCCCCACCCTACTAGCAAATGGAAGCAGCAACAACTAAAATTGTAAGAATCATAAGGAACACATCACTGTCAAGCTAATAACCAACTTTTTTTTTTTTTTTTTTCTTGTTGACTAGTGGAAAAAGAGAGGTTCTTTTTACAGCCTCTGAGAGAGATCACCATTCATCACTGTGATTTACCCAATTTTAGAAAGAGCAGATAGGTCCCCCACTTGCCAAAGAAGGAAAAACACCCCGGCATCAAAGAACACCCCCTGCCCTCAATACTTAGGGCCTGCACAAAGAATCTTTAGAATAGTTTTCCTAGGTTAGTAATTTGCTCTGCCGCTTCCTAGAAATATATGAGTTTTTGTTCTGATTAGATTTTTGACCCTGTGGTTAAAGGTACCCAACCCCATTAGAGAAGAAAAATTAGTTAGCAAAAAATGCGTCACATGCAGGTCATTCCACTTTACCTTTCTCTCTATCTTGAAATTCTGTGCAGAATTAGCGTACCTGTTGATTTCACTATCCTAGCAATGAAGGGCCTCTAACTTTAAGACGCTTATGCCCCCCATTCTCTATAGACCCCGAATTTGTCGTTGCTTTTACCACACCAATCTGGAATCTTCCCTTGTGTTCATGCTGTTCTCTCCTGTCCATTGAATCATCTTGGACCAGTTTCTTCATTTTAATCGATATAGGAACTCTGCTTCCTCCAATGGACACGTCTTTCCTCGACCCCATATCCTTTCCATTCTTTACAAGGATACTTCGTTTGTTTACGTTAGTAGTGTAAGGTTCTGATGACGCTAAATCCCCAGACTTTGCTTCTGGCAGGAATCTCCTCAGCCTTTTCAATCCCTGAAAATCCACAAGTTAAGTCACCACGGTTTCAAAATCAACGACATAGGTGTTTCCAAATATTATGGACACCAAAGGCAGAATTAGCAGTGTTACCTGATGCTTGAAACTATCGGAACTCTCATTTGAAGTCCTTCTCTCAATTTTTACTGATGACCTTCTCTTAACTTTGAATATCTCTGAATCAGAATCATAGCTCAACGGATCAGCAACAGGCATTGCCTCTAATCTGTGTTGACTGGGCAAGTTGGATTTACTCCCTTCAGCATCCATGTATACTTCAGAAGATGAAGAAGAAAAAGATGATTCACATATGGTGCGGGATACTTCGATTGTTGATCTGTTGCTGTAGGATACTTCTTCAGAATACTCGGGGTAATTCAAGTCAATCTTATCCAGTTCCTATAAGTATTGTAATATTTATATTAGATGAAAACGCCAGGAGAAGGAATAGATGGGAAAAAAACAGAAAGATAAGACACGTTGCATCCAAATGAATAGAGAGAGGCAATCTTACATCACTGTGACATAAAACATCAGCCACTGGTTCGTGAAAGGAGCAGAGGGTTGAGGCAGCAGAAGCTAGTGTAATGTCTGACATGTGATGTCCAATATTTTCTGTATCACTGGATGAAACAATCTGATTAAAAGGATCAGACTCTAGTCCTTGAGACAGATCCAAAGAAAACTCGTCATCAGAAGACAGCTGTAAACTTATGTCACAATACGGAGAATATCCATCCTTATCAGCAACAGCGTTTGGAAGAAAACACATATCTTCATGCCCAGACAGTTCGGTTTTGCCCAGTATTCCTAATTCCTGCTCAAATTTCTTTGCTGTAGTTTCCATCTCTGGAAGATCATCTCTTAGACATAAGGTGCCACTGGATCCACAAGGGAATGTTTTGGGCCCAATATCTGCATTTGGAGAATTGACATTAAAACTTCAACATAAGGAATTTAGTAAGGATATGCACCACAGTTTACAAAAAAAAAATCAGTACTTACCATGGTGAAGGCACACTGGAGGATGTAACAAGCAACTGCAATTGACAAATGCCACATAACAGTCACGCTTGCATTGGCCACAGACAATGGTACCAAGATCATTTGTTGAGACACCTTTGACGAGTCCCACTTTCATAAGACACCAGCGAGCAAAATGTAGGGACCTCATCAGTTTCACAAAGGAAACCTTAATGGCATGATGAGAAATACAATCTCTTAGTGAATTATTTCGATCCTCAGGAGCTAAGCTCCAGTCCAGAAGCATTGCTTCTTTACAGAGGAGCTCTTCATGTGGCAGTAAAGGTACCCTATTCAGAAGGGCATAACGTTGACTTGCCACTGCTCCTAAGGGGAACCAGTCACCAACAGCAAAATTTACTGCTTCACCACAGTTAAAACCTGAAATTATAGAATCGAAACAAGAAATTATAATCTATCATATTTACAGTGGCTTAATGAAAACTACAGATTAAGTGGAGCTGTCAGCTTACACAACTGAGAGTTCCTCCTGCATATTCCTATTTTTAAAATTCAGAGCATCTTACCATGACTGAATCCTGCATGGTATGATCTAGGGAAAGTAATTACAAACTCCCCAGGCTTTTGCAAGGCCTTGTAGACTGGGATACCATGGTCCATCAGAATGCTTGGGGGAAACAAGGTTGTTTTCCCCAAAAGCACATCAAATGCCCCATCTTCTCCATTCGTTGCTACAATATCACTGGTGTACACATGTTCTTTGACAACCTTCTCAAATTGTAAGGCAGCAGCACCTGGGATTCCATACCAAGTCTTTGGTGCCCCACAATGATGATAATTAATACTGCAATGTAAAATAAAAGGGAAGGAGGCAGGTCAAACAGATGATAATAGACAGCATGCCATACCCTTAAACACAAACAATCTTCAAGAATCGAGATAAAGAAGTCAATAGTGTACCTATATAGATAATGATCTTCCACATGCCATGCAAACATACTGAACAACATACCAATGTAAAGCATGGGATCTGTCACTCCCTGTAGGAAGCAACGTGAACAATCAGTTACAACCCACAAACAAAAGTAGATAACAACCAAATAAAAGGAGTTCAGCTTACAGGAATTTCTCTCCCCAAAAGTCGTAAAACAGACTCCGACAGCCGCGAAAAACTCTGATACAAGAAAAATTTATAATTGTTAACGAAATAGCATAAATGAACAATGGTTTCAGGGCATTTAAGTGCTCGTGATAGCGTAAGAAGTGCTCTCCGTAATAATATTAGCAGTAAAAGTCGTAATGCTCACATAGAGAAAATCGAGGGATGCAAGGAAGAATAATGATAAACTTTAGGAGATGGAAGGAGGTAGATCATGATTAAGGGATGCATGAACAAGCAATTAAAAAAATACATTTTCAAATTTCTCGGTCAATACAGAAGAAGGCATAAAAGAACGCCACATTGAGAATCAATACAACCCTCAATGCAAGGAAGGGATAAGAGAAGCAGCAATCAATACCTTGAGGTTCCATTTGCTCTTTCCCAACGGATCATCGGGATTATTTGAAAAGGCACTGCCATCAACGTCACATGCATACTCCACACTTTCCATCTTCCCAAAAGCTAACTCGTGCCAAAATTCCTTTTCCAAGTACGAGGGAGGTAGACACCCAGCACTATAATATTTGCGTGCAAATGCCTTGTTTGCCATTTTCTCATAATCTCGAAAAGTATAGTTCCTGAAAAACAACAATCAAACTCCAAAGTAAGAAACTAAGAATACTACAACAAATATTCACAATAATCTGAAAATATATATAATCTAACCTTCCACTCATAAAAAAGGTAGCTCTGTCTTCTGTATCCCAATCAGGGAGCCGAAGAGGCTGAACTCTAGTGGTAAACTTAAATCCAGCCTTTTCCTTCATCAACACAATCCCAGCAGGTACCTGAGCAGTTATAGGGGATATAATCTTGCAAATACCTAAACATTTGAGCAAGAATGAATCAGAATTTAGTTGTAACACCAAAGATTAGACCAGGCATTAACAATAAAGCCAAAAATATTGGTCCACAGGACGGATTACTATGCTAACAGATACTGTATGCGTAAGCCCTAAGAAAGTGGTCTCCTTTTTAAGCTAATTAGCCACATGTCTATAAATGCAGGATCGGATTAATTTTAGTAGAGATAACTAAGAGAACCCTAAGGAATCTGTTTAAAGTTTAAGGAAAGGTATTGTTGAATTTCCATGTTTTGGCATTCTGAGCCAGCCATACACAGAATACTCCATCACGATGATATAGTTAAGGAACTTACATTCCACATCCTTTCATATACAACGGATATAGAATGTCCTTTGTGATAAAATTACATGGTAGCTAGCTATATTCATTATCACCTTCCCTCTTCACTTCGTAAATAAACATAACAGCAGAGACCTTACAAAAAACATCAATACGAGTCTAAAAGCAATCTAGCTAGATAAAGGATAGAACAAAGCTACAACCCTGCCAGTATACAACTAAACTAAGCACAACACAACTGAACAAGAGGAAGTATTACCATATTTTGACGCTTCTGGAGCAATCTTCTGCAGGTAAAGCAAAGGATCATCAAACTCATCCTTTGTTGGACAATATACAGGACAATCAGGAATTCTTCCAATCCAATCCAAGTCTGACAAGCTAAACTTGTCTACTTTGCAGTTTGGAATATCCCTTTCATTTGCCACTCCATTGGATCGACGAAACACATTTGCATCACCATGTAATCTGAATCCACATGATGCTGAACCTCTCATAGCATCACCAACAGTCCTGGGCATCATGTTGGTGGCCCCTGAACCACTTGCAGATTTCAATTTCTGAAGCCTTTTCTGCTTCAGAAACTCTAAACTACTTTTAATATCTCTAGACAAGCATGCCCTTCCTTCCACCTACCAAATGTAAGACAAAGATGATAAATACTTCGCAGTGACCAGAAAAGGGAACTTAATGGGGGTGATAATATATAGCATGGATCAACAAGTTAGGATGTATGCACATGGTAAAGATTAATAACAACCATACTTATGTGCTCAGCCTTTCCCTGTGAGAAGGCTAGCAGTGACCAAATCTTATCTTCATCAAAGGAAACTAGCAATGATTTTGCAGTTTCCATTATTCATCATAGCATTTCTGTAGTTTCCCGTCATGCAATATAACAAATAAATCCCTTTTTATCTCGTACAATATCCAGATGCTTACAATCTCATCAATCACAGAAATGCATTCGACACATGTGTATTAGTGATGTGCTACCTAGATTCTCAAAAACTTAAGCGACAACAATAAATACAAGTTCTCTGCATCTATTGATGAGAAGCTGGAAAGAAATTCAGGTCATGCCTTAAAAGGCCATGGAAACTATGAGAACAGCCAATGAATCCTCTAGCAAAATTTTAATTTGAAAGGCATCTAAAAATCTAAACACCAACAAGCAATCCCCATACATACAGAGAGCCTAGGAGAGATGTCTTATGATAAAATAATTATGTTTCCAAATTGACCAGAAACGCAGTCCAGCCTGTTGAAGACAAGTAAGCTTGCTTTTCAAGCCCACGCCTAACAGGAGATCAAATTGCACAAAAGGAACAAATATAGAGGGAGAAAATTTGCAATTAATAGTAAACAGCCAAAAAGAGCAAGATCACCATGATCGATCAGAAATGGAAACTCCAAAATCCTGTTGCATCCTACAAACCACTTATTTATAACCGAATTTGCGAAATGCATAACATCAGAACAGCCATAGCACACGAGATTAAGCATACTCTCAACGAAATCAAACCAGACAATGACCAGATTATTGGTTAAGTAAGTTTTAGGTGGAGATAGAGCAAAGAAAACACAACCTATTTTTTTGTCTACAGAAGTTAAACATACCATCTCATTCCTCGACTTGTTCCAGTAATCCTCCGTCTTCTTCTAATACAAATCCAACAAACTAAAATAAACCTGCAAATGGTAGGCCAAAATATCAAACCCTAGATCACGATATCCACATTCAACGAAAGCGAAGACGTCCACGGAAGCCACATTCTCTTCAAAAGCCCGAAACAATCGAAGAAAACGACAGAGATCCGAAACTCAAGTCTCCGGAAACCGCCTCGGGAACAAAAATCAACAAACGACCACGCAACGAAAAGAATTTGCAATAAAATCTATAGTACGATTCTGTTTCCTAGAAAGACGGAGGCAATGATTCCTTATTGAGGAATACAAAAAAGCGGTTTTCCGGCGAGCAAGAGGTTTTCCGGTGAAAGGAAGAGAGAGAAGAAGAAGAAAGGGTGAGAGAGAAAGAGAGAGAACAGTAATTCGATAAGCAAAAAAGGAAAAGGCAAAGAACGGGGGCCTAGAAAACGGAAAGAAAAAAAAAGTGGAGATAGAGAGAGAGAGTAATTTATAGTTTTATATTCTGAGCATTTAATCCTTGCCTTTACTGGCCGAAGAGAGATCTTTTTTGTTTCCAATTTTAATTTTATTTCCTTAATACATCTGGCGAACCAATTATTATTATTAATCAACTATTTACGCATAATAATTAGGGAATAAATCGAATAAAATAAAACAAAAGGGGTATGAATTGGAAGCGGAGTGGTTGTTAGGTGGTTCAACCAAACGCATTGCCGGCCAGAAAAAAGAACCCAAAACCAAAAGCGCGTCCATGGTTTCACAATGCGGAAGTGACCAAATTACCCCTGTCAGGTAATTCCTCCCGCGTAATCGAGGGTATCAACGTCATTTCCGGGTTCTCGGACGGCGTTTCCGAAGTGTTTCGTTTATGATTCCTGCTTTATCGTGACAAGTGGAGAAGTGGTCTCACAAGAAAGACAAGAATTTATCACGTGCGGCAAACCTACAGCTGGAGTGTCGTGGTAGTAACGAATATTGGCCGTACACTTGTTGATCATGGTGGACCCGGGAGATTTCGACGGCTAGATGGGGATAACACTCATTTTGACGCATTCGCCCTCAAGTACAGCTGACCAACAGCTTATCACTTTCGCCTACCTTCCGGTTAGTTATAGTATTTGATGCTAAAAGACAAAAGTACCCTTCTTACAGGTGGCACGATAATAATGGTCCAACCTGGCGAGAGATAGGAGGACTCATATGCTGACACGTGGAGGGATATGGGAGGAGTTGACCTAATAGTGGCTTTGCTGTAAGCCTGTAACCTTGTGTTCCCATCCTACCCTTTTGATGTTTATTTCGAAAGAGAGGTCGACGTAAGTATTGAAATTCTAATTTCATACCAAATAAAATGTGATTATTTTTTCCCGAAAAGAACAATAAAATGAAAGACAAGAAGATTTTGATGCATTATCCGCAAATCGCTCTCTAACTTTTGTGGCCAGACCAAAAAGTAGTTGTCATAATTGTTGGTAGTGCAAATAAAAACAAATGCGGATATTTTCTTTTATTTTATCACTTATATGCTACACAAGATCAACTTATTCTTCATGTATTAATACAATTACTTTATTCAATTTTCAAAATTTTAATCTATTTAAGATATGTATTTAGAACTCTAACTAACAAATTTTAATGTATGAATCAAATGTTTTTCTAATTATATTTCTATATGTGAAACATTAAAATTTAGGGCTTCTCAGTTTAGTGACTAAAAGGTTTGAGTTTTTTCTATTGGTGATCATTAGTTTTTCTTTTTATGTTCAATGTTCATTAAATTCGTGTTTTTCACTTGGTGTCATCTATTTTAATAATTTTTGTTTGGTGTCTTGTTTTCATTCACCAATAAAGTAGTATTTCGTTTTCTTTCGGACTCAGTTTAAGTGTATTGGTTAACCCTCCAGAGGGTATTGTTGATCTTTTACTTAATGTTGTAAGGGATTGGACTATCCCCGTTTGCCGATCACTTAGCTTTTTTTTACTATATGGAAAGTGTGTCCAGATGCGTGGAGACCAATGTCTCACCTTCTTACAAAAAAAATCAATACAAGTTGAATAGAAAAATAAGAAAATATTCATATTAAATTTTTTTTATAATTATATGTTAGTATTTAAACTTTGAAAACTCGTTTAATTTTCGAACCAACTTTAGATGTTGATACTTTGATTTACATTGTGAAACAATAGTTTTTGTTTGAAAAATCAAATGAAGTATTTAAATTTGTTGTTTTATAAAAAGAAAAAAAAAACGAAACAAACTATCACTTGTGAACAAAAAATAATAAGAACTTTCAAAATAAACTATCCACTAATAAACCAATTTAGATAGGGTCAAAAAAATTTTGGTCAAAATTCTAGTTAATGTGTTTATGTCAAAATTAAAAATAAGTTGTGGGTTCAAAATGTAATTTACAAAAACTTTGGAAGAAAAATGTAAAACAAAATGAAAGACTACTACCTTCTTCTTCCCTGTTACTTTTGCGACTTTTGTCGAATGTCTCTGCCACTTCAAAACGGATTTGATTTCATTAGTTTTAGATGATGGCTAGACGACGCTTTCATTAGAATACTATTGTTGTTGTTTTGTTTGATATTTGTATGTTCAATTTTGGAGGAAAATCGTTTGATTTCTTCTTTCGAAAATTAGGGTTTGAATAAGAAAACTTATTTCGTTAAATTGAATGGAATCAGTTGAAAAATATGAGTCTAATCATGTCCTTACCATAATAGAGTATTTAAATGAAAAAATTATCAGAACTCATCGAATGGATGGGTCAATTGCACTTAATCATCCTTGAATTCTTAATTATTTAAGATCACCCGCTAAATACATTCAGTTAGTAGATTAACACTCCTCCCATATCCGTTAATTTTGTCGTTAATGAGACCCACTTTTGAATGTTTTATTATTATCTCATTTAAAGCCGATACAGTTTGTTAAAAATGTTTAAATTCATGAATCAGACCTGAATTTGTTATAAATGAAAAACCAATGAAATGAAATGGTGGGTGATAACAATCTCCTCTTCGATCTTTCATTAACTATCGAACACGAAAACCTCTTTGAAAAGGGAAATCCCAAATCGAAGCCCTAGTTCGTTCAAAATCAGAGAGCGATTAAGGTAAGTTCAATCTTATTTTTTTTGTTCGAGAATCCCAAAGCCTAGTTTTGTATCCTAGTTTTGTTCCCTAATTTTGTTCTTCATCTAGTTGATTGTTCGTGTTTAATTACTTTCATTCCAAAAATTTTGTTGACTTTCATCCTAAATTCGTTGTAAGTGAAGCACAATATGGGTGGGGTGAGTTTGAATTTCATTGTAGAACCTTAAATGCCTTCTAAATACCTGTAAATATGAGATTTCATGTTTGTGTGTTGTGTTTGTGTTGTCAGTGTGCATCCGTAGTTATTGTATCAAAAATGTGCATTTTGTCTCTCTTTATCTGTGTTGTCCCAACTTTTTTTTTTTTATTAAATTGTCGATATCAATGAATGTGTTTTGGTTTATAGTTTACTTTATTGACTGAACTTGGTGGACATCATCAATGCAAGTGTTTAGATATTGGTTTTGTTGATTGAATATTGTGAACATTACACCATTTGTTAAATAAGAAAGTTTTGTCTCTATTTTAAACATTTCTTTGTTTAATATGGGAAATTGGTTCTATGGTAATGCATATAACTTTATACATTTGAGGTTTCTTAGCGGGAAAGTTTTACTTAGGTACTGATTCTCAATTACATTATAGGAAAAGGAAAGTTGATGTTTACAATGACCAAGATCTAAATTATTGTCTAAGGTTGTGCTAAAATTAATTTTAAAAGAAAAAAACTTGATTATTTGGATGTTAGAGAAGTATGGTACTCATAGCTTGGAAAACACTACATACTGGCCTCAGAAAAGTTGAAGGGGATATTGATATTTTGGACATGATTACATGTTTTGGACATGATAGACTGGTCCATGTGTACCTTGTAGGAAGTGATGAGATTATCTCAACAGATTTGTGTGTACAAGGCCCACACATGTCCATTTCAAAATCTCTTTCTAACTCAATTCCACCACAATCACAACCCACTGCTATCATCAATAAAGGTCCTAGAACATCTGCAAAAACCCTAATACCAAACCTTTGTTCATAGTAAAAGCAATAACCATAACTCTACGATTTGTGAAGAAGCTTAGCCAGATCTATCTTGTTCAGATGGTGAAGTGAGCATTTTAGGGTTTGAATCTTCTTCATCTGATGGGTATTTTGACTTCAAAGATAGTGAAGATGAAGATGAAGATAAAAATTTGTTTGATGTAAATGTTGATTTTAAGTTGGTGAGCTGAATGGGAACAATGTACTTGAAGAAGTTCCAACTAAGGGTGAAGATTTGGGATGTAAAGATGATGAAACATATGATTACGAGGAGTTTCAAAGTGGTAGTGATTCTGACGATCATCCACACTAGGTATCTTAAATTTAACCCTCGTGTTGATTTGAAGAAACAAATACGTTTGAAGAAGGAAAAAAGTTTTGGTTCTAGTTTCATCTTTAGGAAAGCAACGAAATATTATGTCATAGAGACAAGTTTTGTTTATTATTATTTGCATAATGGTAAGAGTAAAATCTTTGTTTATTGTAAGCAGAAAAATGTTTGTATTATGAAGCAGGAAAATTATATGTAACTTTAAGGCTTGTGCTAGAAAGATCGGTGATGATAACACATTTGATTTGAAGACCTTCCATCCTAAACATGATTGGGGATAGCAACATGAGAACACAAAAGTCTCATCTATTGGTAAGCTGAAAAGTACATAGAAAACTACAGAGATTATCTAGATCGGAAGTTAAATGCATTTATGAGTACATTAAGAATGGACTACAATGTGAGAATCACATACAATCAAGCTTGAAGAGCTAGGTTCAAGAAGAACCTTTATTTCAAAGATGTTGTGTGTGTCAACAGGCTTGTAAGGAAGGGTTCATAAATAGTTATAGACCCATTATTGGTCTTGATGGTTGTCACTTGAGAGGAGCTTCCATTGGGTAAGTTTTGGTAATATTAGGTAAAGATAGGAATGAGAATATATATTCCATTGCATTATTTGTTGTTGAGGTTGGTTCTTGGAGAACTTGGTTCGAGATATTGGGAAAAATAACCTCACATTCATGTTAGATAGGCAAAAGGTTTACACACTAAATTGAGTTCATCTTTGTTGTTTTATATCATGTTCTTAATACAATTGAAATTTTATAGTGTTACTAATTGTTGGTTTATATGTTTTTGTGTTTTGAACTTTCATGGGGTTTGATTGAGGCATTGAGTGAGGTTGTGTCAATAGTTGATAAAAGGGTGTGAGCATGACATCTACACAACAATTTTAAGGTCAGCTTTCTTGAAAAGTGCTACAAGGATACCTTATGGCCTGCAACAAGGACAACAACACTCAATGACTACAAGCATGCAATTGAGGAGATTAAAGAAATGGATGAGGCAACATACAAGTACTTAATTAATACAAACCCTACTACATAGTCCATGCATGATTTTAGATATTACATAAAATTTGATATGTTGTTGAACAATGTTTGTGAGAGTTTCAATGCAATTATTCTAGAGGCGAGAGAAACCATTGTTGTCAATATCTGAGTGGATTAGAAGGCAACTTATGAAGATGTTCTTGACAAAGTGTCAAGGGATTCAGAAATATCAAGGTCAGTACACAACGAAGGCACTAAAGGCGATAGAGTTTTTTATGGATGTAGGTATTAAAGAATGTACACTTACTTGTGGAGGTGGAGAAAGATTTGAGACTATTTACCTTCATAATTCATGTCATCAAAATACCCCATGCTTGCCTCTTGCTTATCTCCAAACAAGGGTCAAACTTAAGATACAAGATAATATGAATTATGCATATGCAAAAACAAAGAAAAACCACAATTTTTTTTGGTTGTGCTTCTATTCATAGATCACCCTCAAAGAATTGCTTCATAGCTAATAACAATCATCATATGATAAAAAAAATTACATCATGGAATGGATAATCACACTTTGCAAGAAAATTATAACTTGCAATATATCAAAATCAATCATGAGGAATCCGATTTAAACCACTAAACTAAAACACATGTGCATTGAGGTCTTAAGGACTTTCAAAAATAAAGGCCAAGAAACGTGTTATGGGTGGGGTGCATTTAGGATATGGGGTGCAAATCTGGGAAAAAGAAAAAACTTCACAACTTTGATAAACTTCACAACACGTCCACCAAAATAAGCAAACTTCACTTCTATTTTTTTTTTCATTTTTTTACTTTTCACTTGGGAACATGGACAGAGGTGCACAAAAACCGAAGCCTAGGAGATCAGGAAACCTCTTATTTTTTGAGGTGCCTCAAACTGGATGCACATACCATGACTCGTTAGGACTATAGATTAATCAAACTTTGGCAAGACACAAACACCCGGTTATGTGAATGGTGCCAAGTTACTCATCATCATGATCAACGTCCCCAAACCTATTTTTCTATACAAAACACACATCACTTTTCAACTTCACCATGAACATCGCTTTTTCACTAACATACTTCCTAATTCCTGGATAAGTAAAGGGAGACAATTATACAATGTAAGAGGTGCTAAAGCATGATTAAGATGGGGAAAGAAAAAAATCGAATTGCCTTAATCATTCCAAAAAAATGCGTAAGAACTTATCATGCGGTTTCAACCTTCAACACTCAACATGATATAGAATGAAAGCAAATTATCATCCATGCATGAAATTCTAACAAAGTATACAAATCCCACATATGTCATAAATCAATTCAAACATAAGGATCATCATAGCTATTCCACAAAAAAAATTATCATAGAGATCATATCCATCCTAGAAGCACAAAAATTTTAAAAATCAAATGCAATGCAAGACATACCTTGGCGAATCAAGCAAGGCAAATCATTCCTCGGGCGGTGGTGACGGCGGAAATCTCTAGGAGCTCGGAATAGGGAACTCTGAATACTCTGGTCGGTGTCGGAGAATGTTGTTTAAGGAAGAAGGGGAACGTGCTCGGCCATATATATTTCCGGGATTTTTTCTTGAAAATCTCGGCTGAGATTTTTTTTTTTGTGTGTGTGTGTGGGGGGGGGGGGGGAGATTTTGGTCTTTTGCCTGAGATTTTCAGCTTCCGCACCCGTTCCTCTTGCAAACGGTTTCCACACTTCTCTTCCTTCAAAGTCCTCGAACTCTCAACAATCTCAGTTCATGATTCATCCTCTTGAGAAAAACCTAGGTTTTGTCATCCAAAGATACAAAAACACAAAACATACCAAAGAAAAAAAAATCTAACTAAACTATTAAAGAAAAAGACAAAGACATACCTTGGGTTGCCTCCCAAGAAGCGTTTATTTTAAGGTCGCTAGGTGGACCTATGTCCATGGGAATTATTCAATGTACCTCGAATACCTCGGACTGCTCATCCATTCTACAGAACCGCTCATCCCCGTCCTTCTTCAAGACAAGGTTGAACAAAAATTCTTCCAAAAAGGTTTCCGTTCCTAATTTCCCGGAAAATGGTAGGATCTTCCCCGTACATGCTTGTACGGTTTGGTTCTCACCGGAATCCTTCAAGTTTTCCTACGCTTCCATGGGGAATCATCAAGCTTTGCATCTCATCCTTTCCGTGACCTAGAAATCAACTTCTCATGAATCCTCTTAGCTTCTCCATTCAAGATCTTTTCTTGACCACTAGCTCGAGGAATGTAGGGTCCTTATCACACGGTTGACCCCATACTTGAACAAAGAACACTTGTTGGCCTTAGCGGTGTAGCACTTGCCGACATCAATCATGATAGCTTGAGGTGTGCCAAGCCTTAAGAGGGTGAACCTGTTGGAGGTTCTCAAATCCGTCTTAGCATTGTTAACTTTCAGCAGAACCGGGAGAGGTTTCATCTTGACTTTCGTAGGTTCCTTCGGTAGAGACCTCCAGCTCTTAGGCGCTTCCCTGGAATGATTAGGAATTTCAAAAGGAATTTCAAAGGTAGGAAGAGAAGATACCGGGCGAAGCATTTCAAGTTTTGGGCTGAGAATCATGTCAAGATGACAATGTGTACGTGGAATCTCTCCCATCCTCTCCGGTTGTGCCTTAACCTTGGCCAATAGTTCAACAGTTTGGCCAAGGTGTTCTACTTCTTCCTCTTCTTCTTCTTCTTCTTCTTCTTCTTCTTCTTCATGAACTTCGAGAGGACTTCGGGATCGACAAGAGGAATGCTTAAAGCTGGTATTTTTTCCTTGCACTTCTCCTCTGGTTGAGGTTTTTTAAGGTTATTCAATTTGCTTTTAATGTCATCCAATTCCTTTATTCATTGCTTGATCGTTTATTCAAATTGATTCTCAGGAGGTTGTTGTGGAAGTTGCCTTTGAGGCATCAGAGGTTTGTAAACCAGTTCATAAACCTTGTAAGGGGCATGAAGCTCATCCCAATATGCAAGGTCATCCTCAATAGCTTCTTCTCTTTGTCTATTATCACTAACTCTGTAGAACGAATATATGTGCTGCAAATATTCATACTCCTCCAATCTAGCTAACTATCCTGCTCTCCAAATTGGATAAAATTCAGGTCGATAGCTCCTTGCAGCCATTGGAAACCCTGAAAAGTAAAAAACTCATGGGAAAAGATTAAAAGCAAAAGCGAGGTCTAACTAGACAACCGAAATTACCGCTTGGTCTAGACCAAGTCCCCGGCAACGGCGCCACAAACTTATTTGCTCTCCGATGTGTGTGTATATGAACGAAAATAAGTCTTAAATTTATACCGGAAATAAAAGCAAATAGCGAACCCGCAGTGTACGGATCAATCGCAGTAAAAGCAAATATTTCAGGGTTGATCACAGGTAACAATTAATCTAGTTAAGACAATCGCAAATATCAAGCAACGGAAAATATAAAAAGGTAATGTTAAGAATATATGTAATAATCAGGAAAGCGCAGATTTTAGAGATCACGGTATCCAATTGTGGTTTCGATTTAAAACTTCTAAAGATCTATGGACATAGCTGAGATCACAAAGAAAAGGTGTTTCTAAGGCGGGATAGATCACGAGGGAGGTATCACTATACACTATCCCAAACCAAAGCTCCTATCGCCGGGTAATTCTCAAGGATCTAAGGAAAGGAACTATAATCTCAAACCAACCACTCAACCTAAGGGAATAGAACTAACCTTTACCGGGTAAGTCTTAGGTTAACTCACAAAGGCAAGAAGAAGGCACACTCAAACCTAATAAAGGGTTTTGAATCCTTTATTACCTAGAACTCATCATCTTTGGCAACCAAAAAAGGGAATCACCGGGTAAGTCTCTTCCCAAGCTTCGATATAAGCTTAAAAGGCTCAACAAGGGTAGGATTTGAGCAATCTATAACCAAGGTTTAAGGATATAACATCAAAGGCACGACATAAGGAATCTCGGGTAATTCTTGGTGAAATCTCGGCCGATATTCTCAAGAACAGACCGATATTTGGTTTTTGCGAAGGTAAAATCAACTCTCTTGGTCCAATCTAAATTTAAAGGCTCAATTTTTCATCATCTAAACCACAACTATCAGCCAATCACCCTAGAATCGCAAGAGTTTTAGCCAATAATACACATAATCAAATCAAGATTGAAATATGAAATCAAGAAACCAAAATAACTAATGAAATTGAAAGAGGAGTAAGAAGTACTTAGTAAAAGGTCTTCAATAATCAAAATCTGAACGAAAGCAATAACAAAGATCCGGTCTTGTGTTCAAAAGCAAAGAAATCTAAAAACTAAGTATTCTCTCCAAAAATCTCACAATATCTTTGAATCTTCAATCTTGTTGTCATACGGGTTATCAATCCGTGTCAATTGTTGTCGTCCTAATGTTATAATTTGCCTCTTCGTTGGGGGTCCTCTACGATGTTGCCGACATGATAAATATATAGAGATAAATCTAGGGTTTTAGGGAAGCACGAGTCTTGCTTAAAGATACATCGTAGTTTAGAGATAAACCCTATCTTAAACATAAATCTCAAATCTTGGGCCGAAAAAGAAACTGAGCCCGCTGGTACCAGAGTCCGCTCCGCGGTATCAGGGTTCGCTCCACGGTATCAGAGTTCGCTCCGGCAGTATCACAAACCACTCCAACGCGTGTTCCTAGCTTTTTAGGTTTCATCATCTTCCTTTATGATTTGATCCTTTAAATGTGTCATTCGACTCCATAATTCACCAAATTACCTACAAATGCAACAAGAATCAGTGTAGACATCTTTTCTAACAAAGTATGCAAATATGAGCTCAAACGCTATGGATTCATGTTTATGCATGCAAAAATAAAGGAAAATTTTACATAAATACAAGCCTAAATATAGGTCATAATTCATGGCATCAAGGACCCACAAGTATCCAACCGAGATTATTAAATCTCTTAAGTCGAGATTTGCATGAATCTTGTTAAAGATTTATACAAGATTATAGTTAGTTATTTTATACCTTTAGAGCTCTAAACATTCTAAAGGGTTTTTTTTCTATCCTATATTTTGTAGGATTATTTTATTATTTTATCTTTTAGGAGAATCTCGGTTATATATACTTATACAGGCCGAGATTATTAGTTAGTTGAATTTGATTATTGATTTCCACATACATTGTGAGATACTCGTTACTTCATTTACGAAGTGTACGTTTTATTCATTCTTATTCAATCAAAAAGAGAGTATTTGATTGAACCATTGTGCGTTCTTGCTAGGTTGTCCTTGTGTGTGTTAATCTTCTAAAAGATTGGTACTAATAGTTAAACTAGTCCCTCCTTGTGCTTGTCTTAATTAGAAAGCTTGTGTAAGGTTGAAGAAGGAATGGTTAATGTAACTCTTTGATGAGAGTTTGGATCCTATTGGTCAAGGTTCTTTGCAAGTTTCTATCTTGGTTCTATTTCCCTATATTTTCCATAATTCATTTCATTATGCATCTTCTTTATCTTACCATTATCAACCATATTAATCACGTTCTCGTTCTTTGGGTTTTCGTGAATCTCAGCCTTACCATACAAATCTCAACTAAGATTTACCACCAAGATTCCTTATGTCGTCGATTTTGTGGACTTTAATCTAGATCGGGAAACTACGACATCAACTCCGCATCAAAGTGGTATTAGAGCTAATCGGTTGAGTTTAACTCAACCATATATTACAGTTTGAGTATTTTTATTTGAGTCTTCTTTGAGTCATATAAAATCGAGTCTTTTCTTTATCATTATACCTATGTGAGATTATTTGAGTCTAACTTCTGTTGTCTTGTGTCTATCGGAGAAGAGAGAAACGCCATAGCCCAAACATAAGCCAACCAACCCTGAACTGAAATCTTGCTTGAGTTCTAGAGAAATCTCACCTGAGATTGTTGTGCTCAAAGCCGAAATTTTTTTGTTACTTGGCCAACAAGTTTCGTGATCTTCTCGATATCCAGTCGAGATCCATAACTAGATTTGAGTCAAATCTAACCATATCCAACTGCCATATCAAATGAGGAAAGAGAATTTACAAGTTATATTATTGTTGAGATATTGTCTAGTAGGTGAGATCTTATCATATCTTTCAAATCGTAACCGAATATCTATTCAAATCCTTCTGAAATTTTGCACCATAACAACCATATATCTCGACTAAACCTCTTCCCAAAACTCCACAAGAAAGTCAAATACAAAATTTCCATATCTAGATTCCCAAAAGGTGTTTCATATCACGAGTTATATTGTAGTGTTCGGGAAAGCCTTTCAGGCAAGAATTGTTGCGATCCAATTGAGAAGAGATCATCAAGACAACAAGGTTGTCGTCACACATTTGACAATCTACAATCTCGACCCTCAGTTAGAAATCTTGCCCGAGATTTAGGTCAAAATTCGCTACCGTTGCGAATTTTAACAAAAATTTGGAGGTAAAAGTTGAGAAATTGATAGGTGATGGAATCACTATCTTAAATTGGTAGTCTAAGCATATTTTTAGAGTCTTTTGTATGTATTTTGGTGCCATCTTTGTGAATCCAGCTGAAGGAGCAAACAATGAAGAAATATAAGGATTTAGTAAAGAATGGAAAAAGAAAAGAAACAAAGAGAAGTCCAAGATGAAGCTTTTGTCGAAGAACCGCACCCACGGACAAATCACACCGCCCCAACGGTGACCAGCCGCCTCCAGCGGCCTTGCCAGCGTTTGTAGGCTCCTTGTCACCGTGACTGCGGCGGAATTGGACCGCGTCCGCGGTGACACCACGTCCGGGGATTTGCCAGCGCCCCCGCGCCCTTGTGTCAGCGACTCAAGTTCCTTGTCACCGCGACTGCGGAGGCACTGGGCCGCGCCCGCGATGACACCCTGCACCCGCACCATCATAATCTTGCCTTGGCGACTCTTTGGATTCCTACCCCGCGGCCTCATTTTTGAACTTGCCAACTCTTCACCGTCCCGTACCCGTGGCACTCATCAAGCCGCACCCGCGCCTCAAGAACAAAAAGTGAAGAGTCGCAACCGTTTCTAAAGCTGGAGAAGACCCCACGACCGAGGCCATCAAAGTTGCGGCCGTGGCCCCCTTGAAGATGAAACGTTTGTGCTAATTTGCACTATTCCGCACCCGCGGCTCTCATAGCCCGCGCCCGCAGGTAGTCAACAACCACAATAAAATCGACGGTTTACAACCTTCACTTTATGACATTTAAAGTGACGGTTTGTCATTTAGCTTCAATTTACTACCTAGATTAGTATCAATAGAGGTGTTAGGCATGTGTTAGATCATCTTATTCAGTGATTGTCGGGAAAGCCTTTCAGGCAAGAGTATATCCCACATCATATTCAGTGATTGTCGTCAAACATTTGACAATCGACAATCTCGACCCTCAGTTAGAAATCTCGCCCGAGATTTAAGTCAAAATTCGCTACCGTTGCGAATTTTAACAAAACTTTGGAGGTAAAAGTTGAGAAATTGATAGGTGATGGAATCACTATCTTAAATTGCTAGTCTAAGTATGTTTTTAGAGTCTTTTGTATGTATTTTGGTGCCATCTTTGTGAATCCAACTGAAGGAGCAAACAATGAAGAAATATAAGGATTTAGCAAAAAATTGGAAAAAGAAAGGAAATAAAGAGAAGTCCAAGATGAAGATTTTGTCGAAGAACCGCACCCACGGCCAAATCACACCGCCCCTGCGGTGACCAGCCGCCTCCAGTGGCCTTGCCACTGTTTGTAGGCTCCTTGTCACCGCGACCGCGGCGGAATTGGACCGCATCCGTGTTCGCCCCTAAACGTGCGTGCAAATAAGTTTTAATTATAAAATTGAAATCAAAGCAAGCGAACCCGTAGTGTACGGATCGGTGTAGTTAAGCAAGTATTCCACAGTATCGAACTCAGGCATTTGGTGAGTCAAATTCAGTTTCGTATAATCGAGCAAGTAAAAGTCTAAAAGCTTTGCAAATATTGGGGAAAACAGCAAACCTAAAGATCCAGGTATCCAATTGTGGCAATCGATTCAAGATATACTATAGATGTAAGGACAAAGTTAAGACTTGCAAATGTATAACTATTGTAAGGTTATGTACGGTGAAGTTCCAAAACCTTATATGTCTAACCCAATGACACTCTCTATAAAGGTTGTTGAGGCTACAGTATAGAAAGGATCTAAGGACAAAAATTAATCTCAAATACCCATGTCCAAACCCAAGGAATCAAAGATAAACTAAAACGGTTAAGGTTACGACACTCGAAACCGAAATAGAGGATGTTGAGTCTCACTACTATCTAGGAAAGGCAAGCCAAGGCTAGGTTAAAGCTAATCTTTAACTTTGGATTAAAGCAAAAGCAAAGATCGTAAAACAGGGAAAATCACGGCTAGATCTTGAGATTCCACGACCGTGGAACTCAAGAATAGACCGTGGTTTAGGGTGTCGACGATATTTCTCACACTCTCAGGATCCAATCTGTTTATGATCGATCTATCATCATCTAAGCCACAACTATTAATCCTTCACCTTAGAATTGCTAAAGGGTTTTAGGCAATAACCATCATCATGATATCAAAAATCAAATTAAGAAGAAAGAAAGATGAAAAACCTCGAAAATTCAATAACAAAACAAAGTCAATCTCGAATCCGAATAACAAAAGTAGTATGTTTATGAATTCAGTAAATGAAAGAATAGAAATCCTCACAGCGATCTAGAGAACAACAAAGAACGGGATGTCAATCCGTCCTCTAATGTAAACCCTAGAAAATCTCCAAAATCACGTCTTTTACAACTCTCCAATCTTCCGAAATCTCCAATCCTCAAGGTCAAATGAACCCTAAGCAGCCGTCTTCAAAGCTCTAAGCGAAGATCCTCGAAACTCCCTTCTCAAGCCTTCTTATAGGGCGAAAATAGGGTTACGGGAAAGCCCAATGACGTTGCTAACGTGGCAAATATGATACGTCACAAAATCATGGAAATCACGGTCATGAACAAATTTCCACGGCCGTGGTTTAGACCGTGTAACTTTATGTTGTGCTTCAAACTCACTTCCACGATCCAATTGCCAAGTCCACAGCCGTAATTTAGGGCGTGGTTCTCCAAATTTTTGTGAAAGCCTTTATTTCGTGATGTTCTTCACTCATGCTCCTTCCTTAGCCTCTCCAAAGCATCTCCTTGCCATCAAGCATGATCAAATACTCCTTTCCTTCTACAATTTTGCTCCAATCCAAGCCTTTATTCATCTAAAAACAAAACAAAGCTAGTGCAGATCTCTATATCGACAAAGTGGGTGAATGAGCTCACAAATGCCTCAAACTCATATCTATGTACACATAAAAGAGGGAAAAATAACTAAAACAAGTGCCTAAAATATAGTCATATTTCATGCTAACAAAATACCCCATACTTGTCACTTGCTTGTCCCCAAGCAAGGTTTTAAAAGCTTAGAACATATGGTAGAATGAAATATGAATGCAAAATAAAACAAAACAATCTTTTTGGTAATGTACTTCTAATCAATAGATCATCCTCAAACCTTGAAAACGTTCATACACATAAACCAAAATATGCAAAGCAAAGAAACTTCATAAATTGCCTAAACTTCAAGACAAACATCATAACCTTCAAGCATTGTCAAAATCAAGCATGTGAAACTTCAATTTAGATCACTAAGTCAAATAACACTCTTATGATCTCAAGGACTTTCAAGTAAGGTCAAGAATACGGAAAAGGTGGGAGATTTGTAAAGGAATGTAGTGTATAAATCCGGAAAGAAGGAACAACACAAACTCTTTTCTTTTACCTTAACTCGGACTATTAAGACACCTCACTCGAGCTTAGAAGACACTCCACTCGGACTAAGAAGAATTAGTTGCAAGAAAGTTCAACATAGTTGGTATGGACCCTCGAGTAGATTCATACTTGAGCAAGGAAGACTAGTTCACACGAGCTAAGAAGACAAATGTAACGCCCCAAGTTCTAGGAACTCGAAGCGTTACGGGCTAGGAACTCACAATGAGTCCCGACCCTCAAAGTGGCAACAATAACATCGGATCTTACAATAAGGCACAAATAAATGAAAACCAAAACTGTTATAAAACCAAAGGATCAACAAAGGAAAACGCCAAAGATTCGCAACCGAATTCAAAACAAAAGGGAAAGAACAACAACATAAATATAAACCCGATCCCGTCCTATAATGTACCGTAACCCCGGGAGACCACACCGTCCGGATCACTCAACAACATCTCTAACCTGCGGGATATCTACAACATCGGTATAAACCGTTAACTAACATTCTAGATATCAGAAAGATAATAAAAACACAAACACACATAAGAAGGTAAACACATAACATGATCGCACTCATGCGGTTAATATCTTTCAATAAGTCATCCATTACTAATTCAACTTCTTTTGTCACATGAGGATCTCCCAAAACTCACCTCTGCTTCCGTCTGCCAACAGGAATAGATAAGTACTATCCGTTACCTGTGGGCCTGGGTTGGAAGAGCACCTCCTAGTCTCCTGTAGAACTGGACAAGTGGTCACCGCCCGATTATCATACACTTAAGCCAATTAAATGTATAAAGGTCAATCCTAGTCTGGTTATCCGTTATAACGATAAAGATAAACAAACACCACCAAATCAAAAACCAATACACGGAACACAACCAAGTAAGTCAAAGGGACTTACCTCACTCGAAGGTAAACTCAGAAACCCGCTACTGCCCAGTTTCCCGAAGGAAAGTAAGAATGCTCATTCAGACAAGGCATCGGGAATCAGAAACTGAACGAATGCTAGAAGTTTACATACTTCTAGTCCTAGTGATCTCTAATAGATCTACTACAACTTGCTAGAAGTTCCCTACTTCTAGTCTCAATGTTCTCTAATTATCTCAACATGCTAGGAAAAGGATTCCTAGTCTCAAGGTTCGCAAGGAACGCCATCAACAATATATCTCAAAGGTGTAACCAACTCAAAGGAAACAATCAGCCACTAACTGGCATTTACACTAATCATCTAGGCCAGCCTAACATGATCTAGCATAAGGAAAGGGTAAGGGAAGCAACTCACCAAGAACGGGAGTTATTGCAGAAGAACTGATGACATGAATTATGACCTATATTTAGGCATGTATTTATATAGATTTTCCCTTTATTTTGTATGCATAGACATACATTCTTGGCATTTATGGTTATATTCACCTACTTTGCGAGAATAGAGGTCTATATAGAGTTTTATTTCATTTGTAGGTAATTTGGCGAATTTTGGAGCAAAATGGCATATTTTAAAGATCAAGCCTTGAAGAGGGACAAAAAGGAGCATAAAAGGAAGTTAGGACGCGTGCCAAAGTATCTTCCGATACCGTCTGACGCGACCCAAAGTATTCTATGATACCGTCTGACGCGCCAAAGTATTCTCTGATACCGTCTGACTTAGCCCAAAGTATTCTCTAATACCTTCTAACGCGGCCTAGAGTATAATATGATACCAGCGGGCTCGACTTCTTTTCAGCCCAAATATTTAGGGTTTAATCTTTAAACGCTAGGTTTATCCCTACAAATATTCGATTGCCTTCGACATTGAAGGGGAGTCAAATTCTCCAAAAGGAGACTGGAAGGAGCCAAAACCTCCAAAAGGGGAGACTTAGAGGGAGCAGAAATCTCCAACTTGGAGACCTAGGACGGTGATAGACCTAGGGGACCTCACAGCGGGAATTATTTACACATTTGAGAGAGATTGAAGATTCTTGGAAGGTATTTGAAGGGAAAGTGCCGGGAAGTCAATATTTGTCATTAGTGTGAGATTCTTTGTTTCCTTGCGATTCTTGTGATTTGTGAACACATTACTGAGTAATTTGAGAGATACTTTGATTAGATTTGAATTTGGTTTACAGATTTGGAGATTATTGAGTTTTTATTCAAGATTCGGGTTTATTTGATTTATTCACTCAATCTCAATTTTGATTTGATTTTGAAAATGGTTGGCTAAAACCTTTGTGATTCTGGGGAGAATAGTTGATGATTGAGTCTTAGATAATGATTGACTAGGGCCCGTTTGGAAGCTCTAGGAATCATTCCCGGAACGGAATGATTCCGAATCAATCAAAAAATACGTTTGGTTAAAGGTCTTTTATCACATGAAAGTAATCCCATCATTTCCATTTCCATTCCTAACCCTTATCCAATTCCATTCCGTTTCCATTCCACCGCTCCAACCAAACGGGCACTGAACTTATTCAAACATTTGGACCCTGAGAGTTTAGATTTTAACTTTGCGACAACAAATAAATCGTGATGTTCTTCAGGAAAATCGTCCGATTTTCTCAAGATCTAGTTGATCTATTCCTCTGACGATCTTTAATTGAATTATTCTTTAACCAAAGTTAATCCTTGCCTAAATCCCAACCTTGCTTAACCTTTCTAACCTCTAATTAAGTGTGTGAAGAGACTTCATCATTGATTCTACATTTAATAGATTAAGATTGTAAGATTTGGGTATTAGAGAGACTCAACATCCTTTATTAAGGTTTTAAGTGTGCTTTCTATCTTTACCTTAGAGAGTCATATCCTGGGGTTTTGGGTAGTTAGTTTGAGTGTAATTCTTGTCCTTAGATCTTTCTATACTGCAACCTCAACAACCTTTATAGAGAGAGCCTTTGGATTAGACAAATAGGTTTCGGAACTTCACTGTACGATATCTACCTTTGAAACACATAACCTTGGCAATATAAGCTCTGTCCTTTGATCTTTAGAAGTGTCTTGAATCGAAAGCCGCAGTCGGATATTTGAATCCTTGGAATCATTTACCTCCATTATTAATCACAAAAGCATTTGCACTTTGTTAGATAACTGAAATCGATTTTATTCTCACCAAATCCTTGAGTTCGACTCTGGAATTTCTTGCCTTACTACAGCTGATCCGTACACTGCGGGTTCGCTTTTGCTTAAGTTCTAGATATAAATTTAAGAGTTTGACGCACACACTTTTGAGCGAACAAGTTTTTGGCGCCGTTGCCGGGGATTTGGTTTAGGCCAAATTCGGTTTTCGGTTGTCGGACTTGAGAGCTTTTTGCTTTTAATCTTTTCGGTATGACTTTTTGAGTTTTCAGGTTCACCAATGGCTGCATGGAGCTATGAACCTGCATTTAATCCAGCCTGGACAACATGGCAATGTGCTAGGGCGGACCATTATGAATATTTGGAGGAGAAGTATGCATATTATTGTGTTAGCGACGAAAGAGAAAGAGAGGAAGCCATTGAGGATGAGCTCATATATTGGGATGAACTTAATCCCGTTCATACATTTTATGGGCAACCTCCTCAAGTGCAGTCTCCACAACAACCATCCAAGGATGGGACACAGATGATGCTGGAAAAGATACTAAAAGTGTTGGACAAGATGGAAGACAGATTAAATGCCATTTCAAAAGATCAAAAAGCCTTGGAAAAACATTTATCTAGCAAGGAAGAACTACAAGTTTTGAGCGTTCCTCCGCTCGGATTTGAAGCTCCTCTTGAAGTCCTCATTGGAGAAGAGGAGGAAGTGGAGAACCTTAGCCAAATTATTGAAATTGTGGCCAAGGTTGAAGAGGATACAACTGAGTTGGAAGATATTTCATGTGTGGATCATCATCCCAACATGAAACTTGTCCCAAGCCTTGAAGAACTTTACAAGGTACATTCTCTTACTCCCTTTGAAATTCCTATTAAAATTTCTAAATTTTTCAGGAATGCACCGGAGAGTTGGAGGCCTCTTCCAAAAGAACCTCCTAAGGAGAAGATGAAACCTCCATCAAAACTGCTGGATGTTGATGCTCCTTGGACTACAAGGAGTAATTTGGCAAGCGCTTCAACGTTAATGCCAATAAGTGTTTCTTGTTCAAGTATGGGGTCATTCACATGACAAAGACCATACACCATCCCTAAGCTGGAGATGGGGAAGCTAGGAGGATTGTCGAGAAACTGATTTCTCGATCTAGAAAAGGATGGGACGCAAGGCTGAATTATGTCCCATTAAATCATAGGAAAGCTAGAAGGATTCCGGTGAGAATCAAATCGTACAAGCTTGTACGTGGGAGATCTTACCACTTACTGGTGAAATTAGGAACCGGAACCTTTTTTGAGGAATTATATGATGAGTTTGATGAGCAATCCAAGATGTTCAAGGTGGATTGAGTCATCTATGAAGATAGGTCCAGCTAGCGACGTTAAACCAAGCGCTTCTTGGGAGGCAACCCAAGGTAATGCATCTTTTTCCCTTTTCTTTTTCTTAGGATAGTTAGCTTGTTTGTTTTGTTTTTGCTTTGTTTTTTTTTCCTCTTCGATACGCTCTCGGTTTGTTTGTGTCATGGATCGCAGGAACTAGATATAATCTTGAGGAATTGATGAAAAAGGCGATACAAGTGTGCCTAAGGACGTTTTCAAGGAACAAAAGGCAAGAAATCGACTTACCAAAAGAAGATCGGCCGATTTAGGCTTCAGAGCAAGTCGATTTTTGGCAACAGGGGAAAAATCGACCAAAAAAATCGACCCCCTCAGAAAAAATTGGTCAATTTTTTGCCTTAGTGAGCAAAAATTGAAGAATATCGAGCCGATGAAAAAATCGGGTAGAATACTCGGCCGAGTTTTTGAGAAATCGGACGATTTTTTTTTCTCAAAAAATTGTTTCGGCTGAAAGACGTTCCCCTTTTTCGTTCTTCGACACCAATTGAAGTATTTAGAGTTCAATATTGAGCTTCTATAGATTCCCACCGCCACCGCTCAATGAATGATTCGCCTTGCCTAATTCGCCATCTTACATTGTGAGTATCTTTTTCCATCTTTTCTTTTCTTCACATTGGGGACAATGTGAGTTTTAAGTATGGGGTGGAGGTATTTGCAATACCATTTGCATGTTTTATGTCTTGCATCATGTGATTTTGAAAATTTTGAAAATTTTAAAATTTTTGTGCTTCTAGAATGGATATGATCTCTATGATGAGAATTGTGATATGGAAAAGGCAAAAAGATGACATGGTTATGTTGAGATTTTAATTATAGCATGAATGAGCTTGCTTTTCTTACTTGAATGCATGAATAGTTCATATGATCTTGATGTTTTGATAAGAGAATGAAATAATGGTCGAAGCTATATTATAAGTTCTTTTACATCATATAAGAATGACCATAACAATTCACTTCTTTTCTTGTTCATATCTTGTTCATGCTAGCTCCTCAATGAAATATTTTACCTCCTTTTACCATCCGGGAATTAGGATAAGAAATTGTAAAAGGCAGGCTTGATGTGGGAGGGCCAATATGAATATGTTAAGTGAAAGTTTAGCAAATTATAGGTTTGGGGACGTTGAACATGAGGATGAGTAACTCGGCACCATTCACATAGCCGGGTGTTTGTGTCTTGCCAAAGTCCGATTGAACGACAAGTCCTAACGGGATATGGTATGTGCATTAAGGGTTTGAGAAATCTCGGAAATTGAGAAACGCCGATCTCCTAGGCTTCGGTTATTGTGCACCGCTGTCCATACTCTCAAAAAGTAAAGTTCAAAAAAAGCAAAATTTTACATGCAAAGCATGTGTGGTGAAGTTAAGTTCTTGAAAGTATTGTGTTGTTCCTCTTTCCCGGATTAGCATCACATTTCCTTAAAAGATTTCCCACCCTTGACACGTTTCTTAGACCTTTTTCTTTGATTGGAAGACCTTGAGACTTTTATGTATATGTTTAAGACTTCATGGCTTAGATTTGTTTGATTTTGATTGTCTCTACATCTTTATCATGTCCTTTATTTGTGTCTTTGAGAAGGAAAAGAAAGTTAGTTCATATCTTGATTATTATTGATACATGCCTTGTCTTCCTATGTCTTGAAACATCACTTTGAGGGTGATCCAATAAGAAGAAGCACTTCCAAACAAAAGATTTTTGAGCTTTCATATATATAATCCATGACATCTTGTATTCTATGTTTGAATCTTGCTTGGGGACAAGCAAGGGGCAAGTATGAGGTATTTTGATGACATGAATTATGACCTATATTTAGGAATGTATTTATATAGATTTTCCCTTTATTTTGCATGCATATACATGCATTCTTGGCATTTATGGTTATATTCACCTACTTTGCGAGAATAGAGGTCTACACAGAGTTTTATTTCATTTGTAGGTAATTTGGCGAATTATGGAGCATAATGACATATTTTAAAGATCAAGCCTTGAAGAGGGATAAAAAGAAGCATAAAAGGAAGTTAGGACGCGCGCCAAAGTATCTTCTGATACCGTCTGACGCGGCCCAAAGTATTCTCTGTGGGCCCGTCTGACGCGCCTAGAGCTGTCAAACGGGGCTGACGGGTCGGGTTCGGGTCGGGTTATAACAAGCTCGGGTTCGAATTGGGTCGGGTAAAAAGTAGGCTTGGTTTTTAAACGGTTTGTTTTGGGTCGGGTACCAAATGTTCTAGTTAAAACGGGTTATCGGGTAGCATCGGTTCTTTTCGTGGTGTCAAACGGGGTTGGCGGGTTGAGTTCGGGTCAGGTCAAACGGGTCGGCGGGTCGAGTTTGGGTCGGGTCAAACGGGGTCGGGTTGGATTCAAGCAGGGTATATATAGGTTTGTTTTTGTTAGCGGGTTGTTTCGGATCGGGTCAATCTGGGTCAGGTACTAGTTGTTCGGGTTGGAACGGGTTAAACTTGGTTCTTGGGCCATAACAAATCGGTTTAGTTGGTTTTCGGGTCACTTCAGGCCGGGTTATTTTTGTTTTTAATGTTTCGAGAGGTGCCAATTAAGGCGGGTCAAGTTCGGTTGGGTCAAAGATGATATGATTTCCTAACATCTTTATTCAGGTCGGTTTTGGATGGTGTAATTTCTCGAATTAAATCCAAATTACCTAGTTATGTGAATATTGTGGTCTTATAAAATATGGCATCCGCATATGATTTTAGTTGGAACGGATGATTATTCGCCAATATGATTAGTATGGGTGACAAAACCAATTTGATCCGCTAATCCGGTCTGAAAAATTCGTTGACTCGATCCGAAAAACCCCGATATTTTCGTACCCATTTTGATCCGGTCAGAATCCGATGCAGGAGATCTTCCTGTATCACCGGATCGGATACGGATTAGGATTTTAGGCATCCAAATATTCACGGATATCTGAATAATCATGGATATCCGAATAATCCTGGATATCCGCCTATCCGGATACTCACGGATAAGTGGCTCACTAGATATCCATGGATAATCGGATATCCAAATATCCGTGGATCATCGGATTCATTGCCTCACCAGATCGTTTTTGGCATCCGAGTACCCGTTTTGTTTTATGAAGGATAAATCAACATTGTATGTGCAAATATTTATATTTAAAAATATATGTATTTAACAAGAAAATATTTGAGTTAGGAAAAACAATGAATTAATAATGTTAATTTGTTACAGCTTAATAACCTATGCACACTTGGTTACTTCATAAGTTCATAATAATCTTTTATTATAAGTGGTTCTGATTTTAAAATATTAATTCTTATAAATATGATTATAATTTGGTTTTAATAATAATCTTTTAATAGAAGTTGGTCTCATTTAAATGAACAAATGTTTATAATAATCTTTAATTATAAGTTAGTCTCGTACTCTCGTTACCAGATATAGTTATAAATATAAAGATATAGATATCTATTGTTTTAAAACCTTATTTTTATTTTCTTATTATAACTTACTTTAATATTCTTTTTTCTTATCATCTATATGATTATCATTTTTACTTTGATTTGTTTTGTACCTTTTAATTATTTTTTCATTACATTTTGTGATAAACAAAGTAGCAAATACATATTCGGATCAAACGGATATTCAGATCAAAAGGATATTCGGATCAAAAGGATATTCAGATCAATCGGATATCGGATCCGGCTAAATCATTTTGCATATTCAGATCAAGAGGATATCCGGACCAATCGGGTCAAACAAAAGTCATTCGGATCATCCGGATATCCGTGGATAATAATCCGATCCGATCCAACTAAATCATGTCGCATACTATATTTTAGAATCCAGATCAGTCGGACATCCGGATAATTATCCGAACCGATCCTGAGAAAAATGCCGGATATCCAACCAAATACGGATCGGAATGGATATCCGAATCTTAAAACCAGGAGATATTTAACACGAGTGATCATTACAATTATCTCGATAATTATGGCTATTGAATAAGAAAGATAATTTATAAAAATATAAGAAATTTAATGGTACTAAAAAAAGAGAATATTGAAAAACAAAACACATTTATTAGTATTTTGATATACGCCATTTATCTTCTTCCTTTGTTAATCACTAACATTTATAGATGCTTTTATTCAATTAATCAAAGTAATCTAATAAAAATAAAATATAATATTAGGGTGTGAGAACAAATGTAACTAATATTGAATGGATTAAAAAGTACAAAAATTTATCTTTCTTATTATCTAACCTTAATTTACCAGGAGATCTCAATATTTAAAATTATCTTTCTTATTTTATAACCTTAATTTGCAATTTGCTGAAAGATCTTAACATTTAAATTTTATGAATATAAAAAAGTAATGCTATTAAATATGAAATACAATAATAAACACATTTATTTAGTATTTTTAAATCCATTCAATATTGGTTACATTTGTTCTCTGTTTTGTTTTTTTTAGATTAATTTGATTAAATAAACATAAATTACTTTGATTTATTAAGATAAAAATAATGTATTGAACATATTATTTGTTAATATTAACCTTTGATCGACAATTATCTAAATGAAGCAAAATGATATTTTAAATGTCATTGAAATAATTATATAAAAAATTTAATTATTATACAATTAGATTAAATTAAAATATCGATACAAAACATCCATAAGTGTTAGTGACTAGCAAAGGAGGAGACAATACTTATATGAAAATATTAGACTTTTATTTTATCAATATTAGCTTTCCTTTTAGTACTATTAAATTTCGGGTCATTTCGGGTCGGGTTACTTCGGGTTGTCGGGTCGTTATCGGGTTATTCTACTCGGGTTTTATCGGGTCCGGGTCATTTTCGGGTTCGACCGTTCGGGTTATTTATTATTTCGGGTTAATCAATATCAAACGGGTCGGTTTCGGGTATTTTATTTTTTTAAAAATTTTCGGGGCCAGGTCGGGTTTGGGCTCGGGTTTGTCGGGTCGGTTTCACGGGTTGGGTCAACTTTTGACACCTCTAGACGTGACAAAGTATTCTCTGATACCGTATGACGCAGCCCAAAGTATTCTCTGATACCTTCATAGGGGACCTCGCAGCGGGAATTATTTACACATTTGAGAGAGATTGAAGATTTTTGAAGGGATTTGAAGGGAAAGTGCCGGGAAGTCAATCTTTGTCATTAGTGTGAGATTCTTTGTTCCCTTGCGATTCTTGTGATTTGTGAACACATTACTGAGTAATTTGAGAGATACTTTGATTAGATTTGAATTTGGTTTACAAATTTGGAGATTATTGAGTTTTTATTCAAGATTCGGGTTTATTTAATTTATTCACTCAATCTCAATTTTGATTTGATTTTGAAAATGGTTGGCTAAAACCTTTGTGATTCTGGGGAGAATAGTTGATGATTGAGGCTTAGATGATGATAGACTGAACTCATTCAAACATTTAGACCCTGCGAGTTTAGATTTTAACTTTGCGACAACAGATAAATCGTGATGTTCTTCAGGAAAATCGTCCAATTTTCTCAAGATCCAGTCGATTTATTCCTCTGACGATCTTTAATTGAATTATTCTTTAACCAAAGTTAATCCTTGCCTAAATACCAACCTTGCTTAACCTTTCTAACCTCTAATTAAGTGTGTGAAGAGACTTCATCATTGATTCTACATTTAATAAATTAAGATTGTAAGATTTGGGTAATAGAGAGACTCAACATCCTTTATTAAGGTTTAAAGTGTGCTTACTATCTTTACCTTAGAGAGTCACATCCTGGGGTTTTGGGTAGTTAGTTTGATTGTAATTCTTGTCCTTATATCTTTCTATACTGCAGCCTCAACAACCTTTATAGAGAGAGCCTTTGGATTAGACAAATAGGTTTCGGAACTTCACCGTACGATATCTACCTTTGAAACACATAAGCTTGGCAATATAAGCTTTGTCCTTTGATCTTTATAAGTGTCTTGAATCGAAAACCGCAATCGGATATTTGAATCCTTGGAATCATTTACCTCCATTATTAATCACAAAAGCATTTGCACTTTGTTAAATAACTGAAATCGATTTTATTCTCACCAAATCCTTGAGTTCGACTCTGGAATTTCTTGCCTTACTACAGCTGATCCATACACTGCGGGTTCGCTTTTGCTTAAGTTCTAGATATAAATTTAAGAGTTTGATGCACACACTTTTGAGCGAACAAGAACCGCGGGGGCGGTCAGACAGAGGCGCAGGGGCGGCAGAACTTGCAGCCATGGGGGCGGGGGATGTGCAGCCGCGGGGGCGGTTTTGTGACAAAACATCGTCGGGCTTCCCTTTTGACAACAACCACACCACAACGAGATCAAGGCTTGATCCTTTGTCTCACTCTCGTCAATTCTCAACGAAGGGATCCTGTGAACATCAACGTACCAACAACGAAAAGGCCAACAAGAATCAAGGCTCGATCTTGATTCTTGTGAAGAAGAAGAAGTAGAAGAAGAAGAAGAACGAACAAAGAAAGAGCAGAAGGAAGAAGCATGCAGCAGGCTCATGAACGTGTAGAAGGTTCAAAGGGAGTGAAAACTTACACGTTCTGCAAAAGATCACAAGAGAAAGGCTGCAGCTTTGCTCGAGGTTGAAGAAATGTAAGCAAGAAATGGGAAAAGGAAGAGAAATCGGGAATTTATAGCGAATGGTTGGAAAAGATAAAAGGAAGGACGTTTTTAGGTTTAGAAGATCATAGGAAAGCCGGCCCATAAGATAGAAGATCGGATCTTCTATCTATGGAAAGAAATAAAACGGAATAAAAACAGATCGGGCGCGATCTGGAGTCAGCCGCAGGAGTGGTTGGCCCTGCCACGGGGGCGGTGAAGGTAAAAACTAGGGCATTACATCAGATCCCCCTAAAAAGAAGTTTCATCCCGAAACTTGCTACGAAACACAAGATCACACAACCACAGCAGAAACACTGAGTCAACTCATATATTCCATCTCGGGGCACATAACTCAAAACGTCACACAAGCGTGTACACAACTCACAAAAGGAACTCAAACTCAGACGTCTATGTCTGGGTGCATCTAACTCCGCATAAAAATCCGGATAGTTCCTCTCGATACTATCCTTTGTCTCCCGTGTCGCCTCATCAGCTCCTCACATCGACCACTGAATCTTCTTCGTCGGTATGTCCTTCGATCGCAAGCGTCTCATACTATGCTCTAAGACAGCTACCGAATGCTCTACGGACATATAGTCAGGCTCGACCACTAAATTCTCATGACCGACGATGTGTCTCGAATCTGGTACGTACTCCCGTAACTGAGACACATGGAAGACCGGGTGAACACCCTTAAGTGTCGGGGGCCGAGCAAGTCTGTATGCTGCATCTCAAACTTTCTCAAGAATCTCGAAACATCCTACATATTTAGGACTGAGCTTCCCCTTGACGCCGAAACGTCTGACGCCTTGTGTTGGGTGTAACACCCCGAATCCACGGGACTCGGAATGCCACATTGGGCTAGGATCTCACAATGGATCCTGACCCTAGCGTGACAACAAGTTCACTAGACCTTACAACATGGCATTGACAGATATAAAACAAATACATAAAACTGTATAAACTGTACAACCAAAAGGTAAACATCATCATAACCGAGTATAAACAACAACATCCTCACACAGGAGGTAACAAAAGATCATCCTCACGCAGGAGGGAAACATAAACAACCCCAAAAGCCACAACCATCCTATGTACGAGGTCCTCGGCCTGCCACTCTACTAGATCACTCAACAGCACGCCTATCCTGCAAGGCATCTACAACATGGTATGAAACCGTTAGCTGACCATACATATATAAGGTAATGCATAAGCACAAGCACAATCATGAAAGATAAACATATAAGCATGCTATCACACATTTACCCATTTTATCATCTTTATATAATAGTCATTCACTCATATCGTAAATATATATAGATAGATGAAACTATGTGACACGAGGACCGATACATCCTCGCCTCTTGGCCTGCTAGCCAGTTGTACTAGTATCGGTCACACAATCCGTGTATCCTATGGGAGTGGATTGCGCCCTTCTTGTAAAGTCAGTCTGGCCTGACATTAGAGAACCTTCTAGACTCCACGGCGGGATGAAAGGGAAAGGTTATCACAACCATGCATACGGGGCAATCAATAAAACATAGGTCGGTTATAACGACATCTCATGCTATCATAGCAAACATATAACGCACACACCAGTCATGCAAGCACCCAATATAAGGATGGTAGCTAAGTAAGCCCTACGGAGTTACCTCAACCTCGCATATCACTCAACCACGATCAACCTCCAATCCTGAGAGAGGCACTGCCTAATAACAAGGCATAGAGATATGTAAATCTCTTATCAATCAAAGGGGTCACACCTAGACCCAAGGGATCCACAGGATCATCCACAACCTAACCTCACAACCTAATAAACCTCAAAGGCCATACAAGGCATATACCGATCATAACCTCATCAAAACACCTCCTCACACATCTAGCATGGACCTATACACTCACACTAGGAAAGGAGGGAACAAAGGCATCCTAAAGCAAGCCTAGAAGCAACACACACCTGCAAACAAGACCAACTCCAAGGCTGGACTGCAGGTGGCTGCAGGGGCGGTTCCACAAGGCACTAGGGCGGCTCACTGCCGGCGCAGAGGCGGTTGCAAGTGGCGTTGGGGCGGCTGGACAGCAAAGGACACCAAGTTAGGCCCTTCTTCACTTCTTCCTTCGATTCCTTCACTCCTTCTTCGTCCAACACACATACATACATAAACATACATATATATACATCAACATATGCCAATCATGGCTGGAACAAGATCCAACCTAAGGGAATCTAAGCTAAACTAAGAGAAGAGAAGAAAAGAAGCAAGAAAGAAGGAAGATAGGAAGAGATGGAGGAAGCTCAACAAGCTGAACCTATACAAAGGAAAGAAACACCATATGCACCTCAAGGTTGGCTCATACACAAGCACAGCAGCAACAACCATCATCAACAACATCAAACAAACCTCAAGATCGTTCCAAACTCAAAGAAAGATCCAAGAAGATCAAAGGAGCTAAGAGAGGAGAAGAAGATCGTGAGAGAGATGGAGCAGGAGAAAGAATGGGGTAAGCCCTCATTTGGAAGAGAAAAAGAGATGTAAGGGATAAAGGGTCAAAAAGCAAGGGCTCGTGTCAAAGAAGACGGTTGCAGCCTGCCATAAACCGCAGGGGCGGCTGGCCTGGCCGCAGGGGCGGCTCACAAGGGCACAGGGGGGTCCACTGCAGCTCTAAAGGCTCACAACAATTGTGTCTCAGCTGAGGCGCAGGTGCGGGATCTCTCGAAGACTAAGGCTCTCTCATAAATGATATCCTCCTAAAAACAAGTTTCATCCCAAAACTTGCAAAATCCAAATCCTCTTGGACCCATAAGCCGTATAACTCTCTCTCTCTCTCTCTATCGGAGGTATCATATCTCCGCTCAGAAGGTCTCAACCTATATCAATATATAACCTCAACAAGAACATGGAGGAGTCATCATCTCCTGAAAACAGGGCCATAACGCTACCCAAAGGCGTAGAGGAATCACATATCTCGCCATCCCACATCGCAAGGCATAGAGGAAGCACATCTCTAGCCGAATCATACTCATGTACCACGCATGGAGTAATAACATCTCCAATGAAACTATGTCCATCAAGGTAGCTTGGAGGAAAGAACCATCTCCAACCGAATCCTAATCACACTCAGATAGCATGGAGGAAAGAATAATCTCTAGCTATAATCATACATCATGCTAGCACATCAAGATCTTATAAGATCATAAATCACATCATAGCTACATTAGAATAAGCACATCAAAGCATGTAAGCACATAAGCATATAATCATATACTCACCAAGATAGCACTAAGATCTACTCACCGACCCTAAGTGCATCTATCTCAGCATAAAACTCTGGATAGTTCCTCTGGATACTATCCTTAGTTTCCCATGTAGCCTCCTCAGATCCTCGTCTAGACCACTGTATCCTCAACATAGGAATGTCCTTCGAACGCATGCGTCTCACACCTCGCTCTAGGACTGCAA
The DNA here is from genome assembly GCA_033239125.1 of Fagopyrum homotropicum. NCBI lineage: Eukaryota > Viridiplantae > Streptophyta > Magnoliopsida > Caryophyllales > Polygonaceae > Fagopyrum > Fagopyrum homotropicum. Next base: position 139,236,944 of record BSWB01000002.1, read on the forward strand.
TAGGATGCTCAACAAAGGTGTGGTATGGCTCCACCACCAAATCATCATAACTCACAATGTGCCTCGGATCTGGTATATACTCCGTCAATTGAGACACATGAAACACAGGGTGGACACCCTCTAATCTCGGAGACAATGCTAATCTATAGGCTGTCCTCCCGACTCTATCTAGTATCTCCAAAGGACCGACATATCGGGGACTCAACTTCCCCTCTATGCCAAGATGTATGACGCCACACGTCGGAGATACTCTCAACCAGGCATGAGCTCCTATCCTGAACTCTAGAGGTCGACGCCTCCTGTCTATATATGACTTTTAGCAACTCTGTATAGCCAGCATCCTCTCTCTAATCAGCACTACTCAAGCCATATCATCCTGAATCTCTCTGGCTCTATCCCACTGATACTGTTAGGATCATCCTAGACTAAAGGTGTACGACACCTACGTCCATACAGTGCCTCATAAGGAGCCATCCCAATAGATACATACCAGCTGTTGTTGTATGAGAACTCAACTAGTGGGAGGTAGTCATACCATCCCTTTCCCCAATCCAACACACAAGCTCGCAGCATATCCTCCAAGGTCTGGATGGTCCTCTTTGAATGACTATTTGTCTGGGGGTGAAACATAGTCGTGAAGTGTAGACTCATCCCCAAAATAGTCTGAATCTACTGCCAAAATCTTGAGGTAAACCATCCATCTCGATCAGAGACGATCGTCCTCGGTACACCATGGAGTCTCACTAGCTGTCTAGTGTACTCCTTAGCCAATCTACTAACCGGCCACGTCTCTCGAATGGGAATGAAACGTGCTGTCATCATCAGTCTGTCAACAATAACCCAGATAGCATCAAAACTCCTACTAGGCCTCAATCCGGTCACAAATCCATGTAGACGTCCTCCCACTTCCACTGCGGTACCGGCAGTAGATGGAGCTCACCTCCAAGTCTACAATGCTCTATCTTGACCTGCTGACAAGTCGCATACATGGCCACAAATCTGGCTACTTCGGGCTTCAACCCTCTCCACCAATATGAGCGTCTCACATCATGGTACATCTTACTCGTACTTGGATGTAGTGAGTAAGGTGTACAGTGAGCCTCTTGTAAGATCCTCTGTCTCAACTCTGCATCAGCAGGTACACAGACGCAATCATGGCACCTCATCACTCTATCTACTCCAATGGAGAATTGTAGTACCTCTCCACGAGACATCCTCTCTCTGATCCTCATCAAGATCGGGCAGGTGCCCTGCTTCTATTGGATCTCATCCAACAGACTATGTAGAACCTCTAAAGTAAAAAACTGGGCATCCTCATCAGGGAATTGGATATCCAGCTCTAGCCAGGCTAGATCTCTCTGAACCTGAGGATAAACTGTCAGTCTTGCAATCGCCTTCTCTCGAGGCGTCTTCCTGATCAAGGCGTCAGCAACAACATTCGCCTTTCCTGGATGATACAAAATCTCAAGGTCATAGTCCTTTATCAACTCAAGCCATCAACGCTGGCGTTTATTCAATTCCCGCTGCGTAAAAATATTCTTCAGACTCTTATGGTCTGTGAAGATCTAACATGTGGTACCATACATGTAATGTCTCCAGATCTTCAAAGCATGAACTACCGCTGCTAACTCTAGATCATGAGTCGGGTAGTTCTCCTCATACGCCTTCAACTGTCGAGACACATATGCAATCACTCGGCCCCTCTGCATCAATACACATCCCAAGCCTAGCTTGGATAAATCACTGTAGACCACAAAATCATCAGAACCCTCTGGTTGTGCCAAGACAGAAGTAGAAGTCAAACGCCTCTTCAACTCCTTAAAACTCTAGGCACACTGATCGGTCCACACAAATCTGGTAGTCTTCCTCTGAAGACTCGTAAGTGGGTGGGAAATCACAGAAAATCCCTCCACAAAGCGTCGGTAATAACCGGCTAGGCCAAGAAAGCTACGCACTTCCTTGGCGTTCGTCGGTGTTGTCCAAGCAGCAGCAGAGTCAATCTTTACCGGATCAACCATGATCCCACTGAAGGAGACAATATTCCCAAGAAAAGCAACCTCAGACATCCAGAACTCACACTTAGAGAGCATGGCATACAACTCTCTATCCCTCAAAATCTACAAAACCGTCCTCAGATGACCGGCATGCTCCTCTCTGCTACGAGAGTATACCAAAATGTCATCAATGAAGACTACCACAACCTGATCAAGGAAGTCGATGAAGATACTGTTCATCAACTCCATGAAGACTGTTGGGGCATTCGTCAACCCAAATGGCATCACTACAAACTCGTAGTTTCCATAACGGGTACGAAATGCCATCCTGTGCACATCCTGCTCCCTCACCCTCAACTGGTGATATCTTGAGCGTAAGTCAATCCAGGAGAATACTGTCGCTCATTGAAGCTGATCAAGTAGATCATCAATACGAGGTAGTGGATACTTGTTCTTGATGGTCACCTTGTTCAGCTCTTTGTAATCAATACACAGTCTCAACGACCCGTCCTTCTTCCACACGAAGAGGACAGGTGCTCCCCAAGGGGATACACTAGGGTGAATGAAGCCCTTCTCAGCCAACTCCTCGAGTTGCTTCTTCAGCTCCAACATCTTGACAGGCACTATACGATATGGGGCCTTCGAGATGGGTCTCGTACCAGGCTCCAACTCGATACTGAAATCCACACTTCTCTGAGGTGGCAAGCTCGACGGCTCAACAAACACGTCTACAAACTCGCAGACCACGGGTATGTCCTCCAAAGCTTGACTCTCTCCATCCTTCATGATATAACACCAGAAGGCATCACATCCCTGTGCTATCAGTCTAACTGCTCGTACGGCACTGATGACAGAGCCCGTCTTCCCAAGGTCCCAACCTTGAAAGACCTCAATCTGACCTACCTCGGTAGAGACTGTAATAGTCCTCCAACCAACATCTAAAACCGCACGGTGTCTATGCATCCAATCCATACCTTATATGACCTCTTCATGCATCAATAGCATGACTAAGAAGTCCACAAGCAAAAAACGAATCCCTAAATGAAGGGGACAACTACGTATCTCACGGGTACCTCTGACCCGACTACCATCAGGTAACCCTATAGTAAAGGGTATCCCCTATATAGTAGCTAAAATCAGACATTCAACACATACATCAGAAATAAATGAATGCATATCACCCGTGTGAAACAAAACTCAAACAAGTAAACCATGAAGCAAAATGGTACTTGTAGCAGCCGGTGCAGGTGGATCCTCTGCACTCCTCAGCTCAAAGACTCTACCCTGAGCTCCTCTGATATCCGTGGTACTCCCACCACAACCTCTACCTCTACTCGGCCCGAGAGCATATCTCTAAGTAGAAGGACGATCTAGGACTCTTTGTTGTCCTTGTGTCTGCTACTGAGGTGTCCTCTAACCACCTCCCACCACACTGGCAGGGGAAGAACCATGTTATGATGCAACACCACCCTGCCTACAGAAGGTAGCTCAATGACCTAGTCTACCACAAGTAAAGCAAGTCACTGGTGACCTTGTACACTTTGGTCGTATGTGTCCAAGATCACAACAATTGAAGCACTGTCGTCCCGTATCTGCAGTCAGTGCAGACGAGGGGTAACTCTATCGTCTTTGACTCTGTCCGGAACCAGATGCTCCTCCACACCACTGGTCGGCCCAATGTGCTGCCTCTTCTCATACCGTTCTCTCTGAGAAGCCCTCCTCTGACTGTCTCACTCTCTCTCATACCCAGAAGCCCAGTCCTGATAATTAGCCAATGACTCACAATAGAATCCCGCCATATATGAGCATGCACTCTCCCTCAGTCGACGGGAGAACACTTACACATATTGGTCCTCAGATGGTGTAGATGGACCCAACAAGGCTAACTCAGTTTGGAAGCGGCTGATGGCGTCTGGCACATCCTCAAAGCCGGCCTCCCCAAAATCCTGCAGCTTCTCCCTCCTCAGTGAGGCAGAGAAGAACTACTCTCTCATCATACTCCTCATGCGGTCATAGCTGGTGACTCTAGCTCGTACAGTCCTCCACCACTGATGTGCAAGGTCACGGAATAGAGACTAAACTAGCTCTATCCGTCTGTCCTCAAGACATCTGATAGACTCTAAAGCTGAGTCTACATGTCTGATCCAGACCTCTGTCTCCAAACCCACCTTCCCAGAGAAAGGTGATACGCCCATCTAATGGAATGCCTTTAACCAGGTATCTGGTCGACGCCCTCTAGTCTCCTTTGGAACTCGAACAGTCTCAGTAGCTTGTGCCGGCATAACTAGCACCTGTGTGGCTCCCTGAGACATCTTAGAAGATTCCTCATGCCTTGGTAGATTTGGGGTCCGTCTGCCAGCTTTGGCAGCCTCCTCAACACGTTTGATGTACTCTCTAAACTCTGGTCCCCTCATGGAGACACGATCCGAGTCAGCTAACTGGACTCGATATGAATGTTGTCTCCTAGATCCACCACTCCTCGTCTCTGGGACGACACTCTCAGCAACCTCCTCATGCACCTTGTCCACCACTAGTGGATCAGTAGTGGGAACTGGTCCATGTCCTACCACACCCGGAAGAAGGGGTGGTCTACCTCTACCCCGGCCTACAGCAGCAACAACTCTAGTCCGAGCCATCTACGGGGTATGCACACCTAACTTATAAGGCTCAATATAGGCCATATATATAGATATATATATAGATATATAACACATATACATACATAATCCACAATACATATATATATACATATCTATATTGTAGAGATCCATAGCAAAGGTGACGACTTCTCGTACATTCTAACCCAAAACCACACTTAAAACGAAAACTTTTGAAAACGTCACACCCCTTTCGGGATCTGTTTATTTTGCCTATCAAACCTCATTGCAGGTAGCAAGTTTCATTATTGTCAACCTAAGGCTCTGATACCAACTCTGTAACACCCCTAATCCGCGGGACTCGGAGTGCCACATTGGGCTAGGATCTCACAATGGATCCTGACCCTAGCCTGACAACAAGTTCACTAGACCTTACAGCATGGCACTGACAGATATAAAACAAATACATAAAACTGTATAAACTGTACAACCAAAAGGTAAACATCATCATATCCGAGTATAAACAACAACATCCTCACACAGGAGATAACAAAAGATCATCCTTACGCAAGAGGGAAACATAAACAACCCCAAAAGCCACAACCATCCTATGTACGAGAGGTCCTCGGCCTGCAACTCTGCTAGATCACTCAGCAGCATGCCTATCCTGCAAGGTATCTATAACATGGTATGAAACCATTAGCTAACCATACATATATAAGGTAATGCATAAGCACAAGCACAATCATGAAAGATAAACATATAAGCATGCTATCACACATTTACCCATTTTATCATCTTTATATAATTGTCATCCACTCAAATCGTAAATATATATAGATAGATTAAACTATGTGACACGAGGACCGATACATCTGCACCTTTGGGCCTGCTAGCCAGTTGTACTAGTATCGGTCACACAATTCGTGTACCCTATGGGAGTGGATTGCGCCCTTCCTGTAAAGTTAGTCTGGCCTAACGTCAGAGAACCTCCCAGACTCCACGGTGGGATGAAAGAGAAAGGTTATCACAGCCACGCATACGGGGCAATCAATAAAACATAGGTCGGTAATAACGACATCTCATGCTATCATAGCAAACATATAACGCACACACCAGTCATGCAAGCACCCAATATAAGGATGGTAGCTAAGTAAGTCCTACGGAGTTACCTCAACCTCGTATATCACTCAACCACGATCTACCTCCAATCCTGAGAGGGGCGCTGTCTAATAACAAGGCATAGAGATATGTAAATCTCCTATCAATCAAAGGGGTCACATCTAGACCCAAGGGATCTGTAGGATCATCCACAACCTACAACCTAATAAAGCTCAAAGGCCATATAAGGCATATACCGATCATAAACTCATCAAAACACCTCCTCACACATCTAGCATGAACCTATACACTCACACTAGGAAAGGAGGGAATAAAGGCATCCTAAAGCAAGCCTAGAAGCAAGACGCACCTGCAAACAAGACCAACTCTGAGGCTGGACTGTAGGTGGCCGCAGGGGCTGTTCCAGGAGGCGCTGAGGCGGCTCACTGCCGGTGCAAGGGCGCTGCAAGTGGTGCTGGGGTGGCTGGACAACAAAGGACACCAAGTCAGCCCCTTCTTCACTTCTTCCTTCGATTCCTTCACTCCTTCTTCGTCCAACACACATACATACATAAACATATATATATATATATATATATATATATATATATATATATATATATATATATATATACACACACACACATCAACATATGCCAATCATGGCTGGAACAAGATCCAACCTAAGGGAATCTAAGCTAAACTAAGAGAAGAGAAGAAAAGAAGCAAGAAAGAAGGAAGATAGGAAGAGATGGAGGAAGCTCAACAAGCTGAACCTATATAGAGGAAAGGAACACCATCAACACCTCAAGGTTGGCTCATACACAAGCACAGCAGCAACAACCATCATCAACAACATCAAACAAACCTCAAGATCGTTCCAAACTCAAAGAAAGATCCAAGAAGATCAAAGGAGCTAAGAGAATAGAAGATGATCGTGAGACAGATGGAGCAGGAGAGAGAATGGGGTAAGCCCTCATTTGGAAGAGAAGAAGAGATATAAGGGATGGAGGGACAGAAAGCAAGGGCTCGTGTCAAAGAAGACGGTTGCAGCCTGCCATAAACCGCAGGGGCGGCTGGCCTGGCCGCAGGGGCGGCTCACAGGCCCGCAAGGGCGACCAACCGGGGCGTAGGGGCGGTCCACTTCAGTTCTAAAGGCTCACCGTAGATGCGTCTCAGCTGAGGCGCAGGTGCGGGATCTCTCAAAGACTAAGGCTCTTACATCGGGATACTCTCATCCATACGTGAGCTCAAACTTTGAACTCTAGAGGTATGCGCCTCTTATATGCATAAGACTTTTGACAACTCTGTGCTACCAACATCCGCTCAGGGATGACCGTTACTTGAGCCATATCGTCCTGTATCTGCTCAGGTGCTACACCACTAGCACTACTCGGCTCGTCCCAACATAGCGATGTGCGACATCTCTGTCCATATAAAGCCTCGTAAAGGAGCCTTCGTGATCGATGCGTGCCAACTGTTGTTATACGAAAACTCCACTAAGGGAAGGAGATCTGGCCGCACCTGTTCCCAGTCTAACACGTAGGCTCTCAACATATCCTCCATAGTCTGGATGGTCCACTCCGACTAACCATCAGTTTGAGGATGATAAGCAATTCTGAATTGCAGACTCGTACCTAAGGCGGCATGCACCTGCTGCCAAAACCTCGAAGTGAACCGTCCATCTCTATCAAAGACTATAGTCCTAGGTACTCCATGAAGTCACACTATCCGCCTCGTGAACTCCTCTACTAATCGAATTACCGGCCACGTTTCCTTTATAGGAATGAAACGTGCGGTCTTTGTCAATCGTTCGACTATAACCCAGATGGTGTCAAAACTCTGACTCGGTCTCAGGCCAGTAACAAATTCCATCGAGATGTCCTCCCACTTCCACTGGGGAACGGTAAGTGGGTGTAGCTCTCATTCTGGTCAGTGATGCTCGATCTTGACCTGTTGACTAGTTGCACACGGAGCTACATATCTCGTCACGTCTGGCTTTAGACCTCCCTACCAGAAAGAGCGTCTCATATCCTAATACATCTTACTCGCACCGGGATGCATTGAGTAAGGTGTAGAGTGAGCCTCTTGTAAGATCCGTTGTCTTAGCTCTCGATTTGAGGACACACATACGCGCTCCTGGCGTCTCAAAACTCCATCGGCACCGATTGAAAACTAAGGTGCCTCTCCACGAGACATCTTGTCCCGGATCCGTGTCAAAGCTGGGGAACTCTCCTATTTTTTCGGATTTCCACCAACAGATCAGGTAACATCTTCATGGTGGATAGTGGTTGTCGGAATCCAGAAAGTGGATATCCATATCTAGCCATGCCAAGTCTTGTTGTAACTGAGGTTGAGCTATCAGCCGAGCGATCGCCATCTCTCGGGGAGTCTTCCTGTTCGCTCCAAACGGTGTGTGCAAGCTTTAAATTTATAACCCTAGACTTAAGCTTAAAACAAGGATGCGAACCCGCAGTGTACGGGTCAATCGTAGTAAAAGCAAGAAAATTCCAGGGGTCGATCACAGGGACTCGGTGAAACAGAGTCAATACGGTATGCTATGTCAATTCTAACCACAAGAGCAATTAACACAATCAAAGATGAATAAGATGTCAAATAAAGCAAACATGTAATTCTAGGGATTAAAGCGTCTAGTTGTGGTTCCAACTCAAGATCTGTAGATAAGCGGACAAAGCTGAGATTTTTGCGTGGGGAAGGTGTTTCTAAAGTGGAGTAGATCACCGGGTAAGTCTCACTACACACTAATCCCAAACCGTAACTCCTATTACCGGGTAAGTCTCAAGGAATTAAGATAAAGAACTATAACCTCAAACTAACATACCATCTAAGGGGATAGAATCAACCTTTACCGGGTAAGTCTCAGGCTAACTCACAAAGATGGGATGGAAGCACACTCAAACCCAATAAAGGATAAACCTTTATTACCTACACTTATGATCGTTGGTACACAAACTAAGGAATTACCGGGTAAGTCTCATCCTAAGCTTGCTTTGAACCAGGAAAGGTATAATAAGAATAGGATTTGGCAAACTCTAACACTTAACTCTCAGTTATGGATCAGATAAGTCACCTCGGTCAGCCAGTTTCCACCTCGGCCGAAATGTTCATCGACTGAACGAGGTGCTTAGGGTTAAGGTTAAAGACTCGAACTTTCAGGATCCCACTGGAATCTAAGATTATTCTATCATTGTTTTTTCCACAACCTTCAGCCAATCACCCTAGAATCACACAAGGAAATTAGCCACTCATCATCATCATAAAAGTATTAAATGTAAGGGAAGAAGGTGAATATTTGAACAAAAAAGAATTTAATGAAAAGACTTCAATAACTGAAACAAATATCACACAAAAGCGTTCCTTGGATAATAATCCAACAAGACAAGACAACAATTGAGGGAATTGAAGACAATCTTACAAAACCCTTCAATAAAAGCTATAAAAGCTATGGACTTCAATCTTCCTTCAACCTTCAAAAAGGTTCTTCAACTCTCTCCCAAATTGGAGTACGCGGCTGCTGCGTATTTTTCGGTATAGGCGGATTACTTGCGCTGATAGCGGATATTGTGATCCGAAGATGGGTGAATTGTAGAAAATCCAACCCTTTATATAGGAGAATTATCTTCCAAAGATAAAATATCTTAAAAAGATAATTTCCTATAAAATATATCCATATCTCCTAAAATAAATATCTTTCTAAGATAATTTTATAGGAAATATCTTAAAAGATAATTTCCTAATAAAATATATCTTATCTCCAAAATAGATCTCCTAAATATATGATCTTCCTTCCAGAAATCTAGCCCAAAAATATAAGATCTCTCCTTCCAAAAATAAAAGATCTCAGCCAAGAATAAAATATATCCCGCCGCGTCAGGATATTCGCCTCGGTCGAGACGCTCTCGTAGATCACCTCGGTCGAGGTGAATCTGTGGTCAACCGAGGTGACTCACAACTGAATGTGAAATCTCTCAAAACTGGTCCAAAGTGAATCTTTAATCCATGGCTATGCTTCCTGGATGGTTCCTTATGTCCCTCAATGTAGCTCCAATGACTCCATAGCTCCTTTTGCTCCTTTTTTATGCAAAACGTGCCATTTTACCTACGATTACAACAAAACTAGGTGTAGACCTCGATTCCCGCAAAGGTAGATGAAATGGTAATATAATCACATAATATACATACAAACATGCAGATTATGAAAGATAAAACGTCCAAACAAACCCTAAAATATAGACTATAATTCATGCTATCAAAATACCCCATACTTAGCCCTTGCTTGTCCCCAAGCAAGTTCCGCATATAGAAGACAAGATAGAATGGATTATAAGTCAAGAAAATCAATGAAAAAGTTTTTCAAAAACATTTTATGGTGTGCAACTATCATAGATCACTCTAAGAGAATACTTCATGGAATTTAAAAACTCAATATGCTCAAAACATTTTATAAATATAGGAAAGTCGTTCATCTTTGCATAAAATCATAGAATGCATAATAAATCATAATTATCAAAATTAATCATGTATAATCCGATTTAAACCACTAAGTCAATCAACAAGCTCAAGGTCTCAAGGGCTTCCCAAAAGAAAGGTCAAGAAACGTGTAGGGTAGGGATGTATGTAAGGTAATGTGGTGCTAGAATCCGGGAAAATGATGAACTTCACTTTCACTTTGACTTGCAACATCTTCCACCAATAAGCTTCGCTTATCTCACACTTTTTCTTTTTACTTTACTTTTTGGGATGCATGGACAGAGGTGCACAATAACCGAAGCCTAGGAAATCTGCAATCATCAATTTCTTGAGATGCATCAAACCCTTGATGCACATACCATGACCCGTTAGGAATATCGCTCAATCCGACTTTGGCAAGACACAAACACCCGGCTATGTGAATGGTGCCGAGTTACTCATCTTCATGATTGACTTCCCCAAACCTATTATTGCTTTCTAACACTTTCACTTCCAGCCACTTCTCAACTTTACTTCACTTGCTTTCACCACTTCGCTTGCTTCCAAATTCCCGGATAGGTAAAGGGAGGCAAAATGTATATGAGGGGCTAAGCATGATCAAGAAGAAGAAGAAGAAGAGGATGAATTGCCTTGGTCTTTCCAAGAAGAAAGTGAGAGAACTTAACCTGCGGTGTCAACCTTCAAATTCAACATAATTTGGATAAAAACAAAGTATTAAACATGCCAATAATTTCAAACAAAGCATTTAGCAACTTAAACATATTATAAAACCTTTCAAACACATAAAGAATTTAAAACCAGTAGGTAAACAGAATCTTCACTGAGATCATATCCAGATAAGTAGCAAAAAAAATCGTTTTTGAAAACTTTCTGTTACGCACCTCGGTCGAGGTGTTCTTGGTTCAACCGAGGTGAAACGCCTCGTTTGGCCAAGATTGACTCGGTCGAGGTCAAAAAAATTTTTTAAAACCAATTTTTTCAGTTTCGACGTTTTTCTCAATCAATTAACCTGTAGGTATGCATGTAATATCAGATAATCATATAAATGCAGAAGTGAAGCATAAATAAAATATCCGATAAGATAGAGTCATCCATCACATAAGTGTCAAATAATACACAAATACCCCATACTTGAGACACACTGTCCCAGTGGGTTAAAATAAGTCTAAGGACAGGATACTCACCGAACATAGCTAAACTGCATGAAGGAGTAAGAAACAGCTCCCAGAAATGACCATCTCGGTTGGCGAAGCACATCTCGGTCGAGGTGTTCTGACAGTACCCGAGATGTATCTCAGTAAAGCTTGTTTCCTCAACTTCTCGAAATTTTGTTCTTCCAGTGTAGCTCCTGAACTGTGATCCTTCCTTTTGGAATACCTGGTTGTTGTCTAGAGGAAAACAAAAACAAAGCAACTATCTAAACTAAACTAGAAAAGGGAGAAGAAAGCAATACCTTGGGTTGCCTCCCAAGAAGCGCTTGGTTTAAGGTCGCTAGCTGGACCATTCTCCATAGAATTACTCAATGTACCTTGAACACCATGGAGTGCTCATCACATCCATCAAAAAATTCTTCCAAAAAGGTTCCGGTTCCTAGTTTCACCGGCAAATGGTAAGATCTCCCACGTACAAGCTTGTACGGTTTGATTCTCACCGGAATCCTTCTAGCCTTCCTGCACTTTAATGGGACATAATCTAGCCTTGCGTCCCATCCTTTCCTTGATCGAGAAAACAGCTTTTCGAGAATCCTAGTAGCTTCCCCATCTTTAGCTTGGGGATGGTACAAGGTCCTTAGCATCCGAGAGACCCCATACTTGAACAAGAGACACTTCATCGCCTTAACGGTGTAGTGCTTGCAAACTTCACTCCTTATAATCCAAGGAGCATCTTCTTCCAACAGTTTCATGGGAGGTTTCATCTTGATTTTAGGAGGTTCTTTCGGAAGAGACCTCCAACTCTCCGGTGCATTCCTGAAAAATTCAGAAATTTTAATAGGGAATTCAAATGAAGTAGGAGAATGTACCTTGCAAAGTTCTCCAAAGCTTGAGACAAGTTTCGTGTTGGGTTGATAATCCACCCACGAAACCTCTCTCAGTTCCGCTGGTCTTTCTTCCACCTTGACCACAATCTCAGTAATTTGGCCAAGGTTCTCTGCATCTTCCACTTCTGATTTTGCAGATTCTTCCATCTCGGCCGAAATCTCTTCCACCTCGGCCGAGGTCTCAACAGTTGGATCGAAATCTTCCAAATCTTCTTCTCCCTCAAAAGCTTCAGGAGAAACTTCTGGGTTGATTGGAGGGGTGCTTGGAACTTGCAGCACTTCCTTATGCTCCTCTTCCGGCTTAGCATAGGATAGGGTGCTTTCCTTGAGCTCCTCCACCTTCTTCATCAACCTTTCCCATCTTAATTCAAGAGAATCTTCAAGGGGTTGCTCACAAATCTTTTTAGGGACATTCAGTTCATCCCACATTGCAAGTTCATGCTGAATGGCCTCTTCTCTTTCCCATTCATTGTTGAACCAATAGAAGGAGTACTTCTCCTCCAAGTATTCATAATGATCCGCCCTAGCACTTTGCCTTGCTATCCAGGCTGGATCAAATGTAGTCATCGGAAATCCTGAAAACTACAAAACTCATAGAAAGAGTAGTTAGTAGCAACAGGGGCAAGTGCCCCGAAAGCAAACCGCAACCAGCTCGGTCTAGACCAAGTCCCCGGCAACGGCGCCAAAAACTTGTTCTTTGGCGAAACTCTGTTCCGTTGCCGGAACAAGAACTTCGTATGTACCTAAGAACAAACCTGCAAGAACACTCAAGAAAAGTGGTTAGTAGACACGGGGGCAAGTGCCCCAAAGAGCAAACCGTACCGGCTCGGTCTAGACCAAGTCCCCGGCAACGGCGCCAAAAACTTGTTCGCTCCAAACGGTGTGTGCAAGCTTTAAATTTATAACCCTAGACTTAAGCTTAAAACAAGGATGCGAACCCGCAGTGTACGGGTCAATCGTAGTAAAAGCAAGAAAATTCCAAGGGTCGATCACAGGGACTCGGTGAAACAGAGTCAATACGGTATGCTATGTCAATTCTAACCACAAGAGCAATTAACACAATCAAAGATGAATAAGATGTCAAATAAAGCAAACATGTAATTCTAGGGATTAAAGCGTCTAGTTGTGGTTCCAACTCAAGATCTGTAGATAAGCGGACAAAGCTGAGATTTTTGCGTGGGGAAGGTGTTTCTAAAGTGGAGTAGATCACCGGGTAAGTCTCACTACACACTAATCCCAAACCGTAACTCCTATTACCGGGTAAGTCTCAAGGAATTAAGATAAAGAACTATAACCTCAAACTAACATACCATCTAAGGGGATAGAATCAACCTTTACCGGGTAAGTCTCAGGCTAACTCACAAAGATGGGATGGAAGCACACTCAAACCCCAATAAAGGATAAACCTTTATTACCTACACTTATGATCGTTGGTACACAAACTAAGGAATTACCGGGTAAGTCTCATCCTAAGCTTGCTTTGAACCAAGAAAGGTATAATAAGAATAGGATTTGGCAAACTCTAACACTTAACTCTCAGTTATGGATCAGATAAGTCACCTCGGTCAGCCAGTTTCCACCTCGGCCGAAATGTTCATCGACTGAACGAGGTGCTTAGGGTTAAGGTTAAAGACTCGAACTTTCAGGATCCCACTGGAATCTAAGATTATTCTATCATTGTTTTTCCCACAACCTTCAGCCAATCACCCTAGAATCACACAAGGAAATTAGCCACTCATCATCATCATAAAAGTATTAAATGTAAGGGAAGAAGGTGAATATTTGAACAAAAAAGAATTTAATGAAAAGACTTCAATAACTGAAACAAATATCACACAAAAGCGTTCCTTGGATAATAATCCAACAAGACAAGACAACAATTGAGGGAATTGAAGACAATCTTACAAAACCCTTCAATAAAAGCTATAAAAGCTATGGACTTCAATCTTCCTTCAACCTTCAAAAAGGTTCTTCAACTCTCTCCCAAATTGGAGTACGCGGCTGCTGCGTATTTTTCGGTATAGGCGGATTACTTGCGCTGATAGCGGATATTGTGATCCGAAGATGGGTGAATTGTAGAAAATCCAACCCTTTATATAGGAGAATTATCTTCCAAAGATAAAATATCTTAAAAAGATAATTTCCTATAAAATATATCCATATCTCCTAAAATAAATATCTTTCTAAGATAATTTTATAGGAAATATCTTAAAAGATAATTTCCTAATAAAATATATCTTATCTCCAAAATAGATCTCCTAAATATATGATCTTCCTTCCAGAAATCTAGCCCAAAAATATAAGATCTCTCCTTCCAAAAATAAAAGATCTCAGCCAAGAATAAAATATATCCCGCCGCGTCAGGATATTCGCCTCGGTCGAGACGCTCTCGTAGATCACCTCGGTCAAGGTGAATCTGTGGTCAACCGAGGTGACTCACAACTGAATGTGAAATCTCTCAAAACTGGTCCAAAGTGAATCTTTAATCCATGGCTATGCTTCCTGGATGGTTCCTTATGTCCCTCAATGTAGCTCCAATGACTCCATAGCTCCTTTTGCTCCTTTTTTATGCAAAACGTGCCATTTTACCTACGATTACAACAAAACTAGGTGTAGACCTCGATTCCCGCAAAGGTAGATGAAATGGTAATATAATCACATAATATACATACAAACATGCAGATTATGAAAGATAAAACGTCCAAACAAACCCTAAAATATAGACCATAATTCATGCTATCACTTCCTTCCGAGGGCATCAACTACCACATTCGCCTTCCCCGGGTGATATAAGATCTCAAGATCAGAATCCTTGATCAAGTCCAACCATCTCCTCTAGCGGTTATTCAACTTCCGCTGAGTGAATATGTACTTCAGACTTTTATGGTCAGTGAATATCTGACACGTAGATCCGTATAGATAATGCCTCCAGATCTTCAAAGCGTGGACTACAATAGCTAACTCGAGATTGTGAGTAGGGTAATTCTCCTCATACATCTTCAGCTGTCTCGACACGTATGCTATAACTTTGCCCATCTACATCAGAATACATCTCAAGCCGAGCTTGGATGCGTTGCTATAAACCACAAAGTCCTCAATGCCCTCTGGCCGAGCTAAGATAGGAGCGGAAGCCAATCTCCTCTTCAGCTCCTTAAACCTCTGCAGGCATGGCTCGGACCACACGAATCTCGTAGACTTCCTTAGCAAGGAAGTGATTGGTCGGGTGATAATTGAAAATCCCGCCATGAAGCCATAATAGTAGCCCATCAATCCTAGGAAGTTGCGTACCTCCTTAACATTCTAGAAGGCGGACAAGATGCTACAGACTTGATCTTCGCCGGATCTACCTTGATACCTTCGACGGAAACAATGTGACCAAGGAAGGCCACCTCAGACATCCAAAGCTTGCACTTAGAGAGCTTGGTGTAAAGCTCTATATCTTGCAGGACTTGAAGTATGATCCTTAAATGTCTTGCGTACTCCTCTCTGCTACAAGAGTATACCAGAATATCATCGATGAAGACAAACACGAACTGGTCTAGGAAGTCGATGAAGATGTTTTTCATCAACTCCATGAACACGGAGGGCGCATTCATGAGCCCAAAAGGCATCACTATAAACTCGTAGTGGCAGTATTTGGTCCAAAATGCCGTATTGGCTATGTCCTACTCTCTCACCCTCAGCTGGTGATATCCGGATCTCAGATCAATTTGTAAAAACACTGAAGCTCCGTGCAGCTGGTCCAACAGATCGTTGATACGGGGCCATGGGTACTTATTCTTGATTGTCACCATATTAAGATCTCAATAGTCAATACATAACCTCATCGACCCGTCTTTCTTCCTAACA
Organism: Fagopyrum homotropicum; assembly: GCA_033239125.1. Lineage (NCBI taxonomy): Eukaryota > Viridiplantae > Streptophyta > Magnoliopsida > Caryophyllales > Polygonaceae > Fagopyrum > Fagopyrum homotropicum. The sequence goes on from BSWB01000002.1 coordinate 139,253,014, forward strand.
AAGAGTACTGGTGCACCCCAAAGAGATACACTAGTGCGGATGAAGTCCTTCTCAGCTAACTCCTCGAGTTGCTTTTTAAGCTCAAGCATCTCGATAGGCGTCATGCGATAAGGAGCCTTCGATATCGGTCTCGTCCTAGGCTCTAGATCAAGGCCGGAGTCTACACTCCTATGTGGAGGTAAACCTGATGGCTCTTCAAAGACGTCGGTAAACTTGCATGCTACCGGAATCTCCTCCAATGTTGGACTCGTACTATACTTCATGGCATAGCTCCAGAAGGCCTCATAGCCTTGACCGTTAAGTCTCGCAGGTCGGACTGCACTGTTGGATGTACCGGTCTTTCCGAGATCCCATCCTCGAAAAATCTCTACATGGCATGGGTCCGTAGTCACCGTCACTGTCCTCTTGTCGATGTCAAGAACTATTTGATGTCGATCCATCCAACCCATGTCCAAAATAACTTCTTCATGTACTAAGTACATGACGAAGAAGTCAGCTGGCCAATCGCGACCTCCCAATCTAATAGGGCAATCGTGAACCTCTCGTGTACCTCTAATCTTACCCCCATCGGGTAATCCTATAAAGAAGGGTTTTCTTTCTACGGTAACTAAGGTCAATCTATCTATACATGCATTAGATATAAAAGAATGCGTAGCACCGGTATTGAAAAGAGCTCTGATAGAAAAACTATTAATATAAATGGTACATGTGGTCGTTGGAGTTGTCAGCTCTACGACACTCTTCAGCTCATACACCCTGGTTGATGCATCTTTGGTGTCGGAGGTACCACCAATTTGTTATCTACCTCTCCCCTGTCTTTGAGTGGAACCTTGAGGAGAGGTAAAACCAGGAGCTCTCTGTTGTTGCTGCTGTTGCTAATACTAAGGTCTCTGCCCACCTCCTGCAACGTTGGTAGGTGAAGAACCCAACTGTGATAGCGCCATACCCTGACGGAAAAACGTAGATCTATGCTGGGGCTTGCCACAAGAAAAGCAAGTCACTGCAGTCTTCTTACAATCAACTCGGATGTGTCTAACCCCTCCTTAGTTATGACAATGCAGTCCGCTATCGGAACTCTGCATCGTCTACTGGAACCAGAGCATCCCGGTGTCTGACTACGCCCGAATCCAGTTGTTCCAGCTCCAGCACTGGCTGGTCCAGTCCTCTGCCTCTTCTCAGGAGCACCTACCTAAGAAGATCTCCTTTGACCCGGTCGGTCTCCCTCAAAAGCAGATGCTCTATCCTGATAGTCCGTCAAAGACTTGCAACGGAAACCAACAAGATAAGAGTGAGTAGACTCTATCAATATTCGAGAGAACAGGTAAACATGATGATCCTCGAGTGGTGCGGACGGACCCAAAAAAGGTAACTCCTCTTGAAACTTGCTGATAATCTCAGCAATAGGGATATCCTCGAATCCAGCCTCAAGGAAATCCTGTAGTCGATCTCTCCTCATAGCTGCAGGGCAATAGAAATCCCTGATTAGAATCTTCATTTGCTCATAACTCGTGGTCATACTACGAATGGTCCTCCATCAGTGATGAGTCTGATCCTGCAGCAACATTTGTGCTATGTCGACTTGACACTCTCTAGGCAACGGATCGCCTCCATAGCAGAATCCACCTGTCCTAGCTTAAGCTCCACCTCCAATCCAGTCTTTCCTCTGAAAGAAGGAACCTTCAGCTGGTTGAAAGACTTCAACCAATAGTCGGGGTCTCGGCTCTCTTGCCTCATCCGGAACTCTAGCAACCTGAGCAACTCTAGTAGGTGCAGAAACAATCTATGTAACCCTCTGCGAAACCTCAGCTGATCTCGCGGGTACTGGCAGTACCGGTGTAGACCCTCTAGTCTTGATAGCCTTCTCAACTCTCTTCACATAGTCGCGGTATAAAAATGCTCCGATGGACACTCAACCGGACTCGGTTAAATGTGCTCTTTGTGCTCCGGACCTAGTTGCGGTTCCGTTCTCAGCCTCGGGAACAACACTCTCAACAACTTCTTCAATGAACGCCTTAGCGACAGGCGGATCAGCAATTGGGGCTTGGCCCCGACCTCTAGCTGTTGGTGGTCTGCCTGCATGTCCTCGTCCACGGGTAACAGGTGGAAGAGGTGGTCGACCCCTTCCTCGCCCTACAACAGATGTAGCTCTAGTACGCGCCATTTGCGATAGAGATATATATAGATATATAAGGCCAGACTATCAATTACTGTAGAAATCAAGAAAAAGCACATAAAGGCGAACATAAAAGAAAACTAACTGTTGAGATCCACGGAGGTAGTGGTGGTCGCCCGTAGATCTATCTCAGGCCGATAAGTTTAAAACAAACCCCCTCTTTTGAAAACGTAGACCCCTTAGGGTTCTGTTTATTTATCTATTCGATCTTTAGACGATTGTGAGTGTCATTGCTACCAACCTAGAGCTTTGATATCATGTTGTAACACCTCAAGTTCAGGGAACTCGAAGCGTTACGGGTTAAGAACTCACAATGAGTCCCGATCCTTAGAGTAGCAATGGCAATATCGGATCTTACAACAATGCACAAATAAATGAAAATCAAAACTCAATATAAAGCCAAAGGTTTAAACAACGGGAAGCGTAAAAGACTCGCAGCCGAGTTCAAAACAAACTGAAAGAACAACAATTGAAATATAAACCCAATCCCGTCCTTTAATGTACAGGAATCCCGCCTGACCACACTGTCCGGATTACTCAACAGCATCCCTATCATGCGGAACATCTACTGTTAGCTAACATTCTAGATATCAAAAAGACAATATAGGCACAAACACACATAAGAAGGTAAAAACAGAGCATGCTCGTACTCATATGGTTGATATATTTTCATTAACTTATCCATTACTAGTTCAACTTCTTTTGTCACACGAGGATCTCCCGAAACTCGCATCCGCTTCCATTTGCATACAAGAATAGATCAGTACTATCCGTTACATGTGGGTCTGGGTTGCAAGAGCACCTCCTAGTCTCATGCAGAACTGAACAAGTTTTCACCTCCTGCTTATCATACAATTGGGCCAATTAAGGGTATTAAGGTCATTCCTAGTCCGGTTATCCATTAAAACGATAAAGATAAACAAACACCATTAATACGGTTAAACCAATATACAGAACGCAGCTAAGTACAAGGGACTTACCTCACTCGAAGGTCAACTCAGAAATCCGCTACTTCTTAGCTTCCCGAAACAAAGGAAGAATGTCTGCCCAAACAAGACATCGCGAATCATAAATTGAACGAATGCTAGAAGTCTACATACTTCTAGTCTCAATGATCTATAATGGATCTACTGTAGTGTGCTAGAAGCTCTCTACTTCTAGTCTCAATGATATCTAAATGATCTCAACATGCTAGGAGAAGGATTCCTAGTCTCAAGGTTCGCAAGGAACGTCATCAACAACATAGCTCAAAGGCATAACCAACTCAAAGGAAACAACCAGCCACTAACTAGCATTTACACTAATCATCTAGGTCCAGCCTAGTTATAAGTGATGGAATCACTATCATTTAGGTTAGTTTTTAGAGTCTTTTTGCTACATTAGTGTCGGTTTATGCTACTAACTCCTTGGTCCAGAAGAAGAAGACTAAAAGAAGATAAAGAATGAGTTATAAGCACTTAGGAGTGAAGACCATTCACGAAGCAAAGCTTCTGTTGCCTCACCGCCCCCGCGGAGCATTGTCACCGCCCCTGCGGGTGACACCATACTCCGGAGCGCAGCCTGTGCCTTCGCCAGCGCCAGGAACGAAGACTGTCACCGCACCTGCGTCAACCCTTGGTGCCCCTGTGGTGACTTGCCCTGAAGAAGCGAAGCCAGCGCCCCTACGCCTCTGCATGCGTCTCAACCTAGGAGCTGTGAAGATGAAGAGTCAGTGTCACCGCCCCCGCATTGACACTGGGACGCCCCTGCGGTTCGGCATTTGAAGCGACAGAAAGTTGAAGAGTCAAGCGTTTGAAGATCATCAATGATCCACCCCTACGGAACTGCCAGGCTGCCCCTACGGCCACAAAGAAGATCAAACGTTTTCGCCTGAACCGCCCCTACGGATCTGAAGGCCGCCCCTACAGTTCATTGACGGAGACTTTACTCCGGCTGTTTACACCACCTTTATGGCATTAAAGGTGGCTGTTTTGGGCCGGCCATTTACTCCTATTTAGTGCCATTTGTAGTATAAATAGACCCACGATTGATTGCTAGAAGGATCCATTTAGAATCCACTTTTTCCATCATAATTCTCTTGCTACCTTTGTAATGAGTTGCTAACTCCCTTGCTACATTGGGTTGGTTTGAAGCTGCACTATTACTTCGGTTGTAAGTTCTTTCTAATATAAGTTTTCATTCAGTAATACTTTGTGTTTCCTTGATCTTCATTATTGCATGTTTTACTATCACTTAAGATTGATCACCTTAGGTTCTAAAGTGCATGCAAAGAACTAGGATTAATAGATTCCGGGTTCGGGTCTTTAATCTAGTAGTAAACTTTAAGTAATAACGGGTTGTAATTGCTTAAAGGAAAGGAACACAAATATAAAGATAAGTTTAACGGTTTTAATCTTTTCTTTATATCCCTTAGTCTTTATTTGAAAGCTAACTTGTTAATTGTTCTTGTAGGTTTACGGAACACTAACCTGTTAAGTTGTGTTGATGCCGGTTGGCTCAACACATATATATGATCAAGACGGGAGATTACTTGAAAACTTTTAAAAAGGAACTCACCAATGTAGTAATCGCATGCTAAGAATCAACCTGGTGTAGATTCACTCATCATTGTCTTACTCGTTGTGTTACTTTCTTTGATAAGTTTTGTGTGCATAAATTCACCCAAAATCCCCCCGCCCTTTGTTACTTGAATCTATAATCAATAATTTAATTTAATAAGAATAACAAAACTCTCTTGGGTTCGACCCTTCCTTAACCACTATACTTGTTTTAGTGCTAAGTCGGGATTATATTTTGATAAGATAAAAACAACCATAGGAAAAGGTCTTGTCAAATTTTGGCGCCGTTGCCGGGGAGTTTAGCTATTTTTATTATATTGTTATTATTGATTATTGGTTTGAACCATTTTTATGGTTCAAACCCGTGCTACTAACTCCGACTTTGCTTCCTTTGATCCAGAAATTGAGAGGACGCACATCCGGCAACGTAGACAACAACAACTCCAACAAGAAATGACTGATCGTAGTCTTCGTCAACTCACTCAGCCCACTTTGGCTCAAAACCCTCTTGTGGTTACTATACCGGAATTAGGGGAAGGAATCAACTTCTAACTTAAGCCGGGTCTCATTCACTTGCTCCCATCTTTCCATGGATTAAGTGGTGAGGACCCAATCAAGCACCTTTGAAAGTTTCATACCGTGTGTATGAGTATGAAGCCAGACAACATCACCGAAGAGCAAATCAAGATGAGGGCATTCGGCTTCAAACTTACCACATTCCATCCGGGAGCATCGACACTTGGGAGAATCTCCACAAGACGTTTTTGGAGAAATACTTTCCAGCCAAGAAGGCTAATAGCTTGAAGAAAGCTATAAGCAACATCGAGCAAGAGGCGGACAAAACTCTCTATGAGTACTTTGAAAGATTCGCACGCCTCCGATCTAGTTGTCCTTTCCACGGATATTCGACTCAAGATCTAGTCTTGTACTTGTACAATGGCTTGCTAGACAATGAAGGAGGATCGTCGATGCGGCTTGTGGAGGTAACATTCTTAACTCTACCCCTGACATTGCTTTGGAAAAGATACAGGAACTAGCTGAAGGGACCCGGAACTTTGGAAGGACCCTTTCTAGGAGAGGTGTTCATGTTGTGAATTCCGGGAAGAGTGAGATCTCCAATGAGCTCGCGGAACTGAAGGAGATGGTGAAGAGATTAACACTTATGGAAACCCCAGAGCAGCTAATGGCATGTGGAGTGTGTGCTGACCGATACCATCCAACGGACATGTGTCCCCAAGTCCAGGATGACGATGCTGAGGTGAATGCAATGGGTTATAGACAGCCACAACAACAAAGGCCTAGGAACGATCCTTATGCACAAAACTTCATGCCAAATTGGCGTGACCAATAGAATTATCGTTGGAGGGATCAACAAAACCAACAACAACCCCGACAAGGTAAGTATCAAACAACTGAAGATATGTTGCAGGTTTTGACTAAGCATTTTTCTACGCATGTCCAAACAACAGAATCCAGCATCAAGAACCTTGAAAAACAGGTTGGACAAATATCGGAAGCCATAACAAGGACCGAAGCTAGATTTTCCGGAGGATTGCCTTCCCAGATGGTTATAAACCCCAAGGAGAATGTTAGTGCCCTAACATTAAGGAATGGGAAGCAAATCCAACAAAAACCAGCAATAGAATCACAAAGCAAACCCTCTGACGAGTTTACCGCACCCACAGCCGCCCCGGCGGCTGTAACTACGCCCAGCACCGAGAAGACGCCACTCCTGCGGCTGGATGTCTCCGCTCCTGCGGTGACAACCCCTGAGCCGCCACTGCGCCTGCATACTGACGTCCCTGTGGAAAACTCGACAGAAAGTTCTGCTGAGAAGGATTCTTACATCCGGCCTAAGTTCCCGCCACTCTACTTTGAGAAACCACCAGCTCCTTTTCCTGAGGCTCTAAAGGAGAGAAGAATCATTGAGGACAAAGATCTCTTTGAGACCTTCTCCAAATGCGAGGTAAACATTCCCCTCCTTAAGTTAGTGAAGAGTATTCCTAAATATGCTCGTTTCTTGAAGGAACTATGCACTATCAAGAGGAATCAGAAGCTGAAGGGGAAACAAAAAGTGCAAGTAAGTGAGCATGTGTCGGCCGTTTTCCAACGGAGAATGCCCAAGAAGTGCAGCGATCCGGGCATGGTAAGCATTCCTTGTGTTATAGGGGAAACCTGTTTTGACAAAGCCATGCTTGATCTTGGTGCTTCTATAAATGTTTTGCCATATTCTATTTACAAATCACTTATCCTTGGGCCATTAACGGACACTAGGATTGTAGTACAACTTGTTGATAGATCTAATGTGTACCCGAAAGGGATAATTGAAGATGTATTAGTAATGGTAGACAACCTAATATTTCCTGCTGATTTCTTCGTTATGGATATGGAAAATGATTCGCATGCTGCACCGATATTGTTAGGTAGACCATTTTTGGAAACTACTAGGACTAAAATTGATTATGTTAGTGGCAAACTAACCATGGAGTTTGATGGTGAAGTAGTGGAATTTGACATCTACGATGGCAATGAAATTTCCTAGTGATGATCATTCTTTATGTGCTATTGACATTGTTGAACCTTTTGTGCAAGATGTGTTTGATAATTCTGATATTGATGAGTTGAAAAATGTAAATGAGCATGACATTGATGGTTTCAAATCAGAATATGTATTAACATCCAGCATGAAAGAGGTCCTAACCCAATTAGATGGGCAGAAAAGGCCACCTATCTCCAATTTGGCCATTGGGCCCACTTTACTAACCCCAGGCGAGAAGTTTGTTCCGTCTATAGTGGAGGCACCGGAAATAGAATTGAAGGATCTTCCATCCCACCTCAAGTACGTTTTCCTTGGAGATAACAATACCTTGCCGGTGATCATATCCAACAAGTTGACTACCGGTCAAAAAGACAAGTTGGTGAAAGTGTTGAAAGAACACAAGACGGCCCTTGGATGGACCATTGCGGACATCAAAGGGATAAGTCCATCAACTTGCATGCATAGGATCTTACTTGAGGATGAAGCCAAAGACTCTAGGCAACCTCAACGGAGGTTGAATCCGCCAATGATGGATGTGGTCAAGAAGGAGGTGTTGAAGCTCCTCCAAGCGGATATGATCTTCCTTATTTCGGATAGCACTTGGGTTAGTCCAACCCAAGTGGTTCCAAAGAAAAGAGGCATCACAATGGTAGAAAATCAACATGGAGAGATGGTCCCGAGCAAAACGCAAACCGGATGGAGAGTTTGCATTGACTACCGCAAGCTCAACAAGGTAACACGTAAAGACCATTTCCCATTACATTTTATTGATCAAATGTTGGAACGTCTTGCAGGTCATCCGTACTACTGCTTTCTTGATGGATATTCACGCTACTTCCAAATAGCCATTGCACCGGAAGATCAAGCAAAGACGACGTTCACTTTCCCATTTGGCACTTTTACGTACCGTAGAATGCCATTTGGACTTGCAACGCACCCGGCACCTTCCAACGGTGCATGATAAGTATTTTCTCCGAATACATAGAAAATTTCATTGAAATCTTCATGGATGATTTTACCATCCATTGAGACAGTTTTGATGCATGTTTAGGACATTTAAAACTTGTTCTTGAAAAATGTGTTAAAACCAATCTAGTTCTTAATTCGGAAAATGCCATTTCATGGTGGAACAAGGAATTTTGCTAGGACATGTAATATCCTCCAAAGGGATAGAAGTAGATAAGGCAAAGGTTGATGTAATTCACAGTTTACCTTATCCTACTAATGTTCGGGAAATCCGATCTTTTCTTGGTCATGCAGCTTTCTTGCAACTCTCATAGTGGATGAGAGTTGCAAGAAAGATTTCGACACTTTGAAGGCATGTCTCACCAGCGCACCAATCATCCGTTCTCCCGATTGGGAGAAACCTTTCGAAATCATGTTTGACGCCAGCGATTACGCCGTTGGAGCTGTCTTAGGACAGAAAGACGGACGGGCTTCACATGTGATCCATTATTCGTCTATGACACTCAATGGAGCGCAAAGGAATTACTCTACCACCAGAAGGAGATGTTAGCGGTGGTTTTTGCCCTTGAGAAATTCAGACAGTACCTACTTGGGGTAAAGGTAAGTATCTTCACTGACCATGCAACTCTTAGGTACCTCATGGCAAAGAAGGAAGCAAAGCCACGATTAATTCGATGGGTGCTCCTTCTAAGTGAGTTTAACCTAGAGATACAAGACAAGAAGAGGGCTGAGAACCTGGTGGCCGATCATTTGAGCAGGCTAGTAAAGGAAGAGGAGGATCCAGGAAAAGGAAAAGAAATAGCTGGAAGTTTTCCAAACGATACATTTTACACAACTCTCTGTTGTGTAACCGTCCCCGCGCCTCACACCTCCCGCCCCTGCGGCTCAGTCTAGGCGCCCCTGCGGAATTGTCGACAAAGGTTTGTCTCAAGCTCCAGTCCTTTAAACCTTGGTTTGCTGACATTGTGAATTTCATGGTCAGGAAATAGTATCCTCCAGACTTCACCAAGGCACAACGGGAGAAGGTGAAGGCTGAAGCCCGACACTTCGTTTGGGACGACCTCTACCTTTGGAAGCACTGTAGTGACCAAGTAATCCGCCGTTGCATTCTGGATAATGAGGTACAATCTGTCCTAACCTTCTGTCATTCCGAAGCATGTGGAGGACACTTTGGGGCAAACAAAACTGCAAGAAAAGTTTTGGATGCCGGTTCCTTTTGGCCACACATTTTTAGAGACGCTTTTGCGTTTTGCAAAGGTGTGATAGGTGCCAAAGGGTAGGAAACATTTCAAGGAGGCATGAAATGCCCCAATCCTCTCTTATATTTTGCGAAATATTTGATGTTTGGGGAATTGATTTCATGGGGCCTTTTCCTACTTCATTCAGGCACACATATATTGCACTTGCGGTAGACTATGTTTCCAAATAGGTGGAAGCAAAGGCCACCAAAACTGATGATTCAAAAGTGGTTGCAGCTTTCCTTAAAGAAAATATTTTTACAAAATTTGGAATTCCGAAAGCCTTAATCAGTGATAGGGGTACCCATTTCTGCAACAAGATGATCACGGTTCTCCTTAAGAAGTATCACATCTTCCAACGAGTGTCAACAACTTATCATCCACAAACAAATGGCCAAGCTGAGGTATCTAATCGAGAAATAAAGACCATCCTTGAAAAGACGGTCTCTCCCGGAAGGAAGGATTGGAGTGCAAGGCTGAACGACGCTCTATGGGCATATCGGACAACCTACAAAACTCCTATAGGCATGTCTCCTTTCAGGCTCGTGTTTGGGAAAGTCTGCCACCTTCCGGTGGAGCTAGAGCACAAAGCTTGGTGGGCGGTAAAGAAGTGCAACATGAACGTAGAGGAAGTGGGAGAATTCTGGAAACTCCAATTGCAAGAGTTGAAGGAATTGAGACTAGATGCATATGACCATGCCACTACATACAAAGAAAAGACTAAAGCATGGCATGACCGAAACATCCTCCGGAAGGACTTCAAGGTAGTTAATAAGGTACTTCTCTTTCAATCACGTTTGAAACTCTTCGTAGGTAAGCTGCGTTCAAGATGGACGGGGCCGTTCGTGGTAGCCGAAGTATACCCTCACGGAGCTGTGGATCTTTATGATCACCAAACGCACAAGGTGTTCAAGGTAAACGGACAAAGGCTAAAGCCTTACCTTGTAGGAGTAAAGAACGATCCAATTGATGAGATGGTGCTGAAGGAAGCACAATCAGAGAAGTAGAGCCCTTACGTCGAGCCAACGATGTAAAACAAAGGCGCTGCTCGGGAGGCAACCTGAAGGAATAAGAAGAGGAGCCTCTGTCAAGAAAACCGCCCCTGCGGCTTAGTGTCCCCGCCCCTACGGTGACACCCATGGCCAGCGCCGCCCCCAGCGCTGGGCTAACGTCTGCAATATACTGGTCACCGCCCCGCGGTGACTCCCTTATGCCCCTACGGCGGCCATCCTTGACACACATCCTCAGCGCCGCCCTCGGCGCTGAGCCTGTATTCCCCCTCTTCCTTGTCACCGCCCCCGCGGGGACAAGCCCCCGCCCCTGCGGGTTTACCCAGAAAAGAAAAAAATAAGAATCCCAAAAATTGTCTACACCTACCACACCCACCTACTCTCTTCCTTCACCAAACACACCTCCCATTCGAACCTTACTCCCTCACGCCCACGCCTCTGTACTCCCCTCATACACCACTGCTCTGACGCTCCTGCACCACCTCTGCAACTCCACCACCACCAGCTCCGACGCCCCTGCGCCGCACTACGCCCTCTAACACCTTCCCCCCTCTCCAACCTTAACCCCACAACCTTTCCTACCTCTCAAACGCTCTCTACCCTCCACTTTGAGCATCTCTAGCGATGTCTCCACCAACAAGAAGCCATCAGAACGCCCCCAGCACCACCACCTTCATAGCTGCCCAGAATTGCCCTCTGCACTTCTCCCGCCCCTGCGCCTGCAAGCTGCCCCACCTATGCCTCACCGCCCCTGTGCAACTTCAGTCGCCCCTGTGGAAAACACAACGGAGGGTTCGTCTTCTTTCCCTGTTTTTGAAAGTTGCTAATTCTTTTGCTTAATCATCTACAAGAATGGAACCACAAAGGCAGCACAAGATGTCGGAGGGCGAGAAGACTCACTATAGGATTGTGCAAGATCGGGTTGTGTATACAACTCGGTTTTTGCACGTTCCTACCTTAGAGAAGCTAGGCATGCTGGAGAGCATGCAGTCCTTTCTAGCCAATGTTGGGCTCGGAGACTTTTTACAGAAGAGTGCTCCAACATATCCCGAGATCAATCGACAGTTCATAGTCACCTTTACCATGGAGAAGGAGGATCATGTGTGTATTGGAGTCACCTTCAAGTTCAACAAGACAAAATACACACTTGATTTCTACCAGCTACAGGAGGCCTTCGGGGTGACTCTCAACCCCTCCGAGAACTGGCGGGAGCCAGTCCCGACTCCGGACTTGTGTGAGTTCTGGCAGGCAGCTACCGGATCCAAGTTTCATGCAGGGGGTGAGTACTCCAACAAACTCACTCACCCTTGCTTGAGGCTCCTCTCCAAGATCCTCGTGAGTGTCTTTTGTGGACACAAAGAGGAGAACAAGGTCGCCCTCAAGGACCTCCCACTACTATACTCTTGTCTTCCGATGAGCGAGAAGGTTATAGATTAGCCGTCCCTCTTCCTTACCGCTTTGAAGCGGATTAGAAAGAACGAGCCGAGGGACATTGTTGGCGGTGGGGTGATCTCCTTGATCGCCTCACAAATTATGGATCTTTCCAGCCTAGAGGATGGGTTAGAGGCACCTCTCTACACAAAGGGGATGTTGAGGAGGTGCAAGCTCCTCAAGAGGGACGGCGAGAACCTCTTCTGGCTCTCTTTTGCCGACGGGAGCCACATCACCTACCTCCCACGGCCACTTCCACTTGGAGACGAGTTCTTCGAGCTTTAAATTCCGGCGGATCCTTTCGTGCCGAGGCGGCCTCAGGTGGCCATTGTGGAGAGGCATGCTGCGAGCTCCAGCCGGCCTCATCATGAGGAGTGTTACGCTAAGAATGTAGCACGCAAAAGTCTTAAATTTATAACTCGATATATTTTTCCTAACTCCTAACGAACCCACAATGTATGGATCGTTTTGTAGTAAGGATAGTATTCCGAGGTCGAACACAAAGACTAAGGTGAAATCGAATCAAATAGTGACTAAGGATAGTGAAGATCTAGTCTAAGAAAAGAGAAAGACATAAAGAAATGAAAATCTCAATGTTTTTGGTTTGGTTTTGTGGTGATCAATCAAGGATCACAAATCATGCAAGATTAACAAACAACTAACTAGCAATGCAACAAGCAACACAAACACGAGGTATGTGATCAAAGAGAGAAAAGTGGATTCTAGAGGTTAGAAATTCCGTTATGGCATTGGACTCAAGCTTCTAACCATTCCTTGGATCAACTATGGTATGTTGGGAGTGGGTGTTTCTAAATTGGGATTAATGAGCGAGTTGGTCTCATGGTCCACTAGTCCGTTCCTAAGGTCTTATCACCGGGTAAGTCTCAAAGAGCCTAAGGTTGGGAATTCTACACAAACCGGATTCTTATCTAGGGATCTAACCTCTCCTTACCGGGTAAGTCTCGGGAAGGCAAGTCCTAAACAACAATACTAGCATACTCAATCTAATAGCGGCTTGTGAGGCTCACTACTGCCTAGAGTTCATCATCCTTGGTACCTAAGGTCAAGAATTATCGGGTAGGTCTCTTCTTTCACTTAGTTTGCTAACACTAGGTCACCCTAGGATAGATTAAGCTCAACAAATACTAGGATTTCAACAATCTAATATCCTATTACTCAGATTTATCGATACAAGCGAGCCAGACAAAATCACGGGCAGTTCATCCAATTCCACGACCGTGGATATGTAGGAACAGACCGTGGTTTACAACAGCAGCTATGTTCGAGCAAATAAACCATCCAAAAGTATGTTTAAGTCTATCCTATCATAGTCCAAGCCATAACCATCATTTCCTTACCCTAGAATCGCATCTATTTAGCCAACAACATGCATCTTAACAATCAAACTTAACAAGCATACATTCATGGCTTCCATAGCAATAAAATGAAATGAAGAAGAGATGAAACAAGTAGAACAAGAAAACAAGCTGAATAAATGTCAAGAAGGACTTACAACCCTTCAAAAGAAGGTTCAATTCGTTCCTCACAATCTTTGCAAATGTCCTCAACAAAACTCACTCAAAATCCACTCCAAAACTAGCAAAACTCTAGGACTATTGTTGTTCTTCTTCTTCTCCAAAATGAGAGTGTTTCTTCTCCTCCAAGAGTAGCTCCAATCCAAATGTGTGTTGTTGTGAGAGTGTAGGAGAGAATGGAATTCCGAATGTCCCCTCTACAGCCTGCAGGACCACCTTTTATTCTCCACCATTTGCAAGAGTCGGTTATGGAGATCGTGGGACAGCTGTCACAGCTGTGTAGAGGAAACCACGGCCTATTTCCACACCTGTGGAAGTCCTAGTGACCGTGATTTCTCTTGTTCAGCCTTCATTGGATCATTTAGCCACGAGTTGGTGCAAGGCATGCACCAACAAGGTCCTATATGTTCTCCTTTGCTCCTAGCTTGCTCCCTAATGAGTCCGGAAGTGTGTCATTACGAGGAACGATCCTCGAATGTATCGATTAAGCCCCAAAAGCTCCCAAAATACCTACAAAACATGCAAAAGTCCGTGTAGACGTCTATCTCGACAACATACATGAATTAAGTGCAAATCGTCACGAATTAATGTCAAACCATGCATGATTAGCGGGAAAAACTATCTAAATGGATGCCTAAACTAACGTCATAAATCGTGTTATCAAGGAGCACATGCCCATCCCCGATGACGAGGCGATGCCTACTGCAACACCGGATTAGGATCCGGCTCTTGCGAGCCTGCAGGCTCAGATGGCAGCCCTGACCACCCAGCATTAGGCATGGCAGACCGAGTACCAGCGGACCATCCTTGAGCAGCAGCAGATCTGGCAGACGAGTTTTGCCACCTCCATGACCTCCCACTTCGACCAGAGGCAGGATGCTTGGCAGGCAGCCCAACAGCAGCAGCTGGAGGCTCAGCAGACCCGCATCGAGGACATCTACCGCCGGCAGGAGCACTTCTTCAGCCACTTCTCGTACCAACCGGAGGAGGGTCCGGATGGTCCAGTAGGACCATCCCACTAGTGGTATCTTTCCTTTTCCCTTTCCCACATTTATCTTTGCTTTCATTTTTCACTTTGAGGGAAAAGTGTGCTTCAAGTATGGGGGAGGAAATATCTTTGCATGTATAGTTTGTTTTGAGTATGTTGCATCGAGTTTTTTGTATTTTGAATTCAGTTTGTCATTCAATAAAAAAAAGAAAGAGAGAGAGAGAGAGAGAGAAAAAAAGCCAAAGAAAATGAAAAAAGGCATGAAAATCCTTGGATAAACCGAAAACCCGAAAGGGCGGTTTAGGCAAAAAGAAGGTAGTCCGACCAACCTTAGGTTGGTGCAAAATTGGACTTGAGGAATGTGAGTTCCAAGTGAGATCATCAAAGAAAAAGAAGAAGAATGGCAAGGTGAAAACCCAAAAGGGCACCTTGGCAAAATGAGCGGCACCGAGTGTAGGTTCCCTTTCTGGCGTTTGGCGGCATAAGAAGGGGAGTCATAAGGAGGTTGTCCGGGTAGGTCACTCTTGGAGCAATAAGGATGGTAGTGTTCTCACCTTTTTCTCACATTTTCTCTCTTTTCCTTCTTTATTTCTAGGCTTTTCTTTTGTTTTCATTGTCTTTTCTGCTTGCCCATGCTTCCTGAGGCCTTTGAGTTTAAAAACTATTGTCATTTGTTTTACTCGGGACGAGTAAAAGGTCTAAGTATGGGGGATTTTTATAGGTGATGGAATCACTATCATTTAGGTTAGTTTTTAGAGTCTTTTTGCTACATTAGTGTCGGTTTATGCTACTAACTCCTTGGTCCAGAAGAAGAAGACTAAAAGAAGATAAAGAAGGAGTTATAAGCACTTAGGAGTGAAGACCATTCACGAAGCAAAGCTTCTGTTGCCTAACCGCCCCCGCGGAGCATTGTCACCGCCCCTCCAGGTGACACCATACTCCGGAGCGCAGCCTACGCCTTTGCCAGCTTCAGGAACGAACTGTCACCCCACCTGCGTCAACCCTTGGCACCCCTGCGGTGACTTGCCCTGAAGAAGCGAAGCTAGCGCCCCTGCGCCTCTGCCTGCGTCTCAACCTAGGAGCTGTGAAGATGAAGAGTTAGTGTCACCGCCCCGCGTTGACACTGGGACGCCCCTGTGGTTCGGCATCTGAAGCGACAGAAAGTTGAAGAGTCAAGCGTTTGAAGATCATCAATGATCCACCCCTGCGGAACTGCCAGACCGCCCCTACGGCCACAAAGAAGATCAAACGTTTTCGCCTGAACCGCCCCTGCGGATCTGAAGGCCGCCCCTGCGGATCTGAAGGCCGCCCCTGCGGATCTGAAGGCCGCCCCTGCGGTTCAGCGACAAAGACTTTACTCCGGCTATTTACACCGCCTTTATGGCATTAAAGGTGGTTGTTTTGGGCCGGCCATTTACTCCTATTTAGTGCCATTTGTAGTATAAATAGACCCATGGTTGATTGCTAGAAGGATCCAATTAGAATCCACTTTTTCCATCATAATTCTCTTGCTACCTTTGTAATGAGTTGCTAACTCCCTTGCTACATTGGGTTGGTTTCAAGATGCACTATTACTTTGGTTATAAGTTCTTTCTAATATAAGTTTTCATTCAGTAATACTTTGTGTTTCCTTGATCTTCATTGTCTAATTGCATGGTTTACTATCACTTAAGATTGATCACCTTAGGTTCTAAAGTGCATGCAAAGAACTAGGATTAATAGATTCCGGGTTCGGGTCTTTAATCTAGTAGTAAACTTTAAGTAATAACGGGTTGTAATTGCTTAAAGGAAAGGAACACAAATATAAAGATAAGTTTAACGGTTTTAATCTTTTCTTTATATCCCTTAGTCTTTTTTTGAAAGCTAACTTGTTAATTGTTCTTGTAGGTTTACGGAACACTAACCTGTTAAGTTGTGTTGATGCCGGTTGGCTCAACTCATATATATGATCAAGACGGGAGATTACTTGAAAACTTGTAAAAAGGAACTCACCAAAGTAGTAATTGCATGCTAAGAATCAACCTGGTGTAGATTCACTCATCAGTGTCTTACTCGTTGTGTTACTTGCTTTCATAAGTTTTGTGTGCATAAATTCACCCAAAATCCCCCCCTTTGTTACTTGAATCTATAATCAATAATTGAATTTAATAAGAATAACAAAAAACTCTCTTGGGTTCGACCCTTACTTAACCACTATACTTGTTTTAGTGCTAAGTCGGGATTATATTTTGATAAGATAAAAACGACCATAGGAAAAGGTCTTGTCACCTAGCATGACCTAGCATAAGGAAATGGTAAGGGAAGCAAGGAAGGAAGCAACTCACCAAGAACGGGAGTTACTGGAGAAGAATCACGGGGGCGGTCAGACAGAGGCGCGGGGGCGGCAGAACTTGCAGCTGCGGGGGCAGTTTTATGATAAAACGTTGTCGGGCTTCCCTTTTGACAACAACCACACCACAACAAGATCAAAGCTTGATCCTTTGTCTCACTCTCGTCAATTCTCAACCAAGGGAGCCTGTGAACATCAACGTATCAACAACGGAAAGGCCAACTAGAATCAAGGCTCGACCTTGATTCTTGTGAAGAACATCACTCGAGGTAAGAAGCCGAAAAGCTCGAGATAAGAAGACGAGGCACTCGAGCTAAGTGTACCAAGTTAAGTCGGTGGAGCACTCAAAGCTGAGCAGAAACCTACTCGATCTAAAAAGACCCTTTTACTCGAGGTAGCCACGCCGGGTTTCATCCACTTGCATAACTAACTTTCATCAACTTTCTCAATTTGCTTTCATGGAGGTAGCCACTCCGGGTATTTCACACATAAAGGAGCGAAAGATCTTCAGAATGGCAAGTAATTTATCCAAATTACATTCCTTTACTACCTTTGCATAGTATATAAAAACTCAATAGAGTTGGAAGAGACACTAAACCAACAATTACCTGGTAGGCTCGGTCCCAACAACCTCACAAAGCTCATACAACTGATTAACAACCATATAACGGACACTCCAAGATTTGTCCTGCTCAAGAAAAGCAGGAAAACATATCAGAGCTGGAGCAGATGGAGACCTAATTTGGATCATGGTATTTTCCTGAGTGATTATAAGAATAGTCGGACACAACCCATCCATAGTGCATTCACCACCATTGTTGTTCATTGGGTAGAACTTGCTTTGTTTATAAATTCAGTAAATTATAACTTACATTATCTTTATAGTATAAAAATACCTAAAACTAAATTGTATGTTATACTAATTTTAACTTGCTAAAGTGGACATCTCAATAGCTCGTGTCATTGGCATCACCAATTATATGCTAGACGCTTTATGATATCAATTAATATGCTGCTTGACCAAGTTGCACGTTAACACTACTACATGAGAGAAGTTGACGATGACAAGAAGTGTATGCGCAACGCAATATTGGAGCTCCAGTAGTTTTCCAAGTGCAACACAACCCTCGACTGCTAATAAGCGCACCGAATCCTGATCCAAAATGAAGAATAAATGTACATAAGATATTGGACACGTCATTAAAAGAAAACATATTAATTGTAAGAATCTAGCAGTAACAAATCAAAAAATTAGGAATCATATCAACAAACTAAAGAGAAGACTCTTGGTATAATAAAGATGACAAAGCTAAGTGTGGGATTGTTACCATCTTGTGTAAGCTCATCAAATAATGTCATAACATCAGCCTTCAAATGAGTAGGTTGAATTGTAGCAGCAAACTTCCCAAGATTTGTGGCAGCAGACCTCTTCACCATAGGCATGTCATCTTGGCACAATTGAGAGTAAATCGACCTCAGCTCTGCCATCTCTGAGGCACTTGGGTAAGATATATGAAACATGCCACAAGAGGATACTCAAGCAGTTTACCATTCCCATCTACCAGTCTCTAGAGAGGAAAAATCTTACAAAACATTAGAAATTGGAGCAACATCTAATGTCTTACTAGCATGACACTTTTATAAAAAAATATTAGGACACCAATCATCCTGCCAAGATATTGTCATCTCAGAAATTTTAACCATTGAAGTCAAAAGCTTCGTATAATCGAAGAAGGTACTTAAATCCAACAAAAAGCAATTATGGAAACCCAAGGCAATATTTTCTATATTACTCTGAATTAAGCCTCTAAATAATTCATCGACATATGTCAACAAATATTGTTGTTGTCTCCATGTTCTTACAACCACATGACTAATAAACCTTGTACAAGGGAGATTATATGATGGGATGTAAACTGCTAGGCCAATTTTAATGTTTGTTTAGCCTATTGTAATGTACGAAGAATCATGTAATTATGATGTAGAAGGGTAAGTATGCAATGATACAAAATCACGCATTTATAAGCTATAACTCGTAACCTTGGCACTGAAACTACACTTTGAGCAATTTTTCTCCGTGGAGCCGGCTTCAAAAACGAATGTCACTGATTTTTGATTTGAGAATGGAGACAAAACCTAGAGAAAACTCACAAAAACCCTGATGAAGATCTCGGAGACCAAGCTGTGTTTTAAAAATAAAAAAATAAATAAATTGAAAATGAAAAACAAGAACTTCAATGAAAAAGGAAGCTATAGTCAAGTTCCATGTCTAGATCGAGAGTGAAATCCAATCAAAATAAATCAAACAAGTAATCATATAATTACATTTAAATTTACACTAATCAAGACTCAATTCCACAATTCTCCAATTTCATAAGCTAGGGTTTAATAAAGCACAAGAATCTCACACAAATATTCGATCCAACAAACACACAAGGAAGGGAGGAAGGGTGACTGGTGTTCCTAGGGTGGAGGCCGACGTTGGAGGTCATTGACGGTAGCGGAACAACCGGAAAAGACTCGCACAACAGTGGCAACGAGATTGCGAGTCGACGACTAATTAATGATTATAGGCTCGCGCACACGCAATTTGTTGGTGCATAACTGGTTATGAGGCTTCCTAGTGGCGCGGAGGTATAGACAATCAGCAAGTGGTGGCCGAACTAGTGTGGTGGCGCCGGAAGACCATCCTAGAGGAGGTTGTTGGAGGAGAAGACTAAGGGGATGGGTAGGGTTTCGTGGAGAGAGAAAGTGAGGTTAGAGAGGGAAGTAAAAAATACTATGGGCTTTTACATGAATTTTCCCAACTCAGAGAATCTTGTACCACGGTTATTCAAAATAAACGGGGTCCGAGAATCTTGTATCATCACAGTTGTTCATGATAACCGTGGTATTGCCCGGAAAATTAATATCACACTCCGGTTAGTTCATTACCGGGGTCCGGATTTTTTTGAAAAAAAAAAATCACTTATCCGTGGTTATGCATATAACCGTGGTACGAAAATACCCTTAATCTCGGTTATTCCAAACCGCTCCAACATAAGTGAGGTCTAGGGGGTCTTTGTACTAGTGATGATTTAAACAAATATAAAACACCATGCGATGCTTATATTGACTAAGATAACAATAATTAATCCCAAGCTTAATCAAGTAGTGTGCATAGCAAACACCGTGTGATACATACTAGTTTATATAATGTCAAATGTTGTGACAAAGCTCACCTAATATCATGTTACATTTGTACTTGCTACCTTCACTGAATGAACACAATATGTTTGAGCATGCTATTAGCTATGGTTTAGGTGTAATAGCCCCAAACCTAGTGTTTTTCTCATATTTGATATTTGATCTTGTTTTTTTTGACAATGGAAAGCGGTTCAATCCCATAGACGGCGTGCTGACTATTAGATCAAAAGGCCGAAAAGGATAGGCAGGCGGACTAACCGTCATGAAAGACCACAACAAAAAAGAAAAGAAAAACTCAAAAATACATCATAAAATCCCGAAGCAGGGAAGTCTTCAAGGGAAAGCAGAAAATCTAGTGGTCCGGAAGTGATAGCATGCATTATAGTCTATATTTTGGGATTGGTTTGGATGTTTTATCATCATAAATTCTGCATGCATGGCTATATATTCCCGATGATTAGGCCATTTTGTTTACTATGCAAGAATCGAGGTCTACACCTAATTTTGTTGTAATTGTTCGGATTATGGCACATTATGGAACGATATTGAGCCAGGGGATCTAAGGAGTCATGTAAGCTGCATTATGGAGCATCAAGGAGCTACAAGAAAGGCATAAGAACCCTGGAAGATGGATAGAAACAAGATATAGGACCAGTTATGGAGATTTGCACGTAACAACTCGACCATCTCGGTTCACCACGTTAGCATCTCGGTCGAGATGACTAACTGGGCCTAGATCGAGACGGCCGGCCCACAACCTAATGATTTATTTATTTTTGGCCTATGATTTTCCTATAAGATGGAAGATGGTTTATGGATGGAAGGACGGATGATTATCTTTGGAACGGAGTATATTCCGAAGAGAAGGAGGAAATCGAAGGAAGATTGCTTGGAGCAAAATTTTGAAGGTTTTGAAGGAAAGTTGTGAGGTTTTCCAAGGGAACGTTAATTGTTGTCTTTTGATACGATTCTTGAGGAACACAGTTTGCTGCTTGTTTGGATTTGTTTGTTTGATTATTGAGACCTTTTTGTTAAGGACATCTTGTTCCCTTATTGCTTATTCAATTATATATTTGATTGCTATATTTATGATGATTGTTGGCTAAACACCTTGCGATTCTAGGGTGATTGGCTGAAGGTTGTGGTTTAGACGATGAAAGAGTAGACCTTATCCTAGTGGACCCTGAAAGCTTGAGCTTTAACCTAACCAAACCTCGTCTTGGTCAGTTCGTGGAGTATCTCGGCCGAGATCGATAGGAACTGGGTGAGACGTAGACATGATTCGACCTATCTTGAGTTTATGTATAGTTTGTCAAATCCTATCCTTGTTGCACCTTTCTGGCCTATACGCAAGCCTAGGATGAGACTTACACGGTGATTCCTTTGCTTGCAAACCTATGATGATGAGTGTTAGGTAATAAAGGTTTATCCTTTATTAGTGTTTGAGTGTGCCTTCATCCTACCTTTGAGAGTTAACCTGAGACTTACCCGGTAAAGGTTAGTTCTATCCCCTTGGGTAGCGTGTTGGTTGAGATAATAGTTCCTTTCTTTAGTTCCTTGAGACTTACCCGGTGATAGGATCTTTGGTTTGGGATAGTGAGTAGTGTGACTTACCCGGTGATCTATTCTCATCTTAGAAATACCATCCCTTGCAAACCTCAACTTTGTCCACGTTATCCTTAGAAATCTTGAGTTGAAACCACAAGTGGATGCTTTGACCTCTAGAATTTGCATTCCTTTATCTGATTTATATATCATCTTTATTTTGCTACTTAATTCTTGTTTGGCAACCTGATATTGATCGTGCTTGATTTCACCATAGTCCTTGTGTTTGACCCTGGAGTATTTGCCTTATTACGATTGATCCGTACACTACGGGTTCGCATATCATTTAGGCTTTTATTTTAGGTTATAAATTTAAAGCTTATTTTGTTCACTATTCACACACGTCTGAGAGGGAACGGGAAGCGACGAGCATGAACATTCATCTTCGAAGGAAGTACACAGGTAGGAAGCTTGGGAAAGAGTTGTGGACACTTCAGATTAGGACTACAACAGAGCCTTTAGGAGTCGATCACACATCCACGTCCCCTTCTCGACAAACACTCAAAATGCCACCAAAGACAACATCAAAATAGAGAAGACAAAACTGCATCACACGGGTATTGTTATGTAAAAATGTGTACAACTTTGACAGTTTAAAGAGTAAGGATTCACAAAGGGCGCATTGTTAGAAAAGAGTTGGTTAACAACACTATATCTTTGTCTAAGAAATTAGAATGAACATTTAGTAAATCCGTTTTTTTATTTCAAACCTTCCTATTAAAGAAAGAGAATTCGTCATTTTAACGGCTTGATTTATTTTTAAGAAGACGATAAACTTTTTTGAAAGGTTATTCCAAATGAAAGGTTATTCCGTAAGATTTGCCTTCACTTAATCTTGTTATCTATGGTGGTTGCTATTAACTTTGAAAGGGAGGTCATCCCGAGTGCGCTTTGTAGGATTGGTGATTTTTTTTAATTGCTTTAACTAAATAAAGCACAAGACACATTGGTTGATGATGATCTTGACAAATTGTTTGTTATTAGGCCCATTTTAAGCTAAAAGACAAATATATATTGTGTTGAACATCGATGATGATCTTGGTTAGTAAACCTTTAGTAGATTAACTTTGTTTAGTGAAGGGCTTTAACACCTTAGAGCTGTTGGTTTTTGAACGCCGAAACAAACAACAATTCCAAGAGAAAGGTTGGTTTTGCAAAAAAAAAAAAAAAAGCAAAGCAAGAAACACAAAGAATTAGCAAAAAGAAGATTCATCGGAAAAAAGACTTGCAAATCAACAATAGTCGGGAACCCAAGATTGAACAAATTGAAAGTCGCGAGAAACGAGTTCCTTCACCCAGATTTGGTCCAATGCCGCCAACGACAAAAAACGACAAAATCTAGAGAACATGGTTACTTCGATGTAAAGCGAGAGCTTTCGATTACTTTTACCGGAGTGAAAACCCTCATACCCGACAAAGACAGAGCGAGAGACGAGGGCCGATGATCGGTTTTGATTGGAAAACTTCGGGAGAGGAAAATATTTTTCGGTACTTTTAGGGTTTGAGATATTGACCTATTTGGGATTTCTTTGGTTTTGGTATTCAGATGGTTTTAGTGCCATAGACATGCTTCTGATATTTGGTCTTGTTACTTGCTTACTTGTTATCCTAAACCCCAAAGCATTGATCCATTGATCACCCTTTTTATTACTTTTACACACTTTAACCTTTTCTATTGAACTTGAAACTTGTGAAGATCAGGAGACCAAGAAACAAAGCTCTCTTCTTCGTATTGAACGCGCCTCATGCGCGCTCAGTCACCCCTCCCCCACCATGGCAACCACCAAGCGATCCAGGAAACCATCCATCAAACTGTCGGAATTTTACCAGTCCACCAGCCGAACACCCATCAAACAGCCAGCCTCTCCACCCTCCCCCAAACCTCCGAGCCCCTACGAACCCATCCATGAGGAAATCATCAAAACCAACAACCATAGGCTCTCCAAAGACCTTTGCAACACAGCTCCCACCTTAACCTCTAGCTCCCTCTTCCCCCCACTAACCTCACCTTCGGGTAAACCTGCAGACCTTGCATCTTCCTCTATCAACCCACCCTCGCAATCCCCTCCTCCTGAAGCTATGCATGATACCTCGACTGGTGCTGCAACTATTATCGGTGTTAATGCTATTCCTCAGTCCACTCTGGATGATGGCTCCTCCACTAACCCTGAGGTCCCTTCCATCCCTCCTATCGGCTCTCCAACTCCCACTGGACCGGACGCACCCGTTTTCTCTTTGTCGGCTGGCGTCTCTAATCCCCAGGCTGACGGTTCATCTCCTAAAGCAGTTAAGAATCTGCATGCTGACTTTTCCCCTTCTCATCCAGCCACCGTTCTGTCAAGCCCTAGAACCTCAAGAGACACCTACAAAAACATACTCATTAATAGTGTCTCGTGGAACCACGTTTCCCTGACATTCTCCCCTGGACATGAAGACGGCACTATTCATTTTACCGAGGAGGATGTCTCTAACAACCTCTCCAAGTGGAACCTATCCCTTGTTGGGTTTCCTTTGGGCTCCCCTTGCGCTTTCAAACGAATGACTGAGTTCACCTCCCTTTTACGGTCCAAGGTCTCTCACCCTAAAGTGCTTAGGCATGAAAATGGAATTTTCGTTTTCTAATTCTCTTCTGAGGAGGACCTAAACGTTATACTTCATGGAAGCCCATGGATTATCAACGGTGCCACCTCCCTCTTACTGAAGCGCTGGAAGCATGGAATGGCGCTTGACTACTCAAGTTTAGACTCCATTCCGATCTTGGCCACCCTTCATGATCTGGACTACAGGTTCTGGTCCCCCCGCATGTTGGGGAAGATTGGATTAGCCATTGGTGTTCCTATCCTTACTGATGCATGCTCTGCTTACCAGGACAGACTCGGATTTGCGAAAATTCTTGTCGAGGTTGTAGCCTCAAAACCTCTCCTCCGTGAATCTCACTCGTTGGGCCGGATGGATTTCCTATCCTGCAAAAGATCACCTACGACTGGGTTCCCGAACACTGCCCAGCGTGCCTCCTCTTTGGGCACAGATGTCGTAATACCAAAACTCTTTCTAGCCAACCAAACAACCCACCTTCCATGCGGCTACGACCCCTCCCTCCTTGCACTCGGAACCCCTTCTACCTACCCTTCATGAGTCCCTACGTCTGCATGCTACTGCTGCAATCAACCCTCATTCTAACCGTCTGCATGCTATTGTTGCTTAAAATCCCCTAACAGACCTATTTCTAACCAGGGTCAAAACCAAAACAGCCCCCAGCCTTCCACCAAGCCCTTGATTCTATCGGAATCTTTTGAAATCAATCCTCGTCCTAACTCTACCCCATCTGATCCGACTCCACCCGAAAACTCACCACCTAATACCACTGAAAATCTAAACCTTAACCAGCCCATCCCTCCTTCACAGATCAATCCTGAATGTTCTGTCAATACCCTTGATGAACTTATTCAAACCCAGGCCCCCCAACATGCAAGCATCAAGGATAATTGCATCAACACCACAAGTTCCAAATGAACCTAAACCTCTGTGCATGGAATGTTCGGGGACTAAACCACCCCAACAAGCATAAGGCGGTACGTGAGTTGGTTAAGAACCACAATCTTGATATCATTGCTCTCATTGAAACTAGGCTAAATGAGGACAAAATGAAGAAGCTTCACTCCCTTATCCCAAACTGGAACCATACTTCAAACTTCTCCACCGAATTCAAATGTCGGATTTGGCTTTGGTGGAACCCCCTTACCACCAACATCACAACTATTCTCTCTAACAACCAAATCATCCACACCAAAATATCCCTGCCAACCCCATCTACGTCCTTTGAGTGCTCCTTCATATACGCTCACAATGACCGTATTGATAGAAGCCCTTTGTGGGATAATATCGCTACCATAAATCTCCTTAACACAAACAACCCATGGGTCCTGCTTGGCGATTTCAACACCACTCTTTCACTTGATGAAAAACTCTCCATCAATTCCACCCCCATTGCTCAACCTGGTTCTGAACTTTCAGATTGCTTTTCTTCTTCCTCCCTATCGGATCTCTCTTTCACTGGGTGTAAGCTTACATGGAATAACAAAAGGCTGGACGATCGTATCTGGTGAAAACTCGATCGTATCGTCGTCAACAACGCTTGGACCGGTCGTTTCCCAAGTCTGCCGCTTTCTTCACCAACCCTGGCATTTCTGACCGCTCTCCTGGTATTCTCACACTGGATGATCCGCCTCGCCACTCAAAGCGGCAGTTCAGATTCAATAATACGTGGGCTAAGCATGAGCAGTTCTAAAACCTCACTTCTCAAGCCTGGTCAACCCCCACCCCCACTCCTCCACATAGCCAACATACCCCTCTCATGTCCAACCTCACGGCTAGACTCAAAGAGCTCAAACACAATCTGAAGAAATTCCCAAACGAATCACTGGAGACCCTCCACACCTCTATTGAGGGCCTTAAGTGCTCTCTTGCCTCCATCCAATCCAGGCTTCAATCTTCTCCTCTGGACCGTGCCCTCATGGAGCTTGAAAGGTCCGCTTCGTATAGCCTTCACTCCAAGATGGATTGCTTGCGTTACATGCTTGCCCAACTCTCCAAGGCTGCGTGGTTTAAGCATGGGGACCAGTATAGTGGCTACTTCTTCAAGTCCATCTCCACAAAAAAAGCCGCCAACACGATCAAGTCCATCCACGATCCCCAAAATCTCGCCGATGGGCCCACCAACGATCCCAACAAAATCTCTTCCATCCTTTCAAATCATTTCTCCTCAATCTTAAATCCCCTCACCCCGACTAACCCTCAAAACTGTTTTCCTGATTGCCCTTTGCCTTGTCTATCGCCTGATGACGTTGCTATTTTGTGTAACAACATCTCCCAGGATGATGTAAAGAATGCTCTATTTAGCACGAAGGATTACAAAGCTCCGGGCCCTGATGGGTTTAACGCATTCTTCTTCAAGTCTTCCTGGAACATCACCGGAATTTCCTTCACAAATGCTATCCTTGAGTTCTTTCATACTGGCTACTTGAGCCCCCATGTCAATCATACTGCCATAACCCTGATCGCAAAAAATATAAACCCTTCCCTACCCTCTAACTACCGGCCTATTGCCTGCTGCAACACCACGTATAAGGTCATTGCCAAGATCATTGCGTCAAAGCTCAACTCTATTTTACCTTCAGTTATTGGGAGATACCAGGGCGCATTTGTTAAGGGAAGATCGATCAAACATAACATTCTTCTCTGTCAGGAGCTCTTCAAGAGGTACAACCTCAGTCACTGCTCTCCCAGAAGTGCCATCAAAGTTGACATCTCTAAAGCTTTTGATACGATCGATCACCGTTTCATCTTTAATGCTTTACGTAGGATGGGTTTTCCACTCAAATTCATCAAGCTCATCGACGCTTGCATCTCTCACCCACACTACTCTATCAATATCAATGGCTCTCTCCATGGGTACTTCAAGGGCTCTAGGGGCTTGAGGCAGGGATGACCCCTCTCACCACCACTCTTTACCATAGCTATGGAAGTCCTCTCATCGATGATCACTGTCAACACCACCTCACCTGATTTCAACCCTCACCCAAAGTGCTCCCAACCCCGTATCACCCACCTTTGTTTTGCTGACGATTTGCTTCTGTTTTGCAGGGGTGACCTTTCTTCAGTAAACATTTTGATGAACACATTGAATCACTTCGGTAGATACTCTGGACTTAATCTCAACATGTCCAAGTCCTCCATTCTCCTTGGAGGGCTATCCCCTCCTGAGGAGATTGCTATCTCTACTGCTTCCGACCTTCGACGTGAATCCCTCCCATTTACCTACCTTGGTATTCTCATCGGAAGTAAACGTCTATGTGGTGCTGCATACCTTCCCCTCGTTACCAAGATTACTAAGCGCATTAACTTCTGGAGTGCACGGAACCTCTCCTATGCCGGTCGGAAACAAGTAATTGCTTCCATCCTCATGGCTCTCCATCAATACTGGTGCTCTGTCATTCCAATCCCTCAATCTGTCATTGCAAAAATCACTAGCCTTCTTCGGTCCTTCCTCTGGTCTGGCAAAGACGCCAGCCCTCGCTCTCTTGTCGCCTGGGACACCGTCTGTTCCCCCATAAATGAGGGTGGTTTGGGCTTCAAAGAGCTCCTCTCCTGGAACAAAGCATGCCTTATAAAGATCTTCTACGACATCATCATTGATCTTGGATCCCCCCATCCCAACATCTGGTTTGATTGGGTCCGCAAAAACATTCTCAAAGGGACCTCCATTTGGCTCATCAGACCCAAGCCTCACTTCAGCCACGGATGGAACTCAATACTAAAAATTAGAGATCAAGTTCTTGCCAGATTGAATGGTACCCAGTTCATCTCTATTGTTACCAACCCTCAAGGTACATTCTCTACTGTTGCCGCCTATTACTTCCTACGGAACCAACCCTCACCAAACCCGCCCTTCAATCTCGGCATCATCTGGAAGGGACTAAACGTACCTAAATGTTCCTTCATCGCCTGGATTGCTTGTCACAAGCGACTGCCAACCCTTACCAAATTACACGTCTAGAACCTCGTCCAGGATGTAACCTGCCCTCTTTGCGGGTTACAGCCTGAAGATGAGGAACATCTCCTCAACCATTGTACCTACTCATCACTTGCCTTCGACCTCGTTGCTCACTGGACCAGGCTCCCCACTCCCCATCCATATGGACACTGTATTTGGTCCTGGCTCAGCAACCAAAAACCCTTGCAGCAGGACCTCATCTCCCACATCCGCATTTCCTCTATCACCAGCCTCATATACTGCATTTGGAGTACCAGGAACGAGATCATCTACAACAATCATATCACCCATGCTACTGTTTGTGCTCACAATGCAAATAGACTCACCAAGAATTTTGCCTCACATAACTGGAATGATAGATCTCCAAGTTCTCTTACTTGGGCTAACATTCTAGGGATAAATCTTATGTAACTATTCTCACTGCTCCTACCTCTCATGCTTGCTCTATGGAACTGCTTCTGTCCAAGAGAACCTCTATGTACATTCTGGTTACCATTAATACAATTATTTCAAAAAAAAAAAGAAACTTGTGAAGATATACATAGTCCTTTGGAATCTCGACTAACTTTGACAAGATCGTATACTTACATAATATATGATTTTTAAGTATTCACCCACTCCACCTCACCGAGTGATCCTTCAAAAATAATTGACGAAGAGGCCGTCACAAAGAATATATTTTTTTTATCAACCGGTTGCGAAAGAGCATCGTTTCTCTTTTATATTTATTGTAATTGTTTTCGGACAAAAAAAATTTTAAACAATTAAAATGAACGCATCAAGTATAGGCCATATTAAGCCACCTTTAATTGGTAGAATAGTATTAAAACAAAGTAATATGAAAATTTAAGTTATTGAATTATTGAATTAAAAAAGTGATTCCTACTAAATTAAATAAAACATAATAATTATTAGTTTAATTATTTGAAATATGTGATACTTTCTCTAATAGCCTACATTGAAAATCGAAAGGAACACTTAATTTAATGAAATGTTGACATTGTAATCGTGTAAACTTAGAGGTAATATTAATTAAAACAATAAGTTGAAAGCAATTTAATACTCTAAAGTCTACGAACCCATGAATATACTAATTTATACAAATTATTTCATTATCTAGATTGCAACAACTAAAATGAAATATTTTATAAATAGATTAAGCCAAAATCTTGATTTTGAGTTTTATATGAATAATGGTGAACATGGCCGTAATAACTTCCCACGTTGCTTTCAACCCATAATTTGCAATAATTGTTATGTTATTCTTTTCTATTTTCAGGAAATACTTTGGTCTTGTCAAATGTTCTACTTTCTCTTTTTGGAGTTTTGCCAAAATTCTGTCAGGCAAAGATTAAATTGTTATAATATATTCAATTTAGTTTCAACGTGCATGGAAATGAACCTTAAATGATGTCCTATTTATGGTTATAACTGACGGTTGGAAGACTCTGAGTACTAGTGAGTAGTGAATAATGCAAATTTAATAACTTTCTTAGTTCACTAGGCAAATACAAATAGTATTAGGGCTGTAATATGACACAAGCTACTCGGGCTCGGCTCGAGCTCGGCTTGTCAAAAGCTTGACTCAAGTTCGTTCGTTTTCTAAACGAGACGAATACGAACACATTTTAAAGTTCGTATAAAAATTAGGCTCGGCTCGGGCTCGGCTCGTTCGGTAAAGCTCGGCTCGTTTGGCTAAAATAATACTATATATAGGAACATTATTTTAGCCGAGCTACTCGGTCTCGGCTCGTCAAAAGCTCGGCTCGAGCTCGTTCACTATCTAAACGAGCCATGCTTGAGCACGTTTTAAAGATTGTATAATTTTTAGGCTCGGCTCGTTCGGCTCGTATTACACCCCTAAATAGTATATATTGGAGAAGCAACTTGAACGGCTAAAATCAGTATCAGAAATGATAGAAAAGGAGTAAGGATGGCTTCCTGAATATTCTTGCGATTGAATTTGAAAATTAGACACTCAACCAAAAAATAAAACTTAACATGAAAAATCTTAAGAAACGGTATCCCAACTAAACCAAAACTTAACGAAAGAAGAATCGCAGTTCCAAAAAACTGCGATTTTCGTAATCATCAAATCGAGGATATTGAACATCTTCTTATTGATTGTCCCTATGACAAAAATATAATCACAAATTTTGACTTAAATATCTTCACCAATCTCAATACCATTGACACGGAAAAAAAAAGACTTCACGAACTCTTGCTGAAAATAAAAAACAAGATCGGGCTTTCTAATCTTTCCCGACTTGCAACCATATGATGGAGTAGTTGGTTCTTCACAAATAAAATCATATTTAACAATGATCAATCGGGTCTGATCATAACATCCCAAATTTCATTAAAAACCTAGTTCAGAAATTGGAAAAATCATAAAGACCGAGGATGATGACTACAATTTTAAACATATTCAAAAGAACAACTTACTCAACACAAGAAAGAAAAATAATATTAAATGGGATAAACCAAAACCTAGGGTCCACAAACTCAACTTTGATGCATCAAAACTCGATTCGGGAATAACCTCCATTGGTTTTATTATACGAAATCATTACGGTGATGTTTATTAGCTTGAACGCTAAGAAAAATAACTTTAATTCGGTAGTTAAAGAAGAAGTTTTTGCGTTGAAAGCTGGACTAAAAGAAGTAATAAGACTAAATATAAAAAAGATCGAAATTGAGGGTGATAACCTTTGTGTTATCAAGGCACTCCAAGGACTTTGGATTTGTCCCTGGGAGATCGAGATGTTCATATCTGAGTCCATACTAGATATTCGCTTCTTTGAGGAAGTCCAGGTCAGGTATGTGTTCAGAGAAATCAACTGTGTTGTTGACCGATTGACCCATTTAGAAATTTCGAACCCCAACACACCCTTTTCTGACGACCCCGAACTTAGTGTTCTCAACCGCAAGGATATTTTAGGATGTACTACCTCTAAAAGGTAGTTCTCTCCTAACCGCTTTCCATTTTCAAAAAAAATAGTATATAGATATTAATTAGTAATCACTAAAAAAAATATATTTACTATTTAAATATGCTATATAATATTGTATTTTGTTAACAAACAATTTTCAAAATGATTTTTTGTCAAATCTCCTATATATATTTTTTAAAATGACCATTTTAAGTAAATAATTTAGAAAAATATAGAATTAGTTGTCCTAATATAGGACTAGTATCATGCTAAGAACCTCATTTATAGGATGGAGTGAGAATCAATAAGAGATATTTGATCTAAATAAATTGCATTTGTCACATGGTTTGTGCGTGGTTATTAGGTTGCACGATCGTGTATCTCTAGTTGTTCATTTACATCACTTTGTTTTTCATTCATTTAGACAAAAAAATCAAAGAACAAATCGTAAATCAATAGGTCTCATTGAAATCATGTAGGGTATACTCGCACATTCCCAAGAAAACGGCGGAGATTGGGAAGCCCGACAACTACATGATAAATATTGTGTTTCAAATCGACATATCGACACTACGAGGAAGGCTATGACTTTGTAAGTTCATGTGCAAGTTGGGCTTGCGACACCATTCCTCTTCTTCGTCAATTTGCAAGTAGTGTTTTTGAGTTAGAGGGAATGTTGGATTTTGCTCTTTTGTGTGATACAAAGTGGCATATCGACATCTTGTTTCTAAAACTAGGGATTTTAGCATTTTAATTTCTTTTTTTTTATTGAAAGTACATTCATTTTTAAAAGGCTATAATGACTTTTTAAATTATATATTATCAAACCCACTTTGAAAATGACACCAACTTTATATAATAGTTTTAAATGTTAAATAAATAAAAGAAAACATATTACAGATATTAAGATAGGCATATTAACAAGTTTAAAAAATAAATAACTCAAAAAACTCATATTATACTAATTTAATAACGACATTAGTTAATACAATTTTTAAATATAATCAAATATAATTAAGGAATTTAGATTTAGAAAGAAATTGGTCTACTAGGCTCTTTTTGGTTTTTGTTAAATATACTATTCTCCATATTTTTTTACCACTTTCATTTAATGGTAGGTAAAACTAATTAACCCTTCTATTTACAAAAAATATTTGTTATTTGTTATTTAAGTGTAAGTTTTAATTTTTAAAAACAGAATTTGTTTTGTTATTTACTTTCATTAATTTTTTTCTTTTTATATTTTCTTTATTTTTTTATTTTCTGGAATGAAGAATTTTTCACATACCGGAATTTTTACATACCGGAATTTCCAATACCGGAATTTCGCATACCGGAATTTTACATAGGAGAATTTTGCATACCGGAATTTTTACATACCCGAATTTTCACATACCGGAATTTTCACATACCGGAATTTCCAATACCGGAATTTCACATACCGGAATTTCACATACCAGAATTTCACATACCGGAGCTTCACATACCGGAAGTTCACATACCGGAAGTTATCATACCGGAAGTTATCACATCATACCGGAAGTTATCACATCATACCGACGTTATCATATCATACCAGAAGTTATCATACCGGAAGTTATCATACCAAAATTTATTTTTTATTTTCTTTTATTTTTTTGTCTTTTTTATTTTCTTTATTTATTTTTTTTTGAAATGCATACCGGAGTTTCACATACCGGAGTTTCACATACCGGAAGTTCACATACCGGAGCTTCACATACCGGAGCTTCACATGCCGGAAGTTATCATACCGGAAGTTATCATATCATACCGGAAGTTATGATACCGGAATTTATCATACCCGAAGTTATCATATTATACCGGAAGTTATCATATCGGAAGTTATCATACCGGAAGTTATTATACTGGAAGTTATCATACCGGAAGTTATACCAAACAAACTGAGTTTATGTCATGGTTTAGAATTAAGAATTACATACGGGAGAATTATATTCCGGAGAATTACATACCGGAAGTTATAAAAATGGTATGAGCAAAAACGCAACATTTAGGTATCAACCTTGAAGCAACAAAAATGTATCTAAAAATGGTATAACCTTCTTCTTTGCCCAGAGACGATCAAGACCACTGTCAGCATCACCGTGAGTGAGTAAAGGTTGAAAATTCACCAGTGTAAAGATCATTCGCATCCAGTATGAACTTCCGGTATAAAAAAATTTCCGTATGAACTTCCGGTATGAAATATTTCATTATGAACATCCGGTATGAACTTCCGGTATGAATGGTATGAACTTCGGGTATAAAAAATTTCGGTATGAACTTCCGGTATGAAAAACTTCGTTATGAACTTCCGGTATGAACTGTCGGTATGAGCTTCCGGTATGAACTTTTGGTATGAACTTCCGGTATAAAAAAATTTTGGTATGAACTTCCGGTATGAACTTCTGGTATGAACGGTATGAACTTTTTGTATGAACTTTCGGTATGAATGTTCGCTCCAAAAGGTGTGTGCAAGCTTTAATATTTATAACCAAAGAAGTATGCTTGAACAATATGCGAACCCGCAGTGTACGGATCAATTGTAATAAAAGCAAAAATTTCAGGGGTCGAATACAAGGACAATGGTGAAACAAAGCACGAAATCAGGTAGTCAAATATTGCAAATAACTACAATTAAAGCAATCAAAGATGATATAAAGTCAGATAAAGGGATTGCGGATTCTAGGGATTAAAGCATCTAGTTGTGGTTCTGACTCAAGATCTTAAAGGATAACGCGGACAAAGCTGATGTTTGCAAAGGGAAGGTGTTTCTAAGGTGGGAATAGATCACCGGGTAAGTCTCACTACTCACTATCCCAAACCAAAGCTCCTATTACCGGGTAAGTTTGAAGGTACTAAGGAAAGGAACTATAATCTCAAACCAACACACCACCCAAGGGAATAGAATCAACCTTTACCGGGTAAGTCTCAAGCTAACTCACAAAGATGGTATGAAGGCACACTCAAACAACAATAAAGGATAAACCTTTATTACCTACACTCATGATCTTGGGTAAACAAATAAAGGAATCACCGGGTAAGTCCTAGGCTTGCATTGAACCAGGAAAGATATAATAAGGATAGGATTTGGCAAACTTAAATTCTTAACTCATATAAGGTTCAGGAAAGGTTCACCTTGTTCAGTTATATTCCACCCCGGCCGAGATGTTCAATGACTGAGCCAGATGTTCAACGGTTAAGATAAAGATTCGAGCTTTCAGGGTCCCGCTGGGATTAAGATCATTCTATCATCGTCTTTCCCACAACTTTCAGCCAATCACCCTAGAATCGCATAAGAAACTTAGCCAACAATCATCATGATAACAATAATCAAATTTATTAGAAATGAATCAATATTCGAAAAAGAAAACCTTAAGAAAAAGGTCTCAATAACTAAATCAAACAATCAACAAACAAGCTTTCCTCAATCACAAATCAGCAAGACAACAAACCAAAAAAAATCTAAGAAAGTCTTACAAACTCCTTCAAAAGCCAACTCCAACTATGATTTCTTCCTTCCTTGAACTTCAATCCTCAACTTCAACTCTTCCTTCAAACTCCAGAAAATCCTTCAATTGCTGGATGCTCTCAGCATGTGATCCGTAGATTTCAGGATCCGAAGATGGCTGAATTGTGGAAAATTCAACCCTTTATATAGGAGAATTATCTTCCAAAGATAAAATATCTTAAAAAGATAATTTCCTAGAAAATATATCCATATCTCTCAAAATAAATCACCAGATATAATATCTTATTTCCAGAAATCCATCCAAAAATATAAGATATCCTCCTTCCAAAAATAAAAGATCTCACCCAAAAATAAAGATCTCGCCGGCGACAGGGTGTTCGCCTCGGTCGGGACGCTCCTCAAGATCACCTCGGTTGAGGTGGTACTGTAGCTGACCGAGGTGAATCTCAACTGAATGTAGAATCTCTCGAATCTGGTCCAAAGTCAATCCTCTAAATCATTTCCATGCTTCCTGAGATCTTCTTAAAGCTCCAGAATGTAGCTCCAATGACTCCTAAGCTTCCTTAGCTCCATTTCGATCGAAAACGTGCCATTTTACCTACAATTACAACGAAACTAGGAGTAGACCTGGATTCCTACAAAGGTAGACAAAACAACAATATAATCAAAGAATGTACATCCATACATGCACATTTATGAAGATAAAACGTCTAAACTAGCCCCAAAATATAGAATATAATACATGCTATCAAAATACCCCATACTTGTCCCTTGCTTGTCCCCAAGCAAGTTCCAAATCTTAGATACAAGATAGAATGGATTCTAAGTCAGAAAAGATCAATCAAAAGCATTTCAAAAAAATTTGGTGGTGTGCTCCACTTATAGATCACCCTAAGAGAATGCTTCATGGCAAATAAAATCAAGACATGATCAAAACATTTTATGAATATAAGAAAGTTGTTCATCTTTGCATAAAATCATAGAATGCAAAATAAATCATAATTATCGAAATTAATTATGTATAATCCAGTTTAAACCACCAAGTCAATCAACAAGCTCAAGGTCTCAAGGGCTTCCCAAAAGAAGTCAAGAAACGCGTCAAGGTGGGATGTATATAGGGTATGTGGTGCTAAAATCCGGGAAAAGGATCTTACTTCACGTTCTTTGAATCTCAACATCTTCCACCAATAAGCTTTGCTTATTTTACTTTCTTTACTTTTTGGGATGCATGGAAAGAGGTGCACAATAACCGAAGCCTAGTAGATCATCAATCATCAATTTCTAGAGATGCCTCAAACCCTTGATGCACATTCCATGACCCGTTAGAAATATTGCTCAATTTGACTTTGGCAAGACACAAACACCTGGCTATGTGAATGGTGCCGAGTTACTCATCATCATGATTGACTTCCCAAAACCTAATTGTTTCTTTCTAACACTTTCAGCCAACATCTCAACTTTCACTTTCACTTGCTTTTCTTTGCTTGCTTGCTTCCAAATTCCCGGATAGGTAAAGGGAGACAAATATGTATATAAGGGGCTAAAGCATGATCAAAAAGAAGAACAGAAGAGAATGAATTGTCTTAGTCATCCCAGGAAGAATGTGATAGAACTCATCATGTGGTGTCAACCTTCAAATCCAACATAATTTTGATAAAAACAAAGTATTAAACATGCTAAAACTTCAAACAAAGCATTTTGCAACTTAAACATATCATAAAACCTTTCGAGCATATAAAGATTTCAAAACCAATCTGCAAACAAAATCATCACTGAGGTCATATCCAGAGAAGAAACACAAAACATTTTGAAAACTCTCAGTTAAGAACCCACCTCGGTCGAGGTGTTCTGGCGTCATCCGAGGTGGTCAACCTCGATCGGCCATGAACATCCCGGTCGAGGTCATAAAAATTATTTTTCAAGTTTTTTTTAAACCAGTTTTCGACGTTTTTCTCAAACAAAAATCTGTATGTATGCATGTAATGACAGATAAACACATAGAGCCAAGTAAACAGAATAAATATCCGAGATTCATACAAGCATCGAAGCAGATAAGTCAAGTAATACATCCACAATACCCCATACTTGGGACACATTGTCCCAATGGGTCAAATATAAGTCATAAGAAATAAGTGCTCACCGGATATAGCTGAACTGCATAAAGAAGTAAGAAAAAACTCCCAGATAAGACCATCTCGGTTGGCGAAGAACATCTCGGTCGAGGCGTTTTGACAACATCTAAGATGTATCTCAGTCAAGCTCCGTTTTCTCAACTTTTCGAACATCAATCCTTCCATATAGCTCCTGAGTTGTAATTTCTTCTTAGAGGGTACTTGATTCCTGTCTAGGAGGACGCACAAACATGAAGCAAACTATCTAAACTAAACTAGAAAAAGAGAAAAGAAAGCAATACCTTGGGTTGCCTCCCAAAAAGCGCTTGGTTTAAGGTCGCTAGCTGGACCTATCTCCATGGAATTACTCAATGTACCTCGAATATCTTGGAGTGCTCATCACATCCGCAATAAAACTCTTCCAAAAAGGTTTTGGTTCCTAATTTCACCGGCAAATTGTAGGATCTTCCACGTACATGCTTCTATGGTTTGGTTCTCACCGGAATCCTACCAGTCTTCCAATTCTTCAATGGGACATAACTCAGTTTTTCATCCCATCCTTTCCTTGATCGAGAAAACAGCTTCTCGAGAATCCTAGTTACTTCCCCATCTCCAGCTTGAGTGACCCATACTTGAACAAATAACACTTTGTTGCCTTACCGGTGAAGTGCTTGTTAACTCCGCTCCTTTCAGTCCAACAAGTATCTTCTTTCAGCAAATTCAAGGGAGGTTTTATCTTGATCTTAGGAGGTTCTTTCGGAAAAGACCTCCAACTCTTTGGTGTATCCCTGAAGAAATCTAGAACTTTAAAGGGAGTAGGAGCAAGTACCTTATAAAGTTCTTCAAATATTGGGACAAGTTTCATGTAAGGGTGATAATACACACATGAAATCTTTCCCAACTCAGCTGGATTCTCTTCAACTTCGGCCGATCTTTCTTCAACCTCGGCCGATATTTATTAAACCTTGGCCGATCTTTCTTCAACATCGGCCCAAGTTTCAGCAGTTGCGTCGAGATCTTCCACTTCTTCTTGTTCTTCAAGAACTTCAGGAGAAACTTCCGGTTCGATTAGAGGAATGCTTGAAACTTATAGTACTTCCTTATGCACCCCTTTTGGCTTAACATAGGATAGGGAACTTTCTTTAAGCTCCTCCACCTTCTTCATCAATTTCTCCCATTTTGATTCAAGCGAATCTTTAAGAGGTTGCTCGTAAACCTTTTTAGGGACATTCAGCTCATCCATATCGCAAGCTCCTCCTCAATAGCCTCTTCTCTTTCTCTTTCACTGTAAAACCAAATGAAGGCGTAATTCTCTTCCAAATATTCATAATGGTCCGCCCTAACACTTTGTCTTGCTATCCAGACAGGATCAAATGCATGTTTATAGCGACTCGCAGCCATTGTAAATTCTGAAAACTACAAAACTCATAGAAAAAAGATCAAATGCAAAAGCAAAAGCTTCCAAGCTAGACAACCAAATACCGAACTCGGTCTTGACCAAGTCCACGGAAACGGCGCCAAAAACTTGTTCGCTCCAAAAGGTGTGTGCAAGCTTAATCTTTATAACCCAAGAAGTATGCTTGAACAATATGCGAACCCGCAGTGTACGGATCAATTGTAATAAAAGCAAGAATTCTAGGGGTCAAACACAGGGACAATGGTGAAACAAAGCACGGAATCAGGTAGTCAAATATTGCAAATAACTACAATTAAAGCAATCAAAGGTGATATAAAGTCACATAAAGGGAATGCGGATTCTAGGATTAAAGCATCTAGTTGTGGTTCCGACTCAAGATCTTAAAGGATAACGTGGACAAAGCTGAGGTTTGCAAAGGGAAGGTGTTTCTAAGGTGGGAATAGATCACCGGGTAAGTCTCACTACTCACTATCCCAAACCAAAGTTCCTATTACCAGGTAAGTCTCAAGGTACTAAGGAAAGGAACTATAATCTCAAACCAACACACCACCCAAGGGAATAGAATCAACCTTTACCGGGTAAGTCTCAGGCTAACTCACAAAGATGGGATGAAGGGACACTCAAACCCCAATAAAGGATAAACCTTTATTACCTACACTCATGATCTTGGGTAAACAAACAAAGGAATCACCGGGTAAGTCTCATCCTAGGCTTGCATTGAATCAGGAAAGGTATAATAAGAATAGGATTTGGCAAACTTAAACTCTTAAATCATATAAGGTTCAAGAAAGGTTCACCTTGTTCAGTTATATTCCACCCCGGCCAAGATGTTCAATGACTGAGCGAGATGTTCTACGGTTAAGATAAAGACTCGATCTTTCAGGGTCCTGTTGGGATTAAGATCATTCTATCATCGTCTTTCCCACAACTTTCAGCCAATCACCCTAGAATCGCATAAGAAACTTAGCCAAAAATCATCATGATAACAATAATCAAATTTATTAGAAAGGAATCAATATTCGAACAGGAAAACCTTAAGAAAATGGTCTCAATAACTGAATCAAACAATCAACAAACAAGCGTTCCTCAATCACAAATCAGCAAGACAACAAACCAAAAGAAATCTAAAAAAGTCTTACAAACTCCTTCAAAATCCAACTCCAACTATGATTCCTTCCTTCATTGAACTTCAATCCTCAACTTCAACTCTTCCTTCAAAACTCCAAAAAATCCTTCAATTGCTGGATGCTCTCAGCATGTGATCTGTAGATTTCAAGATCCGAAGATGGTTGAATTGTGGAAAATCCAACCCTTTATATAGGAGAATTATCTTCCAAAGATAAAATATCTTAAAAAGATAATTTTCTAGAAAATATATTCATATCTCTCAAAATAAATCAGCCAAATATAATATCTTCCTTCCAGAAATCCAGCTAGAAATATAAGATATCCTCCTTCCAAAAATAAAAGATCTCAGCCAAAAATAAAGATTTCGCCGGCGACAAGGTGTTCGTCTCGGTCGGGACGCTCCTCAAGATCACCTCGGTCGAGGTGGTACTGTAGCTGATCGAGGTGAATCTCAACTGAATGTAGAATCTCTCGAATCTGGTCCAAAGTCAATCCTCAAAATCATTTCCATGCTTCCTGAGATCTTCGTAAAGCTCCAAAATGTAGCTCCAATGACTCCTTAGCTTCCTTAGCCCTATTTCGATCCAAAATGTGCCATTTTACCTACAATTATAACGAAACTAGGTGTAGACCTCGATCTCCGCAAAGGTAGACAAAATAACAATATAATCAAAATATGTACATCCATACATGCAGATTTATGAAGATAAAACGTCTAAACTAGCCCCAAAAAATAGACTATAATACATGCTATCAATGAACTTTCGGTATGAACTTCCGGTATAAAAAATTTCTGTATGAACTTCCGGTATGAAAAACTTCGTTAAGAACTTCTGGTATAAAAAATTTTGGTATGAACTTCCGGTATGAAAATTTTCGTTATGAACTTCCGGTATGAACTTCCGGTATAAAAAATTTTGGTATGAACTTCCGGTATGAAAAACTTCGTTATGAACTTTCGGTATGAACTTTCGGTATGAACTTCCGGTATGAACTTCCTGTATGAACTTTCCGTATGAACTTTCGGTATGAACTTTCGGTATGAACTTCCGGTATAAAAAATTTCGGTATGAATTTCCGGTATGAAAAATTTCGTTATGAACTTTCGGTATGAACTTCCGGTATGAACTTTCGGTATGAACTTCCGGTATAAAAAATTTCGGTATGAATTCTGGTATGAAAAAGTTCGTTATGAACTTCCGGTATGAACTTCTAGTATAAAAAATTTCGGTATGAACTTCCGGTATGAACTTCAGATATGAACTTCCGGTATAAAAAATTTCGGTATGAACTTCCAGTATGAGAAATTTCGTTATGAACTTCCGGTATGTAGAATGTCCGGTATGTAAAATGTCCGGTATGTAAATGTCCGGTATGTTAAAGTCCGGTATGTAAATGTCCGTTATGAAAACAGAAAATAAAAAGGAAAATAAAATAAAATAAAATAAAAAACAAATACAGTAATTAAGATCAAAATTTAGATAACAAATATCAAATATTCTTTCTTTTTTAATAGAAGGGTTAATTAGTTTTACCTTACCATTAAATAAAAGTGGTAAAAAAAGTCATGGGGTATATTTACTAAATAGAAAACTAGAAAATTTCTAGCTAGTATACAATAAAATAAAAAAAGCCTACTTACCTAATTAGCCCAGAAATTTATAATGATCAAAAAATAAACAAAATAAAAGAACATTCGACACAAAATGCAACTAACTAATATTAGTAGTCTATTGCGTAGCACGGGTATGAACTCTAATAATAAAAAAAAGTAATGATTTTTGATAAGAACACGTTCAAAGTCTCAAGAGCAAGGACTACAAACTGTTAACCAACATATGACTTACATGGTTTTTCTGGTTTATTTCAACTCTAATTTTGTCGATCCTACTAAAACAAGATTAGTTGGACCCGATCGGTACCAAATGAAAATTTTCGGTATTATTTGAGAATATTTGGTTACATTTCATTAGATCTAATTATTTGAGTAAATGCTTTAGTATTAGAGGATATGTTGAACAACAAATCAAGTTTGTTCAGAGGATGATAGATTTATGGATATATGGTCTAAATTTGGGGGTCGAAGATCGAGTTCAAATATGAGATTTCTGCTGTATTTCTCCAAGAGTATCACTTGAACTTTTTTCGGCCGACACATTCCTTCAATTTTATTTTCTTCTTGTGTTTCTCTCGGATAGGTTTATTGTGTTTCATGTGTTCATGTTTTATTAGTTTTGGTATTTTGTTTGTTTCATAATGGGCCGTTGGCAGTGGCGGGAGGGGCAAAAAAAATTTAAATCTAAATTTAAGTAATATTTAGATTATTAAGTTAATATTAATATCTAAAATTAATAAATATTTCTACTCGAACTTATTAACAATAATTAGATTAATAACATAATTTGTAGTATTTCAATTAAAAGGAAAAAAAAACTTAGAATATTGTTCATGGGTTTTGAAACATTGGCATACTTATATGTCCCTCACTCTTTTGTCAACTGAGCAACTACAACTTGTTAACCCAATTAACTCCTAAAATAATATCTCTCAAGAGGGGCAGTGGTCCCTCCCATACCTCCCCTAGCTATGCCACTGGTCATTGGTCTATCATATTTTGTGACATTTCAATAAATTAGACTTGTCAAATACAACAATTTTCATTCTATTATCAAAAGAGAAAAGAGAGAGTGAATTCAACGGAAGCGGTACACATAAAACATCACAATGACACTAAAGGAGAGAAAAGTGCGACATTACATCTCAATGAGACCTTTTTTACAAATTCGGATTGTCCTTGAACCATATGGAAAAAAATATGGATATACATAGCCATTTCAATCTAAACGGACCAAACACAACCCCATTCGATATTAAACTAGAAGGCTTGAGATATACTTTTAGCCCGTAGACTAACCCGGTCCATATATGCATAGTTATATAAATATATAATTATTTTTTAATAATATTTTCTCTACAAACCATCGTGTTTTAGCCTAACTAGTCGTCACATCTCCAAATTCTATCCTTACAAACTCAATATGAAATTCAAAAACCCATTAGTGAAGTCCTCTTCTCCTCTCACTCCCTCAGTTTAGTACATGCTACAATCGACAAACCCTCTTGACTTTTGGTCGCAGAACTCTCATTTGTAATGTAAGGATATTTGAGCTGCAATTTCTTATTCGTCGAATTTTTTTTTTGTTTATTTATAAATCTTGACGTAAAATAGAATCATGTATATACGAGCCAACCTCGTCTGAATTTAGTTACAAGCGAGGTGTGAGTAGTGATGAGATCCGAGCAAGAGGGATGAAGTCAACACGTCCTAGTGTAAAACCAATTCATTTTGAAGCAATTGTTTTAAAGTTGACATTATTTTAATTCAATGACCTTTATGCAAGTACTATATGCATATAATATGTAAGTAGTTAATATTATCACATGAAAGGGTATGTACATCTAATTGACAACAAGACAAGAATCCTAAGCATTATCTACTAAACTAATGGATTAATTATTGTCATTGAACCCGGCATATGCTCACAATTATTACATTTTAAATACCCCATTAAGACATTAAAAAAGACCCCATAATTATAAAATTATCTAAATGGTTAAAAATAATATAATGCAATTGGGGCAAGTATAAAGTGGGTGATTTGATGCATTCGGATTTGGTGACCTAATATATGAGCACAATCAAGATAGGCTTTAGCTCCACCTTTCAAAGATTTTTTTTTTCTGTTTTTATTTATTTTCAATTTTTTTATTTATTTTCACTTGTTGTCCAAAGAGTGGTAATTTTTTGTTTTTTCTAATGCAGGTACTAAGAAAAAAAAACTCTTACTTTTTTTAGTGAAAATCTTAATGGATTAATTAATCAATTGAGACAAAAGTTACTATTTTCCTCACCTTAAATCAAGTCAGCCGTCATAACTATTTGTATTAGTTGTCAATTGTTACAATTATTTAAATTAGCTAAACATCTGAACTACGCATGTTATGATTCAGATTTCCCCGTACGTAGAATACTCTTAGCTCTTAGTAACCTAATCAATATAAAAAAAAAAAGATAAGACTCACAAACTCATTTGGTCTCTTTTAAAAACATCGTATCGTCAGCATTATTTTATCAACAACATTGAGATATTGTTGGCCCCAATGTTACTCGTCTTGTTCTTGATATTTTAAATGGCTCCCCTTTCCTGGATAATTTAAATCATACGTTCATATCTCTTATTCCTAAGATCTCCAACCCGTCCAAAATGAAGGACCTTCGTCCTATCAGCCCGTGTAATGTTTTATACAAGGTTATATCTAAGATGCTTACCATCCGTCTGAAGTCATGCTTGGATAAGGTGGTGTCGGAGAATCAAAGTGCCTTTGTTCCCGGCGACTCATTATGGATAATGCGCTTTCTACAGCTGAGATTTTCCACTATATGAAGAAACGGTGTAAGGGCAAAGCTGGTCATCTTGCTCTTAAACTCGACATGGCTAAGACGTATGATAGAGTGGAGTGGGATTTCCTTGAAGAATGTATGGGCAAGATGGGTTTCGATCGGAGATGGATTTCGCTAGTCATGCGGTGTGTCCGGAGTGTCTCATTTTCGGTTCGGATTGAAGGAGTACCGTCTATGACTTTTTTCCCATCCCGGGGATTGTGCTAAGGTGATCCACTCTCCCCGTACCTTTTTCTTTTCTGTGCTGATGCGTTATCTGGTCTCATTCGGTGTAGTGAGAAGAGCGGACGTTGGAAAGGCATCACAATTGCCCGGGGTGCACCTACGATTTCTCACCTATTTTTTGCAGATGATAGCATGTTTTTTGCCACAGCTTCTTGTATATAAAGCCAAGAAATTGTGAATATCCTTCGATGTTACGAAGCAGCATCTGGTCAACAAGTCAACTTTGGTAAATCTGAGTTATCATTTAGCAGTAATGTTGGTGAGGCCTTACGGGACGAGATCCAAGGAATTCTTGAGGTCGTTGAGGTGGATAAACATGACAAGTATCATGGTCTCCCTACTATGATTGGCCGGTCAAAGAAAACGGTATTTTCACAAGTGAAAGAGTGAGTATGGAAGAAGCTAAAGTCATGGAAAGGGCATCTTCTATCTAAGGCGGGGAAAGAAGTGTTGATAAAATCCGTTTTGCAGGCGATTCCTACGTATACCATGTCATGCTTTTTCCTTACATCGGACCTATGTAGAGAGATTGAGCATATGATATGCAAGTTTTGGTGGGGAGATACGGATCGCCGGTCTATTCATTGGATGAAGTAGATCCGCATTTGCCTCCCTAATAATGAGGCAAGGATGGGCTTCCAGGATCTTGAAGCTTTTAATACCGCACTCTTAGCACGCCAAGGTTGGCGCCTCATTCAAAAACTGGATTCTCTTTTAGCCCGTCTTCTCAAAGCAAGTTACTTCCCATCCACTTCCTTTTTGCAAGCCATGTTGGGGTATTAT
Source organism: Fagopyrum homotropicum (assembly GCA_033239125.1). NCBI lineage: Eukaryota > Viridiplantae > Streptophyta > Magnoliopsida > Caryophyllales > Polygonaceae > Fagopyrum > Fagopyrum homotropicum. Next base: position 139,297,674 of record BSWB01000002.1, read on the forward strand.
CTGATTTATCATGGAGGAGTATCATCCGGGGTCAAGAGGCTTTGAAGCATGGTGTTGTGTGGGTTGTTGGCAATGAGGCTGACATCTCGATTTTGGCGGATAATTGGATTCCACAACCTACTCTTTTCAGACCTATTCTGCCCCCTCAAGATCCAGGGCTTTTTACTCGGGTTATTGATCACATTGATTGGAGCCAGAATGCTTGGCGAGAGGAGGATGTTCGTAGACTTTTCTGTGATGATGATGCTGAGGAAATTTGAAGATACATTTGATTGACTCTTCTGTGTAGGACGAACTGATGTGGTATTATGAATGCAATGGTCAGTTTTCGGTCCGCTCCTGCTATTACCTTATTATGGCTTTCAGACGGGCACTGCGTGATGAAGGAGCTTCCAACATTTTATCCCACTCGAAGGGTTTCTGGCAACAACTTTGGAAGCTTGAGGTTCTGCCTTGGGTGAAGCAATTTTTGTGGCGAAGCGCTCGAGGAATCCTCCCGTGCAAGCAGAATCTTTTCACCCGGTGATGTTTTCCTAATCCTTGCTGCCAGATTTGTGGCGGAATTGAGACAACGGAGCATGTACTGTTCACCTGTGCTACAGCTCGACAGGTTTGGAAGTTCCTTCCGGCTTTTTCCGGGGTGATGAGTCAAGGAAAGTCCTTCATTGATACTCTTAGCTTGGTCTTGGATACTTTTGAGCAGGGAGAGCGAGAGACTTGGGTAGTGGTAGCGTTTGGTGTCTGGAGTGCTTGTTACTATTGGGTGTTCCAGGCTATTGAGCGGCCTGCACCTTTGCTGGTGGAAATGCAGCTTCAGCTTCTCCAGGACTTCCGTCTGGCTGCATCTTTGGTTAAATCGCCGAGTAGTGGTCCGGCCATCCCAAAAGCGAGATGGAAGAGGCCGCCATCGGGCTTTTTTAAGATCAACAATGACGTGTCCACCTCCAATGCAACCTGCGGGATTGGGGTGATTGCTCGTGATGAGGAGGGTACGGTTGTTTTTATGGGTGCGAAGTTGATTCAACATGGAACCGACCCAGCCACGGCTGAAGCGGAGGCGATTCTTTGGTCGGTTGAGTGTGCTATTGAACAAGAGTTTTCTCATGTCTTCAATGAGTCGGATTGCCTAGTAATTATCAACAATCTCCAATGGAAGAAAATTGATAGAGATTCTATTCTCCGACGTGCTTATACTCTTGAGGCGGTGCATTGGTCTTTTGTCAATCGCCACGAAAACCAGGCGGCTCACCATTTTGCACGGCTCAAACCATAAACTCCGTCCTTTTTCTTTGAATTTGTTTGTGTTCCTTTTAATTTGCATTCTATCTTGTTTGACGATTTGTTGGTTATTTAATGAATGTGTGGAGTTCTTATAAAAAAAAACATCGTATTGTAGAGTATACATGTGTAGGTAGATTTTTGTACATATATTTTATGATAAATTCAATAAAAAAATATAAAATAACAAACAATAAAAGTGAGTTTGGACTAAACTGGTATTATAGAAGAAAATACTTTAAAATCAATGACAAAAACCTAATAAAAATTTTAAAGGTCTATAAAATCTAATAATAGTCTAATCTTCTAGAAAATCTATACACTTAAGATTAAAAAAATATAATTTTTCTCAAACTTATAAAAAAAAAAACTCCTAAAAAAAGCTTTACTAATACGAGTTAAATAAATTAAAGTTTTGATGCAGAACTAGTAGACAACAGTTAAAAATATAATTAGAAACAATTTGGTTTACTAGGCTTTTTCTAGTTTTGTGTTTAGTAAATGTACCCTTTGAGAGGAGAGTGTGTAGAGTTTGAGAATAAATACAAAAGGTTAGGGTATATTTACTTAATTGAAACATTAAAAAGCCTAGTTACTACTATAGTTTTTCAAAAAGGCATAGTTACTAAAATTGCCCAAAATATTATGTATGTTCATACTTGCATAAACACAAGCAATAATGGAAATTTGACTCACCAAGGTGTATCGACTCTCAATACCAATTTTTTTGATCATCCCGAACTTTGAGTTTTCATCCGTAAGGATGTTTTAGAGTGGACTACTTCTAGGAGGTATACCAATTTAGCCACTTTTCGTTTTTAAAAAAAAATCGAAAATTTGAGTTCTTTTGATGTTGTATAAATTGGCTTTAAGTTTAAAATATGTAAGAAGTTGAAATTTTTGCTCAATAGTTATATATCTTTAAACTCAACTTTGCATAAATATTTGAAAGTTTATTAACAATAAAAGGGGGGAAACATTAGTATCAAAAAAAAAAAAGGGAGTAGAATAATCTGAATGGAATTTTGAGGATTCTTTGCGTGAGGGCAGCTTTGGATTCCATTCGCTTCTCAAGGTTTAAGAGATTCCTTTTAGGGTTTCGAAATTCACACTTTGATTCCCATTACTATCATTTATTTACAGCGTGGAAATTAATCCCATAATTTATTTAATTTAATTTATTGTATGTTTTGGATTCTTGACTCTGAAAAGTGAAAAGGCTTTGGACACCTCTCCGGCTTTTCTCTTTTCCTTTTTGGTGCTTTTGGTAACACTTTAACATTTGTTTACGTCCATATGTTTTATTTCATACTTTTTCCAAATAAATTTGTGCTCAATGTAGGACTACATATGTCCAACGTAACATGTTTGTTTAATCCTGGATATTCTAAGTGCCCGTTTGGTTGGAGCGGTGGAATGGAAACGGAATGAAATTGGATAAGGGTTAGGAATGGAAATGGAAATGATGAGATTACTTTCATGTGATAAAAGACCTTTAACCAAACGTATTTTTTGATTGATTCGAAATCATTCTGTTACCGGGAATGATTCCTAGAACTTCCAAACGGGCCCTTTACACTATCATTTGTGCACGACACGTGTACATTCACTAGGGCTGAGCAAGTTCGGTTCGGTTTAGGTTAACCGAACCGAACCGACAATTTGGTCCAGATCGAACCTAAAACGATAATTTAGGTTCGGTCTTCGGTCTGCGTTTTTTAGGGTTTCGGTTTCGGTCCGAAACCTACAAAACCGAATAAAAACTGAAAAACCAAAACAAATAACTGTTATATAATTGAAATTTTCATTTTATTTTTATTTTATCGAGATTTGTTAGTTTTATTTTTAGGTTCATTTCGGTCCAATACCTAAACCGAACCGAAACCGATATAATCAGTACGATTTTAGGTTCGCATAATTCAACTTTTTGGTTTTCGGTCCATGTATTTCGAAAATTCGGTTTTCAGTTCGGTTCGGTTCGGTTTTTGTCAGTTCGGTTCGGTTTTGGACCTATACTCAGCCCTAACATTCACAATGACAGTTATGCAATCACCCAACGTAGGTCTACACTATTTAGTACCAATGCTACCTTTGTCGATAAGTTGGGCAATGTTCTGCATCGATAAAAATAACATGGGAGTACAATATATAAGTTTTACGTATTATTTATTATATTGCCAATTAATTTTATGATGTAATCCATAGATTTATGTGTGGGCTTACCGGAGTCACCGCCATGTTGTTTGAACCCGTTAAATATAAGAAAAATATAATAACATGGTACCAAAGTATCGAGTTCTTTTCCAAAATTTTGGGAATTTGCTAAGAAAGAATTATGCGAACCCATGAAAAAAAAGAAATTTTGTTTGATACAAAGTTATAAAGAAATTAAGATACATGACCTGACACCAACGAGACGCGTATCGATCCTTATGCAAAGATTGATTTGATGAGTGATAAATCTATATGGGGTCGACTTGCTTATATGGTCGATGAGTGAGGTTGACCCGATGATGGTGGTGAATCGGTAGTTTGATAGATAGGACCGAATCCTATGAAATGACTTGAAACACGATAGGGAAACTGAGGCCCTAACACACAACCAAGAACGATCGTAGAACCCTTTCACTACAACCTTCGTCTATGGAACGTCGTCCAAAGAACACAAAAAGGAGACTTGTGAATGGCCTGAGAAGATATCACCTTGTATACATAAGCAAAATAACCCAAAACAATCCAAGCTATAGGGTGAACGAGACGTCACTCGCTCTCTATCTCCACGTCAGAAGAAACGTTTGGGTGAAATACAAAACAAATATTATACTCAAAATTGAACTGTGAATTACAAGGTCCAAAATTCTCTATTTATAGAGAATGTGGAGGTAGAAAAATTAGGTTTAAAACCATCTCTAACCGGCCCTAAAATAACCTAAAAGATTTAGAAGAAAGATGTGCTTAAAACTAGTTTAAAAGGTCCAATAATTTAAGCATAACCCAATAATTAAAGGAGTTAATTATGTGATGGAAAATAAGATCTAAAAAGGCCAATATTCGGCCACTTAAAATAACATATTTGACTCCTTGTGAATGCATGTGTTGGCCGGATCTTTCATGTGTACGTGCATGACCAAACAAGCCCTCTCTTCCACATGATCTTCCTCTTCTACGTGCATTTACATGATGGTTGAACAAGTCCTCTCTTCCATGTGATCTTCCTCTTATATGTACGTGCACATGTATGGGCAAGTTAGCTTTCATGCGTACATGATCTAAAACATTTATCATACATGCATGAACATAAGGATCTACATTGTTGAACCAACTCTTTCTCTTGATCACAATGTGATCAAGAGCTGTTCAGATCCGGGCAGCCCACCCGCAAAAGTGGGCAGGGTACGAACAACATGTTAAGCCCGATTGGGCCGCTAGGCCTAGGATGGATGTCCCACTGTCTCGGGTGCGGACAAGGTATTAGGCCCGGTCGGGCCTGTTCCGGAACAATATTAATTTAAATTATAAATATATAATATTAATGTGTTATTAGCTTATCCGTGAAATCCGTCTAGTAATCCCTAACCTTACCCTATGCTACGGCCGCTACCCATCCATGTTCTCTAATCTTTAACTTCTCTCTCGTTCAGTCATTCTCTCCCCGAGACCCCGGCCCGTCTAAAATTGAAGCAGCGCCGCACCCTCATCCCTGCCCTCGTCCAATCATCCCAGCCCTCGTCTAGTCTTCCCGGCATTCGTCTTCTCCCATTGTCCTCTTCGACATCTTCAATCGGTCTCCCTCTTCGACGTCTTCCTCAATCTTTCTACTCTTTTGGATCTGTCTTCCTCCGTCTTCTGGATCTATCTTCTCCACTGGGGCTCCATCTTCCTTCGTCTTTTGGTATGATTTCAGTCCTATACTATTTTTGTTTGGATTTGTAGCATTTGTTTCTACTCTTCTGATTGTGGCTTGACCCTGTGACCTAGTCTGAACTTGAACAACACCGGATCCTCGACACCGGGCTCCCTCTTCCTCTGTATTTTCACTCTTTTGCATATTTCTAAACAAACTAAACAATTAAAAAAAAACGGGTACCGGACGGGCCAGTCGGCCAAACGGGTATGACGGTCACTACGGGCCCGCCAGCCAGGTTCGGCCCGGGTCCGATTAAAAGGGATTTTTTTTAGATAATACCCAACTAGAGCCCGGATATGAACAGGTCTAGACGATACACATATCGTATTTATGGGTCATACTAGTCAACTAATGCAAACAATTATATCAGAATATAAAAATACATGCGTATAATATTTTAATTTAAAATTAAATCTTTATATGGAATTAATCAATATTAATGACTAAAATAAAAATATCACAATAACTATAAAGACAATTATTAGAGGATAATCAAATATTACGCGTGTGTATGTGTGTGTGTGAGTAAAGGAGTCCAACACAAATAATTTATATATTATTCTTGTAACTCTCTTTTTCTCGAATCCTCTTAGTTAATTTATATGATTAACTTCTTAGTTATGTAACATCCCAAGTTCTAGGAACTCAAAGCGTTATAGGCTAGGACCTTACATGGGTCCCGACCCTCAAAGTAATAACAATAACATCAGATCTTACAACAACACACAAATAAATAAAAACCAAAACTTATATAAAATCCAAAGGTTTAAGAAAAGGGAAAAACAAAAGACTCGCAACCTAGTTCAACAACAAACTGAAAGAACGATAACAAAAATTATAAACCCGATCCCGTCCTATAATGTACGGGAACCCCGGTTGACCACACCATCCGGATCACTCAATGACATCTCTAACCTGCAGAGCATCTACAACATCGGTATAAACCGTAGCTAACATTCTAGATATCAGAAATACAATAAAGACACAAACACATATAAGAAAGTAAACACGTAGCATGCTCTCACATAACCGGTTATTATCATTCATTACGTTAATGCCTTTACTAATTCAACTTATGTTGTCACACGAGAATCAGCGTGATGTCGCCTTTGTCCCCTTTCACCAACAGGAATAGAGGGGATGCATCCTCCCGTTACCTGTTGGACTGGTCGCAAGAACACCTCCTACTTTCTCCATTTTGAGTTGGACAAGCGGTCACTGCCCAGTTATAATACACTTGGGCCAATTAAGGTAGAAGGTCATCCTAGTCCGGTTTTCCATTATAACAATAAACAACACAAACAACCAATACGGTCAAACCAATATATGGAACGCACCTAAGTAAGTCCAAATGACTTACCTCACTCGAAGGTAACACAAGGGTCAACTACTTCCCAGTTTCCTGAAGGAAAGAATGAATGTTTGCTCAGGCAAGACATAACGAATCAAAAACGAACCGAAAGCTAGAAGTTTAAAACTTCTAGTCTCCATGATCTCTAAGAGATCTCCAATAAGCTAGGGACACAATTCCTAGTCTCACAGGTTCCTCAATGAACAACACCAACAACACAACTCAAGGAAATGAACGAGGAAACAAGGAAGAAAACAACTCACCAAAGACAGGAGTCACTGCAGGAAAACCGCGGGGGTGGCAGATAGAGGTGCGGGGGCGGGACGATCCAGGTGCGGGGGAAATTTGCGACATACGTTGCGTCTTCTCTTTTTTGACAACGGTAACACAACAAGGGGTCAAAGGCTCGACTTCTCCAATCCACACACACGTCACCACTCAACAAAGGATCATGTTCTGTAAAGAATCATAAGGAAAAACCGCATCTTTGCTCAAGGTTGAAGAAAACATAAGCAAGAAGAGGAAAAAGTAAGAGACGGCGGGAATTAATAGGGAACAGTTGGAAGAAGAACAAGGACGGTCATATTAGGGTTAGAAGATAGAAGGAATACGGGCCAAAAGCCCATAGATAGAACAAGATAGGAAAAAGAAAAATATAGAACAACTCTTAAATGAAGTGGGTCTAGCCGCACCTACGGCTGGGCCGCGCCGTGACCACGGCAACAAAGTTGAGCCGCACATGCGGCTCCCCTTCACCGCGGGGTCGGGGAAGGCAAAAGGGGACATTACATCAGATCCCCTAAAAATAAGTTTCGTCCCGAAACTTCACACAATACCAACACAGCGACGTAGCAGAAACACTGATCAAAACACATATTCTCAATCGGGATACAAAACGCACAACGTCACACAAGCATATATACAACTCCGCAAAAGGAAACTGAAACTCAACGTTTATGCTATATGTATATCTAGCTCAACATAAAACTCTAGATAGTTCTTCCGGATACTATCTTTTGACTTCCAAGTCGCCTCATCTGCTCCTCGCATTGACCACTGAATCTTCATCATCGGTATGTCCTTCGATCGCAAGCATCTCGCACTACGCTCTAAGATTTCTACCGGGTGCTCGATGAATGTATGGTCTGGCTCGACCACTAAATCCTCATGACTGACGATGTGTCTCGAGTCTGGTATGTACTCTTTTAACTGAGACACATGGAATACTGGTGAACACCCTCTAGTCTCGGTGGCAAGGCAAGTTTGTATGCTGCTTCTCTAACTCACTCAAGGATCTCAAAGGGTCCAACATATCTAGGACTCACCTTCCCCTTGACGCCGAAATGTCTAACACCTTGTGTCGGGGATACTCTAAACCATACCTGAGCTTTAACTCTGAACTCTAGAGGTCTGCGCCTCTTATTAGCGTAAGACTTCTAACGACTTTGTGCTACAAGCATCTGTGCTCAGATCAACGCCACTCTAGCCATATCCTCTTGTATCTTCTCAGGTGCTATACCACTAGCACTACTCGGCTCATCCCAACATAGTGGTGTACGACATCTTTGTCCGTATAAAGCCTCGTAAGGAGCCATCCTGATCGATGCGTACCAACTGTTGTTGTACAAAAACTCCACCAAGGGAAGATGATGTGGCTACACCTTTCCCGAGTCTAGCACACAGGCTCTCAACATATCCTTTAGAGTCTCATTAGTCTATGGATGATAAGCGGTCGTGAATTACAAACTTGTACCTAGGGCGGCATGCTGTCATAACCTCGAAGTGAACCTTCCTTCTCTGTCAAAGACTATAGTCCTAGGTACTCCATGAAGTCGCTCTATCTGTCTGATGAACTCCTTTACTAATCAAATTACCGGCCATGTCTCGTCTCCTTGATAGGAATTAAAAGTGAGGTCTTCGTTAATCAATATACTATAACCCATATGGAATCAAAACTCCGACTCGGTCTCAAACCGGTGACAAAATCCATCGAGATGTCCTCGTACTTCCACTGGGGAACGGGAAGTGGGTGTAGCTCTCCTCTTGGTCGGTGATGCTTGATCTTGACTTGTTGACAGGTCGTACACTGAGCTACATATCTCATCACGTTTGGCTTTATACTTCCCCACCAAAAAGAGCGTCTGACATCCTGATACATCTTACTCGTACCGGGATGTATTGAGTAAGGTGTAGCGTGAGCCTCTTGTAAGATTTGTTGTCTCAGCTCTCGATCTGAGGGTACACATACGCGCTCTTGGCGTCTCAAAACTCCATCGGCACCAACTGCAAACTGTGGCACCTCTCCTCGAGACATCTTGTCACGGATCTATGCCAAAGCCGGGGAAACTCTCCTGCTTTTGTCGGATTTCTACCAACAGATCAAGTAACATTTCCAAGGTGGACAGGTGGCTGTCGGAATCTAGAAGTGGATATTCATCTCTAGCCATGCTAAGTCTTGCTGAAACTGAGGCCGAGCTGTCATCAGGGCGATCGCCATCTCCCAGGGAGTCTTCCTAATGAGGGCATAACTACCACATTCGCCTTTCCCAAGTGGTATAAGATCTGTAGATCAAAGTCCTTGATCAACTCCAACCATCTCCTCTAATAGTTATTCAACTCCCTTTGAGTGAAAATGTACTTTAGACTCTTATGGTCTGTGAAAATCTAACACATAGCTCCGTACAGATAATGACTCGAAATCTTCAAAGCATGAACAACAACAGCTAACTCGAGATCGTGGGTAAGGCAATTCTCCTTGTACGTTTGCAGATGTCTAGACGTGTACACTATGACCTTAACCCTCTGCATCAGAACACATCTCAAGCCTAGCTTGGATGCATCGTTGAAAACCACAAATCCTCAATCCCCTCTGGTTGGGCCAAGATAGGAGCGGAAGTCAACCTCCTCTTCAACTCCTCAAAATTCTACAGGCACGGCTCGGACCACACGAATCTCGTAGACTTCCTCAACAAGGAAGTAAGTGGTCGGGCGATAATTAAAAATCCCTCAAAATATCTGTGGTAGTATCCAGCCAATCCGAGAAAACTGTGCACTTCCTTAACGTTCCTAGGAGGCGGTCAAGATGCTACATACTCAATTTTTGCCAAATCTACCTTGATCCCTTCGGCGGAAACAATGTGACCAAGAAAGGCCATCTCGGACATCCAGAATTCGCACTTAAAGAGCTTGATGTAAAGCTCTCTATCCTGCAGGACTTGGAGTACAATCCTCAAGTGTCTTGCGTGCTCCTCTCTGCTACGAGAGTATACCAGAATATCATCGATGAAGACCACCACGAACTGGTATAGGAAGTCGATGAAGATGATGTTTATCAACTCCATGAACATGGCGGGCGCGTTTGTGAGCCCGAAAGGCATCACTACTAACTCGTGGTGACCGTATATGGTCAGAAATGCCGTCTTGGATATGTACTTCTCTCTCACCCTTAGCTAGTGATATCCGGATCTCAAATCGATCCGTGAAAACACTGAAGCTCCGTGCAGCTGGTCCAAAAGATCGCCGATACGGGGTAATAGGTACTTATTCTTGATTTTCACCTTATTAAGCTCTCGGTAGTCAATACATAACCTCATCGACCCGTCTTTCGTCTTTACGAAGAGTACTGGTGCGCCCCAAAGAGATACGCTAGGACGGATGAAGCCTTTTTACAACTAAATCCTCAAGCTGCTTCTTCAGCTCAAGCATCTTAATAAGTGCCATACGGTAAGGAGCCTTCGAGATCGGTCTCGTCCCGGGCTCTAGCTCAATGCCAAAATCTACACTCCGTTGTGGAGGCAAACTTGATGGCTCTCCGAAAACGTTGAAAAACTCGCTCGCTACCGGAATATTCTCCAAAGCTGGACTCGTACTATCCTTCATGGCATAGCACCAAAAAGCCTCGCAACCTTGACTGATAAGTCTCGGAGCTCGGACTGCGCTGATGATTGTACCGGAAAATCTCTACATGGCCTGACTCCGTAGTCACCATCAATGTCCTCTTGTTGATGTCCAAAACTGCATGATGTCGATCCATCAAATTCATGCCCAAAATAACCTCTTCATGTACTAAGTACATGACGAAGAAGTCAATTGGCCAATCGCGACCTCCTAATCTAATAGGGCAATCGCGAACCTATCGTGTAGCCCTAATCTTACCCCCATCGGGTAATCCTACAAAGAAAGGTCTCCCCTCCACGGTAACTAAGGCCAATTTATCTACAGATGTATCAGATATAAAAGAACGTGTAGCACTGGTATCGAAAAATACTCTGACAAGAAAATCATTAATATGAACGATACCTAGTGTCGCTGGAGCTTCCGGCTCCACTACACTCCTCAGCTCATAAACTCTCGCTGAAGCATCTCTGGTATTTGCCGTACCACCAACTCATCTTGTACCTCTCCCGTGCCCATGAGCGGAACCCTGAGGAGTGGTATAACCAAGAGTTCTCTATTGATGTTGAGACTGATATTGAGGCCTCTACCCACCTCTTGTAATGCTAGTAGGTGAAGAACCCTGATGTGATAACGCCTTGCCCTAAGGTAAAATGCAGCTCTATGTCCGGGCTTGCCGCAAGAAAAGCAAGTTATTGTCGTCTTCTTACAATTAGCTCTCATATGTCCGACACCTCCGCAATTATAACACTGCCATCCTTTGTCGGAACTCTGTATAGACTGTTGGAAAACAAAGCGTCTGACTACGCCCGAATGCCGATGCTCCAGCTTCAGCATTGGCTGGTCTAGTCCTCTGTTTCTTCTCAAGACCTTTTGCCTGAGAAGATCTCCTCTGACCCGGTCGGTCCCTCTCGTAAGTACATGCTCTATCCTGATAGTCCATCAAGGATTCATAACGGAAACCAACAAGATAAGAGCAAGTAGACTCCATCAACCTCCGAGAGAAAAGGTACACATGTTGATCCTCGGATGGTGTAGATGGACCTAGTAATGACAACTCCTCCTGGAACCTGTTGACAATCTCAACAATAGGAATATCCTCAAATCCAACCTCAAGGAAATCCTGTAGTCGATCCCTCCTCATAGCTGTAGGGCAATAGTGATCCCTGATCATAGTCTTCATCTCCTCATAACTCATGACCTTACAGCGGATGGTCCTCCATTAGTAATGAGCCTGATCTCAACGACCCTTTGGACAACGGATTGCCTCCATAGCAGAATCCACATGACCTAGCCAAAGCTTTACCTCCAATCCCGTCTTTCCTTCAAAAGGAGGAACTTTCAGCTGGTTAAAAGACTTCTACCAACAGTCGGGTCTCGGCTCTCTCGTCTCATCCTGTACTCTAGCAACCTCAACAGCTCTAGCAGGAGCAATAACCACCTACATCAATCTTTGTGAATCCTCAGCTGATCCTGCGCGGTGCGGGGGCAGGTCCTCCGGTTCGGATAGCCTCCTCGACTCTCTAGACATAGTCGCGGTATGCGAATACTCCGATGGACACTCGACCAGACTCGTTCGACTGTGATCTTTGTGCTCCGGACCTAGCAGCAGCCCCGTTCTCGGGAACAACACTCTCAGCAACTTCCTCGGCGAACGCCTCAACAATGAGCGGACCAACAACAGGGGCTTGGCCCCGACCTCTATCTAGTGGAGGTCTTCCTACATGTCCTCTTCCGCAGACTACAGGTGGAAGCAGTGGTTGGCCCCTTCCTTGCCCTATAGCAGATGTAGCTCTAGTATGCGTCATCTACTATAAGGATAGATATATATAGATATATAAGGCCATACTATCAACTACTACAAAAATCCAAGAAAAGCACATAATAGACCAACATTAAAAAAGAAACTAAGCTGTACTGATCCGCAGAGGTAGTGGTTGTCGTCCGTACATCTATCCTTGAACGATAAGTTTAAAACAAAACCCCCTTTTAAAAATGTAGACCCCTTGCGGGTTTTGTTTATGTATCTATTCGACATTTAGAAGATTTCGAGTGTCATTATGGTAAACCTAGACCTCTGATACCATATGTTAACACCCCAAATTCTAGGAACTCGAAGCATTACGGGCTAGGACCTCACAATGGGTCCCGACCCTTAGAGTAACAACAACGACATCGGATCTTGCAACAAGGCACAAATAAATGAAAATCAAAACTTATATAAAATCCAAAGGTTTAACAAAAGGGAAAAGCAAAAGACTCGCATCCGAGTTCAACAACAAACTGAAGAACGATAGCAAAAATATAAACCCGATCCCGTCCTATAATGTACGGGAACCCCGGTTGACCACACCATCCGGATCACTCAACAACATCTTTAACATGTAGAGCATCTACAACATCGGTATAAACCGTAGCTAACATTCTAGATATCGGAAAGACAATAAAGACACAAACACATATAAGAAAGTAAACACATAGCATGCTCTCACACAACCGTTTATTATCTTTCATTACGTTAATCCCTTTACTAATTCAACTTATCTTGTCACACGAGAATCACCGTGATCTCACCTCTATCCCCTTTCACTAACAGGAATAGAAGTGATGCACCCCTCCATTACCTGATGGACTGGTCGCAAGAGCACCTCCCAGTTTCCCATTTTGAACTGGACAAGTGGTCACCGCCCGGTTATAATACACTTGACCAATTAAGGTATAAGGTCATCGTAGTCCGGTTTTCCATTATAACAATAAACAACACACACAACCAATACGGTCAAACCAATATAAGCATGTTCATGGGTCACGGGTCACCCGTGACCCGGCGGGTACGGGTTCCCCCGGGTCGCGGGTACGGGTAAGGGTCATGAGATCCTTACCCGTCGACCCGGCGGGTCGACCCGGGTAACGGTCACATTAAAAAAAAAAAATTTTCCCAATGGCTAGATAGCCGTTGGGTAGCCGTTGTAACGGCTAGTTTATAAAAAAAAATTAAAAAACAATAAACTATAATAAATCTAGCCAAAAACATTTCTATAAATACCCCAAACCCAATTCATTTCATCTCACATCAATTCTCATTCAATCATTTATTCACTCTCACAATCTCTCCATAATTTCCAACTCTTACATTCAATTACTCTCCTAATCTCATATTCTCATTCTCTTATTTTGTTACTCTTACTACTACATTCTATTATTAAAAAAAAAATTGTCTAGCCGAGGAAGATATTCCGTTAGCGGTGCCGGTCCTTCATCCGGCGGAGGTGTTAGCCGAGGACGTCATTCGGTTAGCGGTCCTCCAACCGGTTCGGATTTAAGGTGGAGCTTATTAAGTGGAGATCACGAGATCCTCGAGGAGGAGGATATCAACATGGAATCACCTCCTTTCCCCAATACCCAAGGATCCGAGACCCAATTTTCGGAGGAGCCGGAGGAGGAGCCGCTGTTGAACAACACTCAACTAACGGCGGCGGTCTTCCGATTTTTGTTTACAAAAGGTGCTCCCGATGCCAACGGAGTTTGCTATGCCAAATGCAATTTTTGTTGGCACAATACAAGCACAAAAAGGGAGAAGGCTACGGGAACTACAAGAGGCATATTCGGAACAAGCATCCCGAAAAAATGGGATTGACACGAGGGCAAACACAACTTACCGGGTACGCATCCACCTCTAACCAACCTCCTTCTCTATTTACATATGATCATTCTTCTTCTATGGATGCTGTTTCGGAAATGTTAGCCGTAGATTCTTTGGCATTTAGTTTTGCACAAAATGTTGATTTTAATGATTGGATGCAAAATCATGCTCAACCCGCATATAAACCGATTTCTCGCCAAACCGCTAAAAGAAAAATGATGCATAAATATAGAATTCGTAAAGAAGAATTGATTAAATATTTTATGGAAAACGGTGATATTCAAGTTTCTATTTGTAGTGATATTTAGACCGACGGTTTTCAAAAAAATTCATATATGGGTATTACTTGTCATTTTGTTGATAAATTTTGGATTTTAAACAAAAGAGTTTTAGTATAACGAGTTTTTAACGAACAACACACCGCCCAAAACATTGCCCGTTTGATTGCAAATGTTTTGGAAGAATATAGATTACTTTCATGAGTTTTTTCAATCGGTTTTGACAACGCCTCCGCTAATACGACTTCCATTAGAGATTTAACCAACTATTGTAAGCCGACGATTGGAGGTAAACTTTTTCACATTAGGTGTGACGCTCATATTTTAAACTTGTGTGTTCAAGAAGGCTTAGCATACGTTGGAGATTTAATACAACCTATTTGAAAAATTCTTAATGAACTTTGGTCTAAAAAAAGTATACGTACTAAATGGTATGCATATTGTAAACAAAATAACCTTTATCCTAAAAAATTTCCAAAAGATGTTTGTACAATATGGAACTCTACTTACAAACTGATTTCCGAATCATATGAATATTGAGATCTTTTAAGTGGTTTTGCCGCACAACATATTGACGGTGATTTTGTTTTCGGTGAATCTTGGGTTTTAGCAAGAGATGTAATGGAGGTTTTTAAATATTTTTATGATGCTACTAACACTTTTAGTTATGTTTATACACCAACTTCAAACATATTTTGTTATGTAGCAATTAATATTGCATTTGCACTTCAAAAAGTCTTTTAATTGATAATATTTCACAAGCTATTTATACAATGCGAACTAAATGGTTAGATTATTATACAACTATTCCCGATGTTTTTCTTGTTGCATTTGTGTTAGATCCTAGACGTAAAATGGATGGTTTAAAACAATTTTTAGAAAGTTATCATGAATTTTTAGATTTACAACAAAATTCTCATTGTCATGTTTCTACCATAATTGCTAGAGTTAGAAAATTATTTGATGAATTATGGTTCAATATCGTGTTTCTGATCAAGGTCAATCTTCTGAACCCCCTCCTCGTCCTTCATCTTCAACTTCATCTAAATTTAAATCAATTACTAGAGATTTGTTTGGCCCGAAAAGGGCAAAAACCACGTCGAGTTCCCATTCGGAACTCGACGAATATCTAACCATTTCTTTTGAGTTTTCCAATGATGAAGAAGAAGAGGATTTCAACATATTAGAATGGTAGAGCCGACCGGAGAGAATGAGGTTCCCTATCCTCTCAAGGATCGCGCACAAATTCTCGTCGTTCCCGCCTTAACGGTAGCGGTTGAGGAAACCTTTAGCCGGAGTGGAAAGGTGCTTGATCTGACGAGATCAAACATGTTGCCCGAGACGTTGGAGGTACGAGTCCTACTAGCCGATTGGAGGAAAGCGGAAATGCGAACACAAAAAAAACCTCTCGGCGGAGGAAGGCGACGAAGATGACGACGAGCGACAACAAACTCCATCGGATGTATCGGCGGCAGAGTCCGAAGACTAAGGTAAGGGCCAATCGGGAATATATGCAAAGGTAAGAGAACTACGTGGGCCTTGATTCCTCCTCCCCGAGAGGATACGTAGGTAACCAGGATTCTGGTTCAAACCCAATTCTTCCTTTTTTTTTTATTTAAGTTCAAGCACAATAACAATTCTCCTCTCTTTATTTTTTTTAGTTTAAGTCCAATTATTTCTATTTTTTTTAAAGTTGAGGTGGCCAACCCGTCGACCCGCCGGGTCTGACCCGTGACCCGGAGGGTTGGCCAATTATACGGGTCCGGGTCACCCTTCCCGGACCCTTGACCCGGCGGGTCGGACCCATCGACTCGGCGGGTCCGACCCGTGGACATGCCTAAACCAATATACTGAACGCGGCTAAGTAAGTTCGAGGGACTTACCTCATTCGAAGGTAACACAAGGGTCAGCTACTTCTTATTTTCCCAAAGGAAAGAATGAATGCCTGCTCAGACAAGGCATAACGAATCAGAAACGAACCGAAAGCTAGAAGTCTACAACTTCTAGTCTTCATGATCTCTAAGTGATCTCCAACAAGTTAGGGACACGATTCCTAGTCTCACAGGTTCCTCAAGGAACAACACCAACAACACAACTCAAGGAAAGGAACGAGGAAACAAGGAAGGAAGCAACTCACCAAAGACGGGAGTTGTTCGCTCCAAAGGGTGTACGTAAAAGTCTTAAATTTATAACCAAGAATAAAAGCATAGCGAACCCGCAGTGTACGGATCAATCGTAGTAATAGCAAATATTCCAGGGTCGAACACAGGAATTTTGTGAAATTCAAAGCAGAATAAGCAATCTAACAAGGATAGATGCAACTATTGATAAAAAAGACAAAGACTTTGTGTAAAGATTGGGGGAAAATGGATTATAAGGATCAAGATATTCAATTGTGGTTTTCGATTCAAGACTTCTAAAGATTTTATGGATAGATTTGGGGCTGCTAAGGTATGTATTCTAAGACGGTATGATGTACGGTGAAGTCTCCACCACCCATGTCCAAACCCAAAAACTCTAAATAAAGGATGTTGAGTCTCGATAAGATAGAGGATATAAGGGAAGGATAATATTCTCAAAACTAAACACAAAACCCAAGGGAATCAGGTTAACTCACAAAGGTAAAGGTTTTGGCACACTCAACCTTAATAGAGGGGTTTGAATCCTCTATTACCTAGAACTTGTAATCATTGGCAACCAAGGACGGGAATCACCGGGTAAGTCTCTTCCCACACTCAGATATAGGTTAGAAATGTTCAACAAGGCTAGTGTTTAAGCAATCTTTAACCAAAGATTTAGGATAAAGAAATATATGTACGACAGATGGAAAATCGGGTTGTTCGTCAAAGGAGATCGGTCGATCCTAGCCAAGAACACTCCGATTTTTGCCTTCTGCGATGGTTAAACTCAACTCTCAGGGTTCAATCTGTTAATGAAGATTATTCTATCATCATCTCAACCGGTATCATCAGCCCATCACCCTAGAATCACAAGGGTTTTAGCCAAGAGTACACATTATCAAAATCAAAAGAGATATTTAATTAAGAAAGTAAAGAACTCGAGAAAAATTTGAATCTTGAATAAAACCAAACCAAGAATGTATGAGCAATGTTTCAATCCTTCAAAACTAAGAAAAACTCAAAATCAAACTCCAAAACGAGTTCACAATGACAAAATATAGAATAAAACTCACAAACTCTCCAAGAACTCTCTTCTTGGACTTGAACTCCAAAACTTCCTTCAGATCTTCAACTCTGAATGCTCTTCTCAATGCTCTTGATTGTATGCTGAGTGGTATTAGATGATTCTGAAGGTGGTGAGACGTACTCCTTTCATAGGGTATGGGATGTGATCTTATGGTTACAATCCTACATCCAATCGGATTATATAAGATAAAAATCGGATGATCTATGAAGGAGATGGACCGATCTTAATATATATTGACCCGATTTTTTCTTCTGATCTTGTGATATCTTTTAGTTCCGACTTCTATCTTCTCTTGTGATCTTGTCTCATATCTTCTTCTATCTTTTAGCTCCTTTATTGATCCTTAATGATGTCATGCTCCACAATGCTCCATTTTCAAACCAATTCACCACCTTTTACCTATAATTTCATAAATAAACGTGTGTAGACCTCTATTCTTGAAATATATATGTATATGGACTAAAGGTCATACAGTTTTCATCAAATGTATGTAAAACTGAGGTGATAAACTCGTATAATAAATGAATATTATGGTATATAATTCATGTCATTAGGAGTTGTAACACCCCGGATTCTCGGAACCCGGGATATTACTGGTTAGGACCTCACAATGGGTCCCGACCTCAGTTTGACAACAATATTACTAGGATCTTGCAACAAGACACAAATAAGAAAAACCGAAATTTATAAAAATGTATTTGTAAAAGGATGAATGCAACAAAGTATAACAGCCTATCGTACTTAAACAACGGAAAAGACTAACGTCTCAACAAAAGGGAAAGACAACAAGGCAACAACCCAAACCCCCACTCTTAAGAGTACGGAGACCCGGCTGACCACTACTTCCGGATCACTCAGCTGCTGTTCTAACCTGCAGTAACTCTAAAAACACAACCAAACAACCATTAGCTAGTTATCTAAACATTAGGAGAATAATAATAGCACACACACACATAAAATAATAAACACTCATCATGCTTTCAAACAATCCATTTATTATCTTCATTTAAGTCATTCACTCTAATGATACTTATTTTGTGACACGAGGGATTCCCAAACCTCGCCTCCGCCCCCGTGTACCCATCAGGAGTGGATCCGATGCATCTCACCGTGTACCTGTATGGTCTGGGTATAGAGAACCTCCCAGTCTCCTGGCAGAGCTGGGCAGTGATGTCACGACCCGTTATACATACACTTGGGCCTTAACACATAATAACAACGGTCGTCCTAACAAGTTGTTATTATAAACACACATCGCACACACCACCATCATCACCCAACTAATATCCAGAAACCAGCTAGGTAAGTCGCATGGACTTACCTGGGTCAAAACTCAAATCCCGTTGTCTCGACTCGGCCCGTAGCCGTAGAAACTCAACGCCTGTTACAAGGCAAGTGGATCAAAATCACATCCAGATGTCCAACCTCATGCGAAGGAATTACGGAAAAAGCTCTCTTACAGTAAAAGACCATTTTACCCTTAGTGCCGAAAATTCTCAAAGTCTATCATTTAGTTCTAACATTTTCTTTTAGAACCTATGTCCATAATCTATTTCTCATAGAAAAAGTTTGGTGAGGATTTAGTAAGGTTTTATAAGAGTTATCCAACATTCTTCATTTATACCATAGTCGTTAAAGCCTGATTTTGGGTTCATAAACGCCGCTTGGATAAGGTTATAAAAATTCCAAAATAAAAATCCTAGATGCTCCATGATATGCATGCTAAACATAAGGGTAAAGATCTCAAAACAAAACTCAACTATCACTCTCCCATAAATCTCACAAGTTGGAATAAAAGCTGAATTTTCCATACTTAGCCAATTTTCCTCTGCTGTAAAAACAGCCCAACTGTCCTACTTTGATTCCTTATAAGTTCTAATCCGACCGTTAACTTTCTCCCAAATTTTAACACAGTAATCTACATATATCAATCTACAATATATCAAAAATTCAACGGTGGATTCTCGATTTAAGTTATAGAAAATAGGCTCTAAAGTCAGCAGGTCGAAGCTCAAGGTAAGAGTGTGCAGAAGGTCTTAAGTTCGAGCCCCACCTCTAGCAATACTTCCTATTTAACAAAACCAGCAGGTCCTCATTTCGAAACTGGCGGGGTGCACTATTGAGGTTGTCCCAAAGCTTACAGAACACAGGTTCCCTCCCTTCAACTAAGCAATCTACATATCTATAGCAGGTTTCTTCCTCTCTACCTTAGCATGCTTGGAAAACAAAACAACAAGTAACAGGCTTACTTACCGGTGTGACTCTCGACTGGCTGCAAGGATTCGGAACCGGTTGGCCTGTACTCCCCCACGCTGCCCCGCTCTAGTGACTACTGCAACGCCTAGGGTCTTTGTCTTGTATCGATCGTCCTAACCGTTTATGTACTGCTGTTGTGTGAAGCATAGATCAGACCACTGCTGTGACTCGAGAATAGGGAGGAAGAGGAGAGATGGACAGAGGTACGTCTAAAGGCTAGCAGTAGCGGTCCTTCCTTTTCAGCAATGGGTCGTTTGGCCAAGGTCGTGGGAAACTGTACGGGTCTGCGGTTTCGCTTGGAAGGCTTGCTGGTGTCATCTCCGTGTGCAGAGAGCGGTCTTTCGGCGACGACAGAAAGGTGGGTAGAGAGGTATGCGAGAAGGCATAGCAGTAGCGACAGCAGGTCTTCTGGCTGCGGTGGCGAGTGGAGCTTCTGGTTCCCGGCGGTAGACGAACGAAGGCGGCTCGGCTTGCTGTCGACGCAGAAGGACGGTCTGGCGCAGAGGGAGGTTTGTGGCGGTTGTCGGTCAGACGTCTCCAGTCGCCGGCTCGGCTTGCTGTCGACGCAGAGAACTTGATCTAATGTTGAGACGTTGGTACGAGTTGAGGTTGCTGCCGGATTAGGTTTCATTAGATTAGGTTAAGAGGGAATTAGTGAAGGGTTAGGAGAGATAAAGATTGGGCCAGCTGAAAGCTTTTGGGCCAAAATTGGGCCTGCTCCTCAAATAGAAAAAAAAAGAGCTAAACCCGTAACTCGTTAATTATGTGCGGGAAATTATATAATACGGAATTAATTTCCATATTTTATAATTTATTATTATTCTTATTTTAAGTGTGTAATTTATTTCCAGTTAAGAGATTTCGTCATTTTATGTGAATTAATATCACATAAAATGATGGAACAACACTCGTTCTATTTTACTTTTAATTTATGTACTCATTTATTTAAGATTGACGTTTCGGAAATCGGTTAAATTCAGGTTTTTCGGAGTTTCAAAATTTCGGTTATTACAGGAGTCACTACAGGAAATCCGCGGGGCGGCAGACAAAGGCACGGGCGGAAGGGCTTGCAGCCGCGGGGGCAAGACGATCCAGGTGCGGGGACGGTTTTGCGATAGAGGTTGCGTCTTCTCTTTTGACAACAGTTACACAACAACGGTTCAAAGGCTCGACTTCTACAATTCACACACACGTCACCACTCTACAAAGGAGCACGCTCAACAGAGAATCACAAGGAAAGGCCGAAGCTTTGCTCGAGTTTGAAGAAAACGTAAGCAAGAAGAGGAAAAAGGAAGAGATGGCGGGAATTAATAGGGAACAGTTGGAAGAAGAACAAGGACGTCTAATTAGGGTTAGAAGATAGATGAAGACGGGCCAAAAGCCCATAGATAGAACAAGATAGGAAAAAGACGAAGATAGAACAACTCGTTTACGAGCTGGGCCTAGCTACACCTGCGGTTGGACCGTGCTGCGACCGCGGCTGTGAAGCTGAGCCGCACCTGCGGCTCCCCTTCACTTGGGGGGGGGGTGGTGAGGCAAAAACGGGGCGTTACAAGTTATATACTAATTCTAATTAATATAATTAACTTCTTAATCATATATAATTTTAATTTACAAATAAATGATAAAAAGTAAAAGATAAGTAACTTACCTTCTTATTTTGTAACTCTATTTTTCCTAAACTCCTCTTTCTTATTCATATAAATTACTCCTTAAGTATATATTATATTATTTCACAAATAAATAACAAGGAAACCATAATAATTAAGTTACATTCTTATTCGTGTAACACCTTTTCATAGTTAATCTAAATAATTAACTATTTGGTTATATATTTTTTATATTTTTTATTTCATACATTTATAATATTTCACTCAACTAAAATCTCAATTTTAGTGTTGCATAACAATCCATATATAAATCACTACCAATTTAAATCAATTAAGATCTGCATCAAAATTAAAACTATTTATTGTTTGCTCGTATCAATTTATGCAAGATCGTTCTAATACTAATTGAAGGATTATTAGATGCGTCAAGCGGAATTTCAAATCTTATCTAAACATCTAATCTAAGTATGTACAAGCATAATCGATAGAAAACAATAGTTTGTTCATAGGAAATACTTGTTGATGCGTAAGCCATGTCTATTCGGAGAGGAAAAAAAAAAAAAAAGGAAACTCCAATGTTTTGCTTCTCTACTTGGACTACACCCTCCCGACGTCAAGATCTCCTTTGTCTTTGACTGCTAGGACGAAGATCGAAAGGGGAGCAGTCAAACTTTTTCGTATGATGATTGTAATTGATTATTACAACACTAACATTTGAGTTTTTCTCTTGTGAGAGATAATGAGAGATTTTCTTAAGGAATTGGAGAGAGAAGAAGACTTCTTAGAGTTAGTCATATATTAGTAATTTAAAATTATATATTTAATCATTTGTAAATTCCTTTCACAAAGTAACCCCTTATGAGTAACTCCTTAATTAAACTCACCAATAAAATTTTTAAAAATTTATTTCACAAATAAAGTTATGCTATTATTATTAACATATGTTTAATTTACACTAATAACAAAAACCACCTTTATTTTGATCTAGTTAACCAACATAAGTGTGTGACTGCATAAGACCCGCTTATAATAGACATGAGTTTAATTGTTTAATCTCATTAATCATAATTGGATTCCAGCAAAACACTACTACCTCTAAAATAACGGATTTATATATCTTTGTTAATTGTGATATTCCAAGTTTAGTTATTGCATATTAAATTAAAAATACACAATTCATTCAGACTAACCATGAAGTCAACCATAATCCATCTTTCCATTTTAACAGTATTTACCTAGACTCTTTGCACGAACCATCCTAATTTTTTTTAACCCCAAGTACCATATAACAGTTTGTCCCAAGCCAAGAAATTCAAACCATTAAAATGTACTAATGACATGAATTATGACTTATTTTTAGACATGTATTTATGTTGATTTTCCCTTTATTTTGCATGCATAAACATGAATCCATAGCTTTTGAGCTCATATATGCATACTTTACTTGAAAAGATGTCTACATGGATTCCTGTTGCATTTATAGGTAATTTGGCGAATTATGAAGTAAAATTACACATTTAAAAATCAGATCATAAATGACATAATGGAGCAATAAAAGGAAGCTAAGAACATGTACTGGAGTGGACTCTGATACCACGGAGCGGACTCTGATACCAGCGGCTCAGTTTCTTTTTCGGCCAAAAAACTTAGGGTTTATCTTTAAGCTGCAGTTTATCGGCTAGGGTTTATCTTTAAGTTGCGATTATCTTTAAGTCTCATGCTTGTAAAACCCTAAATTTATCTCTATAAATATCCTATAACCCTCAACATTGAAAGAACCTCCAACAAAGAGGCAAAACGCCCATAGAAGAAGTCAGAAACCCTACAATTCAAGCATTATACTCAGGAAGGAGAGGAGAAGCATCATCAATAACAACCACATTCAAGATTCAAGAAAGATAGTGAACATTTTTTAAATTACTTAAGTTTTTAGATTCTTTTACTTTTAGAACACAAGATCGGATCTTTTATTATTGCTTTCATTCAGATTTTGGATATTGAAGAACCTTTGTTTAGTTTCTTGTTTTTATTTTAGTTTCTTTGGTTTCTTGGTTTTCTTTATTTTATATTTCAATCTTGATTTGATATTGTGTGTTATTGGCTAAAACCCTTGCGATTCTAGGGTGATTGGTTGAAGATTGTGGTTTAGATGATGAAAGATTGAACCTTCATGTTTAGATTGGACCTTGAGAGTTGGATTTACCTTCGCAAGAGCAAAAATTGATATGTTCTTGGTGAAAAATCGACCGATTTTTATTCAAGAACTGCCCGAGTTTACTTCTATTGTGCCTTTGTAACACCCCAAATCCGATGGACTCGAGATGCTACGGGCTAGGACCTCTCACAATGGGTCCTGACCCTTAGCCTAACAACAATTTCACCGGACCTTCCAACACGGCACAAACAAAAGGCAAATTGAAAGAGTTTTAATGCATGATGAATATCTGAAATACAATAGAAAAACATAACTCCAACAGAGTTCTCAAAACCAACAGCATGACAACGTCTTAAGAGAACAATAAAAGATAAATTGATCCTGTCGTATAATGTACGGAACCCCGGCTGCTCACTACCGCCGGATCACACGACCGCCTCCCTAACCTGCAAGGCATCTACAAAGCGGTATAATACCGTTAGCTAACATTCTATGCATTAGAATAAAGATAAATGCACATAAACACATAACGAACACATACAACATGGAAACACTAAAGTCCGTATATTATCTTTATTTACGTTATTCCTTACTAACCTGGAAGGAATGGTACTAATGCATCTGACTGTCTATTTGCCTAGGCTAGTCGCAAAGAAACTCCTAGCTCTCGCAAGAGCTAGACAGTGATGTCATCACCCGTTATCATACACTTAGGCCAATTATTATATATATATAGGTTGTCTTATTTCGGTTTTATTGTTTAACATAACTAACACACACCACCAATACATAATATGCTAATACGAAGAAGCCACCTAAGTAAGTCCGTGGGCTTACCATTCCCAAAGCAAAACCCGATCGAAGCTCTCTCAACTTTCCGTGGGAAGGCACACAACACCTGTTCAAGACAAGACACACGAATCAACATCACTCTAGCCAACTAGAAGTCCTTAGACTTCTAGTGCTCACAATCCTTACAAGATCATAGATGCATAAGATAGCTCAACACTCTCAGTTCACTGCCTTATAGGATCCCAACATGAACACTCTCGCATACGAACCATTCCTCTCAAAGATCTAAGCGATCTTGTCAAAATGCCACCACCGACACACTCACAACTCTCACAAGATAAACTTAAGGTCAAGCCACTACTTGGCATTCACAAATATTCTAGGTCCATCCTAGGCATGATACGAACATGGATCAACCTCACAATGAAGGAAGGAAAGAAGAAGAAGGGAGAAGAAGAGCCTATTGTTGAAGAAACTCAGCCGCGGAAACAAAAGGCGCGACTGCGTGCTGAACGTCACCGCCCCCGCAAAACTATTCATCCGCCCCCGCGGCTCCTGGAAATCTTGGCATTGCCCCCATGTTACTGTTCATCTAACCCCGCGTCTCTTGGCAATCTTGGCGCCGCCCTGCGGCTGCAGTCCAGAAATATCGACTCTTCGGTTCTTTGATGTGCAACAACCTTCCTAATGCCTCTTTTGATGTTGTGCATGTCTCTTAGCTTCCACCACAAGATCCTATCCCTCCTCCACGGTCTAAGCATGACATCAACACAAGCAAGAACAAGAAAAGCTTCTTTTGGGTGAATCCATGGATTTTTACCATTCAAGGTTACAAGAAGAAAGAAGAGAGAAGAAGGGAAGAAGAGAAGGAAGGAACTTACTCTGGAGCACGTCTCTGTAGTCCGAATCTTTGTGTGACAGTCTCAAGAGAAGAGAAAAGATAAGGTGGAGGATGAAGGTGAAGGATATGAGGAAGAAGGAGGGAGAGAAGAGAAGTAACGTAAAAATGAATAAGGGAGGGAGGTAAGATTGCATAAATGGGAAAGAGACCAAGGGTCAAGTAGCCCAAGAATCACTCCATCATAATGTGGTTGATATAAAAGAGTTAGGAGATGAAAGGCCGGACGGAAAAAGCACCTAACTCTTGCTTTATCGTGTCACCGCCCCCGCGGGACGTCCAAGCCGCGGTCGCGGTAGCCCTTGCTCAAGGCTTCTAAAGTCTCTCGTAAACGGAACCAAAAATTCCTAGCGTTACACCTTTGATGTTATATCCTTTAGGTTAATGATTGCCTAAATTCTAGCCTTGTTGAACCTTTCAAGCTTACATCCAAGCTTGGGAAGAGACTTACCCGGCGATTCCCTTTCTTGGTTACCAAAGATGATGAGTTCTAGGTAATAGAGGACTCAACAACCTTTATTAGGTTTGAGTGTGCCTTCCCCTTGCCTTTGTGAGTTAACTTGAGACTTACCCGGTAATGGGTAGTTCTATTCCCTTAGGTTGAGTGGTTGGTTTGAGATTATAGTTCATTTCCTTAGATCCTTGAGACTTACCTGGTGATAGGACCTTTGGTTTGGGATAGTGGATAGTGAGACCTCCCCCGTGATCTATCCCACCTTAGAAACACCTTTCTTTTGCAATTCCAACTCTATTCATAGATCTTGAGAAGTCTTGAATTGAAAACCACAATTGGATACCTTGATCTCTAGAAAACACGCTTTCCCAATATTTACATACAATCTTGTCTTTTGTTATTTGCAATTTGTCTAACTAGATTACTTTATTTCTTGGTTTCACCATAGTCTTTGTGTTCAAGCCTATAATACTTGCTTTTATTGCAATCGATCCGTACAGTACGGGTTCGCTATTCACTTTTATTCTTGGAATAAATTTAAAGTTATTTTCTTTCATATACACACACGTTTTGGAGCGAACAAGTTTTTGGGGCCGTTGTTAGGGACTTGGTCTAGACCAAGCGGTAATTTTGGTTGTCTAGTGAGACTATGCTTTTGCTTTTAATCTTTTTCCTATGAGTTTTTGACGTTTCAGATAGCCAATGGATATTATATGGAGCCTCAGAGATGAACTTGATGAAACTTTGGAGCAACATAGACTTAGGAACAAAGCCTTTGAAGAAGAGAGATGGAGAGTGAGACAGTTAGCTAGATGGGAGGAGTATGAATATTTGCATTGTTTTTTTTCCATTATGAATTTAGTTACGAAAGAGAAAGAGAGGAAGATATTGAGGATGAGCTTGCATGTTGGGAGGAGCTTTTACCGCTCGCGAGGTTTATGAACAACCTCTCGAGGATCATTTTGAATCAAAGGTCAAGCGATTGATGAAGAATTTGTATGACCATGAAACCACCTTGATCCTTGCTGAACAGGCTCTACTAGAGGAGAAGTGCGACAAAGAATTCCAAGTTTTGAGCATTCCTCCTATCGAACTTGAAGGTCCTCTAGAAGTTCTTGAAGAAGAAGAGGAAGAAGTAGAACACCCTGGCCAAACTATTGAACCATTGGTCAAGGTTGAGTTGAAACCGGAGAAGATGGAAGAGATTCCACGTGTAGATCACCATCTTGACATGATTCTCAGTCCAATACTTGAAATGCTTCGCCCGGTATGTTCTCTTACTCACTTTGAAATTCCCTTTGAAATTGCTAATTAGTCAAGGAAAGCGCCTAAGAGCTGGAGGTCTCTATTGAAGGAACCTCCGAAAGTCAAGATGAAGCCTCCACCAGCTTTTTTGAAAGTTAACAATAGTAACAAATTTGAGAACCTTCAACAAGTTCACATTTCTAAGGCTTGACACACCTCAAGCAATCATGATTAATGTTGGCAAGCGCTTCACCACGAAGGCCAACAAGTGTTCTTTGTTCAAGTATAGGGTAAACCGTGTGGTAAAGACCCTATACCATCCTCGAGCTAGTGGTCAAGAGAAGATCTTGAATGGAGAAGCTGCGAGGATACATGAGAAGCTAATTTCTAGATCCCGGAAAGGATGGGATGCAAAGCTTGATGATTTTCCATGGAAGCATGAGAAAGCTAGAAGGATTCCGTTAAAACCAAACCGTGTAAGCTTGTATGTGGAAGATCTTACCATTTTCCGGTAAAATTAGGAACCAGAACCTTCTAGGAAGAATGTTTGCTCAACCTTGTCTTGAAGAAGACCGGGGATGAGCGACTATGCGGATCCGATGAGCAATCCAAGGTGTTCGAAGTACATTGAGTAAACCCCATGGACATAGGTCCAGCTAGCGACCTTAAACCAAACGCTTCTTGGGAGGCAACCTAAGGTATTTCTATATCTCTTCCCTTTTTCTTAGATAGATTAGATTATTTTTTTCCATTTTTTTGTTGGTATGTTCTGGTTTTCTTGTGTCTTTGTTGAAAGAATCTAGGTATTCTCTCAAAGAAGGATCAATGATGGGATGAGATGTCCGTAGGATCGAGATTTTGACAAGAAAGGAATGAAGAAAGCACTTGGAAAGGAAGTAAAGAACGGAAGACAGAAATCTCGACCCCCCTCAGAAAAAATCGACCGATTTTTCAATAAATTTAATTTATTGAGTCAATTTTCCAAAGTCGAGAGCAATTTCGACTAAAAAATCAACCCTCCTCGAAAAAAAATCAGCCTCTTTTTTTCAAAAAAAAAAAAAATTGGCCATGATTTTTTAATGATTTTTTTTGGAACTATGTATGTCCGAGAACATTCCCAATTTTTAAACAACATTCTCCGACGCTGAGTAGAGTATTTGGAGTTCCCTATCCGAGCTTCAACAAATTCCCTCTACCACCGTCCGAGGAATCATTTGCCTTGCTTGATTCGCCATGTTACATTGTAAGTATCCTTTTCAACCTTTCTTTTCTTCACAGTGGGGACAATGTGAGTTTTAAGTATGGGGTGTAGGTATTTGCAATACCTTTTGCATGTTTTATGTCTTGCATTATATTTTTTGAAAGATCAAAAATTGAAATATTTTAAAATTTTTGTGCTTCTAAGATGGATATGATCTCTATGATAATATTGTTTTATGGAATAGTTTTGATGTCTTTATGTGTTTAAATTGATTTATGACATATGTGAGATTTGAATACTTTGTTGTAAATTCATGCATGAATGATAATTTGTTTTCATTCTAAATCACGGTGAGTGTTGAAGGTTGAAACGCATGATAAGTTCTTACACATCTTTTTGAAATGATTAAGACAATTCGATTTTATTTTCTTTTCCCATCTTGATCATGCTTTAGCACCTCTTATATTGTATATTGTCTTCCCTTTACCTATCCGGGAATTAGGAAGCATGCTAGTGTGATGTGTAAAAGCGTTGTGAAGTTGAGTTGAAAAATTAAGTTTGTTGTATAGAAAATAGGTTTGGGGACATTGATCTTGAGGATGAGTAACTCGGCACCATTAACATAGCCGGGTATTTGTGTCTTGCCAACGTTTGATTGATCGATAGTCCTAACGAGTCTTGGTATGTGCATCCGGTTTGAGGCACCTAAAAAAATAAGAGGCTTGCTGATTTCCAAGGTTTCGGCTAATTGCACCTATGTCATGTTCTCAAGTGAAAAGTAAAAAAATAAAAAGAAATTTTATGAAGTGAAGTTTGCTTATTTTTGGCGGATGTGTTGTGAAGTTATCAATGTTGTGGGGTTTATTCCCTTTTTCCGGATTTGCACCACATATCCTATATCCATCCCACCCATAACACGTTTTTTTGCCTTTATATTTGTTAAGTCCTTATGACCTTAATGCACATGTGTTTTGACTTAGTGGTTTAAATTGAATTCCTCATGATTAATTTTGATATATTGCAAGTTATGATTCATGTTATGATTTTCTTACAAGGTGTGATTATACTTTCCATGATACAATTCTTTTTGACCATATGTTGATTTTCATTAGCTATGAAGTAATCTTTGAGGGTGATCTATGAATAGAAGCACAAACAAAAAATATTGTGGTTTTTTTTAGTTTTTGCATATTTAGAATTCATATCATCTTGTATCTTAGGTTTGAAACCTTGCTTAGGGGCAATCAAGAGGCAAAAATGGGGTATTTTGATGACATGAATTATGACCTTTTTTTTAGACTTGCATTTATGTAGATTTTCCCTTTATTTTGCATGCATAAACAGGAATTTATAGCATTTGAACTCATATTTGCATACTTTGTTAGAAAAGATGTCTACACGAATTCTTATTGCATTTATAAGTAATTTGGTGAATTATGAAGCGAAATTGCACATTTAAGGATTATATCATAAGTGAACATGATTGAGCAATAAAAAGGAAGCTAGGAACACACGCTGAAGGTGGACTCTGATACCGCGGAGCGAACTCTAATATCGCGGAGCGGACTCTGATACCAACGAGCTCAGTTTCTTTTTCGGCCCAAAAATTTAGGGTTTATCTTTAAGCTACATTTTATCTTTAAGCTAGAGTTTATCTTTATGTTACGAGCTATCTTTAAGGCCCATCGTTGTAAAACTCTAAATGTATCTCTATAAATATCATATAATCTTCAACATTGAAAGGACCCCAACGAAGAGGCAAAACGCCCATAGAAGAAGTCAAAAACCCTACAATTCAAGCATTATACTCAGGAAGGAGAGGAGAAGCATCATCAACAACAACCACATTCAAGAAGTATAGTGAAAATCTTTGAGATTACTTCAGTTTTTAGATTCTTTTGCTTTTAGAACACAATATCGGATATTTTAATATTGCTTTCATTCAATTTTTGGATATTGAAGAACCTTTGCTTAGTATTTCTTGTTTTTATTTTAGTTTCTTTGGTTTCTTGGTTTTCTTTATTTTATATTTCAATCTTGATTTAATATTGGGTGTTATTGGCTAAAACCCTTGTGATTTTAGGGTGATTGGTTGAAGGCTGTGGTTTTAGATGATGAAAAACTGAGCCTTCACGTTTAGATTGGACCCTGAGAGTTGGATCTACCTTCATAGGAGCAAAAATCGGTCTGTTCTTGGTTAAAAATCGACCGATTTTTATTCAAGAAGTCCGAGTTTTCTTCTTTTGTGCCTTTGATGTTATATCATTGAGCCTAGGTTAAAGATTGCCTAAATCCTAGCCTTGTTGACCTTTCAAGTTACATCAAAGCTTGGAAAGAGACTTATCCGGTGATTCCCTTTATTAGTTGCCAAAGATGATACGTTCTAGGTAATAGAAGACTCAACACCCTTTATTAGGTTTGAGTGTGCATTCCCCTTACCTTTGTGAGTTAACTTGAGAATTGCCCTTTGATTCACAAAAGAAATTATTTCAAGATATACCTTCGTAACAAAGAACGTCAAGGACTTCTTCATCTTGGAGTCTCTTAAGTATTTCATTGGTTTTAATGATTGACAAACTTTAGACGAACATTTTAAACGTATCTTTAAGTTTACGTTTCAGCAACAAATAATGTCCCAAAGGGACAATTAAGACGTACATGACAAGGACGTCAAAACTCAAACAAAAAGAAATGCTTACTAACACAAGAGATCTAAGGGTTTCCGAGTTATTATGAAAAGGCTAATTTACTTACACGCGAAGGAAGTGACGAGAGGACGTCCAAAGTAGCTCGAAGGACGGAAGAGATAAGTTTTCCGGAAGTTTGCATAGGAGGTTTAAAGACTCCAACTTGTATTGGGTTAGATTATATTGATTCAAAGAAGCTAGTTGAAAACTACGGTGTGATAAAAGATAAGTAAGCAATAAATTTAGCTTTAAAAGTCCGAGCTAGTAAAACATGGAATAAAGTGTTTTTAATTCAAATTACTTGTTGGTGAATTAAGGTATCCATAAGTGTTTGTGTTAATTTTTATTTTATATTTTGTATAGTTATTGTTTCCGTTGTCTAGGGACATGACTAAGGATGACAATGGATCGGCTAGCGGATGGATGACGTTGACCGTCACCCGATCGATCACCCAATATTGTCCACCCCACTAACCCACCACCCGCTAGAGGTTTCAACCAATTCACCCACATCCAACGGATGAAGCAGGTGGATCGTGTGAGATTTCAGGTGTTTTACACTTTATTTATAAATTTGTAAATGAATAAAATATTTTATTCGAAATTAAGAGCATAGTTAAATTCAACTAAAAATAATATAAGAGTCTACCTATTATAAAGTTCAAGTACAACACTATAACCAATCAAGATCCAAAACAAACAAATTACAAAGGTGTCAAGAATAAGGACCGAGATAAATTAGGAAAGAAAATATAGGATTTACTTTAGTATAATTTATATGGTAAGGAAATAAAGGTAAAAATTAATAATATAAAAATATTAAAAATATATATATTGTTTTAAGTGGGTTAATACGGGTCATGTGGATGAGATGATGATGGATAGATGAAACGTTCACCCCGATCCTACCCGATTCGTCACTTGTTTCACCCAGCACCTATTTTCGCCGTTTTTTAACGGGCGCACCTTTTTTGTTAGATCTGGTGCCTGGGTATCCATCGAGTACGGATGAAATGGGCAAACCTAACCATGATATAGTATGAGGAAATTGGATGAAATGCACCCGAACATAAATTTTATGTACTAGATAACATAGAGCTATAATTTATTAGGTATCATAACCAATAATGATAGATTTACCCTTATTTAATCGATCATCTTTCCTTAATATGTTACAAGATTTTGTATTTAATTCTTGTATATGAATTCCAGGTACAAGAAATAATCAAATCGTGTACAAGAAAATTAGCTACAATAATTTTTATACAAGAAAAAATCCAAGAGAATAAATCATGGGATCCAACTTGTCGGGTTAGTATTAGGGTGGGGGAGAGAGA
Organism: Fagopyrum homotropicum; assembly: GCA_033239125.1. Classification (NCBI taxonomy): domain Eukaryota; kingdom Viridiplantae; phylum Streptophyta; class Magnoliopsida; order Caryophyllales; family Polygonaceae; genus Fagopyrum; species Fagopyrum homotropicum. The sequence goes on from BSWB01000002.1 coordinate 139,329,867, forward strand.
CTACCAACCAGAGATCAATTCTCCATGACTACGTCTGTTTATTAATTTTTCATATTTCTTGTAAGAATTATAAAATTATAATTAGAGTGTATCAGGATTTAAAAAATAATAATATATACATTTTATAATTGCTTTGTATGAGAATAATTTAACCTTAAAATTTCAAATAATATTATATATTTAAATATGATTAATAAGATGAACAAATACTAAATAATATTAGCGATATAATACGTAACAAATTTACGAATAATATATAATATTGGGATGCCCATTGTTGTTGTGACTAACACGATCCAACACTTAGTCAATGAATATTCTTCCTAAATGGCCTGAACCAAGTCTATCTAATGTAGTTTACTTGCATCTAGAAGATCCAGTCTATGATTACGAAGGACTAGAAGGTACCCAAAAATGGAGGGTCAACTTCAAAAGATGTATGAAGTAGACGACATTTTGACAGACGACATATTTGCGACCAACTTCTTTGAATGGGTCAGTCAGTCAAACGTATTTCGCTTTCCGTCTTTTCGCCTTTACTGTACTTCCAAATTTGACTTGTTCAAACCTAATCAACTTACGCTTTCTTGTTTAACAATAAATATAAATTACTATTTATAACAGACACGTATTAGACAGGTAATCATGTATAAGTTGAACCCATTTTTTTAACAATTATATAATAAAATTTTAACATGTGGGTTGTGTATGTATTTAGTTGTCGGTCCAATGACTACTTATGGTACCTAATGCCATTTCATTATGAAATTTTTATACGATGGTGATTAAAAGCTATTAAAGCCAGAAGTCTTAGTTTAATGTTGAACATACTTTCTCATATTTTATTTGATCATCCATCCCGGATCTTTCTGCAACTGTCTATCTCAACAAATCTACAACACGGATCAAATCGTTAGCTAACAATTCAAATATAAGTAGAATAAAGTAGCACAAACACATCCAAGGTAATATAAAAACTCATCATGCTGGCACACAATCCGGTTATTATGGCATAGTTTAAGTGATTCACCTTATTCCGTTTAAAGTTGTGGCACGAGAAATCTTAAAAGTTCTCGCCTCCGTTCTTTATCCAACTGAGTGTAGGTCTATCTTACCTCCGCCGGTAGCATCACTACAAACCGAGTGTGGCTTAGTCCTTAAAGAAACCCCCAGCGCCCTCAGGCTAACTGGGCAGAATGCCACCACCCGTTACTCTTAGGTCAATGTATAGGTCGTTATATAACTACTACTAAATACAACTACAATCACCTCATTCAAACACCACTATCATTATCCACACTCATAACTAGAAGTTAGCTAAGTAAGCCCAAAAGACTTACCTGAATCAATCTCGTCTATCTAAATCTCAATTCGGTCAGCAACCGTAGAATACTCCATCGCCTGTTATACAAGGCAAGTGGATCAATAATGTATAACATTTTCTTAGAATTCTCCAACTTCTAAGATATATGATCTATCATAAAGAAATTACCAAAATACCCTTATATGGGTAAATGACAATTTTACCCCTGGTCCCGAAACTCAATAAAATTCTATAACAAAGTTCCAAACTATTCTTTGGAACTCAAAAACACACTCAAAACTCTAAAAGGAAAGTTTGCTAAAAATTTAGAAGAGTTAACTATATTCTTGACTTTCGTAAAAAGTCGCTAAGGTCGAACTTTGTCTTAAGATATGAGAACCGAATAAAAATATAAAAATTTCAAATAAAATATTTACGTCTTCTACATGATGCACTCCGCTCATAGAAGCAAGAAAATCTCAAAAAAAATCAATAACTAGTCTTACACAAAAATCCCAAGTTGACTCTTCAACACAATTTCTCCCATACTTAGCCAAAAATCTGTATTTTACAAAACTGCACAACTAGACTACTTTGGAACCTTATAAGTCTAGATTCGATCGCTAGATCGACCACAACTTTTAATACATCATAGTATGCATCTCACTCTATGTTCCATCAAAATTTCATGTCCATCAGATTGATCTAACCCATTCATATCTAGATCCAAAAACTGCTTCCACACACAGTTTTTCCATACCTAGAATATTTCACCAAAAATAGAAAAAAAAAAACTACTTACTGTCTCAACTTTAAAAAATCATAACTACTAAATCACTAGAAAGAAATTTCCTCAATTTTTGATATACTCTACTACGTATTCCTAGCTAAGACATATCCAAAATTCAAGTCTAACAGAGATAAAAAAAAAACCTATCCAAAACTGTCTCACAAAACCGTATCACATGCAGTGTTTCTCAACACTCAGCACACTTATAAAAACAGCATGAGTAGCCAACTTTGGGACACCATAACTCTCAAACTGTAGCTCGAATTCTTCCCAAATTATAGTATGCTCTACTATGCACTACTGACTACAACATATCCGAAAATCAGCCACAAAGGAGGAGTCTAACGTATCCAAATCTGGATCACAAAACTATGTCAACATGTAGTTTTTCAACACTTAGAATATTTCAGCACAACTGAAAAAACTGCTTACGACCCAATCTTTGAAAAATCATAAATCCAAAATCACTCACTGGATTCCTCTCAAATTTTAATATGTTCTACCAAAATATCCCATATATAACATATAAAAATTTCAGCTAAAATGGATCAGTCTTTCATACCTAAATCTGGATCCGAAATTAGTTGTTCATCACTTTACAACGCAGAAAACGCAGCAGCTCCACGAGCCATCTTCTAGGGCTGTTATGAACGAGTCTAAGATACAACTGAGGCTCTCATCAGCACATAGTAGGGAGTGTAATGTAGAGAAGGGAGGGGAGATGCTTACCATGAACGAGTCTAGGATACAATTGAGGCTCTCATCAGCACATAAGTAGGTAGTGTAGTTTAGAGAAGGGAGGGGAGATGCTTACCCGACAAGAGAGACTCAACAAGCTCACTAATACGGATAGAAAGAGGACTAAGATGGATCGGAAGCTGTCACTTGGACGCACCAGCGGCTGGGACATGAGGCACCAGTGGCCAGGAGGGACGACAACGCACACAACGGCTGGAATCGGGAACTGTCACTTGGCTCCTTGCTCCTGCGCGAAGACGAAGGGAAGGCGTGGCATCCGAAGGCGAGGAGGACGGCCTTCCTGTGTGGGCTCGAGGCGAACGACCTTCTTGTGTGGGCTCGAGGCGGACGACAAGGAGGTCGAGGAGGCCTCGAGGGTTGAAGGCCGACACTAGGGTTGGGGGGTTTGGTTTGCACGAGAAGCAGACAGGAACATCACTCCGGGTTCAGCGGCGGGGGAAGGCTGATACCGGTCGGCGCTATTGGTGGCGGTAGGGGGTTGCGCCAGATGTTACCTAGGGAAGGAGGGTGGCGGCTCGTTCAAGACGTGGGGGTAGAACTAGGGTTAGAGGGAGAGGTGAGCTAGCCACGTGAGAATGAAGAGCGTAACAACAGGTTTCACTCATCCCCTTAATAGGACCAATTGGCTTTCCCATGACGAGCCCAAATGACGAGTCTTGACGGGCCCAAATGGCCTATCTTACCGGATACCCCTCTTTTGACGGATAAGAGAAGATAGATCGGATTTCCGTACGTCCTGTGAGTCGAGTCCTCACATAAAATAATAAAACATAGAAGAAAAGATGAGTTCCAAACTCATAAAAATGTTAAAGTAAAGAAGGAAAGTCCAGACCGGTATAATCCCGGTATGACTCGGGAATAGTCGGAATAAAAATATTCTAGTTATTACAAATGAAGTCTCTTTAGGTGCACATGTTGTCAATAAGCTAGCAACCTCTTCATGGATGACCTTTGAAGATGCCAACTACTTTTCTTTCAATGCCTTGGTTTTCGCTGTAGTGATAGGTCCTTTAGGATGTGTTGGGGATGGTCTCACATCATACTCCCTTTCTTGAAAACGATTCGTCTTCAAATTATCACCGTGCTCATCACTACACTCAAAAGAACTCAAATCTCTTACATTGAGGATAGGGCTTACTACATACTCCTCCGGAAGCTCCAATACATAAGCATTGTTTCCAACCTTACGCTTGACTCGAAATGGTCCGTCTCCTCTTGGAGATAACTTAGACTTCCTCTTCTCCAAAAATTGCTCTTTCCTTATATGCAACCAAACTAGATTACCCAGCTTGAATAGGATTTCCTAGCGATTTTGATTTGCCTTGTTAGTCACAACTTTCCCTTTCTCCTCCATCATTATGTGTGTCCTCTGATGTAGATTCTTGATGAGTTCCACCTGTTTTCCTGCATTCAAATCTACTCGTTCCTCTAAAGGGAGCGGTATAAGATCAAAAGGGGTCAAAGGATTCAACCCGTATACACACTCAAAAGGCATTAGATTAGTAGATGAATGAATGGTACGATTATATGCAAACTCAACATGTGGTAACATATCCTCCCAAGCACTCAAAATTGTCTTTTAAAACATGGCGCAAGATAGTAGTTAAGGTCCTATTAGTAACCTCTGTTTGACCATCCGTTTGAGGATGACTAGAGGTTGAAAATAATAACCTAGTTCCTAGCTTTCCCCAAAGAGTCTTCCAAACAAAACTATGGAACTTAAAATCTTTATCACTCACAATAGTCCTAGGTACTCCATGTAACCTAATAACTTCTCTAAAGAACAAGTTAGCAATATTATAAGCGTTATCGATCTTCTGACAAGCAATAAAATGAGCTATTTTGGAAAAACGATTAACAACCACAAAAATAGAGTCCCTCCCCTTCTTATTCCTAGGTAAACCTACAACAAAATCCATACTAATATTAATCCATGGGGAAGTAGGTGTAGGTAAGGAGTATACAAACCATATGGTTTTAATCTAGCCTTAGCTTTCAAGCACACATGACATCTCTTAATCATGTTGTCAACATCCTTAAGCATATGAGGCCAATAAAAGTGTGAATGCAACATATAAAATGTTTTATCTCTACTAAAATGTCCCATTAAACCTCTCATATGAGCTTCTTCAACAAGTAACAGTCTAATAGAACATCTAGGAATACACACTTTATGTTCACGAAATGAGAAGCCTTACAAAAACGTAGAACTTATGATGAAGTGGAAAATCTTGGACGAGATTTCGGACGTGAGGCCGAGAGTTACACTACGTATAGATTTTACCAAAAATCAATGTCATCTATGTATAGATCCTTAATATAATGAAAGTCTAAAACCTTGGAATCCATAGTAGTGATCAAAGAATGTCTCCTAGAAAGAGCATCAACGTTATCTTTTCCCTTATTATACTTCATGATATATAAAAAATTTCTATAAACTCCATCCATCTACCATGTCTCATATCCAACTTTTCTTGACTCCTAAAATGTTTTAAGGACTCATGATCAATTCTAAAGATAAATTCATTAGGTCAAAGGTAATGTTGCCATGTCTTGAAAACTCGAAATAGTGCATATAATTTCTTATCAAATGTCGAATAATTCAAGCATGCTCCTTTTAATTTATCACTAAAGAATGCAAATGGATTACCTTCTTGCATGAGCACTCCTCCAATGTCCCGATGCGTCACACTCAACCTCAAATGTTTAGTGAAATCCGGAAGTGCTACTAGTGGTGCATGTGATAGTTGCCACTTCAATTCCTTAAATGCTTTCTCTTGTGCATCTCCCCACTTGAATTGTACTTTCTTCTTCGTGAGAGACGTGAGGGGGGTTAAAATGGTACTGAAATCCCGTACAAAACGTCTATAGAAGGTAGTTAATCCATGAAATGATTGAACATGGCCGATCGTTGTTAGTGTAGTCCATTCTTGGATTGCTTTGATCTTCTCTTCATCCACTTCTAGACCTCTTGTACTCACTACAAATCCAAGAAAAATAACTTCATTAGTACTAAACTCACTTTTTTAAAAACTACCATATAAAGACTCATTTCTAAGAGTGTCTAGTACTTCCCTCAAGTGCTCCTCATGTTCCTCAAGTGATTTGTTGTAGATGAGAATGTCATTAAAATATACAACCACAAACTTCCCAATGAAATAACGTAAGACATGATTCATTAGTCTCATGAAGGCTATAGGAGCGTTAGTCAAACCAAAAGGCATAATCAACCACTCATAAAGACCAAACTTAGTCTTGAATGTCATCTTCCATTCATCTCCTTCCCGTATTCGAATATGATGGTATCCACTTTTAAGATCAGTCCTGGAAAACAAAGTAGATCCACTAAGCTTATCTAACGTATCATCCAAACAGGGAATGCGACGTCGATTCTTGACAGTGATGTTGTTAATTCCTCGACAATTAACACACATCCTCCAAGTGTTGTCCTTTTTAGGGACAAATAGGACGGGAACCGCAAATGGACTTAAACTTTCTTGTACATAGCCTTTATTCAAAATCTCTTGAACTTGATCTTGAAAATCCTAACTTTCTTAAGGACTCATCCTATAAGCGGGTCGATTAGGAAGCGAGGCTCTTGTAACCAAGTCAATTTGATGCTCAATGCCTCGTAATGGTGGAAGACCTGCATGAATCTCATCAGGAAATACATCATAAAACTCGTCTAAAAGCTTAAGAACGTTTTGACGTAAGGTACTCTTGACTTCATCACTCAAAGTCACTAGGCTTTTACAGAGACTCATAAGTACAATATCAAAAGGAATATAATCATCAATAAACTCTCTTTTGGATGCTAAAAGAACTCGATTTGTCACAACGGAAGGAATCTCGGTCGAGATTTTGTCATGGGACTGAGATTCTTATGAACTGCGACGAGAACTAGAACTGGGGTGAGAATCTCTTTCATTGGGATGAGATTATGATAATCTTGGCCGAGATTTCGGGTCTATGGCCGATATTTCTTCTCTACAACATGTTTGTCGCTCTTGTTCCTTTCATTGATCCTTCTTTTTGTCATAATGTTCTGGAATCTACAAAGGAGTCATAGGCTTAAGGGTAAATGTGTGTCCATTGAATTCAAATGAATGTTTATTAGTAAATCCATCATGCTTGAATTTTCTATCAAATTGTCATGGACATCCTAATAGAATATGACATGCTTGCATGGGCACAACATCACACACAATGGTATCCTCATACTTTCCTAGGGTAAAAGAAATCATAGCTTGCCTATTCACCTTTAATTCTGCACAATCCATCATCCAATGCAACTTATATGATTTAGGATGGTAATAGGTTGTAATGTTCAATTTATTGATCAACTCATCACAAGCAATGCTGCAACAACTACCACCATCAATAATCATGTTACACACCTTTTCTTGAACAAGATATCTAGTATGAAAAAGGTTTTCTCGTTGATTATCCTCACAACTTTCGCACGCACGGTTTGCCTAGTGATTAAAAAGGTTTATGAATGTTTTTTTATTAATAAAATCATCCACGATGATGACATGGTTTTGGTTCATATTAGATTATAGTTTTTTTTGTTAGTGGTAAGTACATTATTCCCTATTTTAGGATCGATTTGTATAATTTCTTTTAAAATCTATTGACATTTAACATAATAGTATACGTAGCTTATTCCTACAATAATCTTTATAAATTATCTAACATGTTTTGTTGGACCTTGCAATAATACTCTGACCATTTAACCCCTATTTATTCCCGTAATTTATATACTTCCCGTTCTTTTTTTTTTTTACCTTTTATTATAATTTGTTGATATGTGTTTGTATATATGCTTCTCTTCTTCTATTTTTGTGCCAGGTATGTAAATTTTGAGGATACGTGTTGCTCTCATCTTCTTGCCATTTTCATCATCAGTTTCTTCCAATTTTTCTTTGAATTTGTCCGTTTAGAATAATTCTTCAGTTCGCAATCAGTTGCTCTATTTCATATTGGCAGTTTCTTCGCCTTGTAATCTGTGATACTTTTGCAGTAGAAAATTCTCCATATTAACTACAATTTTGGCAGATTAGGCAGGTCAAAAGTTTCAATTGTTTCTTATGGCTAGATTTTTTCTGATAATTTCTTGTTTAACCTTGTTGTCTTTGTAAAGTTTGTTTTTCCCTAACTTGTGTGTTTGATTAATCTACGACTTTGGATATAAACTTTCTCTTTTATCAAATCTTGAAGTTTGGATGACTAATATAGGTGATTTTGGTGTTGGTAAATCTAATATACTCTCTCGGTTTACAAGGAACAAATTCTCTTTGAACTCCACACCCACTATCGGCGTTGAGTTTGCTACTCATTTTTTGCAAGTAAATCTCTCTCCTCACTTTACTCCCATCTGTTTTTTTTACTAAAAATGCTCACAAATCTTGAAGTCTTGATTGAGTTTTATGCAATGTTTGATCTTCTTGTTTACCCACGGTTCTTTTTCTCCGGAATCTCAATTTCTTCATTTTTATTTGTGTTTTTTGTTTCTCCCTTCTACACAAATGTTTAATCGGTACCAAATTGCTTGATCAAATAGCAATTCAATTTTGGCAATGAAATTTTGTTTGGAATCATCTTGGTTTAAATACTTCTTTATCAGATCTTCACACACTTATTTCTACTTATTCCTACTTACTAAGTACCAGATAGAGGATGCCCATCAAGTGTTCGATGAAATGGCGTAGCCACTTTGCAATTTGGGTGGTTTATTGGAAATTTTTAAGATGCTTTTCCAGTTCCGATTCCAATTTAGTGTTTTGTTGTTCTTTCAGGCTAATTTCTATTTTCTTACATGTACTTTTTACTATTTTGAGTTTTGTTTTAGGTTTGCCGCTGCTTTGTCTTGGTTTTTAAATTCGTTTATTTTGTGGTCTTAGTAGGATCCGAGTTGGAATTTGAAACCTTGAAGTTTAAGAAAATGGTTAGCTTTATCTCGAGTTCATCTTGATTTGGTTGGTATCTTGAGATTTGGTGGATTTTGTTTTGGCAGTGATTGTGTGAGATTCGGAAGATGTTTAGAATTTTGAGGAAGTCTTTATATTACCTATGCTAACCGATCCAAGGATTTGAGAGTTCTTCAGAGATTAAGTTTAAACCTTGTGCGAAGGTTGTTCGCGCTCTAGAATAGTTTGAACCCACCCCCCTCTCTTGGTTGAATTTCTACCATGTTTAGGCCTTCGGTTTTGTCAATGTCAAAATTTATATGGTCAAGTTGAAGTGTGGTTATGAACCTTTCACCTCGAGTGAGTATTCTAGAGTATCATGCCTTGAATTGCAGCTCTTATTTATTAATAGATTAGTTGAGAAATCTGAGTTTGAATTTTCATTTGAGTGAAGTTTTGTTTCTTAAATAGCTTATTTAGGTTGAGATATTTGAAGATGTTATCTTCTAGGCTTTCAACTCCCATGTAGGAGCTCAAAAAGGACCTTCATCCATGTTGAGATCAAATTCTGCAATGTTAGATGGACAAGGTGGTTCCATGTCATCACAAGGGTCTTTCGATCTCTTGTACCACCTCGCCCTCACTATAATAATGTGAATATGTTTGGAATGTCCCAATGCTCAGTCTCTCTTTAACCAGTCTTTTGAAAATGGAGTTGTGGGTCCTAAAGGACAATTGTAAAATCCGAAAATTTTATTTCAAAAATCCGATATAAATATATAAATTTATCGTATTCATCTGGTCTTGACGGGCCATCAGGAGGCTTAGTAGTTTTTGTTTATCCTCCTTTCTTCAATTCAACCGGGCCCATATTATACCCACCTAGTAGGCGGCCCATCAACTTTTTTTCCTTCTATGGTAGCGGGGCCCAACAACCTTTGCCCTCCATCAACCTTGCGGATCATGTGAAATAAACAAGGAATCGAACCTTTCAAAAAAAACAAGGAATCGCCGGACAAGCCTTAACCGTTCTCCTTCTCCCCAACAAGCTGCTCGACATCTCTCCCTTCTCAAGAACAAATCTCATCGAGAGATCTTTGTTTTTTCCAGTGCGCAAAGCCGGCGAGCCTCGCTGCATTTCAGTCGGAACTCCTATGACAGTCCCGTGCTTCTCTCTTCCGTCGATCGGAATCTTGCCGCTGCATGCAGGGATCGCCGGACAAGGTAACCTTTCTCTTTCTGCATTCTTGTGCTTCCGTACGAGACCTGTGCGAGACTGTGAAGAAGGAAGGAGTTAAAATCTCCTCCTTTCTTGAGACGGAACTGTGGCCGGAAACCATCTGCGCCCCCTCTCTCCACTAGGCACAACTTCACCAAGAAAGCAGTACCCTATTCATCCCCATTCCTGTTTAGTATAATGCCCCCGTTCGGATTTCAAAATTTGTATAATGGGTTTGATTATTACGAATAACTTCTAACCATATTAAAGTGATTCATTTATCCCGTCACTATATTATACATGACGAATCAAATTTTCATAAATACCTTTGATACGGTAGGTGACACTTGATTAATCATAAGATAATTAATCATAAAATAAACTCATCGGAAGAATAATTGAACGTGCTTCTGAAGGGAGGATGGATGTTTGCATCGTCCATCAAGAGTGTTTAAGAACGAAGCTTCCTAGAATCTTCATAATGTGCGAGTCATGACGCAATGGAGGAACTTTCACGCGGGTGTTAACCTCATATGATTGAAAATTAAATTAATACAGATTAGCACTAACATGCACATAATTTACGTATATAATATACATTTTAATTGTTATGTTATCCTCATATTATTCAAAATATATTTTGTGTACGTACAGCAGTGTATATAGTTTACTACTAACATTTAGTTCATGGTTACAAGATAAATATCAATTCATATAATATTAATATACGTTTTAAATTAAAATGTTAATGTGACTTAGTTGGTTGTTTAACACATCATCTTATCTAATATGTCAAAGTATAATTACGTATATTATATATATATATATATATATATATATATATATATATATATATATATATATATTAGGTTTTGTTCATTCAATTTAGAACTGTAGGATCAAGACTCGTAGTACAAACTAGTATAAACTACAACAATTACACCCTACTAACATTTATATTACGGTCTCAAGATAAAGTGTTATATTATTTTATCATTTAATTTTTTGGTTATAGGATTTAAGCTGCGCAATCAAAATACATATATGAGAGACGAAGACACATAAAGAAAACACATATAGAGTATCATGTATTTGATCTTCGTGATTTAACATTTACGACTTACGACGTATTCAAAATTTTCGTTAGGGTCTTGTTATCCTCGTATGATCAAAAACAAAATTAATATAGATTAGCACTTACTCTACTTAGCATAATTTACATATATAATTATCATACAAATATTTAAACTTCAAATATATTTTTCAAAATACATTTTGTGCAAGTAGAATTGTAAGAATGAGTATAATACTCTTAGGGCCCGTTTGGTTTTAACTCCGGAATCGGAAACGGAATGGAAACGAATCTAGTCAATACGTATACCCTTGTTCATTAAAATTTTTGGAATCATTCCTTGTAGTTTGTAGTAATTGGATGAGAGTTTGATTACTTTTGATACCCTATAGGGTAACAAAATGTGAGAAAACAAGTGCATTTTTCATTAAATCACGGAAAATGATTCCATAAAATTTCATGAATATGGATATACATATGGACTAAATTCGTTTCCATTCCGTTTCCGTTTCCGGAGTTGGAACCAAACGGGCCCTTAATTCTTAAGGCATAAAAGTGTATATAGTATGATATTTTAGTAATCATCGGCAAGTTTTGAATTTATAAACAATTTCTAAATTAAATTTCGATTAAACTTGACACTACAATGAAAGTCTAATATAAATACAATTTGTGTATTAGGTTTTCTCCGTCGGATTTCCCATTGGGTTCCTTGTCGGATTCCAGTCGGATTCCCCTCCGGGTTCGGGTTCGGATCGGGGAGGGGGGCAAATACCCCTATTTTCATCCCCGTCCCCATCTCCAAGCGGGTAATCAATCATTAACTCATACCCGTCCCCATCCCCATGACGGGTGATACCCGTGAATTTAGGAGAATCCCCAACCCATTTACACCTCTAGGTTCGCCTCCTTCCCAGGTGGAGGATTAGTTGTTGTCGGTCACAAGGTAAGACCTCCTGGAGTCCTTGTGTGACGTGGTTCAAGCTAGGGCGGGAAAGTGTAGACTTATGTTTTATGTTAGCCTCTTGAGTTTTGAAATGGGGAACTCACCTTACTTGGTATTGATATCATGGATTTAGCTGCTAGTGAGTTTAGAACCTGAGACCATTAGGTAGGTTTATGCTCTGTTTAGTTAAATGGTTGCGGTTTCTTGTGGTTGTGGTTGTGCTTGCGGTTGCTGTTGCAAACGAGTGTTTTTGAGATTTGTGATTTATAGAAAAACTTCTGTACAGCTGTTTAGTTAGAGGGTTCAGAATTAGTTTTGATATTGATAAAATACCAATATACCCTTATCACTGATGCCCCTTATTTTCCATCAGCACACCAATCTAGTCAAAATGGCCATTGTAGATTCTCAAGATCACGTTAAACGTGAGTCATCCCTTTCTTATGTACAATTGGTGAAATCAAATTCATATTAGATGAAATTCAACCTGCAAATCTTCAAAAGTTAACAAATTTATAATGAAGAAAAGAAAAGGAAATTTTGGATCTATAGAAGGAAGAACAAACCCTAATCGCATTATACTACTCTCAGGGGAGATGTTTTGTCCCATAAAATTCATTGCAAAATCATATCGAAAATCAGACGAAATGAAAATAGAGATTTTGAAATTGTTTGAGATATCCAAGGAAGGAATTAGACAGCACAAGCTCTCAAGCCTTGGCATGTCGAAAGCTCTTAGGCGGCAACTGCGAATGTTTCATGAGAAATTAGCCTTTGAATTCTATCATTATCAACCATCAAAAACAAAGGTGTAGAACTTAAAAAACCAAAATAATTGACTAATGATTCTACAAGGAAGATGAAGAGCCGTATGCAAAAGAGAAAGGAATTTGGGATCTATAACAACAATTTTATATTGAACAAAAGAAAGAAGAATTTCAAAATGAAAATCTTTCAAGTGTCTAGGCCATCACCATCCTCACCCCATTTTTCCTCCATTTTTAAGCAATATCCAAACTCATATTAATTTGCTGCAGAGCAATATACAAACTCAGATTAATTTGCAGTAGGAAGACCAAAAGAGAAAGGAACTTTGGATCTAGCCCTCGAGATGTTCATGATACCTCGCCACTTGCCAGTGACGATTTTTGCGACCATTTTCCCTTATTATTTGTCTCCTCCTTCACCTCTATCGTCATCTTTAGCGCCATGGGTTTAAGGTCTTGAAGAGTGGAATGGAAAGGATGGAAAAAAGGGCAACAATGGAACAAAAGTTAAAAACAAACTGGTGTATAAACTCTCAAAACCTTGTGGGAGGAGATTCTAAGAAAGTGGTTTCCAACCCCTCAAAACCACAACACTAACACTGAACAGGGAAATCTCAAACTCCAACTAAACACCTATATTCTTTTTCAAGTCAACCACAAAACTAAAAGAAAGCATCCAACCATCTAACTATGTTTTATTTTAGACTTATGCTTTATTTTAGCCTCTTGAGTTTTGAAATGGGGAACTCACCTTACTTGGTATAGGTATTCTGGATTTAGTTGCTAGTGAGTTTAGAACCTGAGACCATTAGGTAGGTTTAGTAAGAGAAAACCGCCGGTAGGAAGAGTCTGTAACACCCCCTCTTAAATCAAGAATGTCACATCCAGTAGTTTGAGAAATTCAAAACTCCCAAAACTACCCAAGGCTAGTAGCAAATTATTTGCGTGAAAAAGATCATAATTAAATAATCAGCGGAAGACTTGTTGAACATAAAAGATCAATTTCATAAACTCGTAACAACAATGTCAAATTGAAATAAAAACTTTATTATGACAAAGTAAAACAACTAAATGAAAAGATAGCTCGAGTGAAATCCCTATACATATGACTAGGTACAAAAACGTTGCATCCTAATACATAGTCTAAAAATTTAATTTATTAAAACAATAAATAAGTGCTCTAGATGACGCCATCTTCACTTTGATCCTTTGTATCCATGGTCCTGAGAAACATTGCCTGATGTGTCGTATGCAACGAGGGACACCAGCCAACCAGGTAACAGGTTGGTTAGTCTAACGTAAGACTAGCAATTGACTAAAGTAAATAGGTTCGATGTGGGTCATACAGTGACCATTAAACGGTATGTATTCAAACCCAACACTTAACAAGAAGAGGAGAGACAAGAGAGGTGAAAAAGATTTCCAAAGGTAAGGATACCTTAAGAATTATTAGAATTAGTGATTTTTATTGGGAATCTTTAATTTGAAGATTTTATTAAAAACAACGCTAACTTGGACTACCCTAAAGTCCTAGTAACAGAATCCGACCAACCTCACCTCCCGAGTGACCCGGGCGAATTCAGATTGGAAAGACAATTCTATCAAAGGACTAGAGTGGAGTTCACCGGGAACCCATCACCCTCGTTTTAAAACGCTAAGTGTACACCAAGTACTTACTAGTGATATTAGTGACACATTTTAATAATATTCCACTTGTGCAAATATTTAAGTATAAACTTAACAATAGAGGCGTATCAAAGCCCGAAACCAACTAAGCCCCTATGTCTTAGTTAGTGCACCAGTTGATTTATCAAATGTAATTCAACCTCATTGCATCAAATGTGCTTAATTATCATTCCATGGAATGGGTACAAAAGTGGTACTTCCCACTTTTGAAATTTAATATATACTAACATAAATATAATAATTTATGCGAGTTTTAAACGTTTGCACTAATTTCGATAACCCTTACGTTATAGAAACTTAAACTAACACATAAAGTCCCACACAAAATCACCTGTAGATGATAATAAAACATGTATCATATTAAAATAATTCACTTCAAAGATTCCCATATAATCACTAAGCTAAGTTCAAAGGTCACCCTAACACAATTCCGACTATTCTCTAAAATGTCCTAGCCGGGGGAATATATCGAATTGAAGAAGAAACAAGGGTTGAAAATAACCACTTGCGAAAATGAACCGAAATCACTTGCCTTGAATTACGAAGAACGGATCGAAAACGGATACACTTGATGGTTAAGGCTCACCAACACTCCACCGGGTACCGTTTACAATGGACTTGTAAGCAACACACAAGACAACTCGATCTTCTTTGAACGGATATGAAGAATGAGTAATCCCTTAACGTATGTTAGCAACTACGTTGACGTCCACACTTGCAGAGTTTCGACTCAAGATTTCAACAATATGAGAGTTGGGAAGAAGATTCAAGATGCAAGCAAAGTGAATGGAAAAAGAAGAGAGGCAAGGTTTATATAGCCATAGGAAAATATTTTCATTAATCACCACCAATTAATTGGAAGATTATGAAATTAATTAGAGAATAAAATACTAATCTTCTAATTAAATGGTAGATTATAAAATTAATGAGAAAGAGAATAAAATATTAATCTTCCAAATTAAATGGGAGATTATAAAATTTATTAAAGAATACAACACTAATGTTGTAAAATCCCTCTCATCAATATTGGATTAACGCCTAAAAACGTAACCGGAGATTAATGAAATCGAAGCCAATCGAATATTCATTTCGGCTTTTCAACCAACGTTTTTATAGATCGATAAATACGAAATCGTTGCAGAAATAATCAAAGTGAAGCGTCGGCTCAGCTGGCCTGTGGGCACGCTAGGAAACCTGCAGGTTTCGTGTTCGAAACTGGTCTCCAGCAGTTTTTCCTCTCTTTTGTTATAATGCCTTAAATTAGGTATTATTATAAATCAGCCCCCTTCTTCAACATGAAGAACGACATGGCTTGCTGGTTATGTATTCTACGTGGTATGTTGGGGTCAAGTGTTCGAAACTGATCTCTAGCATTTGGTTCTCTTTTTATTTTTATATTTTGTTATGAACAACTCTTATTTAAACAATAATAAGAGAGTTTAACATCAAATAAAATAAAACGTCTACATAATTAATAAATCCGATATATAAAAGGTGTACCCATATATACTAATATGTTGCACTTCTTTTATTACAATGATATAAGTTGGACATAACCCAAACTTATTATCTTACAAGGGATTATATTAAAAAGTTTAACAATGTATTTCTGTTTGGGGTATTTCAATATCTCCCTCTAAAAAAAAAGTTTCGACCCCGAAACTAGGCCGTGAATAAATCGGGAAAGCGTGTTCTCATATCAACTTCGGTTTCCCAAGTTTCCCAACTCACCCCCTCCTTTCCAAAATTAGACTAGAGTACACGAACTAAGGACACAACTTTATTCCTGAGTTGCTTTTCTCGATACTCTAGTATCCGGACAGGTACTTCTTCGTATGTTCCGTTTTCTCGTACTTCGATATCCTCATAATCGAGCACATGAGAGGAGTCAGGAATGTACTTCCTTAGCAGCGATACATGGAAGACATTATGAACCGGGTGTACTGATGGCGGTAGGGCTAAGCGATAAGCGACTTTGCCTATGCGTTCAAGTATTTCAAAGGGTCCGACATATCGAGGATTGAGTTTCCCACGCTTCCCAAACCTGAACACCCCTTTGGAAGGTGAGACTTTAACAAACACCTTATCACCTTCTTCAATTTCTATATCTCGTCGTCTTTTATCTGCATACGACTTTTGGCGACTCTAGGCAGTGAGCATTCGTTGCCTAATCAGAGTAACCTCGTTAGCCGTTCTTTCTAGCATCTCTGGACCTAGTAAGATCTGATCGGTTGCATCATCCCAACATATTGGTGAACGGCATTTCCATCCATAAAGAGCTTCGAACGGGGCCATCTTAATGGACGAGTGCCAACTATTATTGTAAGTGAATTCAACAAGGCATAAACTTGACTCCCAATTAGTTGGTCTATCCAAAACACACGCCCGCAACATGTCTTCTAGCGTTTGAATAGTCCTTTCTGATTGACCATCGGTTTGAGGATGAAAGGCACTATTGAACCTTAACTCTGTTCCCAAAGCTTTGTGTAAGGACTTCCAGAATTGTGACATGAATCGCCCATCTCGGTCTGAAACAATGGTCTTTGGGACTCCATGAAGTCGCACTATCTCCTGTAGAAATACCTCGGCTAACTTTTGTGCTCCCCAAGTTACCTTAATCGCTACAAAGTGCGCACTCTTAGTTAATCGATCGATGATCACCCAAATTGCGTCCTTTTGACCCTGTGTCCTTGGTAATCCCGTGACAAAATCCATAGCTATGTCTTCCCATTTCCATTCTGGAAGAGGAAGTGGTTGCAACTCACCCCAGGCCTTCTATGTTCAATCTTAACTCGTTGACATATCAAACACCTTGACACAAACTCCGCAACGTCCCCTTTCATATTAGGCCACCAAAATTTTCTCCGTAAATCCTTGTACATCTTGCTCGCACCTGGGTGTACAGAGTATGCTGAAGAATGAGCTTCTTTGAGAATTATTCTACGTATATCACCAATGCTAGGAACACAAATCCGATTCCGATACCATAATGAACCATCATCTTGTATCAAGAATCCCGGAGCCTTTCCTTCCACAACATCATCACAAATTTTGATCAAGATAGTGTCCTCAATCTGCTTCTCCTTTATTTTGTCTAGTAAGGTAGACCGAATTTCGAGCATGCACATGTGTCCTTGTTGTCGCCCAAACCAAACCTCAACCCCAAGCTCCATCAAGTCTTGACGCAACATTGATTGTGAGGTTAAACATGCAATCATATGCTCTGACGTTGACTTGCGACTTAATGCATCTGCCACTACGTTAGCCTTTCCTGGATGGTACAAGATTTCAATGTCATAATCCTTGATAAGTTTCAACCATCTTCTCTGACGCATATTCAGTTCCTTCTGTGTGAACACATATTTCAGGCTTTTATGATCCGTAAAAATTTGACAACTCACCCCAAACAGGTAATGTCGCCAAATTTTTAGAGCAAAAACCACCGCTGCCAATTCTAGGTCATGGGTGGGATAGTTTACTTCGTACGGTTTTAATTGCCTAGAAGCATATGCTACCACCCTTCCGTTCTGCATTAGCACACAACCTAGACCTTGTTTAGAAGCATCACTATACACCACAAAACCTTCAGTACCCTCTGGGAGGGTTAAAACTGGGGCACTAGTAAGTCGTTTCTTTAGCTCTTGGAAGCTCGACTCACAATTGTAGTCCCACACAAATTTCTGGGTTTTGCGGAGCAACTTAGTCATTGGTAACGCAATTTTGGAGAACCCTTCCACGAACCTCCGATAATAACCTGCAAGTCCCAAGAAGCTGCGAACCTCCTTCACATTTTGGGGTTGTTTCCAGTCTGATACTGCTCCAATCTTTTGAGGATCTACCATCACTCCATCCTCATTGATGATATGACCTAGAAAAGAAACCTCTTTTATCCAAAAGTCACATTTTGATAACTTAGCTTAGTTCATTCCTTCTCAGTATTGTCAACGCCGTTCGTAGGTGTTCCGCATGAACTTCACGACTTGGTGAGTAGATGAGGATATCGTCAATGAATACGACGACAAACTTATCCAAACACTCGTGAAAACACCTATGCATGAGGTCCATGAATACCGCGGGAGCATTTGTCAATCCAAACGGCATCACTACAAACTCGTAGTGTCCATACCTCGTACGAAAAGCTGTTCTAGGAATGTCCTCCTCGCGAATCCTCAATTGATGGTAGCCTGATCTTAAATCGATCTTGGAGAATACTTTTGCTCCTTGGAGTTGATCAAGTAGATCATCGATCCTTGGAAGAGGGTACCTATTTTTGATGGTCACCTTGTTCAGTTCTCTATAGTCGATGCACAACCTGAATGACCCATCCTTCTTGCGTACAAATAATACAGGTGCCCCCCAAGGAGAAGCACTTGGTCGTATATACCCCTTCTCT
The DNA here is from genome assembly GCA_033239125.1 of Fagopyrum homotropicum. Lineage (NCBI taxonomy): Eukaryota > Viridiplantae > Streptophyta > Magnoliopsida > Caryophyllales > Polygonaceae > Fagopyrum > Fagopyrum homotropicum. The sequence goes on from BSWB01000002.1 coordinate 139,348,711, forward strand.
AACAACTCTTATAGTTGTTTCTTCAACTCCTTCATCTCAACTGGAGCCATTCTATACGGTGCTTTAGAAAGTGGTGATGTTCCTGGTTCCAAGTCAATGGTGAATTCAATCTCACGGTTTGGGGGTAGACCGGGGATCTCCTTGAAAACATCGGGAAACTCTTGCACTACCGGAATATCTTGCACTTGAATCCCTTCAGACTTTGGCTCTTGAATAAAACAAAGATAACCGATGCAACCTTTTTGGATTAACTTTGCTGCTGTCATGGCATTAATCAAACGACCATTGCTTGTCGCATTCCACCCTTTAAACTTGCATATGACATTCCCATCAGATGCCAAGGTTACTGACTTTGTGTTAAATTCCATTATCGCTCCATGATGTAATAACCAATCCATACCTAGAATGACATCGTATGTAGAAATTGCTATGCTAATTAGATTAGCATGGAATTTCCGGTCATGGATGGTAATTGGGAAGTTTGACAACCGTTTTGTCCCAACTAACTGGTCACCATTAGGCAGTTTTACTACAAATGGTTCACATACTTCATTGCATGTAAGTCCAAGCCTAACTACACAATTCTCAGATATGAACGAATGCGTAGCTCCAGAATCAAATAGAATGCAGATAGGTTCATTCTTAACATAAAGAGTACCTTGGGCAACCGGAACAATGGGGTCATCTTCTTGTCGCATCTGATATAGTCGGTGCCCTTGGCTACTAGTCCCAGTTGGACCCTTTCCCTTATTTTGTGTGGTTCTCTGCTCGGATGCTGTAGCAGCCGCTGCATACTTGGTTCTTCCCCCATTTGTTGATGCTTGATGTGACTTAGCCGGGTTTTGTCCTTTGGAGCGGCAAAATGCTGCCATGTGCCCTATCTTTCCACACTTGTGGCATGTTCTAGGCTCAATTGTGCATTGTGGCTTCAAGTGTGAAGGGTTTCCACAATTATAGCAACGGGTGTTGTTACCCTCGTTCCCCGAACGTTGGGTAGGGCCACCTTGAGTAGCCTCAGTCCTAGCACGTCCATTTCTATCAATTTGTGTCTGTGGGGCATGTCGTTTGAATCCACTAAATTGTTGTCCATCCTTCTTTCGGGTTTTTGAATCTAACCTCTTAGCCGACTCTTCAATAGTAGCCTCCATCTTGTAGGCTTCATCAATGTATTCCTCCAAAGTGACACAACCGTGACGCACCATCAATGGTTTCAATTCCGGGTACATCCATTCATGGAAGTGCCAAATCTTATCCTCTTCACTCTGGACATTTCCCCCAGCATATTGCAATAACTTATTAAACTTCGCAGCTAGTTGGGTGACCTTGAGCCCTTCATTGTTAGGGTAAAGGAACTCCTTTTACTTCACATCTCTCATAGAGCGAGAGAAGTACCGGTTCATCAACTTGGTTTTGAACAACTCCCAAGTTAAATCTAGTTTATCTGCCAATCCAGTTCCTTCCCACCATTGACTAGCACCTCCTCTTAAGTGTAGAGAAGCTATGTTCACCTTTTCTACCTCCGTACAAGGGACACTTCTGAAGATCCGCTCAATGTGAGTGAACCATTCAACCACCTTTATTGGCTCGCCAGAACCATCATATTCTTGTGGCTTCATAGAGGCGACCGCCTTCAGAGCACAGTTGTAGTTACCACCTAGTCCAAGAGTCGGGTGTACAAGTGCATCTACTCCTTGATGTTGCGGTTCAAGGGGCGGCATTTGAGGAATTGGTTGTGGTGCAACTGGAACTGCCTGGGGTATGGCTTGGTTCATCACTTCCCGAGCTGTTTGAACCATCATTTGCCTTAATGCTTCCAATGTTGTTGCATCAAAAACAATCGGTGCTTGGGGTGGCGGGTCAATTCCTAGTCCATTCTCCGTTTGACGCCCATTATTATGGTCGGACTCCGAGTCCTCCACTCGTTCAGCATTGCTTCTTAGGACCCCCCTAGTAAGCTGGTTGTTTCCATCATGGACATTGTTCCTTATAACATTTCTGGTATCCATCTGTAAATATGTTGTTATTAATACTACAACTCATCCTTTGGTGGTACGCCATGCGAGTATTATAATATATACAGAATTGATGAACCAATATCATAATAAACTTCTAATTTTTTATTATATCGAAATATGGAAATAATTGTTTGGACTTGTTCTGAAAAGAACAACCATAACACTAACAAAGTCCTATTAGTAAGACCAGTCATAAGTACTTGTCTTCTTATTTGATTGAAACCAAACTAAAAGCTAAGCATAGAGTGTTAGCTAACAATCTAATTATCAGAATTCGTCTTCCTTGTATCCTTGGACATAGGGTCATAAGTAGGTGTAGTATGGTCCTCGTGTCCTCTAGTAGGTGAGACCTCCCTAGTGTGGTGTATTCCCTCTTGGATCCATCTGCGAACATTGCGTAGAGATCCTTCTAGTCTCATTGCAATTCCCTCGAGATGGTAGAGTTCTTGTCTCCATTCTTCCATAGTCATTACCCTTGTAGGATCGATAATCATAGGGGTTGAAGGTTCTTTGTGTCGAGGTGTCACATGCTTAGGAACCTCCATTCTCTCAGTATAGGAAGTATGGTTTTGCCAACCATCCACATATGGGTCCCATGCTCGAACTTGTCCCCATTTGTCCTCTATCCTTGAGTGGTAGTTGGTGGTTGTCCTTATATGCTCATCACTAGGTGTGACCCAGTTTCCATCTGATTGTAAGGAATGAGGATGAAATGATTGATTCCCTGAGTTTGGAGATCCATATGACATAGAGTCCTCCATCGGGTCTTCTTCTTCTTCTGGCTCTGAAACAACAATTGTTGGTTGTTTGCCTTCCCTATGAGGAAAATTTGGTATAGCCTCTCGGATCAAGTCAGAGTCCAACTCCCAGTTAGAATCTGGATCAGAGACATTGTCAAATGAAAAGTTCCTCCAGAACTCTGCGTGCTTTGCCGCTCTAGTCATTGCTCGGGTTATGGCCATATCCTATAGATAGACGAAGTAATGTCAGAATTTTACATGACATTTCCTAAAAAGGGGTAAAAGATCTATATAATACATAGGAGTGAGATGAGCTCTATCTTAAGCACTTTAAATTTTATTTTATTTTATTTTAAAAATAATAATAAAATAGTTGATCGTTTTATAAACAATTTTCAAAAATCGGTTTGTAAAACCTGCTCTGATACCACTTCTGTAACACCCCCTCTTAAATCAAGAATGTCACATCCAGTAGTTTGAGAAATTCAAAACTCCCAAAACTACCCAAGGCTAGTAGCAAATTATTTGCGTAAAAAAGATCATAATTAAATAATCAGCGGAAGACTTGTTGAACATAAAAGATCAATTTCATAAACTCGTAACAACAATGTCAAATTGAAATAAAAACTTTATTATGACAAAGTAAAACAACTAAATGAAAAGATAGCTCGAGTGAAATCCCTATACATATGACTAGGTACAAAAACGTTGCATCCTAATACATAGTCTAAAAATTTAATTTATTAAAACAATAAATAAGTGCTCTAGATGACGCCATCTTCACTTTGATCCTTTGTATCCATGGTCCTGAGAAACATTGCCTGATGTGTCGTATGCAACGAGGGACACCAGCCAACCAGGTAACAGGTTGGTTAGTCTAACGTAAGACTAGCAATTGACTAAAGTAAATAGGTTCGATGTGGGTCATACAGTGACCATTAAACGGTATGTATTCAAACCCAACACTTAACAAGAAGAGGAGAGACAAGAGAGGTGAAAAAGATTTCCAAAGGTAAGGATACCTTAAGAATTATTAGAATTAGTGATTTTTATTGGGAATCTTTAATTTGAAGATTTTATTAAAAACAACGCTAACTTGGACTACCCTAAAGTCCTAGTAACAGAATCCGACCAACCTCACCTCCCGAGTGACCGGGCGAATTCAGATTGGAAAGACAATTCTATCAAAGGACTAGAGTGGAGTTCACCGGGAACCCATCACCCTCGTTTTAAAACGCTAAGTGTACACCAAGTACTTACTAGTGATATTAGTGACACATTTTAATAATATTCCACTTGTGCAAATATTTAAGTATAAACTTAACAGTAGAGGCGTATCAAAGCCCGAAACCAACTAAGCCCCTATGTCTTAGTTAGTGCACCAGTTGATTTATCAAATGTAATTCAACCTCATTGCATCAAATGTGCTTAATTATCATTCCATGGAATGGGTACAAAAGTGGTACTTCCCACTTTTGAAATTTAATATATACTAACATAAATATAATAATTTATGCGAGTTTTAAACGTTTGCACTAATTTCGATAACCCTTACGTTATAGAAACTTAAACTAACACATAAAGTCCCACACAAAATCACCCGTAGATGATAATAAAACATGTATCATATTAAAATAATTCACTTCAAAGATTCCCATATAATCACTAAGCTAAGTTCAAAGGTCACCCTAACACAATTCCGACTATTCTCTAAAATGTCCTAGCCGGGGGAATATATCGAATTGAAGAAGAAACAAGGGTTGAAAATAACCACTTGCGAAAATGAACCGAAATTACTTGCCTTGAATTACGAAGAACGGATCGAAAACGGATACACTTGATGGTTAAGGCTCACCAACACTCCACCGGGTACCGTTTACAATGGACTTGTAAGCAACACACAAGACAACTCGATCTTCTTTGAACGGATATGAAGAATGAGTAATCCCTTAACGTATGTTAGCAACTACGTTGACGTCCACACTTGCAGAGTTTCGACTCAGGATTTCAACAATATGAGAGTTGGGAAGAAGATTCAAGATGCAAGAAGCAAAGTGAATGGAAAAAGAAGAGAGGCAAGGTTTATATAGCCATAGGAAAATATTTTCATTAATCACCACCAATTAATTGGAAGATTATGAAATTAATTAGAGAATAAAATACTAATCTTCTAATTAAATGGTAGATTATAAAATTAATGAGAAAGAGAATAAAATATTAATCTTCCAAATTAAATGGGAGATTATAAAATTTATTAAAGAATACAACACTAATGTTGTAAAATCCCTCTCATCAATATTGGATTAACGCCTAAAAACGTAACCGGAGATTAATGAAATCGAAGCCAATCGAATATTCATTTCGGCTTTTCAACCAACGTTTTTATAGATCGATAAATACGAAATCGTTGCAAAAATAATCAAAGTGAAGCGTCGGCTCAGCTGGCCTGTGGGCACGCTAGGAAACCTGCAGGTCTCGTGTTCGAAACTGGTCTCCAGCAGTTTTTCCTCTCTTTTGTTATAATGCCTTAAATTAGGTATTATTATAAATCAGCCCCCTTCTTCAATATGAAGAACGACATGGCTTGCTGGTTATGTATTCTACGTGGTATGTTGGGGTCAAGTGTTCGAAACTGATCTCTAGCATTTGGTTCTCTTTTTATTTTTATATAACATTTGGTTCTCTTTTTATTTTTATATTTTGTTATGAACAACTCTTATTTAAACAATAATAAGAGAGTTTAACATCAAATAAAATAAAACGTCTACATAATTAATAAATCCGATATATAAAAGGTGTACCCATATATACTAATATGTTGCACTTCTTTTATTACAATGATATAAGTTGGACATAACCCAAACTTATTATCTTACAAGGGATTATATTAAAAAGCTTAACAATGTATTTCTGTTTGGGGTATTTCAGAGTCGAAGTGCAGACCTATTGCAATATGTCGATTTTCAAAATTTATGTTTGTAACCGCTGACCTTGAGGTTTAACTTCGATGCTTTAGAATGATCGAATTTTTGATATGGTGTAGGTGGATATGTGTAGTTTGATGTATTAAAATTTTGGGAGCAATCCGACGGTCTGATTTATAGTTATAAGGTCCTAAAGTAGGGTTGTAGTGCAGTTTTGTAGGAATCGAGTGTTTTTGGCTAAGTATGAGATTTCTATGTTTTTATAACAACTTTGACTTTCGGTGTAGAATTGATGGTGTAGTATTTTTGGGTTTTTATCGTTCTAGTTAAGAGTTGTAGGGTCCTAGTATAAGTAAATATTTTTCTCGGAATTTTTAGGGCTTTATAAGAACGTTTATTTTAGGTCAAAGTATGACCCTAGTGAACTTAGGTTTCAAGTTTGAAAGTTGGGAATTATTCAAACTTGATAGACCTATCCTTTTAGAGTGAGCCCTTATGCCTTTGAGGTTTAGTGAAAATTTCTGAGTCGTTCTAGACTTTCTTGGGTTTTCTGGATCTAGGGGTAAAATGTTCATTTTACTCTTATAAGGCTAGATTAGTTTTTGTGAAACTTTCCTTAGACGGTCCTTCTTAACTCAGAAGTTGAAAAGTTCTAAGATGTCTGGATATGTATTAATCCATTGTTTTCTTTTTTATTATCAGGCGATTGAGACTTGACCTTGTAGAATTGAGTAATAATGTAACGAGAGTTTGAATCGATTTAGGTAAGTCTTTTGCGCTTGAAAAACTGTGAGGTGAATAAAAAGGATAAAAGATACTCTAGAAGGGTGGTTTAATAGAGTATGAGAACTTTTCGCAAAAACCAATCTCAAGGCTTTGAAACCAATTTCAAGGGCCTTGATGTCGATCTGAGCTCTTTGTGACACACTTTGATTTCAAGGGCTTTGAAACAACTTTCAAAGGCCTTGACTTTGTAATCCTGCAAAACAAAGTTAGTCACAATAAAGCAAGATAATGTGCGGAATGTAAAAGATTGGCACGCGGATATGTTTACGAAGTGCGGCTCAAATAGCCTACTCTCCATCCCAGGGTATAGCCTTTGGATCTAACTATCTATTATCAGCTTCAAAGAGTCCTAGATACAAACTAGAAGAAATCCCCTCTTCTCTCATTGTAGCCAATGCTACGATCTAGCTTCAACTCTTCACCTTGCTATAACAACCTAGTTACTTCGTAGAGTAACATACACTCTAGTATAACACTTTTTAGATATACCAATGGAGCTCTCGAGTTTTATCAATCTTTAGGGGATAACGTTTTTAGTGAAAGAGAGAGAGAAAAACTATTTGATCGAATGAAGATGCTTTGGATCGCTTGAAGACTTTTGATGTTTCCGTGTAAGCTTGTGTCTTTATTCTTCAATCACCATCTTCATTTATAGCCTTCTCTAGAGAGGTCTTCTAGCCATTGGGAAGATGACCGTTTGAAGATGATTCTTCTTCTCCATGAAGACCGCTTCTTTGTTGAGATGAGGTAGACGTTGTGGATCTTCATCTCCTTGAAACACGTTGATCTCTCTGGCCCATAAGCTTCTCGTATTTGTTGTGATGATATCAAATTCTTTGAGAGAGAATCTTCGTGCTTTCGGTTGAGGATCGTTGCAAGATCCTTTATGAATCAAATCTTTCTTGGTCGGTTGAGATCTTCTTTCAATCATATCTTCTTGTCGAGCATATCTTTCTTGGAAGATCTTCTTTGGCGTTTTGTTAGGTAGGTGATTTGAATTCCTTTAGCGTGCAACCTTGACTCTCTTTTGTTCCCTTGAAATGAATTTCAAGGCCGCTGCCTTTTATTCACTCTAAACTCCTTATCTTTCTTTGCATCCGCTTTCAAGGTCTTCCAAGGTCCTTTGAAGTGTCTTTCAAAACCTGCACTCATTCAATACAAATCACCAAACCAAACCAAGCAACTCGATATATAATCAATAAATTATTGTGTATAAAACTACTCCACTTGTGTTTAAGTCTTCCATCATCATCACCTATACCAATATATAATCAAGGTGGAAATTCAATATCCCCCTTGATGGAAGACAACACAAATGTATCGTACCTGCATTGTAAAGTTAGCAATGCATATATGAATGTAACGCCCCAAATTCTCATAATTCGGGATGTTACTGGTTAGGACCTCACAATGGGTCCCGACCTCAGTTTGACAACAATTTTACTAGAATTTTGCAACAAGACACAAATAAGAAAAACCGAAATTCATAAAACAATATTTTAAAGGGATGAATGCAACAACGTCTAACAGCCGAAAGTACTTAACAACATAAAAGTTTAACTGTCTTAATACGAAGAAAGAAACAACAAAGCAAACACCCAACCCCACTCTAAGGAGTATGAAGACCCGGCTGACCACTACTTCCGGATCATCTATGCGCGGCAGTGGGTACTTGTTCTTGATAGTGACCTTGTTCAACTCTCTGTAATCGATGCATAGCCTCATCGATCCATCCTTCTTCCTCACAAATAATACTGGCGCGCCCCAGAGAGACACACTAGGGCGTATGAAGCCCTTCTCAGCCAATTCCTCCAACTGCTTCTTCAACTCAAGCAGCTCTATCGGTGCCATGCGGTACGGGGCCTTCGAGATCGGTCTCGTGCCCGACTCCAACTCAATGCTAAAATCAACGCTCCTTTGTGGGGGTAACCCTGACATGTCATCTTTGAATACCTTTGCAAACTCGCATGCAACTAGTATCTCCTCTACCGTCAAAATCTTGCGTTCCTTCATGGCATAACACAGAAGGCCTCGCAACCTTGTGCTATCAGTCTTGCTGCTCTCACTGTACTAATAATTGTGCCGGACTTTCCGAGGTCCCAACCTTGAAATATCACTCTATGACCCTCCTCCGTGGCAACAATCACTGTCCTTCTACCAATATCTAAGATTGCTCCATGTCTCTTCATCCAATCTATCCCCAAAATCACGTCCTCATGTGCTAAGGGCATGACTAGAAAATTTACCAGCCAATCTTGATCTCCTAAATGAATGGGACAACCATAGATCTCTCGGGTCCCTCTGACCTTACTCCCATCAGGTAATCCTGTCATAAATGGTACTCCCTCTACGGTAGCAAATGACAACCTATCTACGCATGCATCAGATATAAAGGAGTGCGTAGCACCCGTATCAAACAAAACTCGTATGGGTAAGTCATGGATCCGGATCGTACCTGTGGCCGTCAGTGCCACTGGATGATCAGCACTCCTCAACTCAAACACCCATGTTGGGGCTCCTTTGGTATCAACTGTACTACCACGTCCCCTGCCCCGACCGGAGCCCTGTATAGAACTCTTTGAGGAAGGATATCCTGGAGCCTTGTAAGGTTGCTGCTGACCTAGGGATCGGTACTGCTGCTGGTGACTCGGAGTTCGGTACTGTGGCTGCCTCTATACACCCCTGATAGACCTGTAGGGGAAGAACCCGACTGAGATGGAGCCTTGCCTTGGCGGAAAAATACCGCTCTATGTCCAACCTTTCCGCACTAAAAGCAGGTCACTAGCGGCTTCGTGCAGTTCGATTGGATGTATCCATAGCCACTACAGTTATGACACTATGAACCCCCAACCGGAGTCTGGACTGTAGCGGTGTGACTATGTCGTCCCTGAGTCTATCCCCGTCCAAAACCAGCTACTCCCATACTACCACTAGCATATCCTGTCCTCTGCCGCTTATCCGGCCTATCTGATTGAGCATCTCTCCTCGGGACTGGCCTATCTCTCTCATATGCAGAAGCCCTATCCTGATAGTCTGATAGAGACTCGCAGCGAATTCCTGCCAGATAAGAACGAGTGCTCTCTCTCAATCTTTGTGAAAAGAGGTACACATGTTGCTCCTCAGGAGGTGCAACTGGTCCAAGTAGGGTCAATTCCTTCTGAAACTTCTTGTATGCCTCAACAATCGGAATATCCTCAAATCCCGCCTCAATGAAGTCCTGAAACCTTTCTCTCCTGAACGGGGCAGGGCAGTACCTCTCTCTAACAATACTCCTCATCTGCTCCCAACCGGTGACTCGGCTACGAATGGTCCGCCACCAGGAATGAGCATCCTCCGTGAACAAAGTCTGCACTAACTCTACCTGTCGATCCTCTGGGGAACGTATCACCTCTAGTGCAGTCTCTACGTGTCCTATCTAATGCTCCACCTCCAACCCTATCTCTCAATTGAATGAGGGAACTTTCTGGGAGTTGGAAGCCTTCAACCACTCATCCGGTCTCGGTGCTCTAGACCGAGCAGGAGCTCTGTCAGCCTCAACTCTCCTCTCAGGTACAGCCGGCACCTAAGTCACTCTCTGTGTCACCTGAATTGACCTAGCTGGTACTGGTGGTATATGGGTAAGTCTCTCTTCCCTGGCAACCTCCTCCATACGCTGAACGTATGCTCTGTACTCTCTGTACTCAGATGCCCCTATAGAGACGCGTCATGACTCAGTCGAACGTGCTCCCTGTGCTCCAGACCTAGCAACGGTCTCATTCCCGACCTCGGGAACAACACTCTCAGCCACCTCCTCCACTCTAACATCTGGCATGCTCACTGTTGGTGGCTCATCTCGAGGAGCTCGACCTTGACCTCTCACTAATGGAGGTCTACCTCCACGGCCGTGTCCTCTAACTACAAGAGTCCTATCGCCCCTACCCTGTCCAGCTGGAGGGAGAGGTGGACGACATCTACCTCGACCAGTAGCTAGTGTAGCCCTAGTACGTGCCATTTGCGCGAGTGATAACAGATACAAGTTATAATCTAGCTAATAAGTCCAACTAAAGTAAAAACCTAAAGTCCATACTAAGCATACTGAGATCCGTGGTAGTAGTGGTGGTCAGTTGTACTTTCAATCCCTAGTCAAACAATGCATGCATTTCAAAACCAAAAGTCCTTTTTAAAATTTAGATCACTTTTTGGGTTCTGCTTAAGTACTTATTCGGTCATTCAGAAGATTTCAAGTGCCATTGTTGCCAACCTAGAGCTCTGATACCATGTTGTAACACCCCGAATTCTCAAAACTCGGGACGTTACTGGTTAGGACCTCACAATGGGTCCCGACCTCAGTTTGGCAACAATTTTACTAGGATCTTGCAATAAGACACAAATAAGAAAAACCGATATTCATAAAACAGTATTTTAAAGAGATGAATGCAACAACGTCTAACAACCCAAAGTACTTAACAACATAAAAGTCTAACTATCTTAATACGAAGAAAGAAACAACAAAGCAAACACCCAACCCTACTCTAAGGAGTACGGAGACCCGGCTGACCACTACTTCCGGATCACTCAGTTGGTGCTCTAACCTGCGGTAAATGTAAACAACACATCAGAACAACTGTTAGCTAGCTATCTAAACGCTAGACAAATGAGAATATATAGAACACACACACAAATCATATCAAAAGTAAACACTTTCAAACAATTCATTTATTATCTTCACTTAGGTCATTCACTCTTACTAATGATACTTATTTTGTGACACGAGGGATTCACAAACCTCGCCTCCGCCCCCGTGTAACCATCAAGAATGGATCCGATGCATCTTACCTTGTACCTGTATGGTCTGGGTATAGAGAACTTCCCAGTCTCCTGTCAGAGCTGGGCAGTGATGTCACGGCCCGTTGTACATATACTTGGGCCTTAAAATAATAATAACAGTCATTCTAACAAGTTGTTATTATAAACACACAACACACACACCACCATCGTCATTCAACTAACATCTAGAAACTAGCTAAGTAAGTCGCAAGGACTTACATGAATCAAATAACACTCTCTCAAAACCCAACTCGGTCTGCACCCGTGGTAACTCAAACGTCTGTTAAACAAGGCATGTGGATCAAAATCACATCCCATACTCTTAGAAGTTATAAACTTCTAAGATGTACAATCTCATGTAGAGAATTTACGGAAAAGGCTCTCTTAGGGTAAAAAGACTATTTCACCCCTAGTCTTGAAAACTCCCAAAAATTCTATCATTTAGTTCTAATATTCTCTTTTAGAACCTATCTCCATAACCTAGTTCTCATGAGGTAGTTGGTTGAGGATTTATAAGAGTTACCAAACATTCTTAGTTTACACTAAAGAGGCGTTAAGGTCCGACTTTGGGTTAAGATGCAAGGCTTGGATAAAATATCAAAATTCCGAAATAAAAAATTCTAGATCCTCTATGATATGCATACTAAACATAGGGGTAAAGATCTCTCAAAAAAAATACTCAACAATAATTCTCCCATAAATCTCCAAAGTTGGAATGAAAGTTGAAAAATTCCATACTTAGCCAATTTTCCTCTGCTGTAAAAACAGCCCATCTATCCTACTTCGAGTCTTTATAAGTTCTAATCCGACCGTTAACTTTCTCCCAAATTTTTAACACCGTAAACTAGATATTTCTATCTACAATATATCAAAATTTGAACGGTGGATCAAAATTTTAAGGTATCGAAATTTATTCCCCAACTAATCAGTTTATGTGCACTAAATAATTTCAGTCAAGGGGTTTCACGTGGTCCTGAGTTCGATACTCATCCTCAACTGTGTTGGATTATTATTTGGAACTAAACAGACTATTCTCCTGCACTAGTACAACATCAACAGAAGAGCACTGAGAGGGACTTACCAACAGCAGGCTAAGGTGGTCCGAGTTTACAATGGTTGGGGCGTAGCAGAATCGTTCTGGACCGGAGGCTCGTACGCTGGCTCGACTACACTCACCACAGTGCACCACTCGTCCTGGCTAGTCACTGCAGGGATCAGAGAGAGACCAGACTTCCGGTTGTTTAACACATGAAAACAGAAGGGGAATAAGAGGAGAAGGAGAGGGAAATGAGACAGCCACCTCACCTACTGCAGCGGCGACGATGGCGGCAACAAACTGGCCTAGCGGGAGGGAACCGGCGCTGGCAACCTCACCTTGCTGTGCAACAATAGTGGTGTTCAGCGTGGTGGTTATATCGCTCAGAAAGGAGGGAAAGAGGATCGGTACTCACCTAGATGAGACGAACGAAGTAGGCTCCGGCGCAGGAAAGATCTTTTGTGACTAGGGGTGCAGTTGCCTGGGAGTGCCGGCATCGAAGCTGCTCCTGTCGTTCGTGCAGAAAGGAGCGGAAGGAGGAGGTTACGTAAAAGCTGATGGATTAGGTTAGACTAAACGTAATTAGGGGAGGATTAAGGTAAATATAGGGGTTATGGGCCGGTGGGCTAATAACAATGGGCCTAGTCCGATGGCCTGTTCATCTCGCTAAATGATGGGCTGCTACGTGAGTCGTACTCGTACAGAACCGCTCTTCGAGTTTTAAACTATACGAAATTCTATTCGGGTTACGTATTTATCATTTTATGTGAATTAAGATCACATAAAATGATCGAATATAATATTGTTTTATTTTGTTTAAAATTAAGAAAGGTTAGCGGATCGGAATCCGGTTCAATCGGGTTTGAAACGGAAATTAAATTTTCCGGATATTACAATGAATATCAAACTAACATAAAATGAAGAATGTAGAATATCGAAATGTCGGATCATTTATTTCTCCCCCTTTGGCTTTCAACAAGGGAGCAAAATAGTTAAAGCACGGAAGTTTAAAGGTTTACAACCTAGAAAAGTATTTCATAAAAACGCATAAAAAACAAATCAAGTTCCCTCAAACATGAAACTTAATCCTCCTCATAGAACCTCCTTTTTCCCTAAGATGAAGACTTTTTGTGACTTTAATCATCTATTTCAGCTGCTAATCATCGTCTCTTTTCTTCAGCTATTCGTTTCTTAGCCACCTCATATTCGATCACTGGCAGGATAGTTGGCTCAACATGAGTTGCATACAAAATAAAATTATTATGTACACGTCGTTTGCAATTCATCAGTATATTTTCAACTTTCTCTTGAGTATTTTGAGCTACATCTTCAGTCATGGGTAGGATCCTTCCCATAGTTGTCAGAGTAAGAGCATTCATCAAATACATTTCATTGACCTTAACATTTATGGTAGATAGGAGTTCATGATTGGCATCCAATTTTCTCTTAGTGTGAAACTGGAAATCAGACAGTTCACGATTTAGACAAATCAGTTCTTTTTTACATCCTTCTAACCTGATTTCAGGAGTAGGAGTAGAAGATGTTGGAGCTTCTTGAGTTAGAATAGCTCCTTTCCCTTTTAAAGTCCATGTGCCTACAAGAATCTCCTCAATTCCTAGACGTTCTAAGCATGTCTCATCAATCTTACCAGGAATTGACTGTCGATCTTCAAAGGATGTATCAATTGTGAAATAGTCAAGCATCTTAGGCAACAGATTTCCATAAGGCAAAGGGATGACTCGCTTAGAGTTAACAGAATGTATCATATGGTTGAGGATGAGATTTGGTACATCAATGTCTAACCCAAACATAATCAGATGAATTATCTCCAGGGATTGATCAGTCAAAAGCTCTCTTGAGTTTGCACGAGGAACAACACATCGAACCAGAATGGTAAAAATAATTTTAGCGTCTAGGGTTAGAGAAGTAGGAGTGAGTTGGCGTGAGGTTGAATTGTGAACTAAAAACTTCTCCTTAGCAAGACGAACACTCTCTGATCGTGAGGGATGATTAAAAGCAATATTTGTAGGAGTTCCAAATGTCTCACTTAAAACAGAAGAAGTGAGCGAAATTGGGGTACCTTTTACAGAAGATTCAAGAGTGATAACTCCTTTGTCCCGTTTTGTGCCGAGATTGACATAAAAAATCCTTGTGAGCCTTGGGAAAACGAAATCTATAGGGTTTAAGATTTTCCAGACTATCGAACTCTTGAGCTTGTTAATACACGGGATCTGAAGAGTTTCGAGAAATGCAGTATCCACCAGATCACACATACAAAGAGGTCTATTGTGAAAACCATCAAGCCAAGATCCCGAGGCTTGAAAATTAATGAACCAAGATGTGGGAAGACCGGTCGTCTGAGAGATGTCTAAATCTTCAGAAGGTGTTTCTTCTTTTGCAACCAAGTATATCTGAACAAATTTCTTTTTGAGAGCCTGAGGAGCAGATTTCTTACTTCTGGGAGCCATGGATGATGTTGAGAGAGAAAACAAGGGGTTTTTGAAAAAGAGTTTCTGTAACACCTCAAGTTCTTGGAACTCGGGGAGCTACTGGTTAGAACCTCACAATGGGTCTTGACCTTGGTTTAACAACAACTTTACTAGGATCTTACAACAAGGCACAAATGTATTTAAAACAATTTCCAAACCATAATATTTTTCTGGTATGAAAGTACACATGTGACAGCCTTACAAAACATCTATACATTATATAACAACATGCCGAAAGGAAGACTCCCCTGCCCCCATCTAATGAGTACGTGGACCCGGCTGACCATCCGTTCTGGATCTCTCTGCAACGGTCTATCTCTACAAATCTACAACACGGATAAACCGTTAGCTAACTATCCAAATATAAGCATAAATAAAAGTAGCACAAACACACTCAAGATAATATAGACAAACATCATGATGACACACAACCGGTTATTATCTATCACTTAAGTGATTCACCTTATTCCGTTTTACAGTTGTGGCACGAGAACTCTTAAGAGTTCTCGCCTCTGTTCCTTATCCAACTGGGTGTAGGTCTAGCTTACCTCCACCGGTAGCATCACTACAAACCGAGTGTGGACTAGTCCGTAAAGAAACCCCCAGCGCCCTCAGGCTAACTGAGCAGAATGTCACCGCCCGTTACTCTTAGGCCAAAGTACAGGTCCGTAAGTAATTACTACTAAAATATAACTATAAACATCTCATTCACACACCACTAATATTATCCAAACTCATATTTAGAAGTCAGCTAAGTAAGCCCAAAGGACTTACCTGAATCAAATATACAATCACGTTATCTCAACTCGATTTGTAACCACTCGGTCTGTAACCGCAGGAAATCAATTGCCTGATAAAAGGGCTAGTGGATTAATAATGTGTCTCACTTTCTTAAAAGTATCCAATTTCTAAGATACTCACCCTCATAAGGGCAAAAAGACAATTTTACCCCTGGGTCTCAAAACTCTAGAGATATTGCTAGACTATTTCTAAAACATTCTATAAAGTCCACAATCACAATATACACTCACAAGAAGATCTAGATAAGTTGGAAGATTTTCCAACTTCTTAACTTCCACAAAAACTCACTAAGGATCTCACTTTGACCGAACTTAAAGCACTCATACAAAAATCAAAAAAAAAAAAAAAGAAGAAGAAACTCCGAATAAAATATCTCAACAGCCTATGAGATGTTCTCTACTTATTAGGACAAAGAGAACTCAAAAAGGATCAATAACTAATCGTACACAAAATCTCAAAGATCACTCCAAAGCACAAAAATCCCATACTTAGCCAAAATTTCCAACTTTATATCAAACTGCATTACTACTCTACTTTGGGACATCATAACTCCAAATCCGACCGTTGGATTGTTTCCAAATTTTAATACATCAAACTACATATATTCACCTACAACATATCAAAAACTCAACGGTGGATGTTCATTCTAAGACATCGAAAACTTTCCTCGAAGTCTGCGGTTCAAAACTTAAATTCTGAAAAAAAAAAAAAGTAAAGAAAGGTCCTTTGGTCCCTGGTTCAAAGCCTATGGACAACACAACTGATTTAGGCCCTAACTGGGATTATCCTAACTTAATCACAATCAAATATAAAGGTCCATACTAACTTCACTTGAATTACACATGTATTCAAAGCTAACCTTAACAAAATCAAACAGTACCTCAAAAGTTATTCTAAACCTTAGGCTACTTTGTGGGCGGTTTTCTTCGAATTCATGCAGCCATACACCCATACCCATTTTTACAGACACTTCAGCTAAGCCCAAACATATCAGATCTTTAACCAAACAAAACCCCCATACTACTCTATTGAACTCAGTCGACCAACTCTCTAACCCACTAGTTACACAACATAAGCTTGCAAGGTGCAAAGAGAGACTCACTGTGTGATCATGGCTCTCTCGATAATCTAGATGAAATCTCGAGATCAAGGGAGGGAAGAAGGTTGGCTCATAGTCGGAACAGCAGCCGAGATCTCCGTCCTTGCTTGTTGGTTACTTAACTCGCAAACCTCCATACTTGTAGTCGTAGACGTCGGCGATGATGACTTCTAGCAGTGGCTATCGCCGGAAGAAAGGCTCGGATGTACAAAACGCAAGGGCGCCATCAGTACCCACCGTGGCTCTCGGTTTCAACTGCGGAGAAGGGAGAGATCCTGAACTTACCCGGAGTCGGTGTGCAGAAGATGAATCTCGAGGCTGGCTATGGCTCTCCTGCCGGAGAGGACGATGTCCCTGACATCTTTGCTTGCGGCTGGTGTTGGCAAGAACGTGCCGAAGATGCAGAGGATAGTGCTTCTTCATGTTGGCAGTGGTGTTGTTGCGCTTCTGTGGCGCGGTTACTAGAAGAAGAATGGTGGGTTAGGTTAGAAGGGTTAATGATGGTATATTAGGATAGAGATAATTAAAAAAGCGGTAATTAGCGATAATTAAGGTGAAGAGAATTAGGTTATGGGATTGGTAACGGTTGGGAAGTCCAAGTGCAAAGTGTAAATGAAGGCATGTAGGGTTTTCTTTATCATAATGGGCTCACTTGGTATATTTAATGGGTCTGGTTGTAAACTTCTTCATGGGCTGAAACAAAATTCTAGGTTGACTATCTTGATAAAATTTTGGTTTTATGTGTATATGAATCTCTCATAAATTGCTAATAAAGGTTGGATCTTGATACTAATTATCATGTCAAAGATCAAACTATACGAAAACCGGTTTAGCTCGAAAATACCCGGAATTAAATTTTTGGGTATTACAGTTTCTGTGAAGGAGGACAATGAAAAAGATAGGAGATTCTGGCCTTTTAAAAGAATGCATATAATAACAAGATTTTGAGAAGATCAAGCTCTTTAAAGACCAAAAAAAATTTCCAAGAAAAACTCAACAAATCATTTTCAATCCTTTGAATAAAGAATTTGAAACCATAAAAACAATTTAAGAATTTAAAATATCTAAGAGATATTAACCCTTAAAAACATTGATATTTCTTAATTTTCTCTTGAGTCTCGTTTCAAGGCCCTTGAATTGCCTTTCAAGGCCCTTGAAAAAGATAAGTGGGTTGCATATGAAGGAGAAAATAAAATAATTTACTCCCTCTACGTTAATGCTTCATTGTTCAACATACCAAGCTCCAATCTAATAAAATTAAATTGATATTCAGGTAGGGGCTTGGTAAAGATATTTGCAAGCTGCAAGTTAGTTGATATAAAAGAGATCGAAACATCACATTTCTCAACACGATCACGTATGAGGTGATGCCTTACATCGATATGCTTAGTCCTTGAATGCTGCACATGATTTTTAGTTATAGAAATAGCACTAGTATTATCACATTTTACATGAATATCTTTCAAATCAAAGCCACTATAACGAAGTTGTTGAGCAATCCATAGAAATTGTGCACAACAGGCTCCTGCAGCTATATATTCAGCTTCGGCTGTGGATAGGGCGACAAAATTTTGCTTCTTGAAGTGCCAACTAATTAGGGATGACCCTAAGAATTGGCAACATCCAGAAGTGCTTTTCCTACAGACCTTATAACCTGGAAAGTCTGCATCTGAATAGCCAACAAGGTGAAACAAGCTTTGACGTGGGTACCATAACCCTATATCCTTAGTGCCATTGAGATACCGAAAAATTCTTTACACAGCTATCAAGTGTGACTCGTTTGGATCAGTTTGAAATCTTGCACACATGCACACGCTAAACATGATGTCAGGTCGACTAGCAGTTAAATACAACAATGAACCGATCATACCTCGATACTCCTTTTGTACTACACTTTTGCCATCTTTGTCATGATCAAGAGAAAGTGTGGAACTCATAGGAGTCTTTGCGACCTTAGACTGATCCATCTTATACTTCTTAAGCAAGTCCTTAGTATACTTGCTTTGATTGAGAAAAATTCCTTTCTTTGCTTGTGTAACTTGAAGTCCAAAAAATAAATTTAGCTCACACATTAAGCTCATTTCAAATTCCCTGCACATGGTATCTGAAAATTCCTTGCAAAGGGAATCATAAGTAGCACTGAATCATATATCATCAACATAGATTTGTACTACTAATATATCGTTGCCTCTGGTTTTGATAAACAAAGTTTTATCAATCAAACCTCTTTTGAATTTGTTTTCGAGAAGATACTTGGACAATCTTTCATACCAAGCTCGAGGAGCTTGCTTAAGACCATAAAGAGCTTTGTCCAGTTTAAAAACATGATCAGGAAATTCATCATTTTCAAAACCAAGGGGTTGGACAACATAGACTTCTTCTTCTAAGAAGCCGTTTAAGAAAGCACATTTTACATCCATTTGAAATAGTTTTATACTCATGAAAGATGCAAATGCGAGTAGCATACATATGGCTTCTAACCTGACAACTAGAGCAAAAGTCTCCTCATAATCATTACCTTCTTCTTGGTTATAGCCTTGTGCTACGAGTCGTGCTTTATTTTGTATGACTTTTCCACTTTCATCCAACTTATTTCGAAAAACCCATTTTGTGCTAATGACTGATTGATGCTTTGGTCTTGTAGTAAGAGTCCAAACCTTGTTTCTCTCAAAATCATTTAGTTCGTTTTGAATGGCAATGATCCAGTCAGGTTCTTGAAGAGCTTGAACATAATTCTTTGGCTCAATAAGAGACACGAACGTAGAGAATGCACAAAGATTGTTTTCTTTATATCGAGTTTGAACTCATGCGTTTGAATCTGAGATCACATTCTCTTATGGATGGTATGAAGAGTGTTGAAATTTTCTTCGTTTGTAAGATGGAGCATATCCTGAAGGTTGAGCCTCATATACTTGACTAGATTCAGGTATCGTTGATGCATTGCCCTTGGATCATATCTCAAGGCCTTGAAGTTGGGTTTCAAGCCCTTGAAAAGGAGTTTTGACATCGCAATTTTCTGTTTCAAGGTCTTGAAGATGTGTTTCAAGGTCTTGAGGATTTTCTTCGGTATCTTGAATCTTTTCTTGCATATTCTTTTCTTGATCTTTAGGATCTTCATCTTCATCCGAAATGTGATCTTCTCGTTGATTCAGATTAAGATCTGCAAAACTTTCACTCAAAGTACCATCATTGCTTTCATCAAAAATGACATGAATACTTTCTTCAACAATTTTTATACGTTTGTTATAAACACAATAAGCTTTGTTATTTGAAGCATATCCAATGAATATAGCTTCATCACTACGTGCATGAAGTTTCCCAAAATTATCTTTGCCATCATTATGAATAAAACAAGTACATCCAAAAGGTTGGAAATATGAAATATTAGGTTTTCTTCCTTTAAATAGTTCATAAGGAGTCTTTTTCAAGATAGGGCGAATTAAATATCTATTTAAAATATAATTAGCAGTTTTTACTACTTCAGCCCAAAAACTTTTTGGCAAACTGTTTTCTAAAAGCATAGTCCTAGACATATCCTCAAGAGTGCGGTTCTTACGTTCCACAACTCCATTTTGTTAAGGAGTTCTAGGAGCTGAAAAGTTATGTGAAATACCATATTTTGCACAAAACAAATAAAACTTTAGTTGATCAAATTCTCTACCATGATCACTTCTTATAGAAATGATTGATAGGTTTTTTAAAGTTTGCAACTCCTTACACAATTTTGAAAACTCAAACAATGCTTCAGATTTTTCTCGTAGAAAAGAAATCCATGTGAAATGAGAGAAATCATCCACAATAACAAGGATGTATTGCTTGCCTTTGGGAGATTTGACACGCATAGGTCCACAAAGATCCATATGTAAGAGTTCGATGGGTCGAGAAGAACTTACAACTTTCTTATGTTTGAATGAACCTCTTGTTTGTTTACCTTGTGTACAAGCTTTACATAGTTCATCTACCATGAAATTTAGGTTTGGCAAGCCATGTACCAAATCTTTTGAAAGTATCTTCTTCTTTGTGTGCATACTAACGTGACCAAGTCTTCTATGCCAAAGCCTGGATCATCAGTCAAGGCTTTGAGACATTTTAGCTTAGTTCCTGAAACTTGGTTAGTACTCATAGAATAAACATTGTTACATCTAGGAGTAGTAAGCACAATGTCACCCGTCGTTTTGTCTTGAACTTCACATTTTTTTGAATCAAACAATACTTTGTTGCCTTTGTCACATATTTGAGAGATGCTAAACAGATTATACTTTAAACCGTCAACCAAATATAGATCATCAATGAAGTTAGATGAATTATAACATATTTTACCAATGCCAATAATATCACACTTTCCTTTATCATCAAGCGTAATGGTTCCAGATGATTGCTTCTTTAAATCTGAGAATAGTGAGCTTTTTCCACTCATGAGTCTTGAACAACCACTATCTAATATCCATTTATGCTCCTTTACCTTGGTGAAATCCTGCAAAACAGCAAACATCAACCTTTCCGGGTCGACCAAATGACATATTTTGGTCCATACTCAGAACCCAAATTTGTTTGACCTGTTTTCTTAAACATAGAGGATAGGCGTTTCTAATAATATAAGGGTCATTTCTTCTATAAGGGACAAATAGATTTAACATGACCCTTTTTACAACAGTAAAAGCAAGTAGGCATATGAATACTTCCTTTGGCTTTGACAAAAGTGGTAGTTGGTTTTCTAGGAAAGCTCCTAAGATAAGATATACCATTTTTGTTAAGTAAGGACTGTTGTTCACCCATCATTCTTTTAAGATTAGCTTTTGAACGAGTAAATTTAACATGTGCAGCCTTCTGGTCTTGACACGTCAAAGCTAGATCAACTTTCTCTTTCTCTAGATCGATATAGTTTCGATGAAGAGATGAGAGGTTGTCCTTGAGAATCGCGTTTTCCGATTCCAAGGCCTTGATATTGTCATCAAGGTCTACCTTTTATGTGTTAAGATTTTTAATCATCAGAGACATCTCACTTAGTTGTTTTTCTTGTTCAAGAAGCTTTTCTTTTAGAGAATTTATTCTTATTCTATGTTCCCTGTCACATATAATAATATCTTTAAGGAATTGTTTTAGGTCAGATTCAGGTTGAGACATGATAGTACTTACCACATTATCAACGTAGAGATTTGAATCTTCTTCATGATCGGCCATACGACACAAGTTTGCTTGTTCTTTTTTGTCTTCTGATTCATTTGAGGATTCTGAATCACTCCATGAAGCTACCGTATCTTTCTTCTTTAGATCATTTTTCTTGAAGTTGGTCCTCTTCTTTTGTGGACAGTCCTTGACAAGATGATCTGTTTCACCACATTCAAAACAAGTCAGCACTCTAGTTTTCTTGTTAGAGTTTGAAAACTTACCTCGGGGTTTTGATGTTCGTGGATATTCTCTATTGTTTGCAGATTGTTTCTTTATCTTGAGAATTCTCGCGAGACCCTTAGAGATCATCATCATCATCATCATCATCATCATCATCATCATCATCATCATCATCATCATCATCATCATCATCATCATCATCATCATCATCATCATCATCATCATCATCATCATCATCATCATCATCATCATCATCATCATCATCATCATCATCATCATCATCATCATCATCATCATCATCATCATCATCATCATCATCATCATCATCATCATCATCATCATCATCATCATCATCATCATCATCATCATCATCATCATCATCATCATCATCATCATCATCATCATCATCATCATCATCATCATCATCATCATCATCATCATCATCATCATCATCATCATCATCATCATCATCATCATCATCATCATCATCATCATCATCATCATCATCATCATCATCATCATCATCATCATCATCATCATCATCATCATCATCATCATCATCATCATCATCATCATCATCATCATCATCATCATCATCATCATCATCATCATCATCATCATCATCATCATCATCATCATCATCATCATCATCATCATCATCATCATCATCATCATCATCATCATCATCATCATCATCATCATCATCATCATCATCATCATCATCATCATCATCATCATCATCATCATCATCATCATCATCATCATCATCATCATCATCATCATCATCATCATCATCATCATCATCATCATCATCATCATCATCATCATCATCATCATCATCATCATCATCATCATCATCATCATCATCATCATCATCATCATCATCATCATCATCATCATCATCATCATCATCATCATCATCATCATCATCATCATCATCATCATCATCATCATCATCATCATCATCATCATCATCATCATCATCATCATCATCATCATCATCATCATCATCATCATCATCATCATCATCATCATCATCATCATCATCATCATCACTATCTTCCTCTTCTGATGGTAATTCATCTTTTCTTGATTTTAATGCTAGATTCTTAGTGTTGGATGGGAGCTCTCCGTCTTCTTCATCAAGAACCATTTCATGTGTGATGAGTTTTCCAAGGAGGTCATCAAGAGGAAGAGTTGAGAGATTCTTAGTGTAATATCCGAAAATTTTATTCCGTTTATTTCCGTAGCAAAGCGGATTTCGAGTTGTTGATCCCTATATGTCTATCTAGTCGGACACAATATCTAAAAATTCTATCATTTTATGTAACTTCCCTCCACATAAAATGATAAAATTTTATAGCAAACCCTAATCCATCAAACCCTAGTTTACATCATGACTTGTCTTAGACAAGGTCATGACGTCCTAGTGACGAGACCAAGCCGAGGACAAGACGAGACCATCACTAGTACAAAAATGCACATTTAACACGGTTCCGTGTGCATTATTTACCACGATTATGAACCGTTCTAAAACTGCCTGTGGTAAATGTGTTTAACACGGTTGGGCCAGAACCGTGTTAAACGCATTTACCACGGTTCATGGTTTAACCGTGGTAAAAGTGTTTAACACGGTTCAACGTGAACCGTGGTAAACGTGTTTACCACAGGCAGTTTTAGAACGGTTCGGCATGAACCGTGTTAAACGTGTTTACAATGGTTCATGGTTCCACCGTGGTAAACATGTTTAACACGGTTAAGATGGACCGTGGTAAACATGTTTACCACATGCAGTTTTACCACGGTTTCATCCCAACCGTGTTAAAAGTGTCGTGTTAAACGTGTTTACCGGTTCTCTTCAAACCGTGTTAATCGTGTTTACCACGGTTCTCCTCGAACCGTGTTTAGCACGGTGCTATAGAACAGTGGTAATAATGTAGAATCGTGGTAATAATACTGAAGCGTGGTAAATTAGTAGCGTGTTAAATGTGAATGTGAACGTGATAAATGTGTTTATCACGATTTCATCTACAACCGGAGTAATATTTTATATTTTTTATATTATGCTATAGAGGAGTGTTGATTTCAGCGGTATTCAGTGACGACTTGCCAGGGATACCCCCATAGAGGAGTGTTGATTTCAGCATTGAGTTAGAGACGGGCACGAGACCGATCTCGATGGCCCCGTACCGTATGGCACCGATAGAGCTGCTTGAGCTGAAGAAGTAGTTAGAGGAGTTAGTAGAGAAGGGCTTCATACGCCCTAGTGTTTCTCCCTAGGGAGCACCAATGTAGTTTGTGAGGAAGAATGATCGATCGATGAGGCTGTGCATTGATTACAAGGAGCTGAATAAAGTCACCATCAAGAATAAGTATCCACTGCCTCGCATAGATGATCTGCTGGACCAGCTGCATGGAGCGTCGGTATTTTTGAGGATAGACTTGAGGTCGGGTTATCACCAGCTGAGGGTGAGAGACCAGGACATACCTAAGACGACATTCCGGACTAGGTATGACCACTTTGAGTTTGTAGTGATGCCATTCGGGCTCACTAATGCGCCAGCAGTATTTATGGAGTTGATGAATGGGATTTTCATCGACTTCTTAGACCAGTTTGTAGTGGTCTTCATTGATGACATCCTAGTTTACTCTAGGAGTTGAGAGGAGCATGCCGGGCACTTGAGGACAATATTACAGATTCTACAGGTTAGCCAGCTATATGCTAAGCTATCCAAGTGCGAGTTCTGGATGTCCGAGGTGGCTTTCTTAGGCCATGTAGTGACTGCTGAGGGGATTAAGGTTGATCCGACAAAGATTGAGTCCGTGTCTTCTTGGCAACCTCCGAAGAATGTTAAGGAGGTTCGCAGCTTTCTGGGATTGGCAGGTTATTACCGCCAGTTTGTGGAAGGGTTTTCTCTGATTGCCCGGCCACTTACTTGTCTTCTGAGGAAGACTACTCGGTTTGTCTGGTTTGAGCCGTGTCAACAGAGTTTTGAGGAGCTGAAGAGGAGATTGACTTCTGCTCCGATTTTAGCACAACCTGAGGGTACAAAGGACTTTGTAGTGTACAGTGACGCATCCAAGCTAGGCTTAGGGTGTGTCTTGATGCAGAGGGGTAAGTTCATAGCATATGTGTCTCGACAGCTGAAGACGTATGAGGAGAACTACCCCACACATGACCTAGATTTAGCTGCAGTAGTACATGCTCTTAAGATCTGGCGTCACTATCTCTACGGGGAAACATGTCATATCTTCATAGACAATAAGAGTCTGAAGTACATATTCACTCAGCGGGAGTTGAATAACCGCCAGAGGCGATGGTTAGAGTTGATCAAGGATTTTGACCTTGAGATTCTCTACCACCCCAGGAAGGCGAATGTAGTTGCTGACGCTTTGAGTCGGAAGATGCCTCGGGAGAAGGTGATAGCCCGGTTGACAGTATAACCACAGTTGCAGAGAGATTTAGCTTGGTTGGAGATAGAGATCCAGTTCCCAGATACAGCTCATCAGTTGGCTACCTTAGATTTACTTCCTGATCTGTTGGGTGACATCTGACAGAAGCAGGAGACCTATCCAACATTGACCCGGATCCGAGACCGGATGTCTCGAGACGAGGCACCTCAGTTCACCATTGGTGCTGATGGAGCGATGAGACATCAGGACCGCATCTGTGTGCCATCAGACAGTGAGTTGAGACAGAGGATACTAGGTGAGGTTCATGCTACCCCATACTCAGTACATCTTGGAGCGAGTAAGATGTACAAGGACGTGACATGCTCCTTCTGGTGGGGTGTTCGCCACTTAGCGTGCGTGCAAATAAGCTTTAATTATAAAACTAGAAATCAAGCAAGCGAACCCGCAGTGTACGGATCGATATAGTTGAGCAAGAATTCCAAAGTATCGAACACATGGATTTGGGGGGTTAAATCCAATTATAGATTATCAAGCAAGTAAATGTATGAAGCTTTTCAAATTATTGGGAAAACAACAATCCTAAAGATCCAGGAATCCAGCTGTGGCAATCGATTCATGATATACTTAAAGATAAAAGGACAGAGTTGAGATATGCAAAGGTATACGAAAGTAAGGTAATCGTACGGTGAAGTTCCAAAAACCTTATATGACCCACCTAAAAGACACTCTCTATAAAGGTTGTTGAGGCTTCAATATAGAAAAGATCTAAAGGTAAGAATTAATGTCAAATACCCAACTTGTAATCCAAGGATCAAGACTAACTAAACCGATTAAGGTTGTGACACTCACAATCGAGGTAGAGGTTGTTGAGGCTTCACTACCACCTAGAAAAGGCAAGCCAAGACTAAGTTAAAGCGAATCTTTAACTTTCGATTAAAGTAAAAGCAAGTTCGTAACTTAACACAAAATTACGGGTAGTTCTTGAGTTCCACGGCCGTGGAAGCTCAAGAACAGACCGTGGATTAGGTTCGTCGGCGATTCTCTCTAACTCTCAGGGTCCAATCTGTTTACGATCGATCTATCATCATCTAAGCCACAACTATCAACCCTTCACCCTAGAATTGCTAAAGGTTTTTAGCCAACAACAGTCATATTGATATCAAATTCTAGATTTAAAGGAATGAAACGGAAACCTTTAATAACCTTTAAACTAATCTCAAATCTACAAATCAAGAACAATAATGTCAATGGTTTCGGAATAACACAAGCAATCACAATCTTAGATTAAGAAGGAAGAACGGGATGTCAATCCGTCTTCTAATCAAACCTAAGTATGAAGAGTAATCTCCTTGCGAACAATCTTCCAAATCTTCAACTCTTCCGTCAATCCGGAAATCGCAATCGCAAGACGCAATTCTCTCAACGGGAATCTTGAAACCCTCGGCACATGCAATAAGCGTAGGCAAAGTGTAAGCGAAGGTGACGGAATCTCTCTTCTTCCGTCCTTTTATAGTGTAAGATAAAATATCGGCCCGGCCCAATCGCGTAGAAGATCGTGGCTTCAAAGTGTGCGTAAAAGATCGCCAAGATCACGGTCGTGGACGGGTTCTACGCCCGTAATTTAGAGCGTAGAAATTGGTCACGGTTTGACACAGCCCTCCACGGCCGTAGAAGTTGCTGTTTCCGCAGCACTTTCAACTTAGAGCTTTGCTCTCTTCTTTTCATTTTTCGACTTTACTTTTGGAGTTATGGATAGATGTGCACAAAAACCGAAGCCTAGGAGATTGGCGTTTCTCAATTTTTATGAGATGCCTCAAACCCTTAGCGCACATACCATAATCCGCTAGGAATATCGCTCAATCGACTTTGGCAAGACACAAACACCCGGCTATGTGAATGGTGCTGAGTTACTCATCGTCATGATTGACTTCCCCAAACCTATAATTTCTTTCTATTCCTTTGAATGCAAAGTATTGCTTTCATGGCCCTCCCATACCAAACATGCCTTTTTCTTTCAACTCCTCCAAGTTCCCGGATAGGTAAAGGAGGCCAATATTTCAATGAGGGGCTAAATGATCAAAGAAGGAAGAAAGAAAATCGAATTGCCTTAATCATCTCAAAAAGAAGCATAAGAACTTATTATGTGATTTCAACCTTAATTTCTCAACATGATTTAAGTAACATTCATCACATTATGAAATTTGCAAAAGAGGAATAATCAAGTCATTCAATTTCTTTTCAATTCACTATTCGTTTAAGCATGCGATTGTCATCAAAACTCAATTCACAAGTGGTGATTATCATAGAAATCATCTCTATCCTTAGAAGCTCAAAATTTTCAAAATTATTCAATTTTTATGGGTT
This sequence comes from Fagopyrum homotropicum, assembly GCA_033239125.1. NCBI lineage: Eukaryota > Viridiplantae > Streptophyta > Magnoliopsida > Caryophyllales > Polygonaceae > Fagopyrum > Fagopyrum homotropicum. The sequence continues at coordinate 139,376,534 of BSWB01000002.1, forward strand.
TTTCAAGTTCTTTTTCATGCAATGCAATAATGAAATGTGTAACAATAGAATGAAGCATGCAAGATAGTCTCAATAGAAGCAAATAAAGTGAGTAAGAGTTATTACAAACTTTTAGTCACACCCCACCCCATACTTGGAACAAACATTGTCCCTAATGTTCAAATAAAAGAAAAAGAAGAAAAGAAAGAAAGAAAAAGAACTCACAAAATGGTGGTGGAGCGGCTAAACTGTCGGTCATGCAAGGTCGTCACTGTGGTGGAGGCGGAAATGGAGAGAAGCTAGGATCATAGTACCGCCCAAACTGCTGGCGGTAGACATCTCTCATCATATGGTCAAGGTCATCCATACATGCATCTCTAGCGTCAGCTCGAATCTCCAAAGCTCCCACCCTATCTGAAAGGCTGGTGGCCCAATCTGGCAGCTGCTCGTACCAACCTGGAGGCTGGCTGTACCATGCTGGTGCATCTGACGGTGCTGGTACTGGTGGCGGCGGTGCCTGTGTAGACCATGGTGGTGGAGCTCCGTACCACGCAGGAGGGGCCTCCATCCAAGTGGGCCTCTCGCTGACACTAGCACGGCGAGAAGATGATCCTGAAGCTCTAGCTGGGCGGGGAGAAATCTAGGCATGCCAGGAGCTGCGTCCGGCTGATCCGGGAAAGTGCCAAAATCCTGCTCAGCTCCTCCTCCTCCTCCCTCATACTCATCTCTCATCTCCTCCTCCTCTATAACTGGTGGTGGAGGAACATAGGGAGGGGCTACAATCCTGTTCGCATGCATAGCAGCGAACGTTGCCTTCCAGTTATGGCGTCCAGCCATAATGGAATACTCTGGGAGCCACTCAATACCTCTCCCCGTCCTACTCTCCCATGGCATAGCAGCGTAAGGTGGACCTCTATGGGTGGGGAAGATGAGGCCTCTAGTCATAAGGGCCTGAAGTCCTAGGGGTACAGCGGGGATACGTGTGCAAGCAGAAAAGTCTACCCCTAACGCCCTAGCAAGGTGGGTGACTATCCCTCCATATCTAATGTTGCCAGCCCTCTTGTTCTTTAGCTTGCTCATGGTAGCAGCTAAGAGGGTGGCACAGTCAACAAGCCGTCCATACAACATGCAGGAAAGAAGAAAGAGCTCATTTGTCTTAATCTTCTGAGGTGTCTCCGTCCTATGGAAGAGACACTCAGAAAGTACCCTATGAGCTATCTTCAAGGCTAGATGGTACATCAATCTAGCCTTGGTGTCAGCTGGTTGCCAGCGGTCCTCGCTGGCATACACCATAACAACCTCCTCCCAAAAATCCTTGGCGTAAATGCCGCTAGGGAAACGACCATTGAAGGTCTCATGGAACCCAAAGAAGGCTCCAAACTCCCGGATGGAGAAATCATAGTTTCTTTCCATCAACCGGAAAGAAACTGTCCTATCAACATGGCTGTGCTCAAAAGAAACCACAACCTCTCTCGTAATCTCCTCATAAGCATCTTCTCGAATAGCCGAGAAGATGACTAATCCGGCTCTATCCAAGAGCCAAGTAAGATCCCCTATGACATGTAGAGGCTCTAAATCCTCCAACAGTAGGTATCTAGGTCCTATGACCGTCCTCTCATGGATCCTCTCTAAGGCATCGACATGATCCTCATGAATGGTAGGGATCCTAGGTGGAGGTGGTGGTGAAGGTGATGATGGAGGTGAAGGGGATGAAGGTGGTGGTGCTCTAGAGGAGGAAGAGGAAGAGGGGTTGCCCTTCCTCTTTTTACTCTTATCTTTGTCTTTGTTCTTGTCCTTATTCCTACCGGACACTCTCCTTACAAAATTCATGTTCTGGCAGAAACCACGGTTTGTTCTTGGGTTTCCACGGCCTTGGAAGGTACAGAGACCGTGCTTTGTCTCGACTTTTCTCAAAACTCAACAAAATCACACCAAATTTCACAGCAGTAGTCCTAGACTAATTCTCTTCCAATTCCAATCAGTTATTCCTAAAAATTCTAGCAAATGCAAGTCCGAATCGACAAAGATAGAGAAGAGCAAAAAACCTAGGTTTTCGGATTTTCAAATCCGAATTCTGCTTTCCTTGATGAATTGCCGCTCGAATTGTTGCTTGGATCTTGTTGGTGATCGGATGTGCTTCTGTTTTGGCCAAAGAATCGTTAAAAACGATTAACGAACGAAGATTTGAGGTGAGGGGAAGGTTTTCGGCATTTTTGGGCGTGGAATGGGTTGTGATGTTGTGTTTTGTGAAGAAATGTGGTTTATATAGTGGTCGTAAAAATTTTGGAAAATCACGGTCTGTCGGGGGGTTCCACGGCCGTGGAAATGTACGGAACCGTGATTTTGGTGATTTTTCAAAGGCTTTTGAAAATTACGGTCTCAAAGGGTTCCACGACCGTGGTTTAGGCCGTGGAACTCTATGTAATGCTCCAAAGTCCAAGTTTCGTCACTTTTCTTCAAAATTACTCTTCTCTTTTCTTTTCCCACTGTTCCTACATCGAAAAACACGAACATACCGGAAGGAATCGAAGGCAAAACAAAGCAAAAAAACGTAAATGCAATACCTTGGGTTGCCTCCCAAGAAGCGCTTTGTTTAAGGTCCGTAGCTAGACCAAATTCGCACTTATTCGAGTGCGGTGGGAGTGAACTCTTCAGCTTGGAGTTCCGGAATGTACTTCTTTAGTCGTTGACCGTTCACCTTAAAGCTTCCGCCCGCTTCACCCCATACTTCAACTGCACCATGGGGAAAAATACGTTTGATTAGAAAAGGTCCGGTCCAACAAGATTTAAGCTTACCTGGAAAGAGACGAAGCCTTGAATTGAAGAGGAGAACTTGATCTCCTTCTTTGAAGTCCTTTGGAATGAAATGCTTATCATGCCAACGCTTTGCTCTTTCTTTGTAAATCTTAGCGTTTTCATAAGCGTTCAAGCGGAGTTCTTCAAGCTCATTAAGGTCCAAGAGACGCTTCTCTCCCGCCTCCTTCATGCTGAAATTCAACCACTTGATGGCCCAAAACGTCTTGTGCTCCAACTCTACCGGTAAGTGACAAGACTTCCCATACACAAGGTTATATGGTGTGGTTCCTATGGGAGTGTTATACGCAGTCCGGTACGCCCACAATGCATCATCAAGCTTCAAGGACCAATCCTTCCTTGTCCTTGAAACCGTCTTCTCTAGGATTCCTTTGATCTCCCGGTTTGAGATCTCAACTTGTCCACTAGTTTGTGGATGATAAGGGGTGGCGATCTTGTGAGTAACCCCATACTTAGCTAGGAGAGCTTCAAAGCGCCGGGCGATGAAGTGAGAACCTCCATCACTAATGATAGTCCTTGGCGTCCCAAATCGTGGGAAGATGGTCTTGTTAAAGAACTTGACCACTACCATGGCATCATTGGTAGGAGAGGCAATTGCTTCCACCCATCTACAAAACGTAATTCACCGCCAAGAGTATGTATTGGTTTCCACAAGATGATGGGAACGGTCCCAAAAAGTTAACTCCCCAAACATCAAAAATCTCCACCTCTTGGATGTTATTAAGAGGCATCTCATTCCTCCTAGAGATATTTCCTGTTCTTTGACAAGCATCGCAGCAGGAAACAAAGGTTTGCACATCTCTAAATAAAGTAGGCCAAAAGAATCCAGATTGCAATACCTTAGCGCTAGTTTTGTTTGAACTAGCGCGTCCTCCACATGGTAGTGAATGACAATGGAGGATGACACTTTGCATCTCATCTTCCAGCACACATCGCCGAATGATGTCATCCGGACCTCTCTTAAAGAGGAGAGGTTCATTCCAAAAGTATACCCAAACATCCTTAAAGAACTTCTTTCTTTGTGCGTAGGATAATCCGGGCGGTATCTCCTGACAAACCAAATAGTTAACAAAATCAGCAAACCATGGTTCGTTACCTTTGGACATCACGTCGATGCACTCCTCTATGATATGTAAGTGTTCGTCCGGGAAGGAGTCATCTATAGGTAGATGGTCGTCTTCTAGATGTGTAAGACGACTCAAATGATCCGCAACAGAATTTTCCGAACCCTTCTTGTCGCGGATCTCTAGATCGAATTCTTGTAGGAGAAGAATCCATCTAATTAGCCTTGGCTTCGCATCCTTCTTTGCAAGGAGATACCGAATCGCAGCATGATGCGTGTACACAATCACCTTTGCACCTACAAGATAAGAGCAAAATTTGTCAATAGCATAAACAATGGATAAAAATTCCTTTTCCGTAGTGGCGTAGTTGAGATGCGCTTCATCTAGCGTCTTGCTAGCATAGTATATGGCGTGGGTTCGCCCTTCTTTCCTTTGCCCAAGAACAGCTCCTATAGCTACGTCACTTGCGTCACACATAACCTCAAAGGGAAGATTCCAATCCGGAGGTTGGATAATAGGAGCTGAAATTAGAGCTTCCCGAATCATGTTAAACGCATCCAAGCACTCCTACGAAAACTCAAAAACTGCATCCTTCATCAATAGATTAGTTAGCGGCTTTGATATTTTAGAGAAATCCTTTATGAAACGCCTATAGAATCCAGCATGTCCTAGGAAACTTCTTATCCCTTTCACCGAATTTGGGGGAGGAAGCTTCTCTATGGTCTCTATCTTAGCTTTATCTACCTCTATCCCTCTACTAGAGATTAAGTGTCCGAATACAATTCCTTCCTTTATCATAAATTGACACTTCTCCCAATTAAGAACTAGGTTAGTGTCTTCACACCTTTATAATACAAGAGCAAGGTTAGAAAGACAATTGTCAAAAGAGGAACGTATACGGAGAAGTCATCCATAAAGACCTCCATGATTTCCTCTATATATTCGGAGAAGATGGCCATCATGCACCTTTGAAAGGTGGCTGGGGCGTTGCAAAGCCCAAACGGCATCCTCCTATAAGCAAACGTACTCCAAGGGCACGTAAATGTGGTCTTCTCTTGATCATCCGGGTGTATCGGAATCTGAAAGAAACCACTATAACCGTCAAGATAGCAAAAATGCGAATGTTGTGCTAACCTTTCAAGCATTTGATCGATGAATGGCAATGGGAAGTGATCCTTCCTCGTCACGTTGTTTAGCTTGCGGTAGTCTATGCACATCCGCCATCCTGTTACGGTTCGGGTAGGAATGAGTTCGTTATTCTTGTTGGTGATGACCGTCATTCCTCCCTTCTTCGGAACTACTTGAACCAGACTCACCCACTTGCTATCGGAGATAGGGTAGATGATACCTGCATCAAGAAGTTTAAGAATCTCCTTCTTGACAACCTCTTTCATGGTCGGATTTAACCGCCTTTGAGGTTGTCTTGAAGTCCTAAAGTCCTCTTCCATTAAGATTTTATGCATGCATAGGGAAGGTTTGATTCCTACTAAGTCCTCAATAGTATAACCTAAAGCTTTCCTATGTTTCCTAAGGACAACCATAAGCTTACTATGTTTATCTATGGTTAAATCGGAACTAACAATTACCGGATAAGTAGAGTTAGGTCCTAGGAACGCGTACCTTAGATGTGTAGGAAGTTGTTTCAACTCCATAGCTGCAGGAGTTTCCAATGGCTCTTGAGGAGATTCCGATGCTTCCTTAGAAGTGTCTAAGGAAGTAAAAGGTGTTGGAGAAGAATCAAAAGAAGTTGAAGAAGTGGCACATTTGCCTTTGTCCACGGCCAAAATTACGGTTCCCCTGCATGCTCCACGACCGTGATTTTGGGCGTGGAATGTAGTTACGGGTGCTCTGTTTCCTCCACGTCCGTGTAACCCTCTGGAGTGAGCCACGCTTTGGTTGGTGAAATCCACGGCCGTGGAATATAGTGTATGGCTGTGGATCCGTACGTTTTCTGCCTCGTCGTGGAGTTTCTCAAACTCCTCTTCACACACTTCTTCTTGTGCTTCTAAGGCTTTTATTGCCTCATTGCACTCCTCTTCTTCCCCTACATTTGTTAGACTCATAGTAATAACCTTTTGCAAAGGATCTTTGAAGAGAATAGCACTTACCTCCTCTCTAGACAACCCTTCTTCATCTTGGATATTGAATATATCCTCATCAAAGATTGGTTCCTTCACTAGAGTGGAAAGAACAAACTCTACCTTCTCTTCTCCTATGTCAAAGGCGAGTCTAGCATTCTTGCAATCAACTATGCAGCCGGAAGTTGCAAGAAACGGTCTTCCGAGTATGATCGGGACCGGACTATCTGCAGGAATGTCAAGCACAACAAAATCAATAGGAACATAGAATTTACCTAGCTTGACCGGGACGTCTTCAACAATACCGACGAGACGAGTTATGGATCGATCCACCATGTACAACGTCATCTTCACTGGTTTAGGGTCGCCTAAACCGATCTTCCTACATAAGGCAAGTGGTATGATGCTCACACTTGCTCCTAAGTCACATAATGCATCATATGTGACATCTCCCACTCCTATGGGGATACAAAATGACCCCGGATCCTTTAGCTTTGGGGCCATTTTCTCCTTCATGGTCTTGATGAGATCCGAAGAATCCGAACTCATCTTAACCTCTCCGAAATCTTCTAGCTTCCTCTTGTTGGAGAGGAGTTCCTTTAAGAACTTGCCATAAGCCGGCATACCTACAATAGCATCAATGAAAGGTATGTTAATATGCAATTTGCTCATGAGTTCTATGAACTTACCAAATTGTTTATCTAGACGCGCTCTTGCTCTAGATTGAGGGAATGGTAGGGGAGGTTTGTAAGCCGGAGGAGGAACGTAGACATCATCCTTCTCCTTCCCCTTCTCTTTTTCTTTCTCAACGGAGAATTCTACAAACTTGGGCTGCGGGTCGGTAGTTGTGACTCCGCTCCTAGTTGTGATTGCCATCACCCTTCCCTTTGGGTTGTCCTTCTTTTTTCCTGGAAGTTTCCCTTGATTCCTAGGAACTTCCTCCGCATGAGTAAACATTTCGTTTTCTAAAACCTTTTGGGCTTTATCAACCTTAGTTATGTGATCATCAACTTTGATGATGCGAGTCTCTAACCCTTGAAGCTTTCCCAAAATTGTCTCCAACATGGGATCGGGCTTCTCCTTCCCCGAAGTGCTTCCTCCATTAGGTGTTTGCCCCTGGCTTTTCAAAGCAGTAGAGGAAGAGGAAGGTGGAGTTAGTGAATTTGAATTGGAAGGATAAGAGTTACCGGAGTTTTGTTGATTGGAGCGCTAATTGTTGTTGTTTGAACCCCTATTGTTGTTCCAATTATTGTTCCGGTTGTTGTTGTTGTTGCCGTTCCAATTATTCCGGTTGTTGTTCCGGTTGTTGTTGTTGTTGCGGTTTGTATTCTCACCACCGTTATTGTTGTTGCCCAAGTAGCCAACATCTTTTCCTTGTTGCTTTGGAAAGTTGGTCTTGATAGCTTCCTTCAACTCTTTAATCTCATTGTTGAGGGAAAAAATTTGATTTTGAGCTTCATGTGTGAGCTTTGCTCCTTGCTCCACACGATTTCCCTCCACTTTCTGGTGAGAATACTTCTCTATGACTCGCGCTTGCTTCTCAATGAAGTCCCAAGCGTCATCTTCCCTCATGTCCATGAATGTACCACATGAGAGGGATTGGAGCTTGAATTGTGTCTCCACATCCAGCCCCTTATAATATATCTCCAAAAGTGCAAGCTTGGATATGCCATGATGAGGGCAATCCAATAGCAAATCCTGAAATCTTTCCCAAGATTGAAACAAACTTTCGTTAGATCTCATGGAAAATGCATTAATCTTACCTCTTAGCTCCGCCATTTTGGATGGCGGAAAGAACTTTGTGAGAAACTCCGCGGAAAGGTCTTCCCACGTGTCTAGTTTGTCACTAGGAAGAGCTTGGTACCAAGACAATGCCTTCCCCTTCAAAGAGAAGAAGAAAGGCTTGAGCTTATAGTTGTTGGTAGTCGCGTTCTTCGGCCTCATCGTCTCCATCATACACTCAAAATTTTGTAGGTGTTGGTGTGGAGATTCAGCGCTTGTTCCGCCAAATTGGTTTTGGCGAACAAGAGTAATAACCTGCGGGTTGAAGCTAAACCGTTGTACATCGTCACCATCAAAGTTCACACCTAAACGGCGTGGTTGCTGCGTTGGATCCATCCTTTGGCCAAGAGTTCTTGGCTCTTCATCCACACGTTCAATCCTTGCATTCCTAGGTGGAACACGGCGATTCGCGGCTGGCCGTGGATAGAATGGATTCACATTGATCGTGGGATCAATTTCCTCTAGCGGTGGCATGGAGAAGTCGCTATCCTCATTGGATGAGTTAGCTCTAACCGATCTTCCCGGTCTCCTCCTTTTCTTTTTCTCCTTAAGGTTGTTTATTTCCAACCTCATTTGGAACATCATGTCCGTTAGATCATCAGCCTTCATTTGGTGACGATCCGTCTCTTCTCTACGAGTTTTCTCACTCCATTGGAGGTCACGTTCTCTTTCTTCAGCCATTTTCTATTCCTTACTCTTTCTCCTTAAAGTCCTCTGAAGCTCTTGATCAAGAGGTAAGAGGTCTTCGGTATTCCTAGACCAGCGCATGCACTTGAAAAGATATCAAATAACAAGGGAAAATCTCCCAAGCTTGACAACCGAAAACCGAATTCGGCCTAAACCAAATCCCCAGCAACGGCGCCAAAAACTTGTTCGCCACTTAGCGTGCGTGCAAATAAGCTTTAATTATAAAACTAGAAATCAAGCAAGCGAACCCGCAGTGTACGGATTGATATAGTTGAGCAAGAATTCCAGAGTATCGAACACAGGGATTTGGGGGGTTAAATCCAATTATAGATTATCAAGCAAGTAAATGTATGAAGCTTTTCAAATTATTGGGAAAACAACAATCCTAAAGATCCAGGAATTCAAATGTGGCAATCGATTCAAGATATACTTAAAGATACAAGGACAGAGTTGAGATATACAAAGGTATACGAAAGAAAGGTAATCATACGGTGAAGTTCCAAAAACCTTATATGACCCACCTAAAAGACACTCTCTATAAAGGTTGTTGAGGCTTCAATATAGAAAAGATCTAAAGGTAAGAATTACTATCAAATACCCAACTTGTAATCCAAGGATCAAGACTAACTAAACCGATTAAGGTTGTGACACTCACAATCGAGTTAGAGGTTGTTGAGGCTTCACTACCACCTAGAAAAGGCAAGCCAAGACTAAGTTAAAGCGAATCTTTAACTTTGGATTAAAGTAAAAGCAAGTTCGTAACTTAACACAAAATTACGGGTAGTTCTTGAGTTCCACGGCCGTGGAAGCTCAAGAACAGACCGTGAATTAGGTTCGTCGGTGATTCTCTCTAACTCTTAGGGTCCAATATGTTTACTATCGATCTATTATCATCTAAGCCACAACTATCAACCCTTCACCCTAGAATTGCTAAAGGTTCTTAGCCAACAACAGTCATATTGATATCAAATTCAAGATTTAAAGGAATGAAAGATGAAAACTTCCGGAAACCTTTAATAACCTTCAAACTAATCTCAAATCCACAAATCAAGAACAATAATGTCAATGGTTTCGGAATAACACAAGCAATCACAATCTTAGATTAAGAAGGAAGAACGGGATGTCAATCCGTCTTCTAATCAAACCTAAGTATGAAGCGTAATCTCCTTGCGAACAATCTTCCAAATCTTCAACTCTTCCGTCAATCCGGAAATCGCAATCGCAAGACGCAATTCTCTCAACGGGAATCTTGAAACCCTCGGCACATGCAATAAGCGTAGGCAAAGTGTAAGCGAAGGTGACGGAATCTCTCTTCTTCCGTCTTTTTATAGTGTAAGATAAAATATCGGCCCGGCCCAATCGCGTAGAAGATCATGGCTTCAAAGTGTGCGTAAAAGATCGCCAAGATCACGGTCGTGGAAGGGTTCCACGCCCGTAATTTAGAGCGTGTAAATTGGTCACGGTTTGACACAGCCCTCCACGGCCGTAGAAGTTGCTGGAATGAACCACGCCTCTCTTGCCAAGGTTCCACGGCCGTGGACTTGAACGTGGAATGTAGTATGGCCGTATTTTAGAGCGTGGTTTAGAGGTAGTTCGTGGTTTCCTTAGCCTTGTGCTATTCTTCAAGTTAGCACCTTCCTTAGCTCCTATAGATGTCCTCAATCCTTGGACATGCTCAATCAAACTCCATCCTTGCTCAATCTGTTTGGAAATAGCTCTTAATTGCCTACAATCAACATAAAGCTTGTGTAGACCTCTATATCGACAATATAGGCAAACTAACTCACAAATGCTTCAATGCTTTATCAATGACTATCAATATAGATGAAATACACTTAGAAAACGTGCCTAAAATATCACAATATTTCATGCTAACATGGGGTGGTTTGAAACCCGGTGTGGCTCGGTTTGTAGCTCAGTTTGCGACCTGTCAACAGGTCAAGATTGAGCATCGTAGGTCCGGAGGAGAGCTTCACCCACTACCAGTACCATAGTGGAAATGGGTGGATATATCGATGGACTTTGTCACGGGGTTGAGACTCAATAGAGGTTTTGATGCTATTTTAGTGGTAGTAGACCGTCTGACGAAGACCGCACGTTTCATTCCGATTAAGGAAACGTGGCCGGTAAGTCGTCTAGCTGAGGAGTTTAGTAGACATATCGTGAGACTCCATGGAGTACCGAGGACTATAGTCTCCGATAGGGATGGACGTTTCACCTCGAGATTTTGGCAACAAGTACATACTACTTTGGGGACGAGTCTTCACTTTACCACGGCTTGTCTCCCACAGACCGACGGTCAGTCTGAGAGGACCATCGAGATGTTGGAGGACATGCTACGAGCTTGTGTACTGGATTGGGGACAAGTATGGTCTGACCACCTTCCCCTTGAAGAGTTTTCATATAGTAACAGTTGGCACGCGTCTATTGGGATGGCACCTTATGAGGCTTTGTATGGACGGAGATGTCGCGCACCATTGTGCTAGGACGAGCCTAGGAGAGCTGAAGGAGTAGCTCCAGATCAGATACAGGATAACATCGCCCGGATTTCCTTAGTCCGAGGGCAGATGTTGGCAGCTCAAAGTCGTTAGAAATCCTACGCCGACAAGAGGCGTCGACCACTGGAGTTTAGAGTAGGTGCACATGTGTGGTTGAGAGTGTCACCGACGAGAGGCGTCCGGTGTTTCGGCATTAAGGGAAAGCCGAGTCCCCGATATGTCGGCCGATTTGAGATCTTGGAGAGAGTCGGGGAGGTTGCCTACAGATTAGCACCGCCACCGAGATTGGAGGGAGTCCATCCGGTCTTTCATGTATCTCAGCTGAGAGAGTACATACCGGATCTCAGACACGTCACAGCCATGAGGATCTGATAGTGGAGCCAGACCACACTTTTGTGGAGTACCTAGTAGCCGTCCTAGAGCGCAGTACTAGACGTCTGCGTTCTAAGGAGATACCGATGTGGAGGATCCAGTGGTCTAGACGAGGAGCCGATGAGGCTACCTAGGAGGCAGAGGAGAGTATTAGACGTAGCTATCCTGAGTTCTTTGCGGAGTTAGCTGCTACTTTTGTCCGGACGAGTTAGTACTGTGATGATGTTTTGTTTGACCTTTATGAAATATGAGTTATATTGGTTTGTGTGATGGTGTTTCTTTTATGTAATGTCTGATCGTGATGACTGAGTGGTTGCATGTTAAGAAACTAAATTTAACTGTCATCGAGATCAATTAATAATAATCTTGTTGAAAAATAGTTTCATTAGATACCTTATTCTAATTTTCGGGACGAAACTTTTTTTAAGGGGGTACTGATGTAATATCCGAAAATTTTATTCCGTTTATTTCCGTAGCAAAGCGGATTTCGAGCCGTTGATCCCAATATGTCTATCTAGTCGGACACAATATCTAAAAATTCTATCATTTTATGTAACTTCCCTCCACATAAAATGATAAAATTTTATAGCAAACCCTAATCCATCAAACCCTAGTTTACATCATGACTTATCTTAGACAAGGTCATGACGTCCTAGTGACGAGACCAAGACGAGGACAAGACGAGACCATGACAAGGTTTGACGAGATCAAGACGAGATCGTGACAAGACCATGCATAAGCTTGACAAGGCCATGACGAGTTTTGACAAGGCCTTGACAAGCTCCTACAAATCTCAGCCCACTCTTCCAACATATTTTAGCCCAGTTCGCCGGCCTGCTCCAGCAACTTGACTTGTCCAGCCCGGCGTGATACTAGGGAGAGCACTGGCCCAGCTCGTGTCTAGCCCAGTAAGTGAGAAGAGAGTCCTGCCCTTACGTCGCCAGCCCAAGAGCCGCCCATTCATCTACAGCACCACGTTCACTTGACGAACGTTACTAAAGGAATAACAGCCGAGATATCCGCTGATCTCTTCCCTTCTTCAGCCGCTACTTCTGTCCAGATTCACATTAACTGCTCCTTTCATTCTCTTCTAAATTCATTCGCAAAACCAGCACCTTACTCAGCGAGCCATCCCTCCACACAGATTCATAACGTTGGCTTCTACCTCACATAGCAGACGCAACACCTACTCGACGAGCCGGCCAAAACTATGACCCTTCGACCCCAACTGGATCAGGACCAAGGTGAGTGCAGTGTACTCCTCTTTTCTTGTCTTTACCCTACTCTCCTTCTGTACTCAGCATAATCTAGCGTAGGTGAGCCTCATTTCCCTCTCTCTCGCTCCCTTACTTTCCTACGTACTTACCGACTGAACGAATGCACTGAACACCTGAGCGGACGAACCTTAGGCAGCAGACCATCCCTACACACACTTTGTGTTGACAGCCTAGAGAGACAGTTGGTGCTGGTAAGTCCCTTCCACCCTCCTGCTCGATGACCACCAGAAATGGGCTTATATCCCTACTGGTTCATCTTACCGGTCCCATCTACTGAACCATGTTTGAACTGAGTAAGGCGTCTCCTCTGTGCAGTTCACTTCGAGCTATCCCCTTCTGAGATCAGTCGAGAATACCTATAGCCAGTAGCTACTGGAAGAGGTGAGTCTTCTCCTATCTGTAGTCCAATTTACGTCTCCTGAATTATGTTGTATAGTTTGTATATGTTTAGTTGTTGTGAGAGAAGTTCGGACCTGGGAAGCTGGGGTAAGGGCTGAGCCTTGTTGATGTTCCCCTAGAGTGTCAAACTTGTGAGCATAGAATGACAATAATGGTAGAAACAAGGACGGCTGTGATTACACATCTTTTTCCTTCAATTTTGAAGTTAGGAACTACCCATCTTGTGGACCAATGTTAAGGAGTTACAATGAAGATCCGCCGTTGAAATTTTAATAGATAATAGATAGATATATGTAGTTTACCATGTTAAAATTTGAGAAAAAATGAACGGTCGGATTAGAAGTTATAAGCTCCCAAAGTGGGGTAGTTAAGCTGATTTTCCAATAATGAAATTTTGGCTAAGTATAGGAATATAAGTGTTGTAACCAACTTCGGGAATTTTTATAGAAATGATGGTTGAACAGTTTTGAGAAATTCTTGCTCCTAGGAGTAGATGAAATATCATAGATGATCTAGGGAATTATTTCAGAATTTTTATAAATTTATATGGGCTTCATATTTGAAGCCGAAGTTGGACCTTAATGACCTTTCGGAAAATAGAAAAAGGTGTAAGTTGCTAATCTGTAACCACACCCAGGTTTAGGTATTAGCACTGTAATCGATTCAGTCCTAATAAGATCTACTAGCTTAGAAGTTTTAGACTTCTAATTACCTAGAAAGTGCGCTGATTTACTTACCTCCTTTTGACAGGCAATTGAGTTGCTACAGCTAAAGAGCGAGTTGGGTTTTCAAAGAGTCGAGACTTGTAACAGGTAAGTCTTTTGGGCTTACTTAAATGACTTCTAGATACGAGTGTGGATAATGATGGTGGTGTGTGATTGAGATGTTTAGAGTTATATTATTGTAATAAATATTTACCGACCTATACTTGGCCTAAGAGTAACGGGTGGTGGCATTCTGCTCAGTTAGCCTGAGGGCGCTGGGGGTTTCTTTAGGGACTAGTCCATGCTGGGTTTGTAGTGATGCTATCGGCGGAGGTAAGCTAGACCTACACCCAGTTGGATAAGGAACGGAGGCGAGAACTGTTAAGAGTTCTCGTGCCACAACTGTAAAAGTGAATAAGATGAATCACCTATGTAATAAATAATAATCAGTTGTGTGCCAACACGATGTTTGTTTATATTATCTTGAGTGTATTTGTGCTGTTATTATTTCTGCTTATAATTGGATAGTTAGCTAATAGTTGTTATGTTGTGTAGACGTACCACATGTTAGAGCATATGCTGAGTGATCCGGATGGTAGTGGTCAGCCGGGGTTTCGTACTTAGTAGGACGTGTTGCAGTTTCGTCTTTGTTGGTTTTCCAGTTAGGACCTTTGTTTCTTTTTATCTATTGATGATACCTAGTGTTTTTTCTAGCTGTTAGTACTTCTGATCACATTCATAACGTTGTTAAAACTTAATTTATGATTTCCGATTTTTCCTTATATGTGCCTTGTTGTAAGATCTTGTTAAGTTGTTGTCAAACTAAGGTCGGGACCCACTGTGAGGTCCTAACCAGTAACTTCCCGAGTTTTGGAAACTTGGGGTGTTACACTTAGCTTCTTCGATGGCCGTCATCTTTGGTCCCCACATGGCTTTAGGTAAGCTCCTTAGAAACTTCCTAACTTTTTCTTCATTTGTGAAAACCTTTCCTAGTGAGTCTAAGTTGTTCACGATCTCAGTGAATCTTGTGAACATTTCTTTGTGTGGTTCATTTGGATTCATCTTGAATAGCTCGTATTGTCTGAGGAAGATGCTAGTCTTTGTTTCCTTGACTTGTAACTTCGTATGTGACAACTAGTTTGTCCCATATTTCCTTTGCACTCTTGCACGATGAGATGCGGTTGAATTTGTTGGCATCTAATCCGCAGTAGAGTAAGTTCATAGCTTTGTAGTTCTTTGACACACTGTCCAAGTTAGCTTGTTTTAGGTCACCTTCCTTCTTTATGACTTGGACACCTTCAACTGTCGTAGTTGGGACTTTGGGGCCAATTTGAATGATGCTCCATAATTCCATGTCCCTATCAATAATGAACATACGCATGAGTGCTCTCCAATGGAAAAAGTTGTTGCCACAAAAGAGTGGTGGTCGAGATGAGGATCTTCCTTGAGCAAATCCTCCATCACCTACAGGATTCATGATTAGTCTCACTGATGGTTAAATCAATATACGTGAGTCTAGCTCTGATACCAATTGAAGAACCGTTAGGTGAATAAAAAGCATAAAAGATTCTGAAGAATGGGGTTGAATAGAGTATGAGAACTTTTCGTAAAAACCAATCTCAAGGCTTTGAAACCAATTTCAAGGGCCTTGATGTCGATTTGTGCTCTTTGTGACACACTTTGATTTCAAGGGCTTTGAAAGAACTTTCAAGGGCGTTGACTTTGTAATCTTGCAAAACAAAGTTAGTCACAATAAAACAAGATTAAGTGTAGAATGTAAAAGATCAACATGAAGATATGTTTACAAAGTTCGGCTCAAATAGCCTACTCTCCGTCCCAGGGTATAGCCTTAGGATCTAACTATCTATTATCAGCTTTAAAGAGTCCTAGATACAAACTAGCACTACTACAAAAAGAACTTTATAATCCGGTTAGTTGAGGGCTTATAATCCGGACCTGCACCGGATTAAAGGTTAGGGGTGTATTTGCCCCCTAACTTTATAATCCGGGCGTTTTTTTGCGAAGCACCGGTGTATTTGCTAGGTTCATTTTTGCCCTACTTTTCGATCGTATTTTTGCCCGGATTATTTGACACATTATAATCCGGATTATTGGGTTGAATATAATCCGGATGTGTTACATCCGGATTATATAAGTGATAAAATAACCGGATTGTATGAAAGGTATATAATCCGGAGGAACATCCGGATTATATAATTGTGTAAAACACCAGAATATTTCTTTTTTTATAATCCGGATTGATAACCGGATTAAGAAGTTTAGTGGTGGCACCATTGGGTGTTAATATACACCGGATACTTACAACCGGATTATTACAATTTTGAATTTATACACCGCCAACATTATCCGGATTATTTTCTCTTTTTTTTTACTAGTGGAGCCGCGCGCGCATAGCGCGCGCGTCGGGACCGCTGTAGGTGCATATATACCCAGAACACAAGTTATGGTACATTACAAAATAAAAATGAAGTTAACCATCGTAGCATTGATTGTTCTTACACAAAGTATAGATATTAGAAGCTAAGCTTGTCTAGATTCTAGAGTTCAACCGAGTACTCATAATAGAGTACACATTTTAGAAGAAAAAGGAAACATGAAACCCATAAATTAACAAGAGTTACAAGGTTCTCTTCATTCAAATTGCCATTCAAATATACATAACAAAATGCTTCATTAGGTGCGTGCGAGATGGAGATGCTTGATACTCTGGATTTGCTTTCCATTATTGAGTCCTTTAGGGAAGGCACGGGCACAGTTCAATATCGTGTGGCATCTGTAGAGCTTGAATTCATCATTTATAGCATCAATTTCTTCTTGGCTGACCTAATCTAGTTTAGAATTGCTTCCCTTAAGCTCCTGGATTGTCTACACACGGCTTGTAGTGCAACTGTAATGCAAGTGTTTGTTGATCCTTCACCTGCAATGCAATTACTTCAAATGCAATTACTTCAAATGATGATACCAATTCCCCATTCTACTGGAATACTAATCATATCTGCACTCAACCTGCAAAGTTTTTAAAACAATCAATTCAATTATATGGATAATTAAGGATAAGACTTTTCAAATACTTTTTGAGAAGACCCACTTGCTCAAACAAAGCAATAAGCCTTGAAATTTTGTTATCGTAAATATTAAAGTTAAAAGGTACTTGGATCATGTAACTTTCATTTACCAATCTTTATAAACAAACAGAGCTACTAATCAAGTACGACCCTTTTTGGAATCTTAAAACATGCCGTCTTTTGTTCAACATTATTCGAGGAACTGTTCTATTTTCATAAAACTAATCTTGGATCAAAAACTAATTGAGCATAAATCAGGGAAAACACAATTAGGAAAATAGAAAGACAATTAGGATACTAAGAACACAATTACGATAATTTAACAAGAGATAAACCAAAGCTAGTAATGAATACCTCAACTCACTCAACTCCACATATCTTCCGCCCATGCTTGCAGTTTCTTCTAGAAGCATCTAAGTTGGTCTTAACTATCTTGAACTGCACCATGGCTTCATTTTTGTTCCTCTGTCCAAATACCAACCCCATTTATTACCACCGGATTCAATGATCAAACATATATGCATAATGTTGCAACGATCCCAAAATTGTCTTTAGTTTTGCTTCCATTTGTTTTCTTCAAGCAAGATGTTCTGCATTTACAACTTAGATAAGCTAGAAGAAAATAAGCTCAATGCTCTCATACCATCAAATGCCTCTATACATCAACAATACATTGCCTTACTGTCACAAAGAAACAAAGAATCTACTACTACAAGATCTTCCGTATCTATGAATGGGAATTTACAAATCCAATATTTCTTGGAGGTTCTATGACTACGAACACTGATCTTCATGAAAGAATATACACAAAAATTCAACCAACTAACCAATAACATTCATAACTTAGAACTAACTGAAAAATTATATGCGGCTACGTGCAATATTTTACATTGATATCTAGAGAAGCTTCGGTAACAGATCAATGTGATCACTTCTAGAAGGAAGAAATTCGAGTCAAGGTGATCTTCAATTTCCTTCCCGTTCAATTTTTTCTCTGGTGTAGGCAAGGGAAGCTAAGTTATGCAAAATCTAAAAGAACATACCGTAAAAGTGAGCGATAAGTTGCACATCCAAATGTTCCTGCCTGCAGTCATCACCACTTTTCACAATCATCTGCAGGATATTAAGTGGCATCTATCACTGTGCAACACACCAAAACAGAACGGAACAAAGTTTTGTAGGGCATACAACATACGTACGTACTTTATCTATTGTGGGCAAAAGGAAAAAAATCTAGCAACAACCATGTGCGTAATAGGAAGCAACTAACGAGTGCATTTATTAATCAAGGAAAGAAGGTGCTAATGTGGAAAGAACAAGAAAGAGCATGATGCCATATGAAGAAGAAAAAAAACTTGACAAGCTTTGCATTCGTGTGCACAAGTCAATTTTCACAAATTAAAAGAAATAAAAGAATCACTTACTGAACGCAAATTCCAAAAAGGTAATTTTCCATAACTTGATGCTTTCCGGATCCTCTCCTTCTTATCCTCCCAAAGTTCGCCACACAAAGCATCAGTGGGCTTGGGAGGACCATCAATCTGTAGAAGTCAAAACTTCAATTTGTATATGTGTAGAACACAAGACAAAGGTGTAGCAACTAGCAAGAGCCCGACCTTAGGTTGTGCATCAGATGAATCTTGCCCAGCACCTTTTAGATCCAATCCAGGAGGGGCTTCTCCTTTAGCAGCAGCTGCCTGAAAGAGGGCAAAGAAAAAAGTATCATTCAGTGTCATTGTGTCCAAGTCGATGAAAGAAATGGGAAATAAAGTAATTGTGAGAGCGAGGGAAGGATTGTTATAAGTAAAGTATAGTTAGAAACACTATTGACAAAAGAACTACTATAAACATCATAAAAGCAATTACAACAATGCAGTATTATTCTTTCTTAGAGCGGGTTCAATATTACCATGAGGCCAAGGTTCTAATAAATTCTCAAAGGAAGCATAACTTGGCACTTGGATAAAACTTAATATTTGGAGAGTCGAAATTATTCAGCCTATGACATCAAAAAGATATCTTCCTATCTGACATTGTTTACATTTTTAGGCATTCCAAGAATATGACATTGCACATCAGTATCGGATTCCAGCAGGGCCATAAAAGCTGAAAATTTTAAAATGTCACTGAACTTTCCTAAATAGATGCCTCAAATATCGTATTGAAAATGAGGGTATGTCACTGAAATTATATAATATTAAGGACACTAAAAATTAAATATTGTGCAGCACACTAAACATTATATAATGTTCAGGACACTAAACAGTTACATAATGTCCAGGATGCTTTTTTTTTTAACATTACAAATATCCATAACACAGCATGAAGAGTGAAGCAGATTTGTAGCTTAAGGGCCTCAAAAAATAAGGTTCCATGAAACCAGTTTCTGTACAGACACGGCAATACATGATGACATTACAAAAAAATTAAAAAATGAGAGCAGATTCTAATTGAGTTTTTTTTACAAGAAGCCTGTATTAGGAAGACAATATATAACCCATGCAAGTTCAAGTTGTGTAAGGCTATTCTATGGTAGAGGACAATAAAATAGTTAGCACAATGGCAAAATCATATATTAAGTTTGTACTAAGAAAAAGAACATTCTGTAGTAGTCATTCCTTGTCCAACAATCGGTTGTTGAGTAAAGAGAAAAAGGGAACTTAAAAGTGCTTAATTCACACACCTTCACTTCTTCAAATGCAATTGTACTTGGAACACGGCGATGCTCAGTAAATCATATGTATAATGCAGCAAACAGCAAACAGTAATAATCGGACAATATTGTCCGATTATTGATAAGATCAAACAGCAAACAGTAAATAGATGGAAGATACTTGTCCAACGAAATAGGACAAATGTTTCTTAACAAGGGAATAATGCAGCTAACAGCAAACAACAACTTCTTTTGCAATAGGAGTAATTCAAACTTGTGTTAAACTATTTCACCTAGCAAGAAACACAAGTACCTAATATATGCTGCTAATTATTTCACCTAGAAATTGTTTCATTTGTTTGTTTAATAATGCAGCAACATCAAACAGCAAACAAAAAGAATGCAGCAAAGAACAAACAATAACTTCTTGCTGTTTAGTTGAATAATGCATCAAACAGCAAGAAACATAAGTACCTAATATATGTTGCAAACTATTTCACCTAGCAAGAAACATACTTACTCCTATTGCAAAAGATATTTGTCTCATTTGTTTAGTTGAATAATCGGACAAGTATCTTGCCAAGAGAATAATGCAGCAAACAGCAAGAAACATACTTAACTAGAAGCTACTTATGCTGCTCCAAGTGAACTTAGCAGTCTCATGTGGGATGATTACTGATAAGATCAAACAAGTGGTTATGCCTATATTAGATTTTATGTATTTATTTAGATATGTAGTATCTGTTCCTATGTTTTTAGTTACAGGTACTTGTACTATCTCTTGCCAAGGGAATAATGCAGCAAACAACAAGAAACATACTTGAATCATATGTACTAGCTCAATCAATATCAAGTACCTATCCAAACAAAGCCAAAGACCAATATTCAGTAAATCATATGAATCGGACGACACAAAGAGAATATCAAGCACCTGAAGCATAAACCTTAAATCCAACTCTGGAATTAGGTTTATCACATTCAAATCAGAGTAAAATGATTACGTATTCGGACGGCACAAAGAGAAAAATAGTAAACAGATGGAAGATCCAACTCTAGAATTAGGTTTTGCGTCCCATTGAAATCGGACGGCACAAACAGAGACGAGTAGTCATCTCATCACAAAATCATACAATAACAAGAAGAAGAAGAAGGAATGAAATTGATAAGCATACCGAAGAGAGATCTACGAATCACTTCTCAATTTTTTCTAAGCGCCGGCGAATTGGAAGAACAAAGATAGATCGATGAAAATAGCTAGGGCGCGCAGGGGAAAATGAAAGCTGAAGAGTTTTTTTTGTTTGAGACCGGGAGAGTTTATTGAAAGAAAATAATCCGGGCGTGTCAATAAAAAAAATATATCTTCATAATCCGGTTTCCACAAAACCGGATTATTTGGGTTATCAAATAATCCTGGCGTTCATATTATGGTGTATTTAACCGCATATCACATAATTTAGCGAACTTTATATTCTGAATCGTAATTAAATCCGGATTATAATTATTTATTCATCCTATTTCTCATTTTATAATCCATATATTACACACCCGGATTATATATTATGGAATATAAACTCAATTTTGTAGTAGTGTAGAAGAAATCCCCTTCTTCTCTCATTGTAGCCAATGCTACGATCTAGGTCCAACTCTTCACCTTTCTATAATAGCCTAGTTACTTCGCATAGTAACACACACTGTAGTACATTTTTAGATATACCAATGGAGCTCTCGAGTTTTATCTCTCTTTAGGGGATAACGCTTTTAGTAAGAGAAAGAAAAACTATTTGATCGAATGAAGATGCTTTGGATAACACTTTTTAGCCATTGGGAAGATGACCGTTTGAAGATGATTCTTCATCTCCATGAAGACCGCTTCTTTGTTGAGATGAGGTAGACATTGTGGATTTTCATCTCCTTGAAACACGTTGATCTCTCTGGCCCATAAGCTTCTCGTATTTGTTGTGACGATATCAAATTCTTTGAGAGAGAATCTTCGTGCTTTCGGATGAGGATCGTTGCAAGATCTTTTTACGAATCAAATCTTTCTTAGTCGGTTGAGATCTTCTTTCAATCATATCTTCTTGTTCAGCATATCTTTTGTGGAAGATCTTTTTTGTCGCTTTGTTAGGTAAGTGATTTGAATTCCTTTAGCGTGCAGCCTTGACGTCTCTTTTGCTCCCTTGAAATGAATTTCAAGGCCTCCGTCCTTTAATCACTCTAAACTCCCTGTCTTTCCTTGCATCCGATTTCAAGGTCTTTCAAGATCCTTTGAAGTGTCTTTCAAAACCTGCACTCATTCAATACAAACCACCAAACCAAATCAAGCAACTCGATATATAATCAATAAATTGTTAGTGTATAAAACTACTCCATTTGTGTTTTAAGTCTTCCATCATCATCACCTATACAAATATACAATCGAGTGTAAGACCCCAGTTTTGCCTTCACCGCCCCCGCGGTGAAGAAGGCCGCCCCAGCGGCTGCTGTGATCCACCCCTGTGGATGACGACATATCGTGCCCGATCTTTCTTCCGTTCTTTTTATCTTTCTTCCATAGATAGAATATCCGATATTCTATCTTATGGGCCGGTTTCCTAATCTTCTTTCTTAACCCTAGACGCCTTTCTGTCTATCCTTCCAACCCTTCTCTTTATATTCCCGTCTTTTTTTCTTTTCCCCATTTCTTGCTTACGTCTTCTTCAACTCTAGAGTGCTGCAGTCTTGCCCTTGTGTCCTTGCGAAACGTGTAAGTTCTTCCTCCCTTGTACTTCTTCACTGTAACGACCGGATCTTTCGTTACGCTTGGATAGAGTTAGATGAGGGTAGAAGCCGGATGCAAGGGCTCACGCCCATGCGGATTTGGCGACGTAGTTGAGTAAGCCGCAGGTGCAGCTAGGTTTCCGCTGGGGCGGTGGCACGCGTGGGCGGGGTAGCAGCGTTTTGGGCAACCGTTCACATTCCGATCCTTTTTAACTCCCCTCTTAAATTCCATGAGGAGTTATGGGCTGGAGACCTTTGGTATCCTTCCTCTTTTATGCAGCCAACTCTTCTCCTCCTCTCATTTTCTACTCACGTTACTTCTTCCTCCTACCCACTTACTCCTCTTGCACCTTCTTCTTACATTCTTCTCCTCCATTCTTCCCTTGGAGTGCACCAGCTTGGATCCACCATTCATGATGCTGGGACTGCAGTGACGGGACGTGGGTAAGGTTCCTTCCATTATTCTTCTTTCTTTCTTCTCCTTCTTCTTTCTTCCTTTCCCTTCCATGGCTTGAATGGAAGACACTCTTGAATCCTTGCTCAACGATCTATCGTTGTTTTGTTGGGTCGATGACGAGGCTAGACCTTGGAGGGAGACTAAGACCAAGTGAGAGAAGTAGAAGACGTTCATAGCACCAAAGGAGACCCTAAAGAAACGGCTGCACAATTGAAGAACTCAGCCGACAGACTTTCTGCACAGACAGGCGCAGGGGCGGATTCACATAGGCGCAGGGGCGGCTTCTTGTCAGGCACAAGGGCGGACCTAGATCGACGTAGGGGCGGACCCAGATAGGTGCAGGGGCGGCTCAGGCAGGCGCATGGGCGGTTTTGCTCCAGTGAGTCCCGAATCTCGTTCTTCCTCTTTCTTCTTTATTCCTTAAACTCATTATACCTTAGAAGCATGATAGGATGGCCTAGGTTAGTTGAACTGGAATGCTTTATAGTGGTTGGACCTTATAGGTCTAGTGTGAGTTATGTGAATCTTGTGGTGGTATGTTGTTGAGGGTTCGTTCGAGCATTGTGGAAGTAATCTTTGTGTATATCGTTATGTTGAGAGTTGGATTGATCATGGACTGAGAGTGTAGTCTTCTTGGGCTAGGTGGTTGAGGAGTTGAGCTTAGAAGTCTAAAGACTTCTAGTGGACTGGAGTGTGGTTTGATTGTGTGCCTTCTCTTGAACAGGCGTTGTACGTTTTCCCGAGGGATCTTTCGATGTAGGTGACCTTGTGCGCTTCGGATACTGATAAGTCTACGGACTTACTTAGCTGGCTTCGTGTATGAGTGTATTGTGTATGAGTGGTGTTTGCTAGTTAGGATAATAACGAAACCGGATTAGGCCGACTTTATTATATTACGTAATGGACCCAAGTGTATATTAACGGGTCATGACATCATCTGCCTAGCTCTTGCGAGAGTCTAGGAGGTTCCCTGTACCAGCTCAAGCAGGTAGATGGTCAGATACATTAGCATCATTCCTTGTTTTTAAACGGGACCAGGGGCGAGGTTTGGGAATCCCTCGTGTCACAAGATAAGTATCATTAGTAATGACATATCACCTAATTAAAGATAACAAAAGGATTGAGTGTTGCATGCTGATTATGTATGTTGTGTGCTTGTGCTTTTACCTTTATACTTATGCATAGATTGCCAGCTAACAGTATTATACCACTTGTAGATGCCTTGCAGGTTAGAGAGACGATCGAGTGATCCGGCGGTAGTGGGCAGCCGGGGTTCCGTGCATTATAGGACGGGGCAGTTTATCTTATTTCATGAATATTGAGACTTATGTTGTTCTTTGGTTTTGAGACTCGGTTGGATTGTTTTCTTTTGATTTGTACTTTTTACTTCCGCTCATGTTATAAAACTATGTGTTTTGCCTTTTTATTTGTGCCGTGTTGTAAGGTCTGATGAAGTTGTTGCCAGGCTAAGGGCCGGGACCCATTGTGAGGTCCCAACCCGTAGCATTCCGAGTCCTCTAGGATTTGGGGTGTTATAATATGGTATCAGAGCCCTAGGTTGGCAACAACGGCACTCGCTATCTTCAAAAGGCCGAATAAACAAATAAACGGAAACCGCAAGGGTTCCGAACTTTTTAAAATGAATTTTTGTTTTCAAAACCGTGAGCATAAATGGGCTAGGATAGAATGCACGGGCCGCCACTACCTCCGCTGAACTCGATGGCATAGTTTATTGGACTTTCGTTATAAATTGTGTTTAATAGTTACATTGTGACCTTAGAAGCGACCTAGAGTAGTAAGATAGTTATGTCCTTACTAGCCATTAAAGTAGTCTTACACCAATCACATCTCTATCAGATGGCACGTACGAGAGCGACAACTTACGTTGGACGAGGAGGGGGCCGACCTCCCCTTCCTCTTGGAGCTCCAGGACCGGGACATGTGGGCAGGCCTCAGAGGGGCCGAGGTCGGGGACGTGCTCCCGTTGTAGATCCGCCAGCTGTGGATGCTCTTGCTAAGGAGGTAGCTGAGAGCATTGTTCCCGAGGTTAGGGATGGGACCGCTGCTAGGTCCGGAGTACGAGAGCGACAACTGGTGCAAGAAGCATACAGAGACGGAGTACCACCTCCAGCACCGCCGGTGCCAGCTAGGTCGACTGAGGTCTCTCAAAGGGTGACTCAGGTGGTAGTTCCACCGGTGGTAGCTGCACCAGTGAGGGTTGTTGAGGATGACCGAGTGAGAGATGAGATGAGGGTACCGAGGCCGGACGAATGGTTGAAGACTTTCAACCATCAATGAGTTCCTACATTCGATGGGAATGTTGGACTCGAGGTAGAGCATTGGATTATCCATGTTGAGTCCGCACTGGAGGCTATCCGCTGTCCTGAGAGTCGGAAGGTGGAGCTGGTTCAGACCTTGTTTAGAGACCAGGCACAGTTCTGGTGGAGGACCGTGCGGGGTGGACTGTCCCGATTTGAGTAGTTGCTGAGTCTTGTGCGAGAGACTTTTTGTCCTACTTCGTTGAGGAGACCGAGTGCAAGACTTCTTGGACGCAGGATTTGAGAATGTTCCGATAGCTGAGACGATCAGGAGGTTCCGGGAGGAGCTGTCACTGCTAGGTCCTGCTGCACCACCTGTGGAACAGCACGTATACGTGTTCTCCCGGAGACTGAGGGAGACTACACGCTCCTATCTGGCAGGGTTTCGCTGCGACTCCCTAGCCGATTACCAGGATCGGGCTTCGGCGTTTGAGAGGGACCGACTAGGTCCTAAGAGAGCTATGCAGTCTGGAGGGTCAGACAAGAGACAGAGGACCGGACCAGCTAGCACAAGAGCAGGAGGTTCAGGTCATGGGCGTGGTCAGCCTCAGGGCCGCTCTAGCTACCAGGTTGTATCACCGACGGTTTCTAGGGGACATTAGTGCTACAACTGCGGAGAGTATGGACACATTAAGCCGGAGTGTAGGAGACCATCAGTTACATGTTTCACTTACGGCCAGCTGGGCCATAGAGCTAGCTTCTGCCGACAGGGCAAGGTAACATCACAGCAGGGGTCCTCGCCTGCTGGTACCTCAGGAGGAGGACAAAGGCAACCACAACGAGCTCTTGGTCAAGCATATTCAAAGGGTTCGGCTCAGATTCCCGGCAGAGGTAGAGGGCGTGGCGGAGGCACTTTAGAGACCAGAGGTACTCAGGCTCGAGTCTTCGAGTTGAGGAGCGCCGTAGAGCCAACAGCGCCCGCAGCCACAGGTACTATTACGATTCATGGCTTTCCAGTCCGAGTACTTTTTCATACGGGTGCAACACACTCTTTCATATCTGATGATTGCATAGATAGGTTGATCTTAGATACAATAGAGGTGGAACCTTTCCTTATAAGGTTACCCGATGGGAGTAAGGTTCGCGGTACTCGAGAGATTCACGGTTGTCCCATCTGCTTGGGAGATCGTGACTGGTTAGCCGACTTCCATGTCATGCGCTTAGTGCATGAAGAAGTCATACTTGGGATGGATTGGATGGACCGCCATAGAGCTATTCTGGACATCAGTAAGAGGACAGTGACGGTCACCACAAAGTCGGGGCAGGAGCAGGTCTTTCGAGGGTGGAACCTCGGAAAGATCGGGACAATCATTAGTGCGGTCCGAGCCGCAAAGCTCATAGGTGAGGGGTGCGAGGCCTTCTGGTGTTACGCCATGAAGGAGGAGACGAGATCATCTTTAGCAGAGACCCCGGTAGCTTGTGAGTTCGAGGACGTCTTTGGCGAGCCGCCTGGCTTACCACCACAAAGGAGCATAGATTTTGGGATCGAGTTGGAGCCCGGCACGAGGCCGATCTCCAAGGCTCCATACCGCATGGCACCAGTCGAGATGCTTGAGCTCAAGAAGCAACTCGAGCATTTGGCAGAGAGAGGATTCATCCGACCCAGTGTATCTCCCTGGGGTGCACCTATCCTCTTTGTCAGGAAGAAGGACGGATCTATGAGGCTTTGTACCGACTATCGAGAGTTGAACAAAGTCACCGTCAAGAACAAGTACCTGTTACCGCGTATTGATGATTTGTTGGATTAGTTACAGGGAGCTACGGTGTTTTCCCGCATTGACTTGAGGTCAGGATACCATCAGCTGAGAGTACAGGAGGAGGACGTACCGAAGACGGCGTTTCGGACCAGATACGGTCATTATGAGTTCGTGGTGATGCCTTTCGGGCTCACCAATGCTCCTGCTGTCTTCATGGAGTTGATGAATTCCATCTTCATCGACTTCTTAGACCAGTTTGTGGTAGTTTTGATCGACGACATCTTGGTATACTCCCGGAGTAGGGAGGAGCACGCCGGACACCTGAGGACGGTGTTGCGGGTTTTACATGATAGGGAGATTTATGCTAAGCTCTCTAAGTGTGAGTTTTGGATGCCAGTGGTTTCTTTCCTTGGCCACATTGTCTCCGCCGAGGGTGTCAAGGTAGACCCAGCGAAGATAGAGTCAGTTGCATCATGGCCACTTCCTAAGACTGTCAAGGAGGTACGTAGTTTTCTAGGTCTGGCCGGATACTACCGCAGGTTCGTGAAGGTTTTTTTTGTGATTGCCAGGCCACTCACTTCCTTGTTAAGGAAGTCCATCAGATTTACATGGTCCGAGCCCTGTTAGCGGAGTTTTGAAGAGCTGAAGGGGAGATTGATTTCCGCTCCCGTGTTAGCACAACCAGAGGGCGTTGAGGACTTTGTCATTTACAGTGATGCATCCAAGCTAGGTTTGGGATGTGTCCTGATGCAGAGGGGTAGGGTCATTGCTTATTGTTCGCCACTTAGCGTGCGCGCAAATAAGTTTGAATAATAAAACTAGAATCAAGCAAGCGAACCCGCAGTGTACGGATCGGCGTAGATTAGCAAGTATTCCAGAGTATCGAACACAGGGATTTGGGGAGAATAAATTCGACCGCAGATTATCAAGCAAGTGAATATAAGAGCTTTGCAAATTATTGGGAAAACAACAATCCTAAAGATCCAAGTATCTAGCTGTGGCAATCGATTCAAGATATACGTAATGATATATAGACTGAGTTGAGATATGCAAAGGTATGCTAATGTAAGGTGATCGTACGGTGAAGTTCCAAAAACCTTATATGACTCACCTACAAGACACTCTCTATATAGGTTGTTGAGGCTTCAATATAGAAAAGTTCCAAAGGCAAGTATTAATATCAAATACCTAAACTTACAATCCAAGGATCAAGACTAACTAGATCGATTACGGTTATGACACTTACAATCGAGGTAGAGGTTGTTGAGGCTTCACTACCACCTAGAAAAGGCAAGCCTAAACTAAGTTAAAGCAAATCTTTTAACTTTGGATTAAAGTAAAAGCAGGTTCGTAGAATTAAGGGAAATCACGGTTAGTTCTTGAGGTTCCACGGCCGTGGACTCAAGAACAGGCCGTAATTTAAGGTTCGTCGGCGATTCTCTCTAACTCTCAGGGTCTAATCTGTTTACGATCGATCTATCATCATCTAAGCCACAACTATCAACCCTTCACCTTAGAATTGTTAAGGGTTTTTAGCCAACAATCATCATTATGATATCAAATTCAAAGATTAAAAGATTGAAAGATGAAAACTTCCGAAAACTTCTAATAAACTTCAAACCAATCTCAAAGTCACAATCAAGAACGAATATTGTCAATAGATTCAGAATAAGGCAAACAAACACAATCTTAGGAAAGAAGGAATAACGGGATGTCAATCCGTCTTCTAAATCAAACCTAAACAAGAAGAGAAATCTTCTTGCAACAATCTTGTAAAAACTTCGATCTTCCGTCAATCCGGAAATCTCAACAGCAATCTCCACCAAAAGTGCGAGATTAGGGCTACTCCAAGGATGAGCGCAAATTAGTCTTTTGCAAGAATCGCCAAAATCTCCAAGTCGCAATGTCGTAAATGAGGCGTAATTGCGTCTAAGCGGAGATGTAAGCGGGGTAAGCGAGGATGCCGGAATCTCCCTTTGTCCGTCTTTTTATAGGGCAAGATAAAATGTCGGCCCGGCCCAATCTTCAAAAGATCGTGGCTCCAAAGTGTGGCGAAAAAGATCGCCAAGATCACGGTCGTGGAAGGTTCCACGACCGTAATTTAGAGCGTGGAAATCAAAACGGTTTGAACCATGGATTCCACGACCGTAAAAGCTTCTGGAATGAACCACGCTTCTTCTGCAGGGTTCCACGGTCGTGGAACTGAACGTGGTTTGTAGTACGGCCGTATTTTAGAGCGTGGTTTAGGGCAAGAACGTGATTCTTCCCTAGACTCGTGTATTCCTGAAGTTCACATCCATTTTGCTCCTAAGAATGCCCTTAATCCATGGACATACTCAATCAACTCGTCTTTGCTTGATTCCGTTCGGAAATGGCTCTTAATCACCTATAATCAACATAAAGCTTCTGTAGACATCTATATTGACAATATAGGCGAACTAGCTTACAATTGAAACAATGCTAAATCAAAGACTATCAATATGAATCAAATACACTTAGAAAACGTGCCTAAAATATCACAATATTTCATGCTAACAAATAACCCCATACTTGCAACTTGTTTGTCCCTAAGCAAGGTCTTTCAAAAGCTTTTTAAACAAGAGTTAGGATGAAATATGTGTACCTTCTCAAATCGATACTTCTTTTGGAGGAATGTGCTTTCTAAAGAATAGATCATTCTCAAATCTTGCTTCAATCGTTTATAAGACTTTCATACACTTAATCAAAGAGTAAAAAGTAAAGAAAACTGATGAATCAATCAAACTTCTATACAAGCATCATAACCTTCAAACATTATCAAAATCAATCATAAGAAACTTCAATTTAGATCACCAAGTCATATAACATTCTTTTGATCTTAAGGACTTTCAAAGAAAAGGTCTAGAATGTGGAAAGGGAAGGAAACTTTAAGGAATGTGGTGCATGAATCCGGGAAAGTGGACAACTATTCTTCTTCTTCTTTTGCGGTTTCCGCAACACTTTCAACTTAGAGCTTCGCTCTCTTCTTTTCATTTTTCGACTTTACTTTTGGAGTTATGGACAGAGGTGCACAAAAACCGAAGCCTAGGAGATTGACGTTTCTCAATTTTTATGAGATGCCTCAAACCCTTAGCGCACATACCATAATCCGCTAGGAATATCGCTCAATCCGACTTTGGCAAGACACAAACACCCGGCTATGTGAATGGTGCCGAGTTACTCATCATCATGATTGACTTCCCCAAACCTAGAATTTCTTTCTATTCTTTTGATTGCAAATAATTGCTCTCATGGCCCTCCCACATCAAACATGCCTTTTTCATTCACTTCTCCAAATTCCCGGATAGGTAAAGGAGGTCAATATTTCAATGAGGGGCTAAAATGATCAAATAAAGAAGAAAGAAAAATCGAATTGCCTTAATCATCTCAACAAGAAGTATAAGAACTTATAGTGTGATTTCAATTTCAATTTCTCAACATGATTTAGGTAATATTCATCACATTATGAGAATTGCAAAAGAGGTATAATCGACTCACTCAATTCCTTTTTCAATTCACTATTCTCTTAAGCATGCAATTGTCATCAAACTCAATTTACAAGTAGTGATTATCATAGAAATTATCTCAATTCATTAGAAGCACAAAATTTTCAAAATTTTTCAATTTTTATGGGTTTTTTTCAAGTTCTTTTTCATGCAATGAATAATGAAATGTGCAACAATATAATGAACATGCAATGATAGTCTCGAATAAAAGCAAACATAGTGAGTAAGAGTTATTACAAACTTTTAGTACATCCCACCCCATACTTAGGACGAACATTGTCCCTAATGTTCAAAATAAAGAAAGAAAAGAAAGAAAGGAAAAAGAAACTCACAAAGTGGTCGTGGAATGTCTAAAGCGAACGGTCAATCATCAAATCCTCATCACTGCGGCGCTGGTGGAGGCGGGAATGGAGAGAAGCTAGGATCATAAAACCGCCCAAACTGCTGGCGGTAGACATCCCTCATCATGTGGTCGAGGTCGTCTAAACGTCCGTCTCTAGCATCGGCTCGGATCTCCAATGCTCCTACTCTCTCTGAAAGGCCAGTAGCCCAATCCGGCATCTGCTCATACCATCCCGGAGCCTGACTATACCATGCTGGAGCGTCGGATGGTGCTGGTGCTGGTGCTGGTGCTGCTGACTGCTCTGTGGACCAAGGAGGGGGAACGCCATACCACGCAGGGGGTGTGTTCATCCATGTAGGTCTCTCACTCACGCTAGCGCGGCGAGAAGACGAGCCTGAAGCTCTAGCTGGACGTGGAGAACGTCTAGGTGCATCGGGGGCCGCCTCCGGCTGATCCGGAAACGTTCCAAACTCCTGCTCGGCTCCTCCTCCACCCTCAAACTAATCTCTCATATCCTCCTCCTCAACAACCGGTGGTGGGACATATGGGGGGGCTACTATCCTGTTCGCATGCATAGCAGCGAACGTCTCCTTCCAATTATGGCGTCCCGCCATAATGGAGTACTCCGGTAGCCACTCTATACCCCTGCCCGTCCTGCTCTCCCAAGGCATGGCCGCATAAGGCGGACCTCTATGAGTGGGGAAGATGAGCCCTCTAGTCATGAAGGCATGAAGAACTAAAGGAACGGCCGGTATGCGGGTACACGCAGAAAAATCAACACCCAAGCTCCTAGCAAGGTGGGTAACTATCCCACCATATCCAATGTTGCCCTTCCTCTTGTTCTTGAGCTTGCTCATAGTAGCAGCCAAGAGGGTGGCACAGTCAGCTCGGCGCCCATACAACATGGAGTAAAGCAAAAAGAGCTCATCCGTCTTGATCTTTTGGGGTGTCTCCGTCCTAGGGAAGAGACACTCCGAAAGAACACGGTGAGCTATCTTCAAGGCTAGGTGGTACATCAACCTAGCCTTGGTATCAGCAGGTTGCCAACGGTCCTCGTCGGCGTAAATCATCGCTACCTCCTCCCAAAAGTCCTTGGCGTAAACGCCACTAGGAAATCGACCGTTAAAGGTCTCCTGGAACCCGAAAAAGGTCCCGAACTCACGGATGCTGAAGTCATAGTTTCTTTCCATAAGACGGAAAGAAACGGTCCTATCCACGTGGCTATGCTCGAAAGAAGTCACAACCTCCCGGGTAATCTCCTCATAAGCGTCTTCTCCGATATCCGAGAAGACAACTAGTCCGGCTCTATCCAAGAGCCAAGTAAGGTCATCTATAATGTTGAGAGGAGCTAGATCCTCCAACAACAAGTACCTAGGACCAATCACAGCCCTTTCCTTGATCCTCTCGAGTGCATCGAGGTGATCCTCATGTATGGTCGGGACTCTAGGGCTAGGAGGTGAGGGTGATGAAGGTAAAGATGGATGTGAAGGGGAAGATGGTGGTGGTGCTCTAGAGGATGAGGAGGAAGAGGGATTACCCTTCCTCTTCTTATTCTGGTTATTCTTCTTCTCCTTTATCCTCTCCGAAACTCTCCTCACAAAGTCCATTCTGTCAGAAATTACGGGCTGTTCTACAGGTTCCACAGCCATGGTTCTCCCAGAGACCGTGATTCGTCTCAGAATTTCTCAAATCTCAGCAAATCAACACTCAATCTCCACAAACAGGTAGTCCTAATCTAATTTCTTCCAATCTCAATCAGTTCTTCCTAAAATCTCTAACAAAAACGAATCAAATCGACAAAGATCAAGAAGAGTGGAAAAACCTATTTTTCGGATTGAAAAATCCGAATTGCGCGTTCCTTGGTAAATTTCCGCTCGATTCGTCGCTTGGATCTTGTTGGTGGTCGAATTTGCTTCAGTTTAGGAAGAAGAATCGTTAAAAACGATTAAGAAACGAGGAATTGAGAGAGGAGGCGTGGATTCGGCTTTTAGGTCGTGGAAGAGGGGTTTTGTGGGTGGTTTTTGTGAAGAACGTGGTTTATATAGTCACAGGCAAAATTTTGAAAATCACGGTCTGTCGGGGTATTCCACGGCCGTGGTTCTGTACGGAACCGTGGTTTTGGTGATTTTTCAAAGGCTTTTGGAAATTACGGGCACTGTAGCTGTCACGACCGTGGTTTAGGCCGTGGAACTCTCTGTAAAGCTCCAAAGTCCAAATTTCGTCACTTTTCTTCAACATTATCTTTCCCTTTCCCTTTTCCATGGTTCCTACATCCAAAAACACGAACATACCGGAAGGAATCGAAGGCAAAAACAAAGCAAAAACGTCTATTCTAAGCTAAACTATGAATCGAAAACAAAAACAAGAATGCAATACCTTGGGTTGCCTCCCAAGAAGCGCTTTGTTTAAGGTCCGTATCTAGACCATTCTCGCACTTATTCGAGTACGGTAGGCGCGAACTCTTCAGTTTAGACTTCCGGCGTATACTTCTT
Organism: Fagopyrum homotropicum; assembly: GCA_033239125.1. NCBI lineage: Eukaryota > Viridiplantae > Streptophyta > Magnoliopsida > Caryophyllales > Polygonaceae > Fagopyrum > Fagopyrum homotropicum. The sequence goes on from BSWB01000002.1 coordinate 139,409,515, forward strand.
GAGTCGTTGGCCGTTCACCTTAAAGCTTCCGCCCGTTTCACCCCATACTTCAACTGCACCATGGGGAAAATACGCTTAATTAGAAAAGGTCCGGTCCAACGAGATTTAAGCTTACCTGGAAAGAGACGAAGCCTTGAATTGAAGAGGAGAACTTGATCTCCTTCTTTGAAGTCCTTTGGAATGATATGCTTATCATGCCAACGCTTTGCTCTCTCCTTATAGATCTTAGCGTTTTCATAAGCATTCAAGTGGAGTTCATCCAGCTCATTGATGTCTAGGAGACGCTTCTCTCCCGCTTCTTTCATGCTGAAGTTCAGCCACTTGATAGCCCAAAACGCCTTGTGCTCCAACTCTACCGGTAAGTGACAAGACTTCCCATACACAAGGTTGTATGGTGTGGTTCCTATGGGAGTCTTGTATGCAGTCCGGTACGCCCACAATGCATCGTCAAGCTTCAAGGACCAATCCTTCCTAGTCCTTGAAACCGTCTTCTCCAAAATTCCTTTGATCTCCCTATTTGAGATCTCAACTTGTCCACTTGTTTGTGGATGATAAGGGGTAGCAATCTTGTGAGTAACCCCATACTTGGCTAGAAGAGCTTCAAAGCGACGGGCTATGAAGTGAGAACCTCCATCACTAATGATCGTCCTTGGCGTCCCAAATCGCGGGAAGATGGTCTTGTTAAAGAACTTAACCACCACCATGGCATCATTGGTGGGAGAGGCAATTGCTTCCACCCATCTAGAAACGTAATCCACCGCCAATAGTATGTATTGGTTTCCACAAGAGGATGGGAATGGTCCCATGAAATCAACTCCCCAAACGTCGAAAATCTCCACCTCTTGGATGTTGTTGAGGGGCATCTCATTCCTTCTAGAGATATTGCCTGTTCTTTGACAAGCATCACAGCAAGAAACAAAGGATTGCACATCTCTAAACAAAGTAGGCCAGAAGAATCCAGATTGCAATACCTTTGCGCTAGTCTTGTTCGAACTAGCGTGTCCTCCACAAGGTAGTGAATGACAATGGCGGATGACACTTTGCATCTCATCTTCCGGCACACATCGCCGAATGATGCCATCCGGACCTCTCTTGAAGAGGAGAGGCTCATTCCAATAGTATTCCCGGACATCCTTAAAGAACTTCTTCCTTTGTGCGTAGGATAGTCCGGGCGGTATCTCCTGACAAACCAAATAGTTAACAAAATCAGCAAACCATGGTTTGTTACCTTTGGAGATCACATCGATGCACTCCTCAATAAGGTGTAGGTGTTCATCCGGGAAGTAGTCATCGATGGGTAAATGGTCGTCCTCTAGATGTGTTAGGCGACTCAAATGATCCGCAACAGAATTTTATGAACCTTTCTTGTCGCGGATCTCAAGATCGAATTCTTGTAGGAGAAGAATCCATCTAATTGGCCTTGGCTTCGCATCTTTCTTCGCAAGGAGGTACCGGATCGCAGCATGATCCGTGTAGACAATCACCTTTGCACCTACAAGATAAGAGCGAAACTTGTCAATAGCATAGACAATGGCTAAAAACTCTTTCTCGGTAGTGGCGTAGTTGAGCTGCGCTTCATCTAGCGTCTTGCTAGCATAGTATATGGCATGGGTTCGCCCTTCCTTTCGTTGTCCAAGAACAGCTCCAATAGCTACGTCACTAGCATCGCACATAACCTCAAAGGGAAGGGTCCAATCCGGAGGTTGGATAATAGGTGCTGAAATTAGAGCTTGCCGAATTGTGTTAAACGCATCCAAACATTCCTGCGAAAACTCAAAAACTGCATCCTTCATCAATAGATTAGTGAGCGGTTTTGATATCTTAGAAAAGTCCTTAATGAAACGTCTATAGAATCCAGCATGTCCTAGGAAACTTCTTATCCCTTTCACCGAAGTTGGGGGAGGAAGTTTCTCTATGGTCTCTATCTTAGCTTTATCTACTTCTATCCCTCTACTAGAGACTAAGTGACCTAATACGATTCCTTCATTAACCATGAATTGACACTTCTCCCAATTAAGAACTAGGTTGGTGTCTTCACACCTTTGCAAAACAAGAGAAAGGTTAGAAAGACAATCGTTAAAAGAGGAACCATATACGGAGAAGTCGTCCATGAAGACTTCCATGATTTCCTCTATGTATTCGGAGAAGATGGCCATCATGCACCATTGGAAGGTGGTTGGGGCGTTGCAAAGCCTGAATGGCAGTCTCCTATAAGCAAACGTACCCCATGGGCACGTGAATGTGGTCTTCTCTTGATCATCCGGGTGTATCGGAATCTAAAAGAAACCACTATAACCGTCAAGGTAGCAAAAATGTGAATGTTGTGCTAACCTTTCAAGCATTTGATCGATGAATGGCAACGGTAAGTGATCCTTCCTCGTTGCATTGTTGAGCTTGCGGTAGTCTATGCACATCCGCCATCCTGTCACGGTTCGGGTAGGAATGAGTTCGTTGTTCTTGTTGGTGATGACCGTCATTCCTCCCTTCTTCGGAACTACTTGAACCGGACTCACCCACTTACTATCGGAGATAGGGTAGATGATACCTGCATCAAGAAGCTTAAGAATTTCCTTCTTGACAACCTCCTTCATGGTCGGATTCAACCGCCTTTGAGGTTGTCTTGAAGTTCTAAAATCTTCCTCCATTAGTATCTTATGCATGCATAGGGAGGGTTTAATTCCTACTAAGTCCTCAATAGTATAGCCTAAAGCTTTCCTATGTTTCCTAAGGACAATCATGAGCTGATTATGTTCATCTATGCTTAGATCGGAACTAACAATAACCGGAAAGGTAGAATTAGGTCCTAGAAAAGCGTACCTTAGATGAGTAGGAAGTGGTTTGAGTTCCATTGCTTTCGGAGCTTCCAATGATCCTTGAGAAGCATCCGATGTCTCCTTAGAAGTTTCTAAGGGTGATGAGTGTGTGGGAGAAGAATCAGAAGAAGTTGAAGAAGTGTCTCGATCACTCCTTTCCACGCCCAAAATTACGGGTTCCTCATGGCCTCCACGGCCGTGGTTTAGGGCGTGGAAGGGAAATACGGTTGTCACATCTTCTCCACGACCGTATAACTCCCTGGAGTGGGATACGGTTTTGGTCGTGAAATCCACGGCCGTGGAATACAGTGTGTGACCGTGGATTCTCACGTTTTCTGCCTCATCGTGGAGTTTTTCAAACTCCACTTCACCCATCTCTTCTTGTGCTTCTAAGGCTTCAATTGCCTCATTGCACTCTTCTTCTTCCCCTACATTTGTTAGGCTCATAGTAATGACTTTTTGTAAAGGATCGTTAAAGAGAATCGCACTTACCTCCTTCCTAGACAAACCCTCTTCATCTTGGATATCGAAAATATCCTCATCAAAGATTGGCTCCTTCACTAGAGTGGAGAGAACGAACTCTACTTTCTCTTCTCCTATATCAAAAGCGAGTCTCCCATTCTTGCAATTGACTATGCAGCCGGAAGTTGCAAGAAACGGTCTTCCGAGTATGATCGGGACCGGACTATCTGCAGGAATATCAAGCACGACAAAATCGATGGGAACAAAGAATTTACCTAGCTTGACCGGGACGTCTTCTACAATACCGACGGGGCGAGTGATGGATTGATCCGCCATGTATAACGTCATCTTCACCGGTTTAGGATCGCCTAAACCGATCTTCCTACATAATGCAAGTGGTATGATGCTCACACTTGCTCCTAAGTCACATAAAGTGTCATATGTGACATCTCCCACTCCTATGGGAATGGAAAATGACCCCGGATCCTTTAGCTTTGGGGGCATTTTCTCCTTCATGGTTTTGATGAGATCCGAAGAATCCGAACTCATCTTAACCTCTCCAAAATCTTCTAGCTTCCTCTTGTTAGAGAGGAGCTCCTTCAAGAACTTTCCATAAGCCGGCATACCTACAATAGCATCAATAAATGGTATATTAATATGCAGCTTGCTCATGAGTTCTATGAACTTACCAAATTGTTTATCTAGCCGCGCTCTCGCTCTAGATTGAGGAAATGGTAGGGGAGGTTTGTAAGCCGGAGGAGGAACGTAGACATCTTCCTTCTCCTTCTCCTTCTCTTTCTCCTTGTCCTTTTCTACGGAGACTTCAACAAACTTTGGCTGCGGATCGGTGGTAGTCACTCCGCTCCTAGTTGTGATTGCCATAACCCTTCCCTTAGGGTTGTCCTCCGTCTTTCCTGGAAGTTTCCCTTGATTCCTAGGAACTTCCTCCGCATGGCTGAACATTTGGTTTTCTAAAACCTTTTGAGCTTTATCAACCTTAGAGATTTGATCATCAACCTTAATGATGCGGTTCTCCAACCCTTGTAGCTTTCCCAAAATCGTTTCCAACATGGGATCGGGCTTCTCCTTCCCCGAATTGTTTCCTCCATTAGACGATTGCCCCTGGATTTTCAAAGGAGTAGAGGAAGAGGAAGGTGGAGTTAGCGAATTAGAATTGGAACGATAAGAGTTACCGGAATTTTGTTGATTGGAGCGCCAATTGTTGTTGTTTGAACCCCTATTGTTGTTCCAATTGTTGTTCCGGTTGTTGTTGTTTCCATTCCAATTGTTATTCCGGTTGTTGTTCCGGTTATTGTTATTGTTGTGGTTTGTGTTATCACCGCCATTGTTGTTGCCCAAATAGCCAACATCCTTCCCTTGTTGCTTTGGGAAGTTGGTCTTGATAGCCTCCTTCAACTCTTTGATCTCATTGTTGAGGGAGAAAATCTGATTTTGAGCTTCATGTGTGAGCTTCGCTCCTTACTCCACACGATTTCCCTCCACCTTCCGGTGGGAATACTTCTCTATGACCCTTGCTTGCTTCTCAATGAAGTCCCAAGTGTCATCTTCTCTCATGTCCATGAATGTTCCACATGAGAGAGATTGGAGGTTGAATTGCGTTCCCGCATCCAGCCCCTTATAGTAAATCTCCAGCAAGGCAAGTTTGGATATGCCATGATGAGGGCAATCCAAGAGCAAATCCTGAAACCTTTCCCAAGATTGGAACAAACTTTCGTTACGTCTCATAGAAAAAGCATTAATCTTACCTCTAAGTTCCGTCGTTTTGGATGGCGGGAAAAATTTGGTGAGGAACTCCGCGGAAAGGTCTTCCCACGTGTTTAGTTTCCCCCTAGGAAGAGCTTGGTACCAAGACAACGCTTTCCCCTTCAAGGAGAAGAAGAAAGGCTTGAGCTTATAGTTGTTGGTAGTAGCACTCTTTGGTCTCATTGTCTCCATCATACACTCAAAGTTTTGCAAGTGTTGGTGTGGAGATTCAGCGCTTGTCCCGCCAAATTGGTTTTGGCGAACAAGAGTAATAACTTGAGGGTTGAAGCTAAACCCTTGCACATCTTCAGCATCGAAATTCACGCCCAAACGGCGTGGTTGTTGTGTTGGATCCATCCTTTGTCCAAGAGTTCTTGGCTCATTATCCACACGTTCGATCCTCGCATTCCCAGGTGGAATGCGGCGATTAGCAGCTCCTCGTGGATGGAAAGGATTCACATTGATCGTGGGATCAATCTCCTCTAGCGGTGGCATGGAAGAATCACTATCATCAGCGGATGAGTGACTTCTTCTAGATCTTGATGCTCTTCTTGAGGATTTCTTGCTTCCCTTATTCTTAAGATCGCTTAGTTCTATCCTCATTTGGAAAATCATATCTTGTAGATTGTTAACTTGAGATTGATGACGATCTATTTCATCCCGGCGGAGGTTCTCATTCCATTGGAGTTGAGCTTCCTTCTCCGCCAACTCCGCTTGAAGATCACGTTCGTGTTCTTCAGCCATCTTCTTTTCCTTTCGCTTTTGCCTTAAAGTCCTCTCAAGCTCTTGATCGAGAGGTAAGAGGTCTTCGGTGTTCCTAGACCTGCGCATGCACTCAAAGAAATATCAAATAACGAGAGCAAGCTCCCAAGCTTGACAACTGGCTACCGAATTCGGTCTAGACCAAATCCCCGGCAACGGCGCCAAAAACTTGTTCGCCACTTAACGTGCGTGCAAATAAGTTTTAATTATAAAACTAGAATCAAGCAAGCGAACCCGCAGTGTACGGATCGGCGTAGATTAGCAAGTATTCCAGAGTATCGAACACAGGGATTTGGGGAGAATAAATTCGACCGCAGATTATCAAGCAAGTGAATGTAAGAGCTTTGCAAATTATTGGGAAAACAACAATCCTAAAGATCCAAGTATCTAGCTGTGGCAATCGATTCAAGATATACTTAATAATATATAGACAGAGTTGAGATATGCAAAGGTATGCTAATGTAAGGTGATCGTACGGTGAAGTTCCAAAAACCTTATATGACTCACCTACAAGACACTCTCTATACAAGTTGTTGAGGCTTCAATATAGAAAAGTTCCAAAGGCAAGTATTAATATCAAATACCTAAACTTACAATCCAAGGATCAAGACTAACTAGATCGATTACGGTTATGACACTCACAATCGAGGTAGAGGTTGTTGAGACTTCACTACCACCTAGAAAAGGCAAGCCTAAACTAAGTTAAAGCAAATCTTTTAACTTTGGATTAAAGTAAAAGCAGGTTCGTAGACTTAAGGGAAATCACGGTTAGTTCTTGAGGTTCCACGGCCGTGGACTCAAGAACAGGCCGTAATTTAAGGTTCGTCGGCGATTCTCTCTAACTCTCAAGGTCTAATATGTTTACGATCGATCTATCATCATCTAAGCCACAACTATCAACCCTTCACCTTAGAATTGTTAAGGGTTTTTAGCCAACAATCATCATTATGATATCAAATTCAAAGATTAAAAGATTGAAAGATGAAAACTTCCGAAAACTTCTAATAAACTTCAAACCAATCTCAAAGTCACAATCAAGAACGAATATTGTCAATAGATTCATAATAAGGCAAACAAACACAATCTTAGGAAAGAAGGAAGAACGGTATGTCAATCCGTCTTCTAAATCAAACCTAAACAAGAAGAGAAATCTTCTTGCAACAATCTTCTAAAAACTTCGATCTTCCGTCAATCCGGAAATCTCAACAGCAATCTCCACCAAAAGTGCGAGATTAGGGCTACTCCAAGGATGAGCGCAAATTAGTCTTTTGCAAGAATCGCCAAAATCTCCAAGTCGCAATGTCGTAAATGAGGCGTAATTGCGTCTAAGCGGAGATGTAAGCGGGGTAAGCGAGGATGCCGGAATCTCCCTTTGTCCGTCTTTTTATAGGGAAAGATAAAATGTCGGCCCGGCCCAATCTTCAAAAGATCGTGGCTTCAAAGTTTGGCGAAAAAGATCGCCAAGATCACGGTCGTGGAAGGTTCCACGACCGTAATTTAGAGCGTGGAAATCAACACGGTTTGAACCATGGATTCCACGACCGTAAAAGCTTCTGGAATGAACCACACTTCTTCTGCAGGGTTCCACGGCCGTGGAACTGAACGTGGTTTGTAGTACGGCCGTATTTTAGAGCATGGTTTAGGGCAAGAACGTGATTCTTCCCTAGACTCGTGTATTCCTGAAGTTGACATCCATTTTGCTCCTAAGAATGCCCTTAATCCATGGACATACTCAATCAACTTGACTTTGCTTGATTCCGTTCGGAAATGGCTCTTAATCACCTATAATCAACATAAAGCTTGTGTAGACATCTATATTGACAATATAGGCGAACTAGCTCACAATTGCAACAATGCTAAATCAAAGACTATCAATATGAATCAAATACACTTAGAAAACGTGCCTAAAATATCACAATATTTCATGCTAACACTTATGCATCTCGACAGCTGAAGACGTATGAGGAGAATTACCCTACTCACGACCTAGAGCAAGCTGCAGTCATTCACGCATTAAAGATATGGCGTCATTACCTCTACGGGGCCACATGTCAGATCTTCACAGAACACAAAAGTCTGAAGTAAATATTCACTCAGCGGGAGTTGAATAACCGCCAGAGGAGATGGTTAGAGCTGGTTAAGGATTTTGACTTAGAGATCCTTTATCATCCGAGGAAGGCGAATGTGGTCGCTGATGCCTTGAGTAGTAGGACACCCCGCGAGGCTGCGGTAGCTAGATTGACAGTTCAGACCCAGTTGCAGAGAGATTTGATTTGGTTGGAGGTAGACATCCGGTTTCCGGATACTGACGGTCATTTGTCTGTATTAGAGGTTTCACCGGATCTGACGGAAGAGATCCGGCAGAAACATGAGGGTTGTCCCGCACTGGCAAGGATCAGGGATAGGATGTCCAGAGGGGAGGCACCACAGTTTATGGTGGGTGCAGACGGGATTTTGAGGCGCCAAGAGCGCATATGTGTACCCTCCGACAGAGAGTTGAGGGAACGTATACTGCAGGAGGCCCATTCTACACCTTATTCCGTCCACCCGGGCGCGAGTAAGATGTATCAGGATATACGACGATCTTATTGGTAGGGCGGACTCAAGCCCGACGTGACTAGATATGTAGCCTAGTGTGCAACCTGTCAGCAGGTCGAGATCGAGTACCACAGACCCGGAGGAGAGCTCCAACCACTTCCGATTCAACAGTGGAAGTGGGAGGACATTTCTATGGACTTTGTTACCGGCTTGAGGTTGAGTAGAGGCTTTGATGCGATATGGGTTGTGGTGGATCGGTTGACAAAGACGGCTCGAATTATTCCTATTAAGGAAACGTGGCCGGTGTCTCGTTTAGCCAAGGAGTTTAGCCGACAGATTATGAGGCTCCATGGGGTGCCGAGGACGATCATCTCGGATAGAGATGGGCGTTTTACCTCGAGATTTTGGCAGCAGGTACACGCCGCCTTAGGTACGAGCTTACAGTTCACCACGTCATACCATCCTCAGACGGACAGACAATCTGAGAGGACGATTCAGACCCTCGAGGACATGTTGAGGGCGTGTGTGCTTGATTGGGGCCAGGTGTGGCCCGACCACCTCCCTTTGGTGGAGTTTTCTTATAACAATAGTTGGCATATGACTATTGGGATGGCTCCTTACGAGGCACTATACGGACGGAAGTGCCGTACATCCTTGTATTGGGATGAGCCTGGGAGGATGAGTGGTGTGGTACCCGAGCAGGTGCAGGATGATATGGCTCGGGTAGCTTTGATCCAAAAGCGGATGTTGGCCGCACAGAGCCGTCAGAGATCTTATGGTGATAAGAGACGTAGGCCTCTGGATTTCAGGGTTGGTGCTCAGGTATGGTTGAGAGTGTCGCCGATGAGGGGTGTTAGACATTTCGGCATTAAGGGAAAGTTGAGTCCCCGATATGTCGGGCCCTTTGAGATCCTTGAGCGGATAGGAGAGGTTGTGTACAGATTGGCATTGCCACCCCGAATGGAGGGAGTTCATCCAGTATTTCATGTGTCGCAGCTGCGAGAATATGTGCATGACTAGAGACGCATAATGACTCATGATGACCTAGTGGTCGAGTCGGATCGTACATTTCCAGAGCACCCAATAGCAGTTTTGGAGAGAGGTGCGAGACGCCTTCGATCGAAGATAATACCCATGATGAGAGTGCATTGGTCGGGACGGGGAATTGACGAGGCCACTTGGGAGACGGAGGATAGTATCCGGCAGAACTACCCAGAGTTTTATGCGGGTCTAGAGACGTCTATAGGACTGTCAGGTAGTCTACCCTCTTGTTTTGGTTGCTTGCAGTGTTGTATGTGTGATATATCTAGTGTGCTTGTGTGTGACCCTTAGGTGGTCTTGATGTGGTAGTTTGTTAGTCATAGGGCTTTCTTATATCTTATGACCGCGGTTAGTACCCCTAAGTTTCGGGACGAAACTTATTTTCAGGGGGTTATGATATAACGACCGGATTTTTCATTACGCTTGGATAGAATTAGATGAGGATAGAAGCCGGGCGCAAGGGCTGACGCCCTTGGGGATTTGGCGACGTAGTCGAGTAAGCCGCAGGTGCGGCTAGGTTTCCGCTGGGGCGGTGGCACGCGTGGGCGGGGTTGTATCGTTTTGGGCAACCGTTCACATTCCGATGCTTTTTAACTCCCCTCTTAAAATCCTTGAGAAGTTATGGGCTGGAGACCTTTGGTATCCTTCCTCTTTTATGCAGCCAACTCTTCTCCTCCTCTCATTTTCTACTCACGTTACTTTCTTCCTCCTACCCACTTACTCCTCTTGCACCTTCCTCTTACATCCTTCTCCTCCATTCTCCCTTGGAGTGCTCCAGCTTGGATCCACCATTCGTGAGGCCGGGACTACAGTGATGGGACGTGGGTAAGGTTCCTTCCATTATTCTTCTTTCTTTCTTCTCCTTATTCTTTCTTCCTTTCCCTCCATGGATTGAATGGAAGACACTCTTGAATCCTTGCTCAACGATCTATCGTTGTTTTGTTGGTTTGATGACGAGGCTAGACCTTGGAGGGAGGCTAAGACCAAGTGAGAGAAGTAGAAAGCGTTCATAGCACCAAAGGAGACCCTAAATAACCGGCTGCACAATCGAAGAACTCAGTCGACGGACTTTCTGCACAGACAGGCGCAGGGGCGGATTCACATAGGCGCAGGAACGGATTCTGTCAGGCACAAGGGCGGACCCAGATCGAGGCAGGGGCGGACCCAGATAGGCGCAGGGGCGGCTCCGGCAGGAGCATGGGTGGTTTTGCTATAGTGAGTTTCGAATCTCGTTCATCCTCTTCCTTCTTTATTCCTTAGACTCGTTATACCTTAGAAGCACGATAGGCTGGCCTAGGGTAGTTGAACTGGAATGCTTTAGAGTGGTTGGACCTTAGAGGATTAGTGTGAGTTATGTGAATCTTGTGGTGGTATGTTGTTGAGGGTTTGTTCGAGCATTGTGGAAGTAACCTTTGTGTATATTGTTATGTTGAGAGTTGGATAGGTCATGGACTGAGAGTGTAGTCTTCTTGGACTAGGTAGTTGAGGAGTTGAGCCTAGAAGTCTAAAGACTTCTAGTGGACTAGAGTGTGGTTTGATTGTGTGCCTTGTCTTGAACAGGCGTTGTACGTTTTCCCGAGGGATCTTTCGAGTGAGGCGACCTTGTGCGCTTCGGATACTGGTAAGTCTACGGACTTACTTAGATGGCTTCTTGTATGAGTGTATTGTGTATGAGTGGTGTTTGCTAGTTAGGATAATAACGAAACCGGATTAGGCCAACTTTATTATATTATGTAATGGATCCAAGTGTATGATAACGGGTCGTGACATCATCTACCTAGCTCTTGCAAGAGTCTAGGAGGTTCCTTGTACCAGCTTTGGCAGGTAGACGGTCAGATGCATTAGCACCATTTATTGTTGGTAAACGGGACTAGGGGCGAGGTTTGGGAATCCCTTGTGTCACAAGATAAGTATCATTAGTAATGACATATCACCTAATTAAAGATAAGAAAAGGATTGAGTGTTGCATGTTGATTGTGTATGTTGTGTGCTTGTGCTTTTACCTTTATACTTATGCATAGATTGTCAGCTAACGGTATTATACTGCTTGTAGATGCCTTGCAGGTTAGAGAGGCGATCGAGTGATCTGGCGGTAGTGGGCAGCCGGGGTTCCGTGCATTATAGGACGGGACAGTTTATCTTATTTCATGAATGTTGAGACTTATGTTGTTCTTTGGTTTTGAGACTCGGCTGTATTGTTTTCTTTTGATTTGTACTTTTTACTTCCGCTCATGTTATAAAACTATGTGTTTTGCCTTTTTATTTGTGTCGTGTTGTAAGGTCCGATGAAGTTGTTGCCAGGCTAAGGGCCGGGACCCATTTTAAGGTCCCATCCCGTAGCATTCCGAATCCTCTAGGATTTGGGGTGTTACATTCACGTTCTTGTGCAGCTGGACCTTGCTTCTCCTTCTGTTTCGGTTTCTTTCTTCCGTTCTTCTCTTTTCTTCTTCTCCAAGGATCAAGCATGAGGCTTGATTGTTGTAGAGCGTTCCGTTGTTGATCCTTTGTTATTCTCAGACTCTCTGGAGTTGAGTCTTGACGTGTTGGAATCAAAGGTGCGAGCTTTGGTTGCCCCTATTGTGAGTTCAGTCGAAGAGAAGCCCGATAGTAGCTTTTGACGAAGATCCGCCCCCGCGCCTGCATAGAGCCGCCCCTGCGCCTCTGTCACGTGCCGCCCCTGCGCCTCTGTCTAACCGCTCTTGTGGTTTTCTCTGCAGTAACTACCGTCTTTGGTGATTTGCTTTCTTCCTTCCTTTCCTCGTTCCTTTCTTGGTTCCTTGTGGTTGTTCCTTGTTCCCTGAGTTGCTGTAAGACTAAGGTCGAGCCCTTAGCTTGTGGAGATGTCTTAGAGATCGTAGAGACTAGAAGTTATAGAATTCTAGCAACCGTTTCGTTCCCGATCCATGATGCTTGTTCGTACAGGCTTTCCTTGCTCCTTTCCTGATGGAAACTAAGCTTTCTTGAGTGATCTCTGAGTTGTTGCTGAGCCTTTGTGTTACCTTCGAGTGGGGTAAGTCTCTTCGACTTACTTAGCTTCATTCCGCGTATTAGTTGGATTGTATTGGCTTGCTTGTGTTGTTTATTATTTTTATAACGGATAACTGGAAATAGTATTCACCCTTTGATGATCTTAACTAGCCCAAGTGTATTATAACCGGGCGGTGACCACTTGTCCAGTTCTACAGGAGACTAGAATGTGCTCTTGCAACCCAAACCTGTAGGTAACGGATAGTACTGATCTATTCCTATTGGTAGACCGAAGCGGAGGCGAGTTTCGGGAGATTCTCGTGTGACAAAAGAAGTGAATTAGTAATGGATAACCTTAATGAAAGATAATAACCGGTCGTGTGCAAGCATGCTATGTGTTTTATTTACCTTATGTGTGTTTGTGCCTTTACGCTCTTGCTAGTATCTAGAATATTAGCTAACAGTTTATACCGTCGTTGTAGATGTTCCGCAGGTTCAGGATGCTGTTGAGTGATCCGGATGGTGTGGTCAGCCGGGGTTCCCGTACACTATAGGACGGGATCGGGTTTTTGTTTCTTTTGTTGTTTCCCTTTTGTTTTGAACTTGGCTACGGAGTTTTTGTGTTTTCTTTTGTTCAAACCTTTGGTTTTATTTTAAGTTTTGGTTTTCATTTGTCTGTGCCTTGTTGTAAGATCCGTTTGCTGTTGCTACTCTGAGGGTCGGGATTCATTATGTGATCCTAGCCCGTAGCGCTTCGAGTTCCCAAAATTTGGGGTGTTACAATATGGTATCAGAGCTCTAGGTTGGCAACAATGGCACTCGAAATCTTCTAAAGTTCGGAAGGATAAATAAATAGAACCTGCAAGGGGTCTAATGTTTTCAAAAGGGGGTTTTTGTTTTAAACTTGTCGGTCTGGGATAGATGTACGGGCGACCACCACTACCTCCGCGGATCTCAATAGTGTAGTTTCCTACGTGTTGGCCTTTATATGTGCTTTTCTTGGAGTTGTGCTTTAGCTATAGTGTGGCCTTATATATATAGTTTCTTATATCTATCCTTATAGTAGATGGCGCGTACTAGAGCTACATATCTGCTATGGGGCAAGGAAGGGGTCGACCACCACTTCCACCTGCCGTCCGTGGACGAGGACGTGTAGGAAGACCTCCACTAGCTAGAGGTCGACGTCAAGTCCCAGTTGCTGATCCGCCTATCGTTGAGGGGTTCACTGAAGAAGTTGCTGAGACTGTTGTTCTTGAGGCTGGAAACGGGACCGCTGCTAGGTTTGGAGCATAGAGAGCGCCATCGATAGAGTCCGCTCGAGTGTCTATCGGAGCTTCTTCATATCGCGACTATATGCAGAGAGCCGAGGAGGCTATCGGGACTGGAGGACTGGCACCAGTGCCACCAGTTCTTGCGAGATTTGTTGAGGTTTCGCGGAGAGTTTTACAGGTTGTAGCCCTGCCTGCTGGAGTTGTTGAAGTTGTTAGAGCGCCGGCTGAGGCAAAGGAGCCAAAGCCCGATAGTTGGTTGAAGGCTTTCGACCACCTGAAGGTTCCTACTTTCATGGGAAAGACTGGATTGGAGGTGGAGCAGTGGCTAGGACAACTGGATACTGCTATGGACGCTATCGGTTGCCTAGAGGGACATCAAGTCAACATAGCACAGATGCCGCTGAAAAATCAGGCTCATTCTTGGTGGAGAATTGTTTGCAGTAAGGTCACCAGTTATGAGCAGATGAAGACGGTGATCAGGGATCGCTACTGACCTGGAGCAATGAGGAGAGACCGTCTTTAGGATTTCCTAGAGGCTGGATTCGAGGATTTGCCTATTGTTGAGATCATCAGCAAGTTTTAGGATAAGTTGTCTTTGTTGGGTCCGTTTGTACCACCGGAGGATCATCATGTTTACCTTTTCTCTCGGAGGTTGAGGGAGTCAACACGATCTTATCTTGCAATTTCCGTTGTGATTCTTTGACGGACTATCAAGATAGAGCTTCTGCTTATGAGAGAGACCAACCGGGTCAAAGGAGAGCTTCTCAAACAAGAGGTCCTAAGAAGAGACAGAAGACTGGATCAACCAGTGTTGGAGTTGGAGCAGCTGGTTTCCAGCAGAGTTCTTACAGAGGACAGTAGTGTCATAAATATGGATTAGCTGGACACATCCGAGCTAATTGCAAGAAGTCAGCAGTGACTTGCTTTTATTGTGGCAAGCCCTGACACAGAGCTGCGTTTAGACGTCAAGGCAAGGCGCTATCGCAACAAGGTTCTTCACCTGTCAGTGTTGCTGGATGAGGACAGAGATCTCAGTTTCAGCAGCAGCAGTAGAGAGTTTCTGGTTCTACCGCTCCTCAACTCCGGGACGGGGGAGAGGAAGAGGACGTGTTGGTTGATCTGCAAACACCAGAGATACATCAGCCAGAGTGTATGAGTTGAGGAGTGTTGTAGAGACGACAACGCCAACAACCACATGTACCATTCATATTAATGGTTTTCCTGTCAAAGTTCTTTTCGCTACCGGTGCTACGCATTCTTTTATATCTGATGCATGTGTAAATAGATTGGCCTTAGTTACTGTAGAAGGTAGACCCTTCTTTATAGGATTACCCGATGGGGGTAAGATTCAAGGTACTCGAGAGGTTCACAATTGCCCTATTAGATTGGGATGTCGCGATTGGCCAGCTGACTTCTTCGTCATGTACTTAGTACATGAAGAAGTTATTCTGGGCATGGATTGGATGGATCGAAATCGAGTAGTTCTAGACATCGGCAAGAGGACAGTGAGAGTAACTACGGATGCTGGCCATGTTGAGATCTTCATAGGATGGGATCTTGGGAAGACTGGTACAGTCATCAGTGTCGTGCGAGCTGCGTGACTTATCAGTCAGGGTTGTGAGGCTTTTTGGTGCTATGCCATGAAGGATAGTACGAGTGTGGCTTTGGAGGAGATTCCAATAGCTTGCGAGTTTGTTGACGTCTTTGGAGAGCCATCAGGTTTACCTCCACGAAGGAGTGTAGACTTTAGCATTGATCTAGAGCCCGGTACGAGACCGATCTCTAAGGCATCTTATCGTATGGCGCCTATCGAGATGCTTAAGTTGAAAAATCAGCTCGAGGAGTTAGCAAGAAGAACTTCACCCGCCCTAGTATATCTCCTTGGGGCACATCAGTTCTCTTCGTCGGGAAGAAAGACGAGTCAATGAGGTTATGCATCGACTACCGAGAGCTGAACAAGGTGACGATCAAGAACAAGTACCCCTTGCCCCGTATCAACAATCTTTTGGATCAGCTGCATGGATCTTCAGTGTTTTCGGGGATCGATATGAGATTTGGTTATCACCAGCTGAGGGTGAGAGAGCAGGACGTAGCCAAGACGGCATTTCGGACCAGATATGGACACTACGTGTTTGTAGTGATGCCATTCGGGCTCACGAATGCGCAAGCAGTCTTCGTGGAGTTGATGAACAACATCTCATCGACTTTCTAGACCAGTTTGTAGTTTTCTTTATCGACAACATTCTAGTTAACTCTCGCAGTAGAGAAGAACATGCAGGACACTTGAGGATCGTTCTTCAGGTCTTACAGGATAAAGAGCTCTCTGCCAAGCTCTCTAAGTGCGAGTTTTGGATGTCCGAGGTAGCATTCCTTGGTCACATTGTTTTAGCTGAAGGAATCAAGGTAGATCCGGCAAAGATCGAGTCAGTAGCATCTTGGCCGCCTCCTAAGAACGTCAAGGAGGTACGCAGCTTCTTAGGATTGGCGGGTTACTACAGGCATTTTGTTGAGGGCTTTTCAGTTATTGGCCGACCGCTCACTTCCTTGTTGTGGAAGTCTACGAGGTTTGTATGGTCCGAGCCGTGACTACAAAGCTTCGAGGAGCTGAAGAAGAGATTGACCTCTACTGATAGCATGAATTATAATCTATATTTTGGGACCTATTTAGACGTTTTATCTTCAATAATCTGCATGTTTGGATGTATATTATGTGATTATATTGTCATTTCATCTACCTTTGCGGGAATCGAGGTCTACACCAAGTTTCGTTATAATCGTAGGTAAAATGGCACATTTTAGACTAAAATGGAGCTAAAGGAGCTAAGGAGTCATTGTAGCTACATTCAGGAGCTTAAGGAAGAATCCAGGAAACATGGAAATGGATTAGAGATTTACTTTGGACCAGATTTGAGAGATTTCACCTTAAGTTGAGGTTCACCTCGGTCAGCTACAGTACCACCTCGACCGAGGGGATCTTAAGGAGCGTCTCGACCGAGGCGAACACCCTGGCGCAGCGAGATATATTTTATTTGGCTGAGATCTTTTATTTTCGGAAAGAGAGATCTTATATTTTTGGGCTGGATTTCTGGAAGGAAGATCATATATTTGGGAGATCATTTTGGAGATAAGATATATTTTTATTAGGAAATTATCTTTTAAGATATTTCCTATAAAATTATCTTAAGAAGATATTTATTTTAGGAGATATGGATATATTTGATAGGAAATTATCTTTTTAAGATATTTTATCTTTGGAAGATAATTCTCCTATATAAAGGGTTGGATTTTCTACAATTTACCCATCTTCGGATCAAGAGATTTCAGATCTTCGGATCAATCCCCAGCTACATCACCGCATGCTTAGAGGTTGAGAGCAACCCGCTACCATCGCAGTACTTGGAGATTGAAGAAGCTGCAGTTAGGAAGGATTTTTGGAAGTTTGAAGGAAGATTGAAGGAAGGAAGTTCATAACTTGTTATAGCTTTTAAGGGGATTTGTAAGACTTTCTTAGATTCCCTTTTGTTTGATTGTCTTGTTGGATTTGTAATCCAAGGAACGCTGATTTGTTTGATATTTAATTCAGATATTGAAGCCTTATTCTTAAGGTTTTTGTGTTCAAATATTCATTCTCTTCCAATATATTTGATTATTGCTTTCATGATGATGAGTGGCTAATTTCTTTGTGCGATTCTAGGGTGATTGGCTGAAGGTTGTGGGAAAAACAATGATAGAATAATCTTAAATCCCAGTAGGACCCTGAAAGCTCGAGTCTTTATCCTTAACCTTAGAACATCTCGTTCAGTCGATGAATATCTCGGCCGGGGTGGAACTTGACTGACCGAGGTGACTTTTCTGATCCGAAACTGAGAGTTAAGTGTTTAAGTTTGCCAAATCCTATTCTTATTACACCTTTCCTGGTTCAATGCAAGCTAAGGATGAGACTTACCCGGTAATTCCTTTGTTTGTGTACCCATGATCATAAGTGTAGGTAATAAAGGTTTATCCTTTATTGGGTTCGAGTGTGCCTTCATTCCATCTTTGTGAGTTAACTTGAGACTTACCCGGTAAAAGTTGATTCTATTCCCTTAGTTGGTGTGTTGGTTTGATATTATAATTCCTTTCCTTAGTACCTTGAGACTTACCCGGTGATAGGTTCTTTGGCTTGGGATTGTGAGTAGTGAGACTTACCCGGTGATCTATTCCACTTTAGTAACACCTTCCCTTGGAAAAATCTCAGCTTTGTCCGCTTATCTTGAGATCTTGAGTTGGAACCACAACTAGATTCTTTAATCCCTAGAATTTGCATATTTCCTTAATTGACTATATTATCATATTTGATTGCTTTAATTGCTTTTGCGGTTAGTGTTCGCTCCAAATGGTGTGTGCAAGCTTTAAATTTATAACCCAAGATGTATGCTAAAACAAGGATGCGAACCCGCAGTGTACGAGTCAATTGTAGTAAAAAGCAAGAATTCCGGGGTGTCGATATCAGGGACTTGTTCGCCACTTAGCGTGCGTGCAAATAAGCTTTAAATTTATAAAACTAGAATCAAGCAAGCGAACCCGCAGTGTACGGATCGGTGTAGTTAAGCAAGAATTCCAGAGTATCGAACACAGGGATTTGGGGGGTTAAATCCAGTTATAAATCGTCAAACAAGTAAATGTATGAGCTTATCAAATATATTGGGAAAACAACAACCCTAAAGATCCAGGTATCTAATTGTGGGAATCGATTCAAGATATACTAAAGAACTAAAGACAGAGTTAAGAGTTGCAAAGGTATGCTAAGGTAAAGCAATGTACGGTGAAGTTCCAAGGCTTTATATGACTTATCTAGAAATACTCTCTATAAAGGTTGTTGAGGCTTCAGTATAGAAAGGATCTAAAGACAAGAATTAATCTCAAATACCCAAACTTGTAACCCAAGGATCAAGACTAACTAAACCGATTAAGGTTATGACACTCGAAATCGAAGTAGAGGTTGTTGAGGCTTCACTACTACCTAGAAAAGGCAAGCCAAGACTAAGTTAAAGCAAATCTTTAACTTTGGATTAAAGTAAAAGCAAAGTTCGTAAACTGAAGTAAATCACGGGTAGTTCTCGAGAATCACGGCCATGGAAACCTAAGAGCAGGCCGTGATTTAGGGTGTCGACGATATTTCTCTAACTCTCAGGGTCCAATCAAATTACGATCGATCTATCATTATCTAAGCCACAACTATCAACCCTTCACCTTAGAATTGCTAAAGGGTTTTAACCAATAATCATCATTATGATATCAATAATCAAATATGAAAGGGAGAAAAGGTAAAACCTTGAAATCTCAATAATAAACTCAAAACAAATGTCAATCAAACACAATAATCGCAAACCGCGTTCAATGGATGTAGAATCAAAGTAACAGAAGACCTCACAAAATTTTTAGAGACAATGAAGAACGGGATGTCAATCCGCCTTCAAATGTAAACCCTAAGATCTTCCAACTCCAAAAATTGGAAAGTGCGTCCTTCCCTAAATCTTCTTTGTACACAATAAAATGTTCAAGCCTCCCTCTCTTTGGAAATCCAAATCCTGAGGCTGTCACCGTCCTCCCTTCAATGTTGAAGGCTATCGAATATATGTAAGAATCTATCTAGGGTTTAAAGATAAAATCCTAAATATTTAGGCTGAAAAGAAGTCGAATCCGCTGATATCAGAAGATACTCTGGGCCGTGTCATAAGGTATCAGAAAATACTTTGGGCCGCGTCCGACGGTATCAAAAGATACTTTGGGCCGCGTCAGAAGGTATGAGAGAATACTTTGGGCCGCGTCCGACGGTATCAGAAAATACTTTGGGCCGCGTCCGAAGGTATTAGAAAATACTTTGGCGCGTCCTAAATTCTTTTTATTCTCCTTTTTGTCCCGCTTCAAGGGTTAATCCTTAAATGTGCCATTTTTGCTCCATAATTCGCCAAATTACCTACAAATGCAATAAAACTCTGTGTAGAACTCTATTCTTGCAAAATAGGTGAATATAACCATAAATGCCATTAATATATGTCTATGCATGCAAAATTAAGGGAAAATCTATATAAATACATGCCTAAAAATAGGTCATAATTCATGTCATCAAAATACCCCATACTTGCATCTTGCTTGTCCCCAAGCAAGGTTCAAACTTAAAATACAAGATGATATGGATTATGAATATGCAAAAATAAAGAAAAACCATAATATTTTGGTTGTGCTTCTATTAATAGATCACCCTCAATGAATTGCTTCAAAACTAATGATAATCATCATATGGTCAAAAGGAATTATATCGTGAAAAGGATAATCACACTTTGCAAGAAAATCATAACATGCATCATAACTTGCAATATATCAAAATCAATCATGAGGAATCCAATTTAGACCACAAAGCCAAACAACATACTCAAAGATCCTAAGGAATTTCAAGTAAGGTCAAGAATGCGGGAATGAGGGAAACTAATAAAGGATGTGGTGCATTAATATGGGAAAAGGAATAACCCAACTCTTTTACTTTTTCTTTTGCTTTTGCAACAACATCAACTTAGAGCTTTGCTCTTTCTTTTTCACATTATTTTTTTTTCGACTTTACTTTTGGAAATATGAACAGCGGTGCACAAAAACCGAAGCCTAGGAGATTGGCGTTTCTCAAATTTGAGATGCCTCAAACCCTTGATGCACATACCATAATCCGTTAGGAATATCGCTCAATCCGACTTTGGCAAGACACAAACACCCGACTATGTGAATGGTGCCGAGTTACTCATCGTCATGATTGACTTCCCCAAACCTACAAATTTTTTCTATTCTTTGAATGCAAGCATTTGCTTTCATGGTCCTCTCACATCAAACATGCCAAAACTCAACTCTTTCTAGTTCCCGGATAGGTAAGGGAGGCAATTATTTTCATTGAGGGGCTAAGTGATCAAAGAAAGAAGTAAGAAAATCGAAGTGTCTTAATCATTTCAATAAGAAGTGTAAGAACTTATATGCGGTTTCAACCTTCAACACTCAACATGATTTAGAATGAAAGCAAATTATCAAACATGCATGAAATTCTAACAAAGTATTCAAATCCCACATATGTCATAAATCAATTCAAACATATAAGAATCTTCATAGCTATTCCACAAAACAATGTTCATCATAGAGATCATATCCATTCTAGAAGCACAAAAATTTTAAAAATTTTCAAAAATTTCATAATCATATGATGCAAGACATAAACATGCAAATGGTATTGCAAATACCTCCACCACATACTTAAAACTCACATTGTCCCCAATGTGAAGAAAAGAAAAGATGGAAAAGGATACTCACAATGTAAGATGGCGAATCAGGCAAGGCAAATCATTAATCGGGCGGTGGTGGTGAAAATCCTTAGAAACTTAATAGGGAACTCCGAATACCCTAATCCACGTCAAAGAATGAAGAAGGGGAACGTCTTTCGGCCGAAAATTTTTCCGAAATTTTTTTTTTTTTTCGAGTCGGAAATTTCCACGGCCATGGTTTTGGCCGTGGAACTTTCTGTTGCTCTCGACAAAGCATTCCACGGTCCAATTTAGCAAACCACGGCCGTGGTTTTGCCTCTTTGGCCGTGGAATCCTCTAATGCTCGCCAAAAGTCCAAGTTTCGTCAATCTTTCGGCCTTTCCTCCCTAATATGCTCATTCCTTATTCCTGGCATCCAAAGACACAAACATACCGGAAGGTATCGAAGAAAAACAAACAAAAACGTCTACTCTAATCTAAGAAAAAGAAAAAGAAAAAGAAAAAGAAAAAGCAAGAATGCATTACCTAGGGTTGCCTCCCAAGAAGCGCTTGGTTTAACGTCGCTAGCTGGACCTATCTCCATAGATGACTCGTTGCACCTTGAACATCTTGGATTGCTCTTCATCCATCATTAAACTCTTCCAAAAAATCTCTGGTTCCTAATTTCACCGGCAAGTGGTAAGATCTTCCACGTACAAGCTTGTACGGTTTGATTCTTACCGGAATCCTCCTAGCTTTCTTATGCTTTAATGGGACATAATTCAGCCTTGCGTCCCATCCTTTTCTAGATCGAAAAATCAGTTTTTCGAGAATCCTCTTAGCTTCCCCATCTCCAGCTTGGGGATGATGTATGGTCTTCGTCATGTGAATGACCCCATACTTGAACAAAAAACACTTATTGGCATTGGCGTTGAAGCGCTTGCCAAATTTACTCCTTTTAGTCCAAGGAGCATCTACTTCCAGCAGTTTTAATGGAGGTTTCATCTTCACCTAAGGAGGCTCTTTTGGAAGAGACCTCCAACTCTCCGGTGCATTCCTGAAAAAATCAGAAATTTTAATAGGAATTTCAAATGAAGTAAGAGAATGTACCTTGTAAAGTTCTTCAAGGCTTGGGACAAGGTTCATGTTGGGATGATGATCCACACATAAAATATCTCCCAACTCAGTTGGATCTTCTTCAACCCTGACCACAGTTTCAGTAATTTGGCCAACGCTCTCCACGTCTTTCTCTTCTTCTTCTTCTTCAAGAGGTTCTAGAGGAACTTCGGGTTCGATAGGAGGAATGCTCGAAACTTAGAGTTCTTCCTTGTTGGATGGATAATTTTCCATGGCTTCATAAGATTCAGAAATAGATTTCAGTTTGTCTTCCAACCTGTCCAACACTTTTAATATCTCTTCCAATATCATTTGTGTCCCATTCTCGGATGGTTGTTGTGGAGTTTGCACTTGAGGAGGTTGTTCATAAAACGTATGAAGGGGATTAAGTTCATCCCAATATGCGAGCTCATCCTCAATGGCTTCCTCTCTTTCTCTTTCGTCGCTAACACAATAATAGGCATACTTCTCCTCCAAATATTCATAATGGTCCGCCCTAGCACCTTGCCATTCAAACCAGGCTGGATCAAATGCAGGTTCATTGCTCCATGCAGCCATTGGTGAACCTAAAAACTCAAAAACTCATTCCGAAAAGATTAAAAGCAAAAAGCTCTCAAGCCCGACAACCGAAAACCGAATTTGGCCTAAACCAAATCCCCGGCAACGGCGCCAAAAACTTGTTTGCCACTTAGCGTGCGTGCAAATAAGCTTTAAATTTATAAAACTAGAATCATGCAAGCGAACCCGCAGTGTACGAATCGGTTTAGTTAAGCAAGAATTCCAAAGTATCGAACACAGGGATTTGGGGGGTTAAATCCAGTTATAAATCGTCAAGCAAGTAAATGTATGAGCTTTGCAAATATATTGGGAAAACAACAACCCTAAAGATCCAGGTCTGTAATTGTGGGAATCGATTCAAGATATACTAAAGAACTAAAGACAGAGTTAAGAGTTGCAAAGGTATGCTAAGGTAAAGCAATGTACGGTGAAGTTCCAAGGCTTTATATGACTTAT
This sequence comes from Fagopyrum homotropicum, assembly GCA_033239125.1. NCBI lineage: Eukaryota > Viridiplantae > Streptophyta > Magnoliopsida > Caryophyllales > Polygonaceae > Fagopyrum > Fagopyrum homotropicum. The sequence goes on from BSWB01000002.1 coordinate 139,432,522, forward strand.
CTAAAGACACTCTCTATAAAGGTTGTTGAGGCTTCAGTATAGAAAAGATCTAAAGACAAAAATTAATCTCAAATACCCAAACTTGTAACCCAAGGATCAAAACTAACTAAAACGATTAAGGTTGTGACAATCGAAATTGAAGTAGAGGTTGTTGAGGTTTCACTACTACGATCTTCCAACTCCAAAAATAGGAAAGTGCGTCCTTCCCTAAATCTTCCTTGTACGCAATAAAATCTTCAAGCCTCCCTCTCTTTAGGAATCCAAATCCTGGGGCTGTCACCGTCCTCCCTTTAATGTTGAAGGCTATCAAATATATGTAGGGATCTATATAGGGTTTAAAGATAAAACCCTAAATATTTGGGCTGAAAAGAAGTCGAATCCGCTGGTATCACAAGATACTTTGGGCCGCGTCATAAGGTATCAGAAAATAATTTGGCGCGTCAGACGGTATCAGAGAATACTCTGGGCCGCGTCCGACTGTATCAGAAAATACTTTGGGCCGCGTCCGACAGTATCAAAAGATACTTTGGGCCGCGTTAGAAGGTATGAGAGAATACTTTGGGCCACGTCCGACGGTATCAGAAAATACTTTGGGCCTCGTCCGAAGGTATCAGAAAATACTTTGGCGCGTCCTAAATTCCTTTTATGCTCCTTTTTGTCCCGCTTCAAGGCTTAATCTTTAAATGTGCCATTTTTGCTCCATAATTCGCCAAATTACCTATAAATGCAATAAAACTTTGTGTAGACCTCTATTCTTGCAAAATAGGTGAATATAACCATAAATGCCATTAATATGTGTCTATGCATGCAAAATTAAGGGAAAATCTATATAAATACATGCCTAAAAATAGGTCATAATTCATGTCATCAGGACTTATGTGAAACAAAGCAAGTATAGGTTGTCAATATTGCAACTAACCATAAAAGCGATTAAAACAATCAAAGATGATAAAAAGTCAATTAAAGGAATATGCAATTCTAGGGATTAAAGCATCTAGTTGTGGTTCCAACTCAAGATCTCAAGATAAAGCGGACAAAGCTGAGATTTTGCAAAGGGAAGGTGTTACTAAAGTGGAATAGATCACCGGGTAAGTCTCACTACTCACTAATCCCAAACCGTAATTCCTATTACCGGGTAAGTCTCAAGGAATTAAAGAAAAGAACTATAACCTCAAACCAACACACCACCTAAGGGAATATAATCAACCTTTACCGGGTAAGTCTCAACCTAACTCACAAAGATGGGATGAAAGCACACTCAAACCCCAATAAAGGATAAACCTTTATCACCTACACTTAGGATCATAGGTAAACAAACAAATGAATTACCGGGTAAGTCTCATCCTAAGCTTGCATTGAACCAGGAAAGGTGTAATAAGAATAGGATTTGGCAAACTCTAACACTTAACTCTCAGTTTCGGATCAGATAAGTCACCTCGGACAGAAGAATTCCACCCCGGCCGAGATGTTCATCGACTGAACGAGATGCTCTAGGGTTACGGAATAAAGACTCGAACTTTCAGGGTCCTACTCGAATTTAAGATTATTCTATCATTGTTTTTCCCACAACCTTCAACCAATCATCCTAGAATCACATAAAGGAATTAGCCAATCATCATCATGAAAGCAATAATCAAATATAAGGGAAGAAAGTGAATAATTGAACACAAAAACCTTAAGAACAAGACTTCAATAACTGAATCAATTATCAAACAAACAAGCGTTCCTTGGATCACAATCCAATAAGATAATCAACAAGAAGGGAATCTAAGAGAATCTTACAAAATCCTTCACAAAAGCTAAAAAAGCTATCAACTTCCTTCTTTCAACCACTATAATGATAGCGGGATTTCCGGTGATGCGCCGGTGCTGATTTGTGGAAAATCCAACCCTTTATATAGGAAAACTATCCTCCTAAGATAAAATATCTTGAAAAGATATTTTCCTAATAAAATATATCTATCTCTCATAAATAAATCCCTGAAATATATGATCTTCCTTCCAAAAATCCAGCCTAAAAATATAAGATCTCTTCTTCCAAAAATAAAAGATCTCAGCCAAGAATAAAATATATCTCGCCGCGTCCAAAGTGTTCGCCCCGGTCGGGACACTCCTCTGGATCACCTCGGTCGAGATGGTACTGTAGCTGACCGAGGAGGATCTAAACTAAATTGAAATCTCTTAAATCTGGTCCAAAGTAAATCTCTAATCCAGTTCCATGCTTCCTGGATTCTTCCTTAAGCTCCTGAATGTAGCTCCTATGACTTTACTTCCTTTAGCTCCATTTTGATGCAAAACGTGCCATTATACCTACGATTACAACGAAACTTGGTGTAGACCTCGATTCCCGCAAAGGTAGATGAAACGACGATATAATCACATAATATACATCCAAACATGCAGATTATTGAAGATAAAACGTCTAAACAAGTCCCAAAATATAGACTATAATTCATGCTATCAAAATACCCCATACTTGTCCCCAAGCAAGGGAGATATAGTTTAAACCACCAAGTCAATCAACAAGCTCGAGGTCTCAAGGGCTTTCCAAATGAAAGGTCAAGAAACGTTTGAGGGTGAGATGTATATAGGGAATCTGGTGCTAGAATCCGGGAAAAGGATCTTTACTTCACTTCCTTTGAATTTCAACATCTTCCACCAATAAGCTTTGCTTATTTTTACTTTTTTACTTTTTGGGATGCATGGACAGAGGTGCACAATAACCGAAGCCTGGGAGATTAGCAATCATCCATTTCTCTAGATGCCTCAAACCCTTGATGCACATACCATGACCTGTTAGGAATATCGCTCAATCCGACTTTGGCAAGACACAAACACCCGGCTATGTGAATGGTGCCGAGCTACTCATCATCATGATTGACTTCCCCAAACCTATTTGTTTCTTTCTAACTTTCAGCCAACATCTCAACTTTTCTTTCACTTGCTTGCTTCCAAATTCCCGGATAGGTAAAGGGAGGCAAATATGTATATTAGAGGCTAAGCATGATCAAGAAGAAGAAGAGAAGAGAATGAATTGCCTTAATCATCCCAGAAAGAAAGTGAGAGAACTTATCATGTGGTGTCAAACTTCAAATTCAACATAATTTGGATAAAAACAAAGTATTAAACATGCCACAAATTTCAAACAAAGCATTTAGCAACTTAAATATATCATAAAACCTTTCAAACATATAAAGATTTCAAAACCAGTCAGCAAACAAAAATCATCACTAAGGTCATACCAGATAAGAAGCACAAAAATCGTTTCGAAAACTGTTCTAGTCAACCGAGGTAGTGTACCTCGATTGGTTAGAGTCACATCGGTCGAGGTCAATAAAAAAAAATTTTCAAACCAGTTTTTGACATTTTTCTCAATCAATAAACCTGTATGCATGCATGTAATCTCAGATAAGCACATAGAGCATAAAGAAAATCATAAACATCCTAATCAAGTCATACAAACATACATAATGTCAAATAATACATCCAAATACCCCATACTTGGGACACAATGTCCCAATGGGTCAAAATAAGTCTAACGAAACAGAGTACTCACCGAACAATGTTGAGCTGCATAATAAATAAAGAAAAGAAATCTTGCAAGCTCTAATCCTAATCCGGTGGTGGTGGTAGTGGCACGTATGGGTACTAAGATGGGTCAAAAGGATAGCCCATGATATGCTGAAACTGAATCTCAGCCATCCTGTGTTGGTAATGTTGTCTCTCCTGTATCTCTCTCATGTCTAGGGATAAGGCGGCGTAGGAATCTGTCATCTGGTCCGTCAGATCATCAATCCGGCGATGAGAGACTGGATCCCTCTGCCTGCGTACCCTACGCCTGGCAGGACGTGTTGGTACTGCAGCTGGCTCCTCCTCTATCTCCTCGTCATCTAGATCGACGACAGGCACACTAGTCCCAGCTATATCTGTACCTGTGTCCATGGCAGCACCGCCATCCTCATCCTCATCCTCCTGCTCATCAGCCTCATCATCCTCATCCTGTCCCTGAGCTGCTGCTGTTGTATCTCTCGCGTCCTCCATAAGAGGAATCCATGCGGTATGCCAGTAATGCGGGTCATAAACATAGAACTGAGGTGACCATCTAATACCCTGAGGTGCAGTCTGCTCCCAAGGCATCGCCACATACGGCGTAGTAAGTCCGCGAGGAACCAATATCCTCCTAGTGATCATCTCCTGCAGCCCGAGCGGCTTGGTAGACGCCACCATAGTACAAGCACTAAAGTCCAAGTCCATGTAACTCGCAATGTGAGTCACTATCCCTCCGCAACAGATATTTCCCTTCGCCTTCACCTTTATCTTGTGTAGATCCTCCGTCAGCATCACTCCAAAATCCGGAACTCCTCCGGTCACCATACAGTAAAGACCCAGCAGCTCACCCTGTCTAATCCTCTGGGGCGTCTCAGTACGCGCCAGAAGAGTCTCGCTGAAGATCTGGTGAGCAAGTCTAAAAGCTAGGTGGAAGATAATCCGCTCCGTGGAATCTCCAGGTCTCCACCTGTCAGCATGCTCAACTACATGAGTTATTTGTCCCCAAAACTCTCGAGTTACAGCTCGAGAAGGAAAATCAGCAACTATGGGGGGCCGGGAAGCCAAAAATGTCCCTCCAGTGGTCCATAGGAACTAAATAGTTCCGGTTCATTAACCGGTACTTGATGGCGCGCTCTGTAGGCAAGTAAGTGATGGAGCTAACAAACTCCAAGGTAGACTCGAGGTAGGTTGTAGCTCTAATCTCAGTAAACTGCTCTAGCCCTACCATGGATATCATCCGCCTCAAGTTCTCATCCACGTAGAGGCAATCAAAAGCAGAAATGTCCAGAAACCGTGGTGTAACCACTGGACGTGCCGCTATACGGTCATAGTCTACCTGGTGACACTCATGGATCACCAGTATGGAGCGGCGTGAAGAAGAAGAAGAAGAAGGAGAAGGAGAGGATCTATCTCTCAAAACCAACTGCCTGTCAGAACTCATCTTTTTCTCCTAGTGTCAGACCACCTCGATTGCCTTGACAACTCTCAAGAACACCTCGGCCGAGGCACAGGCCGACTGGACCGAGGCGAAGTGCTACTCGATCGTAACTCTCAGAAATCCAGTTCTTTTCCCCCGATATCACTACCAATGGTTCCTATGGGATACTTAATCCTTTTTCAGCACAATGCAGGGGCAACCAAAACCCAAATTGATCAAAAATAGTGAAGAAGGGAGAGTTAGGGTTTTTTTTCGAATTACCCCAAATTTGGTCGATTTGGAGCGTTTTTGTTGCAGATTGTTGCTTGCAAACCGATCCTCTACCCTTTCCTTGCAGTTTGGAAGCGAGAATCGTCGAAAACGAGCAAAAATCAACGAACGAGGTGATTTGGGGCGTTTCAGTCGAGAGGGTGAGAGAGGGAAGAGAGAGAAATCTCAGCCCCCTTTTATACCCTTTTCTGGAACTGCTGTCACCTCGGTCGAGATGGTCTCGACTGGACCAAGGTGGTACGGACCGAGGTGGATCTTCAGTAACCCTAGTCGCCTCGGTTGCTCAAGAATCATCTCGGTCGAGGTGTTGTGACAACAACCGAGATGTGTCTCAGTCCAACTCCGTCTTCTCAAATTCTCGAACTTTTGTCCTTCCAGTGTTGCTCCTGGGTTGTTTTCCTTCCTTAGATGTCACCTGTTGTCTGTCTAGGATGCCAAAAACAAAGCAAAAGCAAACTATCTAAAGCTAGACTAGAAAAAGGGAAAAGAAAGTAATACCTTGGGTTGCCTCCCAAGAAGCGCTTGATTTAAGGTCGCTAGCTGGACCGTATGGTATCCCTCAAACAAGGTATAGTGGTGCAACTTCCTCAACCGTTCATCTAGATTTCAACATAAGGCCCCAAATCTCAACATAAGGCCCGGTCCATCTAGATTTCAACTTACATGGAAAGAGGCGGAGGCGGGAGTTGAAGAGTAGAACTAAGTCTCCTTCCTTGAGCTCCTTAGGAATGATACACTTGTCATGCCATTTCTTCGTCCTTTCTTTATAGATCTTGGCATTCTCATAAGCATTCAAACGCAGCTCCTCCAGTTCATTGATATCCAATAGCCGCTTCTCACCGGCTTCCTTGATGTCGAAGTTCAACCATTTGATTGCCCAATATGCCTTGTGTTCTAACTCAACGGGCAAATGACAAGACTTCCCATATACCAAATTATAAGGGGTGGTACCAATGGGAGTCTTGAATGCGGTCCTGTAAGCCCAAAGAGTGTCGTCCAACTTCATGGACCAATCCTTCCTCATCCTAGAGACGGTCTTCTCCAAGATCGCTTTAATTTCTCTATTTGAGATCTCGACCTGTCCACTAGTTTGAGGGTGATAAGGGGTTGCTACCTTGTGGGTCACCCCATACTTCGATAGAAGTGCCTTAAACTTCCGGTTGATGAAATGCGTCCCTCCATCGCTGATGATGATGCGTGGAGTCCAAAAATGTGGAAAGATAGTCCTGTTAAAGAACTTCACAACCACCATGGCATCATTAGTGGGAGAGGCATTGGCTTCAACCCATCTAGAGACGTAGTCGACAGTTAGCAAAATGTAGAGGTTTCCTCCGGATGACGGGAAAGGTCCCATGAAATCTACTCCCCATACATCAAAGATCTCAACCTCCTGTATGTTCTTAAGTGGCATCTTGTTCCTCCTGGATAAGTTCCCTGTTCTTTGGCATGCATCACAAGAGACAACAAACAATTGCACATCCTTAAATAATGTAGGCCAAAAGAAACCGGAACGTAATACCTTTGCGCATGTTTTGTGAGCGCTGGCATGCCCTCCACAAGGAAGCGAGTGACAATGCCATATAACACTAGTAACTTCATCTTCCGGAATGCATCTTCGAAGTATCCCATCTGGACCTCTCTTAAATAGTAGAGGTTCATCCCAATAGTAATGGCGTACGTATTTAAAGAATTTCTTCCTTTGAGCGTATGTCAATCCGGGCGGTATCTCCTGGCAAACAAGATAATTAACAATGTCAGCATACCAAGGTCCTTTATTATCAGAAATTTGGTGGAGAGAGTGTTCCACCAACTGAGGATGAATGTCAGAAAAGGGAGTAAGAGGTTTATTATTCTCAGTCGACATCATCTCGCTTTCGACCTCGGTTGAGGTACAAAGAGGGTGACCGAGATGTTCTTCAGTCAAGAACACCTCGCTTGGTCCAGAAAGTGCCTCGGTCGAGGTACTGCAATTGGGACCGAAACTGGAGATCTTCTTCTCCTGGATTAGTTTCTCGATCTTAGCTCCTGGATCTTCTTCCAGCGCCTTTAAGCTCCGTATATCTGCATCACAAGAAGCATCTATACCTTCCTCAATTAAGCTAAAACTAATAACTTTTTCAAGTGGATCTTTTAAAAAGGATAGAGCTCACCAATTCTCTTGATTCTTCTTCATCATAGATGTTGAAGATATCATCTTCTAGCTGCTCTCCCTTCATTGCCGCAAGCAATGCAAACTGATAACACGATTTATGACTTAGGTTTAGGCACTCATTTAGATTGTTTTTCCGCTCATTCATGCATGGTTTGCACTAGTTCGTGACGATTTGCACTCAAGTCATGTATTTTGTCGAGATAGACGTCTACACGGACTTTTGCATGCTTTGTAGGTATTTTAGGAGTTTTAGGAGCTTAATCGATACATTTGAGGATCGTTCCTCGAGATGACACACCTTCGGACTCATTGGGATGCAAGCTAGGGGCTAAGGAGGACACATGGGACCTTGTTGGTGCATGTCATGCACCAAATTGAGGCTTGATGATCCAAAACAAGATGAGTAACCAAAACCACGGCCACTGGGACTTACACGGGCGTGGTTTTGGCCGAGGTTTTGCCCAGACAGCTGTGACAGCTGTCCCACGATCTTCATGGCCGACTCTTGCAAATTTGGAGGATAAAAGGTGGTCCTGCAAGGCTGTTAGACATCTCCCATCACTCCATTCTCTGCCACACTCTCAACAACACAATATTCTCTCATTGGAAGATTGGATTAGAGCTTCCATTGGAGAAGAAGAAAGGCTTCCATTGGAGAAGAAGAAGAAGCACACTAGTTCATAGTTCCATAATCTTTTGGAGTGATTTTGAGTGAGCTTTGTGAAACGTTTTGCAAGGGTTTGTAAGAAACGATTCGAACCTTCTTTTGAAGGGTTGTAAGTCCTTCTTGAACCTTGATTTAACTTGTTTTACTTGTTTCATTTGCTTAATCCATCTTTCATTTCATCTTCTTGCCATGGTTTCTATGATTTTATGCTTGTTGAGTTTGATTGTTAAGATGCATGTTGTAGGCTAAATAGATGAGATTCTAGGGTAAGGAAAAGATGGTTATGGCTTGGACTATGATAGAATGGACTTAGATGTACCTTTGGATGAATTGTTTGCTCGAACCTAGCCTCTGTTGTAAACCACGGTTTGTTCTATACACTCCACGCCCGTGGTTCTTGATGAACAACCCGTGATTTTGATTAACTTGCTTGTATTGATAAATCTAAGTGTTAGGTTGGTGATTTGTTGAAATCCTAGTGTTAGTTGAGCTAAATCTATCCTAGGGTGACCTAGTGTTAGCAACTAAGAGTTAGAAGAGACCTACCCGGTGATTCTTGCTCTTAGATACCGATGATGACGAACTCTAGGTAGTAGTGAGCCTCATAAGCCGCTATTGGATTGAGTGTGCTAGGATTGATGTTTAGGACTTGCCTTCCCGAGACTTACCCGGTAAGGAGAGGTTAGATCCCTAGATAACCATCCGGTTTGTGTAGAATTCCTATCCTTAGGCTTTTTGAGACTTACCCGGTGATAAGACCTTAGGAACGGATTAGTGGACCATGAGACCTACCCGGTGATTGATCCCAATCTAGAAACACTCACTCCCAACATACTATAGTTGATCCAAGGAATGATTAGATAGCTTGAGTCCTATGCCATAACCGGAATTTCCAACCCCTAGAATCCACTTTTCTCTCTTTTATCACATATTTCGTGTTTGCTTTGTTTATTTGTGTTTTAGCTTGATCCTTAGTTTGTTTTGCTATATTATATCATTGTGATCCTTGATTGATCACCCCACAAAACCAAACCCAAAAATATTAAGATTTTCATTTATTTGTTTCTTTCTCTTTTCTTAGCCTAGATCAACACTATCCTTAGTCACCAATCGATTCAATCTCACCTCAGTCTTTGTGTTCGACCTCGGAATACTATCCCTACTACAAAACGTCCCGTACACTGCGGGTTCGCTAAGAGTTAGGAGAAATATAACGAGTTATAAATTTAAGACTTTTGCGTGCATACATCCTTAGTGTAACACAAACTCCACTTCATCTCCACCAATGTTGAATTTTAGCTTGCCGTTCTTACAATCCACATTGCAACCCGAAGTTGCTAGGAACGGCCTCCCGAGAATGATAGGAACGGGATAATCTGCGGGAATGTCAAGCACAACAAAGTCTATAGGTAAATAGAAGTTACCTAACTTAACCGGAACGTCTTCCAAAATGCCCACTGGATGGGTAATGGAGCGGTCCGCCATGTATAACCGTATCTTCACCGGCTTGGGCTCTCTAAGTCCGATCTTCACACATAGCTCCAGCGGAATGATGATCACACAATGCCTCACAAGTGACATCCCCAACTTGAATGGGAATGCAAAATGAGCCGGGATCCCGTAATTTGGGTGGCATCTTCTTCTTCATGATTTGATTAAGCTCCGAGGATTTAGATGTCATCCTTACTTCACCAAAATCTTCCAACTTCCTCTTCCTTGACAAAATCTCTTTTAAGAACTTCCCTTACGTGGGCATCCCTAGAATAGCATCAAGGAAAGGGATATTAATATGTAGTTTTTTCATCAAGTCAAGGAACTTACCAAAATGCTTGCCTAGATGTGCTCTGGCCCTTGACTGGGGGAATGGAAGTGGTGGTTTATATGCAGGAGGTGGAACATAAACTTCATTTTTGTCCGAAGCTCTCTGTGGCTCAACATCGGTTGGCACCTTGGACGAAGTGTTCTTCGACTGTGCCTGGACCGAGGTGTTTTTCGTATGTAGTGGCATCGACTGAGGCACTGGATCTGCAGTCTTCAGTCCACTTCTCGTCGCTATTGCCATGATCTGTCCCTTGGGGTTGCTTTCCGTCCTTGTTGGAAGCTTCCCTGGATCTTTGGCGCTTCATTCGCCTTGTTAAAGAATTATTGTTCTAAGGCTTTTTGTGCCTTTGAAAATGAAGTCATGGATGTCTCCATAGAGTTGAGCTTGATCAAGAAGGCCTCCTACACCGTATCTTTCTTTTCCGGCTGGGATGAACTCGATCCTTGCTCCTGGCTCTTCAATGGAGTAGAAGAGGAAGAAGAAGAGAGGAAAGGATTAGAGGAGTCATTCGAATTCGAGTTAGAGTAAGGGTTACCCGAATTTTGATTGTTTGCCCTCCAATTATTGTTGTTGGATCCTCTATTGTTGTTGTAGTTGTTATTCCAGGAACCGTTGTTATTGTTCCGGTAATTATTGTTGTTCCTTGAGCCTTGATATCCTTCATCTTCTTTCTTGGTTTGAGCAACCAAAAGATCTTTCAATTGCTTCACATCATTCTTCAAAGAAGTGAGTTGATCATTGTTAGGCGGAGCTTCTTGAAAGTTGACTCTTTTAACTCCACCTTCAGCCCCTTGGTGGGAGTATTTCTCCATGTGCAAAGCTTGCTTCTCTATGAACTCCCAAGCTTCGTCAATCGGCATGTCCATGAACGTGCCGGTGGATAGTAGTTGAAGGTTGAACTGGGTGTTTCCGTCCAGTCCTTTGAAGTATATCTCCAACAACTCTATCTTTGGAATCCCATGATGTGGGCAATTCAAAAGAATGTCTTTAAATCTCTCCCATAACTTGGACAAGCTCTCCTTGTCCTTCATGATGAATGCATTGATTTTTCCTCTCATTTCAGCGGTTTTAGAGGGGGGAAAGAATTTAGTCAAGAATTCCGTCGTCATCTCCTCCCAAGTATTGATTTTTCCTGGAGGAAGAGATTGATACCAAGTAAGCGCCCTATCTTTAAAAGAGAAGTAGAAAGGCCTTAGGTTGTAATTGTTGTTTTCCAGCCTTGAAGGTCTCAAGGTCTCCATCAAAATCTCATAGTTTTGTAGATGTTGATGCGGAGACTCCCTCTCTAACCCTCCAAACTAGCATTGGCGAATCATAGAAAGAACTTGCGGTCGAAGCTCATAATCATGGTCCGCTGGATCACCTAGGTTGACTCCTGGACGCCTCAGTTGCTGGTTGGGATCCATCCTCTGCCCTAGGGTCTGTGGAATACCTGGAAAAAGAGCATCTCGGATTGGTAACCGAGGTGGAAGTATCTCGGCCGGGGCAGCTGGAGCTGGGTCCTACCTCGGTCGAGGAGCTGGAGCTGGTCGAGGTATATATTGGTCCCGTAAAGTCGCCATATCTGCTTCGATTGCTTCCGTCCTTGCACGAGTTTCTTCCTTTTCCAGTCGTATTTCTTCTTTACTGAGGCGTAGTTGTTCCAATGTCTCCTTCAATTCGGCCTCAAGATCGCGATTCTCTTGATTGGCCATCTTAGCTCTTTCAAACGTCTTTTGTATGTCTTTTCTGGTTCGGGATCGTAAGGAACGATTTCCTTCCCATCGCGGGTTCTTCGCATAAACCTAAGAAAGAACCTGCGAAAGTCACTCAAGTAGAGTGGTTAGTAATAACAGGGGCAAGTGCCCGGAAAGACTACCGCAACCGGCTCGGTCTAGACCAAGTCCCCGGCAACGGCGCCAAAAACTTGTTCGCTCCAAATGGTGTGTGCAAGCTTTAAATTTATAACCCAAGATGTATTCTAAAAACAAGGATGCGAACCCGCAGTGTACGGGTCAATCGTAGTAAAAAGCAAGAATTTCGGGGTGTCGATCTCAGGGTCTTAGGTGAAACAAAGCAAGCATAGGTTGTCAATATTGCAACTAACCACAAAAGCGATTAAAACAATCAAAGATGATAAAAAAAAAGTCAATTAAAGGAATATGCAATTCTAGGGATTAAAGCATCTAGTTGTGGTTCCAACTCAAGATCTCAAGATAAAGCGGACAAGGCTGAGATTTTGCAAAGGGAAGGTGTTACTAAAGTGGAATAGATCACCGGGTAAGTCTCACTACTCACTAATCCCAAACCGTAATTCCTATTACCGGGTAAGTCTCAAGGAATTAAGCAAAAGAACTATAACCTCAAACCAACACACCACCTAAGGGAATAGAATCAACATTTACCGGGTAAGTCTCAGGCTAACTCAAAAAGATGGGATGAAAGCACACTCAAACCCCAATAAAGGATAAACCTTTATCACCTATGTTCGACACTTAGCGTGTGTGCAAATAAGCTTTAAATTTATAAAACTAGAATCAAGCAAGCGAACCCGCAGTGTACGGATCGGCGTAGATTAGCAAGTATTCCAGAGTATCGAACACAGGGATTTGGGGGGAACAAATTCAGTTGTAAAGTTGTCAAGCAAGAAAAGGGGTAAAGCTTTGCAAATATATTGGGAAAACAACAACCCTAAAGATCCAGGTATCTAATTGTGGCAATCGATTCAAGATGTACTAAAGAACTAAGGACAGAGTTAAGAGTTGCAAAGGTATACTAAGGTAAAGCAATGTACGGTGAAGTTCCAAGGCTTTATATGACTTATCTAAAGACACTCTCTATAAAGGTTGTTGAGGCTTCAGTATAGAAAAGATCTAAAGACAAGAATTAATCTCAAATACCCAAACTTGTAACCCAAGGATCAAAACTAACTAAAACGATTAAGGTTGTGACAATCGAAATCGAAGTAGAGGTTGTTGAGATTTCACTACTACCTAGAAAAGGCAAGCCAAGGCTAGATTAAAGCTAATCTTTAACCTTGAATCAAATTAAAAGCAAAGTTCGTAAACTGGTGTAAATTACGGGCAGATCTTGAGTTCCACGGCCGTGGAATCTCAAGAACAAACCGTGATTTTGGTTCGTTGGCGAAATCTCTCTAACTCTCAGGGTACAATCTCTTTACGATCGATCTATCATCATCTAAGCCACAACTATCAACCCTTCATCTTAGAATTGCTAAAGGGTTTTAGCCAATAACTGTCATTATAATATCAAAATCAAGTTTAAGAAGAATGAAAGATGAAAACCTTCGAAAACCTTCAATAAAACTCAAATAAATCTCAATCCACACACAAAGATAATAATGTATATCAGAATTGGAATAAACACAAACCGATAACAATCCTTGATAAGAACGAAAAATGGGATGTCAATTCGTCTTCTAATCAAACCTAAGGATAAAAGGCGTAACCTTTGCCACAAGCAATTCCAAATCTTCAAAACCTCGCGAATCACGTTTTGCAAGCGCAAATCTCTGGGCGTCTAATGCAGCCCTAAGCACGTGTACCAAATTCTCTCCCCTCCGGCCTTTTTATAGGAAAGGATAAAATAACCGTCCGGCCCATGTGCGTAAATGATGTGGCAATAATTAATTCGACAAAAGATCGCCTAAATCACGGTCTCATGGAGTTCCACGACCGTGGTTTAGAGCGTGGAAGTGGATTACGGTTCCATATGATTTCCACGACCGTACTTTATACCGTGTAACTCTCTGGAATACTCCACGTTCATGATGCCAAGATCCACGGCCGTGGTTTTAGGCGTGGACTTCTCTACGACCGTATTTTAGAGCGTGGAAGTGTAATTTGCTTGTGGTTTTCTTTGTGTCGTGCCATTCCTCATCCTAGAATTTCCTTTGACTTCTTTGATGTGTCCTTAATCCTTGGATGTGCTCAAATCTTCTCCTATCTCTCTCAATTGGTTCGGTTTTAGCTCTTATTCACCTATAATCAACACAAAGCTAATGTAGACCTCCATATCGAAAATATAGACAAACTAGCTAACAAATGCTTCAATGCCTTATCAATGAACACTATAATGGATGAAAAACAACTAGAAAAAGTGCCTAAAATATCGCAATATTTCATGCTAACAAAATACCCCATACTTGCCACTTGCTTGTCCTCAAGCAAGGTCTTTTGAAAGCTTTAGAACATAAGTTAGGATGAAATATCCATGCAAACTCAAAAACAAAACATCTTTTAGATAAATGTGGTTCTAGTCAATAGATCAACCTCAAACCTTGCTTCAATCATCCTTGAAAACGCTCCCATACACAAACTAAAGTATGTAAAGTAAAGAAACATCACAAGCTGATTAATCCTCAAAACAAACATCATAACCTTCAAATACCATCAAAATCAAGAATAAGAAACTTCAATTTAGATCACTAAGTCATATAACACTCTTTTGATCTTAATGACTTTCAAGTAAGGTCTAGAATGCGGAAAGGAAGGGAAAACTTATAAGGAGCGTGGTGTATGAATCCGGGAAAGTGGACAACTAACTCTTTTCTTTTTATTTCAATTTGCAACATCATCAACTTTTGAGCTTTGCTCTCTTCTTTTCACATCATTTTTTGACTTTACTTTTGGAGTTATGGACAGAGGTGCACAAAAACCGAAGCCTAGGAGATTGGCGTTTCTCAATTTCGAGATGCCTCAAACCCTTGATGCACATACCATAATTTGGTAGGAATATTGCTCAATCCGACTTTGGTAAGACACAAACACCAGGCTATGTGAATGGTGCCGAGTTACTCGTCGTCATGATTGACTTCCTTAAACCTACACATTCTTTCTATTCTTTGAATGCAAATTTTTTCTTTCATGGCCCTCCCACATCAAACATGCCAAATATCAACTCCTCCAATTCCCGGATAGGTAAGGGAGGCTATTATTTCATTGAGGGGCTAAATGAACAAAGAAAGGAAGAAGAAAGGTCGAATTGCCTTAATCATTTCATAAAGAAGCATAAGAACTTGTTATGTAATTTCAACCTCAATTTCTCAAATTGATTTAGATGAAGTTCTCACATTACGAAATTTGCAAGTCAAGACAAACAACTAATTCAATTTCTTTCCAATTCATAATTCCGTTCAAGCATGCAATTATCATCAAAAATTCATTCCGCAAGTGAGATTTATCATAGGAATCATCTCAATTCTTAGAAGCACAAAATTTTCAAAATTTTTCAATTTTTTTTTATGGTTTTTCAAAAGCTCTTTCATGCAATGCAATAATGAAACGTGTGACAATGTAATGAAACATGCAAAGTGTTCTCGAATTAAAGCAAGCAAAGTGAGTAGAGTTATTACAAACGATAGTCACACCCCACCCCATACTTGAGACAAACATTGTCCCTAATGTTCAAAAAGAAATAAAGAAAAGAAAGAAAGAAAATGAACTCACAAGACGGCGGTGGAGCGGCTAATGCTAGCGATCATGCATGATCATCACTGTGGTGCTGGTGGTGGTGGAAACGGGAAGAAGTTGGAGTCAAAGTTCCGCCCAAACTGCTGGCGATAGATGTCTCTCATCATCCGGTCATGCTCGTCAGCTCGGACATCTCTAGCGTCCTCTCCTGGAGAGGTCGGTAGCCCAATCCGGAAGCTGCTCGTACCACTTCGGTGCCTGGCTGTACCAAGTTGGTGCATCTTGTGGTGTTGGTGCAGAAGGCGGTTGTGCATACCATGTCGGTGGAGTTCCCATCCACTCCGGTTGTGATCTATACCAATCAGGAGGGGCATCCATCCATGTCGGCCTCTCACTCACGCTAGCACGGCGAGAGGAAGAGGCTCCTGAAGGTCCAGCTGGTCGTGGTGAATGTTTGGGAGGGTCAGGGAAATGCGCCGGCTGATCCGGGAAAGTGCCAAAATCATGCTCTTCACCTCCTCCCTCAAAGCCATCACCTTCTCCTATCTCCTCTTCATCTGCAGCTGGTACCTCGGGAGGGACGTAGGGAGGGGCTACTAACCTATTCGCATGCATGGCATCAAATGTCTGCTTCCAATTATGGCGTCCAGCCATAATGGACTACTCAGGGAGCCATGCAACACCTCTATATCCTCTATCCTTCCAAGGCATGGCAGCGGTGGGTGGACCTCTATGCCTAGGAAAGATCAAACCTCTATTCATGAGGCTTTGGAGTCCCAATGGTCTAGCTGCTATCCTAGTACAAGCAGAAAAATCAATCCCCAACTGTCTAGCAATGTGAGTGACTATCCCACCATATCCAATATTCCCAACCCTCTTGTTCTTGAGCTTACTCATGGTGGAAGCTAAGAGGGTAGCACAATCAGCAGGTCTACCGTGCAACATATCATATAGAAGAAACAACTCATCCGTTTTGATCTTCTGAAAAGTCTCGGTCCTAGGGAAAAGATACTCAAAAAGTACTCTATGGGCTATCTTCAAGGCTAATTGATAGATAAGCTTAGCCTTGGTATCAGCAGGTTGCCAACGGTCCTCGCTAGCATAGATCATACCAATCTCTTCCCAGAAATCCTTAGCGTATACGCCGCTAGGAAAACGACCATTGAAGGTCTCTTGGAACCCAAAGAAGGCTCCGAACTCTAAGATCGAGAACTCGTAGTTCTCCTCCATCAGCCTAAAAGAAACTGTCCTATCCACATGGTTGTGCTCAAAAGAGGTCACAAACTCTCGGCTCTATCTAGCAACCAAGTAAGGTCATTCACCACATTCAGTGGCTCTAACTCCTCAAGAAGCAAATAATGTGGTCCTATGACCGGTCTCTTCTCGATCCTTTCTAAGGCATCAAGGTAATCCTCATGGATCTTTGGAATTCTAGGGGGTGGGGGTGATGGTGGCTCACTAGGAGGTACTTGGGAGGAGGAGGAAGCATCACCTTTCCTCTTCTTGTTTCTATTAGACATTCTCCTAATTAAATCCATATCAGTCCCAAAATTACGGCATGTTCTTCAATTCCACGGCCGTGGTTTACCCAGAGACCGTGGTTCGGCTCTGAATTTCTTTAAACTCAATCAATCAACCCCAAATTCACCAGACAACAGCCCTAGACTAATTCCAATCCAATTCCAATCAGTTCTCCTAAAAATTCTTGCAAAAATTTAGCCAAATCGACAAAGTAAAAAAAGAGAGAAAAACCTAGGTTTTGGATATTTAAAATCCAAATTCCGTCTTCTCCAATGATTGTCCACTCGATTTATTGATTGGATCTTGTAGATGGTTGAATTTGCTTCACTTTGGGCTCAAGAATCGTTCGAAACGATTAACGAACAAAGATTTGAGAGAGGGGGACGATTTACGGCTGTTTGGGTCGTGGAAGAGAAGGGTTAGGGGTGTTTTTGTGAAGGAAGGTGGTTTATATAGTGGCCGTAAAAATTTTTGAAAATCACGGTCACTCGGGGGTTTCCACGGCCGTGGAAATGTACAGAACCGTGGTTTTGGTGATTTTTCTCAGGCTTTTGCAAATTACGGTCTCAGCGGGTTCCACGACCGTGGTTTTGGGCGTGGAACTCTTTGTAATGTGCCAAAGTCCAAATTTCGTCAATTTCCTTCAAATTTTTCCTCTCCCTTGCTTATTCCATTTCTCCTACATCCAAAAACATGAACATACCGGAAGGTATCGAAGGCAAAACAAAAAAAAACGTCTAAGCTAGTCTAATATACGAATGAAAAACAAAAACATAAGTGCAATACCTTGGGCTGTCTCCCAAGAAGCGCTTGTTTAAGGTCCGTAGCTAGACCGTACTTGCACTTATTCGAGTGCGGTAGGCGCGAACTCTTCATATTGGAGTTCCGGTGAGTACTTCTTGAGTCGTTGACCGTTCACCTTGAAGCTTCCGCCCTTTTCACCCCATACTTCAACTGCACCATGGGGAAAAACACGTTTGATTAGATAAGGTCCGGTCCAACGAGATTTAAGCTTCCCTGGAAAGAGACGAAGCCTTGAATTGAAGAGGAGAACTTGATCTCCTTCTTTGAGGTCTTTTGGAATGATATGCTTATCATGCTAACGCTTCGCCATTTCTTTATAGATCTTGGCATTTTTGTAGGCGTTTAAGTGAAGTTCTTCAAGCTCGTTAAGGTCCAAGAGGCGCTTCTCGCCTGCCTCCTTCATGCTGAAGTTCAACCACTTTATTGTCCAATACACCTTATGTTCCAGCTCCACCGAAGTGACAAGACTTCCCATACACAAGGTTGTATGGCGTCGTACCGATGGGAGTCTTATACGCAGTCCGGTATGCCCACAATGCATCATCTAGCTTCAAAGACCAATCCTTCCTTGTCCTTGAAACCGTCTTCTCTAAGATTCCTTTAATCTCCCGGTTTGAGATCTCCACTTGTCCACTTGTTTGTGGATGGTAAGGGGTGGCGATCTTGTGAGTCACCCCATACTTAGCTAGTAGAGCTTCGAATCGTCGGGCAATGCAGTGAGAGCCTCCATCACTAATGATAGTCCGTGGTGTCGCAAATCGTGGGAAAATGGTCTTGTTAAAGAAGTTAATCACAACCATGGCATCATTAGTAGGAGAGGCAATTGCTTCAACCCATCTCGAAACATAATCTACAGCTAGAAGTATGTATTGGATTCCACAAGATGATGGGAAAGGTCCCATAAAGTCTACTCCCCAAACGTCAAAGATCTCTACCTCTTGAATGTTGTTAAGAGGCATCTCGTTTCTTCTAGATATGTTCCCTGTTCTTTGACAAGCATCGCAGCAGGAAACAAAGGTTTGCACATCTTTAAATAAAGTAGGCCAAAAGAAACCAGATTGCAATACCTTAGCGCTAGTCTTGTTCGAGCTAGCGTGTCCTCCACAAGGTAGTGAATGACAATGACGGATGACACTTTGCATCTCGTCTTCCAGCACACATCGTCGAATGATGCCGTCAGGACCTCTTTTGAAGAGGAGAGGTTCATTCCAAAAGTATTCCCCGACATCCTTAAAGAACTTATTTCTTTGTGCATAGGATAATCCGGGTGGTAATTCTTGGCAAACCAAATAGTTAACAAAATCAGCAAACCATGGTTCATTACCTTTAGTGATCTTGTCGATGCACTCCTCTATGATATGTAAATGCTCGTCCGGAAAGGAGTCATCTATGGGTAGATTGTTGTCCTCTAGATGTGGTAGACGACTCAAATGATCCGCAACAGAATTTTCCGAACCCTTCTTGTCACGGATCTCTAGATCAAATTCTTGTAGGAGAAGAATCCATCTAATTAGCCTTGGTTTCGCATCTTTCTTTGCAAGTAGATACCGGATCGCAGCACGATCCGTGTATACAATCACCTTTACACCTACAAGATAAGAACGAAACTTTTCAAATGCATATACAATTGCTAGAAATTCTTTTTCGGTAGTGGCGTAGTTGAGCTGCGCTTCATCTAGCGTCTTGCTAGCATAGTAGATAGCATGGGTTCGTCCTTCTTTCTTTTGCCCAAGCACAGCTCCTATATCTACGTCACTTGCGTCACACATAACCTCGAATGGAAGATTCCAATCCGGAGGTTGAATAATTGGGGCTGAGATTAGAGATTCCCGAATCTTATGAAACGCATCTAAACATTCCTGCGAAAAATCAAAAACTGCATCCTTCATCAATAGATTAGTAAGTGGCTTTGATATCTTAGAGAAATCCTTTATAAAGCGTCTATAAAATCCAGCATGTCCTAGAAAGCTTTTTATTCCTTTCACCGAAGATGGAGGAGGAAGCTTTTCTATAGTCTTTATCTTAGCCTTATCTACCTCAATCCCTCTACTAGAGATCAAGTGTCCTAATACAATGCCTTCTTTCACCATAAATTGACACTTCCCTCAATTAAGAACTAGGTTAGTGTCTTTACACCTTTGTAGCACAAGAGCAAGGTTAGAAAGACAATTATCGAAAGAGGAACCATAAATAGAAAAGTCGTCCATGAAAACCTTCATGATTTCCTCTATATACCCCGAGAAGATAGCCATCATGCATTTTTGAAAGGTGGCTGGGGCGTTGCAAAGCCTGAACGGCATTCTCCTATAAGACAACATACCCTACGGGCACGTGAACGTGGTCTTCTCCTGATCGCCGGATGTATCGGGATCTGAAAGAAACCACTATAACCGTCAAGATAACAGAAATGTGAGTGTTGTGCTAACCTCTCAAGCATTTGGTCGATAAATGGTAGTGGGAAGTGATCCTTCCTCGTTGCGTTGTTTAGCTTGCGGTAGTCGATGCACATCCTCCAGAACGTCACGGTTCGTGTAGGAATGAGTTTGTTGTTCTTGTTGGTGATGACCGTCATTCCTCCTTTCTTTGGAAGCACCTGTACGGGACTCACCCACTTGCTATCGGAGATAGAGTAGATGATACCTGCATCAAGTAGTTTAAGAATTTCCTTCTTGACAACCTCCTTCATGGTCGGATTTAACCGCCTTTGAGGTTGTCGCGAAGTTCTAAAATCTTCTTCCATTAGGATCTTATGTATGCATAGTGAAGGCTTAATTCCTACTAGATCCTCTATAGTTTAACCTAAGGCTTTCGTATGTTTCTTAAGAACAACCATAAGCTTACTACGTTCATCTATACTTAGATCGGAACTAACAATTACCGGAAAGGTAGAATTAGGTCCTAGAAATGCATACCTTAGATGTGCGGGAAGTGGCTTCAATTCCATCACTATAGGACTCTCCAATGACTCTTGAGGAGTGTCCAATGCTTCCTTAGAAGTCTCTAAGGGTATAGAAGTTGTTGGAGAAGAATCAAAAGAAGTGGTAGAAAGAACGTAATTGTCCTCAGATTTTCCCAAAATTACGGCTCCCTTGTTTCCTCCACGGCTGTGGTTTTGACCGTGTAACTTACTGAAGTCCTCTGAATAGCTGATTATAGTCATGTTGGTGGAAACCACGGTCGTGGAATAGCACGACTGACCATGATTCCTCACGTTCTCTGACCCATCGTAGAGTTTTTCAAACTCTTCTTCATACACTTCCTTTTGCTTCTTTAAAGCTTCAATTTCCTCATTGCATTCCTCTTCTTCCCCTATGTCCATAATGCTCATAGTGATCACCTTTTGCAAGGGATCTTTGAAGAGAATCGAACTTACTTCTTCTCTAGATAGCTTTTCGTCATGGATGTCGAATATGTCTTCTTCAAGAGCTAGTTCTTTCACCAAAGTGGAAAGAACTAACTCTACCTTCTCCTCTCCTATGTCGAAGGCGAGTCTAGCATTCTTGCAATCAACCATACAACCGGATGTTGCAAGAAACGGTCTTCCGAGTATGATCGGGACCGGACTATGTGCAGGAATGTCATGCACAACAAAATCTATAGGAACATAGAACTTACCAAGCTTGACCTGGACGTCTTCAACTATACCGACGGGACGAGTTATGGATCGATCCGCCATGTATAATGTCATCTTCACCGGTTTAGGTTCGCTTAAACCTATCTTCCTGCATAAGACAAGTGGAATGATGCTAACTCTTGCTCCTAAATCACATAATGCATCATATGTGACATCTCCCACCCCTATGGGAACACAAAATGACCCCGGATCCTTCAGCTTCGGGGGCATCTTTTCCTTCATTGTCTTAATGAGATCCGACGAATCCGAACTCATCTTGACCTCTCCAAAATCCTCTAATTTCCTCTTGTTAGAGAGGATCTCCTTTAAGAACTTTCCATAAGCTGACATACCTACAATTGTATCAATGAAAGGCATATTAATATGCAGTTTGCTCATGAGTTCAATAAACTTACCAAATTGCTTGTCTAGACGCGCTCTTGCTCTAGACTGCGGAAATGGTAGGGGAGGTTTGTAAGCTGGAGGAGGAATGTAGATGTCTTCCTTCTCCTTCCTATTCTCTTTCTCTTTCTCGACGGGAACTTTCACAAACTTAGGCTGCGGGTCGGTGGTTGTTGCTCCGCCCTAGTTGTGATAGCCATCACCCTTCCTTTCGGGTTATCCTCCGTCTTTCCTGGAAGTTTTCTTTGATTTCTAGGAACTTCCTCAGCATTGCTAAACATTTGGTTTTCTAAAACCTTTTGGGCTTTATCAACCTTAGTAATGTGATCATCAACCTTAGTGATGTGACTCTCCAATCCTTGAAGCTTTCTCAAAATTGTTTCCAACATGAGATCGGGCTTCTCTTTCCGCGAAGTGCTTCCACTATTAGATGTTTGTCCCTAACTTTTCAAAGGAATGGAAGAAGAAGAAGGTGGAGTTAGTGAATTTCTTGAATTGGGATAAGAATTACCGGAATTCTGTTGTTGGTTGGAACGCCAATTGTTGTTGTTTGAACCCCTATTGTTGTTCCAATTGTTATTCCGGTTGTTGTTGTTGTTGTTCCAATTATTCCGGTTGTTGTTCCGGATGTTGCAATTTGTGTTCTCATTCCCATTGTGGTTATTGTTGTTCCCTAAATAACCAACATCTTGCTCCGTATGCTTTGGGAAGTTGGCTTTGATGACTTCCTTCAATTCTTTAATCTCGGTGTTGAGAGAAAAGATTTGAGTTTGAGCAGCTTGTGTTAGCTTTGCTCCTTGCTCCACTTGATTTGCTTCTACCTTCCGGTGAGAATACTTCTCAATGACTCGGGCTTGCTTCTCAATAAAGTCACAAGCGTCATCTTCCCTCATGTCCATGAATGTGCCACATGAAAGGGATTGGAGCTTGAATTGTGTTTCCACATCCAGCCCCTTATAGTATATCTCCAATAGCTCCAATTTGGAAATGCCATGGTGTGGGCAATCCAATAGTAAATCCTGAAATCTTTCCCAAGATTGAAACAAACTTTCATTAGATCTCATAGAAAATGCATTAATCTTACCTCTCAACTCCGCCGTCTTGGATGGCGGGAAGAATTTGGTGAGGAACTCCGAAGAAAGATCCTCCCATGTGTTGAGTCTTCCATTTGGAAGAGCTTGATACCAAGATAAAGCTTTCCCTTTCAAAGAGAAGAAGAATGGCTTAATCTTGTAGTTGTTGGTGGTTGCATTCTTTGGCTTCATTGTCTCCATCAAGATCTCGAAATTTTGTAGATGTTGATGTGGAGATTCGCTACTCGTTCCTCCAAACTGATTTTGGCGAACGATGGTAATGACTTGTGGGTTGAAGCTAAACCCCTGCATATCGTCAGCATCAAAGTTCACACCTAGACGGCGTGGTTGCTGAATTGGATCCATCCTTTGGCCAAGAGTTGTTGACTCTTCATCTACACGAGCGGCTCTCGCACCCCCAGCCGGGACACGATAGTTGGCAGCCGGTCTTGGATTATATTGATCCATGTTGACCGTCAGATTAATGTCCTCAAGTGGTGGCATGGAAGAGTCGCTATCCTCATTGGATGAGTTGGTTCTAACCGATCTTGTCGGCTTTCTCCTCTTCTTCTTCTTGGAATCTCTTATCTCCAGCCTCATTCGAAACATCGCGTCCCTGAGCTCGTAAATTTTCAATTGATGACGGTCCGATTCTTCCTTGCGAGTCTTCTCGCTCCATCTAAGTTGAGCTTCGGATTCCTCCAACTCTGCTTGAAGATCCCGCTCTTTGTTTTCAGCCATCTTTCTTTCTTTGAGCTTCTTCCTCAAAGTCGTCTCAAGTTCTTGGTCAAGAGGTAAGAGGTCCTTGTTGTTTCTAGACCTGCGCATATACCTAAGGTAACCTGCAAATATCACTCATAAAGAAATATCAAATAACAAGAGCAAAGCTCCCAAGTTTGACAATCGATAACCGAATTCGGCCTAAACCAAATCCCCGGCAACAGCGCCAAAAACTTGTTCGCCACTTAGCGTGCGTGCAAATAAGCTTTAAATTTATAAAACTATAATCAAGAAAGCGAACCCGCAGTGTACGGATCGGCATAGATTAGCAAGTATTCCAGAGTATCGAACACAGGGCTTTGGGGGGAACAAATTCAGTTGTAAAGTTGTCAAGCAAGAAAAAGGGTAAAGCTTTGCAAATATATTGGGAAAACAGCAACCCTAAAGATCCAGGTATCTAATTGTGGCAATCGATTCAAGATGTACTAAAGAACTAAGGACAGAGTTAAGAGTTGCAAATGTATACTAAGGTAAAGCAATGTACGGTGAAGTTCCAAGGCTTTATATGACTTATATAAAGACACTCTCTATAAAGGTTGTTGAGGCTTCAGTATAGAAAAGATCTAAAGACAAGAATTAATCTCAAATACCCAAACTTGTAACCCAAGGATCAAAACTAACTAAAACGATTAAGGTTGTGACACTCGAAATCGAAGTAGAGGTTGTTGAGGCTTCACTACTACCAAGAAAAGGCAAGCCAAGGCTAGATTAAAGCTAATCTTTAACCTTGAATCAAAGTAAAAGCAAAGTTCATAAACTGGTGTAAATTACGGGCAGATCTTGAGTTCCACGGCCGTGGAATCTCAAGAACAAACCGTGATTTTGGTTCGTCGGCGAAATCTCTCTAACTCTCAGGGTCCAATCTGTTTACGATCGATCTATCATCATCTAAGCCACAACTATCAACCCTTCACCTTAGAATTGCTAAAGGGTTTTAGCCAATAACTGTCATTATAATATAAAAATCAAGTTTAAGAAGAATGAAAGATGAAAACCTTCGAAAACCTTCAATAAAACTCAAATAAATCTCAAATCCACACACAAAGATAATAATATATATCAGGATTGGAATAAACACAAACCAATAACAATCCTTGATAAGAACGAAGAACGGGATGTCAATCCGTCTTCTAATCAAACCTAAGGATAAAAGGCGTAACCTTCGCCACAAGCAATTCCTAATCTTCAAAATCTCGTGAATCACGTTTTGCAAGCGCAAATCTCTGGACGTCTAATGCAGCCCTAAGCACGTGTACCAAATTCTCTCCCCTCCGGCCTTTTTATAGGAAAGGATAAAATAACCGTCCGGCCCATGTGCGTAAATGATGTGGAAATAATTAATTCAACAAAAGATCGCCTAAATCACGGTCTCATGGAGTTCAACGACCGTGGTTTAGAGCGTGGAAGTGGATTACAGTTCCATATGATTTCCACGACCGTACTTATACCGTGTAACTCTCTAGAATACTCCACGTTCATGATGCCAAGATCCACGGCCGTGGTTTTAGGCGTGGACTTCTCTACGACCGTATTTTAGAGCGTGGAAGTGTAATTTGCTTGTAGTTTCCTTTGTGTCGTGTCATTCCTCATCCTAGCATTTACTTTGACTTCTTTGATGTATCCTTAATCCTTGGACGTGCTCAAATCTTCTCCTATCTCTCTCAATTGGTTCGGTTTTAGCTCTTATTCACCTATAATCAACACAAAGCTAATGTAGACCTCCATATCGAAAATATAGACAAACTAGCTAACAAATGCTTCAATGCCTTATCAATGAACACTATAATGGATGAAAAACAACTAGAAAAAGTGCCTAGAATATCGCAATATTTCATGCTAACAACCTACACTTAGGATCATAGGTAAACAAACAAAGGAATTACCGGGTAAGTCTCATCCTAAGCTTGCATTGAACCAGGAAAGGTGTAATAAGAATAGGATTTGGCAAACTCTAACACTTAACTCTCAGTTTTGGATCAGATAAGTCACCTCGGTCAGACGAATTCCACCCCGGCCGAGATGTTCATCGACTGAACGAGATGCTCTAGGGTTAAGGATAAAGACTCGAGCTTTCAGGGTCCTACTGGAATTTAAGATTATTCTATCATTGTTTTTCCCACAACCTTCAGCCAATCACCCTAGAATCACACAAAGAAATTAGCCAATCATCATCATGAAAGCAATAATCAAATATAAGGGAAGAAAGTGAATAATTGAACACAAAAACCTTAAGAACAAGACTTCAATAACTGAATCAATTATTAAACAAACAAGTGTTCCTTGGATCACAATCCAATAAGACAATCAACAAGAAGGGAATCTAAGAGAATCTTACAAAACCCTTCACAAAAGCTATAAAAGCTATCAACTTCCTTCCTTCAATCTTCCTTCCTTCAACCACTATAATGATAGCGGGATTTCCGGTGATGTGCCGGTGCTGATTTGTGGAAAATCCAGCCCTTTATATAGGAAAACTACCCTCCTAAGATAAAATATCTTGAAAAGATATTTTCCTAATAAAATATATCTATCTCTCATAAATAAATCCCTAAATATATGATCTTCCTTCCATAAATCAAGCCTAAAAATATAAGATCTCTCCTTCCAAAAATAAAAGATCTCAGCCAAGAATAAAATATATCTCACCGCGTCCAAGGTGTTCGCCTCGATCGGGACGCTCCTCTGGATCACCTCGGTCGAGATGGTACTGTAGCGGACCGAGGTGGCTCTAAACTGAATTGAAATCTCTTAAATCTGGTCCAAAGTAAATCTCTAATCCATTTCTATGCTTCCTGGATTCTTCCTTAAGCTCCTGAATGTAGCTCCTATGACTCCTTAGCTCCTTTAGCTCCATTTTGATGCAAAACGTGCCATTTTACCTACGATTACAACGAAACTTGGTGTAGACCTCGATTCCCGCAAAGGTAGATGAAACGACGATATAATCACACAATATACATCCAAACATGCAGATTATTGAAGATAAAACGTCTAAACAAGTCCTAAAATATAGACTATAATTCATGCTATTAGTTAGTAATTACATAGACTACCTATACTTGCTTAGGTTTCACCTAAGTCCCTGAGATCGACACCCCGGAATTCTTGCTTTAACTACAATTGACCCGTACACTGCGGGTTCGCATCCTTGTTTTAAGCATACATCTTGGGTTATAAATTTAAAGCTTGCACACACTGTTTGGAGCGAACAAGTTTTTGGCGCCGTTGCCGGGGACTTGGTCTAGACCAAGCCGGCTGCGGTTGTCTTTCGGGGCGATTACCCTTGTTGCTATTAACCATTCTACTTGAGTGTTCTTGCAGATTGTGTTCGTAGGTACATACGAAGTTCTCAACGGAACAGAGTTTCATCAAAGAACAAGTTTTCCTATGAGTTTTGTAGTTTTCAAGATATCCGATGATTACATTTGATCCAACCTGGATAGCAAGACAAAGTGTTAGGGCGGACCATTATGAATACTTGGAAGAAAAATACTCCTTTTATTGGTTTTACAATAAAAAGGAAAGAGAAAAGGCCATTGAGAAGGAGCTTGCGATATGGGATGAGATGAATGTCCCTAGAAAGATTTATGAGCAACCTCTTGAAGATTCGCTTGAATCAAAATTGGAGAAGATGATGAAGAAGTTGGAGGAGCTCAAGGAAAGTACCTTATCCTATGCTAAGCCGAAAGAGGAGCATAAGGAAGTACTGTAAGTTTCAAGCATTCCTCCAATCGAACCGGAAGTTCTCCTGAAGCTTTTGAGGAAGAGGAAGTTGTGGAAGATCTCGATCCAACTGTTGAGACTTTGGCCGATGTGAAAGAGAGATCGGCCGAGGTGCAAGAGAGATTGGCCGAGATGGAAGAAGAATCTGTAGAACTGGAAGTGGAAGATGTAGAGAACCTTGGCCAAATTACTGAGATTGTGGCCAAGGTGGAAGAAAGATCAGCTGAGTCAGGAGAGATTTCATGTGTGGATTATCAACCTAACATGAAACTTGTCCCAAGCTTTGGAGGTCTCTTTCGAAAGAACCTCCTAAGATCAAGATGAGACCTCCCTTGATATTGTTGAAAGAAGATGCTCCTTGGATTATAAGAAGTGAAGTTAACAAGCTCTTCACCGCTAAGGCAATGAAGTGTTATTTGTTCAAGTATGGGGTCACTCACGTGACAAAGACCTTGTACTATCCCCAAGCTGAAGATGGGGAAGCTACTAGAATCCTCGAGAAGCTGTTTTCTCGATCAAGGAAAGGATGGGACGAAGGACTGAGTTATGTCCCATGGAAGCATAGGAAGACCGATAGGATTCCGGTAAGAACCAAACCGTACAAGCTTGTACGTAGGAGATCCTACCATTTACCGGTGAAATTAGGAACCGGAACCTTTTTGGAAGAGTTTTATGATGAGCACTCCAGGATATTCGAGGTACATTGAGTAATTCTATGGAGAAAGGTCCAGCTAGCGACCTTAAACCAAGCGCTTCTTGGGAGGCAACCCAAGGTATTGCTTTCTTTTCCCTTTTCTAGCTTATTTTTAGATAGTTTGCTTTGCTTTGTTTTTGGCGGCCTCTAGGCAGAAACCAGGTACTCTCTAAAGAAGGATTACAACTCTGGAGCCACACTAGAAGGACAGAAGTTCGAGAAATTGAGAGGACAGAGCTTGACTAAGACACATCTCGGGTGCAGTCACATGACCTCGACCGAGATGTTCTTCGCCAACCGAGATGATCTTATTTGAGAGTTGTTTCTTATTTCTTTATGCAATTCAGCTTATGTCCGGTGAGTACTCTATTTTCATACTTATTTTGACCCATTGGGACAATGTTTCCCAAGTATGGGGTATGCGGATATGTATTTGACAATTGATGTATGAATGTATGACTTGATTCGGATATTTATGATTTCCTTATACTCTATGTGCTTATCTGAGATTACATGCATGCATACAGGTTATTTGATTGAGAAAAACGTCAAAAACTAGTTTGAAAAAAAAAATTTTGACCTCGACCGATGTGACTCTGACCAATCGAGGTGCAGCACCTCGGTTGACTTAGAACATCTCGACCGTGGTGGTTTAACTGAGAAAGTTTTCGAAACAATTTTTGTGCTTCTTATCTGGATATGACCTCGGTGATGATTTTTTTGCTGACTGGTTTTGAAATCTTTATGTGTTTGAAAGGTTTTGTAATATGTTTAAGTTGCTAAATGCTTTGTTTGAAATTTTTGGCATGTTTAATACTTTGTTTTTATCCAAATTATGTTGAATTTGAAGGTTGACACCACATGATAAGTTCTCTCACTTTCTTCCTGGGATGATTAAGACAATTCATTCTCTTCTCTTCTTCTTCTTGATCATGCTTAGCCCCTCATATACATATTTGTCTCCCTTTACCAACCCGGGAATTTGGAAGCAAGCAAATGAAAAGCAAATGAAAGAAAAGTTGAGATGTTGGCTGGAAGTTAGAAAGAAACAAATAGGTTTGGGGAAGTCAATCATGATGATGAGTAACTCGGCACCATTCACATAGCTGGGTGTTTGTGTCTTGCCAAAGTCGGATTGAGCGATATTCCTAACGGGTCATGGTATGTGCATTAAGGGTTTAAGGCATCTCGAGAAATTGATGATTGCTAATCTCCTAGGCTTCGGTTATTGTGCACCTATGTCCATGCATCCCAAAAAGTAAAAAAGTAAAATAATCAAAGCTTATTGGTGGAAGATGTTGAAGTTCAAAGGAAGTGAATAAGATCCCTTTTCCCAGATTCTAGCACCACATTCCCTATATACATCCCACCCTCACATGTTTCTTGACCTCTTTTGAAAAGCCCTTGAGACCTCGAGCTTGTTGATTGACTTGGTGGTTTAAACTAGATCATACATCATTAATTTCCATAATTATGATCTATTATGCATTCTATGATTTTATGCAAAGATGAACAACTTTCTTATATTTATAAAATGTTTTGATCATATTTGATTTTAAATTCCATGAAGCATTCTCTTAGAGTGATCTATGAATGGAGCACACCACCAAAAATGTTTTGAAATACTTTTCATTGATCTTTATGACTTATAATCCATTCTATCTTGTATTTTAGATTTGGAACTTGCTTGGGGACAAGCAAGGGACAAGTATGGGGTATTTTGATAGCATGAATTATAGTCTATATTTTGGGACATGTTTAGACGTTTTATCTTCAATAATCTGCATGTTTGGATGTATATTATGTGATTATATTGTCATTTCATCTACCTTTGCGGGAATCGAGGTCTACACCAAGTTTCGTTGTAATCGTAGGTAAAATGGCACATTTTGGACTAAAATGGAGCTAAAGGAGCTAAGGAGTCATTGGAGCTACATTCAGGAGCTTAAGGAAGAATCCAGGAAACATGAAAATGGATTAGAGATTTACTTTGGACCAGATTTGAGAGATTTCACCTTCAGTTGAGGTTCACCTCGGTCAGCTACAGTACCACCTCGACCGAGGTGATCTTAAGGAGCATCTCGACCGAGGCGAACACCCTAGTGCAGCGAGATAAATTTTATTTGGCTGAGATCTTTTATTTTTGGAAAGAGAGATCTTATATTTTTGGGCTGGATTTCTGGAAGGAAGATCATATATTTGGGAGATCTATTTTGGAGATAAGATATATTTTTATTAGGAAATTATCTTTTAAGATATTTCCTATAAAATTATCTTAAGAAGATATTTATTTTAGGAGATATGGATATATTTTATAGGAAATTATCTTTTTAAGATATTTTATCTTTGGAAGATAATTCTCCTATATAAAGGGTTGGATTTTCTACAATTCATCCATCTTCGGATCAAGAGATTTCAGATCTTCGGATCAATCCCCAGCTACATCACCGCATGCTTAGAGGCTGAGAGCAACCCGCTACCATCGCAGTACTTGGAGATTGAAGAAGCTGCAGTTAGGAAGGATTTTTGGAAGTTTGAAGGAAGATTGAAGGAAGGAAGTTCATAGCTTGTTATAGCTTTTAAGGGGATTTGTAAGACTTTCTTAGATTCCCTTTTGTTTGATTGTCTTGTTGGATTTGTAATCCAAGGAACGTTGATTTGTTTGATATCTGATTCAGATATTGAAGCCTTGTTCTTAAGGTTTTTGTGTTCAAATATTCATTCTCTTCCCATATGTTTGATTATTGCTTTCATGATGATGAGTGGCTAATTTCTTTGTGCGATTCTAGGGTGATTGGCTGAAGGTTGTGGGAAAAACATTGATAGAATAATCTTAAATCCCAGTAGGACCCTGAAAGCTCGAGTCTTTATCCTTAACCTTAGAACATCTTGTTCAGTCGATGAACATCTCTGCCAGGGTGGAACTTGACTGACCGAGGTGACCTTTTCTGATCCGAAACTGAGAGTTAAGTGTTTTAGTTTGCCAAATCCTATTCTTATTACACCTTTCCTGGTTCAATGCAAGCTAAGGATGAGACTTACCCGGTAATTCCTTTGTTTATTTACCCATGATCATAAGTGTAGGTAATAAAGGTTTATCCTTTATTGGGGTTCGAGTGTGCCTTCATTCCATCTTTGTGAGTTAGCCTGAGACTTACCCGGTAAAGGTTGATTCTATTCCCTTAGTTGGTGTGTTGGTTTGAGATTATAATTCCTTTCCTTAGTACCTTGAGACTTACCCACTGATAGGTTCTTTGGCTTGGGATTGTGAGTAGTGAGACTTACCCGGTGATCTATTCCACTTTAGTAACACCTTCCCTTGCAAAAATCTCAGCTTTGTTTGCTTATCTTGAGATCTTAAGTTGGAACCACAACTAGATGCTTTAATCCCTAGAATTTGCATATTTCCTTAATTGACTATATTATCATCTTTGATTGCTTTAATTACTTTTGTGGTTAGTAATTACATAGACTACCTATACTTGCTTAGGTTTCACCTAAGTCCCTGAGATCGACACCCCGGAATTCTTGCTTTTACTACGATTGATCCGTACATTGCGGGTTCGCATCCTTGTTTTAAGCATACATCTTGGGTTATAAATTTAAAGCTTGCATACACCGTTTGGAGCAAACATCTGCTCCTATCCTAGCTCATCCAGAGGGCATTGAGGATTTTATGGTCTACAACGACGCATCCAAGCTGGGCTTAGGATGTGTTTTGAT
Source organism: Fagopyrum homotropicum (assembly GCA_033239125.1). Classification (NCBI taxonomy): domain Eukaryota; kingdom Viridiplantae; phylum Streptophyta; class Magnoliopsida; order Caryophyllales; family Polygonaceae; genus Fagopyrum; species Fagopyrum homotropicum. The sequence goes on from BSWB01000002.1 coordinate 139,464,164, forward strand.
GCAGAGTGGTAAGGTGATTGCTTACGCGTCTAGACAGCTGAAGACGTACGAGGAGAATTACCCTACCCATGATCTTGAGTTGGCTGTTGTGGTACATGCTTTGAAGATTTGGAGACATTCTAGTACAGAGCTACGTGTCAGATATTCACAGACCATAAGAGTCTGAAGTACATATTCACTCAGCGGGAGTTGAATAACTGCCAGCGTAGATGGTTGGAGTAGATCAAGGACTTTGATCTTGAGATCTTATACCACCCGGGAAAGGCTAATGTGGTAGTAGATGCCCTCAGTAGGAAGACTCCCCGAGAGATGGCGATCGCTAGGCTGACACCTCAGATACAGTTACAACGAGATCTTGCATGGCTAGAGATGGATATCCACTTTCCGGATTCCGACAGTCAGTTGTCCACCTTGGAGATAGTACGTGATTTGTTGGCCGAAATCCGAAAGAAGCATGAGAGTTGCCCAGCTTTGACACAGATCCGAGACCGGATGTCTCGAGGAGAGGCACCGTAGTTTGCAGTTGGTGTTGATGGAGTTTTGAGATGCATGGAGCGTGGTTGTGTGCCTTTAGATCGAGAGTTGAGACAAAGGATCCTTCAGGAGGCTCACTCTTCACCTCACTCAGTACATCCCGGTGTGAGTAAGATGTATCAAGATATCAGACGCTCTTTCTGATGGGGAGGTCTAAAGCTAGACGTCACGAGATATGTAGCTCAGTGTGTGACCTACCAGCAGGTCAAGATCGAGCATCATAGATCAGGAGGCGATCTACACCCACTTCATGTCCCTCAGTGGAAGTGGGAAGACATCTCTATGGATTTTGTGACCGGTTTGAGACCGAGTCGTGGTTTTGATGCTATCTGGATCATAGTAGATTGACTGACAAAGACCGTACGTTTTATTCCGATCAAGGAAACGTGGACGGTGAGTCGATTGGAAGAGGAGTTCACTAGGCAGATAATGAGACTTCATGGAGTACCTAGGACTATAGTCTCTGACAAAGACGGATGGTTCACTTCGAGGTTCTAGTAGCAAGTTCATGCCGCCCTAGGTACGAGTCTGCAGTTCACGACTACTATCATCCACAGATCGATGGTCAGTCTGAGCGGACCATCCAGACTTTAGAGGACATGTTACGAGCCTGTGTTTTAGACTGGGGACAGGTGTGGCCAAATCACCTTCCCTTAGTGGAGTTTTCATACAACAACAGTTGGCACGCATCGATCAGGATGGCTCCTTATGAGGCTTTATATGGACACATATGTCGTACACCGTTGTGTTGGATGAGCCGAGTCGTGCTAGAGGAGTAGCACCTGAGCAGATTTAAGATGACATGACTCGAGTAGTATTGATCTAAGAGCGGATGTTAGCAGCACAGAGTCGACAAAAGTCTTATGCAAATAAGAGGCGCAAACCTCTAGAGTTCAGAGTTGGAGCTCAGGTTTGGTTGAGAGTATCTTTGACATGAAGCGTCAGATGTTTCGGTGTCAAAGGAAAGCTGAGCCCCAGATCCGTTGGACCGTTCGAGATTCTGGAGCAAGTTGGAGAGACAGCATACAGACTTCCTGATCTTCTTTCTTAACCCTAGACGTCTTTCCGTCTATCCTTCCAACCCTTCTCTTTATATTCCCGTCTTTTCCTCTTTTCCCCGAAGCTTACGTCTTCTTCAACCCTAGAGTGATGCAGCCTTGCCCTTGTGTCCTTGTTGAACATGTAAGTTCTTCCTCCCTTGTACTTCTTCACGTTCTTGTACAGCTGGACCTTGCTTCTCCTTCTGTTTCGGTTTCTTCCTTTCGTTCTTCTCTTTTCTTCTTCTCTAAGGATCAAGCATGAGCCTTGATTATTGTAGAGTGTTCCGTTGTTGATCCTTTATTGTTCTCAGGCTCTCTGGAATTGAGTCTTGACGTGTTGGAATCAAAGGTGCAAGCTTTGGTTGCCCCTGCTGTGAGTTCAATCGAAGAGAAGCCCGATAGTAGCTTTTGACGAAGATCCGCCCCCGCGCCTGCATAGAGCCGCCCCTGCGCCTCTGTCATGTGTCACCCCTACGCCTCTGTCCAACCGCCCCTGCGGTTTCCTCTACAGTAACTCCCGTCTTTGGTGAGTTGCCTCCTTCCTTCCTTCCTTTCTTGGTTCCTTTCTTGGTTCCTTGTGGTTGTTCCTTGTTCCCTGAATTGCTGTAAGACTAAGGTCGAGCCCTTAGCTTGTGGAGATCTCTTAGAGATCGTTGAGACTAGAATTTATAGACTTCTAGCAACCGTTTCGAATCCTGATCCGTGATGCTTGTTCGTATAGGCTTTTCTTGCTCCTTTTCTGAGGAAAAATGAGCTTTCTTGAGTGTTCTATGAGTTATTCCTGAGCCTTTTTGTTACCTTCGAGTGAGGTAAGTCCCTTAGACTTACTTATCTTCATTCCGCGTATTAGTTGGATTGTATTGGCTTGCTTGTGTTGTTTATTATTATTATAACGCATAAACGGAAATAGGATTCACCCTTTGATGATCTTAACTGGCTCAAGTGTATTATAATCGGGCGGTGACCACTTGTCTACTTCTACAAGAGACTAGAATGTGCTCTTGTAACCCAGACCCGTAGGTAATGGATAAACTGATCTATTCCTATTGGTAGACGGAAGCGGAGGCGAGTTTCGGGAGATTCTCATGTGACAAAAGAAGTGAATTAGTAATGGATAACCTTAATGAAAGATAATAACCGGTTGTGTGCAAGCATGCTATGTGTTTTCTTTACCTTATGTGTGTTTGTGCCTTTACGCTCTTGCTAGTATCTAGAATGTTAGCTAACGGTTTATACCGTCGTTGTAGATGTTCCGCAGGTTCAGGATGATACTGAGTGATCCGGATGGTGTGGTCAGTCGGGGTTCCCGTACATTATAGGACGGGATCGGGTTTTTGTTTCTTTTGTTGTTTCCCTTTTGTTTTGAACTCGGATGCGGAGTTTTTGTGTTTTCTTTTGTTTAAACCTTTGGTTTTATTTGAAGTTTTGGTTTTCATTCGTCTGTACCTTGTTGGAAAATCCGTTTGTTGTTGCTACTCTGAGGGTTGGGACCCATTGTGCGGTCCTAGCCCGTATCGCTTTGAGTTCCCTAACTTGGGGTGTTACATCAAGGTGGAGTTTCAACGCTTACTTAGCTACTATCTTGTATTGGTTGAGTACATGAGTGATGTCTTCTTTATGTGTATAGTATGATAATTGGATTAGTTTACCGACTTATAATTGGTCCAAGTGCAACGGGCGGTGGCCTCATCTACTCAGCTCCTGAGGGAGACTGGGAGGTGCTCCCCGACTAGCCCAGACATGGTATACAGGGAGGGTACTCAACCACTCCACATGGTATATGGGGAGATGTCCCGAACCACTCCTGTTGGTATAAGGGGACACAGACGTGAGTCTTAGATTTCTCGTGCCAAAAGCTAAATCTATATACACTACTAAAACACTATACATTGACGCTAAATGTGACGCCTTGTGAAGGCAGTATTCGAAAAATAGAGATGTCGCAATTAACGTCAATTAATCTTTTATTTTTAAATCTATAAAAAAATTTGTAACCGAATGTTGGAAAAAAAATGTTAAACAATTTTAATTAGATTATCTTTATCATGATCAATATTTGGCTATTAACAAATTACATTGTTAATAATTGTTTTTATTAAATAGGATTTTTTGACGATGACCTGAATACATGATCTAACAAATCTATTTTACCCACGATTATAGGGCTAATTAACTTTTTTTTGTACATAAACAAGATTTTTTGTAACCAATCTGTTGGAAAAATTTTGTTAAACAAATTTAATAAGATATTCTTTACCATGATTAGCATGTTAACAAATTATATTGTTATAATTATATTTCTTATACATGAATTTTTTTTTTTTTTTATGTTGAAGTGGTCTAACCAATATTTTACCAAATGATTTTAGGTCTAATCAAATTTTTTTATTCATAAACAAGATTTTTTTGAACGAATATCCCAACGATTTTATTCATAAACAAGATTTTACGTATATCGTTTTTTTAATTTCTGATTCTATTCCAACTAAATTTCACGTTAAACTTATTCAGTAGGCTTTCAAAGATTTTCTCCCCATTTATATATACTTAATCTCATAGGGATTCCTTCAGCACTACACAGGTTAGCTTTCTCATACGTCAGACCTTAAGAATATTGTTGAATTCGGTACTCCGTATGTTTATCGGTGAATTTTTCCCGATAAATGTTATATATCTTTTCAATTTGTTGACTATGTATAAATCTTTTGTTGTTCGCAGATTATCCCACTAAATCGAAAGGTTAGCTAATCGTTTTTCCTGATATACATTTTCAGATTATTGCGTTTTAATTATTGGCGGCTTTACTTTTGAGAATTTATGCACATTATTCTAAATATTTCTATAAAAATTCTAATTTGGATTGTTCGATCGTTTCATTTTTAGTATGATTTTCACGTTTTACAAATTATACAAACGTTTACTTATACGTTTTTACTAATGTTTCTTTAAATAAAAGTAGTTTTACTCGAAAATATAAGGTTTTGACGTGAAAAGATCCATCGGATTTTACTGTATTTTCTTAAAATAAAAATGAATATAATTTGATTAGTGTAATAACCGGAAATTTTATTTCCGTTTATTTATGAGTCAAACCGAATTTCGACTAGCTTGATCTTTCACATGATACTTAACACCATGGGACAATAAACTTCTAGCATTTTATGTGGGACATTCACTTATAACACATAAATCCAATGAGATCTTTTCACAAAAAGATTTCAATCTTCACATAGCTAGTCTAAAAATAAAAATCAGCCCAAAGAGAATTTTACTGCTGGGCCAATTAAGGATACTAGTTGGGCCTAACATGAGAAAACCCCACTTGAGCAATTGATGTTTTCACGCCAGCTGGGCCAGGGAAGATCTGCTCCTTCCAACCCTCAACGTACGTACTCCCCTCCACATAAACCGTGATTGACCGCCGGATCTTCGACCTTCCTTTCCGGGCGTCACATTGAAGGCAGGTAAATCTTTCTCCTTCCCACTCCGTCACCGCCAGAGCCACACTTGCCTCCTTCCTTTGTGTGATTTCCATGGTTGCGGGATACCGGTATCTTCGGGTTAGGATTGGTAGGATGGCACAACAGCAGGTCCCGTGCCTCTGCAGACCACGCAAAGGCAGCCCATCCCTACCCTGCATCTCTCTACGTGTAGCACGTCGCCGTCTGGTGCATCGGTCATGAGCAGCGGCGCTTGGATCATCTCTTCTCCTCTGTGGGGCAAGCAACCTCCGGTCTCCTCCTCCTCACGCAAGCAAGGACGCTGAAGACAACACGTTTTTTTTTCCTCTGCGTCGTCGAGCCTAGCGACCATGGTGGACTGCTTCTCTTCCCCTCTCGTGCGACTGGAGTTGAACAACCAGGGCTCCTCCTCCTTCCTCTTCCACGCTACAGATGTTGATCGGCCTATGCTTACCTCTTCTACGTACCGGCGTCAGGGGATTCACACAGAGCCACAGCGAGCCTGGTCGTTCTGGGGACAACACCAGCGCCGGAAACTTACAGATCCACAAACAATGGTCTTCTTTTCCTTCCTGCTGCAAAGGGTAATAAACTCTTGTCCTCCTCATCCTTATATATATATATACACGATGTTAGAAGCTTAGAACACTGGATTGTTTACTAAATCTGTTGAGGAATATAGAGGTGAGTTTTGGACAATCATTGTGCCTAGGGGAGTCTCGACCTGTGATGTTGGGGGAGGGGTTTTTAATTCAGAAATTGTTGCCCATGAGTATCGAACCATCAACCTAATTCATAAGCCTTTTATTTCCTTCAGCTTTTAGCTTATAAACTGCCTATCTTGTCGACCAATTATTGAACGTTTGGATAAAGATCCACCGTTGAATTTTGGATATGTTGTAGATGGATATATGTAGTTTAGCATATTAAAATTTGAGAAGAAATGAACGGTCGGATTGAAAGTTATGAGCTCCCGAAGTTAGGTAGTTGAGCAGTTTTGGTAAACTTAAGTTTTTGGCTAAGTATAGGAAATTAGAGTGAAGGAACCGACTTTGTGAATTTTTATAAGAATATTGGCTGAACAGTTTGGAGAAATTCTTTCTCCTAAGGTTAGATAGAACCTCATAGATGATCTAGAGATTTAATTCGGAATTATTATAAGCTGTTAAGAATTTTATATTTAGAACCGAAGTTAGACCTTTACAATTCTTCCGGAAAATAGAAACATAGGAAAAATGTCAGTTTGAAACCAAATAAAATTTTAGGAGTTAGAATATAAATTTAGAACCTCAAATAGGAGTTTAGACATGAATTTTAGGGTTTTCGAGAAAATCGGAACCAAGGGTAAAATGGTCATTTTACCCTAAACTAATACTGTAAACTAATACTCTAACTAGTATGTCTTAATACCTTATTTCGATCTTAGAAGTTTTAGACTTCTATCTACGTGAGAGTGTGCTAATACACTTATCGCCTTTGACAGGTAACTGAGTGGTTACAGTTTACAGAGCGAGTGGTTTATAAAGAGTCGAGCGTTATAACAAGTAAGTCCTTTGGGCTTACTTAGCTGACTTCTAAATATGAGTATAAATGATGATGGTGGTGTGTGATTGAAATGTTAGAGAGATAGGTTGTGATATATAATTACCGACCTATATTTTGGCCTAAGAGTAACGGGCGGTGGCATTCTGCTCAGTAGCTCGCGGGGCGCTGGGGGTTTCTTCCGGGACTAGTCCATACATGGTTTGTAGTGATGCTACCAGTGAAAGTCAGCTAGACCTACACCAGTTGGATAAGGAACGGAGGCGAGAACTAATAATAGTTCTCGTGCCACAACTTAAATTGAATAATGTGAATCACTTAAATAATAGATAATAAACGGTTGAGTGCCAGCATGATGTTTGTTTATTTTTGTTTCTGCGTGTGCTTGTGCTGTTATCATTTTGCTTATATTTGGATAGTTAGCTAACTATTGATATGTTGTTTAGACTTGACACAGGTTAGAGCAGATGCCGAGTGATCCAGATGGTAGTGGTCAGCCGGGGTGTCGTACTTTAGGACGTTTTACAGTTTCTGCATTTGTGGGTTTTACAGTTGAACATTGTTTCCTTTCGTACTTTGTTATATTCCGTTTTCCGGCTGTAGTCGATCTGGTCACATTCATGCATTATTAAGAACTATTTTATGATTTCTGATTTTTCCTTATTTGTGCCTTGTTGTAAGATCTCGTTAAGTTGTTGTCAAACTAAGGTCGGGACCCACTGTGCGGTCCTAACCAGTAACTCCCTAAGTTGTAAAATTTGGGGTGTTACAACATGGTATCAGAGCAGGTTGGCAACAATGGCACTTGAAATCTTCTAAAAAGGTCATATAAGTAAATAAACAGAACCCGAAAGGGGTCTGAGTTTTCCAAAGAAAATTTTGGTTTTAAAATGCATACAGAGTCGGGTTGGGATAGAAAGTACGGATGACCACCACTACCTCTGCGGATCTCGGCAGCTTAGTACATTTAAAAATGTGATATTGATGTAGTAGCTGCTTATAAAGATATGTACAATAGATAACTTATGTCGAAGGTTAGTAGCATAATAATATATTATGTCCTTAATAGAGATTAATGAGTTTCCCACTCCGTTGGCACATCTAAGTAGATTTTGGAGGGTGTCAACGTGAGGATTAGTATGCACATCTTATGTGCATTAGGGTAGACGAATGGCAGACAACTCCTCCGATTGGTTGAGGAACGTCGAGATGGAAAAGTGAAGGCTGAAGGACAACACCAACGACCATGGCATGAAGGGGATCCCGAGTTAACTTAATAGGATCAAATGAAGATTATACATGAGAGTAGTTCCGAAAACGCGTGGCTTGACCGACAAGTATACAAATTGGAAGAGACGACCCATAGGTTCTTTCAAGTGTGGTGTAAAGCAACGTTACAAACAAAGTGGATGGATTTAGAAACACACATAGGCATGAAAGTCAAGGTGAAATATAGTAGCAATCTAGACAAGAGACATTGAATCTAAGCTTACTGACGGACCAGAAGATGAAAGTTTGAGGCTAGATGCAGGGCAGAATATGATCACTCTCGACAAGCTACTTGAATCCACAATCAAGATGGGAAACCGAGACAATCATAAGCATAGGGGTCAAGATGAGATCCATTGTCCATCCAACTACGAAGAATTAAAGAGCCGCAAAATGAAAACTTACAGGTTGCTAGAAAGTGGAAGGCAGATTTCACCGACATGGAAGTAGTGTGACCTCCTAGAACACACAAGAATTTCAACAAGGATCGGGATACAACAAAGACCGGATTTTAATAGAGGCGGAAGTACAAGCAGCACCCCAAGAGAGGAAACTCACGAAGGGATTTAAGTTAATAACACTAGCGGGTTATAACAGAGAACAGTGGACGATAACTCAGTTAAAAAGAATCATGGAGAAACACCTACAAGTTATCGTAGAAGAATTGATAAGTCCGTTGACGAAAGAGGAAGATACAGCTAGACTCGTAAGGGTATAGTGCTCTTATAGGAGTGTAGTTTGTAGAAGGAGCTAATGGAGTATAATGGAAGAGATATATTTCACCTGATATATCAAACCTCAAAATAGATAGAAGAAAAATAAGTTTACGATCTTATAGGAGGTCAACTACAGACTAATTGGTAACAACAGAGAATTTATACGTGTTGGCTAACTAGTGATGGTTGGTTGGTAGATAAGAAGAATAACCACAAGGTTATAAAAGAATTTTATCGACATCTGGAGAATTTATACCAGAGATCAACGACGACAATGACGAAGTTAAATCAATACAAGTACTAGTAGCTTTGATGGTAACATTGTATGAGTCCAATATGATAATTCTAATTAAGAAATTAAAGAGAAGCTCTTGACGGTCGGTAATGACCATTTATGACAGTAATGGTGTAAAGAGAATGGTTGTGAGCAGTTGCTTACTACTGATTGAGGAAAGATACATATCAAAGTTAATATGGAGGGATCCTTGTAAGAAGAATTAGAGTAGTAAGAAGAAACAGTTGATTGTGAACAGGTCCTATGTCTTACCACACAAGTAGGACTGATGTTGCTCTTCCAAGAAAAGATGGGATCAACTGTCTAGATTGACAGAGGAAGGCCTTGTGATTAAAGATGTGACACAAAATAATTGGAATTATAGAGGCGACACAAACATAGAGAGTATGATTTAAAGTCTTGGTGAAATGCCTTATCGAGTTGTGAGGTGATTTCAGATGGAATCTACATGTTGGCTAGAACAGACCTGAGAAAGAGTAAAGCTGAATGACTAAAGGTTGTTATATGGATCAGGTATTACCCCAACAAGATGATTACCGAAAAGTGTCTATATAAGAGTTTAATGAGAAAAGGTGGTACTCCAATGAAAAGTCAAGCTCGACTGATGACATAAGGGTTGATGAAAGTAATAAAACCAATCAACGTGGTCCGTAAGGCGTATACGAGGAAACTCAAAGGGATTTAACTATCCTACTGAGGGTAAAGATTTGAAGAAGGTAAAGCGACATGGGTATAAGGAAAACATAATAAATGTGATGCGAGGAATTAGATTTTTGAGAAAATCATATGCATCTGATATTTTGTATACAACGGGTACAGGTAGATCTTTAATAAAAAGTCATATTATTGGACCGATGCCCTATGATGGATAAAGTGTAAACCAAGCGTATAACTTAACTAGTGAGAAGGAAATTCTTAATCAAAAGGCGGGTTATGCTAATTTAAATAAAGTGTTGGGATGAGGATGCCTTACGGAATCTTTGTAGGAGTATTACGCAACTGAGGTTCCAACACGGAAGGGGTAGTAATGATCAATTGACAGTTAGAGACCGAATCGGAGAAGGAAAATGTTATAAGATGAGTCACCTAGTATAAGAGTTCACAAGACAAGCATGAGAGACCATAATGTGGTTTTATTATAGTCTCAGTGTAGACTTATTCCTGCACCTCGAGAATTTGGAGCTAAATAGAAAACTCCATGCCAAGAGCGTAAATAGACCAAGTTAATTACTTATATATCAACGTGATGTACCCTACGTTGGAGGTCAAAGGGATCGTGGCAGGGTAATCACATTGAGTAGTCTTGGCGAGTAGTAAGTAGAGTTTGATGAGACATAACTGAATCCCAGGATTTTTTTTTATATATACCGCATGTGTCAATTCTTCTAAGAAGGCGTGACCGGGAGTTATTTTTCCGAGGAATTCTCAAAATCAATTGTGAAACTCCAAGGGGGTCGAGGACCATACTTTTGACAGATATGGACGGGATATCTCGAAGTTTTGGACACCCACGGCTTAGGGTATGAGCCTTCACTTTACTATAGTAAATCATCCCCGGACCGACGGTCGGTTGAGAGGACCTTGCCATATTGGAAGGGAAGCTACGGGCGTGTACGCTATATTAGAGAACAAGTTTGACCAGAACATTTTTTTCCGGTATATAGATTGTATGATGGCAGAGGGTACGTATATTATGACATGTCTTCTTATGAGACGACTTATAAACAAGAATTTGGTAAATCTTTCAGACTCACAGAAGACACCATTATGATTAATGGGTGGCAAGAGATTGATTAGAGTAGCGCAACGGAAGCGTGGTGGGCCCATAAAAGACAAAACACGAAACTCAATGTTATGCCAACTATGACAAGCAATTAAGGGATTACATACCGATATGAAAATCTCCATTGGGGAGTGTGAATTTAGATCAAGTTGAAAGTTGAACTAGAAGTAGGGGAAGATTCATTAATTAAGAGACTTTCCGACTGGGTCACATTAAGAAACCGGACCAAGCAAATTGTATTACAAAGAGCATTAGGCAATTAGTGATGTTCGTTCAAAAGTCCAGACCATGGTTTCAAAATTGGTAGTCGGGATCTTCCGAAAGGTAGAAGCTAGTGAGACCAATAGAAGAAATAAAGTTTTTATAATTAGTCATCGTAGAGTCATCAAAAGAGCTGGAAGTGGGTTTAGTAAAGCAACCTTTTGATATCTTAAAGAAGATTGGGAAGTTACTTATAGACTAGCACTACTACCCATACTAGAGGATGTCCGCCAATAGTTCTACATGTCTCGGTTGAGAGAAGACATAACGGTACCGAGACATGTCATCAACTCTGGGAATCGGATGGTTGAGCCGGACCATACAGTGTGGAGTATCCATTGGTCTATTAGAAGAGCCGATGAGGCTACCTGGGAGATGGAGGATAACATTAGGAGTAGTTATCCTAAATACCATGCGAATTAGCCCCCACCCCTGACCGACGAGTTAGTACTCGGACACTAATATGTTTGATTTAGTGGATTATGTGAATACTTTTGTGTGTAAGTGTTTAATCTTGTGGGTTCCATTCTATGATAATTCAGTGCTACTTATGTGTTAGAAAGATTGAACGGAGAGTCCATAAGAGGAGAGTAGATACTCCGTTTCTGTTTATAGAAAGTCATCGAAGCGATGTTCCATGTTCTAAGTTTCGGGACGAAACTTATTTTAAGGGGGCATTGATGTAATAACCGGAAATTTTATTTCCGTTTATTTATGAGTCAAACCGAATTTCGACTAGCTTGATCTTTCACATGATACTTAACACCATGGGACAATAAACTTCTAGCATTTTATGTGGGACATTCACTTATAACACATAAATCCAATGAGATCTTTTCACAAAAAGATTTCAATCTTCACATAGCTAGTCTAAAAATAAAAATCAGCCCAAAGAGAATTTTACTGCTGGGCCAATTAAGGATACTAGTTGGGCCTAACATGAGAAAACCCCACTTGAGCAATTGATGTTTTCACGCCAGCTGGGCCAGGGAAGATCTGCTCCTTCCAACCCTCAACGTACGTACTCCCCTCCACATAAACCGTGATTGACCGCCGGATCTTCGACCTTCCTTTCCGGGCGTCACATTGAAGGCAGGTAAATCTTTCTCCTTCCCACTCCGTCACCGCCAGAGCCACACTTGCCTCCTTCCTTTGTGTGATTTCCATGGTTGCGGGATACCGGTATCTTCGGGTTAGGATTGGTAGGATGGCACAACAGCAGGTCCCGTGCCTCTGCAGACCACGCAAAGGCAGCCCATCCCTACCCTGCATCTCTCTACGTGTAGCACGTCGCCGTCTGGTGCATCGGTCATGAGCAGCGGCGCTTGGATCATCTCTTCTCCTCTGTGGGGCAAGCAACCTCCGGTCTCCTCCTCCTCACGCAAGCAAGGACGCTGAAGACAACACGTTTTTTTTTCCTCTGCGTCGTCGAGCCTAGCGACCATGGTGGACTGCTTCTCTTCCCCTCTCGTGCGACTGGAGTTGAACAACCAGGGCTCCTCCTCCTTCCTCTTCCACGCTACAGATGTTGATCGGCCTATGCTTACCTCTTCTACGTACCGGCGTCAGGGGATTCACACAGAGCCACAGCGAGCCTGGTCGTTCTGGGGACAACACCAGCGCCGGAAACTTACAGATCCACAAACAATGGTCTTCTTTTCCTTCCTGCTGCAAAGGGTAATAAACTCTTGTCCTCCTCATCCTTATATATATATATACACGATGTTAGAAGCTTAGAACACTGGATTGTTTACTAAATCTGTTGAGGAATATAGAGGTGAGTTTTGGACAATCATTGTGCCTAGGGGAGTCTCGACCTGTGATGTTGGGGGAGGGGTTTTTAATTCAGAAATTGTTGCCCATGAGTATCGAACCATCAACCTAATTCATAAGCCTTTTATTTCCTTCAGCTTTTAGCTTATAAACTGCCTATCTTGTCGACCAATTATTGAACGTTTGGATAAAGATCCACCGTTGAATTTTGGATATGTTGTAGATGGATATATGAAGTTTAGCATATTAAAATTTGAGAAGAAATGAACGGTCGGATTGAAAGTTATGAGCTCCCGAAGTTAGGTAGTTGAGCAGTTTTGGTAAACTTAAGTTTTTGGCTAAGTATAGGAAATTAGAGTGAAGGAACCGACTTTGTGAATTTTTATAAGAATATTGGCTGAACAGTTTGGAGAAATTCTTTCTCCTAAGGTTAGATAGAACCTCATAGATGATCTAGAGATTTAATTCGGAATTATTATAAGCTGTTAAGAATTTTATATTTAGAACCGAAGTTAGACCTTTACAATTCTTCCGGAAAATAGAAACATAGGAAAAATGTCAGTTTGAAACCAAATAAAATTTTAGGAGTTAGAATATAAATTTAGAACCTCAAATAGGAGTTTAGACATGAATTTTAGGGTTTTCGAGAAAATCGGAACCAAGGGTAAAATGGTCATTTTACCCTAAACTAATACTGTAAACTAATACTCTAACTAGTATGTCTTAATACCTTATTTCGATCTTAGAAGTTTTAGACTTCTATCTACGTGAGAGTGTGCTAATACACTTATCGCCTTTGACAGGTAACTGAGTGGTTACAGTTTACAGAGCGAGTGGTTTATAAAGAGTCGAGCGTTATAACAGGTAAGTCCTTTGGGCTTACTTAGCTGACTTCTAAATATGAGTATAAATGATGATGGTGGTGTGTGATTGAAATGTTAGAGAGATAGGTTGTGATATATAATTACCGACCTATATTTTGGCCTAAGAGTAACGGGCGGTGGCATTCTGCTCAGTAGCTCGCGGGGCGCTGGGGGTTTCTTCCGGGACTAGTCCATACATGGTTTGTAGTGATGCTACCAGTGAAAGTCAGCTAGACCTACACCAGTTGGATAAGGAACGGAGGCGAGAACTAATAATAGTTCTCGTGCCACAACTTAAATTGAATAATGTGAATCACTTAAATAATAGATAATAAACGGTTGAGTGCCAGCATGATGTTTGTTTATTTTTGTTTCTGCGTGTGCTTGTGCTGTTATCATTTTGCTTATATTTGGATAGTTAGCTAACTGTTGATATGTTGTTTAGACTTGACACAGGTTAGAGCAGATGCCGAGTGATCCAGATGGTAGTGGTCAGCCGGGGTGTCGTACTTTAGGACGTTTTACAGTTACTGCATTTGTGGGTTTTACAGTTGAACATTGTTTCCTTTCGTACTTTGTTATATTCCGTTTTCCGGCTGTAGTCGATCTGGTCACATTCATGCATTATTAAGAACTATTTTATGATTTCTGATTTTTCCTTATTTGTGTCTTGTTGTAAGATCTCGTTAAGTTGTTGTCAAACTAAGGTCGGGACCCACTGTGCGGTCCTAACCAGTAACTCCCTAAGTTGTAAAATTTGGGGTGTTACAATTAGCATCATATATTACTTTTCTGTTAGAATTTTTTATGCAAACAAATGAGTTTTTTTTAGAATTTATATTAGATTTGCAAAACATAAGATTTTCTTTTTAGATTTTACTATAGTTTCTCTAAAATAAAGAATCAAATCCGACGATAAGATCCAACGAACGAAGATTTTCTTCTTTTTGATAACCCATATGAATAATTTTATATTCTATATGTCAAATACATTATGAGCGATTTGATCCATTTCAAATTTATGTTCTTTAGCTAACCCATATAAATTATAAAACGTCCTATAGTTTCCTTGAAAACAATTTTGAAAACAATTTATGTTCTTTATTTAAGTTGTTTCGATATGGATTTTTATTGGTTTCGATTATGTTACATTTTTTTCTTTGTTTTAAATTTAAATATTACGTTTAGCAATTTTGAAAATTTTTTTTATCATGATTCGCTTATAATTTATACGTTTTACAAGTTATTTTTCTTAAACAGGATTTTTTTGAACGATTTTTCGGCTAATCAATATTTTTCCCAACGTTTTTACTTTTTAGGGATAATCGGTATTTTTTTAAATTCTTAAACAATATTTTTTTGCACAATTTTTATTTTTAAATTCCCCCAATTTTGTTAAACAAATATTTTTTGTTAACTTCCAATTTTTAGTTGGACGATTTTCTTTGAATAATTTGTTTGTAGATTTTTAGGCCAAATAATTTTTTAATCATTCTATAATTTTGTTGATCATTCTATAATTTTGTTAATCAAACCGTTTAGTTAGACG
This sequence comes from Fagopyrum homotropicum, assembly GCA_033239125.1. Classification (NCBI taxonomy): domain Eukaryota; kingdom Viridiplantae; phylum Streptophyta; class Magnoliopsida; order Caryophyllales; family Polygonaceae; genus Fagopyrum; species Fagopyrum homotropicum. Next base: position 139,479,250 of record BSWB01000002.1, read on the forward strand.
ATTTTCTTTCTAAATTATGGATTCGATTAGAATTTTTACATTTTAATAAATTTTACTATAGTATCATTATATAATGAATTTTATATCGTGCCAGAATCCTTTTTTTTTAGAAATTATTAGCTAATTCGCTTGATAGATGAGATTATGACTATAAAAATTTTTTAATTATAATTTTTTCCGTTATTTATATTTCTTACCAACATTTCAAAATTCACCAGTTTCAATAAATAAATATTAGCTAAACCATATGTATTATTACATGTTCTGTAGGTCAAATACATTATGAGCGACTCACCTACACTAGACAAGATCAATACAAACTACCGAAACAAATGGAAGATCGTGGTTATGGTTTGTCACTTGAGGATGACTTTTTTTTATTTCTTATTCATTTGATCTTCTTTAGAATTATTAAAGTACATGATTATTAATTTCATATGTGTATTATTTCTTTTACTTATTTTAATTTAATTCGTCCGATTTTATTCGAAATTATATATTGATTTATCGTATTCTGACATATTTTTTTGACTGAAAATTTCCATTATTATTTTTCCATTTTTGGAAGCTATATATTTAATGTTGATTGAAAATTATTCTGTTAAAAATCTTTGATTATCTTTTATGACTGAAAATTTTGTGATTATCATCTTATATCTATTAAAGCAGAAGCCTCTATTGCCACGTGTCAATGCCATGCTTCTCGAAGCCTAAAAAATTATTATAAAAAGTGATTTCTAAATGTTAATATAAATTGGAAATTGATTTTTAAATTTTTTTAAAAATATTTAAATAAATAGTTTTATAAAAATAGTTTTTAAACTTTTAAGGATTTTTTTTAACCAACGAGCATATCTTAACATATCAGTTTAAATATATAATTAATTAGAAGAGATAAATATTTAAAAGAGAATTAAAAGTCATAATAATAACTATAATTTCATTCTCCGGATTTTTATTTTACAAAAATATACATATCTTATCTTATATCTATTAAAGCAGAAGCTTTTTGCCACGTGTCAACGCCACGTTTCTCGAAGCCCAAAAAATTTATTTCAAAAAGTAATTTTTAAATATTAATATAAATTGCAAATTGATTTTTAAATTTTTTATAAATATATTTAAATAAATGCTTTACAAAAATAAATTTTAAACTCTTACAAATTTTTTACCATTGATTTTACCAACAATCATATATTAACAAATCTTTTTAGTTTTATTTTTACGGTGTAATTTTTTTTTATCAAATAATTTTAGCTTTGTTATTTTATCCTAAGTCATTTCCTTTTTGTTTTGTTTTTTCAAAAAAACTTAATCTAATTATTATAAATATTTTTAATATATAATTAGTTAGAAGAGAAAATACTTAATAGAGAATTAAAAATCAAAGTAATAATTATAATTCTCCGTTCTTTTATCTTTTAAAAATATACATAAGAACTTATAAGTATTGATATATTAAAACTCAACCCGCACAAGGGTGCGGGTAATATACGTATCTATTAAAGTAGAGGCTTTTTGCCACGTGTCAACACGAGATTTCTCTAAACCTACCAAAATATTTTTTAAAGTTAAATACTTATTAATCAAGAAGTAAATATTTTTGCCAGTAAATCTTATCTAACCTTTTTCAATTTTTTATAATACTAAATTATGCAAATCTTTTAAAAATAAACTATTAAGTTTGTTATTTATCAATCACTCTAATAATTGAAAAAAATATATATTATTTTAAAAATTAGTTTTTTTTTGTAAGCTAATATTTTCCCAACTTTTTTAATTTTTGATAAGAATACATTAGGCAGATTTTAAAAAAATTAATAGTTAATTATTTATTTATCTCTCGGATAACTGACAAAAATAAATTCTTTTAGAATTAAAGACAAAGGGCATCTCATAATCTCATAAAGGCATGAGTCAACATAAAATACAAAATAAAATATAGTAATGTAATAAAATATTAGAAAATAATCTCATTCTAAGAGCATAGAGTTCCACTTCATTCCGCATATAACTCTGCTAGAAAGTTAGAAAGAAAATTGTAAAAGATGAGAATTTAGTATATAAAATATATATCTTAAATGATAGATATTATAATGTAGATACAAAATTCAATCCTTGATGATGCATATATTAATGATAAGGCTCTAAGAATAATAAACAATGAATATTTATAATTTATAGCCCTTATCAAAATGATTGTTATTTTACTGTTAAAATTATACTAATCAAGACAAATCACTGTTTCATTCATTTATCAAAATTTAATAAGAATCATGTTGTTCAACCATAAAAAGGCATACAATTTTGAAATCTTATATCTATTAAAGAGGAACCTCTTTTACCACATGTCAACGTCACATTTATCGAAGTCCAAAAAAAAATTTTCAAAATAATTTCTAAATGTTATTATAAATTCAAAATTAATTTTTAAATTAATTTTAAATATTCAAATAAATATTTTTACAAAATTAGTTTTTAAACTTTTACGGATTTTTTTCCATCGATTTTTGCAAAAATATTTTAATAAATATTTTTTACAAAAATAGTTTCAAAAGATATTTTTACAAAATAGTTTCAAAATATAGTGCAGAATATAACTTGATAAAAATTTAAAATTTAATACACATGATATTTTTTTGTTAATAACTTTATAAGTAAATATAAAATATTTTATAACAAAAATAAAAAACAACACCCGTGCATTGCACGGGTAGTACACTAGTTTATAATTGTTTCCATTTTTAATTTTCTTATACATACACAAATATTTTGATATTTTCGGAACATATAAAAATATTTTGTAAAATTATTTCATCTAAAAAAACTTTGTTCTTATTCGTGAATACCAAATCTAATTATATATACCTTTTATTTTATACTTCGATATTTATGTAAATAATTTATTTTGAGAGGAAAATATATTTTTATACTACATATTGTTGATCGATTTTGTTATTGAATTTTGCATTGCTTATTTTAGCATAATCAATCATATTTTATTCAAACTTTATATTGGATAGATTTTTATATGATGAATCATGTTGATTGTTTATGTCTTTATTTTTCAGGTGATGCTATTGGAAATTCTTGATTATTCAACTTTGTTCACAAATACTATATCTTAACAATATGTAGTATAAAAAATATTTTTTCTAATATATATATATATATATATATATATATATATATATATATATATATATATATATATATATATATATATATATATATATATATATATATATATATATATATATATATATATATATATATATATATATATATATATATATATATATATAGAGTATAGATCCTATGAGAACACCCCCTAACGTGAGAACATGAGAACAGATTCGTAATTATTATTAGTTTTGTTACGAATGTGCCATATCGTTTAATGTATTATTCGTAGTTATTGTTAGTTGAGTGGATTATTCATAGTTATTGTTGGATTCCTAATTATTATTATTCGTAGTTATTATTAATTATGATATTTACTCTAAATCTCTACCCTTAATACTCATCATCCAACGGTGTACGATTGTTCTCATGTTCTCACGTTAGGGGTGTTCTCATGGGAACCACACCCTATATAGATATATATATATATAAGTTTTATCTAGTTGGTTGTAAAAACTACTTGAAATGATAAAAAAAAATTGTTTTTTATTTTTATTTCCATTAAAATATAACATATATAATTTTGTTTTCAAATCTGGTCAATCTACACAAGCAAGGGTTTGACACAATCGAGTATTAGTCTTTGATAAGTGGACGCTTTATTATTTCTACTATTGATTACTACTTAGCGTAATTTTTTATTAATAGATGTGCGTCCAAATAAGCCACAGATAATGTGTCTCCTTTCAACCAAATTTTTATAAAATATCATTAATATAGATATTAGCCATCGTCATATGAACTAGAATATATGTTTTTCATAAGTATTTTATTTCGCACGACTCATGTCAGATTACTCAAAAGATTCAATATATAAATATACCCGCACAAGGTGCGAAATATACACTAGTTGCAATTAAGTGTGTATGACTTAAAGAAAGATAAAAAATGGATTATTCCATCGCATGCTCTATGTTTAAATTTCCGCATTGTGTGTATTTGTGGTTATGTGTTCCTCTGATATATAGATTGTTAGCTAACGATTTATCCGTGTTATTAGATGCCTTGTAGGGATAGGAAGTTGCAGAAACATCCGGAGCGGATGGCCAGCCGGGTCCACGTACTCATTTAAATGGGGATTAGAGAGTCTTAAATTTCTACATTCACGTTATTATGATAATTATGTCATGTAAGGTTATCGCGTGTTTTACATTCATGCAAATATACTTTATAGTTTTCAAAATATTTTACTCACATTTGTGCATTGTTGTAAAATCTAGTGAAATTGTTGTCAAACTATGATCGGGACCCATTGTGAGGTCCTAACTAGTAGGTCCCTGAGTTTTGAAAATTTAGGGTGTTACAACAACGTTGTGGAATGGATAGAGGAGCGGAATTTAACAGGGTCAACAATGAAATTAGGCATATGTACTCTCTAGATCTAAAATCTGGCTAGGAATCCATGTGGTTCAGGAGCTCAAGTTGCTCGCCAAGAAAACAAATCGGGGATCCATGAATTCCGCTATTAACGAGCTCCTACCTCTTGACATACAGAGGTATTTGGTTTCCTTTTTCTGGTTGATTGGATTTGGATATTATTACTTAGTCATGATTTGTTGTTTTTCTTCTCTTCATTTGTTAGTTTACATCATTACAATGTTTTTAAATTATTATTTTATTTTTATCCAGAAATTTATTTATCTATTTTAGCCATTCTATATTTGTAATTGCTTCGTGCTTGCTTAAATATTGAAATGTAAAACACGACAAGAGTAAAAAAGACGTGGTTAGTGAAATGTTGTTGTGAATGTAATGTTACTCAGGGTACATTTTTGTGTGTATTGATCCTCATTATTGAATGTTGTTATCTGTTGAAGAGAGACTACAGTAGGAGTTGATTACAAAGAAAGATGTATTATAGTAGATGATGGCTCAAGTTAGGCCAAATACATGTCCATCTTTAGTTGTCTTGATGATTAGTATGATATCATCACTTTGCAATATACTGAGGAGAGTTTGTTAGCAGTAGATGAAAACAGAGAAGGTCGTGCAGCCACTTTCGGTGATGACATTGCCATTGAGTGTCTTGCTACCGAGTTGAAGAGAGAGATCTGTGTGGCAAGAAAGAATGTGTATGAACTTTCACTTCAAAGTTGATGGGGGTGCTTAGGTCAACACCCGAGACACGAATTACAAGCACCAAATCAAGTGAAATGGTTGATGGAGATAATTGTCTATTATTCCTTTCACACGGACTAGAGGGACAAATATGCTGACCTAAGTACACCCGTGGTCGGGGCTTAAGTCAGCACCCGCCAGTTGCGATAAACCATTTCATCTTATATATTATATTGAGAATCGATCAGTAGTTATCCTCATCAACCATTTAATTTGATATGTGGGCTTGATCCTGAATAAGTAACCAAAAGTTGTCACAAAACGGGTGTTGACAAAAGCACACCCATCAACTTTGAAGTGAAAGTTCGTACACATTCTTTCTTGCCACATAGATCTCTCTCTTGAACTCGGTAGCAAGACACTCAATGGCAATGTCATCACCGAAAGTGGCTACACGACCTTCTCTGTTTTCATCTACTACTAACAAACTCTCCTAAGTATATTGCAAAGTGATGATATCATACTAATCATCAAGACAACTAAAGATGGACATGTATTTGGCCTAACTTGAGCCATCATCTACTACAATACATCTTTCTTTGTAATCAGCTCCTACTGTAGTCTCTCTTCAACAGATAACAACATTCAATAATGAGGATCAATACACGCAGAAATGTACCCTGAGTAACATTACATTTAAAACAACATTTCACTAACCACGTCCTTTTTATTGGCTTGTCGTGTTTTACATGTCAATAATCAAGCAAGCACGAAGCAATTACAAATTTAGAATGGCTGAAACAGATGAATAAATTTCTGAATAAAAATAAAATAATATTTTAAAAACATTGTATTGATGTAAATCAACAAATGAAGAGAAGAAATACAACAAATCATGATAATGTAATAATCTCCAAATCCAACCAACAAGAAAAAAAGAAGAGAAATACCTCTGCATGTCAAGAGGTAGGAGCTCGTTGATAGCGGAATTCATAGATCCCCGATCTGTTTTCTTGGCGAGCAACTTGAGCTTCTGAACCATATGGATTCCCCAGTCAGATTTATAGTCCAGAGAGTGCATATGCCTAATTGCATTGTTGACCATGTTAGATTCTGCTCCTCTATCCATTCCACCACGTTTTCCACTTGGACCTTGAAGCCTAGGATCCACGTCTCCATTTCCAAAAGACTAGTTAAAAAGAGACTGAACATTGGGGACATTTCCAAGCATATTCAAATTATTGTAGTGAGGGTGAGGTGGTACAAGAGATAAAAAGCCCATTGTCATGTCATGGAACCACCTTGTCCACCTAACATTCCAGGATTTGATCTCAACATGGAGGAGGGTCCTTGTTGAGATCCTCCATGGGAGTTAAAAGTGAAGAAGGTAACATCTTCAAAAATATCAACCTAAATAAGCTAATTTTATTTTCATAATTTGCATTAAAATATAACATATATAATTTTGTTTTCAAATCTGGTCAATCTACACAAGCAAGGGTTTGACACAATCGAGTATTAGTCTTTGATAGTGGACGCTTTATTATTTCTACTATTGATTACTACTTAGCGTAATTTTTTATTAATAGATGTGCGTCCAAATAAGCCACAGATAATGTGTCTCCTTTCAACCAAATTTTTATAAAATATCATTAATATAGATATTAGCCATCGTCATATGAACTAGAATATATGTTTTTCATAAGTATTTTATTTTGCACGACTCATGTCAGATTACTCAAAAGATTCAATATATAAATATACCCGCACAAGGTGCGAGATATACACTAGTTGCAATTAAGTGTGTATGACTTAAAGAAAGATAAAAAATGGATTATTCCATCGCATGCTCTATGTTTAAATTTCCGCATTGTGTGTATTTGTGGTTATGTGTTCCTCTGATATATAGATTGTTAGCTAACGATTTATCCGTGTTATTAGATGCCTTGTAGGGATAGGAAGTTGCAGAAACATCCGGAGCGGATGGCCAGCCGGGTCCACGTACTCATTTAGATGGGGATTAGAGAGTCTTAAATTTCTACATTCACGTTATTATGATAATTATGTCATGTAAGGTTGTCGCGTGTTTTACATTCATGCAAATATACTTTATAGTTTTCAAAATATTTTACTCACATTTGTGCATTGTTGTAAAATCTAGTGAAATTGTTGTCAAACTATGATCGGGACCCATTGTGAGGTCCTAACTAGTAGGTCCCTGAGTTTTGAAAATTTAGGGTGTTACAACAACGTTGCGGAATGGATAGAGGAGCGGAATCTAACAGGGTCAAGAATGAAATTAGGCATATGTACTCTCTAGATCTAAAATCTGGCTAGGAATCAATGTGGTTCAGGAGCTCAAGTTGCTCGCCAAGAAAACAAATCGGGGATCCATGAATTCCGCTATTAACGAGCTCCTACCTCTTGACATACAAAGGTATTTGGTTTCCTTTTTCTGGTTGATTGGATTTGGATATTATTACTTAGTCATGATTTGTTGTTTTTCTTCTCTTCATTTGTTAGTTTACATCATTACAATGTTTTTAAATTATTATTTTATTTTTATCCAGAAATTTATTTATCTATTTTAGCCATTCTATATTTGTAATTGCTTCGTGCTTGCTTAAATATTGAAATGTAAAACACGACAAGAGTAAAAAAGACGTGGTTAGTGAAATGTTGTTGTGAATGTAATGTTACTCAGGGTACATTTTTGTGTGTATTGATCCTCATTATTGAATGTTGTTATCTGTTGAAGAGAGACTACAGTAGGAGCTGATTACAAAGAAAGATGTATTATAGTAGATGAGGGCTCAAGTTAGGCCAAATACATGTCCATCTTTAGTTGTCTTGATGATTAGTATGATATCATCACTTTGCAATATACTGAGGAGAGTTTGTTAGCAGTAGAAGAAAACAGAGAAGGTCGTGCAGCCACTTTCGGTGATGACATTGCCATTGAGTGTCTTGCTACCGAGTTCAAGAGAGAGAACTGTGTGGCAAGAAAGAATGTGTATGAACTTTCACTTCAAAGTTGATGGGTGTGCTTAGGTCAACACCCGAGACACAACTTTCAAGCACACAAATCAAGTGAAATGGTTGATGGAGATAATTGTCTATTATTCCTTTCACACCGACTAGAGGGACAAATATGCTTACCTAAGTACACCCGTGGTCGGGGCTTAAGTCAGCACCCGCCAGTTGCGATCAACCATTTCATCTTATATATTATATAGAGAATCGATAAGTAGTTATCCTCATCAACCATTTAATTTGATATGTGTGCTTGATCCTGAATAAGTAACCAAAAGTTGTCACAAAACGGGTGTTGACAAAATCACACCCATCAACTTTGAAGTGAAAGTTCATACACATTCTTTCTTGCCACATAGATCTCTCTCTTGAACTCGGTAGCAAGACACTCAATGGCAATGTCATCACCGAAAGTGGCTGCACGACCTTCTCTGTTTTCATCTACTGCTAACAAACTCTCCTCAGTATATTGCAAAGTGATGATATCATACTAATCATCAAGACAACTAAAGATGGACATGTATTTGGCCTAACTTGAGCCATCATCTACTACAATACATCTTTCTTTGTAATCAGCTCCTACTGTAGTCTCTCTTCAACAGATAACAACATTCGATAATGAGGATCAATACACGCAGAAATGTACCCTGAGTAACATTACATTCAAAACAACATTTCACTAACCACGTCCTTTTTATTGGCTTGTCGTGTTTTACATGTCAATAATCAAGCAAACACGAAGCAATTACAAATTTAGAATGGCTGAAACAGATGAATAAATTTCTGAATAAAAATAAAATAATATTTTAAAAACATTGTATTGATGTAAATCAACAAATGAAGAGAAGAAATACAACAAATCATGATAATGTAATAATCTCCAAATCCAATCAACAAGAAAAAAAGAAGAGAAATACCTCTGCATGTCAAGAGGTAGGAGCTCGTTGATAGCGGAATTCATAGATCCCCGATCTGTTTTCTTGGCGAGCAACTTGAGCTTCTGAACCATATGGATTCCCCGGTCAGATTTATAGTCCAGAGAGTGCATATGCCTAATTGCATTGTTGACCATGTTAGATTCTGCTCCTCTATCCATTCCACCACGTTTTCCACTTGGACCTTGTAGCCTAGGATCCACGTCTCCATTTCCAAAAGACTAGTTAAAAAGAGACTGAACATTGGGGACATTTCCAAGCATATTCAAATTATTGTAGTGAGGGTGAGGTGGTACAAGAGATGGAAAGCCCCTTGTCATTTCATGGAACCACCTTGTCCACCTAACATTCCAGGATTTGATCTCAACATGGAGGAGGGTCCTTGTTGAGATCCTCCATGGGAGTTAAAAGTGCAGAAGGTAACATCTTCAAAAATATCAACCTAAATAAGCTAATTTTATTTTCATAATTTGCATTAAAATACAACATATATAATTTTGTTTTCAAATCTGGTCAATCTACACAAGCAAGGGTTTGACACAATCGAGTATTAGTCTTTGATAAGTGGACGCTTTATTATTTCTACTATTGATTACTACTTAGCGTAATTTTTTATTAATAGATGTGCGTCCAAATAAGCCACAGATAATGTGTCTCCTTTCAACCAAATTTTTATAAAATATCATTAATATAGATATTAGCCATCGTCATATGAACTAGAATATATGTTTTTCATAAGTATTTTATTTCGTACGACTCATGTCAGATTACTCAAAAGATTCAATATATAAATATACCCGCACAAGGTGCGAGATATACACTAGTTGCAATTAAGTGTGTATGACTTAAAGAAAGATAAAAAATGGATTATTCCATCGCATGCTCTATGTTTAAATTTCCGCATTGTGTGTATTTGTGGTTATGTGTTCCTCTGATATATAGATTGTTAGCTAACGATTTATCCGTGTTATTAGATGCCTTGTAGGGATAGGAAGTTGCAGAAACATCCGGAGCGGATGGCCAGCCGGGTCCACGTACTCATTTAGATGGGGATTAGAGAGTCTTAAATTTCTACATTCACGTTATTATGATAATTATGTCATGTAAGGTTGTCGCGTGTTTTACATTCATGCAAATATACTTTATAGTTTTCAAAATATTTTACTCACATTTGTGCATTGTTGTAAAATCTAGTGAAATTGTTGTCAAACTATGATCGGGACCCATTGTGAGGTCCTAACTAGTAGGTCCCTGAGTTTTGAAAATTTAGGGTGTTACAAAAACGTTGTGGAATGGATAGAGGAGCGGAATCTAACAGGGTCAACAATGAAATTAGGCATATGTACTCTCTAGATCTAAATTCTGGCTAGGAATCCATGTGGTTCAGGAGCTGAAGTTGCTCGCCAAGAAAACAAATCGGGGATCCATGAATTCCGCTATTAACGAGCTCCTACCTCTTGACATACAAAGGTATTTGATTTCCTTTTTCTGGTTGATTGGATTTGGATATTATTACTTAGTCATGATTTGTTGTTTTTCTTCTCTTCATTTGTTAGTTTACATCATTACAATGTTTTTAAATTATTATTTTTTTTTATCCAAAAATTTATTTATCTATTTTAGCCATTCTATATTTGTAATTGCTTCGTGCTTGCTTAAATATTGAAATGTAAAACACGACAAGAGTAAAAAAGACATGGTTAGTGAAATGTTGTTGTGAATGTAATGTTACTCAGCGTACATTTTTGTGTTTATTGATCCTCATTATTGAATGTTGTTATCTGTTGAAGAGAGACTACAATAGGAGCTGATTACAAAGAAAGATGTATTATAGTAGATGATGGCTCAAGTTAGGCCAAATACATGTCCATCTTTAGTTGTCTTGATGATTAGTATGATATCATCACTTTGCAATATACCGAGGAGAGTTTGTTAGCAGTAGATGAAAACAAAGAAGGTCGTGCAGCCACTTTCGGTGATGACATTGCCATTGAGTGTCTTGCTACCGAGTTCGAGAGAGAGATCTGTGTGGCAAGAAAGAATGTGTATGAACTTTCACTTCAAAGTTGATGGGTGTGCTTAGGTCAACACCCGAGACACAACTTTCAAGCACACAAGTCAAGTGAAATGGTTGATGGAGATATTTGTCTATTATTCCTTTCACACCGACTAGAGGGACAAATATGTTGACCTAAGTACACCCGTGGTCGGGGCTTAAGTCAGCACCCGTCAGTTGCGATCAACCATTTCATCTTATATATTATATAGAGAATCGATCAGTAGTTATCCTCATCAACCATTTAATTTGATATGTGTGCTTGATCCTGAATAAGTAACCAAAAGTTGTCACAAAACGGGTGTTGACAAAAGCACACCCATCAACTTTGAAGTGAAAGTTCATACACATTCTTTCTTGCCACATAGATCTCTCTCTTGAACTCGGTAGCAAGACACTCAATGGCAATGTCATCACCGAAAGTGGCTGCACGACCTTCTCTGTTTTCATCTACTGCTAACAAACTCTCCTCAGTATATTGCAAAATGATGATATCATACTAATCATCAAGACAACTAAAGATGGACATGTATTTGGCCTAACTTGAGCCATCATCTACTACAATACATCTTTCTTTGTAATCAGCTCCTACTGTAGTCATTAACAGAGCTCGGTACTGAGGAGGTCTCTGTACACTCTTCTCCTCAAAGTGACCTTATCGGATTGTTCCTTAATTAATTGTTTTCACCGACTACTTGTCAAGCTTTAAAATTTATATAACTCCAACAAATCACACACATAAGTGGACTTTTTCATATAGATCGCTAATTCCTTATTGAAATCAGAGTTAACCTAACATTGATTTTCTTCATCTGTGGTTTATGGTCTACCACGCTTTTGGTGTAACACCCATTAGTCACAATGACGTCTTTCTAAGGGTCAACATGATTTACTCAACTCTCGCCTATACTTATCTTCTACTACTAGCAAGATTCTCTTCAAACAGACCTTTATTCTCTCACTCCACCGTAGTCTATTCTTAACCAACCAGTAAGCAACTTCTAACCCGATTCTCTCCCTATCCTTAGATCATCTCAGAAAGTTGTCGTTGCCTACTTGGGGAATCCTCCAAGGCATTGATAAGGTTACCTCTTAAATTTCGCAGTCACTAATATCTCTTCTGAACGGTACCTGCTCGTCAATACCAATCAACACTTATACGTCCTCAATTGATGTCGGTCACTCTATAATTGACTTATCTCAATATTCCGGACCTGCTCTTCTCATACTTATGCTGGCGTTAAAGTCTTGCTGAGCATCATTTGCTCGATTAATCCTTTCATGCTTCACTAATTCGTTTTCTATTCTACACTTCTGTTTCCTTAGGCTAACTCTACTTCTCGAGCCCAATTGGGTCATTCATCCTGACATAAATAGTCATTCCACGTCTTCAACGATAGTTGGTAAGTGTCTTTGTAGTTCTGATGACTTTAGTTATCATCCCCTTGCCGCTCCCCTTGCATGGACCGTTAGTATTGATGACTTAGGTCCCATGATAATTGGGTTTACCTTGGACTTTCGCGTTCACCAAGGCCGTTCTCATATATACATTCCTTCATTGGTGTTACCGGCAATATTGTCTTCATGCAACTCCATTGTTTCCGCTACTGGGCTTCGACTCTTTCCTACCATGCACCTTAGACCCTCGTATCCGGGTCGACATCTTATCTCTTTTGGTCTCTCAATCTTGTCTTGTGAACTCTTCTACTAGGTGACTCGTCTTATAACAATTTCCTCCCCTGAATCGGTCTCAAGTTTTAATTGATCATTACTGCCCATTTCATGTTAGAATTTCAATTACGTTGTACTCTTGCATAGATTCTACAAAGGTATCCTCATCTCAACACTCTATTCCAATTTAGCAAGACCCGCCTTTTGATACATGATGTTCGCTCCAAACGGTGTGTGCAAGCTTTAAATTTATAACCCTAGACTTAAGCTTAAAACAAGGATGCGAACCCGCAGTGTACGGGTCAATCGTAGTAAAAGCAAGAAAATTCCAGGGGTCGATCACAGGGACTCGGTGAAACAAAGTCAACACAGTATGCTATGTTAGTTCTAACCACAAGAGCGATTAACACAATCAAAGATGAATAAGATGTCAAATAAAGCAAGCATGTAATTCTAGGGATTAAAGCATCTAGTTGTGGTTCCAACTCAAGATCTATAGATAAGCGGACAAAGCTGAGATTTTTTGCGTGGGGAAGGTGTTACTAAGTGGAGTAGATCACCGGGTAAGTCTCACTACACACTAATCCTAAACCGCAACTCCTATTACCGGGTAAGTCTCAAGGAATTAAGATAAAGAACTATAACCTCAAACTAACACACCATCTAAGGGGATAGAATCAACCTTTACCGGGTAAGTCTCAGGCTAACTCTCGAAGATGGGATGGAAGCACACTCAAACCCCAATAAAGGATAAACCTTTATTACCTACACTTATGATCGTTGATACACAAACTAAGGAATTACCGGGTAAGTCTCATCCTAAGCTTGCTTTGAACCAGGAAGGTGTAATAAGAATATGATTTGGCAAACTCTAACACTTAACTCTCAGTTACGAATCAAATAAGTCACCTCGGTCAGAAGAATTCCACCCCGGCCGAGATGTTCATCAACCGAACGAGATGCTTAGGGTTAAGATTAAAGACTCGAACTTTCAGGATCCTACTGGAATCTAAGATTATTCTATCATTGTTTTTCCCACAACCTTCAGCCAATCACCCTAGAATCACACAAGGAAATTAGCCACTCATCATCATAATGAAAGTATTAAAATATATAGGAAGAAGGTGAATATTTGAACAAAGAAGAATTTAATGAAAAGACTTCAATAACTGAATCAAATATCACAACAAAGCGTTCTTTGGATAATAATCCACAAGACAAGACAACAATTGAGGGAATTGAAGACAATCTTACAAAACCCTTCAATAAAGCTATAAAAGCTATGAACTTTAATCTTCCTTCAACCTTCAAAAAGGTTCTTCAAATCTCCCAACTTGGAGTAGGCTGCTGCTGCGTATTTTTCGGTGTAAACGGGGTCTAAGCACTTTTGGATTTGTGGAAAATCCAACCCTTTTTATAGGAAAATAACCCTCCAAAGATAATAAATCTTAGAAAGATATTCTCCCATAAATATAGGTAAAATATATGATTCTGCATATCTCCTTCCTTCCAGGAGCCAAGCCCAAAAATATAAGATTACTTTCCAAGTTTAAAAGATCTCCTTCAAGAATAAAATATTCTCGCCGCGTCCTAGGTTTTCGCCTCGGTCGAGTCGGCGTCTCTGGATCACCTCGGTCGAGATGAATCTCTGGTCAACCGAGGTGAGTCACAACTGAATGTGAAATCTCTCAAAACTGGCCCAAAGTAAATCCTTAATCCATGGCTATGCTTCCTGGATGTAGCTCCAAATGACTCTTGACTTCTTTTGCTCCTTTTTGATGCAAAACGTACCATATTACCTGCAATTACAACGAAACTAGGTGTAGACCTCGATTCTCGCAAAGGTAGATGAAATGGCAGTAAAATCACATAATGTATATACAAACATGCAGATTATTGAAGATAAAACGTTCAAACAAACCCCAAAATATAGACTATAATTCATGCTATCAAAATACCCCATACTTAGCCCTTGCTTGTCCCCAAGCAAGTTCCGCATATAGAAGACAAGATAGAATGGATTATAAGTCAAAAAAAATCAATGAAAAAGCCTTTCAAAAACATTTTATGGTGTGCAACTACCATAGATCACTCTAAGAGAGTACTTCCTGGAATTTAAAAACTCAATATGCTCAAAACATTTTATAAATATAGGAAAGTTGTTCATCTTTGCACAAAATTATAGAATGTATAATAAATCACAATTATCAAAATTAATCATGTATAATCCAGTTTAAACCGCTAAGTCAATCAACAAGCTCAAGGTCTCAAGGGCTTCCCAAAAGAAAAGGTCAAGAAACGTGTAGGGTAGGGATGTATGTAAGGTAATGTGGTGCTGGAATCCGGGAAAAGGATGAACTTCACTTTTACTTTGACTTGCAATACCTTCCACCAATAAGCTTTGCTTATTTCGCACTTTCCTTTTACTTTACTTTTTGGGATGCATGGACAGAGGTGCACAATAACCGAAGCCTAGGAAATCCGCAATCATCAATTTCTCGAGATGCATCAAACCCTTGATGCACATACCATGACCCGATAGGAATATCGCTCAATCCGACTTTGGCAAGACACAAACACCCGGCTATGTGAATGGTGCCGAGTTACTCATCTTCATGATTGACTTCCCCAAACCTATTATTACTTTCTAGCACTTTCACTTCCAGCCCACTTCTCAACTTTAACTTGCTTTCACCACTTTGCTTGCTTCCAAATTCCCGGATAGGTAAAGGGAGGCAAAATGTATATGAGGGGCTAAGCATGATCAAGGAGAAGAAGAAGAAGAGAATGAATTGCCTTGGTCTTTCCAAGAAGAAAGTGAGAGAACTTAACCTGCGGTGTCAACCTTCAAATTCAACATAATTTGGATAAAAACAAAGTATTAAACATGCCAATAATTTTAAACAAAGCATTTAGCAACTTAAACATATCATAAAACCTTTCAAACACATAAAGAATTTAAAACCAGTCAGTAAACAAGATCTTCACTGAGATCATATCCAGATAAGTCACACAAAATCGTTTTCGAAAACTTCTCAGTTAACCCACCTCGGTCGAGGTGTTCTTGGTTCAACCGAGGTGAATCACCTCGTTCGGCCAGAATCTCCCCGGTCGAGGTCAAAATTTTTTTTCGGTTTCGACGTTTTTTCAATCAAATAACCTGTAGGTATGCATGTAATATCAGATAATCATATAAAGGCAAATGAAGCATAAATATGAAAATATCCGATAAATATAATACATCAAAAGTAGTCGAATACATCACGTAGTCAAGTAGTCAAATAGCAAACACCCCATACTTGAGACACACTGTCCCAGTGGGTATATGATAGCATGAATTATAGTCTATATTTTGGGGTTTGTTTGGACGTTTTATCTTTCATAATCTGCATATTTGTATGTACATTATGTGATTTTACTACCATTTCATCTACCTTTGCGAGAATCGAGGTCTACACCTAGTTTCGTTGTAATTGCAGGTAATATGGTACGTTTCGCATCAAAAAGGAGCAAAAGGAGTCATGAGTTATTTGGAGCTACATCCAGGAAGCACAGCCATGAATTAAAGATTTACTTTAGACCAGTTTTGAGAGATTTCACATCCAGTTGAAATTCACCTCGGTTGACTTCAGATTTACCTCGACCGAGGTGATCCAGAGACGCCGACTCGACCGAGGCGAACACCTAGGACGCGGCGAGAATATTTTATTCTTAGCTGAGATCTTTTATCTTTGGAAGGTGATCTTATATTTTTGGGCTTGGCTTCTAGAAGGAAGGAGATATGCAGAATCATATATTTTACCTATATTTATGGGATAATATCTTCTTAAGATTTATTATCTTTGGAGGTTTATTTTCCTATAAAAAGGGTTGGATTTCCACAATTCCATCATCACGCTATACCGTCGATCAGGGTTTACACACGCAGCAGTCGCAGCCTACTCCAATTTGGGAGTCTTCGAAAAACCTTTTTGAAGGTTGAAGGAAGATAGAAGTCCATAGCTTTTATAGCTTTTATTGAAGGGTTTTGTAAGATTGTCTTCAATTCCCTCAATTGTTGTCTTGTCTTGTTGGATTATTATCCAAGGAACGCTTTGTTGTGATATTTGATTCAGTTATTGAAGTCTTTTCATTAAATTCTTCTTTGTTCAAATATTCACCTACTTCCCTTATATTTTAATACTTTCATAATGATGATGAGTGGCTAATTTCCTTGTGTGATTCTAGGGTGATTGGCTGAAGGTTGTGGGAAAAACAATGATAGAATAATCTTAGATTCCAGTAGGATCCTGAAAGTTCGAGTCTTTAACCTTAACCCTAAGCACCTC
Source organism: Fagopyrum homotropicum (assembly GCA_033239125.1). Classification (NCBI taxonomy): domain Eukaryota; kingdom Viridiplantae; phylum Streptophyta; class Magnoliopsida; order Caryophyllales; family Polygonaceae; genus Fagopyrum; species Fagopyrum homotropicum. The sequence goes on from BSWB01000002.1 coordinate 139,496,514, forward strand.
GTTCAGTCGATGAACATTTCGGCCGAGGTGGAAACTGGCTGACCGAGGTGACTTATCTGATCCATAACTGAGAGTTAAGTGTTAGAGTTTGCCAAATCCTATTCTTATTATACCTTTCCTGGTTCAAAGCAAGCTTAGGATGAGACTTACCCGGTAATTCCTTAGTTTGTATACTAACGATCATAAGTGTAGGTAATAAAGGTTTATCCTTTATTGGGGTTTGAGTGTGCTTCCATCCCATCTTTGTGAGTTAGCCTGAGACTTACCCAGTAAAGGTTGATTCTATTCCCTTAGACGGTATGTTAGTTTGAGGTTATAGTTCTTTATCTTAATTCCTTGAGACTTACCCGGTAATAGGAGTTACGGTTTGGGATTAGTGTGTAGTGAGACTTACCCGGTGATCTACTCCACTTTAGAAACACCTTCCCCACGCAAAAATCTCAGCTTTGTCCGCTTATCTACAGATCTTGAGTTGGAACCACAACTAGATGCCTTAATCCCTAGAATTGCATGTTTGCTTTATTTGACATCTTATTCATCTTTGATTGTGTTAAATCGCTCTTGTGGTTAATATTAACATTAGCACACCGTATTGACTCTGTTTCACCAAGTCCCTGTGATCGACCCCTGGAATTTTCTTGCTTTTACTACGATTGACCCGTACACTGCGGGTTCGCATCCTTGTTTTAAGCTTAAGTCTAGGGTTATAAATTTAAAGCTTGCACACACCGTTTGGAGCGAACAAGTTTTTGGCGCCGTTGCCGGGGACTTGGTCTAGACCGAGCCGGTACGGTTTGCTCTTGGGGCATTTGCCCCGTTTTGTCTAACCACTCTACTTGAGTGACTTTTGCAGGTTTCTTTCCTTAGGTATATGCGAAGAACCCGCACTGGGAAGGAAATCGTTCCTTACGATCCCGAACCAGAAAAGACATACAAGCGACGCTTAAGAGAAGCGAAGATGGCCCAACAAGACGATCGCGATCTTGCGGCCCAATTGAGAGAGACGCAGGAGCTGCTACGTCTCAGTAAAGAAGAGCTAAGGCAAGAGAAAGAAGAGAATCATGCCAGGACTGCAGCAATCGAAGCTGAGATTGCAGCCATTCGGGACCAGATTCTACTTCGACCGAGGGAGGATCCAGTAGTTGATCCTCGACCGAGGCAAATTCCAGTACCTGACGCCCCGGCCGAGGTATTTCCACCTCGGATGCCAGTCCGAGATGTTCTTCTTGCAGGAATCCCACAAACCCTAGGTCAAAGGATGGACCCTAATCAACAGCTGAGGCGTCCAGGGGTGAACCTAGGAGATCCAGCGGATCATGACTACGAACTTCGACCGCAAGTTCTAGCCATGATTCGCCAATGCCAATTCGGAGGGCTAGAGAAGGAGTCGCCGCATCAACATCTTCAAAACTACGAGATCTTGATGGAAACCTTGCGACCGTCCAGAATTGAGAACAACAACTACAAGCTAAGACCTTTTTACTTTTCTTTGAAAGATAGAGCTCTTACTTGGTATCAATCTCTTCCTCCAGGAAAAATTAGCACATGGGAGGAGATGACTACAGAATTCTTGACCAAATTCTTTCCCCCCTCAAAGACTGCTGAAATGAGAGGGAAGATCAATGCTTTCATCATGAAGGACAAGGAGAGCTTGTCCAAATCTTGGGAGCGGTTCAAGGATATCCTTTTGGATTGCCCACATCATGGGATTCCAAAGATTGAGTTGTTGGAGATCTACTTCAAAGGGCTGGATGGAAGCACCCAGTTCAATCTCCAACTACTCTCCGCCGGTACCTTCATGGACATGGCGGTTGACGAGGCTTGGGACTTCATTGAGAAGCAAGCCTTGCACATGGAGAAGTACACCCACCAAGGAGCTGAGGGTGGAGTTAAAAGAGTCAACTTTCAAGAGACTCAACCCAACAACAACCAGCTCACGTCCTTGAAGAACGACGTGAAGCAATTGAAGGAGCTCTTGATGGCTCAAACTAAGAAGGAAGAGCAAGGGCAAAGGAACAACAACAACAACAATAACGGGTACCGTAACAACAACAACGGACCCCGAAACAATAACTACAACAACAACAATAGAGGATCCAATAGCAACAATTGGAGGGCGAATAACCAAAATCACGGTAACAATCACTCAAACTCCAATTCTAATGATTCCTCTAACCCTTTCCTCTCTTCTCCTTCTTCTTCTTCTACTCCATTGAAAAGCTAAGGGCAAGGATCAAGTTCGTCTCAACCGGAAAAGAAGGACGCAGTCCTGGAGGCAATCTTGATCAAGCTTAGTGCTATGGAGAATTCTATGACTTCATTTTTGAGGGCCCAAAAGTCCTTCGAACAACAACTAGCTAATAGGGCGAATGAAGCGCCAAGAGATCCAGGGAAGCTTCCAGCAAAGACGGAAACTAACCCTAAGGGCCAGTGCATGGCCATAACGACGAGGAGTGGACTCAAAACTGCAGATCCAGTACCTCGCTCGATGCAGACCACCTCGGTCCAGACCCAGTCGAAGAACACCTCGACCGAGATGCCAACCGAGGCGGCGCAACAGAAAGCAGGAGGAACGACAGAAACTTATGTTCCACCTCCTGCATATAAACCACCACTTCCATTCCCTCAGTCCAGAGCCAGAGCACATCTAGACAAGCACTTTGGTAAGTTTCTTGACTTGATGAATAAGCTACATATTAATATTCCTTTCCTTGATGCTATTCTAGGTATGCCCGCCTATGGGAAGTTCTTAAAAGAAATCTTATCAAGGAAGAGGAAGTTGGAGGATGTTGGTGAAGTTAGGATGACATCTAAATCTTCAGAGCTTATCAAGATCATGAAGGAAAAGATGCCACCTAAGTTGAGAGATCCCGGCTCATTTTGCATTCCCATTCAAGTCGGGGATGTCACTTGTGAAGCCCTTTATGATCTAGGAGCCAGCGTGAGCATCATCCCGCTGGAGCTATGCACTAAGATCGGTCTTGGAGAGCCCAAGCCGGTCAAGATTCGACTTTACATGGCGGATCGCTCCATTACCCATCCCGTGGGCATTTTGGAGGACGTTCCGGTCAAGTTAGGTAACTTCTATCTACCTATAGATTTTGTCGTACTTGACATTCCCGCAGATTATCCTGTTCCTATCATTCTCGGGAGGCCATTTCTAGCAACTTCGGGTTGCAATGTGGACTGCAAGAACGCCAAGTTGAAATTCAACGTTGGTGGCGATGAGGTGGAGTTCGCACTACTTGCAGCCATGAAAGGGGAGCAACTAACTGATGATATCTTCAACATCTACGATGAAGAAGAATCAAGGGAATTGGTTAGCTCTATCCTTATTAACGATCCACTCGAAAGAGTTATTAGCTTCAGTTTAATGGAGGAAGGTATAGATGCTTCTTGTGATGCAGATATACGGAGCTTAAAAGCACTGGAAGAAGATCCAGGAGCTAAAACTGAGAAGCTAGTCCAGGAAACGAAGATTTCCAGCCTCGGACCCAGTAGCAGTACCTCGACCGAGGCACTTTCTAGACGGAGCGAGGCGTCTGAAGAACACCTCGGTCAACGCCTCTGTGCCTCGACCGAGGTCGACAGCGAGACGATGTCAACTGAGATTGCTGAGAATAACAATTTCTCTACTCCCTTCTCTGACATTCACCCACAGTTGGCGGCTCATTCCCTCCACCAACTTTCTGATAATAAAGGTCCTTGGTATGCTGATATTGTGAATTATCTTGTTTGCCAGGAAATACCGCCCGGATTGACGTACTCTCAAAAGAAGAGATTCTTCAAGGAAGTACGACATTACTACTGGGATGAGCCGCTGCTATTCAAGCGCGGACCGGATGGGATGCTTCGAAGGTGCATTCCGGAAGATGAAGTTTATAGCGTCATAAGGCATTGTCATTCACTTCCTTGCGGAGGACATGCTAGCACCGATAAAACATGTGCTAAGGTATTGCGTTCCGGTTTCTTTTGGCCTACATTATTTAAGGATGTGCAATCTTTTGTTGTTTCTTGTGATGCATGCCAAAGAACAGGGAACCTATCAAGAAGGAACGAAATGCCACTTAACAACATCCAAGAAGTGGAAATCTTTGATGTATGGGGGATTGACTTCATGGGACCTTTCCCATCCTCCGGAGGAAACCTCTACATTCTCCTTGCCGTTGATTACGTCTCTAGATGGGTTGAAGCCATTGCTTCCCCCACTAACGACGCCAAGGTGGTTGTGAAGTTCTTGAATAGAACTATCTTTCCACGATTTGGAACTCCACGCATCATCATCAGCGATGGAGGAACGCATTTCATCAACCGGAAGTTTAAGGCACTTCTATCGAAGTATGGGGTAACCCACAAGGTATCAACCGCTTATCACCCTCAAACTAGTGGACAGGTCGAGATCTCGAATAGAGAAATCAAGGCAATTTTGGAGAAGACCGTCTCTAGAACGAGGAAGGATTGGTCCATGAAATTGGACGATGCTCTTTGGGCGTACAGGACAGCATTCAAGACTCCCATAGGTACCACCCCTTATAATTTGGTATATGGGAAGTCTTGCCATTTGCCCGTCGAATTGGAGCACAAGGCGTACTGGGCTATCAAATGGTTGAACTTTGACATCAAGGAGGCTGGCGAGAAACGCCTATTGGAGCTTAACGAGCTGGAGGAGCTGCGTTTGAACGCTTACGAGAATGCCAAAATCTACAAGGAAAGGACGAAGAGATGGCATGACAAGCGTATCGTTCCAAAGGAGCTTAACGAGGGAGATTTAGTTCTACTCTTCAACTCCCGCCTCCGTCTTTTTCCAGGTAAGTTGAAATCTAGATGGACCGGACCTTATGTTGTGAAACATGTTTTCCCTCATGGTGCAGTTGAGATATGGGGCGAAACTAGCGGAAGCTTCAAGGTCAACGGTCATAGACTTAAGAAGTACCAACCGGAAACGCCGGTTGAGGAGGTTGCACCAATCTACCTCCTTTGAGACGCATCATGGTCCAGCTAGCGACCTTAAATCAAGCGCTTCTTGGGAGGCAACCCAAGGTATTGCTCTTCTTTCCCGTTTTCTAGTCTAGTTTAGATAGTTTTTGTTTTTGCTTTGCTTTGCTTTGTTTTTGGCGTTCTGGACAGACAACAGGAAGGAGCACATCTGGAAGGACAGAAGTTCGAGATTCTGAGAAGACAGAAGCACCTCGGTCACTGTCAGAGCACCTCGACCGAGTTGATTCTTGAAGCAACCGAGGCGACTAGGGTTTCTGCAGAACCGCCTCGGTCCATACCACCTCGGGCCAGTCGAGACCATCTCGACCGAGGTGACAGCAGATCCAGGAACGGTATAAATAGGGAAAAATTTTACTTTTCACTTTTTATTTACCCTCCTCGACCGCGGCGACAGATCCACCTCGCCTCCTTCGTTTCTCGCTTGTTTTCGAAGATTTCTGCTTCCAAACCGCGATTAAAGAGTAGAGGATCCGATTGCAACTACAGATCTGCAAGGAATTTGAGCGTTTCGACCGAAACGAGGTAAAAACGTTCGAAAACCCTAACTCGCTCGTTTTCTGCAATTTGGGCTTTGGTTGCCCTTGATTCTGTTGAGGAAACCTTTAAGTACCCCTTAGGAAGCATCAGTAGTGATTTTTGGGGGAAAAGAACTGAAATTCAGAGAGTGGAATTCGAACTGTCTTCGCCTCGGTCCAGTCGCTCTGCACCTCGGTCGAGGTGATTCTTGGTATTTGTCAGTCGACCGAGGTAGTCTGACAGTGTGTTTGAAGATGAGTTCAGATCGCCGTTTAGCTCTTAGAGATAGATCCTCCCCTTCCCCTTCTCCTTCCGCATCCCATCCCTACCGCCCGGCCATCCACGAGAGATGCCGGGTAGACTATGAGAGGATAGCTGGCCGTCCAGTCATCGCACCACGATTTCTGGATGTGTCAGCTTTTGACTGCCTAGGGTTAGATGCTGACCTTAGGAGGATGATTGCTACAGTGGGGCTAGATCAGTTCACTGAGATCCGAGCCCCAGCCTACTTAGAGCCGACACTCGAGTTTGTTAGCTCCTTCTCCTACCTTCCCACAGAGCGGTCTGTGAAGTACCGGTTGATGAGCCGGAAGTTCATAGTTCCTTTAGAGGTTTGGAGAGAGATCTTTGGCTTTCCTGCCCCCACTGCTGTAGACTTCCCCTCCCGATCCGTAGCTAGGGAGTCTTGGGGACAGATATCCCACATTACTACACATGCAGACAGATGGCGCCTTGGAGATTCCAAGGAGAAGGTCATCTTTCACCCAGCCTTCAGACTTGCCCACAGGATCTTCAGTGAGACACTTCTGGCGCGTACGGAGACGCCCCAGAAGATCAGACAGGGTGAGCTCTTCAGCCTCTATTGCATGGTTACAGGAGACTTCCCAGACTTTGGCTTGCTCCTTGCAGAGGATCTGCATAGGATCAAGGCCAAGGCGAAGGGAGATATTTGCTGTGGAGGTCTAGTCACCCACATCGCTACTTACCACGGGATGGACCTCAGCGTTTGCACATTGGCGGCGGCTCCGAAGCCGCTGGGATTGCAGGAGATGATCACACGGAGGATTCTAGTTCCCCGTGGTTTGACCACTCCATACGTCGCCATGCCTTGGGAGCGGACTGCACCTCAGGGCATCCGCTGGTCTGCGCAGTTCACAGTCTTCGATCCGCATTTCTGGCAGACCGCTTGGGATACACTCATGGAGGATCATAGAGAGGCAGCAGCTGCCCCTGCTGAGGCTGAGGATGAGGATGACGACGATGATGAGACAGTGGATGAGAGAGGAGGTGGCGTCCCGATGGACACAGGGACAGACACAGCTGGGACGAGCGCACCACCTATTATTGATTTAGATGATGAGGAGGACACTGAGCCGGCGCCAGCCGCGATGTCTCCAGTCAGACCTGCTGGACGCAGGAGGCGTGGAGTGAGGGACAGAGCTGCGCACCGACGGATCGATGACCTGACGGATCAGGTTATCGACTCATATGCTGCACTTTCGCTGGATATCCGCGAGATGCAGGAGCGGCAGCATCATCAGCACATGATGGCTCAGCTACAGTTTGAGCGTATCATGGGCCATCCCTATGACCCGACTCAGTACCCCTACATACCACCAGCACCGCCGGATCAGGACTACTGAGGAGCTGCAGGGTTTCTTTATTATATTTTTTATGCAGTTCGGCTCTTATCCGGTGAGTTCTCCTGTTTTAGACTTTTTATTATACCCACTGGGACAGTGTGTCTCAAGTATGGGGTATTTGTCTGTATTATTTGACTACGTGACTACTTGATGTATTCGACACTTTTGATGTATTTTATTGACCGGATATTTATATTTATGCTTCACTTCTGCATTTATATGTTTATCTGAGATTGCATGCATACTTACAGGTTATTTGATTGAGAAAAACGTCGAAACTAAAAAAATTTTTTTTTAACCTCGACCGGGGAGATTCTGGCGAAACGAGGTGTTTCACCTCGGTTGAACCAAGAACACCTCGACCGAGGTGGGTTAACTGAGGGTTTTCGAAAACGATTTTTGTACTACTTATCTGGATATGACCTCAGTGAAGATTTTGTTTACCTACTGGTTTTAAATTCTTTATGTGTTTGAAAAGTTTTATAATATGTTTAAGTTGCTAAATGCTTTGTTTGAAATTATTGGCATGTTTAATACTTTGTATTCTATCCAAATTATGTTGGATTTGAAGGTTGACACCGCAGGATAAGTTCTCTCACTCTCTTCTTGGAAAGATCAAGGCAATTCACTCTTTTCCTCTTCTTCTTCTTGATCATGCTTAACCCCTCATATACATTTTGCCTCCCTTTACCTATCCGGGAAATAGGAAGCAAGCAAGTGGTGAAAGCAAGTTAAAGTTTAGAAGTGAGCTGGAAGTGAAAGTCTTAGAAAGCAATTATAGGTTTGGGGAAGTCAATCATGAAGATGAGTAACTCGGCACCATTCACATAGCCGGGTGTTTGTGTCTTGCCAAAGTCGGATTGAGCGATATTCCTAACGGGTCATGGTATGTGCATCAAGGGTTTGATGCATCTCAAGAAATTGATGATTGCAGATTTCCTAGGCTTCGGTTATTGTGCACCTCTATCCATGCATCCCAAAAAGTAAAGTAAAAGAAAAAGTGTGAAATAAGCAAAGCTTATTGGTGGAAGATGTTGCAAGTCAAAGTGAAAGTGAAGTTCATCCTATTCCCGGATTCTAGCACCACATTACCTTACATACATCCCTACCCTACACGTTTCTTGACCTTATCTTTTGGGAAGCCCTTGAGACCTTGAGCTTGTTGATTGACTTAGCGGTTTAAATCGGATTATACATGATTAATTTTGATAATTATGATTTATTATGCATTCTATGATTTTATGCAAAGATGAACAACTTTTCTATATTTATAAAATGTTTTGAGCATATTGAGTTTTTAAATTCCAGGAAGTATTCTCTTAGAGTGATCTATGATAGTTGCACACCATAAAATGTTTTTGAAAGGCTTTTTCATTGATTTTCTTGACTTATAATCCATTCTATCTTGTTTTCTATATGAGGAACTTGCTTGGGGACAAGCAAGGGCTAAGTATGGGGTATTTTGATAGCATGAATTATAGTCTATATTTTGGGGTTTGTTTGGACGTTTTATCTTTCATAATCTGCATATTTGTATGTACATTATGTGATTTTACTACCATTTCATCTACCTTTGCGAGAATCGAGGTCTACACCTAGTTTCGTTGTAATTGCAGGTAATATGGTACGTTTCGCATCAAAAAGGAGCAAAAGGAGTCATGAGTTATTTGGAGCTACATCCAGGAAGCACAGCCATGAATTAAAGATTTACTTTAGACCAGTTTTGAGAGATTTCACATCCAGTTGAAATTCACCTCGGTTGACTTCAGATTTACCTCGACCGAGGTGATTCAGAGACGCCGACTCGACCGAGGCGAACACCTAGGACGCGGCGAGAATATTTTATTCTTAGCTGAGATCTTTTATCTTTGGAAGGTGATCTTATATTTTTGGGCTTGGCTTCTAGAAGGAAGGAGATATGCAGAATCATATATTTTACCTATATTTATGGGATAATATCTTCTTAAGATTTATTATCTTTGGAGGTTTATTTTCCTATAAAAAGGGTTGGATTTCCACAATTCCATCATCACGCTATACCGTCGATCAGGGTTTACACACGCAGCAGTCGCAGCCTACTCCAATTTGGGAGTCTTCGAAAAACCTTTTTGGAGGTTGAAGGAAGATAGAAGTCCATAGCTTTTATAGCTTTTATTGAAGGGTTTTGTAAGATTGTCTTCAATTCCCTCAATTGTTGTCTTGTCTTGTTGGATTATTATCCAAGGAACGCTTTGTTGTGATATTTGATTCAGTTATTGAAGTCTTTTCATTAAATTCTTCTTTGTTCAAATATTCACCTACTTCCCTTATATTTTAATACTTTCATAATGATGATGAGTGGCTAATTTCCTTGTGTGATTCTAGGGTGATTGGCTGAAGGTTGTGGGAAAAACAATGATAGAATAATCTTAGATTCCAGTAGGATCCTGAAAGTTCGAGTCTTTAACCTTAACCCTAAGCACCTCGTTCAGTCGATGAACATTTCGGCCGAGGTGGAAACTGGCTGACCGAGGTGACTTATCTGATCCATAACTGAGAGTTAAGTGTTAGAGTTTGCCAAATCCTATTCTTATTATACCTTTCCTGGTTCAAAGCAAGCTTAGGATGAGACTTACCCGGTAATTCCTTAGTTTGTATACTAACGATCATAAGTGTAGGTAATAAAGGTTTATCTTTTATTGGGGTTTGAGTGTGCTTCCATCCCATCTTTGTGAGTTAGCCTGAGACTTACCCGGTAAAGGTTGATTCTATTCCCTTAGACGGTATGTTAGTTTGAGGTTATAGTTCTTTATCTTAATTCCTTGAGACTTACCCGGTAATAGGAGTTACGGTTTGGGATTAGTGTGTAGTGAGACTTACCCGGTGATCTACTCCACTTTAGAAACACCTTCCCCACGCAAAAATCTCAGCTTTGTCCGCTTATCTACAGATCTTGAGTTGGAACCACAACTAGATGCCTTAATCCCTAGAATTGCATGTTTGCTTTATTTGACATCTTATTCATCTTTGATTGTGTTAAATCGCTCTTGTGGTTAATATTAACATTAGCACACCGTATTGACTCTGTTTCACCAAGTCCCTGTGATCGACCCCTGGAATTTTCTTGCTTTTACTACGATTGACGCGTACACTGCGGGTTCGCATCCTTGTTTTAAGCTTAAGTCTAGGGTTATAAATTTAAAGCTTGCACACACCGTTTGGAGCGAACAGTATAATAAAAGTCTAAACAAGAGAACTCACCGAGTAAAAGCCGAACTGCATAAAAAAAGATATAATAATAAAGTCCTGCAGCTCCTCAATAGTCTCGATCCGGTGGTGGTGGTGGTATGTAGGGGTACTGAGTCGGGTCATAGGGATGGCCCATGATACGCTCAAACTGTAGCTGAGCCATCATGTGCTGATGATGCTGCCGCTCCTGCATCTCGCGGATATCCAGCGAAAGTGCAGCATATGAGTCGATAACCTGATCCGTCAGGTCATCGATCCGTCGGTGTGCAGCTCTGTCCCTAACTCCACGCCTCCTGCGTCTAGCAGGTCTGACTGGAGATGCCTCAGCTGGCGCCGGCTCAGTGTCCTCCTCGTCGTCATCCAAATCAATAATAGGTGGCGCGCTCGTCCCAGCTGTATCCGTACCTGTGTCCATCGGGACGCCACCTCCTCTCTCATCTACTGTATCATCATCATCGTCGTCCTCGTCCTCAACCTCCTCCTCAGCCTCAGCAGGGGTAGCTGCTCCCTCTCTGTAATCCTCCATAAGTGGACCCCATGCTGTCTGCCAGTAGTGTGGATCAAAGACAGAGAACTGTGCAGACCATCTGATGCCCTGAGGTGCAGTCAGCTCCCATGGCATAGCAACGTAAGGTGTAGTCAAACCACGGGGAACTAGAATCCTCCGTGTAATCATCTTCTGAAGTCCGAGCGGCTTGGCAGCCGCCACCATGGTACACCTACTCAGATCCATATCCTGATACCTAGCGATATGGGTCACTATCCCTCCGCAGCATATATCTCCCTTCCCTTTGGCCTTGATCCTGTGCAGATCCTCTGCCAGCATCAATCCAAAGTCAGGGTATCCACCTGTGACCATGCAGTATAAAGAGAAGAGCTCCCCCTGTCGGACCTTCTGGGGCGTCTCAGTACGCGCCAAAAGCGTCTCGCTGAAGATCCTGTGTACCAACCGGAAAGCTAGATGATAGATAAGCTTCGCCCTGGAATCACCAGGGCGCCACCTGTCTGCATGTCTCGTGATGTGGGCGATCTGACCCCAGAACTCTCTAGCTACAGCTCGGGTCGGGAAGTCTACAGCAGTGGGGGCAGGGAAGCCAAAAATGTCTCTCCAGTGGTCAAGAGGTACTAAGTAGTTCCGGTTCATCAACCGGTACTTCACAGCCCTCTCTGTGGGGAGGTAAGTGAAGGAACTGACAAACTCGAGGGTCGGCTCAAGGTAGGCTGGGGCTCGGATCTCAGTAAACTGATCCAGCCCGACGGTGGTGATCATCCTCCTAAGCTCTCCATCTACGTGGAGACAATCAAAGGCAGAAACGTCTAGAAATCTAGGAGCGATAACTGGACGACTAGCAATACGATCATAATCTACCCGGTGTCTCTCGTGAATCACTGGGATAGAAGGTCGGGATGAGGAAGAAGAAGGGGAAGGAGAGGATCTGTCTCTAAGGGCTAACAATCTGTCAGAACTCATCTTAAAACTGTACTGTCAGACTACCTCGGTCGACTGACAAACTCCAAGAATCGCCTCGACCGAGGTGCAGGTCGACTGGACCGAGGCGAAGGCAGTGCGATTTCCAACTCTCTGAATTTCAGTTCTTTTCCCCCAAAAATCACTACCGATGCTTCCTATGGGGTACTTAAAGGTTTCCTCAACAGAATCAAGGGCAACCAAAGCCCAAATTTCAGTAAACGAACGAGTTTAGGTTTTCGAACGTTTTTACCTCGTTCCGGTCGAAACGCTCAAATTTCTTGCAGATCTGTAGTTGCAATCGACTCCTCTATCCTTCAATCTCGGTTTGGAAGCAGAAAACGTCGAAAACGAGCAAGAAACGAGGTGAGCGAGGTGCGTCTGTTCGCCGCGGTCGAGGAGGGTAAAAAAAATGAAAATGTAATTTTTCCCCCTTTTATACTTTTACTGGATCTGCTGTCACCTCGGTCGAGATGGTCTCGACTGGTCCGAGGTGGTATGGACCGAGGCGGTTCTGCAGAAACCCTAGTCGCCTCGGTTGCTCAAGAATCAACTCGGTCGAGGTGCTTTGACAGTGACCGAGGTCTTTCTGTCTTCTCAGAATCTCGAACTTCTGTCCTTCCAGTTGTGCTCCTCCTTAGATATTCCCTGTTGTCTGTCCAGAACGCCAAAAACAAAGCAAAGCAAAGCAAAAACAAAAACTATCTAAGCTAGACTAGAAAACGGGAAAGAAGAGCAAAACCTTGGGTTGCCTCCCAAGAAGCGCTTGATTTAAGGTCGCTAGCTGGACCATACGGCATGGGATTACTCAATGCACTTCGAATGTCGTGGAGTGCTCATTACATCCGTAAAAATCTTCCAAGAAGGTTCCGGTTCCTAACTTCACCGGCAAATGGTAAGATCTCCCACGTACAAGCTTGTACGGTTTGATTCTCACTGGAATCCTTCTAGCCTTCCTACATTTCAATGGGACATTCCTCGTGTCCCATCCTTTCCTTGATCGAGAAAACAGTTTCTCGAGAATTATAGCAGCTTCCCCATCTATAGCTTGGGGATGGTACAGGGTCCTGAGCATGCGAGGGACCCCATACTTGAACAAGAGACTCTTCATCGCCTTAGCGGTGTAGTGCTTGCCAACTCCACTCCTCATGATCCGAGGAGCTTCTTCTTCCAACAATTTCAAGGAAGACTTCATCTTGATCTTTGGAGGTTCTTTCGGAAGAGACCTCCAACTCTCCGGTGCTTTCCTGAAAAATTCAGAAATTTTAATAGGGATTTCGAATGGAGTAAGAGAACTTACCTTGTAAAGTTCTCCAAAGCTCGGATCAGGTTTCATGTTAGGTTGATAACCAACACATGAAATCTCTCTCAACTCAGTTGATCTTTCTTCCACCTTGGTCACAATCTCAGTAATTTGACCAAGGTTCTCTTCATCTTCTGCTTTCAGTTTTGCAGATTCTTCCATCTCGGCCGAGATCTCTTCCACTTCGACCGAGGTCTCAACAGTCAGATCGAGACCTTCCATATCCTCCTCTTCCTCAGAGGCTTCAGGAGAAACATCCGGTTCGACCAAAGGAATGCTTGGAACATGCAACACTTCCTTATGCTCCTCTTTCGGCTTAGCATAGGATAGGGTGCTTTCCTTGAGCTCCTCCACCTTCCTCATCAACTTCTCCAATCTTGATTCGAGAGAGTCTTCAAAAGGTTGCTCATAAATGTTTTTAGGGACATTCTTCTCATCCCATATCGCAAGTTCACGCTGAATGACCTCTTCTCTTTCCCATTCATTGCTGAACCAATAGAAGGAGTACTTCTCCTCCAAGTATTCATAATGGTCCGCCCTAGCACTTTGCCTTGCTATCCAGGCTGGATCTAATGTAGACATCGGAAATCCTGAAAACTACAAAACTCATAGAAAGAGTAGTTAGTAGCAACAGGGGCAAACGCCCCGAAAGCAAACCGTAACCGGCTCGGTCTAGACCAAGTCCCCGGCAACGGCGCCAAAAACTTGTTCGCTCCAAACGGTGTGTGCAAGCTTTAAATTTATAACCCTAGACTTAAGCTTAAAACAAGGATGCGAACCCGCAGTGTACGGGTCAATCGTAGTAAAAGCAAGAAAATTCCAGGGGTCGATCACAGGGACTCGGTGAAACAAAGTCAACACAGTATGCTATGTTAGTTCTAACCACAAGAGCGATTAACACAATCAAAGATGAATAAGATGTCAAATAAAGCAAGCATGTAATTCTAGGGATTAAAGCATCTAGTTGTGGTTCCAACTCAAGATCTATAGATAAGCGGACAAAGCTGAGATTTTTTGCGTGGGGAAGGTGTTACTAAGTGGAGTAGATCACCGGGTAAGTCTCACTACACACTAATCCCAAACCGCAACTCCTATTACCGGGTAAGTCTCAAGGAATTAAGATAAAGAACTATAACCTCAAACTAACACACCATCTAAGGGGATAGAATCAACCTTTACCGGGTAAGTCTCAGGCTAACTCTCGAAGATGGGATGGAAGCACACTCAAACCCCAATAAAGGATAAACCTTTATTACCTACACTTATGATCGTTGATACACAAACTAAGGAATTACCGGGTAAGTCTCATCCTAAGCTTGCTTTGAACCAGGAAGGTGTAATAAGAATAGGATTTGGCAAACTCTAACACTTAACTCTCAGTTACGAATCAAATAAGTCACCTCGGTCAGAAGAATTCCACCCCGGCCGAGATGTTCATCAACCGAACGAGATGCTTAGGGTTAAGATTAAAGACTCGAACTTTCAGGATCCTACTGGAATCTAAGATTATTCTATCATTGTTTTTCCCACAACCTTCAGCTGTAACGCCCGGTTTCAACATTTCCCCTCTCGCGTACTTCTATCGATATTTTTTTTTTTCTTACAAATTATATTTATATCTCTTTTTAAAGCGTTTTGAGACGTAAAATAAATAAATAAATAAATTCCCGAGTATGATTATATTTTGGTTTATTTTTGGGAAGGCTCGGAAAATCTTCCGACTCGGAAATCTCGTTCCGGATTTTGATTACGAGTTTATCCCTTATTTTTATTTTTATTCCCTTCCTTTCTTTTCTTTTTTTTTCTTTTCTTCCATTTCTTCTCTTTGCTTTTACAGATGAGGGTCTGCTGAACGACCCCTGGCCTCCCGACCTCTCGCTGCCAGCAATTGCAGTGACCTCTCGATTTTTGCAGCTCCTGGACAACCACTGCACAAGGACATCTTCTTTCTCTGTACCCTATCTCCCTCTTACTCACCCTTCACGCAGCCTCTCCCATCTACCTTTTTTTCCCCTCTCTGTTGCAGCCCTAGGAAGCTACTGAGAAGCCGCACCGCGCCGGAGGAGACGCTGAGCCACCAGGACCGCCGGAACAAAGGGCAGACGCGTCCACACCGCCGTCTCGAGCCAATCGGAGCATCAGAAGTCCGGAGAACGCTGCCCATCCTTTCTATTTTCCTGTTCTGTTCTGGCGCGAGGAGGGGAGACGTTCCGTCGATTGCCACCGGAGGACTGTTGCAGCCACCTATTCCTCCGCCTCGAGCCAATTGGGACGCCGTCGAAGTGATTCGGCGCCACTCCTCCCTCTCTTTCCCTCCCTTGCTCATTCTCTCTGTCTATGCCGGCCGGCTTTCTTCTGTTCTGTGCAGCAGTCGTCGGAAGAGTTGGAGCCACTGCCTCCCCGCTATGCTGCCGGAGACGCCGCCAGTGGAGCCGCCCGCCTGCACCGACACCGGCCTTATTCCCTCCTCCTCCTGCGCGAGCCGCCAAGAGCCTCCCCTTCCTCCTATGCGGCTGTCGATAGGTTGAAGAAGGCTTTTAGCCAAATTTCATTTCAGCCCCCTTATTTGTGTATATTACAGATTGGGCCCACTGTTTAGTATTTGCAGTTTTGAACCCAGTTTTTGGATGTGAGCAATATACCCTTCTGCAAAATTAATTACATAAATGGACCTAAATTGTTTTATTGCAGTCTTGGCCCTATTTTCAGAAAATGTGTGGTTTTTGCCCTGGTGTATAATCATGGTTTGGACCAAAGTTTATTCCGAGAAATGTCCAAGTTTTGAGAGTTCTTAAGTTACCCGGAAAGTTGTTTTGGTTTGATCCATATTTATAAATTGTTTTGATCACCCCGGAAAATGTTTTGCGGGTTTTTAACCTTGTTTTCAAAGCGGGATTTTTCTTAGAATATTACACGTTATATTATGTTCAAATTAGCATATAAGCTAAATTTCCTTAGCTTTGCTTTTAGGCCCGGAAGCGCCCGGTAAAGACAACGAATCCATTCTCCACATCCGTAGATCGTCCTCCGCCATCGACTTTGTGTGAGTACCTCTTTCTCGATATAGTATTATTTAGTGGTAGAATCATGCTAGGTTGGATCTACCATAACTTAGGGCAAATGCCAAGTAGTGGCTTGGAACCTTTAGGTGAGTGTTTGAGATTATTGATGTCCTTTGACATGTGGTGTGTGGAGCTTGAGTTGTTATACAATTGTGAGCCTCGTGGTTGATCTTGTGAGACTTGGGATGATATTTATATGTTGGTTGAGTTGCGGAGTTTAGGATGAGAATATCCTAGTACATGGGGCTATGGTTGTAATCTTATGAGTTTATGAGGGCTAGGAGTGTATTTTAGATTATGAAAGTGTATGACCTAATAAGATGATATAGGACTAGAAGTCTAAGAACTTCTAGCTTGTGAGTAGTACGTTGTTGATTATCGTGCCTTGTCTTGAACAGGCTTTGGTTATGTTCCTTCGGAGAGTGATATCGGTTTCGTTTAGCTTTGAGACGAGGTAAGTCCTCGGACTTACTTAGCCACTTTTATGCCTTATTTGGATATATATGGTGGTGTGTGTTTACCGCTTTTAAGCATGAAAATGGATTAGGATTTACTTGACCTTATTTATTGGCCCGTCGTTACTACTATTATTATTATCGGGCGGTGACATCACCGCTCAGTTTCCCGAGGGAGACTGGGGGGATCTCTGCGACCAGGCCATACACGGTATACGGGCGGGCTTCTTCATCACTCCCTCAGGGTATACGGGTTGGGCGCCGCCACACTCCTGTTGGTTACACGGGGACAGAGGCGAGAGTTATAAGACTCTCGTGTCACACTTGAACGAATGAATTAGATATGGAATAACCTAAAAAGATAATAAGTAACGGATGTGTATGTTTATAATCATGTTGTGTGTTTGTGTTTCTATGTGTGTTTGTTCCATATTATTCTTATAATGCCTAGAATGTGAGCTAACGGTTTTATACCGATTGTTGTAGTTGATGTGCAGGATAGGATGTGGCCGAGTGATCCGGAGGAGTGGGCAGCCGGGGTTCCGTACATCTTAGGTTGTTTTGGGTTTTTGAGTCTTTGTGTTGTTGTTATTGTATCTTATGTTGATGTTGTTGTAAGGACGGCTGAAGTCTTTTCTTTCTCTTATTTTCGGGTTTCATAACATTGCATAAAAATGTATTTCGGTTTTGGCCTTTATTTGTGCCTTGTTGCAAGATCCGGTGAAATTGTTGTCAGGCTAAGGGTCGGGACCCATTGTGAGGCCCCAACCCGTAGCGCCCCGAGTCCCGCGGATTCGGGGTGTTACAAAGTGGTATCAGAGCCCTAGGTTGACAACAATGGCACTCGCAATCTTCTAAAGGTCAAATGAGGAATAAACAGAACCCACACGGGTTCTGACTTTTCGTTTTCAAAATCATGTGCATGAGTCAGTTGGGGTAGAATGTACGGGACCACCACTTCCTCCGCGGATCTCGGCGATGTAGTTATTGATTATTATTATATTGTGTATATATATATATGTATATATGTAGATATGTATATGTGGACTTAGGATGTTTTGGACTATACTTGTATGTTGAATTGTAAATTGTTTATGGACTCATTATGTTTAAAGTAGTAGCATGACGTTTATATCTTTATATATATATTTATAAACATATGGTATACTAATATCATATTAGTGATAGTGGACCTTATAGCTAAGATGATAGAAAGCTATCATCGCCCCATAGACAACGCCTTTTGGCTTAAGATAGTATACATACGAAGATAAGAATGCTCAAGTTATCGAGTTAAGCATCAAGTTTACACAAACACCCGGTGATTTCCCGAACTCCTTTAAGAGGACGTCGAAGAAGAAGATTAGAGATGGAGTAACGAAGGACAAACAAGTGGAAGAGAACCTCGAGTCAACTTAAGTGAAACCAAGATGGAGACTATACCAATATAAAAGCGACGTGAAGACATGAGAGTGGTTTCAAGGAAGCGATGATGAGTAACAATGAAGTGAACTAAAGACGACGAACTTAAAGTTTTTCCAAGTACGGTGCCGATGAACTCAAGGTGCAAATCAAGTAAAGAGGACTACATTCTCGCTTGAGAATAAAAGTGGCGTCTTAAGTAAGACGAGTTTCAATAGACGCTCCTAAGTATGAGAGTCAAGATGAAAAGAGTGGTCCAAGAATTTGGAAAGATTGACGAGAACCGGAAGTTAAGCTTACAAGAGGTACCGGAGGGTGTAGTGACGATCTTTGCGAGATTCTAAGCGGGTGACTTATTCAGCAGTTTGAGAGTTATGAGGAGGATCACATGGTGAAAATTTACATAGTGAAATTTCCGTGGGAGTCAATCGATTTCCGTCATTAAGATGAGATTGATCAACGCTAAGAATCATGAAGTGTGTGAGGATGATGATCTTCAGAAGATGAAAGAGGAAACAAGGAGCTGGATGGAAGAACGTAAGTTATCAACCAATAAGGATGCGAGTGGAGGCTAATAAATGTCAGAATATTTGAGGAGTGCATTTGCTAAAAATTATGAAGAGGGGTCAAGCCTATAAAAGTGGGACATATGAGACGAGAGTGTTGGGTAGGTATGGTTATCTTACAAAAGCGGAAGGAAGAGAGGAGCGTAGAAAGAGCTAACGTAGTTGAAGCACAGTAAAATGAGCTAGTGGAGTTAAGATAAAGTACCCCGAGAGGGTATCCTTCAGGAGTGAGGTAACGTGGAAGTATGGTAGGAGGGTAAGTCGTTAACTTCAGAGAATGTCAGATATAAATTAATCGGTGACAACTGAGGACGCACAAGTGCGGGTTGTCTATTGATGTGTGTAGATGGGAAGAGTAAACAAGACTACGAGAACATATAGGATCGGGAACAAGAGCTTGGAGTATCCGCGGTGAATCAATGTCAGTAGTCAGGAGGTACATCAATGGACGCGCAGTTGTCTTAAATCAAATAATGTTGAACGAGTTCAAGCACATAGTTATAACAAGACCTCCGAGGAGGATATTGTAACGATCTTACGGGGCCTTCTTAGGTCATGGGATCGATATATGGAGATACGCCACGGGTTACAACTTTTAAGGTTTGATCATGGTAAGAGGAGCTAGTGGATCAACCGTAAGATGAGGCTTCCATTGTAGTTGTACGTAGAATACCGAGAAAGGCATAAGGTGACCGACAATAGTAAGGGAAGACTGAAGTTTTGAAGTTTGAAGTTCATGTGAGATGTATAAGAAGTAAACAAAAGATTGAGGTTAGAACCTCTACGGTCGATTGAGCGTTACATAAGAAAATGGAGTAAATTCTACACCTACTCGAAGGAATGATGCAAGCTTTGGTAGAATACGAAGAAGGTAATACTAATATATTATAAGGCGTGATTAAGTCTTGCAGTTAGGACCTTCATGACTTCACATAAGTGTGAAATCTTAAAAAGATGATTAGAGCAAGTGTCCTGAGTTTTGGAGATGCAGGATCTTTGAAAGAGGATGGTAAACAGTGTAGCTAAAGAAGTATTAAACCACGTGTTCGATGGACGTCACCTCAACAGATCAGGGTGGACCACTTGACCAATGTTAAGACAAGATTGTGTCGATATCTTAAAATATGTGATGGGAGAAGAAGAACAAGAACCCGAGATAGAACGGATTCCAATGCATTAGAAGGTGGATTTACCGTTAAGAAGTTTTGAAGTTCATATTAGAATATATCTTGAACTCTTGATTTGAAGTTCATGTTGGGATATATCTTGAATCCTTGATTCGAAGTTATTATAGAGGATACTGGTCTGCGAAGAGAGAGACAACTATCTCCGTTTGTAAATTGATTACTATAAGTTGAGTAAGAAGACAATGAAGGACAAGTATCCCTTACAACGAATGGGAGATCTACTCGAACAACTTCAAGGGTCGAAGTTCCTTATAAGATTAAGTTAAGACTTGATTGTCACCGTTTGATAATAGAGTTTTGAGAGTTAAAGAGAAGATTTATTGGTACAACTGTTTTGATTTGCCTGGAGTAATGAGGGGTTTGAAGTGTACAAATGATTCTTCAAGACAAGGCCTAGATCGAATGTTGAGGGACAATGTAAAAATAATAGCATACGTGTCTCGATAGTAGAAGTGGTGTGATGTAAAGTACTTCCTTCATCACTTAGAACTTGTAACAAGAATTTAGGAAACGTAACATCAAAGTTCGGTTTGACAAGAACCAAAGCCAACGGTGTAAACTGGAAGTTCAACCGTCTTTGTTAGAGACAAGCAAAGAAGAAACATGATGGAATTGATGTATTGAGAAAGACCCGAGAAGGAAGTTGAGTTTCCGATATATCGGACCTTTGTGAGATGTTAGCACGAGTTGGGAAAGTGGTTTACCGGTTGGCGTGACCGTCGAGAGTAGAGGGTGTTCACCCAGGGTTCACGTGTATCAGTTGAGGGAGTGCATACATGACTCGAGACGGATGGTCCGTCGTGATGATCTAGTGGCAGACGAGGTACCGATGAGGCTAACGGGAAGACGTAGGATAGTACTTTTGTTCGAGTTTTACGCAGATTTAGCGACATCTATAGGACCGTCGGGTTAGTCCCGAGATCTTTTCTTGGTTATTCTTATGTGATTTGTGACGTGATGTGTTTATGTGTGTTTCGTATGGGTATATCTTGTGTCTTGGTGTGTCTAGGCGAAGAGACTTTAGGTTAGAGGGCCGTAGTTGCCACGTTATAGTATTCCGTGAGGTTATTGAGACGAGGTCGGTTGAGAGTTTCACGTTTAGCAAGTTTCGGGACGAAACTTATTTTTAGGGGGACCTAATGTAACGCCCGGTTTCAACATTTCCCCTCTCGCGTACTTCTATCGATATTTTTTTTTTTCTTACAAATTATATTTATATCTCTTTTTAAAGCGTTTTGAGACGTAAAATAAATAAATAAATAAATTCCCGAGTATGATTATATTTTGGTTTATTTTTGGGAAGGCTCGGAAAATCTTCCGACTCGGAAATCTCGTTCCGGATTTTGATTACGAGTTTATCCCTTATTTTTATTTTTATTCCCTTCCTTTCTTTTCTTTTTTTTTCTTTTCTTCCATTTCTTCTCTTTGCTTTTACGGATGAGGGTCTGCTGAACGACCCCTGGCCTCCCGACCTCTCGCTGCCAGCAATTGCAGTGACCTCTCGATTTTTGCAGCTCCTGGACAACCACTGCACAAGGACATCTTCTTTCTCTGTACCCTATCTCCCTCTTACTCACCCTTCACGCAGCCTCTCCCATCTACCTTTTTTTCCCCTCTCTGTTGCAGCCCTAGGAAGCTACTGAGAAGCCGCACCGCGCCGGAGGAGACGCTGAGCCACCAGGACCGCCGGAACAAAGGGCAGACGCGTCCACACCGCTGTCTCGAGCCAATCGGAGCATCAGAAGTCCGGAGAACGCTGCCCATCCTTTCTATTTTCCTGTTCTGTTCTGGCGCGAGGAGGGGAGACGTTCCGTCGATTGCCACCGGAGGACTGCTGCAGCCACCTATTCCTCCGCCTCGAGCCAATTGGGACGCCGTCGAAGTGATTCGGCGCCACTCCTCCCTCTCTTTCCCTCCCTTGCTCATTCTCTCTGTCTATGCCGGCCGGCTTTCTTCTGTTCTGTGCAGCAGTCGTCGGAAGAGTTGGAGCCACTGCCTCCCCGCTATGCTGCCGGAGACGCCGCCAGTGGAGCCGCCCGCCTGCACCGACACCGGCCTTATTCCCTCCTCCTCCTGCGCGAGCCGCCAAGAGCCTCCCCTTCCTCCTATGCGGCTGTCGATAGGTTGAAGAAGGCTTTTAGCCAAATTTCATTTCAGCCCCCTTATTTGTGTATATTACAGATTGGGCCCACTGTTTAGTATTTGCAGTTTTGAACCCAGTTTTTGGATGTGAGCAATATACCCTTCTGCAAAATTAATTACATAAATGGACCTAAATTGTTTTATTGCAGTCTTGGCCCTATTTTCAGAAAATGTGTGGTTTTTGCCCTGGTGTATAATCATGGTTTGGACCAAAGTTTATTCCGAGAAATGTCCAAGTTTTGAGAGTTCTTAAGTTACCCGGAAAGTTGTTTTGGTTTGATCCATATTTATAAATTGTTTTGATCACCCCAGAAAATGTTTTGCGGGTTTTTAACCTTGTTTTCAAAGCGGGATTTTTCTTAGAATATTACACGTTATATTATGTTCAAATTAGCATATAAGCTAAATTTCCTTAGCTTTGCTTTTAGGCCCGGAAGCGCCCGGTAAAGACAACGAATCCATTCTCCACATCCGTAGATCGTCCTCCGCCATCGACTTTGTGTGAGTACCTCTTTCTCGATATAGTATTATTTAGTGGTAGAATCATGCTAGGTTGGATCTACCATAACTTAGGGCAAATGCCAAGTAGTGGCTTGGAACCTTTAGGTGAGTGTTTGAGATTATTGATGTCCTTTGACATGTGGTGTGTGGAGCTTGAGTTGTTATACAATTGTGAGCCTCGTGGTTGATCTTGTGAGACTTGGGATGATATTTATATGTTGGTTGAGTTGCGGAGTTTAGGATGAGAATATCCTAGTACATGGGGCTATGGTTGTAATCTTATGAGTTTATGAGGGCTAGGAGTGTATTTTAGATTATGAAAGTGTATGACCTAATAAGATGATATAGGACTAGAAGTCTAAGAACTTCTAGCTTGTGAGTAGTACGTTGTTGATTATCGTGCCTTGTCTTGAACAGGCTTTGGTTATGTTCCTTCGGAGAGTGATATCGGTTTCGTTTAGCTTTGAGACGAGGTAAGTCCTCGGACTTACTTAGCCACTTTTATGCCTTATTTGGATATATATGGTGGTGTGTGTTTACCGCTTTTAAGCATGAAAATGGATTAGGATTTACTTGACCTTATTTATTGGCCCGTCGTTACTACTATTATTATTATCGGGCGGTGACATCACCGCTCAGTTTCCCGAGGGAGACTGGGGGGATCTCTGCGACCAGGCCATACACGGTATACGGGCGGGCTTCTTCATCACTCCCTCAGGGTATACGGGTTGGGTGCCGCCACACTCCTGTTGGTTACACGGGGACAGAGGCGAGAGTTATAAGACTCTCGTGTCACACTTGAACGAATGAATTAGATATGGAATAACCTAAAAAGATAATAAGTAACGGATGTGTATGTTTATAATCATGTTGTGTGTTTGTGTTTCTATGTGTGTTTGTTCCATATTATTCTTATAATGCCTAGAATGTGAGCTAACGGTTTTATACCGATTGTTGTAGTTGATGTGCAGGATAGGATGTGGCCGAGTGATCCGGAGGAGTGGGCAGCCGGGGTTCCGTACATCTTAGGTTGTTTTGGGTTTTTGAGTCTTTGTGTTGTTGTTATTGTATCTTATGTTGATGTTGTTGTAAGGACGGCTGAAGTCTTTTCTTTCTTTTATTTTCGGGTTTCATAACATTGCATAAAAATGTATTTCGGTTTTGGCCTTTATTTGTGCCTTGTTGCAAGATCCGGTGAAATTGTTGTCAGGCTAAGGGTCGGGACCCATTGTGAGGCCCCAACCCGTAGCGCCCCGAGTCCCGCGGATTCGGGGTGTTACATCAGTCAATCACCCTAGAATCACACAAGGAAATTAGCCACTCATCATCATAATGAAAGTATTAAAATATATAGGAAGAAGGTGAATATTTGAACAAAGAAGAATTTAATGAAAAGACTTCAATAACTGAATCAAATATCACAACAAAGCGTTCTTTGGATAATAATCCAACAAGACAAGACAACAATTGAGGGAATTGAAGACAATCTTACAAAACCCTTCAATAAAGCTATAAAAGCTATGAACTTCAATCTTCCTTCAACCTTCAAAAAGGTTCTTCAAATCTCCCAACTTGGAGTAGGCTGCTGCTGCGTATTTTTCGGTGTAAACGGGGTCTAAGCACTTTTGGATTTGTGGAAAATCCAACCCTTTTTATAGGAAAATAACCCTCCAAAGATAATAAATCTTAGAAAGATATTCTCCCATAAATATAGGTAAAATATATGATTCTGCATATCTCCTTCCTTCCAGGAGCCAAGCCCAAAAATATAAGATTACTTTCCAAGTTTAAAAGATCTCCTTCAAGAATAAAATATTCTCGCCGCGTCCTAGGTTTTCGCCTCGGTCGAGTCGGCGTCTCTGGATCACCTCGGTCGAGATGAATCTCTGGTCAACCGAGGTGAGTCACAACTGAATGTGAAATCTCTCAAAACTGGCCCAAAGTAAATCCTTAATCCATGGCTATGCTTCCTGGATGTAGCTCCAAATGACTCTTGACTTCTTTTGCTCCTTTTTGATGCAAAACGTACCATATTACCTGCAATTACAACGAAACTAGGTGTAGACCTCGATTCTCGCAAAGGTAGATGAAATGGCAGTAAAATCACATAATGTATATACAAACATGCAGATTATTGAAGATAAAACGTTCAAACAAACCCCAAAATATAGACTATAATTCATGCTATCACATGACTTACCTTCTTACTGGTCAAGTTATTCTTTTGGTTTACCATTTATCCATCCAAGCGCTATCGGTCCGATGTGTATGACTTTTATTAAACACCTATCGGTATCGTTTGCATAAGAAACCTTAGTTGTATATGCTTTTATCAAATTCAAAGTTCTCGACTCGCATATATTATGTTGTCCTTATGCTCGTGTCGCTTCATCTTCTATAAATCTTTACCCCTTAGTAGGATAGTTAAACCCCTTTGTGTTTCCTCATATACGCCTTACGGATCACGTTGGTTGGTCTTATTACTTTTATCAATTCTTATGTCATCAGTCGAGCTTGAATTTTCATCGGAGTACCACCATTTCACATTACTCTTATATAGACACCTTTCAGAAAATATCTTATTGGGGTAATACCAGATCCATATACAGCCTTTAGTCATTCAACTTTACTCCTTCATATGTCTGTTCTAGCCAGCATGTAGATTCCATCTCCAATCACCTCACAACTCGACCACACATTTCACCAAGGCTTAAATCATACTCTCTATGTTTGTGCCTCTTTTGAAATTCCAATTATTCTATGTCACTTCTTTAATCACAATGGTTTCCTCCTGTCAATCTAGACAGTTTGACCCCACATTTTCTCGGAGGAACACCATCAGTCTTACTTGTGTGAAATGCTAAGACATAAAACATGTTCAAAATCATCTATCTCTTCTTAATCATCTGTCTTTTCATGGATTCCTTCATACTAACTTTGATATGTATATTTCCTTAGTCAATAGTGAGTAACTACTCACACAATTTCCTTTACACCATTACTATCATCAATGGTCATTACCGACCGTCCAGAGCTTCTCTTTAATTTCTTTATTAGAGTTATCATATTGGACTCGTTCAATGTTACCATCAAGGCTACTAGTCCTTGTATTGATTTAATTTCACCATTGTCGACGTTGATCTCTGGAAGATATTCACCAGATGTCGGTAAACTTCCTGTATAACCTTGTGGTTATTCTTCTTATCTATCAACCAACCATCACTAGTTAGCCAGTACGTGTAAATTCTCTATTGTTACCAATTAGTCTGTAGTTGACCTTCCATAAGACCATAGACTTACTTTTTCTTCTATCTCTTTTGAGGTGTGATATACCAGGTGAAAATATATCTCTTCCATTTATACTCCGTTAGCTCCTTCTACAAACTACACTCCAATAAGAGCACTATACTCTTACGAGTCTAGCTGTATCTTCGTCTTCCGTCAACGGACTTATCGATTCTTCCATGATAAATTGTAGGTATTTCTCCATGATTCTTTTTACCCGAGTTATCATCCACTTGCGGTTCTCTTTTATGAACCGCTAGTGTTATTAACTTAAATCTCTTCGTGAATGAGAAGTTATTAGAGAACCTCATGTTCGCCAAGACCATTCTCCTACACTCTTCTTCCTTGGGTGCTGCTTGTAATGCTGCCTTTATAGAAGCTGATTATTGTTGTATCACGGTCTAGGTTAAAATTCTTGTGTATTTTACGAGATCATTCCACTTCCATGTTGGTGAGATCTACCTTTTCCTTTCTGGCAACGCGTAAGCTTCCAAGTTGCAGCTCTTTAATTCTTTCTATTTGGATGGATAATGTATCTCGTGTTGACTTCCATACATTTGACTGTCTCGGTTATCAATCTGGATTGTGGTGGCAATTAGCTTGTTGAGAGTGATCATATTTCGCCTTGCTTTTGGCATCAACTTTCACTTCCTAGTCTGTCAGTGAGTTTAAATTTTATGTCCCTTTTCTTGATCGCTACTATATCTCCCTTTTGACTTTCATGTCTATGGCAAATTTTCGACGTCATCCTCTTTGTTTGTGAAGTCACTTTACATAACTGGGAAGAGCCTCTCCGTTGTCTTTCTTAATTCCCTAGTTGGCGATCATCTCTTGCTTCTCCGGAACTACTCTCTCGTATATCCTTCATTTGATCCCGTTGAGTTGATTCGGGATTTTCTTCTTGTCATCGTAATTGGTGTTGTCTTTGAGTCTTCACCTTTCCGTCTCGACGTTCCTCAACAAGCTCGAAGGAGTTGTCCGACGTTCGTCTACCCTAATGCACATAAAATGTGCATACTAATCCTCACGTTGACACCCTTCAAAAACTACTTAGATGTGTCCAAGGGGTGAGAAATTCATTATGTTATCTCCGTTAAGGACATAACATAACTACAATTTCTACTAATCTTCGGCATATACCTATCAATATAACATATCTATATAAACAAGCTAAAAGTCCAACTACCGTAAAACCTAAAGTCCATACTACGCAAACTGAGATCCGCGGTAGTAGTGGTGGTCAGCCGTAGTTTTCTATTCCCAACCAGACTATGCATGCATTTAAAAATCAAAAATTCTCTTTTCAAAACTCAGACTCCTTTTCGGGTTCTGCTTAAAACTTATTCGGTCTTTCAGAAGATTTCAAGTGCCATTGTTGCCAACCTAGAGATCTGATACCATGTTGTAACATCCCGAATTCTCAGAACTCGGGACATTACTGGTTAGGACCTCACAATGGGTCCCGACCTCAGTTTGACAACAATATTACTAGGATCTTACAACAAAACACAAATAAGAAAAATCGAAATTCATAAAAATGTATTTGAAAAAGGATGAATGCAACAAAGTCTAACAGCCTATCGTATTTAAACAACGGAAAAGACTAACTGTCTTAACAAAAGGAAAAGACAACAAGCGATAACCCAAACCCCAACTCTAAAGAGTACGGAGACCCGGCTGACCACTACTTCCGGATCACTCAGCTGCTTTCTAACCTGCTATAAACTAAAACAACAACAAAACAATCATTAGCTAGTTATCTAAACATTAGCAGGATAATAATAGCACACACACACATAAAACAATAAACACTCATCATGCTTTCAAACAATCCATTTATTATCTTCATTTAAGTCATTCACTCTAATGATTCTTATTTTGTGACACGAGGGATTCCCAAACCTCGCCTCCGCCCCCGTGTACCCATCAGGAGTGGATCCGATGCATCTCACCGTGTACCTGTATGGTCTGGGTATAGAGAGCCTCCCAGTCTCTTGGCAGAGCTGGGCAGTGATGTCACGGCCCGTTATACATACACTTGGACCTTAAAACATAATAACCACGGTCGTCCTAACAAGTTGTTATTTATTATAACACACATTGTACACACAGAACCATCATCACCCAACTAATATCCAGAAACCAGCTAAGTAAGTCGTAAGGACTTACCTGAATCAATCTCAACTCTCAATTTCTCAACTCGGTCCTCAACCGTATAAACTCAAACGCCTGTCACACAAGGCATGTGTATCAACATTTCATCCCATACTCTTAGAAGTTATCAACTTCTAAGAGGTACAAATCTCAAGAGGAAAGTTTACGAAAACAACTCTCTTAGGTTAAAATACTATTTTACTCCTGATCCCGAAAATATAAGATCTTTCGATAAATTAATTCCAACTCTCCTTTACAGCCTATTCCCATATTCCAATTCTTACGGAGAAATTTAGTACCGCAATACAGAAGTTATACAAAATCCTAGATTTTCCTGAAACGATCATTAAAGTCCGATTTGAGTTAAGATCCAAGGTTTAGATTAAAAGTTAAGAATTCCGGAAACACTCTCTAGTTTCTCTAAAGTTGGCTAGAAACCACAATTCTATACTTAGTCAATTATTTTTTCATGTTTCAAAAACAGCTCAAGTGCTCAACTTCGGGACTTTATAAAACCTAATCCGACCGTTAACTTTCTCCCAAATTTTAACACAATAAACTATATGTATTCAAATACGACATATCAAAAATTCAACGGTGGATGGTTAATTTACAACATTAAATCTATTCTCGAAGTCAGCAGCTTATTTATACGTATTGTGGCAAAAAGGGGTTAACAAGTGGTCTGCATTTCGACTCCTACTGGTGACAACAACTAACTCTGTTACTACCCTCCTCTCTCACCTGATAAAATTCTCTATAAGCCCAGTGCACAACTCTTCCTATCGAACTGCAGCTCCTTACCATTGTAACGAGAACACGAGGGAAAGGGGACACTGGTTACCTGCCTGCGGTGAGGGCGGAAAACCGGTTACAATTGACTCCGGCGCTGCTCAGTTTTGGGTGCAGACAAAGACCCGTCTAAGACTGGTGGAAGAGCTCTGTCCCTCTTCAACCGGTTCCATTGCGTCGGCTCGGAGGGGGTCTGTACGGGTCGGCGGTTCGGCTGCAAGACTTGGGCTTCACAGTGGTCTATGGCGTGGCGGTGGTCGACGACAGACTGCGCGACCTGTCCAGCGGCCGAAGGAAGGGCGTCGGCAGCAAGGAGAGGGGAGACGCTGCTGCTATGCGAAATCACGTCAACTGCTACTGTAATTCGAGAAGAAAGAGAGGCAGGGGAGAGACGGACAGAAGGGAAGATGGCTCACCAGTCGGCACGAACGAAGAGTTCCGGCGTTAAAGAGAAGCCCGCCGATTGTGTAGCTGCGTCGTCTGCAGAGGAAGGCGGAAGATGGTTGCTGTTGTCGTCGTTTCTCAGAAAGGCGAGGGAGAAGCAGCGGCGTGCATTTGCAGTGGAGCGAGAGAGAAGCGGCAGTCTCCTTAGATTAGGTTAAGCATAGAATTAAAATTAGGGTTAGGATAATTAATTAGTATTGGGCTGCTTGAGGATTTGGGCCGACAAGTCGGGCTGGGTCAGTTCGGTTAAGTTAAACTGGAAGGCTAATTAAAGATTATTCGTGTGAAACCGCTCAACGGTTTTTTTTTGTTTTTTTTGTTTTTTTTTAAACAAGTACGGAATTAATTCTAGTTACACCCTTTTTATTATTTTATGTGAACTAAGGTCACATAAAATGATGGAATTCACATCTCGTTTTATCTTTATTTACAGGTTAAAGGTTGGCAGATCGGAATCCAATTTGTTCCGGTACTTAACATAGTTTAAATTTTTCGGTTATTACATCAGTGCCCTCTTAAAAGAAGTTTCGTCCCGAAACTTAGAATAATGTAACTAATCATTCGACTTTCTTTGTAAATCTTAGTTTCTTAAAATTTCCGTTTTCTATCACGCAACTATTCAATCATCATACTCAAACACACATCACATAAAGCATAATCATTCAATCCAATATAAAACATGAACGGTCAAACAACACACATCAGAGTATTAACTCGTCATTATAGGAGAACATCTAACCCCGCAGAGAACTCGGGATAATTACGTCTAATACTCTCATCTGTCTCCCAAATGGCCTCATCAGCTCCTCGTCTAAACCACTAGAACTCTACAAAAGCATGAACCGGCTAAATTTTCTTATCTTCATAGCCAATGACATGTCTCGGATTCGGTTGGTACCCTCTCAACGGTTTGGTTTTCTAAACTTACTTCCAGCTCTGTTAATGACTCTACCAAACCATAAAAACTTTTTCCTTTCGAAAGTTCCCGACTATCGATTATGAAATAATGATCTTAAACTTCTGTCACCAAATGCTCTTTGTAATACAAACCGCTTGACCCGGTTTCCTCAATGTGACCTTATCGGATTGTTCCTTAATTAATTGTTTTCACCGACTACTTGTCAAGCTTTAAAATTTATATAACTCCAACAAATCACACACCTAAGTGGACTTTTTCATATAGATCGCTAATTCCTTATTGAAATCAGAGTTAACCTAACATTGATTTTCTTCATCTGTGGTTTATGGCCTACCACGCTTTTGGTGTAACACCCATTAGTCACAATGACGTCTTTCTAAGGGTCAACATGATTTACTCAACTCTCGCCTATACTTATCTTCTACTACTAGCAAGATTCTCTTCAAACAGACCTTTATTCTCTCACTCCACCGTAGTCTATTCTTAACCAACCAGTAAGCAACTTCTAACCCGATTCTCTCCCTATCCTTAGATCATCTCAGAAAGTTGTCGTTGCCTACTTGGGGAATCCTCCAAGGCATTGATAAGGTTACCTCTTAAATTTCGCAGTCACTAATATCTCTTCTGAACGGTACCTGCTCGTCAATACCAATCAACACTTATACGTCCTCAATTGATGTCGGTCATTCTATAATTGACTTATCTCAATATTCCGGACCTGCTCTTCTCATACTCATGCTGGCGTTAAATTCTTGGTGAGCATAATTTGCTCGATTAATCCTTTCATGCTTCACTAATTCGTTTTCTATTCTACACTTTTGTTTCCTTAGGCTAACTCTACTTCTCGAGCCCAATTGGGTCATTCATCCTGACATAAATAGTCATTCCACGTCTTCAACGATAGTTGGTAAGTGTCTTTGTAGTTCTGATGACTTTACTTATCATCCCCTTGCCGCTCCCCTTGCATGGACCGTCAGTATTGATGACTTAGGTCCCATGATAATTGGGTTTACCTTGGACTTTCGCGTTCACCAAGGCCGTTCTCATATATACATTCCTTCATTGGTGTTACCGGTAATATTGTCTTCATGCAACTCCATTGTTTCCGCTACTGGGCTTCGACTCTTTTCTACCATGCACCTTAGACCCTCGTATCCGGGTCGACATCTTATCTCTTTTGGTCTCTCAATCTTGTCTTGTGAACTCTTCTACTAGGTGACTCGTCTTAAAACAATTTCCTCCCCTGAATCGGTCTCAAGTTTCAATTGATCATTACTGCCCATTTCATGTTAGAATTTCAATTACGTTGTACTCTTGCATTGATTCTACAAAGGTATCCTCATCTCAACACTCTATTCCAATTTAGCAAGGCCCGCCTTTTGATACATGACTTTCCTTCTTACTGGTCAAGTTATTCTTTTGGTTTACACTTTATCCATCCAAGCGCTATCGGTCCGATGTGTATGACTTTTATTAAACACCTATCGGTATCGTTTGCATAAGAAACCTTTGTTGTATATGCTTTTATCAAATTCAAAGTTCTCGACTCACATCTATTATGTTGTCCTTATGCTCGTGTCGCTTCATCTTCTATAAATCTTTACCCCTTAGTAGTATAGTTAAACCCCTTTGTGTTTCCTCATATACGCCTTACGGATCACGTTGGTTGGTCTTATTACTTTTATCAACTCTTATGTCATCAGTCGAGCTTGAATTTTCATCGGAGTACCACCATTTCACATTACTCTTATATAGACACCTTTCAGAAAATATCTTATTGGGGTAATACCAGATCCATATACAGCCTTTAGTCATTCAACTTTACTCCTTCATATGTCTGTTCTAGCCAGCATGTAGATTCCATCTGCAATCACCTCACAACTCGACCACACATTTCACCAAGGCTTAAATCATATCTCTATGTTTGTGCCTCTTCTGAAATTCCAATTATTCTATGTCACTTCTTTAATCACAATGGTTTCCTCCTGTCAATCTAGATAGTTTGACCCCACATTTTCTCGAAGGAACACCATCAGTCTTACTTGTGTGAAATGCTAAGACATAGAAATGTTCAAAATCATCTATCTCTTCTTAATCATCTGTCTTTTCATGGATTCCCTCATACTAACTTTGATATGTATATTTCCTTAGTTAATAGTGAGTAACTACTCACACAATTTCCTTTACACCATTACTATCATCAATGGTCATTACCGACCGTCCAGAGCTTCTCTTTAATTTCTTTATTAGAGTTATCATATTGGACTCGTTCAATGTTACCATCAAGGCTACTAGTCCTTGTATTGATTTAATTTCACCATTGTCGACGTTGATCTCTGGAAGATATTCACTAGATGTCGGTAAACTTCCTTTATAACCTTGTGGTTATTCTTCTTATCTATCAACCAACCATCACTAGTTAGCCGGTACGTGTAAATTCTCTATTGTTACCAATTAGTCTGTAGTTGACCTTCTATAAGACCATATACTTACTTTTTCTTCTATCTCTTTTGAGGTGTGATATACCAGGTGAAAATATATCTCTTCCATTTATACTCCGTTAGCTCCTTCTACAAACTACACTCCTATAAGAGTACTATACTCTTACGAGTCTAGCTGTATCTTCGTCTTCCGTCAACGGACTTATCGATTCTTCCATGATAAATTGTAGGTATTTCTCCATGATTCTTTTTACCCGAGTTATCATCCACTTGCGGTTCTCTTTTATGACCCGCTAGTGTTATTAACTTAAATCTCTTCGTGAATGAGAAGTTATTAGAGAACCTCATGTTCTCCAAGACCATTCTCCTACACTCTTCTTCCTTGGGTGCTGCTTGTAATGCTGCCTTTACAGAAGCTGATTATTGTTGTATCACGGTCTAGGTTAAAATTCTTGTGTATTTTACGAGATCATTCCACTTCCATGTTGGTGAGATCTACCTTTTCCTTTTTGGCACTGCGTAAGCTTCCAAGTTGCAGCTCTTTAATTCTTTCTATTTGGATGGATAATGTATCTCGTGTTGACTTCCATACTTTTAACTGTCTCAGTTATCAATCTGGATTGTGGTGGCAATTAGCTTGTTGAGAGTGATCATATTTCGCCTTGCTTTTGGCATCAACTTTCACTTCCTAATCTGTCAGTGAGTTTAAATTTTATGTCCCTTTTCTTGATCGCTACTATATCTCCCTTTTGACTTTCATGTCTATGGCAAATTTTCGACGTCATCCTCTTTGTTTGTGAAGTCACTTTACACAACTTGGAAGAGCCTCTCCGTTGTCTTTCTTAATTCCCTAGTTGGCGATCATCTCTTGCTTCTCCGGAACTACTCTCTTGTATATCCTTCATTTGATCCCGTTGAGTTGATTTGGGATTTTCTTCTTGTCATCGTAATTGGTGTTGTCTTTGAGTCTTCACCTTTCCGTCTCGACGTTCCTCAACAAGCTCGAAGGAGTTGTCCGACGTTCGTCTACCCTAATGCACATAAGATGTGCATACTAATCCTCACGTTGACACCCTTCAAAAACTACTTAGATGTGTCCAAGGGGTGAGAAATTCATTATGTTATCTCCGTTAAGGACATAACATAACTACAATTTCTATTAATCTTCGGCATATACCTAGCTATATAACATATCTTTATAAACAAGCTAAAAGTCCAACTACCGTAAAACCTAAAGTCCATACTAAGCAAACTGAGATCCGCGGTAGTAGTGGTGGTCAGCCGTACTTTTCTATTCCTAACCAGATTATGCATGCATTTAAAAACCAAAAATTCTCTTTTTAAAACTCAGACTCCTTTTCGGGTTCTGCTTAAAACTTATTCGGTCTTTCAGAAGATTTCAAGTGCCATTGTTGCCAACCTAGAGCTCCGATACCATGTTGTAACATCCCGAATTCTCAAAACTCGGGACGTTACTGGTTTGGACCTCACAATGGGTCCCGACCTTAGTTTGACAACAATATTACTAGGATCTTGCAACAAGACACAAATAAGAAAAACCGAAATTCATAAAAAATGTATTTGAAAAAGGATGAATGCAACAAAGTCTAACAGCCTATCGTACTTAAACAACGGAAAAGACTAACTGTCTTAACAAAAGGGAAAGACAACAAGCGATAACCCAAACCCCCACTCTAAAGAGTACGGAGACCTGGCTGACCACTACTTCCGGATCACTCAGCTGCTGTTCTAACCTGCTATAAACTAAAACCACAACAAAACAATCATTAGCTAGTTATCTAAACATTAGCAGGATAATAATAGCACACGCACACATAAAACAATAAACACTCATCATGCTTTCAAACAATCCATTTATTATCTTCATTTAAGTTATTCACTCTAATGATACTTATTTTGTGACACGAGGGATTCCCAAACCTCGCCTCCGCCCCCGTGTACCCATCAGGAGTGGATCCGATGCATCTCACCATGTACCTGTATGGTCTGGGTATAGAGAGCCTCCTAGTCTCTTGGCAGAGCTGGGCAGTGATGTCACGGCCCGTTATACATACACTTGGACCTTAAAACATAATAACCACGGTCGTCCTAACAAGTTGTTATTTATTATAACACACATTGTACACACACAACCATCATCACCCAACTAATATCCAGAAACCAGCTAAGTAAGTCGCAAGGACTTACCTGAATCAATCTCAACTCTCAATTTCTCAACTCGGTCCGCAACCGTAGAAACTCAAACGCTTGTCACACAAGGTATGTGTATCAACATTTCATCCCATACTCTTAGAAGTTATCAACTTCTAAGAGGTACAAATCTCAAGAGGAAAGTTTACGAAAACAACTCTCTTAGGTTAAAGGACTATTTTACTCCTGATCCCGAAAATCTAAGATCTTTCGATATATTAATTCCAACTCTCCTTTACAGCCTATTCCCATATTCCAATTCTTACGGAGGAATTTAGTACCGCAATACAGAAGTTATACAAAATCCTAGATTTTCCTGAAACGATCATTAAAGTCCGATTTGAGTTAAGATCCAAGGTTTAGATTAAAAGTTAAGAATTCCGGAAACACTCTCTAGTTTCTCTAAAGTTGGCTAGAAACCACAATTCTGTACTTAGTCAATTATTTTTTCATGTTTCAAAAACAGCTCAAGTGCTCAACTTCGGGACTTTATAAAACCTAATCCGACCGTTAACTTTCTCCCAAATTTTACCACAATAAACTATATGTATTCAAATACGACATATCAAAAATTCAACGGTGGATGGTTAATTTACAGCATTAAATCTATTCTCGAAGTCAGCAGCTTATTTATACGTATTGTGGCAAAAAGGGGTTAACAAGTGGTCTGCATTTCGACTCCTACTGGTGACAACAACTAACTCTGTTACTACCCTCCTCTCTCACCTGATAAAATTCTCTGTAAGCCCAGTGCACAACTCTTCCTATCGAACTGCAGCTCCTCACTATTGTAAAGAGAACAAGAGGGAAAGGGGACACTAGTTACCTGCCTGCGGTGAGGGCGGAAAACCGGTTACAAATGACTCCGGCGCTGCTCAGTTTTGGGTGCAGACAGAGACCCGTCTAAGACTGGTGGAAGAGCTCCGTCCCTCTTCAACCGGTTCCGTTGCGTCGGCTCGGAGGGTGTCTGTACGGGTCGGCGGTTCGGCTGCAAGACTTGGGCTTCACAGTGGTCTATGGCGTGGCGGTGGTCGACGACAGACTGCGCGACCTGTCCAGCGGCCGAAGGAAGGGCGTCGGCAGCAAGGAGAGGGGAGACGCTGCTGCTATGCGAAATCA
The DNA here is from genome assembly GCA_033239125.1 of Fagopyrum homotropicum. Classification (NCBI taxonomy): domain Eukaryota; kingdom Viridiplantae; phylum Streptophyta; class Magnoliopsida; order Caryophyllales; family Polygonaceae; genus Fagopyrum; species Fagopyrum homotropicum. The sequence goes on from BSWB01000002.1 coordinate 139,532,370, forward strand.
CGTCAACTGCTACTGTAATTCGCGAAGAAAGAGAGGCAGGGGAGAGACGGACAGAAGGGAAGATGGCTCACCAGTCGGCACGAACGAAGAGTTCCGGCGTTAAAGAGAAGCCCGCCGGTTGTGTAGCCGCGTCATCTGCAGAGGAAGGCGGAAGATGGTTGCTGTTGTCGTCGTTTCTCAGAAAGGCGAGGGAGAAGCAGCGGCGTGCATTTGCAGTGGAGCGAGAGAGAAGCGGCAGTCTCCTTAGATTAGGTTAAGCATAGAATTAAAATTAGGGTTAGGATAATTAATTAGTATTGGGCTGCTTGAGGATATGGGCCGACAAGTCGGGCTGGGTCAGTTCGGTTAAGTTAAACTGGAAGGCTAATTAAAGATTATTCGTGCGAAACCGCTCAACGGTTTTTTTTATTTTTTTTATTTTTTTTTAAACAAGTACGGAATTAATTCTGGTTACACCCTTTTTATTATTTTATGTGAACTAAGGTCACATAAAATGATGGAATTCACATCTCGTTTTATCTTTATTTACAGGTTAAAGGTTGGCAGATCGGAATCCGATTTGTTCCGGTACTTAACATAGTTTAAATTTTTCGGTTATTACATCAGTGCCCTCTTAAAAGAAGTTTCGTCCCGAAACTTAGAATAATGTAACTAATCATTCGACTTTCTTTGTAAATCTTAGTTTCTTAAAATTTCCGTTTTCTATCACGCAACTATTCAATCATCATACTCAAACACACATCACATAAAGCATAATCATTCAATCCAATATAAAACATGAACGGTCAAACAACACACATCAGAGTATTAACTCGTCAATATAGGAGAACATCTAACCCCGCAGAGAACTCGGGATAATTACGTCTAATACTCTCATCTGTCTCCCAAATGGCCTCATCAGCTCCTCGTCTAAACCACTAGAACTCTACAAAAGCATGAACCGGCTAAATTTTCTTATCTTCATAGCCAATGACATGTCTCGGATTCGGTTGGTACCCTCTCAACGGTTTGGTTTTCTAAACTTACTTCCAGCTCTGTTAATGACTCTACCAAACCATAAAAACTTTTTCCTTTCGAAAGTTCCCGACTATCGATTATGAAATAATGATCTTAAACTTCTGTCGCCAAATGCTCTTTGTAATACAAACCGCTTGACCCGGTTTCCTCAATGTGACCTTATCGGATTGTTCCTTAATTAATTGTTTTCACCGACTACTTGTCAAGATTTAAAATTTATATAACTCCAACAAATCACACACCTAAGTGGACCTTTTCATATAGATCGCTAATTCCTTATTGAAATCAGAGTTAACCTAACATTGATTTTCTTCATCTGTGGTTTATGGCCTACCACGCTTTTGGTGTAACACCCATTTGTCACAATGACGTCTTTCTAAGGGTCAACATGATTTACTCAACTCTCGCCTATACTTATCTTCTACTACTAGCAAGATTCTCTTCAAACAGACCTTTATTCTCTCACTCCACCGTAGTCTATTCTTAACCAACCAGTAAGCAACTTCTAACCCGATTCTCTCCCTATCCTTAGATCATCTCAGAAAGTTGTCGTTGCCTACTTGGGGAATCCTCCAAGGCATTGATAAGGTTACCTCTTAAATTTCGCAGTCACTAATATCTCTTCTGAACGGTACCTGCTCGTCAATACCAATCAACACTTATACGTCCTCAATTGATGTCGGTCACTCTATAATTGACTTATCTCAATATTCCGGACCTGCTCTTCTCATACTCATGCTGGCGTTAAATTCTTGGTGAGCATAATTTTCTCGATTAATCCTTTCATGCTTCACTAATTCGTTTTCTATTCTACACTTTTGTTTCCTTAGGCTAACTCTACTTCTCGAGCCCAATTGGGTCATTCATCCTGACATAAATAGTCATTCCACGTCTTCAACGATAGTTGGTAAGTGTCTTTGTAGTTCTGATGACTTTAGTTATCATCCCCTTGCCGCTCCCCTTGCATGGACCGTCAGTATTGATGACTTAGGTCCCATGATAATTGGGTTTACCTTGGACTTTCGCGTTCACCAAGGCCGTTCTCATATATACATTCCTTCATTGGTGTTACCGGCAATATTGTCTTCATGCAACTCCATTGTTTCCGCTACTGGGCTTCGACTCTTTCCTACCATGCACCTTAGACCCTCGTATCCGGGTCGACATCTTATCTCTTTTGGTCTCTCAATCTTGTCTTGTGAACTCTTCTACTAGGTGACTCGTCTTATAACAATTTCCTCCCCTGAATCGATCTCAAGTTTCAATTGATCATTACTGCCCATTTCATGTTAGAATTTCAATTACGTTGTACTCTTGCATAGATTCTACAAAGGTATCCTCATCTCAACACTCTATTCCGATTTAGCAAGACCCGCCTTTTGATACATGACATACCTTCTTACTGGTCAAGTTATTCTTTTGGTTTACACTTTATCCATCCAAGCGCTATCGGTCCGATGTGTATGACTTTTATTAAACACCTATCGGTATCGTTTGCGTAAGAAACCTTAGTTGTATATGCTTTTATCAAATTCAAAGTTCTCGACTCGCATCTATTATGTTGTCCTTATGCTCGTGTCGCTTCATCTTCTATAAATCTTTACCCCTTAGTAGGATAGTTAAACCCCTTTGTGTTTCCTCATATACGCCTTACGGATCACGTTGGTTGGTCTTATTACTTTTATCAATTCTTATGTCATCAGTCGAGCTTGAATTTTCATCGGAGTACCACCATTTCACATTACTCTTATATAGACACCTTTCAGAAAATATCTTATTGGGGTAATACCAGATCCATATACAGCCTTTAGTCATTCAACTTTACTCCTTCATATGTCTGTTCTAGCCAGCATGTAGAATCCATCTGCAATCACCTCACAACTCGACCACACATTTCACCAAGGCTTAAATCATACTCTCTATGTTTGTGCCTCTTCTGAAATTCCAATTATTCTATGTCACTTCTTTAATCACAATGGTTTCCTCCTGTCAATCTAGACAGTTTGACCCCACATTTTCTCGGAGGAACACCATCAGTCTTACTTGTGTGAAATGCTAAGACATAGAACATGTTCAAAATCATCTGTCTCTTCTTAATCATCTGTCTTTTCATGGATTCCCTCATACTAACTTTGATATGTATATTTCCTTAGTTAATAGTGAGTAACTACTCACACAATTTCCTTTACACCATTACTATCATCAATGGTCATTACCGACCGTCCAGAGCTTCTCTTTAATTTCTTTATTAGAGTTATCATATTGGACTCGTTCAATGTTACCATCAAGGCTACTAGTCCTTGTATTGATTTAATTTCACCATTGTCGACGTTGATCTCTGGAAGATATTCACTAGATGTCGGTAAACTTCCTTTATAACCTTGTGGTTATTCTTCTTATCTATCAACCAACCATCACTAGTTAGCCAGTACGTGTAAATTCTCTATTGTTACCAATTAGTCTGTAGTTGACCTTCTATAAGACCATAGACTTACTTTTTCTTCTATCTCTTTTGAGGTGTGATATACCAGGTGAAAATATATCTCTTCCATTTATACTCCGTTAGCTCCTTCTACAAACTACACTCCTATAAGAGTACTATACTCTTACGAGTCTAGCTGTATCTTCGTCTTCCGTCAACGGACTTATCGATTCTTCCATGATAAATTGTAGGTATTTCTCCATGATTCTTTTTACCTGAGTTATCATCCACTTGCGGTTCTCTTTTATGACCCACTAGTGTTATTAACTTAAATCTCTTCGTGAATGAGAAGTTATTGGAGAACCTCATGTTCGCCAAGACCATTATCCTACACTCTTCTTCCTTGGGTGTTGCTTGTAATGCTGCCTTTATAGAAGCTGATTATTGTTGTATCACTGTCTAGGTCAAAATTCTTGTGTATTTTACGAGATCATTCCACTTCCATTTTGGTGAGATCTACCTTTCCCTTTCTAGCAACGCGTAAGCTTCCAAGTTGCAGCTCTTTAATTCTTTCTATTTGGATGGATAATGTATCTCGTGTTGACTTCCATACTTTTGACTGTCTCGGTTATCAATCTGGATTGTGGTGACAATTAGCTTGTTGAGAGTGATCATATTTCGCCTTGCTTTTGGCATCAACTTTCACTTCCTAGTCTGTCAGTGAGTTTAAAGTTTATGTCCCTTTTCTTGATCGCTACTATATCTCCCTTTTGACTTTCATGTCTATGGCAAATTTTCGACGTCATCCTCTTTGTTTGTGAAGTCACTTTACACAACTTGGAAGAGCCTCTCCGTTGTCTTTCTTAATTCCCTAGTTGGCGATCATCTCTTGCTTCTCCGGAACTACTCTCTCGTATATCCTTCATTTGATCCCGTTGAGTTTATTCGGGATTTTCTTCTTGTCATCGTAATTGGTGTTGTCTTTGAGTCTTCACCTTTCCGTCTCGACGTTCCTCAACAAGCTCGAAGGAGTTGTCCGACGTTCGTCTAACCTAATGCACATAAGATGTGCATACTAATCCTCACGTTGACACCCTTCAAAAACTACTTAGATGTGTCCAAGGGGTGAGAAATTCATTATGTTATCTCTGTTAAGGACATAACATAACTACAATTTCTACTAATCTTCGGCATATACCTATCTATATAACATATCTTTATAAACAAGCTAAAAGTCCAACTACCGTAAAACCTAATGTCCATACTAAGCAAACTGAGATCCGCGGTAGTAGTGGTGGTCAGCCGTACTTTTCTATTCCCAACCAGACTATGCATGCATTTAAAAACCAAGAATTCTCTTTTTAAAGCTCAGACTCCTTTTCGGGTTCTGCTTAAAACTTATTCGGTCTTTTAGAAGATTTCAAGTGCCATTGTTGCCAACCTAGAGCTCTGATACCATGTTGTAACACCCCGAATTCTCAGTACTCGGGACATTACTAGTTAGGACCTCACAATGGGTCCCGACCTCAGTTTGACAACAATATTACTAGGATCTTGCAACAATACACAAATAAGAAAAACCGAAATTCATAAAAATGTATTTGAAAAAGGATGAATGCAACAAAGTCTAACAGCCTATCGTACTTTAACAACGGAAAAGACTAACTGTCTTAACAAAAGGGAAAGACAACAAGCGATAACCCAAACCCCACTCTAAAGAGTACGGAGACCCGGCTGACCACTACTTCCGGATCACTCAGCTGTTGTTCTAACCTGCTATAAACTAAAACCACAACAAAACAATCATTAGCTAGTTATCTAAACATTAGCAGGATAATAATAGCACACACACACATAAAACAATAAACACTTATCATGCTTTCAAACAATCCATTTATTATCTTCATTTAAGTCATTCACTCTAATGATACTTATTTTGTGACACGAGGGATTCCCAAACCTCGCCTCCGCCCCCGTGAACCCATCAGGAGTGGATCCGATGCATCTCACCGTGTACCTGTATGGTCTGGGTATAGAGAACCTCCCAGTCTCCTGGCAGAGCTGGGCAGTGATGTCACGGCCCGTTATACATACACTTGGACCTTAAAACATAATAACCACGGTCGTCCTAACAAGTTGTTATTTATTATAACACACATTGTACACACACAACCATCATTACCCAACTAATATCCAGAAACCAGCTAAGTAAGTCGCAAGGACTTACCTGAATCAATCTCAACTCTCAATTTCTCAACTCGGTCCGCAACCGTAGAAACTCAAACGCCTGTCACACAAGGCATGTGTATCAACATTTCATCCCATACTCTTAGAAGTTATCAACTTCTAAGAGGTACAAATCTCAAGAGGAAAGTTTACGAAAACAACTCTCTTATGTTAAAGGACTATTTTACTCCTGATCCCGAAAATCTAAGATCTTTCGATAAATTAATTCCAACTCTCCTTTACAGCCTATTCCCATATTCCAATTCTTACGGAGGAATTTAGTACCGCAGTACAGAAGTTATACAAAATCCTAGATTTTCCTGAAACGATCATTAAAGTCCGATTTGAGTTAAGATCCAAGGTTTAGATTAAAAGTTAAGAATTCTGGAAACACTCTCTAGTTTCTCTAAGGTTGGCTAGAAACCACAATTCTATACTTAGTCAATTATTTTTTCATGTTTCAAAAACAGCTCAAGTGCTCAACTTCGGGACTTTATAAAACCTAATCCGACCGTTAACTTTCTCCCAAATTTTACCACAATAAACTATATGTATTCAAATACGACATATCAAAAATTCAACGGTGGATGGTTAATTTATAGCATTAAATCTATTCTCGAAGTCAGCAACTTATTTATACGTATTGTGGCAAAAAGGGGTTAACAAGTGGTCTGCATTTCGACTCCTACTGGTGACAACAACTAACTCTGTTACTACCCTCCTCTCTCACCTGATAAAATTCTCTATAAGCCCAGTGCACAACTCTTCCTATCGAACTGCAGCTCCTCACCATTGTAACGAGAACACGAGGGAAATGGGACACTGGTTACCTGCCTGGGTGAGGGCGGAAAACCGGTTACAATTGACTCCGGCGCTGCTCAGTTTTGGGTGCAGACAGAGACCCGCCTAAGACTGGTGGAAGAGCTCCGTCCCTCTTCAACCGGTTCCGTTGTGTCGGCTCGGAGGGGGTCTGTACGGGTCGGCGGTTCGGCTGCAAGACTTGGGCTTCACAGTGGTCTATGGCGTGGCGGTGGTCAACGACAGACTGCGCGACCTGTCCAGCGGCCGAAGGAAGGGCGGCGGCAGCAAGGCGAGGGGAGACGCTGCTGCTATGCGAAATCACGTCAACTGCTACTGTAATTCGAGAAGAAAGAGAGGCAGGGGAGAGACGGACAGAAGGGAAGATGGCTCACCAATCGGCACGAACGAAGAGTTCCGGCGTTAAAGAGAAGCCCGCCGGTTGTGTAGCTGCGTCGTCTGCAGAGGAAGGCGGAAGATGGTTGCTGTTGTCGTCGTTTCTCAGAAAGGCGAGGGAGAAGCAGCGGCGTGCATTTGCAGTGGAGCGAGAGAGAAGCGGCAGTCTCCTTAGATTAGGTTAAGCATAAAATTAAAATTAGGGTTAGGATAATTAATTAGTATTGGGCTGCTTGAGGATATGGGCCGACAAGTCGGGCTCGGTCAGTTCGGTTAAGTTAAACTGGAAGGCTAATTAAAGATTATTCGTACGAAACCGCTCATTGGTTTTTATTTTATTTTATTTTATTTTATTTTTTTTAAACAAATACGGAATTAATTCTGGTTACACCCTTTTTATTATTTTATGTGAACTAAGGTCACATAAAATGATGGAATTCACATCTCGTTTTATCTTTATTTACAGGTTAAAGGTTGGCAGATCGGAATCCGATTTGTTCCGGTACTTAACATAGTTTAAAATTTTCGGTTATTACATAACGAGCTCCTACCTCTTGACAAACAAAGGTATTTGGTTTCCTTTTTCTGGTTGATTGGATTTGGATATTATTACTTAGTCATGATTTGTTGTTTTTCTTCTCTTCATTTGTTAGTTTACATCATTACAATGTTTTTATATTATTATTTTATTTTTATCCAGAAATTTATTTATCTATTTTAGCCATTCTATATTTGTAATTGCTTCGTGCTTGCTTAAATATTGAAATGTAAAACACGACAAGAGTAAAAAAGACGTGGTTAGTGAAATGTTGTTGTGAATGTAATGTTACTCAGGGTACATTTTTGTGTGTATTGATCCTCATTATTGAATGTTGTTATCTGTTGAAGAGAGACTACAATAGGAGTTGATTACAAAGAAAGATGTATTATAGTAGATGATGGCTCAAGTTAGGCCAAATACATGTCCATCTTTAGTTGTCTTGATGATTAGTATGATATCATCACTTTGCAATATAATGAGGAGAGTTTGTTAGCAGTAGATGAAAACAGAGAAGGTCGTGCAGCCACTTTCGGTGATGACATTGCCATTGAGTGTCTTGCTACCGAGTTCAAGAGAGAGATCTGTGTGGCAAGAAAGAATGTGTATGAACTTTCACTTCAAAGTTGATGGGTGTGCTTAGGTCAACACCCGAGACACAACTTTCAAGCACACAAATCAAGTGAAATGGTTGATGGAGATAATTGTCTATTATTCCTTTCACACCGACTAGAGGGACAAATATGCTGACCTAAGTACACCCGTGGTCGGGGCTTAAGTCAGCACCCGTCAGTTGCGATCAACCATTTCATCTTATATATTATATAGAGAATCGATCAGTAGTTATCCTCATCAACCATTTAATTTGATATGTGTGCTTGATCCTGAATAAGTAACCAAAAGTTGCCACAAAACGGGTGTTGACAAAAGCACACCCATCAACTTTGAAGTGAAAGTTCATACACATTCTTTCTTGCCACATAGATCTCTCTCTTGAACTCGGTAGCAAGACACTCAATGGCAATGTCATCACCGAAAGTGGTTGCACGACCTTCTCTGTTTTCATCTACTGCTAACAAACTCTCCTCAGTATATTGCAAAGTGATGATATCATACTAATCATCAAGACAACTAAAGATGGACATGTATTTGGCCTAACTTGAGCCATCATCTACTACAATACATCTTTCTTTGTAATCAGCTCCTACTGTAGTCTCTCTTCAACAGATAACAACATTCAATAATGAGGATCAATACACGCAGAAATGTACCCTTAGTAACATTACATTCAAAACAACATTTCACTAACCACGTCCTTTTTATTGGCTTGTCGTGTTTTACATGTCAATAATCAAGCAAGCACGAAGCAATTACAAATTTAGAATGGCTGAAACAGATGAATAAATTTCTGAATAAAAATAAAATAATATTTTGAAAACATTGTATTGATGTAAATCAATAAATGAAGAGAAGAAATACAACAAATCATGATAATGTAATAATCTCCAAATCCAATCGACAAGAAAAAAAGAAAAGAAATACCTCTGCATGTCAAGAGGTAGGAGCTCGTTGATAGCGGAATTCATAGATCCCCGATCTGTTTTCTTGGCGAGCAGCTTGAGCTTTTGAACCATATGGATTCCCCAGTCAGATTTATAGTCTAGAGAGTGCATATGCCTAATTGCATTGTTGACCATGTTAGATTCTGCTCCTCTATCCATTCCACCACGTTTTCCACTTGGACCTTGAAGCCTAGGATCCACGTCTCCATTTCCAAAAGACTAGTTAAAAAGAGACTGAACATTGGGGACATTTCCAATCATATTCACATTATTGTAGTGAGGGTGAGGTGGTACAAGAGATGGAAAGCCCCTTGTCATGTCATGGAACCACCTTGTCCACCTAACATTCCAGGATTTGATCTCAACATGGAGGAGGGTCCTTGTTGAGATCCTCCATGGGAGTTAAAAGTGCAGAAGGTAACATCTTCAAAAATATCAACCTAAATAAGCTAATTTTATTTTCATAATTTGCATTAAAATATAACATGTATAATTTTGTTTTCAAATCTGGTCAATCTATACAAGCAAGGGTTTGACACAATCGAGTATTAGTCTTTGATAAGTGGACACTTTATTATTTCTATTATTGATTACTACTTAGCGTAATTTTTTATTAATAGATGTGCGTCCAAATAAGCCACAGATAATGAGTCTCCTTTCAACCAAATTTTTATAAAATATCATTAATATAGATATTAGCCATCGTCATATGAACTAAAATATATGTTTTTCATATGTATTTTATTTCGCACGACTCATGTCAGATTACTCAAAAGATTCAATATATAAATATACCCGCACAAGGTGCGAGATATACACTAGTTGCAATTAAGTGTGTATGACTTAAAGAAAGATAAAAAATGGATTATTCGATCGCATGCTCTATGTTTAAATTTCCGCATTGTGTGTGTGTTTGTGCTTATGTGTTCCTCTGATATATAGATTGTTAGCTAACGGTTTATCCATGTTATTAGATGCCTTGTAGGGATAGGAAGTTGCAGAAACATCCGGAGCGGATGGTCAGCCGGGTCCACGTACTCATTTAGATGGGGATTAGAGAGTCTTAAATTTCTACATTCACGTTATTATGATAATTATGTCATTTAAGGTTGTCGCGTGTTTTACATTCATGCAAATATACTTTATAGTTTTCAAAATATTTTACTCACATTTGTGCATTGTTGTAAAATCTAGTGAAATTATTGTCAAACTATGATCGGGACCCATTCTGAGGTCCTAACTAGTAGGTCCCTGAGTTTTGAAAATTTAGGGTGTTACAACAACGTTGTGGAATGGATAGAGGAGCGGAATCTAACAGGGTCAACAATGAAATTAGGCATATGTACACTCTATATCTAAAATCTGGCTAGGAACCCATGTGGTTCAGGAGCTCAAGTTGCTCGCCAAGAAAACAAATCGGGGATCCATGAATTCCGCTATTAACGAGCTCCTACCTCTTGACATACAAAGGTATTTGGTTTCCTTTTTCTGGTTGATTGGATTTGGATATTATTACTTAGTCATGATTTGTTGTTTTTCTTCTCTTCATTTGTTAGTTTACATCATTACAATGTTTTTAAATTATTATTTTATTTTTATCCAGAAATTTATTTATCTATTTTAGCCATTCTATATTTGTAATTGCTTCGTGCTTGCTTAAATATTGAAATGTAAAACACGACAAGAGTAAAAAAGACGTGGTTAGTGAAATGTTGTTGTGAATGTAATGTTACTCAGGGTACATTTTTGTGTGTATTGATCCTCATTATTGAATGTTGTTATCTGTTGAAGAGAGACTACAATAGGAGCTGATTACAAAGAAAGATGTATTATAGTAGATGATGGCTCAAGTTAGGCCAAATACATGTCCATCTTTAGTTGTCTTGATGATTAGTATGATATCATCACTTTGCAATATAATGAGGAGAGTTTGTTAGCAGTAGATGAAAACAGAGAAGGTCGTGCAGCCACTTTCGGTGATGACATTGCCATTGAGTGTCTTGCTACCGAGTTCAAGAGAGAGATCTGTGTGGCAAGAAAGAATGTGTATGAACTTTCACTTCAAAGTTGATGGGTGTGCTTAGGTCAACACCCGAGACACAACTTTCAAGCACACAAATCAAGTGAAATGGTTGATGGATATAATTGTCTATTATTCCTTTCACACCGACTAGAGGGACAAATATGCTGACCTAAGTACACCCGTGGTCGGGGCTTAAGTCAGCACCCGTCAGTTGCGATCAACCATTTCATCTTATATATTATATAGAGAATCGATCAGTAGTTATCCTCATCAACCATTTAATTTGATATGTGTGCTTGATCCTGAATAAGTAACCAAAAGTTGTCACAAAACGGGTGTTGACAAAAGCACACCCATCAACTTTGAAGTGAAAGTTCATACACATTCTTTCTTGCCACATAGATCTCTCTCTTGAACTCGGTAGCAAGACACTCAATGGCAATGTCATCACCGAAAGTGGCTGCACGACTGTAATACCCGAAAAATTTATTTTCCGTTTAATACCGATCAAACCGGATTTCGATCCGCTAACCTCTTCTCATTCTAGAGAATGTTATACATTATGAAAATTTTATCAAAGTTCTATCATTTTATGTAACTTAATTCACATAAAATGATAAATATGTAAACTGAATAACATTTCCATATGAAAAAAAAAAAAACTTAAGAGTAGTTCCGTATAAGTTAACGACTCATTTAATAGCTATCATCTAGTAGGATGAGCAGGCCCATCGGACTAAGCCCAGTAGATAGTAATTTTCGGCCCAGCTGGCCCAACCCATATTTTACCCTAATCCCTAATTAATTAACCTAAACCTATTATTTTCCTAACCTAATTGGTGCTACATTCTCCCGTTGATTTCTCTCTCTCTACCGCAACCACTCTCGCCTATTTGGAAGTCGACGCAGCAGCAGGCCAATGCAACCTAGATCGACACAGCAGCAAGCCAATGCAGCCTAGATCGACACAGCAGCAGCAGCAGGCCAATGTAGTCCAGTCCGGCGCAGCAGCAGGCCGACCCAGTCCAGCCCTTCGACAACCAGCAGTCGCCCAACGCAGAGCCACCTGGGACTTCTGCACTCGTCCTCTTCACTTCTATCTCCATCTTTTGTAAAATCTCGTAACTGAGTATGCCCACACTCTTTCCTTGCTTCCCTCCATATATATATGTTCTAATAGTTGTCTCTGAATCATTGTTGAAACCCATATGCTACAGCTAATAAGCAACTCAAGAAACTGTTGCATTTTCTCAGTTTTTTCGACTTTGTCGAGCATCCAACTTCAGGTTCCGATTTAGGTATGAAATACTGATCCATTTTGGCTGAAATTTTTATATTGTATAGATGAGATATCGTAGTAGAACATATTAAAATTTGAGATGAATCCAGTGAATGGTTTGGGAGTTATGATTTTTCAAAGATTGGGTCGTAAGCAGTTTTATTTTCTGTTGTGCTGAAATATTCTAAGTGTTGGAAAAACTGCATGTTGACACAGTTTTGTAATCCAGTTTTGGATAAGTTAGACTCCTTCTTTGTGGCTGATTTTCGGATATGTTGTAGTCAGTAGTTCATAGTAGATCATACTAAAATTTGGGAAGAATTGGAGTTACAGTTTGAGAGTTAGGGTGTCTCAAAGTTTACTCCTCACACAGTTTTTATAACTGTGCTGAGGGTTGGAAAAAAAACAGCATGTGATGCTGTTTTGAGAGATAGTTTTGAATAAGATTTTGATCTCTGTTTGACTTGAATTTTGGATATGATATAGTTGGCATATTGTGGTGGAACATATTAAAATTTGGGATGAATCCAGCAAGTGGTTTAGGAGTTATGAATTTTTGAAGTTGAGACCTTAAACAATTTTCTGGATGTTGCTGAAATTGTTAAGTACTGGAATTTTTTGGGTTGTGCAGTCATGTTTGAGCTTAGGTTTGGATACCTTAGAAACATAATCTACCGTTCAGTTTTTAGTATGTTATAGAGTGTCATACATAGTTCAACATATCAAAAGTTGAGACCGATCCATCCATAGGAGCTCAAAGTAGGCTAGTTGAGCTCTTTGAGAAAGAACTCAGAAATTGGCTAAGTATAAATTTCTGGTTTTGGAACCGACTTTGAGAATTTGTGCAGAAGTGATTATTATGTATTTTTGGGAAATTCTGGATACTATGGATAGAGTGCATAGCATAAAAGACTTAGAGATTTTTGTTAGACTTTTTATATTTTTATTCGGTTTTCATATCTTAAGCCAAAGTCGGACGTTAGCGACTTTTTATGAAAGTAAAAAATGTAGTTAACTCTTCTAAATCTTTAGCAAACCTTCCTTTGAGAGTTTGAGCGTGGTTTTGAGTTCCAAAGAATAATTTGGAACTTTGTTATGGAATTTTATAAAGTTTCGGGACCAGGGGTAAAACAGTCATTTATCCGTATAAGGGTATTTTGGTAATTTAGCTGATGATAGAGTTAAATATCTTAGAAGTCAGAGACTTCTAATTAAGTGGGATATATTATTGATCCACATGCCTTTTATAACAGGCGGTTGAGTTCCTGCGGTTACAAACCGAGTCGAGATAACGAGATTATGTTTGAATTCAGGTAAGTCCTTTGGGCTTACTTAGCTGACTTCTAGATATGAGTATGAATAATGGTAGTGGTGTGTGAATGAGATGCTTATAGTTATATTTTAGTAATATTTATATACCGACCTATACCTTGGCCTAAGAGTAACGGGCGGTGGCATTCTGCTCAGTTAGCTTGAGGGCGTTGGGGGTTTCTTTAGGGACTAGTCCACACTCGGTTTGTAGTGATGCTACCGGCGGAGGTAAGCTAGACCTACACCCAGTTGGATAAGGAACGGAGGCGAGAACTCTTAAGATTTCTCGTGCCACAACTGTAAAATGGAATAAGGTGACTCACTTAATGAACAGATAATAACCGGTTTGTGTGCAAGCATGATGATTGTTTTATGTTATCTTGAGTGTGTTTGTTCTATCCTTATTCTGCTTATATTTGGATTGTTAGCTAACGGTTTATCCGTGTTGTAGATTTGTAGAGATAGACAGTTGCAGAGTGATCCGGAACGGATGGTCAGCCGGGTCCACGTACTCATTAGATGGGGACGGGGGAGTCTCCCTTACATCATGCATGTTATGTATATGTTTATGTTTTGTAAGGCTGTCACATGTGTACATTCATACAATAAAACTATTATGTTTTGAAATTGTTTTAAGTACATTTGTGCCTTGTTGTAAGATCCAAGTAATGTTGTTGTTAAACCAAGGTCGGGACCCATTGTGAGGTCCTAACCAGTAGCTCCCCGAGTTCCGAGAATTTGGGGTGTTACAACATGGTATCAGAGCTCTGGGTTGGCAACAATGGCACTTGAAATCTTCTGAAAGACCGAATGTATAAAATAACTAGAACCCGAAAGGGGTCTAAGATTTTCAAAACGGATTTCTGTTTTTACACACGTGCATAGTTGGGTTGTTGGCTTAGTAGTACGTCGGACCACCATCACTCTCCGTGAATCTCTGCAGCTTAGTAGAAGGGAAATAGTATGTGGACTTACAGTATTGTACGTTTATGCAGGTTATGTGTATATCTATATAAAGTAACATTTTAGTACCCTAAAGGATAGGGAATATCCTTTAGTTGAGTTATCCTGATGCAATCATTGCCTCATGATAAAAGGTTAGTAGATTAAAGAGTACTCTATAGGAAGATAATGTACTCCGACCTCGGAGTAGAGTAATGTATTCTGGCAGACACTCTGGAAATTCCTACAATCTTTTGAAAAAGGAGTGGACATATGGTGAAGATTACAAGATGATTCTTAACCACAAGAATAATCAGACAGGAAAGAATATCAAATGAACTCAGATAGAAGTGATAGAAGTCCGTACGAGGAATTTAGCGGTGCGAAAACGAGGGATGAAACTCAAGGATGCATGTAAGATTGATAAGAAGCGCAGATTGAAGAGGACAATAACGGAATACAAATCAAGCGGGGTAGAGTACAATTACACTTGGAGGGTTAAATGACAATGCAACCAAGTAGAACGGAGTAGAATCATGATGGCGGAATAAAGGATGTTACAATCGAGGCGAACGCTGCCATATGCAAGCATGGGCATGAGAATACAAAGAAGATAGGGTGTTGACCTAGCTGTGAGAAATTAAAGGGTACAAAGATAGAGGGTGAGTTTGATGACGAAAAATAAATTTTGTAACCATGGAAGCATGTAGAGTCCTTCAAGGATACGAGAATTTTTGAATGAAACTTCGACATAAGTATCAAAGCATGTAGAGTCCTTCAAGGATACGAGAAGTATAAAACTGGGACAACGAATTTCTATAACGGTAGCATGATCAAAACAACACCCATCAAAGGGAAGAATATGAGAGAGTTATTTTGGTGGACTAGAAAGTCCACTATAACTTCTCATTCACGTAAAGATTTAAGTTACCAACATTAACGGTCATAACAAAGAACCGCAAACAGACAATGAACAAAGTAAGAAAAATCGTGAAGACTTGATAAACTCATTGACGACAGATGAATGTTATGACTGGACTCAAAAGAGTATAGTGATCTCATAAGAGAACAAGAGAAGTGCAGACTGTGGAAGGAGCTAAAGGGGTATTGACAAAGAAACTGGAGAAGATAGATTCTCACCAAGTGTTTCAAACTTCAAAAGAGATTGAAGAACAATAAGTTCGTGATCTTATAGAAGGTCAACTATAGACTAGTTGGTAGTAACTGGGACATAAAACGTGCGGGTCAACTAGTGGTAACTGGTTGGCATATAAGGAGAAAAACCATAGACCTATGAAAGAATTTTATAGACATCTGGAGGACCCTTCAAGAGATCAACGGCGACAAATGTGAAGTTAAATCGATACCAGTGCTAATACCCTTAATAGTAACATGAAGTGAGTTCGAACTAGTAACTCTAATTAAGAACTTAAGAAGAAAGACTAGATGGCCAGGGATGACCTCCTTATGTCATTTGAGACCAAGGAAATTGTGTGAGTGAATTACTATCTACTGGCTAAGAAAAGGGTACACATCACAGCTAGAACATATGGATTGTAAAAGAAGAACTAGAGGAATAAGAAGCATATGATTTTGATAAGGTTCTATGCCAATGAAGACATAGTGTGGTAGCATTCCATACGAGATAAACTGCAAGTGGAGGGAAGTTAAGGTCATGAGAGTCGCGTAGACGTGCTTACAAGCTATAGTAGAAGATCTAGAAAGGACCATTGATATCAGATGGATGACACAGTTGGACTCGAGAAATGGAGTTAGCTCACGGGGGAACTGGAAGTTTGTAATGTAGATTGAGTTAAAGGAGTATAAATTGATGAACTCGAGTAAGTAGTGCTCGCCAGGAAATTCCACGGCAAAGGAGGTATGAGAAAAGTAAGTCCCGGAAATGGAGATAAGTCAACTATTGACTGACCGACATCAACTGAGGACGTGCAAGAGTTGTTTGGGATTGACGAGCTATGTACAGTTAAGAAGAGATATCTGTGATTGAGGATTATTGAATTAACTATACCGATGCATTGGAGGAGTTCCTCAAGTAGACAACGAAAATCTACTTAGACAACTAAAGGTATAGAGAGAATCGTGTTAGAGGTTACTTCTCGGTTGGTTAAGATCAAACTTCAGTCGAGTCAGGAAGTTTGGATCCGTGTTAAAAGAATTCCAAAAGTAAACGGAAGAGGTCGTCTTCCAACCGTTATCTTAGTCCCTTAAGGCAAGTAAGGAAGGTACTTGGTATTTCATCCGGATAGGACTTATGGTGTAATTGAGAGGGAGAGCTTTGGGTCCATCAATTTGGACTCACGGAAAATGTCCTTACGATTAGCGGGTGACAACATAATTATCAAAGTAGCGTAGTGATAACATGAATTATAGTCTATATTTTGGGGTTTGTTTGGACGTTTTATCTTCAATAATCTGCATGTTAGCATGTATAATATGGGATTATATTACCATTTCATCTACCTTTGCGGGAATCGAGGTCTACACCTAGTTTTGCTGTAATTGTAGGTAAAATGGCACGTTTTGCATCAAAAAGGAACAAAAGGAGTCATGAGTCATTTGGAGCTACATTGAGGAGCATAACGAACCATCCAGGAAGCATAGCCATGGATTAAAGATTCACTTTGGACCAGTTTTGAGAGATTTCACATTCAGTTATGACTCACCTCGGTTGACCAGAGATTCATCTCGACCGAGGTGATCCAGAGACGCCGACTCGACCGAGGCGAACACCTAGGACGCGGCGAGAATATTTTATTCTTGGCTGAGATCTTTTATCTTTGGAAGGTGATCTTATATTTTTGGGCTTGGCTCTTGGAAGGAAGAAGATATGCAAGATCTTATATTTTACCTATATTTATGGGAAAATATCTTTCTTAGATTTATTATCTTTGGAGGGTTATTTTCCTATAAAAAGGGTTGGATTTCCACAAATCCAACATCATGCTATACCATCGATCAGGGTTTATAGCACGCAGCAGCCATACTCCAATTGGGAGTTTTGAAGAACCTTTTTGAAGGTTAAAGGAAGATTGAAGATCATAGCTTTTATAGCTTTTGAAAGGTTTTGTAAGATTGTCTTTAATTCCCTTCCTTGTTGTCTTGTCTTGTTTGATTTATATCCAAGGAACGCTTTTGTTGTGATATTTGATTCAGTTATTGAAGTCTTTTTCATTAAATTCTTCTTGTTCAAATATTCACCTTCTTCCCATATATTTAATACTTTCATGATGATGATGAGTGGCTAATTTCCTTGTGTGATTCTAGGGTGATTGGCTGAAGGTTGTGGGAAAAACAATGATAGAATAATCTTAGATTCCAGTAGGATCCTGAAAGCTCGAGTCTTTAACCTTAACCCTAAGCATCTCGTTCAGTCGATGAACATCTCGGCCGGGGTGGAATCTGGCTGACCGAGGTGACTTATCTAATCCTAAACTGAGAGTTAAGTGTTAGAGTTTGCCAAATCCTATTCTTATTACACCTTTCCTGGTTCAAAGCAAGCTTAGGATGAGACTTACCCGGTAATTCCTTAGTTTGTGTACCAACGATCATAAGTGTAGGTAATAAAGGTTTATCCTTTATTGGGGTTTGAGTGTGCTTCCATCCCATCTTTGTGAGTTAGCCTAAGAGTTACCCGGTAAAGGTTGATTCTATTCCCTTAGATGGTGTGTTAGTTTGAGGTTATAGTTCTTTATCTTAATTCCTTGAGACTTACCCGGTAATAGGAGTTAAGGTTTAGGATTAGTGAGTAGTGAGACTTACCCGGTGATCTAGTCCACTTTAGTAACACCTTCCCCTTGCAAAAATCTCAGCTTTGTCCGCTTATCTTTAGATCTTGAGTTGGAACCACAACTAGACGCTTTAATCCCTAGAATTGCATGTTTGCTTTATTGACTTCTTATTCATCTTTGATTGTGTTAATTGCTCTTTGTGGTTAGTAATTACGAAGCTTACCGTTATTGACTTTGTTTCACCGAGTCCTTGTGATCGACCCCTGGAATTTCATGCTTTTTACTACGATTGACCCGTACACTGCGGGTTCGCATCCTTGTATCAAGCTTAAGTCTAGGGTTATAAATTTAAAGCTTGCACACACCGTTTGGAGCGAACAAGTTTTTGGCGCCGTTGCCGGGGACTTGGTCTAGACCGAGCCGGTACGGTTTGCTCTTGGAGCGTTTGCCCCCGTGTCATCTAACCACTCTACTTGAGTGACTTTTGCAGGTTCTTTCTTAGGTATATGCGAAGAACCCGCACTGGGAAGGAAATCGTTCCTTACGATCCCGAACCAGAAAAGACATACAAGCGACGCTTGAGAGAAGCGAAGATGGCCCAAGAAGACAACCGCGATCTTGAGGCCGAATTAAAGGAGGCGTTAGAGCTGCTACGCCTCAGCCAGGAAGAGCTACAGCGAGATAAGGAAGAAACTCGCACCAAAACTGAAGCAATCGAAGCAGAAATGGCCGTCATACGAGACCAGATTCTACTTTGACCGAGGGACGACCCAGTTCCCGATGCTGGACCAAGGCAGGTTCCAGTTGCTAACCCTCGACCGAGGCAGGTCCCAGTACCAGACGCCCCGGCCGAGATACATCCACCTCGGATGCCAGTCCGAGATGTTCTTCTTGCAGGAATCCCACAAACCCTAGGTCAAAGGATGGACCCTAATCAACAACTGAGGCGTCCGGGAGTCAACCTAGGAGATCCAGCGGACCATGACTACGAACTTCGACCGCAAGTTCTATCCATGATTCGCCAATGCCAATTCGGTGGGATGGAGAAGGAATTGCCACATCAACATCTTCAAAACTACGAGATCTTGATGGAAACCTTGCGACCTTCCAGAATTGAAAATAACAACTACAAGCTAAGACCTTTTTACTTTTCTTTAAAAGATAGAGCTCTTACTTGGTATCAATCTCTTCCTCCAGGAAAAATTAGCACATGGGAGGAGATGACTACGGAATTCTTGACCAAATTCTTTCCCCCCTCAAAGACCGCTGAAATGAGAGGGAAGATCAATGATTTCATTATGAAGGACAAGGAGAGCTTGTCCAAGTCATGGGAGCGGTTCAAGGACATCCTTTTGGATTGCCCACATCATGGGATTCCAAAGATGGAGTTGTTGGAGATCTACTTCAAAGGACTGGACGGAAGCACCCAGTTCAATCTCCACTACTCTCCGCCGGTACCTTCATGGACATGGCGGTTGACGAGGCTTGGGACTTCATTGAGAAGAAAGCCTTGCATATGGAGAAGTATACCCACCAAGGAGCTGAAGGTGGAGTTAAAAGAGTCAACTTTCAAGAGACTCAATCCAACAACAATCAACTCACGTCTTTGAAGAATGACGTGAAGCAATTGAAGGAACTCTTGGTTGCTCAAACCAAGAAGGAAGAGCAAGGACAAAGGAACAACAACAATGGATACCATAACAACAACAACGGTTCCCGGAACAACAACTACAACAACAACAACAATAGAGGGTCCAATAGCAACAATTGGAGGACGAACAATCAAAGCAACCAGAATCCTGGTAACAATTATTCTAACTCCAACTCTAATAATTCCTCTAACCCTTTCCTCTCTTCCCCTTCTTCTTCTTCTACTCCATTGAAGAGCCAGGGGCAAGGATCAAGTTCGTCTCAGCCAGAAAAGAAAGACGCACTTCTAGAGGCTATCTTAATCAAGCTTAATGCCATGAAGAATTCTATGACTTCATTTTCGAGGGACCCAAAGTCCTTCGAACAACAACTTGCAAGTAGGGCGAATGAAGCACCAAGAGATCCAGGGAAGCTTCCAGCAAAGACGGAAAGCAACCCCAAGGGCCAGTGCATGGCCATAACGACGAGGAGTGGACTTAAAACTGCAGATCCAGTACCTCGTTCGACGCAGACCACCTCGGTCCAGATCCAGTCGAAGAACACCTCGACCGAGATGCCAACCGAGGCGGAGCAACAGAAAGCGGAGGGGAAAACTGAAGTTTATGTTCCACCTCCTGCATACAAACCACCACTTCCATTCCCCCAGTCAAGGGCCAGAGCACATCTAGACAAGCACTTTGGTAAGTTCCTTGACTTGATGAATAAGCTGCATATTAACATCCCTTTCCTTGATGCTATTCTAGGTATGCCCGCTTATGGGAAGTTCTTAAAGGAGATCCTATCAAGGAAAAGAAAATTGGAAGACTTTGGTGAAGTTAGGATGACATCTAAATCCTCGGAGCTTATTAAGATCATGAAGGAGAAGATGCCACCTAAGTTGAGAGATCCCGGCTCATTTAGCATTCCCATTCAAGTTGGGGATGTTACTTGTGAAGCCCTTTATGATCTAGGAGCTAGCGTGAGCATCATCCCGCTGGAGCTATGCATGAAGATCGGACTTGGAGAGCCCAAGCCGGTCAAGATTCGACTTTATATGGCGGATCGCTCCATCACCCACCCCGTGGGCATCTTGGAGGACGTTCCGGTCAAGTTAGGTAACTTCTATCTACCTATAGATTTTGTTGTACTTGACATTCCCGCAGATTATCCTGTTCCTATTATTCTCGGGAGGCCATTTCTAGCAACTTCGGGTTGCAATGTCGACTGCAAGAACGCCAAGTTGAAATTCAACATTGGTGGCGATGAGGTGGAGTTCGCACTACTCGCAGCCATGAAAGGGGAGCACCTAACTGATGATATCTTCAACATCTACGATGAGGAAGAATCAAGAGAATTGGTGAGCTCTATCCTTATTAACGATCCACTCGAAAGAGTTATAAGTTTTAGTTTAATAGAGGAAAGTATAGATGCTTCTTGTGATGCAGATATACGGAGCTTGAAGGCACTGGAAGAAGATCCAAGAGCTAAAACTGAGACACTACTTCAGGAGACGAAGATCTCCAGTTTCGGTTCCAGTTGCAGTACCTCGACCGAGGTACTTCCTAGACTGAGCGAGGCGACTGAAGAAAACCTCGGTCAACGCCTCTGCGCCTCGACCGAGGTCGATGGCGAGATAATGTCAACTGAGACTTCCGAAAGTCCAGTTTCTGAATCCACTCCACTGGAAGGAGGAAGCAAGGATCCCCCTCAGAAGACACCCCCAGTCGTGGAGCTTAAACAACTCCCTAGTCACTTGAGGTATGTCTTTCTTGGACCGGATTCTACTTATCCCGTTATTGTTAGCGCTTCCCTTTCCGAATCTGAATTGTCTAAGTTAATGCATGTCCTGAGAAAGCATCGAAAGGCTATAGGTTATACCACGGACGATCTTATTGGCATTAAGCCTTCTTTCTGCATGCATAGAATTCTAATGGAAGATAATCATAAGACTTCACGGGAACCTCAAAGACGGTTAAATCCGATCATGAAAGAGGTTGTGAAGAAGGAAGTTCTTAAGTTGTTGGATGCAGGTATTATTTATCCTATCTCGGACAGCAAGTGGGTTAGCCCGGTGCATGTCGTTCCGAAGAAAGGAGGGATGACCGTTGTGACGAATGAGAACAACGAGTTGATCCCAAACAGGACCGTTACGGGCTGGAGGGTTTGCATCGATTACAGGAAGCTGAACACGGCCACACGGAAGGACCATTTTCCACTTCCCTTCATCGATCAGATGCTCGAGCGGTTGGCCCAGCATTCACACTTTTGCTACTTGGACGGCTATAGTGGATTCTTCTAGATTCCTATCCATCCGGATGATCAGGAGAAGACCACTTTCACTTGTCCATGGGGAACATTTGCCTATCGGAGGATGCCATTTGGATTGTGCAATGCACCCGCTACCTTCCAGCGATGCATGATGGCTATCTTTTCCGAGTACATAGAGGAGATCATGGAGGTATTTATGGATGATTTTTCGGTATATGGTTCCTCTTTTGATGATTGCCTATCTAACCTTTCTCTAGTGCTCAAAAGATGTGAAGACACTAACCTTGTTCTGAATAGGGAAAAGTGTCATTTTATGGTTAATGAAGGCATTGTACTAGGACACCTCGTTTCTAATCGAGGTATTGAGGTCGATCGAGCTAAGATCGAGACTATTGAGAAACTCCCTCCTCCTTGTTCTGTTAAAGGTGTGAGGAGTTTTCTCGGGCATGCAGGTTTCTACAGGAGATTCATCAAGGACTTCTCTAAGATTTCTAAACCTCTAACTAACCTCTTGAATAAAGATGTTGTTTTTGAGTTTTCGCAGGAGTGTCTTGATGCTTTTTACAAGATTAAGGAAGCGTTGATCTCCGCTCCCATTATCCAACCTACTGATTGGACCTTGCCCTTTGAGGTCATGTGTGACGCTAGTGATGTAGCCATAGGAGCGGTGCTTGGACAGAAGAAGGATGGCCGGACCACAGCCATTTACTATGCTAGCAAGACGCTAGATGTAGCCCAGCGCAACTACGCTACCACTGAGAAGGAGTTGTTGGCGGTTGTATACGCTTTCGAGAAGTTTCGTTCCTACTTAGTTAGGGCGAAAGTCATTGTCTACACCGACCATGCAGCCATTCATTACTTGTTGGCTAAGAAAGATGCCAAGCCACGCCTTATTCGATGGATTCTCTTGCTTCAAGAGTTTGACCTAGAGATCCGCGATAAGAAGGGATCCGAGAACTCCGTTGCGGATCACCTCAGCCGGCTACCGGAATCTTTCCGCGAGACGGATGACCCACCCATAGACGATTCATTCCCCGATGAGCACTTACACTTGTTGGAGCGTTTGATGGATTTACTTACTTCACCCCACGATGGAGGTGAAGTATAGGGTGAGGGCACCTCCCATCACATTTGAGACACATCATGGTCCAGCTAGCGACCTTAAACCAAGCGCTTCTTGGGAGGCAACCCAAGGTATTGCTTTCTTTTTCCCGTTTTCTAGTATAGCTTAGATAGTTTGCTTTTGCTTTATTTTGTTTGTTTTTGGCGTCCTAGACAGATAACAGGAGACATCTAAGGAAGGAGCATAACTGGAAGTTCAGAAGTTCGAGAATTCGAGAAGACGAAGTTTGACTGAGACACCTCGGTCCAGTCGAGGCCACCTCGACCGAGTTGATTCTTGAGCAACCGAGGCGACTAGGGTTTCTGCAGAACCACCTCGGTCCGTACCACCTCGGTCCAGTCGAGACCATCTCGACCGAGGTGACAGCAGTTCCAGGAACAATATAAAAGGGAAAAAAAAATATTTGTTTTCACTTTTACCTTCTTCGACTCGACCGCGGCGCCTTCTCACCTCGTTTCCTCAGATCTTGCTCGTTTTCGAAGACTTCCGCTTCCAAACTGCGATTGAAGGGTAGAGGATCCCATTGCAAGTACAGATCTGCGAAGAAATCGAACGAATCGACCGAAACGAGGTAAAAACAGTCGAAACCATAACTCGTTCATTCGTTTCGATTTGGGCTTTGGTTGTCCCTGAATCTGCTGAGAAAAAGGCTTAAGTACCCCATAGGAAGCAATTGTAGTGTTTTTTGGGGGAAAAGAACTGGATTTCTGAGATTTGAATCGCAAACTGTTACGCCTCGGTCCAGTCGAACTACATCTCGACCGAGGTGATTCTTGAGGATTGTCAGCGACCGAGGTGATCTGACAGTAGTTAAAAAATGAGTTCCGAACGTCGCCTTGCCCTCAGAGATAGATCCTCACCCTCCCCTCCTTCCTCTTCTTCCCGACCTTACCGCCCGGTGATCCACGAGAGATGCCGGGTAGATTATGAGCGTATAGCTAGCCGTCCAGTGATTGCACCACGTTTCCTGGACATGTCAGCTTTTGATTGCCTAGGGGTAGATGGAGACCTTAGGCGGATGATCACCACAGTTGGGCTGGATCAGTTTACAGAGATCCGAGCCCCAACTTACTTGGAGCCGACCCTAGAGTTCGTTAGCTCCTTTTCCTACCTTCCCACAGAGCAGTCTTTGAAGTACCGGTTGATGAACCGGAACTTCATAGTTCCCTTAGAGGTTTGGAGAGAGATTTTCGTCTTTCCTGAGCCCACCGCCACTGACTTCCCTTCCCGATCTGTATCTAGGGAGTTCTGGGGGCAGATTGCCCATATTACTGAGCATGCAGATAGATGGCGCCCTGGAGATTCCAGGGAGAAGGTCATCTTCCACCTAGCCTTCAGATTAGCCCATAGGATATTCAGCGAGACACTTCTGGCGCATACTGAGACGCCCCAGAAGATCCGACAGGGCGAGCTTTTCAGTCTTTACTGTATGGTTACAGGGGGTTTCCCAGACTTTAGCTTGATCTTGGCAGAGGACCTGCACAAGATCAAGGCCAAAGCGAAGGGAGATATCTGCTGCGGAGGTCTAGTCACCCACATAGCTGCTTTTCATGGGATGGACCTCAGTGCTTGTACGATGGTGGCGGCTCCGAAGCCGCTTGGCTTGCAGGAGATGATAACTCGGAGAATTCTAGTTCCCCGAGGTCTGACCACTCCATATGTTGCTATGCCGTGGGAGCGGACTGCGCCACAGGAGATCCGCTGGTCTGCTCAGTTCACAGTTTTCGATCCACATTATTGGCAGACACCTTAGGCTCCACTGATGGAGGATCATAGGGAGGCAGCAGCTGCCCCAGCTGAGGATGAGGAGGAGGAGGCTGACGATGACGAGGATACAGTAGATGAGAGAGATGGTGGAGTCCCGATGGATACAGGGACAGATACTGCAGGGACAAGCGCGCCGCCGATCATAGACTTGGATGATGAGGAGGATACTGAGCCTGCACCTGCTGCACCACCTACTAGATCTGCTAGACGTCGGACACGCCGTCATAGAGATTCAGAGGCTCATCGTCGGATCGACGATCTGACAGATCAGATGATAGATTCTTATGTTGCCCTTACTGTGGACATGCATGAGAGATTTGCTGCCCAGCACCGACAGATTGACAGCTAGACTCATCAAATGTTAGAGGGGCAGCACTATCAGCGCAGGATGATGGAGCTACAGTTCCAGCAGACTATGGGCTATTCGTTCGACCCGACTCAGTATCCGTACATGCCACCACCACCACCACCGGATCAGGACTATTGAGGAGCTGCAGGATTTTCTTTATTATATTTTTATGCAGTTCAGCTATTTATCCGGTGAGTACTCTTGTCTCTAGACTTATATTGACCCACTGGGACAGTGTGTCCCAAGTATGGGGTGTTTGTATTTATGTGATGACTTTGATGTACTTATTTGATGACTTCGATGTACGACTTATTTGATCGGATATTTCATATTTACGCTTCAGTTGCCTTTATATGTTTATCTGATATTACATGCATACCTACAGGTTATTTGATTGAGAAAAACGTCGAAACTGAAATAAAATGGTTTTAAAAAAAAAATTATTTGACCTCGACCGAGTCAGTCTTGGCCAAACGAGGCGTTTCACCTCGGTTGAACCAAGAACACCTCGACCGAGGTGGTTTAACTGAGAGTTTTCGAAAACGATTTTTGTGTTACTTATCTGGATATGATCTCAGTGAAGATCTTGTTTACTAACTGGTTTTAAATTCTTTATGTGTTTGAAAGGTTTTATAATATGTTTAAGTTGCTAAATGCTTTGTTTGAAATTATTGGCATGTTTAATACTTTGTTTTTATCCAAATTATGTTGAATTTGAAGGTTGACACCACAAGATAAGTTCTCTCACTTTCTTCCTGGAAAGACCAAGGCAATTCATTCTCTTCTTCTTCTTCTTGATCATGCTTAGCCCCTCATATACATTTTGCCTCCCTTTACCTATCCGGGAATTTGGAAGCAAGCGAAGTGGTGAAAGCAAGTGAAGTTAAAGTTGAGAAGTGGCTGGAAGTGAAAGTGTTAGAAAGCAATAATAGGTTTGGGGAAGTCAATCATGAAGATGAGTAACTCGGCACCATTCATATAGCCGGGTGTTTGTGTCTTGCCAAAGTCGGATTGAGCGATATTCCTAACGCGTCATGGTATGTGTATCAAGGGTTTGATGTATCTCAAGAAATTGATGATTGCTGATTTCCTAGGCTTCGGTTATTGTGCACCTCTGTCCATGCATCCCAAAAAGTAAAGTAAAAAGAAAAAGTGTGAAATAAGCAAAGCTTATTGGTGGAAGATGTTGCAAGTCAAAGTGAAAGTGAAGTTCATCCTTTTCCCGGATTCTAGCACCACATTACCTTACATACATCCCTACCCTACACGTTTCTTGACCTTTTCTTTTGGGAAGCCCTTGAGACCTTGAGCTTGTTGATTGACTTAGTGGTTTAAATTGGATTATACATTATTAATTTTGATAATTATGACTTATTATGCATTCTATGATTTTATGCAAAGATGAACAACTTTCCTATATTTATAAAATGTTTTGATCATGTTTAGATTTTAAATTCCATGAAGTATTCTCTTAGAGTGATCTATGATTATAACACACCATAAAAATGTTTTTGAAAGACTTTTCATTGATTTTTATGACTATTAATCCATTCTATCTTGTCTTCTATATGCGGAACTTGCTTGGGGACAAGCAAGGGCTAAGTATGGGGTATTTTGATAGCATGAATTATAGTCCATATTTTGGGGTTTGTTTGGACGTTTTATCTTCAATAATCTGCATGTTAGCATGTATAATATGTGATTATATTACCATTTCATCTACCTTTGCGGGAATCGAGGTCTACACCTAGTTTTGCTGTAATTGTAGGTAAAATGGCACGTTTTGCATTAAAAAGGAACAAAAGGAGTCATGAGTTATTTGGAGCTACATTGAGGAGCATAACGAACCATCCAGGAAGCATAGCCATGGATTAAAGATTCACTTTGGACCAGTTTTGATAGGTTTCACATTCAGTTATGACTCACCTCGGTTGACCAGAGATTCATCTCGACCGAGGTGATCCAGAGACGCCGACTCGACCGAGGCGAACACCTAGGACGCGGCGAGAATATTTTATTCTTGGCTGAGATCTTTTATCTTTGGAAGGTGATCTTATATTTTTGGGCTTGGCTCCTGGAAGGAAGAAGATATGCAAGATCTTATATTTTACCTATATTTATGGGAAAATATCTTTCTAAGATTTATTATCTTTGGAGGGTTATTTTCCTATAAAAAGGGTTGGATTTCCACAAATCCAACATCATGCTATACCATCGATCAGGGTTTATAGCACGCAGCAGCCATACTCCAGTTAGGAGTTTTGAAGAACCTTTTTGAAGGTTAAAGGAAGATTGAAGATCATAGCTTTTATAGCTTTTGAAGGGTTTTGTAAGATTGTGTTTAATTCCCTTCCTTGTTGTCTTGTCTTGTTGGATTTATATCCAAGGAACGCTTTTGTTGTGATATTTGATTCAGTTATTGAAGTCTTTTTCATTAAATTCTTCTTGTTCAAATATTCACCTTCTTCCCACATATTTAATACTTTCATGATGATGATGAGTGGTTAATTTCCTTGTGTGATTCTAGGGTGATTGGCTGAAGGTTGTGGGAAAAACAATGATAGAATAATCTTAGATTCCAGTAAGATCCTGAAAGCTCGAGTCTTTAACCTTAACCCTAAGCATCTCGTTCAGTCGATGAACATCTCGGCCGGGGTGGAATCTGGCTGACCGAGGTGACTTATCTGATCCTAAACTGAGAGTTAAGTGTTAGAGTTTGCCAAATCCTATTCTTATTACACCTTTCCTGGTTCAAAGCAAGCTTAGGATGAGACTTACCCGGTAATTCCTTAGTTTGTGTACCAACGATCATAAGTGTAGGTAATAAAGATTTATCCTTTATTGGGGTTTGAGTGTGCTTCCATCCCATCTTTGTGAGTTAGCATGAGACTTACCCGGTAAAGGTTGATTCTATTCCCTTAGATGGTGTGTTAGTTTGAGGTTATAGTTCTTTATCTTAATTCCTTGAGACTTACCCGGTAATAGGAGTTAAGGTTTAGGATTAGTGAGTAGTGAGACTTACCCGGTGATCTAGTCCACTTTAGTAACACCTTCCCCTTGCAAAAATCTCAGCTTTGTCCGCTTATCTTTAGATCTTGAGTTGGAACCACAACTAGACGCATTAATCCCTAGAATTGCATGTTTGCTTTATTGACTTCTTATTCATCTTTGATTGTGTTAATTGCTCTTTGTGGTTAGTAATTACGAAGCTTACCGTTATTGACTTTGTTTCACCGAGTCCTTGTGATCGACCCCTGAAATTTCTTGCTTTTTACTACGATTGACCCGTACACTGCGGGTTCGCATCCTTGTTTTAAGCTTAAGTCTAGGGTTATAAATTTAAAGCTTGCACACACCGTTTGGAGCGAACACGTAGCGAAAGCGTGATGAGTCCTAACCCACAAAACCGGAAACTCGAGAGTACAACAAATGACGTGTCGAGTTTAAGACGATGATAATTGGTGAAATGCGTTTCGTTTAGAAGGAACGTGAAATAGGCTACGTGGAATGACAAGAAACTTTGTAGAGGAACTGTATCACCAACTAGATAGACCAGAAAGTATGTGCACGTAAAAGTATAGAAAGAGAGTGGTACCCCATTATTGATCCAAGTGAAGCATGCCGACCTAGTCACATGTTGGAAGACCAGTAAATTTGGAATTTAATACCTAGCATGGTACTTTAGAACGAGTTTCTTGATGAAATGAGAAAGGAAGTAACGAAGTAATAAAGGTGTTGTGTAGGGCCTGCACTAACAGGCTCAAGGTGAGTAACTATCAAGTTGAATCGAAAGACAGATAAGAAAAGGAAGCTACGGGAGTGTACTTACAGACCAGTACTCGTACATATAGAAAACATAATCTCAAGAATGGAGTATAAGAAGAATTTTATCTCGGAACGGAGTCGAGTTGCGTTTTGAGTAAGAGGGATATTATAGGACACAATATAATGTTAACAACTATTAATTAGTGTGAGCAAATGACGGTGATGTGAGATCACCTTGTATCTAATATCGTCATTCCGGACATATTGTATGTCACTCAAGACCTTAAAAAAAAAAAAAAAATTATGTGAGAAGCCTAAGGTTGAGCTAACAATATATTAGATATCCATAAATATTATAATAATGCCAAGTGAATACAGATGATGACCACTAGATTGTGTCTCCACTACTAGACCGGAAAAGGGTAAAGGGATGACTCCTTACCTGAGGAATAAGATGACCGAGTCATATTAAAAGACAAGTGAGTCGTGATACAAAGAGCATTAGGCACTTGGTGAAGTGCTGGCGGAGGTCCAATACCTTTGGCCTGAGTGTGTAGTCAAGTAAACATAACGAAGGGAAGAAAGTTGACTAGGTTATTTTCTGTACGGTCATCAAAGGACCTGGAGGTGAGTTGCAAAATGTGACCACTTGAGGCTGTAAAGTGGTTTATAAGTGATTGATGGACTAGTAAACCTCACCCTATTGGAGAGTGTAACCCTAGTTTTCTACGGATTCAGTTAGAGGTATACTTACCAGACAAAAGTTAGGACATCGGCTTAGAGAATCGGGCAATGAAGCCGGATGATACCGGTGAGATATCTAGTTACCACACTAGAACGTGGTAGTAGGCACTTGTGAAGTCTGTACATGAAAAGATTTCAGAGTTAGTGGTTTTATAAAAGCCGACGAGGCCACCTTGGATACTATGGGTAGTATGAGACATAACCTTTCAGAGACCTTTGTGGAGATAGTGTAATCTAGGGAGCGACGAGTTAGGGTTTGGCCCTATATCTGTGTTATATTGTCTGACTACTTGTTTATTTTCATGCTCGAGTGCTTAGTCGGGATGTGTGTTATTGGTGACCTTAATATGCGGGATACTTATATGTCAAAACGATGACTCTTGTACGGTAACAAGTAGATACACTAGATTCGTACCTTGAGGGCTGACCTTATGACTGACGTACTTTAAGTTTCGGGGCGAAACTTATCCTAAGGGGGGATTGATGTAATACCCGGGAATATTTCTTCCGGCTATTTCAGAAACAAATCAGAACTCGACCGTTGTGACTTCTTTCCGGCGCTTAAATTCTTTTGCATGGACTCCGACATTACGAGTCTTCTTTATATGTTTCGGGACGAAACTTATTTTAAGGGGGTACTGATGTAATACCCGGAAAATTTATTTTCCGTTTAATACCGATCAAACCGGATTTCAATCCGCTAACCTCTTCTCATTCTAGAGAATGTTATACATTATGAAAACTTTATCAAAGTTCTATCATTTTATGTAACTTAATTCACATAAAATGATAAATATGTAAACTAAATAACATTTCCGTATGAAAAAAAAAAAACTGAAGAGTAGTTCCGTATAAGTTAACGACTCATTTAATAGCTATCATCTAGTAGGATGAGCAGGCCCATCGGACTAAGCCCAGTGGATAGTAATTTCCGGCCCAGCTGGCCCAACCCATATTTTACCCTAATCCCTAATTAATTAACCTAAACCTATTATTTTCCTAACCTAATTGCTGCTACATTCTCCCGTTGATTTCTCTCTCTCTACCGCAACCACTCTCGCCTATTTAAAAGTCGACACAACAGCAGGCCAATGCAACCTAGATCGACACAGCAGCAGGCCAATGCAGCCTAGATCGACACAGCAGCAACAGGCCAATGTAGTCCAGTCCGGCGCAGCAGTAGGCCGACCCAGTCCAGCCCTTCGACAACCAGCAGTCGCCCAACGAAGAGCCGCCTGGGACTTCTGCACTCGTCCTCTTCACTTCTATCTCCATCTTTTGTCTAATCTCGTAACTGAGTATGCCCACACTCTTTCCTTGCTTCCCTCCATATATATATGTTCTAATAGTTGTCTCTGAACCATTGTTGAAACCCATATGCTACAGCTAAGAAGCAACTCAAGAAACTGTTGCATTTTCTCAGTTTTTTCGACTTTGTCGAGCATCCAACTTCGGGTTCCGATTTAGGTATGAAATACTGATCCATTTTGGCTGAAATTTTTATATGTTATAGATGAGATATTGTAGTAGAACATATTAAAATTTGAGATGAATCCAGTGAATGGTTTGGGAGTTATGATTTTTCAAAGATTGGGTCGTAAGCAGTTTTATTTTCTGTTGTGCTGAAATATTCTAAGTGTTGGGAAAACTGCATGTTGACACAGTTTTGTAATCCAGTTTTGGATAAGTTAGACTCCTCCTTTGTGGCTGATTTTCGGATATGTTGTAGCAGTAGTTCATAGTAGATCATACTAAAATTTGGGAAGAATTGGAGTTACAGTTTGAGAGTTAGGGTGTCTCAAAGTTGACTCCTCACACAGTTTTTATAACTGTGCTGAGTGTTGGAAAAAAAAAACAGCATGTGATGCTGTTTTGAGAGATAGTTTTGAATAAGAGTTTGATCTCTGTTTGACTTGAATTTTGGATATGATATAGTTGACATATTGTGGTGGAACATATTGAAATTTGGGATGAATCCAGCGAGTGGTTTAGGAGTTATGAATTTTTGAAGTTGAGACCTTAAACAATTTTCTGGATGTTGCTGAAATTGTCAAGTACTGGAATTTTCTGGGTTGTGCAGTCATGTTTGAGCTTAGGTTTGGATACCTTAGAAACATAATCCACCGTTCAGATTTTAGTATGTTATAGAGTGTCATACATAGTTCAACATATCAAAAGTTGAGACCGATCCAACGGTCGGATCTGGATCCATAGGAGCTCAAAGTAGGCTAGTTGAGCTGTTTGAGAAAGAACTCAGAAATTGGCTAAGTATAAATTTCTGGTTTTGGAACCGACTTTGAGAATTTGTGTAGAAGTGATTATTATGTATTTTTGGGAAATTCTGGATACTATGGATAGAGTGTATAGCATAAAAGACTTAGATGTAACACCCCGAATCCGCGGGACTCGGGATGCTACGGGTTGGGACCTCACAATGGGTCCCGACCCTTAGCCTAACAACAATTTCACCGGATATTTCAACATGACACAAATAAAGGCAAAACCGAAATTCCTTTTAATGCAAATGATAAGAAACCCGAAGGAAAACAACAAAATACTTCAGCCGATAATCAACATCAAAGATCAAAACGCCATACACACGGCATACCAACATAATGAACGAAGAATAAAACACAACCCGACTCCAACCAAAACCCACTCCTAAAATGTACGGAACCCCGGCTGCCCACTCTTCCGGATCTCTCGGCCGCTTTCCTAACCTGTAAGGCAATCTACAACAATCGGTATAAAACCGTTAGCTAATATTCGAAGCATTAGAATTAAAGGGAAAGGCACAAACACAATTAATTCAACATAGTCACACAACATACTCAAAGCACACAAATCCGGTTTATTATCTTTATTTATTAAGTCATATCCCGTTCTAGTTCAACTTCTTTTGTGACACGAGAATCCTCCGAAACTCGCCTCGGTCCCTTCTTCCGGCAATGGAACGGTCGGATGCCTCCGACCGTCTAACCAGCACGGGCCAGTCGCCGAGATCCCCCTAGCTCTCACGGGGAGCCAGACAGTGATGTCACCGCCCGTTATCATACACTTGGGCCAAATAATATAAAGGTCGGTAATCCTATTTCCGGTTTAGTTGTTATAAACAGTAAAATAATAAACACACACCACCCAACACACAATAATGCTAATACAAAGAATACGAGCTAAGTAAGTCCGGAGACTTACCTCGTCACCACACTCAACTCACAACACTCTCGCTTCCTTAGGGAGGAAGCCCATAACCTGCTCACAAGAAGATAACTATATCAACAACAACCCACTCACAATAGAAGTCTTAGACTTCTATACAAATGATCTACGCAAGACCATTTGACTCTCAATTCTAGGACCGCATCCTAGAATCCCCCATGCTCACATCACACTCACGGAAGCTAGAAGTCCTAAGACTTCTAAACCCTCGGATCTCGCAAGATCATAACTCACAACACCACTAGGATACTCTCGTTCTAGTCCACAACCTCAACAATCATACAACCTCAACCCCTAAATTCTCAAAGCTCAACCCACACTTAAAGCCATAAACAACCTCACAAGATAATATCAACACCTCAAGCCTAATGATTCTCACAAGGTCAAACCATATACTCGAATCCTTATAACAACCTCACTAGACCGCAATACCTCCTCAAACTTAGAATACACATCAATCCATCAAACAATATCAAATCCTCAAAACTCACCTAAGGTTCAAAACCACTACTTGGCATTAACTCTAAGTTATGTTAGATCCATCCTAACATGATACTAAAACTTAACATAACTAGATCGAGGGGAAAGTATACTCACAAGACGTCAAAAGACGGAAGTCGTTCAACGGATGTCGACTTGGACTCGTTAGGCCTTTATCGGGGCGCTTCCGAACCTAACATCAAACTAAACAAATTTAGCTTTTAAGCTAAATTTGAATGGAATAATGAACATATATAATCTAAGGAAAACCCCACTTCTAAAACCCAAGTTAAAAACCGTAAATGTAATATTCCGGAGAAAGTGTATAACATCATAACCCAAGGTTACACTCGTTTTCAAAGTCAACATTAAAATCCCGTGATTAAATCTTCGATCCATAAACAGCAATTAATCCAACATGAGCATAACATATTTGGTATACATAAATAAAAATATAATTCAAGTAAATCCCAAATTTAAAACCTATAAATACATTTTCCGCAAATTAATAAAATTTTATAAATATGGGACATTATTCGTAATTAATTCCTTGGGCCGTTTTCTGTAATTAAATCCAGCAGGGGCATAATTGCATAAACTCAGAAATATGGGTCAAAACTGCAAATACAAAATATAGGGTAAAAACTGCAATTATACCAAAATATAGGGGGCTGATATAAATAAGTTGAATAGGGTTTTCTTCAACCTCTTCCAACTGATCTGCGCGAGAGGAGAAGGGACCAAAGAGGGCGGTGGCGGAGGTTGGGCGGAGGCTTCGACGGAGGCGAAGGCAGGGGTGCCAACGGCGGCTCCCATAGATCCCTCCGGCGGCGGCGACTCGGCGACAACGTGAAAGAAGAGGTTGCAAAGGGCCCTTCTCTGGCGTCGGCAGTTCGAGGCGAGATGGGGCTCCATCCGGCGGTTGCAGCTCTAACCGACGGCGAGGAACCATCTTCTGTGGCGGGCAAAGGGCGTGGCTGCCTCTTTGGCTCCGGCCGGCGAAGGCAGCTCCGGTTGCTTCCTCTGGGTGACGTTCCTGGCGGCACTGAGAAGCTGACTGCGGCAGCCTCTTGCAGCTGTTCGAGATGAGGGAAACAGAGGGCTTAAAGGTGAGTGTTGTAGAGAATTCCAGGCATGACAATCAGCTCCGGCGAGGCGAAGCTTCAGTTCAGGGGTTGCAGTAGCCACAGTTTGCAGACGAAAGAGATCGAGATTGTGAAGGGAGGCGGTTGAAACGCTTGAAATGGTGCACAAGCTCCGTTCGGCTGCGAGCTGAAGGGCAAAACAGAGGGCTTTGAGCCTCTTGGTGTAGACAATGAAGAAAGTATAGAGGGCTAGGATGGGAGATGAAGTGACGAGGTCAAAGGGGCTTCTCCGGTGTTGGCTCGATCTAGAGGAAGGATGAGGTGGTAATAGGAGCACGAGTGAGCGTTGAGGGCTGCTCAGGAGTAAGCATATGAGAGTACAGAGAGTTGAAGAGATGATAATCAGACGAATGAGGAGTCTGAGTGGAGGGAGGTAGCGTGAGGAGTGAAAAACAAACAGCAGATGCCTAGGTGCAGAACCCAAAGGCTAAGGGTGGCTAGCTAGGCTGCAAGACATGGCTATGGAGAAGGGATATGCCATCAGGCCCGGAAAAATTAAAAAAAAAAATACGAGATCGGGAATTAAAATAACCCGATCAAAACAACCGGAATGGGATTTTCGGATTGAAAATTTTTCCGAACTTTTCCGTATTAATAAATATACACAAATGTAAAATATATTAACTTATAAAAATTAATTTACAACATGAGAATGCCCGGAAATATATAAAAGTTATTAAAATATCGATAAAAATCTGAAAATATAAAAATCGAAAACGTGCCTAAAAATTGGGCGTTACATTAGATTCCCCTAAAAACAAGTTTCGTCCCGAAACTTGCTATGCGTCGAACTTCTCGGTCTCTAAGGCCGAGGCATGAACTCTTAAACTAAGAAAGGTTAAACCTTCTAATCTATACACACAAACTACTCGAACTACCACTACAAGATATATCGGGTCATAAAGCACATTCCCACACAGGCACAAACTACAAATAATATCACACAAGCACATAACACAACTAAGGGAAGAACTAGGTCTAACCCATCGATTCTATCGAAGGTTCTAACTCGGCGTAAACTCAACAAAAGATATAATCGTCCGTCTTCCAGTTAGCCTCATCAGTTCCTTGTCTGCCAATAGATCCTCATAATTGGAAACACATGAAACACCGGATGAACACCCTCTACTCTCGGCGGCCACGCCAACCGGCAAACCACTTCCCTAACTCGCGCTAAGATCTCAAAAATGTCAAAATTTCGGAACTCAACGTCCTTCTCGGTTTCGATGCAACATCTCCATTATTTTCCCTTTAATTTCTCTATCATCGAAGATTGAACCTCCAGTTTACACTGCTGGTTCGGGTTCTTGTCAAACCAACTTTGATGTTATGTTTCCACAATTCTTGTTGCAATTCCAAGTAACAAAGGAAGTACTTGCTACATAATACTACTAACACGACACGTATGCTATTCATTTTACATCGCTCCTCACTACTCGATCAAGACCTTGTCTTGAAGAATCACTGGTACAATTTAAACCGATCATACCTCAAGGCAATTTTAAACAGTTGCACCAATGAATCTCCTCTTAACATTCAACAACTCTATTGTCAATTCTTCGTCCCATTCAATACTTCGTTGTCATTCGGGGGATACCATAATTGGTGTTATACAACTCTCTCTTCACATATCTAGTAATGTTCAGCACATATGAGAAACTTGTAACTTATTTCACATCTCTCGGGGTTTGCCATCCCGAGACAACTTGTCAAACGCTTCCTCTCTTTCCCAAGAGTAGACCCAAAGTATCTTATCCGGGCATCAGTAAGTCCATGTGGAGTAACTACCACTCGGGGTGACCCTGGTTGGTCCGGAATGCCGTACTTGCAATATCTCCGTCTCGAATTCTCAAACGGTGACAATGAAGTTCTTAACTTAATCTTATAAGAGACTACCAGCCCTTGCAACTGATCGAGTAGATCATCCATTCGTTGTAAGGGATACTTGTCCTTTATTTCCATCTTGTTTCGTTCATTGTAATCGATATACAAACGGGGATAACCGCTTCTCGTTTCGCAACTAGTGTTCTCCATAACAACTTCAAATCAAGAGTTTAAGATATATTTCAAGTTCTTGTTATTGCTCCTTCACTTGCTTCCACAACTCTTGTCTCTTCACAAGCGTCATTCCATACGGCGCCAAAAAAAATCAGAATTGAGTCAAGCTTGACCTTAGTGGAAAAATCCACATTCTAACGTATTGGAATCCGTGATATCTTGGTTTTTGTCTTTCCTTATTTCGTCTCATAACATAAGACCGACACAATCTTGTCTTAACACTTGACAGGTAGTCATGGTATTAATGATCTCCCCCAATCTGTTGGGGTGACGTCTTTTAACACGTGTATTGCTCCATCTTTAGCTACAATGTTGACCTCCTCTTTCAAATATTCGTCTTTTCTTGAATTGGAAAGATTTGTTTGCGTCTTCTGACTCTTGTGTTCTTATATAAATATTCTTTTAACTTAATCCCGCATTCCCTCTTAAATGGCATGATTGTAAAAATCCTGTAAGGTTTCTCACTTATGTGCAACCATAGGGGTCCATACTACAGGACTAAACCGTGCTTCAAAACAATTAACCTTATCTTCTTTGCTTTCCCTAACATCTCAACATATGGGATGAACTCCTCGTGTTCTACATAAGCTTTCCCCCTAGACGTCCTTTCTTCAAGTAGGTATAAAACCTTACACTTCATTTCCTTATGCAACGTCCACCGACCATAGAGGCTCTAACCGTAATCTTTCATGTACTTCTTGTACATCTCATAATAACATCGAACTTCAAACTTCAGTCCTCTCTTTCTCTTGTGGGTCACCTTATGCATCTTTTGGTATTCAAAGAACAACTCCACAACCGTACAAGTATGCCTTTAGGCGGAGTTCCCCATTCACAATCACCGGAAGATCCACTCATAACTCCACCAAGTACTAACATTATAGCTCTAAGCTTGCCGCGTTGCCCTAATCCAGGTTCCTCGTTTCACGTTATAGCCATTATGGCTTCGCCATGCGAGTCATAAAAACCTTGACTTAGCTTTCGCTCGCGAAAACATGACATCCATAACCTTAGAACAAACATATCATACCTCCTCTTATATATATATATACCCCCTTTCCGCACAACAACTATAGAAGACTCACCTTCCTCTTCGTCCTTCCAATTTGTTTTACCTTGATCTGTGTCATTTCTCCATATAACAATCTCATGACCTAAGAAGGTCGCACCAGATCGTTACAATCCCTCTCCACAAGGTACATTACCATCACTTGCTGAAATCGGTAAATTGTTACTTGATTAAGATATTTGCACTTCCCTTGATATACTTCTTCATTGCCGACATTCAAACACCACGAATATTATGAGTTCTCGTTACCCTTCTTCATGATCCCACACCTAGATTACTCTCCCCACCTACATTCACCAGTATACAACCCGCACCTGTGCATTTTTGGTGGTCACCGATTAACTCCTTGATGACCCTCTCCAAGATCAACGACTTACCCTCCTACACTTCCATGTTACCATACTCTTGATGGATACCTTCTCGTGGACGTTGTCTTAAACTTCACTAGCTCACTTTTTACTCTACTTCCAACTCCGTTAGCTCCGACTACGCTCCCCTATTCCTTCCGCTTCTGTAAGATAACTATACCTCCCCCAACTCTTTCGTGTCATATGGCCCAACTTCATAGGCTTAACCGTTCTTCATAATATCTTGTAAGTGCGTCTTCCCAACATCTCTATCGTTAGTAACCACTCTTTCTTCTCTTGGTTGGTAACTTGAGTCTTTCAATCCAAACTCCTTGTTTTGTCTTTCATCTTCTGAATATCATCATCCTCACACCCTTCCGCCTTCTTAGCGTTGCTCAGTCTCATCTCAATGACTGAAAATGATGGACTTCACTAGGTAATTCTACTATGTGAAGTTTCACCATGTGATCCTCCTCGTAACCCTCGTATTTTTGACTCTTCACTTCTTGGTACCTCGCAAGTTTAACTTACGGTATTTTAATTCCTTCTCACATGTTTCGTTCACTTCACTCGTCTTAACTCCGATGCTTAGAAACGTCTAAGAAAAGCTTTGCATCTTAATGGAACACCACCTTAAGCTTGCTAGAACGTACTCATCTCCTCCTCGATTTACATCTTTAGTTGTCCATGCTTCTTCTCGAAGAACTTAAGTTCGTTCCCTCCCTTGGTCTCTTCGTCGTTCGATCATGACCTCTTTAGAACCGCTTCTACACTTTAATGTTGCTCCCCTTTCTTGTATGGCTTCCATCTTGATTCCACTTAAGTTGTCTCGAGTTTTCTTTTACTTGGTTGTCCTTCGTTACATCATCTCTACTCCTTTTTTTCGACATCCTTTTATAGGAATCCGAGAAACGTCATGGTACTCGTTAGCACGAAAAGCTTAACTCGATACTTGAGCGTACGTACTCCTCCACGTATGAACGCTATCTCACGCCAATAACGTCGTCTTAAAGGTGATGATATCGTATTATCCACTTTCTATTAGGTCCGAATCTCTATATGCTACTACTATATATATAAGAACCCGTATATAATACTATATATGTCCTATGTCTACATTGCTACTAATAGAACACATTTGGTAATCCGTTATAATACAAAAAGGTCCAAAGCATATATTATAGTCTATATATATAACTATACATATATATCAAGTCTATCAAGCAACTACAATCGACATATATTATACATATCTATATATATACGTATATATATCAAACTCCAATAAACTAAGCTGCCGAGATCCGCGGAAGGAGTGGTGGTCCATACATTCTACCCCGACTCATGCATGTAATTTTGAAAACGAAAAGTCAGAACCCGTGTGGGTTCTGTTTATTCTTCATTCGGCCTTTAGAAGATTGCGAGTGCCATTGTTGTCAACCTAGGGCTCTGATACCACTTTTGTAACACCCCGAATCCGCGGGACTCGGGATGCTACAGGATATTTCAACATGGCACAAATAAAGGCAAAACCAAAATACCTTTTAATGCAAATGATAAGAAACCCGAAGGAAAACAACAAAAGACTTCAGCCGATAATCAACATCAAAGATCAAAACGTCATACACACGGCATACCAGCATAATGAACGAAGAATAAAACACAACCCGACTCCAACCAAAACCCACTCCTAAAATGTACGGAACCCCGGCTGCCCACTCTTCCGGATCTCTCGGCCGCTTTCCTAACCTGTAAGGCAATCTACAACAATCGGTATAAAACCGTTAGCTAATATTCGAAGCATTAGAATTAAAGGGAAAGGCACAAACACAATTAATTCAACATAGTCACACAACATACTCAAAGCACACAAATCCGATTTATTATCTTTATTTATTAAGTCATATCCCGTTCTAGTTCAACTTCTTTTGTGACACGAGAATCCTCCGAAACTCACCTCGGTCCCTTCTTCCGGCAATGGAACGGTCGGATGCCTCCGACTGTCTAACCAGCACGGGCCAGCCGCCGAGATCCCCCTAGCTCTCACGGGGAGCCAGGCAGTGATGTCACCGCCCGTTATCATACACTTGGGACAAATAATATAAAGGTCGGTAATCCTATTTCCGGTTTAGTTGTTATAAACAGTAAAATAATAAACACACACCACCCAACACACAATAATGCTAATACAAAGAATACGAGCTAAGTAAGTCCGGAGACTTACCTCGTCACCACACTCAACTCACAACACTCTCGCTTCCTTAGGGAGGAAGCCCATAACCTGCTCACAAAAAGATAACTATATCAACAACAACCCACTCACAATAGAAGTCTTAGACTTCTATACAAATGATCTACGCAAGACCATTTGACTCTCAATTCTAGGACCGCATCCTAGAATCCCCCATGCTCACATCACACTCACGGAAGCTAGAAGTCCTAAGACTTCTAAACCCTCGGATCTCGCAAGATCATAACTCACAACACCACTAGGATACTCTCGTTCTAGTCCACAACCTCAACAATCATACAACCTCAACCCCTAAATTCTCACAGCTCAACCCACACTTAAAGCCATAAACAACCTCACAAGATAATATCAACACCTCAAGCCTAATGATTCTCACAAGGTCAAACCATATACTCGAATCCTTATAACAACCTCACTAGACCGCAATACCTCCTCAAACATAGAATACACATCAATCCATCAAACAATATCAAATCCTCAAAACTCACCTAAGGTTCAAAACCACTACTTGGCATTAACTCTAAGTTATGTTAGATCCATCCTAACATGATACTAAAACTTAACATAACTAGATCGAGGGGAAAGTATACTCACAAGACGTCAAAAGACGGAAGTCGTTCAACGGATGTTGACTTGGACTCGTTAGGCCTTTATCGGGGCGCTTCCAAACCTAACACCAAACTAAACAAATTTAGCTTTTAAGCTAAATTTGAATGGAATAATGAACATATATAATCTAAGGAAAACCCCACTTCTAAAACCCAACTTAAAAACCGTAAATGTAATATTCCGGAGAAAGTGTATAACATCATAACCCAAGGTTAAACTCGTTTTCAAAGTCAACATTAAAATCCCGTGATTAAATCTTCGATCCATAAACAGCAATTAATCCAACATGAGCATAACATATTTGGTATACATAAATAAAAATATAATTCAAGTAAATCCCAAATTTAAAACCTATAAATACATTTTCCGCAAATTAATACAATTTTATAAATATGGGACATTATTCGTAATTAATTCCTTGGGCCGTTTTCTGTAATTAAATCCAGCAGGGGCATAATTGTATAAACTCAGAAATATGGGTCAAAACTGCAAATACAAAATATAGGGTAAAAACTGCAATTATACCAAAATATAGGGGGCTGATATAAATAAGTTGAATAGGGTTTTCTTCAACCTCTTCCAACTGATCCGCGCGAGAGGAGAAGGGACCAGAGAGGGCGGTGGCGGAGGCTGGGCGGAGGCTTCGACGGAGGCGAAGGCAGGGGTGCCAACGGCGGCTCCGATGGATCCCTCCGGCGGCTGCGACTCGGCGACAACGTGAAAGAAGAGGTTGCAATGAGCCCTTCTCTGGCGTCGGCAGTTCGAGGCGAGATGGGGCTCCATCCGGCGGTTGCAGCTCTAACCGACGGCGAGGAACCATCTTCTGTGGCGGGGCAAGGGCGTGGCTGCCTCTTTGGCTCCGGCCGGCGAAGGCAGCTCCGTTTGCTTCCTCTGGGTGACGTTCCTGGCGGCACTGAGAAACTGACTACGGCGGCCTCTTGCAGCTGTTCGAGATGAGGGAAACAGAGGGCTTAAAGGTGAGTGTTGTAGAGAAGTCCAAGCATGACAATCAGCTCCGGCGAGGCGAAGCTTCAGTTCAGGGGTTGCAGTAGCCACAGTTTGCAGACGAAAGAGATCGAGATTGTGAAGGGAGGCGGTTGAAACGCTTGAAATGGTGCAGAAGCTCCGTTTGGCTGCGAGCTGAAGGGCAAAACAGAGGGCTTTGAGCCTCTTGGTGTAGAGAATGAAGAAAGTATAGAGGGCTAGGATGGGAGATGAAGTGACGAGGTCAAAGGGGCTTCTCCGGTGTTGGCTCGATCTAGAGGAAGGATGAGGTGGTAATAGGAGCACGAGTGAGCGTTGAGGGATGCTCAGGAGTAAGCATATGAGAGTACAAAGAGTTGAATAGATGATAATCAGAGGGATGAGGAGTCTGAGTGGAGGGAGGTAGCGTGAGGAGTGAAAAACAAACAGCAGATGCCTAGGTGCAGAACCCAAAGGCTAGGGGTGGCTAGCTAGGCTGCAAGACATGGCTATGGAGAAGGGATATGCCATCAGGCCCGGAAAAATTAAAAAAAAAAATACGAGATCGGGAATTAAAATAACCCGATCAAAACAACCGGAATGGGATTTTCGGATTCAAAATTTTTCCGAACTTTTCCGTATTAATAAATATACACAAATGTAAAATATATTAACTTATAAAAATTAATTTACAACATGAGAATGCCCGTAAATATATAAAAGTTATTAAAATATCGATAAAAATCTGAAAATATAAAAATCGAAAACGTGCCTAAAAATTGGGCGTTACATTAGAGATTTTTGTTAGACTCTTTATATTTTTATTCGGTTTTCATATCTTAAGCCAAAGTCGGACGTTAGCGACTTTTTATGAAAGTCAAAAATGTAGTTAACTCTTCTAAATCTTTAGCAAACCTTCCTTTGAGAGTTTGAGCGTGGTTTTGAGTTCCAAAGAATAATTTGGAACTTTGTTATGGAATTTTATAAAGTTTCGGGACCAAGGGTAAAACAGTCATTTATCCGTATAAGGGTATTTTGGTAATTTAGCTGATGATAGAGTTAAATATCTTAGAAGTCAGAGACTTCTAATTAAGTGGGATATATTATTGATCCACATGCCTTTTATAACAGGCGGTTGAGTTCCTGCGGTTACAGACCCAGTCGAGATAACGAGATTATGTTTGAATTCAGGTAAGTCCTTTGGGCTTACTTAGCTGACTTCTAGATATGAGTATGAATAATGGTAGTGGTGTGTGAATGAGATGCTTATAGTTATATTTTAGTAATATTTATATACCGACCTATACCTTGGCC
Source organism: Fagopyrum homotropicum (assembly GCA_033239125.1). Lineage (NCBI taxonomy): Eukaryota > Viridiplantae > Streptophyta > Magnoliopsida > Caryophyllales > Polygonaceae > Fagopyrum > Fagopyrum homotropicum. The sequence goes on from BSWB01000002.1 coordinate 139,575,733, forward strand.
TAAGAGTAACGGGCGGTGGCATTCTGCTCAGTTAGCTTGAGGGCGCTGGGGGTTTCTTTAGGGACTAGTCCACACTCGGTTTGTAGTGATGCTACCGGCGGAGGTAAGCTAGACCTACACCCAGTTGGATAAGGAACGGAGGCGAGAACTCTTAAGATTTCTCGTGCCACAACTGTAAAATGGAATAAGGTGACTCACTTAATGAACAGATAATAACCGGTTTGTGTGCCAGCATGATGATTGTTTTATGTTATCTTGAGTGTGTTTGTGCTATCCTTATTCTGCTTATATTTGGATTGTTAGCTAACGGTTTATCCGTGTTGTAGATTTGTAGAGATAGACAGTTGCAGAGTGATCCGGAACGGATGGTCAGCCGGGTCCACGTACTCATTAGATGGGGACGGGGGAGTCTCCCTTACATCATGCATGTTATGTATATGTTTATGTTTTGTAAGGCTGACACATGTGTACATTCATACAATAAAACTATTATGTTTCGAAATTGTTTTAAGTACATTTGTGCCTTGTTGTAAGATCCAAGTAATGTTGTTGTTAAACCAAGGTCGGGACCCATTGTGAGGTCCTAACCAGTAGCTCCCCGAGTTCCGAGAATTTGGGGTGTTACAACGACCTTCTCTGTTTTCATCTACTGCTAACAAACTCTCCTCAGTATATTGCAAAATGATGATATCATACTAATCCTCAAGACAACTAAAGATGGACATGTATTTGGCCTAACTTGAGCCATCATCTACTACAATACATCTTTCTTTGTAATCAGCTCCTACTGTAGTCTCTCTTCAACAGATAACAACATTCAATAATGAGGATCAATACACGCAGAAATGTACCCTTAGTAACATTACATTCAAAACAACATTTCACTAACCACGTCCTTTTTATTGGCTTGTCGTGTTTTACATGTCAATAATCAAGCAAGCACGAAGCAATTACAAATTTAGAATGGCTGAAACAGAGGAATAAATTTCTGAATAAAAATAAAATAATATTTTGAAAACATTGTATTGATGTAAATCAATAAATGAAGAGAAGAAATACAACAAATCATGATAATGTAATAATCTTCAAATCCAATCGACAAGAAAAAAAGAAAAGAAATACCCCCGCATGTCAAGAGGTAGGAGGTCGTTGATAGCGGAATTCATAGATCCCCGATCTGTTTTCTTGGCGAGCATCTTGAGCTTCTGAACCATACGGTTTATCCGTGTTATTAGATGCCTTGTAGGGATAGGAAGTTGCAGAAACATCCGGAGCGGATGGTCCGCCGGGTCCACGTACTCATTTAGATGGGGATTAGAGAGTCTTAAATTTCTACATTCACGTTATTATGATAATTATGTCATGTAAGGTTGTCGCATGTTTTACATTCATGCAAATATACTTTATAGTTTTCAAAATATTTTACTCACATTTGTGCATTGTTGTAAAATCTAGTGAAATTGTTGTGAAACTATGATCGGGACCCATTGTGAGGTCCTAACTAGTAGGTCCCTGAGTTTTGAAAATTTAGGGTGTTACAACAACGTTGTGGAATGGATAGAGGAGCGGAATCTAACAGGGTCAACAATGAAATTAGGCATATGTACTCTCTAGATCTAAAATCTGGCTAGGAATCCATGTGGTTCCGGAGCTCAAGTTGCTCGCCAAGAAAACAAATCGGGGATCCATGAATTCCGCTATTAATGAGCTCCTACCTCTTGACATACAAAGGTATTTGGTTTCCTTTTTCTGGTTGATTGGATTTGGATATTATTACTTAGTCATGATTTGTTGTTTTTCTTCTCTTCATTTGTTAGTTTACGTCATTACAATGTTTTTAAATTATTATTTTATTTTTATCCAGAAATTTATTTATCTATTTTAGCCATTCTATATTTGTAATTGCTTCGTGCTTGCTTAAATATTGAAATGTAAAACACGACAAGAGTAAAAAAGACGTGGTTAGTGAAATGTTGTTGTGAATGTAATGTTACTCAGGGTACATTTTTGTGTGTATTGATCCTCATTATTGAATGTTGTTATCTGTTGAAGAGAGACTACAGTAGGAGCTGATTACAAAGAAAGATGTATTATAGTAGATGATGGCTCAAGTTACGCCAAATACATGTCCATCTTTAGTTGTCTTGATGATTAGTATGATATCATCACTTTGCAATATACTGAGGAGAGTTTGTTAGCAGTAGATGAAAACAGAGAAGGTTGTGCAGCCACTTTCGGTGATGACATTGCCATTGAGAGTCTTGCTACCGAGTTCAAGAGAGAGATCTGTGTGGCAAGAAAGAATGTGTATGAACTTTCACTTCAAAGTTGATGGGTGTGCTTAGGTCAAAACCCGAGACACAACTTTCAAACACACAAATCAAGTGAAATGGTTGATGGAGATAATTGTCTATTATTCCTTTCACACCGACTAGAGGGACAAATATGCTGACCTAAGTACACCCGTGGTCGGGGCTTTAGTAGGCACCCGTCAGTTGCGATCAACCATTTCATCTTATATATTATATAGAGAATCGATCAGTAGTTATCCTCATCAACCATTTAATTTGATGTGTGTTTGATCCTGAATAAGTAACCAAAATTTGTCAAAAAAGGGTGTTGAGAAAAGCACACCCATCAACTTTGAAGTGAAAGTTCATACACATTCTTTCTTGCCACATAGTTCTCTCTCTTGAACTCGGTAGCAAGACACTCAATGGCAATGTCATCACCGAAAGTGGCTGCACGACCTTCTCTGTTTTCATCTACTGCTAACAAACTCTCCTCACTATATTGCAAAGTGATGATATCATACTAATCATCAAGACAACTAAAGATGGACATGTATTTGGCCTAACTTGAGCCATCATCTACTACAATACATCTTTCTTTGTAATCAGCTCCTACTGTAGTCTCTCTTCAACAGATAACAACATTCAATAATGAGGATCAATACACGCAGAAATGTACCCTGAGTAACATTACATTCAAAACAACATTTCACTAACCACGTCCTTTTTATTGGCTTGTCGTGTTTTACATGTCAATAATCAAGCAAGCACGAAGCAATTACAAATTTAGAATGGCTGAAACAGATGAATAAATTTCTGAATAAAAATAAAATAATATTTTGAAAACATTGTATTGATGTAAATCAATAAATGAAGAGAAGAAATACAACAAATCATGATAATGTAATAATCTTCAAATCCAATCGACAAGAAAAAAAGAAAAGAAATACCTCTGCATGTCAAGAGGTAGGAGGTCGTTGATAGCGGAATTCATAGATCCCCGATCTGTTTTCTTGGCGAGCATCTTGAGCTTCTGAACCATATGGATTCCCCGGTCAGATTTATAGTCTAGAGAGTGCATATGCCTAATTGCATTGTTGACTGTTCGCCCCTAGAGGTGTGTGCAAATAAGTTTTAAATTTATAAAACTAGAATCAAGCAGCGAACCCGCAGTGTACGGATCGATATAGTTAAGCAAGAATTCCAGAGTATCGAACACAGGGATTTGGGGAGAACGAACTCGATTGCAGATTATCAAGCAAGTAAATATGAGAGTTTTGCAAATATTGGGAAAACAACAATCCTAAAGATCCAGGTATCCAGCTGTGGCAATCGATTCAAGATATACTAAATGATATAAAGACAGAGTTGAGATATGCAAAGGTATACTAATCTAAGGTAATCGTACGGTGAAGTTCCAAAAACCTTATATAACTCGCCTACAAGGCACTCTCTATACAGGTTGTTGAGGCTCAATATAGAAAGGTTCTAGAGGCGAGAATTAGTGTCAAATACCCAAACTTATAATCCAAGGATCAAGACTAACTTAACCGATTGAGGTTGTTGAGGCTCACAATCGAGGTAGAGGTTGTTGAGGCTTCACTACCACCTAGAGAAGACAAATCTAAACTAAGCTAAAGCAAATCTTGAACTTTAGACTAAAGTAAAAGCAGGCTCGTAGACTTAAGGAAAATCACGGTTAGTTCTTGAGGTTCCACTGCCGTGGACTCAAGAACAGCCCGTAATTTAGGGTTTGTCGGCGATAATTCTCTAACTCTCAGGGTCTAATCTGTGTTGCGATCGATCTATCATCATCTAAGCCACAACTATCAACCCTTCACCTTAGAATTGTTAAGGGTTTTTAGCCAATAACAGTCATGTTGATATCAATTCAAGAATTAAAAGATAAAAAGATGAAAACTTTCAAGAACTTTCAATAAACTTCAATTCAATCTCAAAGTCACAAAGAGAATAAGCAATGTCCAAAGATTCACAATAGAACAAATAATCGTAACCCTAGGAAAGAAAAGAAAACGGGATGTCAATCCGTTTTCCAAATCGAACCTAATCAAGAAGAGAGATCTTCTTGCAAAATCTTCCAAGAACTTCGATCTTCCGCAATTCCTGGAAATCTCCACGACAATCTCCACTAAAAGTGCGAGATTCGAGAGGTTCCAAACACGAACTCCGATCTCCTCAAAGAGATGTCAATTGCTTCCAAGCAAGCTAAGCAAAACGTCTTCGTGTCTAACCGGCGAAGAACGAGGGTAAACGGGGTAGCGAAGGTATAAGCCGAGATGACGGATTCTTGCTTCGTCCGTCTTTTTATAGCGTAGGGCAAATGTCGGCCCGGCCCAATCTTTAAAAGATCGTGGCTTCAAAGTGTGGCGAAAAGATTCGCCAAGATCACGGTCGTGGAAGTGTTCCACGACCGTAATTTAGGGCGTGGAAACAAATACGGTTTACAACATATGTTCCACGGCCGTGTAATCTCCTGGAATGAACATGGATTTCTGACTCCAAATCAACGGCCGTAATTCTGAACGTGGTTTGTGATACGGCCGTATTTTAGGGCGTAATTTAGGGCAAGAACGTGATTCTTCCCTAACTCGTGCATTCCTCAATCTAAGACTTCAAATTGCTTGCAAAGAATGTCCTCAATCTATGGACATATCAACTCAACTCTCCTTTGCTCGATTTCGTTCGGAAATAGCTCCAAATCACCTATAATCAACATAGAACTAGTGTAGACATCCATATCGACAATATAGGTAATACTAGCTCACATATGCACAAAGTTCAATCAAAGACTATCAATATGAATTAATTACGTTTAGAAAACGTGCCTAAAATATCACAATATTTTATGCTAACAAATAACCCCATACTTAACACTTGCTTGTCCCTAAGCAAGGTCTTTCAAAAAGCTTTAAACAAGAGTTAGGATGAAATATGTGTACCTTCTTTTGGATGAATGTGACTTCTAAAGAATAGATCATTCTCAAACCTTGCTTCAATCGTTTTTCAAACTTTCACACACTTAATCAAAGAGTAAAAAGCAAAGAAAATTCATGAACCAACTTAACTTCTAAACAAGCATTATAACCTTCAAACATTAACAAAATCAATTTCAAGAAACTTCAATTTAGATCACCAAGTCATATAACATTCTTTTGATCTTAAGGACTTCCAAAGAAAAGGTCTAGAATATGGAAGGAAAGGGAAAACTTTAAGGGAAAGTGGTGCATAAATCCGGGAAAGTGGACAACTACCTTCTTCTTCTTATACGGTTCCCGCAACACTTCAACTTAGAGCTTCGCTCTCTTCTTTTTCGACTTTACTTTTGGAGTTATGGATAGAGGTGCACAAAAACCGAAGCCTAGGAGATCGGCGTTTCTCAAATTTTTCAAGAGATGCCTCAAACCCTTAGCGCACATACCATAATCCGCTAGGAATATCGCTCAATCCGACTTTGGCAAGACACAAACACCCGGCTATGTGAATGGTGCCGAGTTACTCATCGTCATGATTGACTTCCCCAAACCTATAATTTCTTTCTATTCAATTGATTGCAAATAATTGCTCTCATGGCCCTCCCACATCAAACATGCCTTTTTCTCATTCACTTCTCCAAATTCCCGGATAGGTAAGGGAGGCTAACATTTTAATGAGGAGCTAGATGATCAAAGAAAGAAGAAAGAAAGTATCGAATTGCCTTAATCATTTCAATAAGAAGTATAAGAACTTATGATGTGATTTCAACTTCAATTTTCTAGCATGATTTAGGTAACATCTTCACATTATAAAACTTGCAAAAGAGGTAAAATTCATTCATTCAAGTTCTTTTCAATTCACAATTCTTTTAAGCATGCAATTGTCATCAAACTCAATTCACAAGTAGTGATTATCATGGAATTCATCTCAATTCATTAGAAGCACAAAATTTTTCAAAATTTTTCAAGTTTTATGGGTTTTTCAAGTTCTTTTTCATGCAGTGCAATAAGGAAACGTGTAACACATAATGAAGATGCAATGATAGTCTCGAATGAAGCAAACATAGAGAGTAGAGTTATTACAAACTTTTTAGTACATCCCACCCCATACTTAGGACGAACATTGTCCCTAATGTTCAAAAGAAAGAACAAAAGAAAGAAAAGAAAAAAGAAACTCACAAATGGTGGCGGGAATGTCTAAAACAACGATCATGCATCAATCACTACGGTGCCGGCGGAGGTGGGAATGGAGAGAAACTTGGATCATAGAACCGCCCAAACTGGTGGCGGTAGACGTCCCTCATCATGTGGTCAAGGTCGTCCAAGCGTCCTTCTCTAGCATCCGCCCGGATCTCTAGCACTCCGACTCTCTCCGAAAGTCCGGTAGCCCAATCCGGCATCTGCTCGTACCATCCCGGGGCGTGACTGTACCATGATGGAGCATCGGATCGTCCTGGTGCTGGTGGTGGTGGTGGTGCTGCTGGCTGCGCCGTGGACCATGGAGGGGGTGTGTCGTACCAAGTGGGAGGTGTAGTCATCCACGTGGGCCTCTCACTCACGCTGGCGCGGCGAGATGACGAGCCTGGAGCTCTAGCTGGACGTGGAGAGCGCCTAGGTACATCCGGGGCCGCCTCCGGCTGATCCGGAAACGTGCCGAACTCCTGCTCCGCTCCTCCACCACTCTCGTACTGATCTCCCATGTCCTCCTCATCCACAACCGGTGGTGGAACGTAAGGGGGAGCTACTAGCCTGTTCGCATGCATCGCAGCGAACGTCTCCTTCCAATTGTGGCATCCTGCCACAATGGAATACTCCGGCAGCCACTCAATCCCTCTACCCGTCCTAGTCTCCCAAGGCATGCCCGCATAAGGCGGACCTCCATGTGTGGGGAAGATGAGTCCCCTAACCATAAAAGCATGTAGCCCTAAGGGAACCGCCGGTATACGGGTGCAAGCAGAAAAATCTACACCAAACGTCCTAGCAATGTGGGTCACTATCCCACCATACCCAATGTTCCCCTTCTTCTTGTTCTTCAATTTACTCATCGTAGCCGCCAAAAGAGTGGCACAATCTGCACGGCGACCGTAAAGCATACAATAGAGCAAGAACAGCTCATCCGTCTTGATCTTTTGGGGCGTCTCCGTCCTAGGAAAGAGACACTCCGAAAGAACACGGTGAGCTATCTTCAAGGCTAGATGGTACATCAATCTAGCCTTGGTATCGGCGGGTTGCCAACGGTCCTCGTCGGCGTAAATCAAGGCTACCTCTTCCCAAAAATCTTTGGGGTAAACTCCACTCGGAAATCGACCATTATAGGTCTCATGGAACCCGAAAATGGTCCCAAACTCAACAATGCTCAACTGATAGTCTCGTTCCATGAGACGGAAGGAGACGGTCCTATCAACGTGGCTGTGCTCAAAGGATGTCACAACCTCCCGGGTAATCTCCTCATAAGCGTCTTCACGAATGTTCGTGAAGACAAGCAATCCGGCTCTATCCAAGAGCCATGTAAGATCATCAACTATGTTGAGAGGATGTAGATCCTCCAACAACAAATACCTAGGACCTATCACTGTTCTCTCCTTGATCCGGTCAAGTGCTACAAGGTGGTTCTCATGTATGGTCGGGATGCTAGGGTGAGGAGGTGAAGATGGAGGTGAAGGTGAGGATGGTAGTGAGGGAGATGAGGGTGGTGGTGCCCTAGAGGTGGAGGGATTTCCCTTCCTTTTCTTACTTTGCTCTCCTTTCTTCTCCTTTATCCTTCACGACATTCTCCTCACAAAGTCCATTTTTCAGAAAAATTACGGTCTGTTCTTGGGAAATTACGGCCGTGGTTTACCCAGAGACCGTGATTCGTCTCAGAAATTTGTGAATCTCAGCAAATTCACCAAAAATCACCACAACAAGCAGTCCTAATCTAATTCCTTCCGGTCTTTATCAGTTCTTCCTAAAAAAACTATAGCAAAAACGAACTAAATCCGCGAAATTCGAGAAGAAAGAAATAACCTCTTTTTCGGATTGAAAAATCCAAAATGCGTGTTTGTTGATCGATTTCCACTCGATTTGTTGCTTGGATTCTGTTCGTGGTTGGATTTGCTGCAGTTTAGGATGAAGAATCGTTGAAAACGATTAGAAAACGAGGAATTGAGAGAGGTGGAGAGTTTTCGGTTTCTAGGTCGTGGAATTGGGGAAAATTGTGGTTAAGTTTGTGAAAAATGTGGCTTATATAGTGGCCAGCAAAATTTCCAAAAATTACGGTCTGTCGGGGCATTCCACGGCCGTGGAAGTGTACGGACCCGTGGTTTTGGTGATTTTTCAAAGGCTTTTGAAAATTACGGCCACTGTAGCTACGACGACCGTAATTTAGACCGTGGAACCTTCTGTAAAGCTTCAAAGTCCAAATTTCGTCACTCCTCTTCGACATTATCTTCCCTTTCTCCTTTTCCATCGATCCTACAACCAAAAACACGAACATACCAGAAGAAATCGAGGCAAAATAAAGCAAAAACGTCTATTCTAAACTAGTCTATGAATCGAAAACAAAGACAAAAATGCAATACCTTGGGTTGCCTCCCAAGAAGCGCTTTGTTTAAGGTCCGTAGCTAGACCAAACTCGCACTTATTCGAGTGTGGTAGGCGCAAACTCCTCAGCTTGGAGTTCCGGCGTGTACTTCTTGAGTCGTTGGCCGTTCACCTTAAAACTTCCGCTAGCTTCACCCCATACTTCAACTGCACCATGGGGGAAAATACGCTTAATTAGAAAAGGTCCGGTCCAACGGGATTTAAGCTTACCTGGAAAGAGGCGAAGTCTTGAATTGAAGAGGAGAACTTGATCTCCTTCTTTTAAGTCCTTTGGAATGATATGCTTATCATGCCAACGCTTTGCCCTTTCCTTGTAGATCTTAGCGTTCTCATAGGCGTTCAAGCGAAGTTCATCCAGCTTGTTGATGTCTAGGAGACGCTTCTCTCCCGCTTCCTTCATGCCGAAATTCAGCCACTTGATAGCCCAAAACGCTTTGTGCTCCAGCTCTACCGGCAAATGACAAGACTTCCCATACACAAGGTTGTATGGTGTGGTTCCTATGGGAGTCTTGTACGCAGTCCGGTATGCCCATAATACATCATCTAGCTTCAAAGACCAATCCTTCCTAGTCCTTGAAACCGTCTTCTCTAGAATTCCCTTGATCTCCCTATTTGAGATCTCAACTTGTCCACTCGTTTGTGGATGGTAAGGGGTGGCGATCTTGTTAGTAACCCCATACTTAGCTAGAAGAGCTTCAAAGCGACGGGCTGTGAAGTGAGAACCTCCATCACTAATGATTGTCCTTGATGTTCCAAATCGCGGAAAGATGGTCTTGTTGAAGAACTTAACCACCACCATGGCATCATTTGTGGGAGAGGCAATTGCTTCCACCCATCTAGAAACGTAGTCTACCGCCAATAGTATGTATTGGTTTCCACAAGAAGATGGGAATGGTCCCATGAAATCGACTCCCCAAACGTCGAAAATCTCCACCTCTTGGATGTTGTTGAGGGGCATCTCGTTCCTTCTAGAAATATTGCCTGTTCTTTGACAAGCATCGCAGCAAGAAACAAAGGATTGCACATCTCTAAATAAAGTAGGCCAATAGAATCCAGATTGCAATACCTTTGCGCTAGTCTTGTTCGAACTAGCGTGTCCTCCACAAGGTAGTGAATGACAATGGCGGATGACACTTTGCATCTCATCTTCCGGCACACATCGCCGAATGATGCCATCCGGACCTCTCTTGAAGAGGAGAGGCTCGTTCCAATAGTATTCCCGGACGTCCTTAAAGAACTTCTTCCTTTGTGCGTAGGATAGTCCGGGCGGTATCTCCTGGCAAACCAAATAGTTAACAAAGTCAGCAAACCATGGTTCGTTACCTTTGGAGATCTCGTTGATGCACTCCTCTATGATGTGTAGATGTCCGTCTGGAAATGAGTCATCAATGGGTAGATGGTCGTCCTTTAGGTGTGTGAGGCGACTCAAATGATCCGCAACAGAATTTTCTGAACCTTTCTTGTCGCGGATCTCAAGATCGAATTCTTGTAGGAGAAGAATCCATCTAATTAGCCTTGGCTTCGCGTCTTTCTTCGCAAGGAGGTACCGGATCGCAGCATGATCTGTGTAGACAATCACCTTTGCACCTACAAGATAAGAGCGAAACTTGTCAATAGCGTAGACAATGGCTAGAAACTCTTTTTCTGTAGTGGCGTAGTTGAGCTGAGCTTCGTCTAGCGTCTTGCTAGCGTAGTATATGGCATGGGTTCGCCCTTCCTTTCGTTGTCCAAGAACAGCTCCAATAGCTACGTCACTAGCGTCGCACATAATCTCGAAGGGGAGAGTCCAATCCGGGGGTTGGATAATAGGTGCTGAAATTAGAGCTTGCCGAATGGTGTTGAACGCATCTAAACATTCCTGCGAAAACTCAAAAACCGCATCCTTCATCAATAGATTAGTGAGAGGTTTTGATATCTTAGAAAAGTCTTTAATGAAACGTCTATAAAATCCAGCATGTCCTAGGAAACTTCTTATCCCTTTCACCGAAATTGGGGGAGGAAGTTTCTCTATGGTCTCTATCTTAGCTTTGTCTACCTCTATCCCTCTACTAGAGACTAAGTGACCTAATACGATTCCTTCCTTAACCATGAATTGACACTTCTCCCAATTAAGAACTAGGTTAGTGTCTTCACAACGTTGTAAAACAAGAGAAAGGTTAGAAAGACAATCGTTAAAAGAAGAACCGTATACGGAGAAGTCGTCCATGAAGACTTCCATAATTTCCTCTACGTACTCGGAGAATATGGCCATCATGCACCGTTGAAAGGTGGCTGGGGCGTTGCAAAGCCCGAACGGCATTCTCCTATAAGCGAACGTACCCCAAGGGCACGTGAACGTGGTCTTCTCCTGATCGTCCGGGTGTATCGGAATCTGAAAGAAACCACTATAACCGTCAAGGTAGCAAAAATGTGAATGTTGTGCTAACCTTTCAAGCATTTGATCGATGAATGGCAATGGAAAGTGGTCCTTCCGCGTCGCGTTGTTGAGCTTGCGGTAGTCTATACACATTCGCCATCCAGTCACGGTTCGGGTGGGAATGAGTTCGTTGTTTTTGTTGGTGATGACCGTCATTCCTCCCTTCTTCGGAACTACTTGAACTGGACTCACCCATTTGCTATCGGAGATAGGATAGATGATACCTGCATCAAGAAGTTTAAGGATCTCCTTCTTGACAACCTCCTTCATGGTCGGATTCAACCGCCTTTGAGGTTGTCTTGAAGTTCTAAAATCCTCCTCCATTAGTATCTTATGCATACATAGGGAGGGTTTAATTCCTACTAAGTCCTCGATAGTGTAACCTATGGCTTTTCTATGTTTCCTAAGGACTGTCATGAGTTGTTCATGTTCATCTATGCTTAGTTCGGAACTAACAATGACCGGAAAGGTAGAATTAGATCCAAGAAAAGCGTACCTTAGATGAGTAGGAAGTGGTTTGAGATCCATCGCTTTCGGAGCTTCCAATGGTCCTTGAGGAGCATCCGACGTTTCCTTAGAAGTTTCTAAGGTTGTGGAGTGGTTTGGAGAAGAATCAGAAGAAGTTGAAGATGTAAGCCGATCACCCTCTTCCACGGTCAGAATTACGGCCTCTCCATGTATTCCACGGCCGTGTAATCCTCTGGAATGGAGGTCGATTTTGGTTGTGAAATCCACGGTCGTGGAATACAGGGTATGACCGTGGATTCTTACATTCTCAGCCTCATCGTGGAGTTTTTCAAATTCCACTTCATGCATCTCTTCTTGTGCTTCTAAGGCTTCAATTTCCTCTTTGCACTCTTCTTCTTCCCCTACATTGGTTAGACTCATAGTGATAACTTTTTGTAAAGGATCGTTAAAGAGAATCGCACTTACCTCCTCCCTAGACAAACCTTCTTCATCTTGGATATCGTAAATATCCTCATCAAAGATTGGCTCCTTTACTAGAGTGGAAAGAACGAACTCTACTTTCTCTTCTCCAATATCAAAAGCGAGTCTCCCATTCTTGCAATCGACCATGCAGCCGGAAGTTGCAAGAAACGGTCTTCCGAGTATGATCGGGACCGGACTATCTGCAGGAATGTCAAGCACGACAAAATCAATGGAGACAAAGAATTTACCTAGCTTGACCGGGACGTCTTCTACAATACCGACGGGGCGAGTGATGGATCGATCCGCCATGTATAACGTCATCTTGACCGGTTTAGGATCGCCTAAACCGATCTTCCTACACAATGCAAGCGGTATGATGCTCACACTTGCTCCCAAGTCACATAAAGCGTCATATGTGACTTCTCCCACTCCAATGGGAATGCAAAATGACCCCGGATCTTTCAACTTTGGGGGCATTTTCTCCTTCATAGTCTTGATGAGATCCGAAGAATCCGAACTCATCTTGACCTCACCGAAATCTTCTAGCTTCCTCTTGTTAGAGAGGAGCTCCTTCAAGAACTTGCCATAAGCCGGCATACCTACAATAGCATCAATGAAGGGTATATTAATATGCAGCTTGCTCATGAGTTCTATGAACTTATCGAATTGTTTATCTAGGCGCGCTCGCGCTCTAGATTGAGGAAATGGTAGGGGAGGTTTGTAAGCTGGAGGAGGAACATAGACATCTTCCTTCTCTTTCCCCTTTCCTTTGTCCTTCTCTACGGGGACTTCAACAAACGTAGGCTGCGGATCGGTGGTGGCCACTCCGCTCCTAGTTGTAATCGCCATTACCCTTCCCTTAGGGTTGTCCTCCGTCTTTCCTGGAAGTTTCCGTTGATTTCTAGGAACTTCCTCCGCGTGGTTGAACAACTGGTTTTCCAAAACTTTTTGAGCTTTGTCAACCTTAGAGACTTGATCATCAACCTTGATGAGGCGGTTCTCTAACCCTTGAAGCTTTCCCAAAATTGTCTCCAACATGGGATCGGACTTCTCCTTTCCCGCATTGTTTCCTCCATTTGATGATTGCCTTTGGCTTTTCAAAGGAGTAGAGGAAGAGGAGGGTGGAGTTAGTGAATTAGAATTGGAAGGATAGGAGTTACCGGAATTTTGTTGATTGGAGCGCCAATTGTTGTTGTTTGAACCCCGATTGTTGTTCCAATTGTTGTTGTTCCGGTTGTTGTTGTTTCCATTCCAATTGTTATTCCGGTTATTGTTCCGGTTATTGTTGTTGCGGTTGGTGTTGTCACCGCCATTGTTGTTGCCCAAATAGCCAACATCCTTCTCTTGTTGCTTTGGGAAGTTGGTCTTGATAGTCTCCTTCAACTCTTTGATCTCATTGTTGAGGGAGAAAATCTGATTTTGAGCTTCATGTGTGAGCTTCGCTCCTTGCTCCACACGATTTCCCTCCGCTTTCCGGTGGGAGTACTTTTCTATGACTCTTGCTTGCTTCTCAATGAAGTCCCAAGCGTCATCTTCCCTCATGTCCATGAATGTTCCGCATGAGAGGGATTGGAGGTTGAATTGTGTTCCCGCATCCAGCCCCTTGTAGTAGATTTCCAGCAAGGCAAGCTTGGATATGCCGTGATGAGGGCAATCCAAGAGTAAATCCTGAAACCTTTCCCAAGATTGAAACAAACTTTCGTTAGGTCTCATGGAAAAAGCATTAATCTTACCCCTAAGCTCCGCCGTTTTGGAGGGCGGAAAGAATTTGGTGAGAAACTCCGCGGAAAGGTCTTCCCACGTGTCTAGTTTCCCATTGGGAAGAGCTTGATACCATGACAACGCTTTCCCTTTCAAAGAGAAAAAGAAAGGTTTGAGCTTATAGCTATTGGTAGTAGCGTTCTTCGGTCTCATTGTCTCCATCATACACTCAAAGTTTTGCAAGTGTTGGTGTGGAGATTCAGTGCTTGTACCGCCAAATTGGCTTTGGCGAACAAGAGTGATAACTTGAGGGTTAAAGCTAAACCCTTGCACATCTTCAGCATCAAATTTCACACCCAAGCGGCGTGGTTGTTGTGTTGGATCCATCCGCTGGCCAAGAGTTCTTGGCTCATTATCCACACGTTCGATCCTCGCATTCCTAGGTGGAATGCGGCGATTAGTAGCTCCTTGTAGATGAAAAGGATTCATATTGATCGTGGGATCAATCTCTTCTAACGGCGGCATGGAAGAGTCACTATCATCAGCGGATGAGTGGCTTTTTCTTCTAGACCTTGATCTCCTTTTTGAGGACTTCTTGCCTACCTTATTCTCAAGGTCGCTCATCTTTATCCTCATTTGGAAGATCATGTCTTGTAGACCGTTAACTTGAGATTGATGACGATCCATCTCATCTTGGCGGAGAGTCTCATTCCATCGGAGTTGAGATTCCTTCTCCGCCAACTCCGTTTGAAGATCACGTTCGTGTTCTTCGGCCATCTTCTTTTCCTTGCGCTTTTGCCTCAAGGTTTTCTCTAGCTCTTGATCAAGAGGTAAGAGATCTTCGGTGTTCCTAGACCTGCGCATGCACTCAAAGAGATATCAAATAACGAGAGCAAGCTCCCAAGCTTGACAACCGGCTACCGGATTCGGCCGAAACCAAATCCCCGGCAACGGCGCCAAAAACTTGTTCGCCCCTAGAGGTGTGTGCAAATAAGTTTTAAATTTATAAAACTAGAATCAAGCAACGAACCCGCAGTGTACGGATCGATATAGTTAAGCAAGAATTTCAGAGTATCGAACACAGGGATTTGGGGAGAACGAACTCGATTGCAGATTATCAAGCAAGTAAATATGAGAGTTTTGCAAATATTGGGAAAACAACAATCCTAAAGATCCAGGTATCCAGCTGTGGCAATCGATTCAAGATATACTAAATGATATAAAGACAGAGTTGAGATATGCAAAGGTATACTAATGTAAGGTAATCGTACGGTGAAGTTCCAAAAACCTTATATAACTCGCCTACAAGGCACTCTCTATACAGGTTGTTGAGGCTCAATATAGAAAGGTTCTAGAGGCGAGAATTAGTGTCAAATACCCAAACTTATAATCCAAGGATCAAGACTAACTTAACCGATTGAGGTTGTTGAGGCTCACAATCGAGGTAGAGGTTGTTGAGGCTTCACTACCACCTAGAGAAGACAAATCGAAACTAAGCTAAAGCAAATCTTGAACTTTAGACTAAAGTAAAAGCAGGCTCGTAGACTTAAGGAAAATCACGGTTAGTTCTTGAGGTTCCACGGCCGTGGACTCAAGAACAGCCCGTAATTTAGGGTTTGTCGGCGATAATTCTCTAACTCTCAGGGTCTAATCTGTGTTGCGATCGATCTATCATCATCTAAGCCACAACTATCAACCCTTCACCTTAGAATTGTTAAGGGTTTTTAGCCAATAACAGTCATGTTGATATCAATTCAAGAATTAAAAGATAAAAAGATGAAAACTTTCAAGAACTTTCAATAAACTTCAATTCAATCTCAAAGTCACAAAGAGAATAAGCAATGTCCAAAGATTCACAATAGAACAAATAATCGTAACCCTAGGAAAGAAAAGAAAACGGGATGTCAATCCGTTTTCCAAATCGAACCTAATCAAGAAGAGAGATCTTCTTGCAAAATCTTCCAAGAACTTCGATCTTCCGCAATTCCTGGAAATCTCCACGACAATCTCCACTAAAAGTGCGAGATTCGAGAGGTTCCAAACACGAACTCCGATCTCCTCAAAGAGATGTCAATTGCTTCCAAGCAAGCTAAGCAAAACGTCTTCGTGTCTAAGCGGCGAAGAACGAGGGTAAACGGGGTAGCGAAGGTATAAGCCGAGATGACGGATTCTTGCTTCGTCCGTCTTTTTATAGCGTAGGGCAAATGTCGGCCCGGCCCAATCTTTAAAAGATCGTGGCTTCAAAGTGTGGCGAAAAGATTCGCCAAGATCACGGTCGTGGAAGTGTCCCACGACCGTAATTTAGAGCGTGGAAACAAATACGGTTTGCAACATATGTTCCACGGCCGTGTAATCTCCTGGAATGAACATGGATTTCTGACTCCAAATCCACGGCCGTAATTCTGAACGTGGTTTGTGATACGGCCGTATTTTAGGGCGTAATTTAGGGCAAGAACGTGATTCTTCCCTAACTCGTGCATTCCTCAATCTAAGACTTCAAATTGCTTCCAAAGAATGTCCTCAATCTATGGACATATCAACTCAACTCTCCTTTGCTCGATTCCGTTCGGAAATAGCTCCAAATCACCTATAATCAACATAGAACTAGTGTAGACATCCATATCGACAATATAGGTAATACTAGATCACATATGCACAAAGTTCAATCAAAGACTATCAATATGAATTAATTACGTTTAGAAAACGTGCCTAAAATATCACAATATTTCATGCTAACATGACCATGTTAGATTCTGCTCCTCTATCCATTCCACCACGTTTTCCACTTGGACCTTGAAGCCTAGGATCCACGTCTCCATTTCCAAAAGACTAGTTAAAAAGAGACTGAACATTGGAGACATTTCCAATCATATTCAGATTATTGTAGTGAGGGTGAGGTGGTACAAGAGATGGAAAGCCCCTTGTCATGTCATGGAACCACCTTGTTCACCTAACATTCCAGGATTTGATCTCAACATGGAGGAGGGTCCTTGTTGAGATCCTCCATGGGAGTTAAAAGTGCAGAAGGTAACATCTTCAAAAATATCAACCTAAATAAGCTAATTTTATTTTCATAATTTGCATTAAAATATAACATATATAATTTTGTTTTCAAATCTGGTCAATCTACACAAGCAAGGGTTTGACACAATCGAGTATTAGTCTTTGATAAGTGGACGCTTTATTATTTCTATTATTGATTACTACTTAGCGTAATTTTTTATTAATAGATGTGCTTCCAAATCAGCCACAGATAATGAGTCTCCTTTCAACCAAATTTTTATAAAATATCATTAATATAGATATTAGCCATCGTCATATGAACTAGAATATATGTTTTTCATAAGTATTTTATTTCGCACGACTCATGTCAGATTACTCAAAAGATTCAATATATAAATATACCAGCACAAGGTGCGAGATATACACTAGTTGCAATTAAGTGTGTATGACTTAAAGAAAGATAAAAAATGGATTATTCCATCGCATGCCCTATGTTTAAATTTCCGCATTGTGTGTGTGTTTGTGCTTATGTGTTCCTCTGATATATAGATTGTTAGCTAACGGTTTATCCGTGTTATTAGATGCCTTGTAGGGATAGGAAGTTGCAGAAACATCCGGAGCGGATGGTCAGCCGGGTCCACGTACTCATTTAGATGGGGATTAGAGAGTCTTAAATTTCTACATTCACGTTATTATGATAATTATGTCATGTAAGGTTGTCGCGTGTTTTACATTCATGCAAATATACTTTATAGTTTTCAAAATATTTTACTCACATTTGTGCATTGTTGTAAAATCTAGTGAAATTGTTGTCAAACTATGATCGGGACCCATTGTGATGTCCTAACTAGTAGGTCCCTGAGTTTTGAAAATTTAGGGTGTTACAACAACGTTGTGGAATGGATAGAGGAGCGGAATCTAACAGGGTCAATAATGAAATTAGGCATATGTACTCTCTAGATCTAAAATCTGGCTAGGAATCCATGTGGTTCCGGAGCTCAAGTTGCTCGCCAAGAAAACAAATCGGGGATCCATGAATTCCACTATTAACGAGCTCCTACCTCTTGACATACAAAGGTATTTGGCTTCCTTTTTCTGGTTGATTGGATTTGGATATTATTACTTAGTCATGATTTGTTGTTTTTCTTCTCTTCATTTGTTAGTTTACGTCATTACAATGTTTTTAAATTATTATTTTATTTTTATCCAGAAATTTATTTATCTATTTTAGCCATTCTATATTTGTAATTGCTTCGTGCTTGCTTAAATATTGAAATGTAAAACACGACAAGAGTAAAAAAGACGTGGTTAGTGAAATGTTGTTGTGAATGTAATGCTACTCAGGGTACATTTTTGTGTGTATTGATCCTCATTATTGAATGTTGTTATCTGTTGAAGAGAGACTACAGTAGGAGCTGATTACAAAGAAAGATGTATTATAGTAGATGATGGCTCAAGTTACGCCAAATACATGTCCATCTTTAGTTGTCTTGATGATTAGTATGATATCATCACTTTGCAATATACTGAGGAGAGTTTGTTAGCAATAGATGAAAACAGAGAAGGTCGTGCAGCCACTTTCGGTGATGACATTGCCATTGAGAGTCTTGCTACCGAGTTCAAGAGAGAGATCTGTGTGGCAAGAAAGAATGTGTATGAACTTTCACTTCAAAGTTGATGGGTGTGCTTAGGTCAAAACCCGAGACACAACTTTCAAGCACACAAATCAAGTGAAATGGTTGATGGAGATAATTGTCTATTATTCCTTTCACACCAACTAGAGGGACAAATATGCTGACCTAAGTACACCCGTGGTTGGGGCTTAAGTAGGCACCCGTCAGTTGCGATCAACCATTTCATCTTATATATTATATAGAGAATCGATCAGTAGTTATCCTCATCAACCATTTAATTTGATATGTGTGTTTGATCCTGAATAAGTAACCAAAAGTTGTCACAAAAAGGGTGTTGAGAAAAGCACACCCATCAACTTTGAAGTGAAAGTTCATACACATTCTTTCTTGCCACATAGTTCTCTCTCTTGAACTCGGAAGCAAGACACTCAATGGCAATGTCATCACCGAAAGTGGCTGCACGACCTTCTCTGTTTTCATCTACTGCTAACAAACTCTCCTCACTATATTGCAAAGTGATGATATCATACTAATCATCAAGACAACTAAAGATTGACATGTATTTGGCCTAACTTGAGCCATCATCTACTACAATACATCTTTCTTTGTAATCAGCTCCTACTGTAGTCTCTCTTCAACAGATAACAACATTCAATAATGAGGATCAATACACGCAGAAATGTACCCTGAGTAACATTACATTCAAAACAACATTTCACTAACCACGTCCTTTTTATTGGCTTGTCGTGTTTTACATGTCAATAATCAAGCAAGCGCGAAGCAATTACAAATTTAGAATGGCTGAAACAGATGAATAAATTTCTGAACAAAAAAAAAATAATATTTTGAAAACATTGTATTGATGTAAATCAACATATGAAGAGAAGAAATACAACAAATCATGATAATGTAATAATCTCCAAATCCAATCAACAAGAAAAAAAAGAAAAGAAATACCTCTGCATGTCAAGAGGTAGAAGCTCGTTGATAGCGGAATTCATAGATCCCCGATCTGTTTTCTTGGCGATCAACTTGAGCTTCTGAACCATATGGATTCCCCGGTCAGATTTATAGTCTACAGAGTGCATATGTCTAATTGCATTGTTGACCATGTTAGATTCTGCTCCTCTATCCATTCCACCACATTTTCCACTTGGACCTTGAAGCCTAGGATCCACGTCTCCATTTCCAAAAGACTAGTTAAAAAGAGACTGAACATTGGGGACATTTCCAATCATATTCACATTATTGTAGTGAGGGTGAGGTGGTACAAGAGATGGAAAGCCCCTTGTCATGTCATGGAACCACCTTGTTCACCTAACATTCCAGGATTTGATCTCAACATGGAGGAGGGTCCTTGTTGAGATCCTCCATGGGAGTTAAAAGTGCAGAAGGTAACATCTTCAAAAATATCAACCTAAATAAGCTAATTTTATTTTCATAATTTGCATTAAAATATAACATATATAATTTTGTTTTCAAATCTGGTCAATCTACACAAGCAAGGGTTTGACACAATCAAGTATTAGTCTTTGATAAGTGGACGCTTTATTATTTCTATTATTGATTACTACTTAGCGTAATTTTTTATTAATAGATGTGCGTCCAAATAAGCCACAGATAATGAGTCTCCTTTCAACCAAATTTTTATAAAATATCATTAATATAGATATTAGCCATCGTCATATGAACTAGAATATATGTTTTTCATAAGTATTTTATTTCGCACGACTCATGTCAGATTACTCAAAAGATTCAATATATAAATATACTCGCACAAGGTGCGAGATATACACTAGTTGCAATTAAGTGTGTATGACTTAAAGAAAGATAAAAAATGGATTATTCCATCGCATGCTCTATGTTTAAATTTCCGCATTGTGTGTGTGTTTGTGCTTATGTGTTCCTCTGATATATAGATTGTTAGCTAACGGTTTATCCGTGTTATTAGATGCCTTGTAGGGATAGGAAGTTGCAGAAACATCCGGAGCGGATGGTCAGCCGGGTCCACGTACTCATTTAGATGGGGATTAGAGAGTCTTAAATTTCTACATTCACGTTATTATGATAATTATGTCATGTAAGGTTGGCGCGTGTTTTACATTCATGCAAATATACTTTATAGTTTTCAAAATATTTTACTCAAATTTGTGCATTGTTGTAAAATCTAGTGAAATTGTTGTCAAACTATGATCGGGACCCATTGTGAGGTCCTAACTAGTAGGTCCCTGAGTTTTGAAAATTTAGGGTGTTACAACAACGTTGTGGAATGGATAGAGGAGCGGAATCTAATGTTAGCATGAAATATTGTGATATTTTAGGCACGTTTTCTAAGTGTATTTGATTCATATTGATAGTCTTTGATTTAGCAATGTTGCATTTGTGAGCTAGTTTGCTTATATTGTCGATATGGATGTCTACACTAGCTTTATGTTGATTATAGGTGATTGAGAGTCATTTCCGAACGGAATCGAGCAAAGAAGAGTTGATTGAGTATGTCCATGGATTAAGGGCATTATAAGGAGCAAATTGGAGTTCAACTTGAGGAATGCACGAGGCTAGGGAAGAATCACGTTCTTACCCTAAACCACGCTCTAAAATACGGCCGTACTACAAACCACGTTTAGTTCCACGGCCGTGGAACCCTGCAAAGAGAGGCGTGATGCATTCCAGTAACTATTACGGTCGTGGAATCCATGGTTCAAACCGTGACACTTTCCACGCTCAAGATTACGGTCGTGGAACCTTCCACGACCGTGATCTTGGCGATCCTTTTCGCCACATTTTGAAGCCACGATCTTTTGAAGATTGGGCCGGGCCGATATTTTATCTTGCCCTATAAAAAGACGGACGAAGCAAGATTCCGGGACGGTCGCTTAGGGATTTTTGGCAATCCACGCTTCATCTTCGCTTAGCGGTATTCATCGACACTTATCTCCACTTAGAGAATTTTGGCGACTCTTGCTTAGACGCCGTTGAACCCTCGCTTAGAGGCATTTACATCTCGTTGAAGATCGAAGATCGAAGTTCGTGTTTGGGGATTTGCCCTAATCGCGCACCTTTGGTGGAGATTGCTGTTGAGATTTTCCGGATTGGCGGAAGATCGAAGCTTTTGGAAGATTGTTGCAAGAAGACTTCTCTTCTTGTTTAGGTTTGATTTGGAAGACGGATTGACATCCCGTTCTCCCTTCTTTCCTAAGATTGTGATTGTTTGCTTTATTCTGAATCTATTGACAACGTTCATTCTTGGTTGTGACTTTGAGATTGGTTTGAAGATTATTGAAAGTTTTCGGAATTTTCATCTTTCTATCTTTTAATTCTTGAATTTGATATCAACATGACTGTTATTGGCTAAAAACTCTTAACAATTCTAAGGTGAAGGGTTGATAGTTGTGGCTTAGATGATGATAGATCGATCGTAAACAGATTAGACCTTGAGAGTTAGAGAGAATCGTCGACGAACCCTAAATTACGGTTTGTTCTTGAGTTCCACGGCCGTGGAGTCTCAAGATCTACCCGTAATTTCCCTTAAGTTTACGAACCTTGCTTTTACTTTAATCCAAAGTTAAAGATTTGCTTTAACTTAGTTTAGGCTTGCCTTTTCTAGGTGGTAGTGAAGCCTCAACAACCTCTACCTCGATTGTGAGTATCATAACCGTAATCGGCTAAGTTAGTCTTGATCCTTGGATTACAAGTTTGGGTATTTGACATTAATTCTTGCCTTTAGAACCTTTCTATATTGAAGCCTCAACAACCTGTATAGAGAGTGTCTTGTAGGTGAGTCATATAAGGTTTTTGGAACTTCACCGTACGATTACCTTACATTAGCATACATTTGCATATCTCAACTCTGTCTTTATATTATTAGTATATCTTGAATCGATTGCCACAGCTTGATGCTTGGATCTTTAGGATTGTTGTTTTTCCAATATTTGCAAAACACTCATATTTACTCGCTTGATAATCTGCAATTGAATTTGTTCCTGCCCAAATCCCTGTGTTCGATACTCTGGAGTTCTTGCTTAACTACGTCGATCCGTACACTGCGGGTTCGCTTGCTTGATTCTAGTTTTATAAATTTAAAGCTTATTTGCACACACCTCTAGGGGCGAACATCTAACAGGGTCAACAATGATATTTGGCATATGTACTCTCTAGATCTAAAATCTGGCTAGGAATCCATGTTGTTCAGGAGCTCAAGTTGCTCGCCAAGAAAACAACTCGGGGATCCATGAATTCCGCTATTAACGAGCTCCTACCTCTTGACATACAAAGGTATTTGGTTTCCTTTTTCTGGTTATTTGGATTTGGATATTATTACTTAGTCATGATTTGTTGTTTTTCTTCTCTTCATTTGTTAGTTTACGTCATTACAATGTTTTTAAATTATTATTTTATTTTTATCCAGAAATTTATTTATCTATTTTAGCCATTCTATATTTGTAATTGCTTCGTGCTTGCTTAAATATTGAAATGTAAAACACGACAAGAGTAAAAAAGACGTGGTTAGTGAAATGTTGTTGTGAATGTAATGTTACTCAGGGTACATTTTTGTGTGTATTGATCCTCATTATTGAATGTTGTTATCTGTTGAAGAGAGACTACAGTAGGAGCTGATTACAAAGAAAGATGTATTATAGTAGATGATGGCTCAAGTTACGCCAAATACATGTCCATCTTTAGTTGTCTTGATGATTAGTATGATATCATCACTTTGCAATATACTGAGGAGAGTTTGTTAGCAGTAGATGAAAACAGAGAAGGTCGTGCAGCCACTTTCGGAGATGACATTCCCATTGAGTGTCTTGCTACCGAGTTCAAGAGAGAGATATGTGTGGCAAGAAAGAATGTGTATGAACTTTCACTTCAAAGTTGATGGGTGTGCTTAGGTCAACACCCGAGACACAACTTTCAAGCACACAAATCAAGTGAAATGGTTGATGGAGATAATTGTCTATTATTCCTTTCACACCGACTAGAGGGACAAATATGCTGACCTAAGTACACCGTGGTCGGGGCTTAAGTCAGCACCCGTCAGTTGCGATCAACCATTTCATCTTATATATTATATAGAGAATCAATCAGTAGTTATCCTCATCAACCATTTAATTTGATATGTGTGCTTGATCCTGAATAAGTAACCAAAAGTTGTCACAAAACGGTTGTCGACAAAAGCACACCCATCAACTTTGAAGTGAAAGTTCATACACATTCTTTCTTGCCACATAGATCTCTCTATTGAACTCGGTAGCAAGACACTCAATGGCAATGTCATCACCGAAAGTGGTTGCACGACCTTCCTTGTTTTCATCTACTGCTAACAAACTCTCCTCAGTATATTGCAAAGTGATGATATCATACTAATCATCAAGACAACTAAAGATGGACATGTATTTTGCCTAACTTGAGCCATCATCTACTACGATACATCTTTCTTTGTAATCAGCTCCTACTATAGTCTCTCTTCAACAGATAACAACATTCAATAATGAGGATCAATACACGCAGAAATGTACCCTGAGTAACATTACATTAAAAATAACATTTCACTAACCACGTCCTTTTTATTGGCTTGTCGTGTTTTACATGTCAATAATCAAGCAAGCACGAAGCAATTACAAATTTAGAATGGCTGAAACAGATGAATAAATTTCTGAATAAAAATAAAGTAATATTTTGAAAACATTGTATTGATGTAAATCAACAAATGAAGAGAAGAAATACAACAAATCATGATAATGTAATAATCTCCAAATCCAATCAACAAGAAAAAAAAGAAAAGAAATACCTCTGCATGTCAAGAGGTAGAAGCTCGTTGATAGCGGAATTCATAGATCCCCGATCTGTTTTCTTGGCGAGCAACTTGAGCTTCTGAACCATATGGATTCCCCGGTCAGATTTATAGTCTAGAGAGTGCATATGCCTAATTGCATTGTTGACCATGTTAGATTCTGCTCCTCTATCCATTCCACCAAGTTTTCCACTTGGACCTTGAAGCCTAGGATCCACGTCTCCATTTCCAAAAGACTAGTTAAAAAGAGACTGAACATTGGGGACATTTCCAATCATATTCACATTATTGGAGTGAGGGTGAGGTGGTACAAGAGATGGAAAGCCCCTTGTCATGTCATGGAACCACCTTGTCCACCTAACATTTCAGAATTTGATCTCAACATGGAGGAGGGTCCTTGTTGAGATCCTCCATGGGAGTTAAAAGTGCAGAAGGTAACATCTTCAAAAATATCAACCTAAATAAGCTAATTTTATTTTCATAATTTGCATTAAAATATAACATATATAATTTTATTTTCAAATCTGTTCTATCTACACAAGCAAGGGTTTGACACAATCGAGTATTAGTCTTTGATAAGTGGATGCTTTATTAT
Source organism: Fagopyrum homotropicum (assembly GCA_033239125.1). Taxonomy (NCBI): domain Eukaryota; kingdom Viridiplantae; phylum Streptophyta; class Magnoliopsida; order Caryophyllales; family Polygonaceae; genus Fagopyrum; species Fagopyrum homotropicum. The sequence goes on from BSWB01000002.1 coordinate 139,600,669, forward strand.
TTCTACTATTGATTACTACTTAGCGTAATTTTTTATTAATAGATGTGCGTCCAAATAAGCCACATATAATGAGTCTCCTTTCAACCAAATTTTTATAAAATATCATTAATATAGATATTAGCCATCGTCATATGAACTAGAATATATGTTTTTCATAAGTATTTTATTTCGCACGACTCATGTCAGATTACTCAAAAGATTCAATATATAAATATACCTGCACAAGGTGCGAGATATACACTAGTTGCAATTAAGTGTGTATGACTTAAAGAAAGATAAAAAATGGATTATTCCATCGCATGCTCTATGTTTAAATTTCTGCCTTGTGTGTGTGTTTGTGCTTATGTGTTCCTCTGATATATAGATTGTTAGCTAACGGTTTATCCGTGTTATTAGATGCCTTGTAGGTATAGGAAGTTGCAGAAACATCCGGAGCGGATGGTCAGCCGGGTCCACGTACTCATTTAGATGGGGATTAGAGAGTCTTAAATTTCTACATTCACGTTATTATGATAATTATGTCATGTAAGGTTGTCGCGTGTTTTTCATTCATGCAAATATACTTTATAGTTTTCAAAATATTTTATTGACATTTGTGCATTGTTGTAAAATCTAGTGAAATTGTTGTCAAACTATGATCGGGACCCATTGTGAGGTCCTAACTAGTAGGTCCTTGAGTTTTGAAAATTTAGGGTGTTACAACAACGTCATGGAATGGATAGAGGAGCGGAATCTAACAGGGTCAACAATGAAATTAGGCATATGTACTCTCTAGATATAAAATGTGGCTAGGAATCCATGTGGTTCAGGTGCTCAAGTTGCTCGCCAAGAAAACAAATCGGGGATCCATGAATTCCGCTATTAACGAGCTCCTACCTCTTGACATACAAAGGTATTTGGTTTCCTTTTTCTGGTTGATTGGATTTGGATATTATTACTTAGTCATGATTTGTTGTTTTTCTTCTCTTCATTTGTTAGTTTACATCATTACAATGTTTTTAAATTATTATTTTATTTTTATCCAGAAATTTATTTATCTATTTTAGCCATTCTATATTTGTAATTGCTTCGTGCTTGCTTAAATATTGAAATGTAAAACACGACAAGAGTAAAAAAGACGTGGTTAGTGAAATGTTGTTGTGATTGTAATGTTACTCAGGGTACATTTTTGTGTGTATTGATCCTCATTATTGAATGTTGTTATCTGTTGAAGAGAGACTACAGTAGGAGCTGATTACAAAGAAAGATGTATTATAGTAGATGATGGCTCAAGTTAGGCCAAATACATGTCCATCTTTAGTTGTCTAGATGATTAGTATGATATCATCACTTTGCAATATACTGAGGAGAGTTTGTTAGCAGTAGATGAAAACAGAGAAGGTCGTGCAGCCACTTTCGGTGATGACATTGCCATTGAGTGTCTTGCTACCGAGTTCAAGAGAGAGATCTGTGTGGCAAGAAAGAATGTGTATGAACTTTCACTTCAAAGTTGATGGGTGTGCTTAGGTCAAAACCCAAGACACAACTTTCAAGCACACAAATCAAGTGAAATGGTTGATGGAGATAATTGTCTATTATTCCTTTCACACCGACTAGAGGGACAAATATGCTGACCTAAGTACACCCGTGGTCGGGGCTTAAGTCAGCACCCGTCAGTTGAGATCAACCATTTCATCTTATATATTATATAGAGAATCGATCAGTAGTTATCCTCATCAACTATTTAATTTGATATTGTGCTTGATCCTTAATAAGTAACCATAAGTTGTCAGAAAACGGGTGTTGACAAAAGCACACCCATCAACTTTGAAGTGCAAGTTCATACACATTATTTCTTGCAACATAGATCTCTCTCTTGAACTCGGTAGCAAGACACTCAATGACAATGTCATCACCGAAAGTGGCTGCACGACCTTCTCTGTTTTCATCTACTGCTAACAAACTCTCCTCAGTATATTGCAAAGTGATGATATCATACTAATCATCAAGACAACTAAAGATGGACCTGTATTTGGCCTAACTTGAGCCATCATCTACTACAATACATCTTTCTTTGTAATCAGCTCCTACTGTAGTCTCTCTTCAACAGATAACAACATTCAATAATGAGGATCAATACACGCAGAAATGTACCCTAAGTAACATTACATTCAAAACAACATTTCACTAACCACGTCCTTTTTAGTGGCTTGTCGTGTTTTACATGTCAATAATCAAGCAAGCACGAAGCAATTACAAATTTAGAATGGCTGAAACAGATGAATAAATTTCTGAACAAAAAAAAATAATATTTTGAAAACATTGTATTGATGTAAATCAACAAATGAAGAGAAGAAATACAACAAATCATGATAATGTAATAATCTCCAAATCCAATCAACAAGAAAAAAAGAAAAGAAATACCTCTGCATGTCAAGAGGTAGGAGCTCGTTGATAGTGGAATTCATAGATCCCCGATCTGTTTTCTTGGTGAGCAACTTGAGCTTCTGAACCATATGGATTCTCCGGTCAGATTTATAGTCTAGAGAGTGCATATGCCTAATTGCATTGTTGACCATGTTAGATATGCCTAAGTGCATATGCCTAAAAAGAGACTGAACATTGGGGACATTTCCAAGCATATGCACATTATTGTAGTGAGGGTGAGGTGGTACAAGAGATGGAAAGCACCTTGTCATGTCATGGAACCACCTTGTTGTAACACCCCCAATCCGCGGGACTCGGGATGCTACGGGTTGGGACCTCACAATGGGTCCCGACCCTTAGCTTGACAACAATTTCACCGGACCTTTCCAACATGGCACAAATAAAGGCAAAATCGTAAATCAATTTTAATGCAAATGATAAGAAACCCGAAAGAATGAAACAATAACTTCAGCCGAGGTACAATTTAAACCAAACGCCAAACAAGCGGCACACGAAACGTAATAACCGAAAGACCAAAACACAAGACAACCCCAACTCGAAACCCTTCCTAAAATGTACGGACCCCGACTGCCCACCCTTCCGGATCTCTCGGAGCATGCCTAACCTCCAAGGCAAGCTACAACATTCGGTATAAAACCGTTAGCTCACATTCGAAGCATTAGAATTAAAGGGAAGGGCACAAACACAATTAATTCAACATAGTCACACAACCTACTCAAAGCACGCAAATCCGGTTTATTATCTTTATTTATTAAGTCATATCCCGTTCTAGTTCAACTTCTTTTGTGACACGAGAATCCTCCGAAACTCGCCTCGGTCCCTTCTTCCGGCAATGGAATGGTCGGATGCCTCCGACCGTCTAACCAGCACGGGCCAGTCGCCGAGATCCCCCTAGCTCTCACGGGGAGCCAGACAGTGATGTCACAGCCCGTTATCATACACTTGGGCCAAATAATATAAAGGTCGGTAATCCTATTTCCGGTTTAGTTGTTATAAACAATAAAATAATAAACACACACCACCCAACATACAATAATGCTAATACAAAGAATACGAGCTAAGTAAGTCCGTAGACTTACCTCGTCACCACACTCAACTCACAACACTCTCGCTTCCTTAGGGAGGAAGTCCATAACCTGCTCACAAGAAGATAACTATATCAACAACAACCCACTCACAATAGAAGTCTTAGACTTCTATTCAAATGATCTACGCAAGACCATTTGACTCTCAATTCTAGGACCGCATCCTAGAATCCCTCATGCTCACATCACACACAACACAAGCTAGAAGTCCTAAGACTTCTAAACCCTCGGATCTCGCAAGATCATAACTCACAACGCAATTAGGATAAGCCAAACCTAAACTCCAAAGTCCCACAAGATCATACAACCCCACCTCGAGCCTCAAAACGCTCACAAGATCAACCATATAACTTAAAGCCTTATAACAACCTCACAAGATAACCAACACCTAAAGCTTAAAATCAACATCAATCCATCAAATAATATCAAATCATTACCTAAGTCTCAAAGCCACTACTTGGCATTCACTCTAAGTTATGCTAGATTATCCAACCTAGCATGATACTAGTACTAAACATAACTAAATCGAGGAAGAGAATAAGCTCGGGGAAGAGGGTACTCACATGACGTCACAAGATGGAAGACGATCTATGGATGTCGATATGGATCCGTTTGGCCTTTATCGGGACGCTTCCGAACCTAACACCAAAACTATACAAATTTAGCATAACGCTAAATTTGGACATACTACATAGTTTATATAAACTATAAGAATAACTCCCGTAATTCAAATCCGCGTTTAAAATCTTAAAACACTTTCCGGGGCAAATAATACCATTCCAAATAAAATAGGTCATAATACGTAATGAAATATTTTGGCCAAAATCCATAAATATCCCAACAAAGGGCAATGTCACATTCCAAAAATCTGGGTTCAAATGGCAATAACAAAATATTGGCACATTATGTAATTAATTCCAGCAAGGCATATATGCAACTTCTAGAAATTAGGGCCAAAACTGTAAATATGAATTATGGGTAATTTTCTGCAATTAACACAAAAGAAGGGGACCCGATTTAAATATCACAAAAAGGGTTTCAATTAACCCGATAGATCTCACGCAGGGTTGGGGAAGGGGTTGCACTGGCAGCGGCTGCAGGCAAGGCAAAGGCAGCTCTGGCAGCTCCGGCAGCTAGGCGAGGCCGGCGAAGGCGGTTCTTCTAGTAGCGGCTGCGTCTGGTGTCGGCGGTAGGCGCTTCTCCGGTGTCGATTGGTGGGGCACGTGGCTGGCGCAATTAAGAACAGAGAAGAAGGGAAACTGAGGGCACCAGGAGTCGGCTAGGCTGGTGACTCCGGTCACTAGAGGCGGAAGGCAGGCCGATCTAGTGGTTGTAGAGGAGAGGTTCTCCCGGTGGCTCATCTCGTCCTCGAGACGGCGACATCAGGCGGCTAGGCTGAGGAATTTAGGTGTGGATTTGTGGGAGTCTGAGGGGGGTGCAGAAAAGAGTCCCAGTGAGGAGGCAGGTGACAGTTGCAATGGCCTTAGGAGGCGCAACTCCTTTCTTGACGGTTTGAGCGTGTCGGGGAGAAAATGGAGGGTAGATGAGAGTTTACAGAGGGGGGAGATGACAGGTAGCTTCCGGGGAGAAAGAGTCAGTTTGTTGCTCCAAAACAAAGAGGCTGGTATTCAGTGCAAATGTAGAAGGGAGGAACAATGGTGAGGTGATCGAAGGGAGTTAGACAGGGCCTCCTTGCTCCTGTTTTGTGGGTGCAACGAGAGAGCAAGAGAGATGGAGGCTGCAGCGGCTCCGGCAGGTCGACGGCAACGCAGGGATGTCGGGTGCAGGAGAGAGTGATAGGAGATGTTGAGGGTGAGGAAAGAGTGAGTGTGATGGATGGGAAGCTTGCGTGATAGAGAGAGCAAAAGAACAGAGGGGAAGTAGCGAGGAGTCGGGTAGGCGCTCATCCAGCTGGGAAGGAAAGAAGAAAAAAAAGAAAAGGAGAAAAGCAAATAAAGAAAATAAATATAAAAATAGGGAAACGGAGAATGGAATAAAATCGATAAAAGCTTTCGGAACGGGATTTCCGAATCGGGGAAATATTTTCCGATTTTTCCGAGAATAAGGCCAAGGTTTACGTGCACGTCTCTAATAAATATATATATATATACTCGGAAAGGATATTTTACGTCGTAAACTACTTTAAAAAAATTTAATCTAAGAAGATATCGATAGAAATAGGAAAAAATAAATATCAAAACGCACCCAATAATTAGGGCGTTACATCAGGTCCCCCTAAAAACAAGTTTCGTCCCGAAACTTGCTATGCGTCGAACTTCTCGGTCCCTAAGGCCGAGATATGAACTCTCAAACTAAGGAGCCTTAAACCTTCTAATCTATACACACAATCTACTCAAACTACCACCGCAAGATATATCATGCCATAACCCATTCCCGCACAAGACACAAATTACCCATAACATCACACATGGACATAACTCAATCAAGGGAAGAACTAGGTCTAACCCGTCGATTCTATCAATGCTACTAGATCCACGTAAAACTCGAATAAAGATACTATCCTCCGTCTTCCAGTTAGCCTCATCGGTCTCTCGTTTGCCACTAGATCACCATGACTGACGACATGTCTCGAATCCTGTATGTACTCCCTCGACTGATACGCATGAAACATCGGGTGAACACTCTCTATTCTTGGTGGTAACGCCCACTTGTAAGTCACTTCTCCAACTTGCGCTAAGATCTCAAAAGGTTCGATTTATCGGAACTCAACTTCATTCTCGGGTCTTTCTCACTGCAGCATTTTCATTATGTTTCTCTTTGATTGTCTCTAACAAAGAAAGTCAAAATTCCAATTACACAATTGGTTTTGGCTCTAGCCAAACTAAACTTCGATGTTACATTTACTCAATTCTTGTGGTATATTCCAAGAAATGAAGAAAGCAATTTACTCCATACTACTTCTATTAGCCAAACATGTATGCTATTACTTTTATATCGATCCGTAATACTCGATCAAGACCTTGTCTTGAAGAATCACTTGTACATTTCAAACTCATATTACCTCAAGGTAAATCGAAACAGTTGCGCCAATAATCTCCTCTCAACTCTCAACGTCTCCATGGTCCATTTTCGTCTCACTCAATACTTCATTGTCATCCGGAGTAGGTTAGTCATAGATGGTGTTACTCGGAAAATATCTCCACAAATCTGGTAATGCCCAGTATATCCAAGAAACTTGTAACTTCTTTCACATCTTCCGGGGGTTGTCATCCCGAGACAATTTGTCATATAACTTCTCTCTTCTTCGAGAGTAGACCAAAATATCTTATTCGGGACATTGGTAAGCCCATTTGGAATCTCTACAACTCGTAGTGACCATGGTTCGTCCAGAATGCCGTATTTGCAATATCCCGATCTTGCATTCTCAATTGGTGGCAATTAGACCTTAAATCAATTTTAGGAGCGACTACTGACCTGTAACACCCCAAATTCTCGGAACTCGGGGAGCTACTGGTTAGGACCTCACAATGGGTCCCGACCTTGGTTTAACAACAACATTACTTGGATCTTACAACAAGGCACAAATGTATTTAAAACAATTTCTAAAACATAATATTTTTAATGGTATAAACGTACACATGTGACAGCCTTTCAAACATATATAAAGATACATAACATGCATGACGTATGGAAGACTCCCCCATCCCCATCTAATGAGTACGTGGACCCGACTGACCATCCGTTTCGGATCTCTCTACAACTGTCTATCTCTACAAATCTACAACACGGATAAACCGTTAGCTAACTATCCAAATATAAGCAAAAATGATAACAGCACAAACACAAGCAAAAACAAAATAAACAAATATCATGCTGGCACTCAACCGTTTATTATCTATTATTTAAGTGATTCACATTATTCAATTTAAGTTGTGGCACGAGAATTTTTATTAGTTCTCGCCTCCGTTCCTTATCCAACTGGTGTAGGTCTAGCTGACTTCCACTGGTAGCATCACTACAAACCACGTATGGACTAGTCCCGAAAGAAACCCCCAGCGCCCCGCGAGCTACTGAGCAGAATGCCACCGTCCGTTATTCTTAGGCCAAAATATAGGTCGGTAATTATATATCACAACCTATCTCTCTAACATTTCAATCACACACCACCATCATAATTTATACTCATATGTAGCAGTCAGCTAAGTAAGCCCAAAGGACTTACCTGAATCAAAACTCGATTCCCGTTATCTCGACTCGGTCTGTAACCGTAGAAACGCAACCGCCTGTTATACAAGGCACGTGGATCAAAATTACATCCCATCGTCATAGAAGTTATAAACTTCTAAGATGTACAATCTCATGAAAAGAATTTACTAAAAAGGCTATCTCAGGGTAAAATGACTATTTTACCCTTGATCCCGAAAACTCCAAAATAGTCTATAATCTAGTTCTAATTTCTCATTTGGAACCTATTTCCATAATCTAATTCTCAAGAGTTAGTTTGCTATAGATTTATAATAGTTAACCAAAATTCTAGACTTTCATAAGAGTCGTCAAGGCCCGACTTTGGCTTAAGATATGAGGTTCGAATAAAAATTAAAAATTACGAAATAATTCTCTAGGTCCTCTATAATATAGATGCTACTCATAGGAGCAAAGATCTCTCAATACTATCCAACCACTACTCCTACATAAATTCATAAAGTTGGTTAAAACATCAAGGAGTTATATACTTCGTCAATATTTTTTTTTCTCTGTTGGAAAAACAACTCAAGTACTCTGCTTTGGAACCTTATAAATTCTAATCTGACCGTTGACTCTCTCTCAAATTTTAACACTGTAACTACATATTTCTATCTACAACATATCTAAAATTCAACGGTAGATTCTCGATCTAAGATATCGAAACTAGATCCTAAAGTCAGCACTTTCACAAAAATTTCTGGAAAACAAAGAAAGGCCTATAGTCTTATGGACATCACGACTGAGTTAGGCCTTAACTAGGATTACCCTAACTTAATCACCGTTAACAACATATAAATCCGGACTAACTAACTTCCCTAGAGTTTCCCATGTATCCAATATTAACTATTCTTAAACTTAAACATTTCTTGCAAAATAAAGATACAGTACCTCACAAGCCTTTCAACCTTAGACTATTCTGTAAGTGGTGTTGCTCCAAATCATGTTGCTGTACCAATTCTTACAAGTAAGGTCCAATACCTCACATCTCTTTAACCAACTAAAACCTCATCCTACACCACTTAACTTAATCGACCTACTCTCTACGTACCCACCATACTTACAGACAACATAAGCTTGCAAGGTAAGAAGAGGGACTCACTAGTGTGCTTATGGCTCGCTCGTCCACTCAGACAACAACCCGAGATCAGGGGAGGGAAAGGAGGTTCGGCTCGTAGTCGGAACAACAACCGGGATGCCCGTCTTTGCTTGTTGGGGTACTTAACTCAAAGACGTGTGTACTCGTGTCATATCAGAGGTACTGTCTTGTTTTATAGGAGGATCAGAGGGAAGGAAGGAGACGATATACCTCCACACTTGCAGTCTTAGACATCGACGACGATGACGGAGGGCGCCGACTTGTACTCGACTCGAAGAGAAGCCCACTGCTGTCGTCGGGTTCTGGAGAGACCGGCCTTATGTGCAGATTTAGGAGGGTGGTAAGCTACTGCTGGTTCTGCGTGAGTTCCTAAGGAAGGACTGCGAGGAATGCTCAACTGCCTTGACATCTGTGTTTCTGGCGCGACAGAAAGGCTAGTGAGGCTGCAACTGCTCGCGGAGGGAGCCTCCAAGATGGCGTTGCTTCCGGCTCATGATGGTCGCTCTGTCGGATGGAACCCCAAGGCAAGGTAGATGGAACGGTTGTTGGCTGTTGTGGCGTGCAGGGCGGAGCGACTTCTAGCGTGCAGCAGTGGTGAGCGGCAGTTGTGGATCTGATGTGCTCTTGGCCATGAAACGGTATGAGCTCGATGTCTACAACGGTAGGTTAAACATGAGGCTGAGATGTGCGTGGATTTTGGGATAGGATAAGAAGAATTAAGGGGGCGTTAACTGGAGTTACGTACTTTATGGGGTATTTTGACTGGTTCATGTAAAGAAGGAAACTGCTTGTACTAGGGAGAAGGAGATGATTATGGGCTTGATTTCAGGGGCAAGCGGGCCTAGTGTGGGCAAGGCCAAGCTGCCGGCTGGGCTGGGCTGTTTGTCAAGTGTTTAAAGCCTTGTCATGACTTGTTAAAAGTCATACAAGAGCTTGCAAAGAAAAGAAACATTTAGGGTTTAGTGTATAATTTGTCATTTTATGTGAAATAAAGTTCACATAAAATGAATGAATTTGTAGTAGTGTGCTAACCGAGGTAGAAAGAGAAAAGGGTCGACGGTCGAAATCCAGTTCGATTCTAAGTAAACAGAACGAATTTTCCGGATATTACATGACCCTCATGACCGATCGAGTAGATCGTCAATTCGTTGTAAGGAATACTTGTCTTTCACTATTATCATGTTCGACTCACGGTAATCGATGTCCCAATGGAAAGAATTGTCATAATAACTTCAATAAAAATTTCAATATATAGTTAAACATGAGATTCAAACCAAGAGCTCAAGATAACATTCGGATTTCCCCATAGCATTTCACTAATTTCTAGTGAAATCTTATCAATAAGTTTTTACAATTGCTCCTTCACTTGTTTCCACAACACATGTATATGCACAAGGTCATTCCATACGGCACCTTTGATATCGGGATTGAATCAAGCTTGACATTAGTGGAAAAATCCACATTCTGACGTATTGGAATCCGTGATATCTCGGTTTTCGTCTTTTCCTCTTCCGTCACATAACGTAGGACCTACACAACCGTGTCTTTAAACTTGACAGGTGGTTATGATACTAATGGTTTACCCCGATCTGTTGGGGTGACATCCTTTAAACACGTGTATTGTTCCATCTGTAGCTACAATGTAGACCGTCTCCTTCCAAATATTTGTCTTTTCTTGCATTGGAAAGATTTGCTTGCGTCTTCTGACTCTTGTGGTCTTATTTAAGTATTCTTTTAACTTAAACCCATAATTACTCTCTGATGACATGAATGTAAAAAATCTTCTACGGTTTCTCACTTATGTGCAACCATAAGGGTCCAATCTGCACGACTTAACCTTATTTCAAAACAATTGACCTTATCTTCTTCACTTTCCGTGACATCCCAACATATGGGAGGAGCTCTTCGTATTCTACATAAGCTCTCACGATAGACATCCTTACCTCAAGTAGGTGTAGAAATTATACTTCACTTTCCTTATGTAAGGTCAACCCGACGGTAGAGGTTCTAACCTCAATCTTCCATATACTTTTTGTACATCTCTTGTCGACATCAAACTTCAAAACATCGATCTTCTCTTACTCTTGTTGGTCACCTTGTACATCTCTTGGTATTCCCAAAACAACTTCGCAACCGTACCGGTATGCCTTGTGAAGAACGCTAGGCTAATATCCCCCCTACCGACATCACTAAAGTATCCAACTCATAACTTCACCCAGCACTAACATCATAACCCTAAGCTTGCGGCGTTGCCCCAATCCAGATTCCTCGTTTCGTGTTATAGCCACTATGGCTTCGCCATACGAGTCACAAAAACCTTGACTTAGCTTGGCTCGTGAAAACATGACATCCATAACCTTACCACAAACATATCATACCTCCCCTTATATATCCCCCTTTCCGAACAACAACTATAGAAGACTCACTTTCCTCTTCGTCTTTCCAATTTACTTTACCTTGATCCGTGTCATTTCTCCATATAACAACCCCCATGACCTAAGAAGGTCGTACCAGATCCTTACAATCTTTCCCCACAAGGTACGTTACCTTCACTTGCTAGAATCGATAAAATGCTACTTGATTAAGATAATTGCACTTCCCTTGATATACTTCTTTATTGCCGACATTCAACCACCGGGAATGTTCCAAGTTCTTGTTACCGCACCTTTATGATCCCACAACCTGGTTACTCTTCCCTTCCACACTCATTCATAGACCACCCGCACATACGCGTTCTTGGTTGTCACCAATTAGCTTTTAAGTGACCTTCTCCAATGTCAATGACTTACCATTCTCATGAAAGTTACCGTCCTCGAGGTACTCTACCTTAAACTCCGTTAGTTCGTTCTTCATTCCATGCTTCCTCTTCTTTATGAGGTAACTATATCTTCCTTGCCTTGTTGGTTCATATAACTCCCTTTCATAGGCTTAACCATTCTTCCTTGATGTCTTTCAAGTGCACCTTCCCAAATATTATAACCCTAGCTAGCATCCGCTCGTGTTCCTCTTGGTCGGTATCTTAAGTCTCTCGATCAAAGCTCCTCGTTTCGTCTTTCATCTTCTTGGGATCATCATTTATACACACTTCCCCCTTTTTGGAGCTTCTTAGCCTTATCATCATAACAGAAAACGATTGACCCTCTTAAAGACATTATACTATGTGAACCTTCACCACATGATTAAGTCACACAACCTACTCAAAGCACGCAAATCCGGTTTATTATCTTTATTTATTAAGTCATATCCCGTTCTAGTTCAACTTCTTTTGTGACACGAGAATCCTCCAAAACTCGCCTCGGTCCCTTCTTCCGGCAATGGAACGGTCGGATGCCTCCGACCGTCTAACCAGCACGGGCCAGTCGCCGAGATCCCCCTAGCTCTCACGGGGAGCCAGGCAGTGATGTCACCGCACGTTATCATACACTTGGGCCAAATAATATAAAGGTCGGTAATCCTATTTTCGGTGTAGTTGTTATAAACAATAAAATAATAAACACACACCACCCAACATACAATAATGCTAATACAAAGAATACGAGCTAAGTAAGTCCGTAGACTTACCTCGTCACCACACTCAACTCACAACACTCTCGCTTCCTTAGGGAGGAAGTCCATAACCTGCTCACAAGAAGATAACTATATCAACAACAACCCACTCACAATAGAAATCTTAGACTTCTATTCAAATGATCTACGCAAGACCATTTGACTCTCAATTCTAGGACCGCATCCTAGAATCCCTCATGCTCACATCACACACAACACAAGCTAGAAGTCCTAAGACTTCTAAACCCTCGGATCTCGCAAGATCATAACTCACAACGCAATTAGGATAAGCCAAACCTAAACTCCAAAGTCCCACAAGATCATACAACCCCACCTCGAGCCTCAAAACGCTCACAAGATCAACCATATAACTTAAAGCCTTATAACAACCTCACAAGATAACCAACACCTAAAGCTTAAAATCAACATCAATCCATCAAATAATATCAAATCATTACCTAAGTCTCAAAGCCACTACTTGGCATTCACTCTAAGTTATGCTAGATTATCCAACCTAGCATGATACTAGTACTAAACATAACTAAATCGAGGAAGAGAATAAGCTCGGGGAAGAGGGTACTCACATGACGTCACAAGATGGAAGACGATCTATGGATGTCGATATGGATCCGTTTGGCCTTTATCGGGACGCTTCCGAACCTAACACCAAAACTATACAAATTTAGCATAACGCTAAATTTGGACATACTACATAGTTTATATGAACTATAAGAATAACTCCCGTAATTCAAATCCGCGTTTAAAATCTTAAAACACTTTCCGGGGCAAATAATACCATTCCAAATAAAATAGGTCATAATACGTAATGAAATATTTTGGCCAAAATCCATAAATATCCCAACAAAGGGCATAATGTCACATTCCAAAAATCTGGGTTCAAACAGCAATAACAAATTATTGGCACATTATGTAATTAATTCCAGCAAGGCATATATGCAACTTCTAGAAATTAGGGCCAAAACTGTAAATATGAATTATGGGTAATTTTCTACAATTAACACAAAAGAAGGGGACCCGATTTAAATATCACAAAAAGGGTTTCAATTAACCCGATAGATCTCACGCAGGGTTGGGGAAGGGGTTGCACTGGCGGCGGCTGCAGGCAAGGCAAAGGCAGCTCTGGCAGCTCCGGCAGCTAGGCGAGGCCGGCGAAGGCGGTTCTTCTGGTAGCGGCTGCGTCTGGCGTCGGCGGCAGGCGCTTCTCCGGTGTCGATTGGTGGTGCACGTGGTTGGCGCAATTAAGAACAGAGAAGAAGGGAAACTGAGGGCACCAGGAGTCGGCTAGGCTGGTGACTCCGGTCACTAGAGGCGGAAGGCAGGCCGATCTAGTGGTTGTAGAGGAGAGGTGCTCCCGGTGGCTCATCTCGTCCTCGAGACGGCGACATCAGGCGGCTAGGCTGAGGAATTTAGGTGTGGATATGTGGGAGTCTGAGGGGGGTGCAGAAAAGAGTCCCAGCGAGGAGGCAGGTGACAGTTGCAATGGCCTTAGGAGGCGCAACTCCTTTCTTGACGGTTTGAGCGTGTCGGGGAGAAAATGGAGGGTAGATGAGAGTTTACAGAGGGGGGAGATGACAGGTAGCTTCCGGGGAGAAAGAGTCAGTTTGTTGCTCCAAAACAAAGAGGCTGGTATTCAGTGCAAATGTAGAAGGGAGGAACAATGGTGAGGTGATCGAAGGGAGCTAGACAGGGCCTCCTTGCTCCTATTTTGTGGCTGCAACGAGAGAGCAAGAGAGATGGAGGCTGCAGCGGCTCCGGCAGGTCGACGGCAACGCAGGGATGTCGGGTGCAGGAGAGAGTGATAGGAGACGTTGAGGGTGAGGCAAGAGTGAGTGTGATGGATGGGAAGCTTGCGTGATAGAGAGAGCAAAAGAACATAGGGGAAGTAGCGAGGAGTCGGGTAGGCGCTCATCCAGCTGGGAAGGAAAGAAGAATAAAAAGAAAAGGAGAAAAGCAAATAAAGAAAATAAATATAAAAATAGGGAAACGGAGAATGGAATAAAATCGATAAAAGCTTTCTGAACGGGATTTCCGAATCGGGGAAATATTTTCCGATTTTTCCGAGAATAAGGCCAAGGTTTACGTGCACGTCTCCAATAAATATATATATATACTCCGAAAGGATATTTTACGTCGTAAACTACTTTAAAAAAAATTTAATCTAAGAAGATATCGATAGAAATAGGAAAAAATAAATATCGAAACGCACCCAATAATTGGGGCGTTACACTTGTCAACCTAACATTCCAGGATTTGATCTCAACATGGAGGAGGGTCCTTGTTGAGATCCTCCATGGGAGTTAAAAGTGCAGAAGGTAATATCTTCAAAAATATCAACCTAAATAAGCTAATTTTATTTTCATAATTTGCATTAAAATATAACATATATAATTTTGTTTTCAAATCTCGTAAATCTACACAAGCAAGGGTTTGACACAATCGAGTGTTAGTTTTTTATAAGTGGACGCTTTATTATTTCTACTATTGATTACTACTTAGCGTAATTTTTTATTAATAGATGTGCGTCCAAATAAGCCACAAATAATGAGTCTCCTTTCAACCAAATTTTTATAAAATATCATTAATATAGATATTAGCCATTGTCATATGAACTGGAATATATGTTTTTCATAAGTATTTTATTTCGCACGACTCATGTCAGATTACTCAAAAGATTCAATATATAAATATACCCGCACAAGGTGCGAGATATACACTAGTTGCAATTGAGTGTGTATGACTTAAAGAAAGATAAAAAATGGATTATTCCATCACATGCTCTATGTTTAAATTTCCGCATTGTGTGTGTTTGTGCTTATGTGTTCCTCTGATATATAGATTGTTAGCTAACGGTTTATCCGTGTTATTAGATGCCTTGTAGGGATAGGAAGTTGCAGAAACATCCGGAGCGGATGGTCAGCCGGGTCCACGTACTCATTTAGATGGGGATTAGAGAGTCTTAAATTTCTACATTCACGTTATTATGATAATTATGTCATGTAAGGTTGTCGCGTGTTTTACATTCATGCAAATATACTTTATAGTTTTCAAAATATTTTACTCACATTTGTGCATTGTTGTAAAATCTAGTGAAATTATTGTCAAACTATGATCGGAACCCATTGTGAGGTCCTAACTAGTAGGTCCCTGAGTTTTGAAAATTTAGGGTGTTACAACAACGTTGTGGAATGGATAGAGGAGCGGAATCTAACAGGGTCAACAATGAAATTAGGCATATGTACTCTCTATATCTAAAATCTGGCTAGGAATCCATGTGGTTCAGGAGCTCAAGTTGCTCGCCAAGAAAACAAATCGGGGATCCATGAATTCCGCTATTAACGAGCTCCTACCTCTTGACATACAAAGGTATTTGGTTTCCTTTTTCTGGTTGATTGGATTTGGATATTATTACTTAGTCATGATTTGTTGTTTTTCTTCTCTTCATTTGTTAGTTTACATCATTACAATGTTTTTAAATTATTATTTTATTTTTATCCAGATTTTTATTTATCTATTTTAGCCATTCTATATTTGTAATTGCTTCGTGCTTGCTTAAATATTGAAATGTAAAACACGACAAGAGTAAAAAAGACGTGGTTAGTGAAATGTTGTTGTGAATGTAATGTTACTCAGGGTACATTTTTGTGTGTATTGATCCTCATTATTGAATGTTGTTGTCTGTTGAAGAGAGACTACAGTAGGAGCTGATTACAAAGAAAGATGTATTATAGTAGATGATGACTCAAGTTAGGCCAAATACATGTCCATCTTTAGTTGTCTTGATGATTAGTATGATATCATCAGTTTGCAATATACGGAGGAGAGTTTGTTAGTAGTAGATGAAAACAGAGAAGGTCGTGCAGCCACTTTCGGTGATGACATTGCCATTCAGTGTCTTGCTACCGAGTTCAAGAGAGAGATCTGTGTGGCAAGAGAGAATGTGTATGAACTTTCACTTCAAAGTTGATGGGTGTGCTTAGGTCAACACCCGAGACACAACTTTCAAGCACACAAATCAAGTGAAATGGTTGATGGAGATAATTGTCTATTATTCCTTTCACACCGACTAGAGGGACAAATATGTTGACCTAAGTACACCCGTGGTCGGGGCTTAAGTCAGCACCCGTCAGTTGCGATCAACCATTTCATCTTATATATTATATAGAGAATCGATCAGTAGTTATCCTCATCAACCATATAATTTGATATGTGTGCTTGATCCTGAATAAGTAACCAAAAGTTGTCACAAAACGGGTGTTGACAAAAGCACACCCATCGACTTTGAAGTAAAAGTTCATACACATTCTTTCTTGCCACATAGATCTCTCTCTTGAACTCGGTAGCAAGACACTCAATGGCAATGTCATCACCGAAAGTGGCTGCACGACCTTCTCTGTTTTCATCTACTGCTAACAATGTAACACCCCAAGTTCTTGGAACTTGGGTAGCTACTGGTTAGGACCTCACAATGGGTCCCGACCTTGGTTTAACAATAACTTTACTAGGATCTTACAACAAGACACAAATGTATATAAAATAATTTCCAAAACACAATATTTTTATGATATGAATGTACACATGTGACAGCCTTACAAACTTATATATAGATAGATAACATGCATGCCGTATGGAAGACTCCCCCGTCCCCATCTAATGAGTACGTGGACCCGGCTGACCATCCGTTCCGGGTCACTATGCAACTGTCTATCTCTACGAATCTACAACACGGATAATCCGTTAGCTAACAATCTAAATATAAGCAGAATAAGGATAGCACAAACACAAACAAGGTAACATAAACAATCATCATGCTGGCACACAAACCGGTTATTATCTAGTAGTTAAGTGATTCACCTTATTCCATTTTACAGTTGTGGCACGAGAATCTTAAGAGTTCTCGCCTCCGTTCCTTATCCAACTGGGTGTAGGTCTAGCTTACCTCCGCCGGTAGCATCACTACAAACCGAGTGTGGACTAGTCCCTAAAGAAACCCCCAACGCCCTCAAGCTAACTGAGCAGAATGTCACCGCCCGTTACTCTTAGGCCAAGGTATAGGTCGGTATATAAATATTACTAAATATATAACTATAAGCATCTCATTCACACACCACTACCATTATTCATACTCATATCTAGAAGTCAGCTAAGTAAGCCCAAAGGACTTACCTGAATTTAAACATAATCTCGTTATCTCGACTCGGTCTGTAACCGCAGGAACTAAACCGCCTGTTATAAAAGGCAAGTGGATCAATAATATATCCCACTTAATTAGAAGTCTCTGACTTCTAAGATATTTAACTCTATCATCAGATAAATTACCAAAATACCCTTATACGGATAAATGACTATTTTACCCATGGTCCCGAAATTTCATAAAATTCCATAACAAAGTTCCAAACTATTCTTTGGAACTCAAAACCACACTCAAACTCTCAAAGGAAAGTTTGCTAAAGATTTAGAAGAGTTAACTACATTCTTGACTTTCATAAAAAGTCGCTAACGTCCGACTTTGGCTTAAGATATGAAAACCGAATAAAAATATAAAAAGTGTAACAAAAAACTCTAAGTCTTTTATGCTATGCACTCTATCCATAGTATCCAGAATTTCCCAAAAAATACATAATAATCACTTCTACACAAATTCTCAAAGTCGGTTCCAAAACCAGAAATTTATACTTAGCCAATTTCTGAGTTCTTTCTCAAACAGCTCAACTTTTGATATGTTGAACTATGTATGACACTCTATAACATACTAAAAACTGAACGGTGGATTATTTTTCTAAGGTATCCAAACCTAACCTCAAACATGACTGCACAACCCAGAAAATTCCAGCACTTAACAATTTCAGCAACATCTAGAAAACTGTTTAAGGTCTCAACTTCAAAAATTCATAACTCCTAAACCACTAGCTGGATTCATCCCAAATTTTAATATGTTCCACCACAATATGCCAACTATATCGTATCCAAAATTCAAGTCAAACATAGATCAAACTTTTATTCAAAACTATCTCTCAAAACAGCATCACATGCTGTTTTCCCCAACACTCAGCACAGTTATAAAAACTGTGTGAGGAGTCAACTTTGAGACACCATAACTCTCAAACCGTAGCATAAATTCCTCTAAAATTTTAGTATGATCTACTATACTATATAAACTATAACTTGTCAGAAATTCAAGTCTAACAGAAGTCAATAACCCCTCCAAATTGGACTCAAAGATGATTGCTCGTCATTTCCTAAAAACTCAGAAAACACGTATATCCTCACTGCTTCTCCATGGCGGCTCTGGGTAGATTTAGGAGACATACAAGGCACTCATTAGGTATGGAATACATGAACGTACGTGCAAAGAAGAGAAGGGTATCAAGCTTACCCGATCCCATGACTCGAGCGGGAGAATGACGATGGTTCAAGGTTGCTGTCAAACCCGCTGTTGCACAGGAGAGAATGGTCTGGGCTGGTGTCGAGCCCTACTCCTGGGTCGTCGCTGCTGCACAGGAGAGAATGGTCTGGGCTGGTGTCGAAGCCCTACTCCTGGGTCGTCGCTGCTGCACGCACAGGAGAGGGGACGGTCTTGTTGATGAGATCGTCTCTGCTGCACAGGAAGCATCAATCGAAGGTGGCCATCTACGGCAGAAGGCGAGCGTCGGAGACGGAATGAAACTGGACGTGAAGGCTGGGCGAGATACACGCGATCTGGCGCTGCTATGGAAGGAAGGTCTTCAACAATCTGCACGATATCCGGCGGTTACGTAGAGATAGGAGAGAGAGAAGATCCTCAGCTTTACTAGCGGACGTGAGGCAGATTGGACTGGGTTGGCGCAGAGATGGGTTTGGGTCCGGGAAGGCAAGACGATTGGTTGGGCCTGCTGTATGACTGGTTATACGCAGCACACAAGGGATGGCAAGAAATTGGGCTGATGAAATAAATTTACGGGCCTGGGCTTGTCACAATAAGGATGGGGTGGAAATGGGCTGAGAGTGTCATGTGAGATGTTCTTATTACGGTCTTGTCGAGCTTGTCGGTGACGTTATCATGGTCTCGTCATGCCTTCGTCGAGATCTTGTCCAAGGGCATAAACTCATGATTGCAAATTAGGGTTTGGGTGGTATATTTTTATTATTTTATGTGGGAATAGCTCACATAAAATGATAGAATATGCGATGATACATAATGCTATGTATCCTAAAAATTAAACAACGGGTTGACATCCGTTAATATACGGAAATAAACGGAATTAATAATTCCGGGTATTACAAACAAACTCTCCTCAGTATATTGCAAAGTGATGATATCATACTAATCATTAAGACAACTAAAGATGGACATGTATTTGGCCTAACTTGAGCCATCATCTACTACAATACATCTTTCTTTGTAATCAGCTCCTACTGTAGTCTCTCTTCAACAGATAACAACATTCAATAATGAGGATCAATACACGCAGAAATGTACCCTGAGTAACATTACATTCAAAACAACATTTCACTAACCACGTCCTTTTTAGTGGCTTGTCGTGTTTTACATGTCAATAATCAAGCAAGCACGAAGCAATTACAAATTTAGAATGGCTGAAATAGATGAATAAATTTCTGAATAAAAATAAAATAATATTTTGAAAACATTGTATTGATGTAAATCAACAAATGAAGAGAAGAAATACAACAAATCATGATAATGTAATAATCTCCAAATCCAATCAACAAGAAAAAAAAAACGAAATACCTCTGCATGTCAAGAGGTAGGAGCACGTTGATAGTGGAATTCATAGATCCCCGATCTGTTTTCTTGGCGAGCAACTTGAGCTTCTGAACCATATGGATTCCCCGGTCAGATTTATAGTCTAGAGAGTGCATATGCCTAATTGCATTGTTGACCATGTTAGATTCTGCTCCTCTATCCATTCCACCACGTTTTCCACTTGGACCTTAAAGCCTAGGATCCACGTCTCCATTTCCAAAAGACTAGTTAAAAAGAGACTGAACATTGGGGACATTTCCAAGCATATTCACATTATTGTAGTGAGGGTGAGGTGGTACAAGAGATGGAAAGCCCCTTGTCATGTCATGGAACCACCTTGTCCACCTAACATTCCAGGATTTGATCTCAACATGGAGGAGGGTCCTTGTTGAGATCCTCCATGGGAGTTAAAAGTGCAGAAGGTAACATCTTCAAAAATATCAACCTAAATAAGCTAATTTTATTTTCATAATTTGCATTAAAATATAACATATATAATTTTGTTTTCAAATCTGGTCAATCTACACAAGCAAGGGTTTGACACAATCGAGTGTTAGTCTTTGATAAGTGGACGCTTTATTATTTCTACTATTGATTACTACTTAGCGTAATTTTTTTATTAATAGATGTGCGTCCAAATAAGACACAGATAATGAGTCTCCTTTCAACCAAATTTTTATAAAATATCATTAATATAGATATTAGCCATCGTCATATGAACTAGAATATATGTTTTTCATAAGTATTTTATTTCGCACGACTCATGTCAAATTACTCAAAAGATTCAATATACAAATATACCCACAAAAGGTGCGAGATATACACTAGTTGCAATTAAGTGTGTATGACTTAAAGAAAGATAAAAAATGGATTATTCCATCGCATGCTCTATGTTTAAATTTCCGCATTGTGTGTGTTTGTGCTTATGTGTTCCTCTGATATATAGATTGTTAGCTAACGGTTTATCCGTGTTATTAGATGCCTTGTAGGGATAGGAAGTTGCAGAAAGATCCGGAGCGGATGGTCAGCCGGGTCCACGTACTCATTTAGATGGGGATTAGAGAGTCTTAAATTTCTACATTCACGTTATTATGATAATTATGTCATGTAAGGTTGTCGCGTGTTTTACATTCATGCAAATATACTTTATAGTTTTCAAAATATTTTACTCACATTTGTGCATTATTGTAAAATCTAGTGAAATTGTTGTCAAACTATGATCGGGACCCATTGTGAAGTCCTAACTAGTAGGTCCCTGAGTTTTGAAAATTTAGGGTGTTACAACAACGTTGTGGAATGGATAGAGGAGCGGAATCTAACAGGGTCAACAATGAAATTAGGCATATGTACTCTCTAGATCTAAAATCTGGCTAGGAATCCATGTGGTTCAGGAGCTCAAGTTGCTCGCCAAGAAAACAAATCGGGGATCCATGAATTCCGCTATTAACGAGCTCCTACCTCTTGACATACAAAGGTATTTGGTTTCCTTTTTCTGGTTGATTGGATTTGGATATTATTACTTAGTCATGATTTGTTGTTTTTCTTCTCTTCATTTGTTAGTTTACATCATTACAATGTTTTTAAATTATTATTTTATTTTTATCCAGAAATTTATTTATCTATTTTAGCCATTCTATATTTGTAATTGCTTCGTGCTTGCTTAAATATTGAAATGTAAAACACGACAAGAGTAAAAAAGACGTGGTTAGTGAAATGTTGTTGTGAATGTAATGTTACTCAGGGTACAATTCTGTGTGTATTAATCCTCATTATTGAATGTTGTTATCTGTTGTAGAGAGACTACAGTAGGAGCTGATTACAAAGAAAGATGTATTATAGTAGATGATGGCTCAAGTTAGGCCAAATACATGTCCATCTTTAGTTGTCTTGATGATTAGTATGATATCATCACTTTGCAATATACCGAGGAGAGTTTGTTAGCAGTAGATGAAAACAGAGAAGGTCGTGCAGCCACTTTCGGTGATGACATTGCCATTGAGTGTCTTGCTACCGAGTTCAAGAGAGAGATATGTGTGGCAAGAAAGAATGTGTATGAACTTTCACTTCAAAGTTGATGGGTGTGCTTAGGTCAACACCCGAGACACAACTTTCAAGCACACAAATCAAGTGAAATGGTTGATGGAGATAATTGTCTATTATTCCTTACACACCGACTAGAGGGACAAATATGCTGACCTAAGTACACCCGTGGTCGGGGCTTAAGTCAGCACCCGTCAGTTGCGATCAACCATTTCATCTTATATATTATATAGAGAATCGATCAGTAGTTATCCTCATCAACCATTTAATTTGATATGTGTGCTTGATCCTGAATAAGTAACCAAAAGTTGTCACAAAACGGGTGTTGACAAAAGCACACCCATCAACTTTGAAGTGAAAGTTCATACACAATCTTTCTTGCCACATAGATCTATCTCTTGAACTCGGTAGCAAGACACTCAATGGCAATGTCATCACCGAAAGTGGCTGCACGACCTTCTCTTTTTTCATCTACTACTAACAAACTCTCCTCAGTATATTGCAAAGTGATCATATCATACTAATCATCAAGACAACTAAAGATGGACATGTATTTGGCCTAACTTGAGCCATCATCTACTACAATACATCTTTCTTTGTAATCATCTCCTACTACAGTCTCTCTTCAACAGATAACAACATTCAATAATGAGGATCAATACACGCAGAAATGTACCCTGAGTAACATTACATTCAAAACAACATTTCACTAACCACGTCCTTTTTATTGGCTTGTCGTGTTTTACATGTCAACAATCAAGCAAGCGCGAAGCAATTACAAATTTAGAATGGATGAAACAGATGAATAAATTTCTGAATAAAAATAAAATAATATTTTAAAAACATTGTATTGATGTAAATCAACAAATGAAGAGAAGAAATACAACAAATCATGATAATGTAATAATCTCCAAATCCAATCAACAAGAAAAAAAAAAAAGAAATACCTCTGCATGTCAAGAGGTAGGAGCTCGTTGATAGCGGAATTCATAGATCCCCAATATGTTTTCTTGGCGAGCAACTTGAGCTTCTGAACCATATGGATTCCCCGGTCAGATTTATAGTCTAGAGAGTGCATATGCCTAATTGCATTGTTGACCATGTTAGATTCTGCTCCTTTATCCATTCCACCACGTTTTCCACTTGGACCTTGAAGCCTAGGATCCACGTCTCCATTTCCAAAAGACTAGTTAAAAAGAGACTGAACATTAGGGACATTTCCAAGCATATTCACATTATTGTAGTGAGGGTGAGGTGGTACAAGAGATGGAAAGCCCCTTATCATGTCATGGAACCACCTTGTCCACCTAACATTCCAGGATTTGATCTCAACATGGAGGAGGGTCCTTGTTGAGATCCTCCATGGGAGTTAAAAGTGCAGAAGGTAACATCTTCAAAAATATCAACCTAAATAAGCTAATTTTATTTTCATAATTTGCATTAAAATATAACATATATAATTTTGTTTTCAAATCTGGTCAATCTACACAAGCAAGGGTTTGACACAATCGAGTATTAGTCTTTCATAAGTGGACGCTTTATTATTTCTACTATTGATTACTACTTAGCGTAATTTTTTATTAATAGATGTGCGTCCAAATAAGCCACAGATAATGAGTCTCTTTTTAACCAAATTTTTATAAAATATCATTAATATAGATATTAGCCATCGTCATATGAACTAGAATATATGTTTTTCATAAGTATTTTACTTCGCACGACTCATGTCAGATTACTCAAAAGATTCAATATATAAATATACCCGCACAAGGTGCGAGATATACACTAGTTGCAATTAAGTGTGTATGACTTAAAGAAAGATAAAAAATGGATTATTCCATCGCATGCTCTATGTTTAAATTTCCGCATTGTGTGTGTTTGTGCTTTTTGTTCCTCTGATATATAGATTGTTACCTAACGGTTTATCCGTGTTATTAGATGCCTCGTAGGGATAGGAAGTTGCAGAAATATCCGGAGCGGATGTATAATAACCGGAAATTTTAAAGCCCCGGTAAACTGCAATTAATCAAATTCCGATGCGACAATCTTAATTAATAAATAAAATAAAATAAAACGAGTTTAAATGTTATCATTTTATGTGACATTAATTCACATAAAATGACGAAACCTTGTAACCGGATATAAACTTCGCACCTTAAAATGAGAATAATAATAAATTTATAAAATAAGGAATCTAATTCCGTATTATATAAATTCCCGCACTTTTAACGAGTTCCGGATCCTGTTCTAAAGAGAGTGAGGTTGGAGTTAACCCGCTACTAGGCCCAATTACCGGCCCAGCCCAGCCAGCCCATTTTTAAGATTAATCTAATTAAAACCTAATTTAAACTAACCTAATTTAACCTAACCTAATCTTATTCTAATCAGCCGCTGCTTCCCTCTCTTCCGCTTCCCTCTCTTCTGAATCGACCGCTTCCATCTCTTCCGCTTCAACAGGAGAGACGCCGTACGCTACTGCCTTCAACCGGAGCGCCGCAACCGAGCCCTGCGCCGCCGTCCGTCGACCACCGCAGTAAGCCGGTAAGTGTACTGCATCCCTCTCCTCCTTCCCTCCCTCTCTGCGCCTTCGCTATTCCGGGTCTCGCCTCGCCGCCAATCGTTGCAACCACCAGGCACCGCAGCACCAGTGAAGACGCCG
This sequence comes from Fagopyrum homotropicum, assembly GCA_033239125.1. Classification (NCBI taxonomy): domain Eukaryota; kingdom Viridiplantae; phylum Streptophyta; class Magnoliopsida; order Caryophyllales; family Polygonaceae; genus Fagopyrum; species Fagopyrum homotropicum. The sequence goes on from BSWB01000002.1 coordinate 139,625,490, forward strand.
CCGTCTTTCCTCGTCGTTGACCGCCGTACTACCGCCCGAGCCAGCGCCTTCCGTCGACTCCGGTGAGCGCTACCTTCCTCCCTCGTCGTTTCCCTCCTCATCACTGTAGGTTGGAGACTCACGCAGCCTCGGCTGTTCCGCAGCAGCAGCAGGTCGACCACCAGGGAAGGGCCGCCGGAACGCTAGCGCCCCGCCTAGGACTCTCCTCGCCGGACTGCAACTCCGGTAAGCCGGCTTCTCCGCTCCTTCTTTCCACTGTAGTATGTATACATGTAGAGACTAGATGCTGAATGTGTCTTCCTCTGCAGTATGTATATATGTATAGATTGATAGGTATAAGAGACATAAATGTGCATATATATACGGGTACTATATTAGCATATTGGAAAGAAAAACGTGAGTGGAGATGCGAGATGTGTATGAATAAGTTGAACCGGAATATATATATATATATATATATATATATATATATATATATATATATATATATATATATATAGGATACATATAAGTACATATATACATTCAATTACGGAAGTGTGCTTATATCCGTACGAGGAGGAAAATATATATATGTAAATATATATATATATACACATGTATAAATACCTAGGAGTGACGGATTTATAGAATTGGAAGGAAAGTTAGCATGCACATAAGTAGGTATACATATAAATATATATAAGATTAGATAATACCGAGAATAAAGAAATGTGGTTCTGGATGACGAGTGGATGAGATTAATATTATGACTTTAGTAAACCGTTCCGGAGTAGTCAGATATTTGAAAAGCGTTCAAAAAGAAATATTAGAAGTCAAGAAGTGACTCAGAGAATTATCGGCACTAAGGGTAAAACGGTCTTTCACCGTATGAGAATCTTTTTCTGTAATTCCTTCGCATGAGGTTGGACATCGAGATGTGATTTTGATACACATGCCTTAATTGACAGGCGCTTGAGTTACCACGAGTACGGACTATTTGAGGAGTGTTAGAGTGTTTTTGACTCAGGTAAGTCCTTGCGACTTACTTAGCCAGTTTCTGGATGTTAGTTGAGTGATAGTGGTTGTGTGTGCTATGTGCGTGTTTTAATAATAATAACTTGCTAGGATGACTGTTGTTATTACGTTTAAGGCCCAAGTGTATGTATAACGGGCCGTGACATCACTGCCCAGCTTTGACAGGAGACTGGAGGTTCTCTATACCCAGACCAGGCAGGTACAAGGTGAGATGCATCGGGTCCATTCCTGATGGTTACACGGTGGCGGAGGCGAGGTTTGGGAATCCCTCGTGTCACAAAATAAGTATCACTAGACTGAAAGAGTAACTTAAATCAAGATAATAAAACGGACTTGTTTGAAAGCATGATGGGTGTTTATATTTTTATGTGTGTGTTTGTGTTGCTATTATTCTGCTAATATTTAGATAACTAGCTAACGGTTCTTCTTGTTGTTGTTTTTAGACTTACCGCGGGTTAGATCAGCAGCTGAGTGATCCGGAAGTAGTGGTCAGCCGGGTCTCCGTACTCCTTAGAGCGGGGGTTGGGGGTTGTTTTTGTCTTTCCTTTCTTTTGGTTATAACAGTTGTTCGTTTCCTTTGTTTAAGTACTTCAGGCTGCTAGACAGTGTTGCATTCATTACCCTAAAAATACTGTTTTTATGAATTTCGGTTTTCTCTATTTGTGTCTTGTTGCAAGATCCTAGTAATGTTGTTGTCAAACTGAGGTCGGGACCCATTGTAAGGTCCTAACCAGTAATGTCCCGAATTCTGAGAATTCTGGGTGTTACAACATGGTATCAAAGCTCTAGGTTGGCAACAATGGCACTTGAAATCTTCTGAAAGACCGAATAAGTTTGAAGCAGAACCCGAAAAGGGGTCTGAGTTTTAAAAAGAAAATTTTTGGTTTAAATGCATGCATAGTCTGGTTGGGAATAGAAAAGTACGGCTGACCACCACTACTACCGCGGATCTCAGTATGCTTAGTTGGACTTTAGGTTTTACTGTAGATGGACTTTATCGAATTTAGCTAGTAGTAATTATAGTTATTATTCTTTGCGCAGATGGCACGTACTAGAGCTACGCTAGCTACTGGTCGAGGAAGAGGTCGTCCACCTCTCCCTCCAACTGGACCAGGTAGGGGAGATAGGACCCCTACAATTAAAGGACGCGGCCGTGGAGGTAGACCTCCACTAGCCCGAGGTCGAGGTCGAGCTCCACGAGACGATCCCGCAGCAGTGATCATGCTAGAGGCTGGAGTGGATGAGGTAGCTGAGAGTGTAGGTCCTGAGGTCAGAAATGAGACCGTTGCTAGGTCTGGAGCACAGAGAGCACGTTCGACGAAGTCAGGACGTGTTTCCATTGGAGCGACTGAGTACAGAGAGTACCGAGCATACGTTGAGCTTATGGAGGAGGCTGCTAGGACAGAGAGACTTACCCAGGTACCACCAGTACCGGTTAGATCTGTCCAGGTGACACAAGAAGCGCCTCAGGTGCCAGCTGTACCTGAGAGGAGAGTTGTGGCTGATAGAGCGCCTACTGGGACTAGAGCACCGAGGCCGGATGAGTGGTTGAAGGCTTTCAACTCTCAGAAGGTCCCCTCATATAGTGGAGAGATAGGACTGGAGGTGGAGCACTGGATTGGACAGGTAGAGACTGCGTTAGAGGCAATACGTTGCCTAGAGGATCGACAGGTGGACTTGGTGCAGACCTGCTTCACTGGAGATGCTCATTCCTGGTGGCGGACCATGCGTAGTCAAGTCACCAGTTGGGAGCAGATGAGGAGCATTGTTAGAGACAGATACTGCCCTGTCTCGTTGAGGAGAGAGAGATTCCAGGACTTCATTGAGGCTGGATTTGAGGACATTCCGATTGCTGCTGCCATCAAGAAGTTCCAGAAGGAACTGACACTGCTTGGACCAGCTGCACCTCCTGAGGAGCAGTATGTCTATCTCTTTTCACGGAGATTGAGAGAGAGTACCCGTTCCTATCTGGCAGGATTTCGCTGTGAGACTCTGCCGTCAGGGCAAGGCTCCATCTCAGTAGGGTTCTTCTCCTGCAGGCTTATGAGGGAGTGTACAGAGACCGCCATAGTACCGGGCTTTGAGTCAGCAGCAGTAGTACAAAGCTCCTGGTCAGCAGCAGTCTTACAGGGCCCCAGGACACACACCATTACAGAGTGCTATGCAGGGATGAGGTCGGGGAAAAGGACGTGGTAGTGTGGCTGATACCAGAGGAACTCAAGCCCGAGTGTTTGAGTTGAGAGATGCTGATCAGCCAGATGCACCGACTGCTACAGGTACGATTGAGATTCATGACTTACTTGTACGAGTTTTATTTGATACGGGTGCTACACACTCCTTCATATCTAATGCATGCGTAGATAGGTTGTCCTTAGCTACTGTAGAGGGGATACCTTTTATGATAGGCTTACCTGATGGGAGTAAGGTAAGAGGGACTAGAGAGATCTTTGGATGTCCTGTTCGCATGGGAGATCGAGACTGGCTAGTAGATTTTCTAGTCATGCCCTTAGCTCATGAGGATGTGATTCTAGGGATAGATTGGATGAGGAGACACGGAGCAGTCTTAGACATTGGTAAGAGGACAGTGACCGTTGCCACTGAGGAGGGTCATAGGGTGATATTCCGAGGTTGGGACCTCGGAAAGTCAGGCACAGTTATCAGTGTAGTGAGGGCAGAGAGACTGATAGCACAGGGTTGCGAAGCCTTCTGGTGTTATGCCATGAAGGAAAGCAAGAGCCTGACTATAGAGGAGATACCTGTTGCATGCGAGTTTGCAGAGGTATTCAGTGACGACCTGTCAGGACTACCCCCACAGAGGAGCGTTGATTTCAGCATTGACTTGGAGCCGGGCACGAGACCTATCTCGAAGGCTCCGTACCGTATGGCACCTATAGAGCTGCTTGAGCTGAAGAAGCAGTTAGAGGAGCTAACAGAGAAGGGTTTCATACGCCCTAGTGTGTCTCCTTGGGGTGCGCCAGTGTTGTTTGTGAAGAAGAAGGACGGATCGATGAGGCTGTGCATAGACTACAAAGAGCTGAACAAGGTGACCATCAAGAACAAGTACCCACTGCCACGCATAGATGACCTGTTGGACCAGTTGCATGGAGCGTCTCTATTCTCGAGGATAGACTTGAGGTCAGATACCACCAGTTGAGGGTGAGAGATCAGGACATACCTAAGACGGCATTCCGGACTAGGTATAGTCATTATGAGTTCGTAGTGATGCCATTTGGGCTCACTAATGCACCAGCGGTGTTCATGGAGTTGATGAATAGGATATTCATTGACTTCTTAGACCAGTTTGTAGTGGTCTTCATTGACGACATCCTAGTCTACTCTAGGAGTCGAGAGGAGCATGCCGGACACTTGAGGACAGTACTGTAGATTCTACAGGATAGCCAGCTGTATGTTAAGCTATCCAAGTGTGAGTTTTGGATGTCAGAGGTGGCTTTCTTAGGTCACGTGGTGACTGCTGAGGGTATTAAGGTCAATCCGGTGAAGATCGAGTCAGTATCTTCTTGGCAACCTCCTAAGAATGTTAAGGAGGTTCGCAGCTTTCTAGGTTTAGCAGGTTACTACCGCCGGTTTGTGGAAGGGTTCTCTTTGATTGCCCGACCACTTACTTGTCTTCTGAGGAAGACCACTCAATTTGTCTGGTCTGAGCCATGTCAGCAAAGTTTTGAGGAGCTGAAGAGGAGATTGACGTCCGCTCCGATTTTAGCATAGCCTGAGGGTACTGATGACTTTGTGGTATACAGTGATGCATCCAAGCTTGACTTGGGGTGTGTTTTGATGCAGAGGGGTAAGGTCATAGCATATGCGTCTCGATAGTTTAAAACGTATGAGGAGAACTACCCCACACATGATCTAGAGTTGGCTGCAGTAGTCCATGCTCTTAAGATCCGGCGTCACTATCTCTATGGAGCGACATGTCAGATCTTTACAGACCATAAGAGTCTGAAGTATATATTCACTCAAAGAGAGTTGAATAACCGCCAGAGGCGGTGGTTAGAGTTGATCAAGGACTTCGACCTTGAGATCCTTTACCACCCCGGAAAGGCGAATGTGGTAGCTGATGCTTTGAGCCGGAAGACGCCTAGGGAGAGAGCGATATCCCGATTGACAGTACAGCCACAGTTGCAGAGGGACTTAGCTTGGTTGGAGATAGAGATTCAGTTTCCCGATACTGATGGTCAGTTGGCTACCATGGAGTTACTTCCTGATCTGTTGGATGAGATCCGACAGAAGCAGGAGACTTGCCCTACTTTGATCAGGATCCGAGACAGGATGTCTCGAGATGAGGCCCCACAGTTTACTATTGGTGCAGATGGAGTGATGAGACGTCAGGACCGCGTTTGTGTACCGTCAGACATTGAGTTGAGACAGAGGATACTAGGTGAGGCTCATGCTACCCCATACTCAGTACATCCTGGAGCGAGTATGATGTACAAGGATGTGAGACGGTCCTTCTGGTGGGGTGGTTTGAAGCCCGATGTGACTCGGTATGTAGCTCAGTGCGCGACCTGCCAGTAGGTCAAGATTGAGCACCGTAGGTCTAGAGGAGAGCTCCACCCACTCCCAGTACCACAGTGGAAGTGGGAGGATATATCTATGGACTTTGTCACTGGTTTGAGACTCAGTAGAGGATTTGATGCTATTTGGGTAGTGGTAGACCGCCTGACGAAGACCGCACGTTTCATTCCGATTAAGGAAACGTGGCCGGTGAGTCGTCTGGCTGAGGAGTTCACCAGACACATTGTGAGACTCCATGGAGTACCGATGACTATCGTATCTGACAGGGATGGACGTTTTACCTCGAGATTTTGGCAGCAGGTACATACTGCTTTGGGGACGAGTCTCCACTTCACTACAGCCTATCATCCACAGACAGACGGACATTCTGAGAGGACCATTCAGACCTTACAGGACATGCTTCGGGCGTGTGTACTAGATTGGGGACAGGTATGGTCAAATCATCTTCCACTGGTAGAGTTTTCGTATAATAATAGCTGGCACGCGTCTATTGGGATGGCTCCCTATGAGGCTTTGTATGGGCGGAGATGTCGTACACCATTATGTTGGGATGAGCCCAGCAGAGTTGATGGAGTAGCTCCAGATCAGATACAGGATGACATCGCTCGGATTACCCTAGTCCGAGAGCGAATGTTAGAAGCTTAGAGTCGTCAGAAGTCCTACACCGACAAAAGGCGTCGACCTTTGGAGTTTAGAGTGGGTGCACAGGTGTGGCTGAGAGTGTCACCTACAAGAGGGGTCAGGCGTTTCGGCATTAAGGGGAAGCTGAGTCCCCGATATGTCGGACCTTTTGAGATCTTGGAGAGAGTTGGAGAGGTGGCCTATAGACTAGCACTACCGCCGAGACTAGAGAGTGTCCATCCGGTCTTTCATGTATCTCAGTTGAGAGAGTACATTCCGGATCCGAGACACATCATAAACCATGAGGATCTGACAGTTGAGCCTGACCATACATTTGTAGAGTACCCAGTAGCTGTCTTGGAGCGCAGTACCAGACGTCTGCGATCTAAGGAGATACCTATGTTGAGGATCCAGTAGTCTAGGAGAGGAGCTGATGAGGCCACTTGGGAGACTGAGGAGAGTATTAGACGTAACTATCCCGAGTTCTTTGTGGGGTTAGAGGTTACTCCTGTTTGACGAGTTAGTACTCGGATGTTGTGTTGTTTGACCTTTCAGGGTTTCATATTGTTTTGAGTGATTCTGTTTTTGTGCTACTTGGTTGTTTGATGCTTGAGTAGCTGCATGATAGAAAATGAAAAGGTCGGGAAACTAAAATATACCGAAGAAATGTGTGAGTAAGAGGAACATTCTAAGTTTCGGGACGAAACTTCTTTTAAGAGGGCACTGATGTAATAACCGAAAATTTTAAAGCCCCGGTAAACTGCAATTAACCAAATTCCGATGCGACAATCTTAATTAATAAATAAAATAAAATAAAACGAGTTTAAATGTTATCATTTTATGTGACATTAATTCACATAAAATGACGAAACCTTGTAACCGGAAATAAACTTCGCACCTTAAAATGAGAATAATAATAAATTTATAAAATACGGAATCTAATTCCGTATTATATAAATTCCCGCACATTTAACGAGTTCCGGATCCTGTTCTAAAGAGAGTGAGGTTGGAGTTAACCCGCTACTAGGCCTAATTACCGGCACAGCCCAGCCAGCCCATTTTTAAGATTAATCTAATTAAAACCCAATTTAAACTAACCTAATTTAACCTAACCTAATCTTATTCTAATCAGCCGTTGCTTCCCTCTCTTCCGCTTCCCTCTCTTCTGAATCGACCGCTTCCATCTCTTCCGCTTCAACAGGAGAGACGCCGCACGCTGCTGCCTTCAACCGGAGCGCCGCAATCGAGCCCTGCGCCGCCGTCCGTCGACCACCGCAGTAAGCCGGTAAGTGTACTGCATCCCTCTCCTCCTTCCCTCCCTCTCTGCGCCTTCGCTATTCCGGGTCTCACCTCGCCGCCAATCATTGCAACCACCAGGCACCGCAGCACCAGTGAAGACGCCGCCGTCTTTCCTCGTCGTTGACCGCCGTACTACCGCCCGAGCCAGCGCCTTCCGTCGACTCCGGTGAGCGCTACCTTCCTCCCTCGTCGTTTCCCTCCTCATCACTGTTGGTTGGAGACTCACGCAGCCTCGGCTGTTCCGCAGCAGCAGTAGGTCGACCACTAGGGAAGGGCCGCCGGAACACTAGCGCCCCGCCTAGGACTCTCCTCGCCGGACTGCAACTCCGGTAAGCCGGCTTCTCCGCTCCTTCTTTCCACTGCAGTATGTATACATGTAGAGACTAGATGCTGAATGTGTCTTCCTCTGCAGTATGTATATATGTATAGATTGATAGGTATAAGAGACATAAATGTGCATATATATACGGGTATAAATATATATATGTAAATATATATATTTATAAGTACATATATACATTCAATTACGGAAGTGTGCTTATATCTATAGGATACATATAAATATATATATATATATAGGATACATATAAGTACATATATACATTCAATTACGGAAGTGTGCTTATATCCGTACGAGGAGGAAAATATATATATGTAAATATATATATACACATGTATAAATACCTAGGAGTGACGGATTTATAGAATTGGAAGGAAAGTTAGCGTGCACATAAGTAGGTATACATATAAATATATATAAGATTAGATAATACCGAGAATAAAGAAATGTGGTTCTGGATGACGAGTGGATGAGATTAATATTATGACTTTAGTAAACCGTTCTGGAGTAGTCAGATATTTGAAAAGCGTTCAAAAAGAAATATTAGAAGTCAAGAAGTGACTCAGAGAATTATCGGCACTAAGGGTAAAAACGGTCTTTCACCGTATGAGAATCTTTTTCCGTAATTCCTTCGCATGAGGTTGGACATCGAGATGTGATTTTGATACACATGCCTTAATTGACAGGCGCTTCTGTTACCACGAGTACGGACTATTTGAGGAGTGTTAGAGTGTTTTTGACTCAGGTAAGTCCTTGCGACTTACTTAGCCAGTTTCTGGATGTTAGTTGAGTGATAGTGGTTGTGTGTGCTATGTGCGTGTTTTAATAATAATAACTTGCTAGGACGACTGTTGTTATTACGTTTAAGGCCCAAGTGTATGTATAACGGGCCGTGACATCACTGCCCAGCTCTGACAAGAGACTGGGAGGTTCTCTATACCCAGACCAAGCAGGTACAAGGTGAGATGCATCGGATCCATTCCTGATGGTTACACGGGGGCGGAGGCGAGGTTTGGGAATCCCTCGTGTCACAAAATAAGTATCACTAGAGTGAAAGAGTAACTTAAATCAAGATAATAAAACGGACTTGTTTGAAAGCATGATGGGTGTTTATATTTTTATGTGTGTGTTTGTGCTGCTATTATTCTGCTAATATTTAGATAACTAGCTAACGGTTCTTCTTGTTGTTGTTTTTAGACTTACCGCAGGTTAGATCAGCAGCTGAGTGATCCGGAAGTAGTGGTCAGCAGGGTCTCCGTACTCCTTAGAGCGGGGGTTGGTGGTTGTTTTAGTTCTTTCCTTTCTTTTGGTTAAGACAGTTGTTCGTTTCCTTTGTTTAAGTACTTCAGGCTGCTAGACAATGTTGCATTCATTACCCTAAAAATACTATTTTTTTGAATTTCGGTTTTCTCTATTTGTGTCTTGTTGCAAGATCCTAGTAATGTTGTTGTCAAACTGAGGTCGGGACCCATTGTGAGGTCCTAACCAGTAATGTCCCGAGTTCTGAGAATTCGGGGTGTTACAGGATGGTCAGCCGGGTCCACGTACTCATTTAGATGGGGATTAGAGAGTCTTAAATTTCTACATTCACGTTATTATGATAATTATGTCATGTAAGGTTGTCGCGTGTTTTACATTCATGCAAATATACTTTATAGTTTTCAAAATATTTTACTCATATTTGTGCATTGTTGTAAAATCTAGTGAAATTGTTGTCAAACTATGATCGGGACCCATTGTGAGGTCCTAACTAGTAGGTCCTTGAGTTTTGAAAATTTAGGGTGTTACAACAACGTTGTGGAATGGATAGAGGAGCGGAATCTAACAGGGTCAACAATGAAATTAGGCATATGTACTCTCTAGATCTAAAATCTGGCTAGGAATCCATGTGGTTCAGGAGCTCAAGTTGCTCGCCAAGAAAACAAATCGGGGATCCATGAATTCCGCTATTAACGAGCTCCTACCTCTTGACATAAAAAGGTATTTGGTTTCCTTTTTCTGGTTGATTGGATTTGGATATTATTACTTAGTCATGATTTGTTGTTTTTCTTCTCTTCATTTGTTAGTTTACATCATTACAATGTTTTTAAATTATTATTTTATTTTTATCCAGAAATTTATTTATCTATTTTAGCCATTCTATATTTGTAATTGCTTCGTGCTTGCTTAAATATTGAAATGTAAAACACGACAAGAGTAAAAAAGACGTGGTTAGTGAAATGTTGTTGTGAATGTAATGTTACTCAGGGTACATTTTTGTGTGTATTGATCCTCATTATTGAATGTTGTTATCTGTTGAAGAGAGACTACAGTAGGAGCTGATTACAAAGAAAGATGTATTATAGTAGATGATGGCTCAAGTTAGGCCAAATACATGTCCATCTTTAGTTGTCTTGATGATTAGTATGATATCATCACTTTGCAATATACTGAGGAGAGTTTGTTAGCAGTAGATGAAAACAGAGAAGGTCGTGCATCCACTTTCGGTGATGACATTGCCATTGAGTGTCTTGCTACCGAGTTCAAGAGAGAGATCTGTGTGGCAAGAAAGAATGTGTATGAACTTTCACTTCAAAGTTGATGGGTGTGCTTAGGTCAACACCCGAGACACAACTTTCAAGCACACAAATCAAGTGAAATGGTTGATGGAGATAATTGTCTATTATTCCTTTCACACCGACTAGAGGGACAAATATGCTGACCTAAGTACACCCGTGGTCGGGGCATAAGTCAGCACCCGTCAGTTGCGATCAACCATTTCATTTTATATATTATATAGAGAATCGATCAGTAGTTATCCTCATCAACCATTTAATTTGATATGTGTGCTTGATCCTGAATAAGTAACCTAAAGTTGTCACAAAACGGGTGTTGACAAAAGCACACCCATCAACTTTGAAGTGAAAGTGGCTGCACAACCTTCTCTGTTTTCATCTACTACTAACAAACTCTCCTCAGTATATTGCAAAGTGATGATATCATACTAATCATCAAGACAACTAAAGATGGACATGTATTTGGCCTAACTTGAGCCATCATCTACTACAATACATCTTTCTTTGTAATCAGCTCCTACTGTAGTCTCTCTTCAACAGATAACAACATTCAATAATGAGGATCAATACACGCAGAAATGTACCCTGAGTAACATTACATTCAAAACAACATTTCACTAACCACGTCCTTTTTATTGGCTTGTCGTGTTTTACATGTCAATAATCAAGCAAGCACGAAGCAATTACAAATTTAGAATGGCTGAAACAGATGAATAAATTTCTGAATAAAAGTAAAATAATATTTTAAAAACATTGTATTGATGTAAATCAACAAATGAAGAGAAGAAATACAACAAATCATGATAATGTAATAATCTCCAAATCCAATCAACAAGAAAAAAAGAAAAGAAATACCTCTGCATGTCAAGAGGTAGGAGCTCGTTGATAGCGGAATTCATAGATCCCCGATCTGTTTTCTTGGCGAGCAACTTGAGCTTCTGAACCATATGGATTCCCCGGTCAGATTTATAGTCTAGAGAGTGCATATGCCTAATTGCATTGTTGACCATGCTAGATTCTGCTCCTCTATCCATTCCACAACGTTTTCCACTTGGACCTCGAAGCCTAGGATCCACGTCTCCATTTCCAAAAGACTAGTTAAAAAGAGACTGAACATTGGGGACATTTCCAAGCATATTCACATTATTGTAGTGAGGGTGAGGTGGTACAAGAGATGGAAAGCCCCTTGTCATGTCATGGAACCACCTTGTCCACCTAACATTCCAGAATTTGATCTCAACATGGAGGAGGGTCCTTGTTGAGATCCTCCATGGGAGTTAAAAGTGCAGAAGGTAACATCTTCAAAAATATCAACCTAAATAAGCTAATTTTATTTTCATAATTTGCATTAAAATATAACATATATAATTTTGTTTTAAAATCTGGTCAATCTACACAAGCAAGGGTTTGACACAATCGAGTATTAGTCTTTGATAAGTGAACGCTTTATTATTTCTATTATTGATTACTACTTAGCGTAATTTTTTATTAATAGATGTGCGTCCAAATAAGCCACAGATAATGAGTCTCCTTTCAACAAAATTTTTATAAAATATCATTAATATAGATATTAGCCATCGTCGTATGAACTAGAATATATGTTTTTCATAAGTATTTTATTTTGCACCACTCATGTCAGATTACTCAAAAGATTTAATATATAAATATACCCGCACAAGGTGCGAGATATACACTAGTTGCAATTAAGTGTGTATGACTTAAATAAAGATAAAAAAATGGATTATTCCATCACATGCTCTATGTTTAAATTTCCGCATTGTGTGTGTGTTTGTACTTATGTGTTCCTCTGATATATAGATTGTTAGCTAACGGTTTATCCGTGTTATTAGATGCCTTGTAGGGATAGGAAGTTGCAGAAACATCCGGAGCGGATGATCAGCCGGGTCCACGTACTCATTTAGATAGGGATTATAGAGTCTTAAATTTCTACATTCACGTTATTATGATAATTATGTCATGTAAGGTTGTCGCGTGTTTTACATTCATGCAAATATACTTTATAGTTTTCAAAATATTTTACTCACATTTGTGCATTGTTGTAAAATCTAGTGAAATTGTTGTCAAACTATGATCGGGACCCATTGTGAGGTCCTAACTAGTAGTTCCTTGAGTTTTGAGAATTTAGGGTGTTACAACAACGTTGTAGAATGGATAGAGGAGCGGAATCTAACAGGGTCAACAATGAAATTAGTCATATTTACTCTCTAGATCTAAAATCTGGCTAGGAATCCATGTGGTTCAGGAGCTCAAGTTGCTCGCCAAGAAAACAAATCGGGGATCCATGAATTCCGCTATTAACGAGCTCCTACCTCTTGACATACAAAGGTATTTGGTTTCCTTTTTCTATTTGATTGGATTTGGATATTATTACTTAGTCATGATTTGTTGTTTTTCTTCTCTTCATTTGTTAGTTTACATCATTACAATGTTTTTAAATTATTACTTTATTTTTATCCTGAAATTTATTTATCTATTTTAGCCATTCTATATTTGTAATTGCTTCGTGCTTGCTTAAATATTGAAATGTAAAACACGACAACTGTAACGCCCCAAATTTTGGCGCGTTTGCGTCTGGTATTTTTCTCGGATTTTATCAATATTTTAAAATAGCTTAAATAGTTTTACGAGTATGTTGACGTCGAAAATTAAATTCTACAAATATGTATATGTGTATATATATATATATCTATATACATCGATGTATTTTATTACCCGGACTTATATTCATATATAATATCGTAAAATAAATTTATGAGAATGGTTTTAGCATCGCAAGGTATATGTTTATAAATTTATATATTTTATATTTTTATATTTATTTTTCCGTATATTAATTAACGGAAAAGTTCGGAAAGTTTCCGACCTGGAACTTCCGTTCGGATCGGGTTTCAATCGAGTTTATTTCTTTTCTTTTCTTTTTCTTTTTCTTTCTTATTTTTTCCCTCTATCCTTCGGTTGGTGAGCTGCTCACCTCTTTCCAGATGTGATGATTGCCTGCAGCCCTTGCTGCAGTGACCCTTCGTTAGCCACAAACCGGACCCCTCACCCTTTCATTCATTCGCATCACCTATCTCTCTTTGGCACTTTACCCTGGCTCACTCAAACTCTAAGCCCATTCTCTCTCTCGACTCATCGTCCTCGCCGGAGATGGAAGCCAACCGCTGCCACCGTCGACCTCCCTCCCCTTGATGCATTTGTCACCAGAAGCTTGTCGTCTGGACCGCCAGGAGGAGAAGAAGCCGCCTCGAGCTACCGGAGCCACCAGCGGATTGAACTCACGCCGCCCCTTCTTCCTCTGCTTCCCTATCCGTCTTCCGTCACCTTCACGTCGTCGGCTCCCCCTCTAGCCACGCCGGTGCTCCCCTGCCTCCACCGGAGAACCTTTGCAACCACCGGAGAGGCCCTCGCGTGCCCTATCTGCTCGAGCCTTGTCGGAGCTTTGCAGCCGCCTCCATGCCGGATCCCCTATGCTTGCCACTGGAACTTCCTTCTCTACCTCCACCAAGTCGGAACAGCAGCCCTCGTCGACGCCGGAGAAATGAGTGACCTGCCTCCTCCTCACTTCGCTCGCCGGTACCCTAACAGCCGCCGCCGGATCGAGCTTTCTAGGGCTGCCGCGAACTGAGGAAGGTCTCAAATGAAACCCTTTGGATATTACATTCGGGACCCACTTATTTTTGGTATAATTGCATAATGTACCCATGATTTGTGTTTATTGCAGATTTGACCCACTCTTCTGGAATTTGTAGTTTGTGCCCTACTGATTTGAATTAATTACAGATTTGGCCCAGATTTTATTTTCAGAATATATCCCAAAGTTTATGGAACTTCATGAGTTGCCCATAAAATATTTTTACGAGTTTTTACCTTGGATTTTATATACGAGTTTGATCTTATATTTATGTATATTACGTATTGTGTCCTTATTGATTTATTTATGGAACTTGGCCCAATATTTAATTACGTATTATGACCCATATTTTTGGAATGATATTATTTGTCCCGGAAAGCGTTTTTGCGAGTTTTATCCTTATTTTAAAAGCGGTACTTTCCTTATATTTTATACCCTCGTTGGATTAATATCGAGATTATGACTCAAGGGTTTAATTGCGTATTTTTAGCGTTTGCTTTTTTGAAAATGAGTTTACCTTAAAATAATATATCTTATTATTACGATCAAATTTAGCGTATTAGCTAAATTTGTGTAGCTTTGATTTTAGGTCCGGAAGCGCCCCGATAAAGGCCTAACGAATCTAAGTTCGTCTTCCGTCTTTTGACGTCACGTGAGTACCCTCTACCCCGAGCTTACGATCTTACTCGATTTAGTTATGTTTAGTATTAGTATCATGCTAGGTTGGATCTAGTTTAACTTAGAGTGAATACCAAGTAGTGGTTTGAACCTTAGGTGAGTTTTGAGGATTTAATAGTGTTTGATGGTTTGGTGTTGATTATAAGCTTGAGGTGGTATAGCGATCTAGTGAGGTTGTAATAAGGATTCGAGTATATGGTTTGATCTTGTGAGAATCTTTACGCTCGAAGTTGGGGTTGTATGAACTTGTGAGATCGTGAGGACCAGGAGGTTGTTATCCTAGCATGGTTGTGGTTTATGATCTTGCGAGATCATTGGGACTAGAAGTCTAAGGACTTCTAGCATATGAGAGAGTTGTTGATCGTGTGCCTTTTGACAGGCGTTGAGTGTCTTCCTGCGGGAAGTTGAGAGCGGGATATAGCGGGATTATCTATGGGACGAGGTATGTCTCCGGACTTACTTAACTCGTTTTCCTTGTATTAGCATTGATGTGTGTTTGGTGGTGTGTGTTTACTCTTTATTATTTATAACAACTAAACAATAGGATCACCGACTTATATTATTTGGCCCAAGTGTATGATAACGGGCGGTGACATTACTGCCTAGCTCTTGCGTAGAGCTAGGAGGTTCTTGGCGACTAGCCCGTGTGGTTAGACAGTCGGAGGCATCCGTACCGTTCCATGCGGTAAGTGGGGACCGAGGCGAGTTTCGGGAGATTCTCGTGTCACAAAAGAAGTTGAATTAGAACGAGATATGAATTAATAATAAAAAGATAATAAACCAGACTTGTGTGATTTGGTGTATATGGTGTATTATATTATTTACTTGTGTTTGTGCCTTTCCCATTGATTCTAATGCTTCGAATATTAGCTAACGGTTTTATACCGATTGTTGTAGATTGCCTTGCAGGTTAGGAATGCGGCTGAGAGATCCGAAAGAGTGGGCAGCTGGGGTTCCGTACATTTTAGGAGTGGGTTTTGGTTGGGGTCGTGTTGAGTTTTGTATTCATTATATATCGTATGACGTTTGGTCTTTGGGTTGTATTTTTTGCCTGAAGTCCCTCGTTGTATTCTTTCGGGTTTTTTTTCATTGCATAAAAATGTATTTCGGTTTTGACCTTTATTTGTGCCTTGTTGCAAGATCCGGTGAAATTGTTGTCAAGCTAAGTGTAACATCCCGAATTCTCAAAACTCGGGACATTACTGGTTAGGACCTCACAATGGGTCTCGACCTCAGTTTGACAACAATATTACTAGGATCTTGCAACAAGACACAAATAAGAAAAACCGAAATTCATAAAAATGTATTTTTAAAGGAATGAATGCGACAACGTCTAACAACCTATAGTACTTAAACAACGGAAAAGACTAATTGTCTTTAAAAAGAAGGAAGAAACGACAAGGTAAACACCCAACCCCACTCTAAGGAGTACGGAGACCCGGCTGACCACTACTTCCGGATTACTCAGCTGATGCTCTAACCTGTGGTAAATCTACAAACACAACAAAAATAACCATTAGCTAGCTATCTAAACATTAGTAAAGTAATAATAGCACACACACATCATAGCAAAAATAAACACTCATCATGCTTTCAAACAATCCATTTATTATCTTTACTTAGGTGATTCACTCTTACTAATGATACTTATTTTGTGACACGAGGGATTCCCAAACCTCGCCTCCGCCCCGTGTAACCATCAGGAATGGATCCGATGCATCTCACCTTGTACCTGCTTGGTCTGGGTATAGAGAACCTCCCAGTCTCCTGTCAGAACTAGGCAGTGATGTCACGGCCCGTTATACATACACTTGGGCCTTATAACATAATAATCACGATCGTCCTAACAAGTTTTTATTTTTATTATAACACACCTTGCACACACACACAACCATTATCACCCAACTAATATCCAGAAACCAGCTAAGTAAGTCGCAAGTACTTACATGAATCAGTCAAAATCCTGATAATTAAAGCTACTACTCAAATCCGCAAAAGGTCTCAAACACCTGATCGCAACAGAAAACTTGGGTCAATATTATGCCCACCTTCTTAGAAGTGTCCAACTTCTACGTTAATAAGGTTCATCTAAGAACAGAGAAGCCAAACTAGTAATGTCCAACATTAACACGAGATTCTACTAAATTCTACCAAACACCGTACCAAAGTTCAAAATCCTACTAGTATATATCCTTAATTAACATACATATATACTACAGGAATAATTACATAAATGTTTTAATTTAAACTATCCCTACGTGTACTTATTTTATATACTTATATAAATAATTATGAGATCATACCACTGATGATATTCATAACCGTATTCTACTACTCTTAATTAAATAATTATTCGAGTACATGTCATCCTGCAAGGTCCCTAATCTCATCACCCACGTGCGACCTAAAACATTTATAAGCCTAATACTACACCCATGGCTCACAAATCAAGCTGACCTCACACATGAACCACAACCTATCTCTACCGTACCTTCCACTCTTCACCACATAAAATACTTAGCCTAGACGTAGTATACCAAAGCTGAAGTAAAGTTCAATTTGTATGAACATGATAACTCACGGTGATCGTGTGATTACGGCGGCCCTAAACTCCAGCCCACGATCGAGCGACGGCATCGACTCGCATGTTTAACTCAGAAGAAGGGAAGTGCTCGACTTGATGTCGGATCCGTGAAGTCTTCTCCTTACCTGCTGGGAACGTGATCCAGTCTTTTCCTTTGCGGTTAAGGACGTCGGCGATTACGGAGGGATGCAGACTCGTACCTTGCTCGAACTGAATGACGGATGGGCGGTAAAGGTGTTTAGAAGGCGGCTCGTTGCTTCGAGAACCGGAGAAGACCAAAAGAAGAAATCGAGAATACGTACCTACTCGCCAGCCGTGTGCAGGGAAGGAACTCCGGCGGTGCTGACTAGGCTTGCGAAGAGAAGGTCTCCTGCGATCCGGCGCGGTCGATCGATGGAGACGGATGTGCAGGTTGGAGATCGATGGAGCCGCTTCCTGCGTAGATGTTGCGACGGGGTTCGGTTGTTGGGAAGATGCAAGGCCCATAGGTGGTTAACACAATATTAGGGGATTTACAATGATATGCGAGATTACAGTGGCGTGAAGGAGGGGAAAGGGAGAGAGCGTGGGGCCCGCAACGTTGCTGAAGAGAAGCAAAAAGAAGGGTAGGCCTGTCCACCTTACAATTGGGCCCATTAGGCCGAGTAGGGAAAGAAAAAGAAGGTTGGACCCGCCCGCCTCACTAGCTACAACGAACTAAAAATTTTCGATTCGGAAAATCAAATTAAAATATTTTGGATATTACACTAAGGGTCAGGACCCATTGTGAGGTCCCAACCCGTAGCATCCCGAGTCCCGCGAATTTGGAGTGTTACAACAAGAGTAAAAAAGACGTGGTTAGTGAAATGTTGTTGTGAATGTAATGTTACTCAGGGTACATTTTTGTGTATTGATCCTCATTGTTGAATGTTGTTATCTATTCAAGAGAGACTACAATAGGGGTTGATTACAAAGAAAGATGCATTGTAGTGGATGATGGCTAAAGTTAAGCCAAATACATGTTCATCTTTAGTTGTCTTGGTGATGAATATGACACCATCACTTTGCAATATACTAAGGAGGTTTTGTTAGCAGTAGATGAAAACAGAGAAGGTCGTGCAGCCACTTTCGGTGATGACATTTCCATTGAGTGTCTCGCTACCGAGTTCAAGAGAGAGATCTATGTGCTAACAAATAATATGTATGAACTTTTACTTCAAAATTGATGGATGTGCTTAGGTCAAAACCCGAGTCACAACTTTCAAGCACACAAATCAAATGAAATGGTTGATGGAGATAATTGTCTATTCTTCCTTTCACACTGACCAAAGGGACAAATCTGCTAACCAAAACACACCCGTTGTCAGTAGTTATCCTAGTCAACCATTTCATCTGATATGTGTGCTTGAACCTGAATAACTAACAAAAAGTTGTCACAACTCGGGTGCTGACATAAGCACATCCATAAACTTTGAAGTGAAAGTTCATACACATTATTTTTTGCCACATAGATCTCTCTCTTGAACTCGTTAGCAAGACACTCAATGGCAATGTCATCACCAAAAGTGGCTGCACGACCTTCTCTGTTTTCATCTACTGCTAACAAACTCTCCTCAGTATATTGCAAAGTGATGATATCATACTAATCATCAAGACAACTAAAGATGGACATGTATTTGGCCTAACTTGAGCCATCATCTACTACAATACATCTTTCTTTGTAATCAGCTCCTACTATAGTCTCTCTTCAACAGATAACAACATTCAATAATGAGGATCAATATACATAGAAATGTACCCTGAGTAACATTACATTCACTACAACATTTCACTGACCGCGTCCTTTTTATTGGCTTGTCGTGTTTTACATGTCAATAATCAAGCAAGCACGAAGAAATTACAAATATAGAATGATTGAAACAGATGAATAAATTTCTGAATAAAAATAAAATAATATTTTGAAAACATTGTATTGATGTAAATCAAAAAATGAAGAGAAGAAATACAACAAATAATGATAACGTAATAATCTCCAAATCCAGTCAACAAGAAAAAAAGAAAAGTAATACCTCAGCATGTCAAGAGGTAGGAGCTCGTTGATAGCGGAATTTATAGATCCCCGATCTGTTTTCTTGGCGAGCAACTTCAGCTTCTGAACCATATGGATTCCCCGGTCAAATTTATAGTCTAGAGGGTGCATATGCCTAATTGCATTGTTGACCATGTTAGATTCTGCTCCTCTAATCATTCCACCATGTTTTCCACTAGGACCTTGAAGCCTAGGATCCACGTCTTCATTTCCAAAAGACTAGTTAAAAAGAGACTGAACATTGGGGACATTTCCAAGCATATTCACATATTATAGTGAGATTGAGGTGGTACAAGAGATGGAAAGCCTCTTGTCATGTCATGGAACCACCTTGTCCACCTAACATTCCAGGATTTGATCTCAACATGGAGGAAGGTCCTCATTGAGATCTTTCATGGGAGTTAAAAGCTCAGAAGGTAACATCTTCAAAAATATCAACCTAAATAAGGTAATTTTGTTTTCAGAATTTGCATTAAAATATGACATATATAATTTTGTTTTCAAATCTGGTCAATCTTTACAAGCAAGGGTTTGACACAATCGAGTATTAGTCTTTGATAAGTCGACGCTTTATTATTTCTATTAATGATTACTACTTAGCGTAATTTTTTATTATAGAAGTGCGTCCAAATACGCTAGAGATAATAATGAGTTTCCTTTCAACCAAATTTTTATAAAATATCATTAATATTAGATATTAGCCATCGTCATATGAACTAGAAAATATGTTTTCATAAGTTTTTTATTTCGCACGACTCATGTCAGATTACTCAAAAGATTCAATATAATAAATATACCCGCACAAGGTGCGGGATATACACTAGTTGGAATTAAGTGTGTATGACTTAAAGAAAGATAAAAAATGGATTATGCCATCGCATGCTCTATGTTTATATTTCCGCATTGTGTGTGTGTTTGTGCTTATGTGTTCCTCTAATATATAGATTGTTAGCTAACGATTTATCCGTGTTATTAGATGCCTTGTAGGCATAGGAAGTTGCAGAAAGATCCGGAGCGGATGGTCAGCCAGGTCCACGTACTCATTTAGATGGGGATTAGAGAGTCTTAAATTTCTACATTCACGTTATTATGATAATTATGTCATGTAAGGTTGTCGCGTGTTTTACATTCATGCAAATATACTTTATAGTTTTTAAAATATTTTACTCGCATTTGTGTATTGTTGTTAAATCTAGTTGTAACAACCCGAATTCTAAGAACTCGGGACGTTACTTGTTAGGACCTCACAATAGGTCCCGACCTCAGTTTGACAACAATATTACTAGGATCTTGCAACAAGACACAAATAAGAAAAACCGAAATTTATGAAATAGTATTTTTTTGAAGGAATGAATGCAACAAGGTCTAACAACCTATAATACTTAAAAAAAGGGAAAAAGATCAACTTTCTTAACAAAAGAAAGAATGACAAACAACAACCCAACCCCCACTCTAAGGAGTACGGAGACCCGGCTGACAACTACTTCCGGATCACTCAGCTGCTGGTCTAACCTGCGGTAAATCTAAAAACACAACAAAGGAAACCATTAGCTAGCTATCTAAACATTAGGGGAATAATAATAGCACACACACATAAAATAATAAACACCAATCATGCTTTCAAACAAGTCCACTTATTACCTTCATTTAAGTTATTCACTCTTACTAATGATACTTATTTTGTGACACGAGGGATTCCCAAACCTTGCCTCTGCCCCCGTGTAACCATCAGGAATGGATCCGATGCATCTCACCTTGTACCTGCCTGGTCTGGGTATAGAGAACCTCCCAGTCTCCTGTCAGAGCTGGGCAGTGATGTCACGACCCGTTATACATACACTTGGGCCTTAAGCATAATAACAACGGTCGTCCTAACAAGTGGTTATTATTATAATCACGCACATCGCATACACACAACCATTATCACTCAACTAATATCCATAAACTGGCTAAGTAAGTCGCAAGGACTTACCTGAATCAAATCACACTCTATCCAAATCTCAACTCAGTCCGTACTCGTGGTACTCAAACGCCTGTCAAACAAGGCATGTGGATCAAAATCACATCCAGATGTACAACCTCAAGCGGAGGAATTACGGAAAAGGCTCTCTTACGGTAAAAGACCATTTTACCCTTAGTGCCGAAAATTCTCAAAGATTATTCTTAATTCCTACTAATTTCTTTTAGAACTTGTTTTCCATAAATTATTTCTCTCTAATAGTTACTTATAGGTTATAAGTTAAAACTCAAAACTACTCGTCAAAGAACAACACTCCTCCTCTTTCCCGGTTACCACTCTACTCTTCTACATGTATATATACGTATGTACATACTCTAACTTTTCCTTCAACTCGTATAATTCCGTAACTACTCGGTATTAATATATAACTACATAATTTCATAACTCTCAAACTCACACTTATATAATATACCCAAACGTCGATCTATACATATATGCACCTATATACACACCTATATAAACTCTCGGCACATTAAACTCCTCTACATACTTACACATCCATACACACAACACTAACCCTTCCTACTAAACTTGTCCATCTCTACATATTCCATTATATGTTTACTGTATGCCTAACATCTCTATACGTATACCCACACATATGTAAACTCAGCACACTAAAACTCACAACTCTATCTCGACACATACCGTAGTGCACGATGGTTCGGTCTTTTTACAGCGGTTGTACGTAGCAGGGCGTCTTGGGCTGGCTCGTACGCTGACCCGTCTTCACTTCCACAGGTACACTCTACCTCTTTGCAAGTCCCTACAGGAACCGGAGAGGACGAGCCCGCTGCTCATTACTACTCGAAATCGAATGAACGAAGGGAGGAAGAAGAGGAAAGAGGGAATGAAATATTTGGTCGGCTCAACTACTGCAGAAGCGGTGCCGGCAGCGACTAGACCTGGCGGAAAGAGACGGCGCTGGTGGCTTCACCACTGTGCAACAGCAGTAGCGTTAGGGGGGTGGTTAACGTGCCCGGGGAGGAGGGGAAAGAGACGTTACTCACCGGTGGAAAGGGACAATGCAGGTCCCGGCGTAAGGCGGTGGAGGGTCGTCGGTGACTCGGTTGTGGCTCCCTGGTAGTGCCGACATCGATGTTCGTCTTGGTCCTGTTGTACGTGTGTGCGGAGGGTAGCAGAGAAGGAAAACAGCAGTGGCTGAATCGTTTAGTTTAGGCTAAGCGTTATTAGGGAGGGATTAGGGCAAAATTAGAGAGGTGGGCCGGGCTGAGGAGTGGATTTGCCCAGCTCATTCTCTTCTCAAGTATTGGGCCGGCCAACACTGGGCCCATGAATTGGGCTGCTAAGATTTAAAACAATTGAGTTGAAAATAATACTAGTTATTCGCCCGGACCGTTAAAAGTACGTAATTATTTACGGGATTATTTAAGTTATCATTTTATGTGAATTTTTTTAAGTTATCATTTTATTTTTAAAGGTACGGAATTATTTCTGATTACATATTTTATCATTTTATGTGAATCTAGATCACATAAAATGATAGAAACTAATCTCATTTTATTTTATTTAAAAAGGATTACAATTTTGGCGGATCGGAATCCGGTTGAATTTCGTATTAACGGAGTTAAAATTTTCGGTTATTACATCAGTGTCCCCTTAAAAGAAGTTTCGTCCCGAAACTTAGAATAATATACCTAAACACACGACTCTCTTGGTATCTTAGTTTCATAAAACTTCGCTTTCTACCACACCACTATTCCAACTTCAAACTCGACACACATCACAAAACACGAACAATCAATCCAAAATAAAACATGAATGGTCAAACAACACAACAGAGTACTAACTCGTCGATACAGAAGTGACATCTAACCTCACAAAGAACTCGGGATAGTTACGTCTAATACTCTCCTCGGTCTCCCAAGTGGCCTCATTAGCTCCTCGTCTAGACCCCTAGATCCTCAACATAGGTATCTCCTTGGACCGTAGACGTCTAGTACTGCGCTCCAAGACAGCTACTAGGTACTCTACAAAAGTGTGATCAGGCTTAACTATTAGATCATCATGGCTGATGACATGTCTCGGATCCGGGATGTACTCCCTCAACTGTGATACATGGAAGACCGGATGGACACCCTCTAGTCTCGGCGGTAGTGCTAATCTGTAGGCCACCTCTCCAACTCTCTCCAAGATCTCAAAAGGTTCGACATATCGGGGACTCAACTTCCCCTTAATGCCGAACGCCTAACTCCTCTCGTAGGTGACACTATCAACCACACCTGAGCACCCACCCTAAACTCCAAGGGTCGACGCCTCTTGAAGGCGTAGGACTTCTGACAACTCTGAGCTGCTAACATCCGCTCCCGGACCAGGGCAATCCGAGCGATGTCATCCTGTATTTGATCTGGAACTACTCCATCAACTCTGCAAGGCTCATCCCAGCATAATGGCGTGCGACATCTTCGCCCGTACAAAGCCTCATAAAGGGTCATCCCAATAGATGCGTGCCAACTGTTATTATACGAAAACTCTACCAGTGGGAGATGATCTGGCCATACCTGTCCCCAATCTAGTACACACGCCCGCAGCATGTCCTCTAAGGTCTGAATGGTCCTCTCAGACTGGCCGTCTATCTGTGGGTGATAGGCAGTGGTAAAGTGGAGACTCGTCCCCAAAGCAGTATGTACCTGCTGCCAAAATCTCGAGGTAAAACGTCCATCTATGTCAGAGACAATAGTCCTCAGTACTCCGTGGAGTCTCAGAATGTGTCTGGTGAACTCCTCAGCTAGACGACTTACCGGCCACGTTTCCTTAATCGGAATGAAACGTGCGGTCTTCGTTAGACGGTCTACCACTACCCAAATAGCATCAAAATCTCTGCTGAGCCTCGATCTTGTGACAAAATCCATAGATATATCCTCCCACTTCCACTGTGGTACTGGAAGTGGGTGGAGCTCTCCTCCGGACCTACGATGCTCAATCTTGACCTGCTGGCAGGTCGCACACTGAGCTACACACCGAACCACGTCGGGCTTCAAACCACCCCACCAAAAGGACTGTCTCACATCCTTGTACATCTTACTCGCTCCAGGATGTACTGAGTATGGAGTAGCATGAGCCTCACCTAGTATCCTCTGTCTCAACTCACTGTCTGACGGCACACAAACGCGGTTCTGACGTCTCATCACTCCATCAGCACCAATAGTGAACTGTGAGGCCTCATCTCGAGACATCCTGTCTCGTATCCTGATCAAAGTCGGGCAAGTCTCCTGCTTCTGTCGGATCTCATCCAACAAATCAGGAAGTAACTCCAAAGTAGCCAACTGACTATCTGTATCAGGAAACTGAATCTCTATCTCCAACCAAGCCAAGTCTCTCTGCAACTGTGGTTGTACTGTCAACCGGGCTATCGCCCTCTCCCTAGGCGTCATCCGGCTCAAAGCGTTAGCTACCACATTCGCCTTTCCGGGGTGGTAAAGAATCTCAAGGTCGAAGTCCTTGATCAACTCTAACCACCGCCTCTGGCAGTTATTCAACTCCCTTTGAGTGAATATATACTTCAGACTCTTATGGTCTGTGAAGATTTGACATGTCGCCCCATAGAGATAGTGACGCCAGATCTTAAGAGCATGGATGACTGCAGCCAACTCTAGATCATGTGTGGGGTAGTTTTCCTCATACGTCTTCAACTGTCGAGACGCATAGGCTATGACCTTACCCCTCTGCATCAAAACACACCCCAAGCCTAGATTGGACGCGTCACTGTATACCACAAAGTCATCGGTACCCTCAGGCTATACTAAAACCGGACCAGACGTCAATCTCCTCTTCAGCTCCTCAAAACTCTGCTGACACGGCTCAGACCAGACAAACCGAGTAGTCTTCCTCAGAAGACAAGTAAGTGGTCGGGCAATCAAGGAGAACCCTTCCACAAACCGGCGGTAGTAACCTGCCAAACCTAGAATCTGCGAACCTCCTTAACATTCTTAGGAGGTTGCCAAGAATATACTGACTCGATCTTTGCCGAGTCGACTTTAATAACCTCAGCAGTCACCACGTGGCCTAGGAAAGCCACCTCTGACATCCAAAACTCACACTTGGATAGCTTAGTATACAGTTGGCTATCCTTCAGAATCTGCAATACTGTCCTCAAGTGTCCGGCATGCTCTTCTCGACTCCTAGAGTACACTAGGATGTCGTCAATGAAGACCACTACAAACTAGTCTAAGAAGTCAATGAATATCCCATTCATCAACTCCATGAACACCGCTGGTGCATTAGTGAGCCCAAATGGCATCACTACGAACTCATAATGACCATACCTAGTCCGGAATGCCGTCTTAGGTATGTCCTGATCTCTCACCCTTAACTGGTGATAACCTAACCTCAAGTCTATCCTCGAGAACACGGACGCTCCATGCAACAGGTCCAATAGATCATCTATGCGAGGCAATGGGTATTTATTCTTGATAGTGACTTTGTTCAACTCTCTGTAGTCTATGCACAGCCTCATTGATCCATCCTTCTTCTTCACAAATAATACTGGCGCGCCCCAAGGAGACACACTAGGGCGTATAAAGCCCTTCTCTGCTAACTCCTCTAACTGCTTCTTCAACTCAAGCAGCTCTATCGGTGCCATACGGTACGAGGCCTTCGAGATCGGTCTCGTGCCCGGCTCTAACTCAATGCTGAAGTCAACGCTCCTCTGTGGGGGTAGTCCTGACAGGTCATCACTGAATACCTCTACAAACTCGCATGCAACGGGTATCTCCTCTATGGTCAGGCTCTTGCTTTCCTTCATGACATAACACCAAAAGGCCTCGCAACCCTGTGCTATCAGTCTCGCTGTTCTCACTGCGCTGATAACTGTGCCGGACTTTCCGAGGTCCCAACCTCGAAATATCACTCTGTGACCCTTCTCGGTGGTAATAGTTGTTCTCCACTTAGCGTGCGTGCAAATAAGCTTTAATTATAAAACTAGAAATCAAGCAAGCGAACTTGCAGTGTACGGATCGATATAGTTAAGCAAGAATTCCAGAGTATCGAACACAGGGATTTGGGGTGTTAAATCCAGTTATAGATTATCAAGCAAGTAAATGTATGAAGCTTTTCAAATTATTGGGAAAACAACAGTCCTAAAGATCCAGGAATCCAGCTGTGGCAATCGATTCAAGATATACTAAAGATACAAGGACAGAGTTGAGGTTTGCAAAGGTATGCGAATGTAAGGTAATCGTACGGTGAAGTTCCAAAAACCATATATGATCCACCTAAAAGACACTCCCTATAAAGGTTGTTGAGGCTTCAGTATAGAAAGGTTCTAAAGGCAAGAATTAACGTCAGATTCCCAAACTTGTAATCCAAGGATCAAGACTAACTAAACCGATTAAGGTTGTGACACTCAAAATCGGGGTAGAGGTTGTTGAGGCTTAACTACCACCTAGAAAAGGCAAGCCAAGACTAAGTTAAAGCAAATCTTTAACTTTGGATTAAAGTAAAAGCAAGTTCGTAAACTAACACAAAGTTACGGGTAGTTCTTGAGTTCCACGGCCGTGGCAGCTCAAGAACAGACCATGGTTTAGGTTCGTCGGCGATTCTCTCCAACTCTCAGGGTCCAATCTGTTTACGATCGATCTATCATCATCTAAGCCACAACTATCAACCCTTCACCTTAGAATTGCTAAAGGGTTTTAGCCAACAACAGTCATATTGATATCAAATTCAAGGTTTAAAAGAATGAAAGATGAAAACTTCCGAAAACCTTCAATAACTTTCAAGTCAATCTCAAATCCACAAATCAAGAACAATAACGTCAATAGATTCGGGATAATGCAAACAATCACAATATTAGAGAAGAAGGAAGAACGGGATGTCAATCCGTCTTCTAATCAAACCTAAATAAGAAGCGAAATCTTCTTACGAACAATCTTCCGAATCTTCAACTCTTCCGTCAATCCGGAAATCTCAATAGCAAAGCGCAAATCTCTCAATCACAATCTCCGCCAAAATGCGAAATTAGGGCAATTCCAAGTGTAAGCGGAAGTGCGTCTAAGCGTAAGGGAAGGTGACGGAATCTCTCTTCTCCCGTCCTTTTATAGTGTAAGATAGAATATTGGCCCGACCCATTACGTAGAAGATCGTGGCTTAAAGTGTGGCGAAAAAGATCGCCAAGATCACGGTCGTGGAAGGGTTCCACGACCGTAATTTAGAGCATGGAAATTAGTACGGTTTGTCTCAATCTTTCCACGGCCGTAGAAGTTGCTGGAATGAACCACGCTTCCCTTGCCAAGGTTCCACAGCCGTGGACTTGAACGTGGAATGTAGTACGGCCGTATTTTAGAGCGTGGTTTAGGGCTAAACCGTAATTCTTCCTTTCCTCGTGCTATTCTTCAAGTTAACACCTTCCTTAGCTCCTAGAGATGTCCTCAATCCTTGGACATGCTCAATCAAACTCCATCCTCGCTCAATCCGTTCGGAAATAGCTCTTAATTGCCTACAATCAACATAAAGCTTGTGTAGATCTCTATATCGACAATATAGACAAACTAGCTCACAATTGCATCAATGCTTAATCAATGACTATCAATATGGATGAAATACACTTAGAAAACGTGCCTAAAATATCACAATATTTCATGCTAACAAATAACCCCATACTTGGCACTTGCTTGTCCCTAAGCAAGGTCTTTCAAAAGCTTTAAAACACAAGTTAGGATGAAATATGTGTACCTTCTCAAAGCAAAACTTCTTTTGGATGAATGTGCCTTCTAATCAATAGATCATTCTCAAATCTTGCTTCATTCGTTTATAAGACTTTCATACACTTAATCAAAGAGTAAAGAGTAAATAAAGCTCGTGAATCAATCAAACTTCCATACAAATATCATAACCTTCAAACATTATAAAAATCAATCATAAGAAACTTCAATTTAGACCACCAAGCCATATAACATTCTTTTGATCTTAAGGACTTTCAAACAAGGTCTAGAATGTGGAAAGGGAAGGAAAACTTTAAGGAATGTGGTGCATGAATCCGGGAAAGTGGATAACTACTCTTTTCTTTTTCTCTTGCGGTTTCCGCAGCACTTTCAACTTAGAGCTTCGCTCTCTTCTTTTCATTTTTTGACTTTACTTTTGGAGTTATGGATAGAGGTGCACAAAAACCGAAGCCTAGGAGATTGGCGTTTCTCAATTTTTATGAGATGCCTCAAACCCTTAGCGCACATACCATAATCCACTAGGAATATCGCTCAATCCGACTTTGGCAAGACACAAACACCCGGCTATGTGAATGATGCCGAGTTACTCATCGTCATGATTGACTTCCCCAAACCTATAATTTCTTTCTATTCCTTTGAATGCAAAGTATTGCTTTCATGGCCCTCCCACATCAAACATGCCTTTTTCATTCACTTCCTCCAGATTCCCGGATAGGTAAAGGAGGTCAATATTTAAATGAGGGGCTAAATGATCAAAGAAAGAGGAAAGAGAATCGAATTACCTTAATCATCTCAACAAGAAGAATAAGAACTTATAGTGTGATTTCAACTTTAATTCCTCAACATGATTTAAGTAACATTCATCACATTATGAAATTTGCAAAAGAGGTATAATCCATTCATTCAATTTCTTTTCAATTCACTATTCGTTTAAGCATGCGATTGTCATCAAAACTCAATTCACAAGTGGTGATTATCATAGAAATCATCTCTATCCTTAGAAGCACAAAAGTTTCAAAATTTTTCAATTTTTATGGGTTTTTCAAACTCTTTTTCATGCAATGCAATAATGAAACGTGTAACTATATAATGAAGCATGCAAGATAGTCTTAATAGAAGCAAATAAAGTGAGTAAGAGTTATTACAAACGATTAGTCACACCCTACCCCATACTTGGAAAAAACATTGTCCCTAATGTTCAAAGAAAAGAAAAAGAAGGAAAGAAAGAAAGAAAAAGAACTCACAAAATGGCGGTGGAGCGGCTAAAGCTGTCGGTCATCATCGTCATCACTGCGGTGGAGGTGGAAATGGAGAGAAGCTAGGATCGTAGTACCGCCTGAACTGCTGGCGGTAGACATCCCTCATCATATGGTCGAGGTCGTCCATACGTGCATCTCTAGTGTCAGCTCGAATCTCCAACGCTCCCACCCTATCGGAAAGGCTGGTGGCCCAATTCCGCAGCTGCTCATACCAGCCAGGCGGCTGGCTGTACCATGCCGGTGCATCTGACGGTGCTGGTGTTGGTGCTGGTGGTGCCTGTGTAGACCATGGTGGTGGAGCTCCGTACCACGCAGGAGGGGCCTCCATCCAAGTGTGTCTCTCACTCATGCTGGCGCGGCGAGAAGAAGATCCTGAAGCTCTAGCTGGGCGGGGAGAACGTCTGGACATGTCAGGAACCACATCCGGCTGATCCGAGAATGTGCCAAAGTCATCAGCTCCTCCTCCTCCTCCCTCATACTGGTCTCTCATCTCCTCCTCCTCAACTACAGGTGGTGGTGGGACATATGGAGGGGCTGCAATCCTGTTCGCATGCATAGCAGCGAACGTCTCCTTCCAATTATGGCGTCCAACCATAATGGAATACTCTAGGAGCCACTCAATGCCCCTCCATGTCCTGCTCTCCCATGACATAGCAGCGTAAGGTGGACCTCTATGGGTGGGAAAGATGAGGCCTCTAGTCATAAAGGCCTGAAGTCCTAGGGGTACAGCGGGAATGCGTGTGTAGGCGGAGAAATCTACCCCTAATGTCCTAGCAAGGTGGGTGACTATCCCACAATATCCAATGTTGTCAGCCCTCTTGTTCTTTAGCTTGCTCATGGTAGCAGCTAAGAGGGTGGCACAGTCAACAGGTCGTCCATATAACATGGAGTACAGAAGAAAGAGCTCATCCGTCTTGATCTTTTGAAGTGTCTCCGTCCTAGGAAAGAGACACTCAGAAAGTACCCGGTGAGCAATCTTCAAGGCTAAGTGATACATCAACTTAGCCTTGGTGTCAGCTGGTTGCCAGCGGTCCTCGCTGGCGTAGATCATAGCGACCTCTTCCCAGAAATCCTTGGCTTACACGCCGCTGGGGAAACGACCATTGAAGGTCTCATGGAACCCAAAGAAGGCTCCAAACTCCCGGATGGAGAAATCATAGTTTCTTTCCATCAGCTGGAAAGAAAATGTCCTATCAACATGGTTGTGCTCAAAAGATGTCACAACCTCTCTCGTGATCTCCTCGTATGCGTCTTCTCGAATAGCCGAAAAGACGACAAGACCGGCTCTATCTAAGAGCCAAGTAAGGTCCCCTATGATATGTAGAGGAGCTAAATCCTCCAACAGTAGATACCTAGGTCCTATAACAGCCCTCTTATGGATCCTCTCTAAGGCGTCGAGATGATCCTCATGGATGGTAGGGACCCTAGGGCTAGGAGGTGATGGTGATGAAGGTGATGATGGAGGTGAAGGGGATGAAGGTGGTGGTGCTCTAGAGGAGGAAGAGGAAGAGGGGTTGCCCTTCCTCTTTTTACTCTTATCCTTATCTTTGTTTTTGTCCTTATTTCTCCCGGACACTCTCCTCACAAAATCTATTTTTGGCAAAAACCACGGTCTGTTCTTCGTGTTCCACGGCCGTGGAAGTTACAGAGACCGTGGGTCGTCTCGACTTTTCTCAAAACTCAGCAATCAATCACCAAACTCAGCAATCAATCAGTCCTAGACTAATTTCTTCCAATTCCAATCAGTTCTCCTACAAATTCTATCAAAATTAAGGCCGAATCGACAAAGATAGAGAAGAGCGAAAAAACCTAGGTTTTTTGATTTTAAAATCCGAATTCTGCTTTCCTTGGTGATTTGCCGCTCGAATCGTTGCTTGGATCTCGTTGGTGGTTGGATTTGCTTCAGTTTGGGTCGAAGAATCTTTAAAAACGATTAACAAACGGAGAATTGAGGTGAAAGGCGTGGAATCGGCGTTTTTTGGCGTAATTTGGGTTGTGATGTTGTGTTTTTGTGAAGAACGTGGTTTATATAATGGCCGGCAAAATTTTTGAAAACCACGGTATGTCGGGGGGTTCCACGGCCGTGGTTTTGTACGGAACCGTGGTTTTGGTGATTTTTCAAAGGCTTTTGGTAATTACGGTCACTGTAGCTGTCACGACCGTGGTTTAGGCCGTGGAACTCTCTGTAATGCTCCAAAGTCCAAGTTTCGTCACTTTTCTTTAAACTTTTTCTTCCCCTTTCCTTTTCCACTGTTCCTACATCCAAAAACACGAACATACCGGAGGTATCGAAGGCAAAACAAAGCAAAAACGTCTAAACTAAGCTAAACTATGAATCAAAAGCAAAAAATGTAAATGCAATACCTTGGGTTGCCTCCCAAGAAGCGCTTTGTTTAAGGTCCGTAGCTAGACCAAATTCGCACTTATTCGAGTGCGGTAGGCGCGAACTCTTCGGCTTGGAGTTCTGGCGTATACTTCTTGTGTCGTTGACCGTTCACCTTAAAGCTTCCGTCCGCTTCACCCCATACTTCAACTGCACCATGGGGGAAAATACGTTTGATTAGAAAAGGTCCGGTCCAACGAGATTTAAGCTTACCTGGAAAGAGACGAAGCCTTGAATTGAAGAGGAGAACTTGATCTCCTTCTTTGAAGTCCTTTGGAATGATATGCTTATCATGCCAACGCTTTGCTCTTTCTTTATAAATCTTAGCGTTTTCATAGGCGTTCAAGCGGAGTTCTTCAAGCTCATTAAGGTCCAAGAGACGCTTCTCTTCTGCTTCCTTCATGCCGAAATTCAACCACTTGATGGCCCAAAACGCCTTGTGTTCTAACTCTACCGGTAGGTGACAAAACTTCCCATACACAAGGTTGTATGGTGTGGTTCCTATGGGAGTCTTATACGCAGTCCGGTACGCCCACAATGCATCATCAAGCTTCAAGGACCAATCCTTCTTAGTCCTTGAAACCGTCTTCTCTAGAATTCCTTTGATCTCCCGGTTTGAGATCTCAACTTGTCCACTAGTTTGTGGATGATAAGGGGTGGCGATCTTGTGAGTAACCCCATACTTAGCTAGAAGAGCTTTAAAGCGCCGGGCAATAAAGTGAGAGCCTCCATCACTAATGATAGTCCTTGGTGTCCCAAATCGTGGGAAGATGGTCTTGTTAAAGAACTTGACCACTACCATGGCATCATTGGTGGGAGAGGCAATTGCTTCCACCCATCTAGAAACGTAATCCACCGCCAAGAGTATGTATTGGTTTCCACAAGATGATGGGAACGGTCCCATAAAGTCTACTCCCCAAACGTCGAAAATCTCCACCTCTTGGATGTTATTGAGAGGCATCTCATTCCTCCTAGAGATATTTCCTGTTTTTTGACAAGCATCGCAGCAGGAAACAAAGGTTTGCACATCTCTAAATAAAGTAGGCCAAAATAATCCAGATTGCAATACCTTAGCGCTAGTCTTGTTCGAACTAGCGTGTCCTCCGCATGGTAGTGAATGACAATGGCGGATGACACTTTGCATCTCATCTTCCGGCACACATCGCCGAATAATGCCATCCGGACCTCTCTTAAAGAGGAGAGGTTCATTCCAAAAGTATTCCCTGACATCCTTAAAGAACTTCTTTCTTTGTGCATAGGATAACCTGGGCGGTAT
Organism: Fagopyrum homotropicum; assembly: GCA_033239125.1. Taxonomy (NCBI): domain Eukaryota; kingdom Viridiplantae; phylum Streptophyta; class Magnoliopsida; order Caryophyllales; family Polygonaceae; genus Fagopyrum; species Fagopyrum homotropicum. The sequence goes on from BSWB01000002.1 coordinate 139,658,458, forward strand.
CTCCTGACAAACCAAATAGTTAACAAAATCAGCAAACCATGGTTCGTTACCTTTGGAGATTACTTCGATGCACTCCTCAATGATATGTAAGTGTTCGTCCGGGAAGGAGTCATCTATAGGTAAGTGGTCGCCCTCTAGATGTGTTAGGCGACTCAAATGATCCGCAACAGAATTTTCCGAACCCTTCTTGTCGCGGATCTCTAGATCGAATTCTTGTAGGAGAAGAATCCATCTAATTAGCCTTGGCTTCGCATCCTTCTTTGCAAGGAGGTACCGGATCGCAGCATGATCCGTGTAGACAATCACCTTTGCACCTACAAGATAAGAGCGAAACTTGTCAATAGCATAAACAATGGCTAAAAATTCCTTTTCCGTAGTGGCGTAGTTGAGCTGCGCTTCATCTAGCGTCTTGGTAGCATAGTATATGGCATGGGTTCGCCCTTCCTTTCTTTGTCCAAGAACAGCTCCTATAGCTACGTCACTTGCATCGCACATAACCTCAAAGGGAAGGTTCCAATCCGGAGGTTGGATAATAGGTGCTGAAATTAGAGCTTCTCGAATCATATTGAACGCATCTAAACATTCCTGCGAAATCTCAAAAACCGCATCCTTCATCAATAGATTAGTAAGAGGTTTTGATATTTTAGAGAAATCCTTTATGAAGCGCCTATAGAATCCAGCATGTCCTAGGAAACTTCTTATCCCTTTCACCGAAGTTGGGGGAGGAAGCTTTTCTATAGTCTCTATTTTCGCCTTATCCACCTCAATCCCTCTACTAGAGATTAAGTGTCCTAAAACAATGCCTTCCTTAACCATGAATTGACACTTCTCCCAATTAAGAACTAGGTTAGTGTCTTCACACCTTTGTAATACAAGAGCAAGGTTAGAAAGACAATTGTCAAAAGAGGAACCATAAACGGAGAAGTCATCCATAAAAACCTCCATTATTTCTTCTATGTATTCGGAGAAGATGGCCATCATGCACCTTTGAAAGGTGGTTGGGGCGTTGCAAATCCCGAACGGCATTCTCCTATAAGCAAACGTACCCCATGGGCACGTAAACGTGGTCTTCTCTTGATCATCCGGGTGTATCGGAATCTGAAAGAAACCACTATATCCATCAAGATAACAGAAATGAGAATGTTGTGCTAACCTTTCAAGCATTTGATCAATGAATGGCAATGGGAAGTGATCCTTCCTCGTCGCATTGTTAAGCTTGTGGTAGTCTATGCACATCCGCCATCCTGTTACGGTTCGGATAGGAATGAGTTCGTTATTCTTGTTGGTGAAGACCGTCATTCCTCCCTTCTTCGGAACTACTTGTACCGGACTCACCCACTTACTATCGGAGATAGGATAGATGATACCTGCATCAAGTAATTTAAGAATTTCCTTCTTGACAACCTCCTTCATGGTCGGATTCAACCGCCTTTGAGGTTGTCTTGAAGTTCTAAAGTCCTCTTCCATTAAAATTTTATGCATGCATAGGGAAGGTTTGATTCCTACTAAGTCCGCTATAGTATAACCTAAAGCTTTCCTATGTTTCCTAAGGACAACCATAAGCTTACTATGTTCATCTATGGTTAAATCGGAACTAACAATCACCGGATAAGTAGAGTTAGGTCCTAAGAACGCGTACCTTAGATGTGTAGGAAGTTGTTTCAACTCCATAGCTGCTGGAGTTTCCAATGGCTCTTGTGGAGCTTCCGATGCTTCCTTAGAAGTGTCTAAGGAAGTAGAAGGTGTAGGAGAAGAATCAAGAGAAGTTGAAGAAGAGGAACGATCGCCTTCTTCCACGGCCAGAATCACGGTTTCTCTGCATCCTCCACGACCGTGGTTTTGGGCATGGAAAGGGAATACGGTTGCTCTATTTCCTCCACGACCGTGTAACCCTCTGGAGTGAGCCACGCTTTTGTTGGTGAAATCCACGGCCGTGGAATATAGTGTATGGCCGTGGATTCTCACGTTTTCTGCTTCATCGTGGAGTTTCTCAAACTCCTCTTCACATACTTCTTCTTTTGCTTCTAAGGCTTCAATTGCCTCATTGCACGCCTCTTCTTCCCCTACATCCATTAGACTCATAGTAATAACCTTTTACAAAGGATCTTTGAAGAGAATAGCACTTACCTCCTCTCTAGACAACCCTTTTTCATCTTGGATATTGAATATATCCTCATCAAAGATTGGTTCCTTCAGTAGAGTGGAAAGAACGAACTCTACCTTCTCTTCTCCTATGTCAAAGGTGAGTCTAGCATTCTTGCAATCGACTATGCAGCCGGAAGTTGCAAGAAACGGTCTTCCGAGTATGATCGGGACCGGACTATCTACAGGAATGTCAAGCACAACAAAATCAATGGGAACAAAGAATTTATCTAGCTTGACCGGGACGTCTTCTACAATACCGACGGGACGAGTGATGGATCGATCCGCCATGTACAACGTCATCTTCACCGGTTTAGGGTCACCTAGACCGATCTTCCTACATAATGCAAGTGGTATGATGTTCACACTTGCTCCCAAGTCACATAATGCATCATATGTGACATCTCCCACTCCTATGGGAATACAAAATGACCCCGGATCCTTTAGCTTTGAGGGCATTTTCTCCTTCATGGTCTTGATGAGATCCGAAGAATCCGAACTCATCTTAACCTCTCCGAAATCTTCTAGCTTCCTCTTGTTGGAGAGGAGCTCCTTTAAGAACTTGCCATAAGCCGGCATACCTACAATAGCATCAATGAAAGGTATATTAATATGCAGCTTGCTCATGAGTTCTATAAACTTACCGAATTGTTTATCTAGACGCGCTCTTGCTCTAGATTGAGGGAATGGTAGGGGAGGTTTGTAAGCTGGAGGAGGAACGTAGACATCTTCCTTCTCCTTCCCCTTTTCTTTCTCTTTCTCAACGGGGACTTCTACAAACTTAGGCTGCGGATCGGTGGTTGTCACTCCGCTCCTAGTTGTGATTGCCATCACCCTTCCCTTTGGGTTGTCCTCTGTTTTTCCTGAAAGTTTCCCTTGATTCCTAGGAGCTTCCTCCGCATGAGTAAACATTTGGTTTTCTAAAACCTTTTGGGCTTTATCAACCTTAGTTATGTGATCATCAACTTTGATGTTGCGAGTCTCTAACCCTTGAAATTTTCCTAAAATTGTCTCCAACATGGGATCGGGCTTCTCCTTCCCCGAAGTGCTTCCTCCATTAGATGTTTGCCCCTGGCTTTTCAAAGGAGTAGAGGAAGAGGAAGGTGGAGTTAGTGAACTTGAATTGGAAGGATAAGAGTTACCGGAGTTTTGTTGATTGGAGCGCCAATTGTTGTTATTTGAACCCCTATTGTTGTTCCAATTATTGTTCCGGTTGTTGTTGTTGCCATTCCAATTATTCCGGTTGTTATTCCGGTTGTTGTTGTTGTTGTTGCGGTTTGTATTCTCACCACCGTTGTTGTTGTTGCCCAAGTAGCCAACATCTTTTCCTTGTTGTTTTGGAAAGTTGGTCTTGATAGCTTCTTTCAACTCTTTAATCTCATTGTTGAGGGAGAAAATTTGATTTTGAGCTTCATGTGTGAGCTTTGCTCCTTGCTCCACACGATTTCCCTCCACTTTCCGGTGAGAATACTTCTTTATGACCCTTGCTTGCTTCTCAATGAAGTCCCAAGCGTCATCTTCCCTCATGTCCATAAATGTATCACATGAGAGGGATTGGAGCTTGAATTGTGTCTCCACATCCAGCCCCTTATAGTATATCTCTAAAAGTGCAAGCTTGGATATGCCATGATGAGGGCAATCCAATAGCAAATCCTGAAACCTTTCCCAAGATTGAAACAAACTTTCATTAGATCTCATGGAAAATGCATTAATCTTACCTCTTAGCTCCGCCGTTTTGGATGGCGGAAAGAACTTAGTGAGGAACTCCACGGAAAGGTCTTCCCACGTGTCTAGTTTCCCACTAGGAAGAGCTTGGTACCAAGATAATGCCTTCCCCTTCAAGGAGAAGAAGAAACGTTTGAGCTTATAGTTGTTGGTAGTCGCGTTCTTCGGCCTCATTGTCTCCATCATACACTCAAAGTTTTGTAAGTGTTGGTGTGGAGATTCAGCGCTTGTTCCGCCAAATTGGTTTTGGCGAACAAGAGTAATAACCTGCGGGTTGAAGCTAAACCCTTGTACATCGTCAGCATCAAAGTTCACACCTAAACGGCGTTGTTGCTGCGTTGGATCCATCCTTTGGCCAAGAGTTCTTGGCTCCTCATCCACGTGTTCGATCCTCGCATTCCTAGGTGGAACACGGCGATTTGCAGCTGGTCGTGGAAAGAATGGATTCACATTGATCGTGGGATCAATTTCCTCTAGCGGTGGCATGGAGGAGTCGCTATCCTCATTGGATGAGTTGGCTCTAACCGATCTTCCCGGTCTCCTCCTTTTCTTTTTCTCCTTAAGGTTGTTTATCTCCAACCTCATTTGGAACATCATGTCCGATAGATCATCAACCTTTGATTGATGACGATCCATCTCTTCCCTATGAGTTTTCTCACTCCATTGGAGTTGAGCTTCCTTCTCCGCTAACTCTGACTGGAGATCACGTTCTCTTTCTTCAGCCATTTGTTTCTCCTTACGCTTTCTCCTTAAAGTACTCTTAAGCTCTTGATCAAGAGGTAAGAGGTCTTCGTTATTCCTAGACCTGCACATGCACTTGAAAAGATATCAAATAACAAGGGAGAAGCTCCCAAGCTTGACAACCGATAACCGAATTCGGCCTAGACCAAATCCCCAGCAACGGCGCCAAAAACTTGTTCGCCACTTAGCGTGCATGCAAATAAGCTTTAATTATAAAACTAGAAATCAAGCAAGTGAACCCGCAGTGTACAGATCGATATAGTTAAGCAAGAATTTCAGAGTATCGAACACAGGGATTTGGGGGGTTAAATCCAGTTATAGATTATCAAGCAAGTAAATATATGAAGCTTTTCAAATTATTGGGAAAACAACAATCCTAAAGATCCAGGAATCCAGTTGTGGCAATCGATTCAAGATATACTAAAGATACAAGGACAGAGTTGAGGTTTGCAAAGGTATGCGAATGTAAGGTAATCGTACGGTGAAGTTCCAAAAACCATATATGACCCACCTAAAAGACACTCCCTATAAAGGTTGTTGAGGCTTCAGTATAGAAAGGTTCTAAAGGCAAGAATTAACGTCAAATACCCAAACTTCTAATCCAAGGATCAAGACTAACTAAACCGATTAAGGTTGTGACACTCAAAATCGAGGTAGAGGTTGTTGAGGCTTCACTACCACCTAGAAAAGGCAAGCCAAGACTAAGTTAAAGCAAATCTTTAACTTTGGATTAAAGTAAAAGCAAGTTCGTAAACTAACACAAAATTATGGGTAGTTCTTGAGTTCCACGGCCGTGGAAGCTCAAGAACAGACCGTGGTTTAGGTTCGTCGGCGATTCTCTCTAACTCTCAGGGTCCAATCTGTTTACGATCGATCTATCATCATCTAAGCCACAACTATCAACCCTTCACCTTAGAATTGCTAAAGGGTTTTAGCCAACAACAGTCATATTGATATCAAATTCAAGGTTTAAATGAATGAAAGATGAAAACTTCCGAAAACCTTCAATAACTTTCAAGTCAATCTCAAATCCATAAATCAAGAACAATAACGTCAATAGATTCGGGATAATGCAATCAATCACAATATTAGAGAAGAAGGAAGAACGGGATGTCAATCCGTCTTCTAATCAAACCTAAATAAGAAGCGAAATCTTCTTACGAACAATCTTCCGAATCTTCAACTCTTCCGTCAATCCGGAAATCTCAATAGCAAAGCGCAAATCTCTCAATCACAATCTCCGCCAAAATGCGAAATTAGGGCAATTCCAAGTGTAAGCGGAAGTGCGTCTAAGCGTAAGCAAAGGTGACGGAATCTCTCTTCTCCCGTCCTTTTATAGTGTAAGATAGAATATTGGCCCGGCCCATTACGTAGAAGATCGTGGCTTAAAGTGTGGCGAAAAAGATCGCCAAGATCACGGTCGTGGAAGGGTACCACGACCGTAATTTAGAGCATGGAAATTAGTACGGTTTGTCTCAATCTTTCCACGGCCGTAGAAGTTGCTGGAATGAACCACGCTTCCCTTGCCAAGGTTCCACGGCCGTGGACTTGAACGTGGAATGTAGTACGGCCGTATTTTAGAGCGTGGTTTAGGGCTAAACCGTAATTCTTCCTTTCCTCGTGCTATTCTTCAAGTTAACACCTTCCTTAGCTCCTAGAGATGTCCTCAATCCTTGGACATGCTCAATCAAACTCCATCCTCGCTCAATCCGTTCGGAAATAGCTCTTAATTGCCTACAATCAACATAAAGCTTGTGTAGATCTCTATATCGACAATATAGACAAACTAGCTCACAATTGCATCAATGCTTAATCAATGACTATCAATATGGATGAAATACACTTAGAAAGCGTGCCTAAAATATCACAATATTTCATGCTAACAACAGTCACTGACCTCCTACCAATGTCTAAGACTGCTCCATGTCTCTTCATCCAATCTATCCCTAAAATCTCATCCTCATGAACTAAGGGCATGACTAGAAAATTTACTAGCCAATCTCGACCTCCCATGCGACTGATGTAATAACCGAAAATTTTAAAGTTCCGGTAAACTGAAATTAACCAAATTCCGATGCAACAATCATAAATAAATAAAATAAAACAAGTTTTGTTCTATCAATTTATGTGACCTAGATTCACATAAAATGACGAAAACTCTTAACCGGAAATAAATTACGCACTTAAATTAAGAATAATAATAATTTATAAAATACGGAATTTAATTCCGTATTATATAATTTCCGCACATAATTAACGAGTTACGAGTTCCGCTTTTATTTCATGAGATTACCGCTCATTTGGGCCAACCCTAGGCCCAAGCCATCAGCCCACTTTCCTAAGCCCATCATTAACCTTTAATTAAAAACATAATTAAACTCATTCTAATCTAACCCTAATTTCTTTTCCCTACCTTGTGCCGCACCTGCTCTTCACCCTCATCTTGTACGAACGGCAGCAGCAATCGACCGGCAACCTTCTTCCGCCTTCCACCGGAGCGCCGCCACCGTGCCTGCGCCGCACTCTTCCGCCGCCTTCCGTCGAGCCCGGTAAGCACTGCCTCCCTTCCCTCCTTCCGTTTCTCTCTATTCCGGAACTGACCAGCCGCCTCTGTCACCGAAGACGACGCCGCCTTCCAGTGTTCACCGGCGACTGCAACCGCGGAGCCCTGTCGTGACTGTCGTGCTGCCACCGAGCCATCGACTCCGCGCAGCACCGCTGCCCCTCTTCGGTCCGCAACAGAGCAGCACCACTGCTCTTTTCGATCTGCAGCAGCACCGCGCGCCGTCGCCTCCGTCATCTCCGCGCTGGACAGCCGACACCAGGGAGTACACCGGACTGCAGCCGGTAAGAGCCTCCTCCGTCCTTCTCCTCCTGTTCCTGCGTGAATGAACCTGTGAATGAACGTGAATGATAAACTGAGAATGGAACATGTAGGTATGGGAATAAAACTGTGAATAGAAATGTATAAACTGAGAATTTTTGAACGTATAAGTGTATATATAAGTATAAGAGAGTATGAAGGTATATAGATTTATGAGTACGAGTTGGATATAGATGGGGAAGATATAGTGGTATAGATATACACTGCCGTGTGTTAGACATAAGTACAAAGATATTTATGTGAATAGATTGGAGCTTTGGACATATATCTACATAGGTATATATATATATAAGGATGTATATAGTGGTATATGTAGGTATATATATATATAACAGTGAAATGAGAAATATAAATATTTGGAGATATATATGCAAGTACCGAGTAGTTACATAATTATACGAGTTGAAGGAAAAGTTAGAGTATGTACGTAAATATATATATACCTAGGTAAGAGTAAAGTGGCCCGAGCTATAACTTATAAATTATGAGAAAAACTATCAGAGAGAGAGAGACTAATCATAGAGAACAAATTCTAAAAGGAATTTAGTAGGACTCAAGAGTCAACTTTGAGAACTTTTGGTACCAGGGGTAAAATGGTCTTTTACCATAAGAGAGTTGTTTTTCCGTAATTCCTTCGCAAGAGGTTGGACAGCGAGATGTGATTTTGAAACACATGCCTTATTTGACAGGCGTTTGAGTTACCACGAGTACGGACTGTTTGAGACGTGTTAGAGAGTATTTTGACTCAGGTAAGTCCTTGCGACTTACTTAGCCAGTTTCTGGATATTAGTTGAGTGATAGTGGTTGTGTGTGCTATGCGCGTGTGTTAATAATAATAACTTGTTAGGACGACCATGGTTATTATGAGCTAACGCCCAAGTGTATGTATAACGGGTTGTGACATCACTGCCCAGCTATGCCAGGAGACTGGGAGGTTCTCTATACCCAGACCATACAAGTACACGGTGAGATGCATCGGATCCACTCCTGATGGGTACACGGGGGCGGAGGCGAGGTTTGGGAATCCCTCGTGTCACAAAATAAGTATCATTAGAGTGAATGACTTAAATGAAGATAATAAATGGACTTGTTTGAAAGCATGATGGATGTTTATTATTTTATGTGTGTGTGTGCTATTATTACTCTCTTAATGTTTAGATAACTATTTTATGAATTTCGGTTTTCTTTATTTGTGTCTTGTTGCAAGATCCTAGTAATGTTGTTGTCAAACTGAGGTCGGGACCCATTGTGAGGTCCTAACCAGTAATGTACCGAGTTCTGAGAATTCGGGGTGTTACAAACGGGACATCCATAGATCTCTCTAGTCCCTCTTACCTTACTCCCATCAAGTAAGCCTATCATAAAAGGTATCCCCTCTACAGTAGCTAAGGACAACCTATCTACGCATGCATCAGATATGAAGGAGTGTGTAGCACCCGTATCAAATAAAACTCGTACGGGTAAGTCATAGATCTGGATCGTACCTGTGGCAGTCGGTGCCTCTGGCTGATTAGCACTCCTCAGTTCAAACACCCGTGTACGAGCTCCTCTGGTATCAGCTACACTGCCACGTCCTTTGCCTTGACCGGATCCCTGCATAGAGCTCTGTGAAGATGTGTGTCCTGGAGCCCTGTAAGACTGCTGCTGACCTGGGGCTCGGTACTGCTACTGCTGGCTCAGAGCTCGGTACTGTGGCTGCCTCTGTACACTCCCTGATAGACCTGTAGGGGAAGAACCCTGCTGAGATGGAGCCTTACCTTGGCGGCAGAATACAGCCCTATGTCCAACCTTGCCGCACTAGAAGCAGGTCACTAACGGCTTCATGCAGTTCGATCGGATGTGTCCATAGCCACTACAGTTGTGACACTGTAAACCCCCAGCTGAAGTCTGCCCAGTAGCGATATGGCTATGTCGCCCCTGAGTCTGTCCCCGTCCAAAAACAGCTACTCCTGTACTACCACTAGCATATCATGTCCTCTGCCGCTTATCCGGCCTGTCTAACAGAGCAGCTCTCCTCTGGACTGGTCTATCTCTCTCATATGCAGACGCCCTATCCTGATAGTCTGACAGAGTCTCACAATGAAATCCTGCCAGATAGGAACGAGTGCTCTCTCTCAATCTCCGTGAAAAGAGATACACATGCTGCTTCTCAGGAGGTGTAGCTGGTCCAAGTAGAGTCAGTTCCTTCTGGAACTTCTTGATGGCAGCAACAATCGGAATGTCCTCAAATCCTGCCTCAATAAGTCCTGAAACCTCTCTCTCCTCAACGAGACAGGGTAGTATCTGTCTCTAATAATGCTCCTCATCTGCTCCCAACTGGTGACTCGACTACGTATGGTCCGCCACCAGGAATGAGCATCCTCAGTGAAACATGTCTGCACCAAATCCACCTATCGATCCTCTGGGCAACGTATCGCCTCTAGTGCAGTCTCTACCTGTCCAATCCAGTGCTCCACCTCTAACCCTATCTCTCCACTGAATGAGGGAACCTTCTGAGAGTTGAAAGCTTTCAACCACTCATCCAGCCTCGGTGCTCTAGACCAGTAGGAGCTCTATTAGCCACAACTCTCCTCTCAGGCACAGCCGGCACCTGAGGCAGTCCTTGTGTCACATGAACGAACCTAGCAGGTACTGGTGTTACCTGGGTAAGTCTCTCTGTTCTAGCAGCATCCTCCATACGCTCGACGTATGCTCAGTACTCTCTGTACTCAGATGCTCCAATAGAAACACGTCTTGACTCCGTCGAACGTGCTCTCTACGCTCCAGACCTAGCAATGGTCTCATTCCTGACTTCAGGACCTACACTCTCAGCCACCTCCTCCACTCCAACATCTGGTATGATCACTGCTGGTGGATCCTCTCGAGGAGCTCGACCTCGACCTCGTGCTAGTGGAGGTCTACCTCCAAGGCCGCGTCCTCTACCTATATGGGTCTTATCTCCCCTATCTGGTCCAGCTGGAGGGAGAGGTGGAACGACCTTTACCTCGACCAATAGCTAGCGTAGCTCTAGTACGTGCCATCTGCGCGAGGAATAACAACTATAATTATAAACTAGCTAATAAGTCCAACTACAGTAAAAACCTAAAGTCCATACTAAGCATACTAAGATCCGCGGTAGTAGTGGTTGTCAGCCGTACTTTTCTATTCCCAACCAGACTATGCATGCATTTGAAAACCAAAAGTTCCCTTTTTAACACTCAGATCCCTTTCGGGTTCTGCTTAATACTTATTCGGTCTTTCAGAAGATTTCAAGTGTCATTGTTGCCAACCTAGAGCTCTGATACCATGTTGTAACACCCCGAGTTCTAAGAACTCGGGACGTTACTGGTTAGGACCTCACAATGGGTCCCGACCTCAGTTTGACAACAATATTACTAGGATCTTGCAACAAGACACAAATAAGAAAAACCGAAATTCATGAAATAGTATTTTTTTTTAAGGAATGAATGCAACAAGGTCTAATAGCCTATAATACTTAAACAAAGGGAAAAAGATCAAATGTCTTAACAAAAGAAAGAACGACAAACAACAACCCAACCCCCACTCTATGGAGTACGGAGACCCGGCTGACCACTACTTCCGGATCACTCAGCTGCTGGTCTAACCTGCGGTAAATCTAAAAACACAACAAAAGAAACCATTAGCTAGCTATCTAAACATTAGGGGAATAATAATAGTACACACACACATAAAATAATAAACACCCATCATGCTTTCAAACAAGTCCACTTATTATCTTCATTTAAGTTATTCACTCTTACTAATGATACTTATTTTGTGACACGAGGGATTCCCAAACCTCACCTCCGCCCCCGTGTAACCATCAGGAATGGATCCGATGCATCTCACCTTGTACCTGCCTGGTCTGGGTGTAGAGAACCTCCCAGTCTCCTGTCAGAGCTGGGCAGTGATGTCACGGCCCGTTATACATACACTTGGGCCTTAAACATAATAACAACGGTCGTCCTAACAAGTGGTTATTATTATAATCACGCACATCGCACACACACAACCATTATCACTCAACTAATATCCAGAAACTGGCTAAGTAAGTCACAAGGACTAACCTAAATCAAATCACACTCTATCCAAATCTCAACTCAGTCCGTACTCGTGGTACTCAAATGCCTGTCAAACAAGGCATGTGGATCAAAATCACATCCAGATGTACAACCTCAAGCGGAGGAATTACGGAAAAGCCTCTCTTACGGTAAAGACCATTTTACCCTTAGTGCCGAAAATTCTCAAAGATTGTTCTTAATTACTACTAATTTCTTTTAGAAATTGTTTTCCATAAATTGTTTCTCTCTGATAGTTACTTATAGGTTCTAAGTTAAAACTCGAAACTACTCGTCAAAGAACAACACTCCTCCTCTTTCCCGGTTACCACTCTACTCTTCTACATGTATATATACGTATGTACATACTCTAACTTTTCCTTCAACTCGTATAATTCCGTAACTACTCGGTATTAATATATAACTACATAATTTCATAACTCTCAAACTCACACTTATATAATATACCCAAACGTCGATCTATACATATATGCACCTATATACACACCTATATAAACTCTCGGCACATTAAACTCCTCTACATACTTACACATCCATACACACAACACTAACCCTTCCTACTAAACTTGTCCATCTCTACATATTCCATTATATGTTTACTGTATGCCTAACATCTCTATACGTATACCCACACATATGTAAACTCAGCACACTAAAACTCACAACTCTATCTCGACACATACCGTAGTGCACGATGGTTCGGTCTTTTTACAGCGGTTGTACGTAGCAGGGCGTCTTGGGCTGGCTCGTACGCTGACCCGTCTTCACTTCCACAGGTACACTCTACCTCTTTGCAAGTCCCTACAGGAACCGGAGAGGACGAGCCCGCTGCTCATTACTACTCGAAATCGAATGAACGAAGGGAGGAAGAAGAGGAAAGAGGGAATGAAATATTTGGTCGGCTCAACTACTGCAGAAGCGGTGCCGGCAGCGACTAGACCTGGCGGAAAGAGACGGCGCTGGTGGCTTCACCACTGTGCAACAGCAGTAGCGTTAGGGGGGTGGTTAACGTGCCCGGGGAGGAGGGGAAAGAGACGTTACTCACCGGTGGAAAGGGACAAGTGGTTATTATTATAATCACGCACATCGCACACACACAACCATTATCACTCAACTAATATCCAGAAACTGGCTAAGTAAGTCACAAGGACTAACCTAAATCAAATCACACTCTATCCAAATCTCAACTCAGTCCGTACTCGTGGTACTCAAATGCCTGTCAAACAAGGCATGTGGATCAAAATCACATCCAGATGTACAACCTCAAGCGGAGGAATTACGGAAAAGCCTCTCTTACGGTAAAGACCATTTTACCCTTAGTGCCGAAAATTCTCAAAGATTGTTCTTAATTACTACTAATTTCTTTTAGAAATTGTTTTCCATAAATTGTTTCTCTCTGATAGTTACTTATAGGTTCTAAGTTAAAACTCGAAACTACTCGTCAAAGAACAACACTCCTCCTCTTTCCCGGTTACCACTCTACTCTTCTACATGTATATATACGTATGTACATACTCTAACTTTTCCTTCAACTCGTATAATTCCGTAACTACTCGGTATTTATATATAGCTACATAATTTCATAACTCTCAAACTCGCACTTATATAATATACCCAAACGTTGATCTATACATATATGCATCTATATACACACCTATATAAACTCTCGGCACATTAAACTCCTCTACATACTTACACATCCATACACACAACACTATCCGTTCCTACTAAACTTGTCCATCTCTACATATTCCATTATATGTTTACTGTATGCCTAACATCTTTATACGTATACCCACACATATGTAAACTCAACACACTACAACTCACAACTCTATCTCGACACATACCGTAGTGCACGATGGTCCGGTCTTCTTACAGCGGTTGTACGTAGCAGGGCGTCTTGGGCTGGCTCATACGCTGACCCGTCTTCACTTCCACAAGTACACTTCACCTCTTTGCAAGTCCCTGCAGGAACCGGAGAGGACGAGCCCGCTGCTCATTACTACTCGAAATCGAATGAATGAAGGGATGAAGAAGGGGAAAGAGGGAATGAAATATTCGGTCGGCTCACCTACTGCAGAAGCGGTGCCGGCGGCGACTGGACCTGGCGGAAAGAGACGGCGCTGGTGGCTTCACCACTGTGCAACAGTAGTAGCGTTAGGAGGGTGGTTAACGTGCCCGGGGAGGAGGGGAAAGAGACGTTACTCACCGGTGGAAACGGAGGACGCAGGTCCCGGCATAAGGCGGTTGAGGGTCGTCGGTGACTCGGTTGCGGCTGCCTGGTAGTGTCGACGTCGATGTTCGTCTTGGTCCTGTTGTACGTGCGTGCGGAGGGCAACAGAGAAGGAAAACAGCTGTGGTTGAATCGTTTAGTTTAGGCTAAGCGTTATTAGGGAGGGATTAGGGCAAAATTAGAGAGGTGGGCCGGGCTGAGGAGTGGATTTGGCCAGCTCATTCTCTTCTCACGCATTGGGCCAGCCAACACTGGTTGGGCCCATGAATTGGGCTGCTAAGATTTAAAACAATTGAGTTGAAAATAATACTAGTTATTCGCCCGGACCATTAAAAGTACGTAATTATTTACGGGATTATTTAAGTTATCATTTTATGTGAATTTATTTAAGTTATCATTTTATTTTTAAAGGTACGGAATTATTTCTGATTACATAGTTTATCATTTTATGTGAATATAGATCACATAAAATGATAGAAACTAATCTCGTTTTATTTTATTTAAAAAGGATTACAATTTTGGCGGATCGGAATCCGGTTGAATTCCGTATTAACGGAGTTAAAATTTTCGGTTATTACACTAGCGAAATTGTTGTCAAACTATGATCGGGACCCATTAAGAGGTCCTAACTAGTAGCTCCACGAGTTTTGAAAACTTATGATGTTACAACAACGTGGTGGAATGGATAGAGGAGCAAAATCTATCAGGGTCAACAATGAAATAGGCATATGTACTCGCAAGATCTAAAATATGGTTAGGAATCCATGTGGTTCAGGAGCTCAAGTTACTCGCCAAGAAAACAAATCGGGGATCCATGAACGCCGCTATTAATGAGCTCCTACCTCTTGACATACAGAGGTATTTCGTTTCCTTTTTCTGGTTGATTGGATTTGGATATTATTACTTCGTCATCATTTCTTGTTTTTCTTCTCTTCATTTGTTAGTTTACATCATTACAATGTTTTTAAATTACTATTATATTAATATCCAGAAATTTATTTAACTATTTTAGCCATTCTATATTTGTAATTGCTTCGTGCTTGCTTAAATGTTGAAATGTAAAGCACGACAAGAGTAAAAAAGACGTGGTTATTGAAATGTTCTTGTGAATGTAATGTTACTCACGGTACATTTTTGTGTGTATTGATCCTCATTATTGAATGTTGTTATCTGTTGAAGAGAGACTACAATAGGGGCTGATTACAAAGAAAGATGTATTATAGTGGATGATGGCTCAAGTTGAGCCAAATACATGTCCATCTTTAGTTCTCTAGGTGATGAATATGACACCGTCACTTTGCAAGATACTAAGGAGGGTTTGTTAGCAGTAGATGAAAACAGAGAAGGTCGTGTAGCCGCTTTCGGTGATGACTGTAACGTCCCAAATTTAGGAGCGTTTGCGTTTTTTTTATTTTTATTTTTTTTCGTCCATTGATTGATATGTTAATAGCCTAAATATTTTGACAAGTATTTTCGCGTTGTTAATTAAATTTTATGAGTTTATATAAATTATATGTATATATTTATACCGTATTTTAAATTTTGAAAAAGTCCAAAAAAAATTTTCCGATTTGAAAATCCCGTTCCGAACACTCTTGGATCGAATTCGATATTTACACTTTTGTTGATAAGATGCTCTTTTCTCTCCCTGAAGTCTGACCCCTCGATCCCAGCTATTCCGACCCGTGGATGCCTCAACCACTCCCCATCAGCACTCAACCTACACCGCTCACTCCCTTTACTTCTCAGCTGACTAGTCACTACTACCCGACTGCTTTGCAAGAAGCCCCAGCCTTAATCTCTCCCTTCCTCACCACTGCTTTGCTCGAGTCCATCCCCTACCTCTCTGCTTCTTCTCTGCAACTCTACTCAACAGCACGCCTATGCCAACTCCGTCTTCATCTAGATTGAGATGCCAAGAACAACCACGTGCCGCCTTGCACTGCACCACCGGATAGCCCTGCCGACTTCGACCACCGGAGCTTCACCAAGAAGCTTAGCCGCCGCCCCTGTGTGCTGTTTTCCCTCATCCTTCCCTTTTAGCCTCCTGTTTCATCCTGCACCACCGAAATCAAACTCGTAACCGCCTCCTGCGTCGGATCTACTTTGTTGAGCCTCACCGAAGTCCTTTGTCGACGGTTTGGAACAAACCCGGTGAAGCAGTACCGATTTGCCGTTTTCACCGGTGTCGCGCTGATGGAAATAGTTCGAACCAACCGCCGGAGACCGAAGTTGCCGTCGTTGGATGAAGCCATCGCCGCCTCGCTCCGCCGGAGCCTTGCAGCGCCGCCAGGGGATCTTGCCAGTGTTGCCTCTACCGCCCTGTTTGTCTTCCCCATCCAGCGAAGTAAATTTAACCCTATCAGCCCATCGGGTGTTGTATTATTGTAGTGTAATTACAAAATATAGCCTATGTTTTTATTTACACTTTTTAACCAGATTTTTGGAATGCATCATTTATGCCCCTGCTTATATATATTTGCAGTTTTGGCCCAATGTTGTGGAAATGTGCAGAATTGCCCTTGTGAGTAAATTACAAATTTTGCTCAAGGTTTTATTTACGGAATATATCTCAAGTTTATGGAACTTCATGAGTTGCCCGAAAAGTGATTTACGGACTTTCAACCAAAGCTTTATAACGGATTTTATTCTTATGGTTTATATTTGTTATATATTATATATATGACCCATGTGTATATAATTGTATAATTTGTCCTGGAAAATATTTAAGCGGTTTTTAACCTTGGTTTTGAAAACGAGTTTTACCTTAGATTTTATATAAGTTATATATTCCGTTCAAATTTAGCGTATAAGCTAAATTTGTTTAGCTTTGGTGTTAGGACCGGAAGCGCCCCGATAAAGGTCAACGATTCCAAACTCGACATCCGTAGATCGACTTTCGTCTTCTGACGTCGTGTGAGTATTCTTTTCCTCGGCCTAGTTATGTTTAGTAGTTGTATCATGCTAGGATGGATCTATAACTTAGAGTGAATACCAAGTAGTAGTTATGGACCTTAGGTGAGTGTTTGAGGATTGTGAAATATTTTATGACTTATGGCGTTGATGTTATCTTGTGAGACTTGTGAGGTTTGAGAATTGGAGTATATGATTGTTGAGATTGTGGAGACTAGTACGAGAGTATCCTAGTATGTGTTTTGATGGTTATGACCTTGTGAGATCGTGATGATTAGGAGTTTGTTATCCTAGCATGGTTATGGTTTATGGTCTTGCGAGATCATTGGGACTAGAAGTCTAAGGACTTCTAGAATGTGAGAGAGATGTTGATTGTGTGCCTTGTTTGAACCAGGCGTTGAATGCCTTCCTACGGGAAGTTGAGAGCGGTGGTTAGCGGGATTATCCTTGGGACGAGGTAAGTCTCCAGACTTACTTAGCTCGTATTCTCTGTATTTGTTTCGAAGCGTGTTTGGTGGTGTGTGTTTATTGTTTATGTGTGTGTTTATTGTTTATTTTATAACATCTAAACCGGTAATAGGACCACCGACTTTATATATTTATATTTGGCCCAAGTGTATGATAACGGGCGGTGACCGCTTGTCCAGTCCAAAATGGGGATGATTGGGAGGTGCCTTGCGAATAGTCCAACGGGTGATGCTGATCCGCGTCAAGTACAAACCCGTATGGTGAAAGGGGACAAGGGAGAGATCATTAAGATTCTCGTGTCACACCATAAATGGAAGTAGTAATGGAATGACGTAAATGGAAAGATAATAAACCGGCTTGTGTGTTTTGGATCATATTGTGTGTTTATGATGCCTTATATGTGTGTGTGTGTGTGCCAATACCATGATTCTAATACCTTGAATGTTAGCTAACGGTTTTAGGATGGGTTTTGGGGGTTGTATTTATGTATGTTTATGGTATTATGTATGTCGCGTGTATGATGTTTGCCTTTGGAGTTGTATCTCGGCTGGAGTCTTTCGTTGTTTTCTTTTGGGGTTCATATCATTGCATTAAAAATGAATTTCAGTTTTGCCTTTATTTGTGTCTTGTTGTAAGATCCGGTGAAATTGTTGTCAGGCTAAGGGTCGGGATCCATTGTGAGGTCTCAACCCGTAGCATCCCGAGTCCCACAGATTCGGGTTGTTACAAAAGTGGTATCAGAGCCCTAGGTTGACAACAATGGCACTCGCAATCTTCTAAAGGCCGAATAAGGAATAAACAGAACCCCGCGGGTTCTAAGTTTTCGTTTTCAAAAAACACATGCATGAGTCGGGGTAGAATGTACGGACCACCACTCCTTCCGCGGATCTCGATAGCATAGTTTATTGGATTTTTAGTATATATATGTATATATATATATATATATATATATATATATATATATATATATGTATATATGTAGATATGTATCGTGAACTTAGGATGTTTTGGACTATTATTGTATGTGGATTGTAGTTGCATGATGAACTGAATATATGTGTATAGTTATAAATGTGGACGATTATATGTTATGAGACCTTATATTTTGGATGGAATGTTGGATGTGTTATATTAGTAGTAATGTGAACATAGGACTTATATATATATATATATAGCTATATATACGTACACTTAAGGTTGCTAGTATTATTTTAATAGTAGTGGACCTTATAGTTAGGATGATAGGAAGCTATCATCGCCCTTGGACAAACGTCTTTTTGAGATTATGATAGTATATATACGAAGATGATTATGCTCAAGTACCGAGTTGAGCATCACGTTTTGGCGAACCCCTTGGCTATTCATCGGACTCCTTTTGGGGACGTTAAAGAAATCATTTGAAGGATAAAGAGGACATTAGCGGCAAGGACGAACAAATATAGAAGGGAACTTTCAGTCAACTTAATAGAATTCGAGATGCAAGAACTACAAGTGGAGAGAGCAACGTTAAGGTGTATAAGTGGTTATAAAGAAACCGTGATTGTACGACGACGAGCCCAATTGAGAAAACGAACTTAAGTCTTCAAGAAGACGCGTGGACAACTAAAGATGCGAATCGAGGAGAAGATGGGTATGTTCCAACAAGGTTAAATGTGGTATTCCATTAAGAAGTAAAAGTTTTTCCTAGGCGCTCCTAGGCATGAGAGTCGAGATGAGAGATGTGGATGAACCAATTACAAAAGATTTAAGATTCCGTAAGTTAAGCTTACGAAGTACCAATAAGTGAAGTGTCAACATTACTAGAGTTATGAGAAAAAGGGCATGGTGGGATTCATGTGGAGTTGACCGGTTTCTATTTTGATGATAAGACTAAGCAACTCCGACGAGGAGGAAGTGTGTGTAGATGATGATCTCAAGAAGATGAAAGATGAAACGAAGAGCTTTGATCGAGAGACTTAAGATACCAACCAAGAGGAACGCGAGTAGATGCTAGCTAAGTGTTCATTGATAAAGCATTGAAGCAATTGTGAGCTAGTTTGTCTATATTGTCGATATAGAGGTCTACATAAGCTTTGTGTTGATTGTAGGCAAATAAAAGCCAAAACTGAACGAATCAAGGGAGAATGGAGATGGATTGAGCATGTCCAAGGATTGAGGACACCACAAAGGAGCTAAGGAAGATGCTAGGATGAAGAATGACACAAAACAAAGGAGATTTACGAGCAATCTATGTTCCACGCTCTAAACCACGGCCGTGGAATTTTGGCAACACAAGCGTGGAGCATTCCAGCAAGTTACACGGTCGTGGAAGTTGTGAAGCACCGTAATGAAATTCCACGCTCTAAACAACGCTCTAAACCACGGGCGTGGAATCCTATGGAACCGTGATTTAGGCGATCTTTTAACATACAAATTAAAGCCACGATTTTTTACACAATGGGCTGGACACTTATTCTATCTTTCCCTATAAAAGGACGGAAGGAGAGAGATTCCGTCACCTCCGCTTAGACCGCGCCTAGCCCTATTGAGAATTCAGAATTGACGGAAAGGCTTAGAGAAAGAGTGAAGATTTGGAAGATTGTTCGTACGGAGATTGCGTCTTTTGTCCTTAGGTTTGATTAGAAGACGGATTGACATCCCGTTCTTCGTTCTTATCAAGGATTGTGATTGTTTGTGTTATTCTGAATCTGCTTACATCATTGTTCTTGTTTGTGGATTTGAGATTGATTTGAGATTTATTAAAGGTTTTCGAAGGTTTTCATCTTTCATTCTTTTAAATCTTGAATTTGATATCAATATTACTGTTGTTGGCTAAAATCCTTTAGCAATTCTAAGGTGAAGGGTTGATAGTTGGGGCTTAGATGATGATAGATCGATCATAAACAGATTGGACCCTGAGAGTTAGAGAGAATCGCCGACGAGCCAGAATCACGGTGTGTTCTTGAGTTCCACGGCCGTGGAATCTCAAGATCCACCCGTAATTTCCCTTAGTTTACGAACCTTGCTTTTACTTTAATCCAAAGTTAAAGATTTGCTTTAACTTAGTCTTGGCTTGCCTTTTTTAGGTAGTAGTGAAGCCTCAACAACCTCTACTTCGATTTCGAGTGTCACAACCTTAATCGGTTTAGTTAGTCTTGATCCTTGGGTTACAAGTTTGGGTATTTGATATTAATTCTTATCTTTAGATCCTTCCTATACTGAAGCCTCAACAACCTTTATAGAGAGTGTTCTTAGATAAGTCATATAAAGCCTTGGAACTTCACCGTACATTGCTTTGCATTAGTATACCTTTGTAACTCTTAACTTTGTCCTTATATCTTTAGTATATCTTGAATCGATTGCCACAGCTGGATTCCTAGATCTTTAGGGTTGCTGTTTTCGCAATATTTGCAAAGCTCATACATTTACTTAGTTGACGATTATTAACTGGATTTAACCCCCCAAATCCCTGTGTTCGATACTCTGAAATTCTTGCTTAACTATATCGATCCGTACACTGCGGGTTCGCTTGCTTGATTCTAGTTTTATAAATTTAAAGCTTATTTGCACGCACGCTAAGTGGCGAACAAGTTTTTGGCACCGTTGCCGGGGATTTGGTCTAGGCCGAATTCGGTTATCGGTTGTCAAGCTTGGGAGCTTTTCCCTTGTTATTTGATATCTCTTCGAGTGTATGCGCAGGTCTAGGAACAACGAAGACCTCTTACCTCTTGATCAAGAGCTTGAGAGGACTTTGAGGAGAAAGCTTAAGGAAAGAAAGATGGCTGAAGAAAGAGAACGTGATTACCAAACGGAGTTGGCGGAAAAGGAAGCTCAACTCCAATGGAGTGAGAAGACTCGCAGGGAAGAAATGGATCGTCATCAAACGAAGGTTGATGATCTATCGGACATGATGTTTCAAATGAGGTTGGAAATAAAAAACCTCAAGAAGACAAAGAGAAGAAGGAGGCCATCAAGATCGGTTAGAGCCAACTCATTCAATGAGGATAGCGACTCTTCCATGCCACCACTAGAGGAAATTGATCCAACGATCAATGTGAACCCGTTCTTTCCACGGCCAGCTGCCAATCGCCGTGTCCCAGCTAGAGGTGCGAGAGTCGACCGTGTGGATGAGGAGCCAAGAACTCTTGGCCAAAGGATGGATCCAACGCAGCAACCACGCCGTTTGGGTGTGAACTTTGATGCTGATGATGCACAAGGGTTTAGCTTTAACCCGCAAGTTATTACCATTGTCAGCCAAAATCAATTTGGGGGAACAAGCGCTGAATCTCCACATCAACATCTACAAAATTTTGAGATCATGATGGAGACAATGAAGCCAAAGAATGCAACAACCAACAGCTATAAACTCAAGCCTTTCTTCTTCTCCTTGAAGGGGAAAACATTATCTTGGTATCAAGCTCTCCCAAGTGGGAAGCTAGAAACATGGGAGGATCTTTCTTCGGAATTCCTCACTAAGTTCTTTCCGCCATCTAAGACGGCGGAGTTGAGAGGTAAGATTAATGCATTTTCTATGAGATCTAACGAAAGTTTGTTTCAATCTTGGGAAAGATTTCAGGATTTGCTATTGGATTGCCCTCATCATGGCATATCCAAATTGGCGCTATTGGAGATATACTATAAGGGGCTGGATGTGGAGACACAATTCAAGCTCCAATCTCTTTCATGTGGTACATTCATGGACATGAGGGAAGATGACGCTTGGGACTTCATTGAGAAGCAAGTGCGAGTTATTGAGAAGTATTCTCATCGGAAAGTGGAGGCGAATCATGTGGATCAAGGAGCAAAGCTATCACAAGCAGCTCAAACTCAAATCTTTTCTCTCAATATGGAGATTAAAGAGTTGAAGGAAGCCATCAAAACCAACTTTCCAAAGCAAAAGGAACAAGATGTAGGTTATTTGGGCAACAACAATAACCACAACGGGAATGAGAATACAAACCGCAACAACCGGAACAACAACCGGAACAATTGGAACAACAACAACAACAACCGGAACAACAATTGGAACAACAATAGGGGTTCAAACAACAACAATTGGCGTCCCAACCAACAAAATTCCGGTAATTCTTATT
Source organism: Fagopyrum homotropicum (assembly GCA_033239125.1). Classification (NCBI taxonomy): domain Eukaryota; kingdom Viridiplantae; phylum Streptophyta; class Magnoliopsida; order Caryophyllales; family Polygonaceae; genus Fagopyrum; species Fagopyrum homotropicum. The sequence goes on from BSWB01000002.1 coordinate 139,680,718, forward strand.
CCAATTCAGGAAATTCAAATTCACTAACTCCACCTTCCTCTTCTTCCACTCCTTTGAAAAGTCAGGGGCAAACATCTAATGGTGGAAGTACTTCGGGGAAAGAGAAGCCCGATCCTATGTTGGAGACAATTTTGGGTAAGCTTCAAGGATTGGAGACTTGCATCATCAAGGTTGATGATCACATTACTAAGGTTGATAAAGCCCAAAAGGTTTTAGAAAACCAAATGTTTAGCCATGCGGAGGAAGTTCCTAGGAATCAAGGGAAACTTCCAGGAAAGACGGAGGACAACCCAAAAGGAAGGGTGATGGCAATCACAACTAGGAGCGGAGTAACAACTACCGACCCGCAGCCTAAGTTTGTAGAAGTCCCCGTTGAGAAAGAGAAAGAAAAGGGGAAGGAGAAGGAAGACGTCTACGTTCCTCCTCCAGCTTACAAACCTCCCCTACCATTCCCACAATCTAGAGCAAGAGCGCGTCTAGACAAACAATTCGGTAAGTTTATTGAACTCATGAGCAAATTGCATATTAATATACCTTTCATTGATGCAATTGTAGGTATGCCAGCTTATGGAAAGTTCCTAAAGGAGATCCTCTCTAACAAGAGAAAGCTAGAGGATTTTGGAGAGGTTAAGATGAGTTCGGATTCATCGGATCTCATCAAAACCGTGAAAGAGAATATGCCCCCAAAGCTGAAGGATCCGGGTTCATTTTGTATTCCCATAGGAGTGGGAGATGTCACATATGATGCATTATGTGATTTGGGAGCAAGTATGAGCATCATTCCGCTTGCCTTGTGCAGGTTGATCGGTTTAGGCGATCCTAAACCGGTAAAGATGACGTTGTACATGGCAGATCGATCCATAACTCGTCCCGTCGGTATAGTTGAAGACGTCTCGGTCAAGCTTGGTAAGTTCTATGTTCCTATAGACTTTGTTGTGCTTGACATTCCGGTAGATAGTCCGGTCCCGATCATTCTCGGAAGACCGTTTCTTGCAACATCCGGCTGTATAGTCGATTGCAAGAATGCTAGACTCGCCTTTGACATAGGAGAAGAGAAGGTAGAGTTCGTCCTTTCCACTTTAGTGAAGGAACCAGCCTTTGATGAGGATATATTCAATATCCATGACGAAGAGCTATCTAGAGAGGAGGTAAGTTATATTCTCTTCAAAGATCCCTTGCAAAAAGTTCTTTCTATGAGCATTATGGTTATAGGGGAAGAAGAGGAGTGCAATGAGGCAATTGAAGCCTTAGAGGCACAAAAAGAAGTGTGTGAAGAAGAGTTCGAGAAACTCCACAATGAGGCAGAAAACGTACGGATCCACGGTCAGACGGCCTATTCCACGGCCGTGGAATTTACCAACACAAGCGTGGAGCACTCCAGAGGGTTACACGGCCGTGGAGGAAACAGAGGCACCGTATTTACTTTCCACGCCCAAATCACGGCCGTGGAGAAGACAGGGGTGCCGTAATTTTGGGTGAATTCGAAGGAAATTGTGTCTCCTCCACAACTTCTCTTGATTCTTCTCCAACACCTTCTACTTCCTTAGACACTTCTAAGGTACCATCGGATATTCCTCAAGAGCCATTGGAGACTCCTATAGTGATGGAATTGAAATCACTTCCTACACATCTAAGGTACGCATTTCTAGGATCTAATTCTACCTTTTCGGTAATTGTTAGTTTAGATTTAAGCATAGATGAACATAGTAAGCTTATGGTTGTCCTTAAGAAACATAGGAAAGCTTTAGGTTACACTATATAGGATTTAGTAGGAATCAAACCTTCCCTATGCATGCATAAGATCTTAATGGAAGAGGACTTTAGGACTTCGCGATAACCTCAAAGGCGGTTAAACCCGACCATGAAGGAGGTTGTCAGGAAGGAAATTCTTAAACTTCTTGATGTAGGTATCATCTACCCTATCTCCGATAGCAAGTGGGTGAGTACCGTACAAGTGGTTCCAAAGAAAGGAGGAATGACGGTCATCACCAACAAAAACAATGAACTCATTCCTACACGGACCGTAACAGGATGGCGGATGTGCATAGACTACCGCAAGCTAAACAACGCGACGAGGAAGGATCACTTCCCACTACCCTTCATCGATCAAATGCTTGAAAGGTTAGCACAACATTCACATTTTTGCTATCTTGACGGTTATAGTGGTTTCTTTCAGATCTCGATACACCCGGATGATCAAGAGAAGACCACGTTCACGTGCCCGTGGGGTACGTTTGCCTATAGGAGGATGCCGTTCGGGCTTTGCAACGCCCCAGCCACCTTTCAAAGGTGCATGATGGCCATCTTCTCGGAATATATAGAGGAAATCATGGAGGTTTTTATGGATGACTTCTCCGTATGGTTCCTCTTTTGACAATTGCCTTTCTAACCTTGCTCTTGTGTTACAAAGGTGTGAAGACACTAACCTAGTTCTTAATTAGGAAAAGTGTCAATTTATGGTGAAAGAAGGCATTGTATTAGGACACTTAATCTCTAGTAGAGGGATTGAGGTGGATAAAGCTAAGATAGAGACAATAGAAAAGCTTCCTCCCCCAACTTCGGTGAAAGGGATAAGGAGTTTTCTAGGACATGCTGGATTTTATAGGTGTTTCATAAAGGATTTCTCTAAGATATCAAAGCCGTTTACTAATCTATTGATGAAGGATGCAGTTTTTTATTTTTTGCAGGAATGCTTAGATGCGTTCAATATGATTCGGGAAGCTCTAATCTCAGCCCCGATTATCCAACCTCCGGATTGGAATCTTCCCTTTGAGGTTATGTGTGATGCAAGTGACGTAGCTATAGGAGCTGTTCTTGGGCAAAAGAAGGAAGGGCGAACCCATGCTATCTACTACGCTAGCAAGACGCTAGATGAAGCGCAGCTCAACTACGCCACTACCGAAAAAGAATTCTTAGCAATTGTATATGCAATTGACAAATTTCGCTCTTATCTTGTAGGTGCAAAGTTGATTGTATACACGGATCATGCTGCGATCCGGTATCTACTTGCAAAGAAGGATGCGAAGCCAAGGCTAATTAGATGGATTCTTCTTCTACAAGAATTCGATCTAGAGATCCGCGACAAGAAGGGTTCGGAAAATTCTGTTGCGGATCATTTGAGTCGTCTAACACATCTAGAGGACGACCATCTACCTATAGATGACTCCTCTCCGGACGAGCATTTACACATCATAGAGGAGTGCATCGACGTGATCTCCAAAGGTAACGAACCATGGTTTGCTGATTTTGTTAACTATTTGGTTTGTCAGGAATTACCGCCCGGATTATCCTATGCACAAAGAAAGAAGTTCTTTAAGGATGTTCGGGAATACTTTTTGAATGAACCTCTCCTCTTTAAGAGAGGTCCGGATGGCATTATTCGGCGATGTGTGCCGGAAGATGAGATGCAAAGTGTCATCCGCCATTGTCATTCACTACCTTGTGGAGGACACGCTAGTTCGAACAAGACTAGCGCTAAGGTATTGCAATCTGGATTCTTTTGGCCTACTCTATTTAAAGATGTGCAAACCTTTGTTTCCTGCTGCGATGCTTGTCAAAGAACATGGAATATATCTAGGAGGAATGAGATTTCTCAAAAACATCCAAGAGGTGGAGATCTTTGACGTTTGGGGAGTAGACTTCATGGGACCTTTCCCATCATCTTGTGGTAACCAATACATACTTTTAGCGGTGGATTATGTTTCAAGATGGGTTGAAGCAATTGCCTCTCCCACCAATGATGCCATGGTAGTGGTTAAGTTCTTTAACAAGACCATCTTCCCATGATATGGGACACCACGGACTATCATTAGTGATGGAGGCTCTCACTTCATTGCCCGGCATTTTGAAGCTCTCTTAGCTAAGTATGGGGTGACTCACAAGATCGCCACCCCTTATTATCCACAAACTAGTGGACAAGTGGAGATTTCAAACCGGGAGATCAAAGGAATCCTAGAGAAGACGGTTTCAAGGACAAGGAAGGATTGGTCTTTGAAACTAGATTATGCATTGTGGGCGTACCGGACTGCATATAAGACTCCCATCGGAACTACACCATACAACCTTGTGTATAGGAAGTCTTGTCACTTACCGGTAGAGTTGGAGCACAAGGCGTTTTGGGCAATCAAGTGGTTGAACTTCAGCATGAAGGAAGCGGGAGAGAAGCGTCTCCTGGACCTAAATGAACTTGAAGAACTTCGCTTGAACGCTTACGAAAACGCCAAGATCTATAAAGAAAGAGCGAAGCGTTGGCATGATAAGCATATCATCCCAAAGGACCTCAAAGAAGGAGATCAAGTTTTCCTCTTCAATTCAAGGCTTCGTCTCTTTCCAGGTAAGCTTAAATCTCGTTGGACTGGACCTTTTCTAATCAAACGTGTCTTTCCCCATGGTGCAGTTTAAGTATGGGGTGAAAAGGGTGGAAGCTTTAAGGTGAACGGTCAACGACTCAAGAAGTATACACCGGAACTCCAAGCTGAAGAGTTCGCGCCCACCGCACTCGAATAAGTGCGAATATGGTCTAGCTACGGACCTTAAACAAAGCGCTTCTTGGGAGGCAACCCAAGGTATTGCATTCACATTCTTGTTTTTGATTCATAGATTAGATTAGAATAGACGTTTTGTTTTGTTTTGCCTTCGATGCCTTCCGGTATGTTCGTGTTTTTGGATGTAGGAACAGTGGAAAAGAAAGGGGGAAGGAAAAGCTTGAAGAAAATTGACGAAACTTGGACTTTGACACATTACAGAGAGTTCCACGGCTAAAACCACGGCCGTGATAGCTACAGTGACCGTAATTTTCAAAAGCCTGAGAAAAATCACCAAAACCATGGTTCCGTACATTTCCACGGCCGTGGAAACCCCCGATAGACCGTGATTTTCAAAAAATTTTACGGCCACTATATAAACCACGTTTCTTCACAAAACACACACAATACCCCAATTCCACGCATTCATCCCCATCTCCTAAATTCTCGTTCCTTAATCGTTTTTAACGATTCTTTGGCCAAAACTGAAGCAAATCCAATCACCAACAAGATCCAAGCAACGATTCGAGCGGCAAATCACCGGAGAAGGCAGAATTCGGATTCAAAAATCCGAAAACCTAGGTTTTTCACCTCTTCTTTCTCTTTGTCGATGCAGCTTCGTTTTTGCTAGAATTTTTAGGAGAACTGATTGGAATTGGACTGAAATTAGTCTAGGACTGCTTGCTGTTGAGTTTGGTGTGATTTTGTTGAGTTTTGCGAATTTGCAAGACGAACCACGGTCTCTGGGCATTCCACGGCCGTGGAACCTGAAGAACAGACCGTGATTTTTGATAGAAAATGGATTTTGTAAGGAGAATGTCTGATAGAAATAAGAATAAGAAAAGGAAAGGCAACACCTCTTCCTCTTCTAGAGCACCACCAGCTGAGCCTCCATCACCCCCATCATCACCATCACCACCTCACCCTAGGATCCCTACTATCCACGAGGATCACCTCGATGCTTTAGAGAGGATCCATAAGCGAGCTGTCATAGGACCTAGGTATTTGCTACTTGAGGCTTTTGGAAATTACGGCCATTGTAGCTATGACGACCGTAATTTAGACCGTGGAACCCTCTGTAAAGCTCCAAAGTCCAAATTTTGTCACTCTTCTTCAACATTATCCTCCTCTTTTCCTTTTCCATTGGTCCTACATCCAAAAACACGAACATACCGGAAGAAATCGAGGCAAAAACAAAGCAAAAACGTCTACACTAAACTAATCTATGAATCGAAAGAGCAAAAGCAAAAATGCAATACCTTGGGTTGCCTCCCAAGAAGCGCTTTGTTTAAGGTCCGTAGCTAGACCAATCTCGCACTTATTCGAGTGCGGTAGGCGCAAACTCCTCAGTTTGGAGTTCCGGCGTGTACTTCTTGAGTCGTTGGCCGTTCACCTTAAAACTTCCGCTCGCTTCACCCCATACTTCAACTGCACCATGGGGGAAAATACGCTTAATTAGAAAAGGTCCGGTCCAACGGGATTTAAGCTTACCTGGAAAGAGGCGAAGTCTTGAATTGAAGAGGAGAACTTGATCTCCTTCTTTGAAGTCCTTTGGAATGATATGCTTATCATGCCAACGCTTTGCTCTCTCCTTATAGATCTTGGCGTTTTCATAGGCGTTCAAGCGGAGTTCATCCAGCTTATTGATGTCTAGGAGACGTTTCTCTCCCGCTTCCTTCATGCCGAAATTCAGCCACTTGATAGCCCAAAACGCTTTGTGTTCCAACTCCACCGGCAAGTGACAAGACTTCCCATACACAAGGTTGTATGGTGTGGTTCCTATGGGAGTCTTGTACGCAGTCCGGTATGCCCATAATGCATCATCAAGCTTCAAGGACCATTCCTTCCTAGTCCTTGAAACCGTCTTCTCTAAGATTCCTTTGATCTCCCTATTTGAGATCTCAACTTGTCCACTTGTTTGTGGATGGTAAGGGGTAGCGATCTTGTGAGTAACCCCATACTTGGCTAGAAGAGCTTCAAAGCGACGGGCTATGAAGTGAGAACCTCCATCACTAATGATCGTCCTTGGCGTCCCAAATCGCGGGAAGATGGTCTTGTTGAAGAACTTAACCACCACCATGGCATCATTCGTGGAGAGGCGATTGCTTCCACCCATCTAGAAACGTAGTCTACCACCAATAGTATGTATTGGTTTCCACAAGAAGATGGGAATGGTCCCATGAAATCGACTCCCCAAACGTCGAAAATCTCCACCTCTTGGATGTTGTTGAGGGGCATCTCGTTCCTTCTAGAAATATTGCCTGTTCTTTGACAAGCATCGCAGCAAGAAACAAAGGATTGCACATCTCTAAACAAAGTAGGCCAAAAGAATCCAGATTGCAATACCTTTACGCTAGTCTTGTTCGAACTAGCGTGTCCTCCACAAGGTAGTGAATGACAATGACGGATGACACTTTGCATCTCATCTTCCGGCACACATCGCCGAATGATGCCATCCGGACCTCTCTTAAAGAGGAGAGGCTCGTTCCAATAGTATTCCCGGACGTCCTTGAAGAACTTCTTCCTTTGTGCGTAGGATAGTCCGGGCGGTATCTCCTGGCAAACCAAATAGTTAACAAAATCAGGAAACCATGGTTCGTTACCTTTGGAGATCACGTTGATGCACTCCTCTATGATATGTAGGTGTTCGTCCGGAAAGGAGTCATCAATGGGTAGATGGTCGTCCTCTAGATGTGTTAGACGACTCAAATGATCCGCAACAGAATTTTCTGAACCTTTCTTGTCGCGGATCTCAAGATCGAATTCTTGTAGGAGAAGAATCCATCTAATCAGCCTTGGTTTTGCATCTTTCTTCGCAAGGAGGTACCGGATCGCAGCATGATCCGTGTAGACAATCACCTTTGCACCTACAAGATAAGAGCGAAACTTGTCAATAGCATAGACAATGGCTAAAAACTCTTTCTCGGTAGTGGCGTAGTTGAGCTGCGCTTCGTCTAGCGTCTTGCTAGCATAGTATATGGCATGGGTTCGCCCTTCCTTTCGTTGTCCAAGAACAGCTCCAATAGCTACGTCACTAGCGTCGCACATAATCTCAAAGGGTAGAGTCCAATCCGGAGGCTGGATAATAGGTGCTGAGATTAGAGCTTGCCGAATGGTGTTGAACGCCTCTAAACATTCCTGCGAAAACTCAAAAACCGCATCCTTCATCAATAGATTAGTGAGAGGTTTTGATATCTTAGAAAAGTCCTTGATGAAACGTCTATAAAATCCAGCATGTCCTAGGAAACTTCTTATCCCTTTCACCGAAATTGGGGGAGGAAGTTTCTCTATGGTCTCTATCTTAGCTTTGTCTACTTCTATCCCTCTACTAGAGACTAAGTGACCTAATACGATTCCTTCCTTAACCATGAATTGACACTTCTCCCAATTAAGAACTAGGTTAGTGTCTTCACACCTTTGCAAAACAAGAGAAAGGTTAGAAAGGCAATCGTTAAAAGAGGAACCGTATACGGAGAAGTCGTCCATGAAGACTTCCATGATTTCCTCTACGTATTCGGAGAAGATGGCCATCATGCACCGTTGGAAGGTGGTTGGGGCGTTGCAAAGCCCGAATGGCATTCTCCTATAAGCAAACGTACCCCACGGGCACGTGAATGTGGTCTTCTCCTGATCGTCCGGATGTATCGGAATCTGAAAGAAACCACTATAGCCGTCAAGGTAGCAAAAATGTGAATGTTGCGCTAACCTTTCAAGCATTTGATCAATGAATGGCAATGGAAAGTGATCCTTCCGCGTTGCATTGTTGAGCTTGCGGTAGTCTATGCACATCCGCCATCCAGTTACGGTTCGGGTAGGAATGAGTTCGTTGTTCTTGTTGGTGATGACCGTCATTCCTCCCTTCTTCGGAACTACTTGAACTGGACTCACCCACTTACTATCGGAGATAGGATAGATGATACCTGCATCAAGAAGTTTAAGAATTTCCTTCTTGACAACCTCCTTCATGGTCGGATTCAACCGCCTTTGAGGTTGTCTCGAAGTTCTAAAGTCTTCCTCCATTAGTATCTTATGCATGCATAGGGAGGGTTTAATTCCTACTAAGTCCTCGATAGTATAGCCTATAGCCTTCCTATGTTTCCTAAGGACAATCATGAGCTGTTCATGTTCATCTATGCTTAGATCGGAACTAACAATAACCGGGAAGGTAGAATTAGATCCTAGAAAAGCGTACCTTAGATGAGTAGGAAGTGGTTTGAGTTCCATTGCTTTCGGAGCTTCCAACGATCCTTGAGAAGCATCCGATGTTTCCTTAGAAGTTTCTAAGGGTGATGAGGGTGTTGGAGAAGAATCGGAAGAAGTCGAAGAGATGTCTCGATCACTCTCTTCCACGGCCAGAATTACGGGTGGATCTTGTCCTCCACGGCCGTGGTTTAGGGCGTGGAAGGGAAATACGGTTGTCACATCTTCTCCACGGCCGTGTAATCCCCTGGAATGAGGTATGATTTTGGTTGTGGAATCCACGGTCGTGGAATACAGGGTATGACCGTGGATTCTGACATTCTCAGCCTCATCGTGGAGTTTCTCAAACTTCTCTTCATGCATCTCTTCTTGTGCTTCTAAGGCTTCAATTGCCTCATTGCACTCTTCATCTTCCCCTACATTGGTTAGACTCATAGTAATAAATTTTTGTAAAGGATCGTTAAAGAGAATCGCACTTACCTCCTCTCTAGACAACCCTTCTTCATCTTGGATATCGTAGATATCCTCATCAAAGATTGGCTCCTTCACTAGAGTGGAAAGAACGAACTCTACTTTCTCTTCTCCTATGTCAAAAGCGAGTCTGCCATTCTTGCAATCGACTATGCAGCCAGAAGTTGCAAGAAACGGTCTTCCGAGTATGATCGGGACCGGACTATCTGCAGGAATGTCAAGCACAACGAAATCAATGGGAACAAAGAATTTACCTAGCTTGACCGGGACGTCCTCTACAATACCGACGGGGCGAGTGATGGATCGATCCGCCATGTATAACGTCATCTTCACCGGTTTAGGGTCACCTAAACCGATCTTCCTACATAATGCAAGTGGTATGATGCTCACACTTGCTCCTAAGTCACATAAAGCGTCATATGTGACATCTCCCACTCCAATGGGAATGCAAAATGACCCCGGATCCTTCAGCTTTGGGGGCATTTTCTCCTTCATGGTCTTGATGAGATCCGAAGAATCCGAACTCATCTTGACTTCACCGAAGTCTTCTAGCTTCCTCTTGTTAGAGAGGAGCTCCTTCAAGAACTTGCCATAAGCCGGCATACCTACAATAGCATCAATGAATGGTATGTTAATATGCAGCTTACTCATGAGTTCTATGAACTTACCGAATTGTTTGTCTAGGTGCGCTCGCGCTCTAGATTGAGGGAATGGAAGGGGAGGTTTGTAAGCTGGAGGAGGAACGTAGACGTCTTCCTTCTCCTTCCCCTTCTCCTTTCCCTTCTCTACGGGGACTTCAACGAACGTAGGTTGCGGATCGGGGGTTGTCATTCCGCTCCTAGTTGTAATCGCCATCACCCTTCCTTTAGGGTTGTCCTCCGTCTTTCCTGGAAGCTTCCCTTGATTTCTAGGAACTTCCTCCGCGTGGTTGAACATTTGGTTTTCTAAAACCTTTTGAGCTTTGTCAACCTTAGAAACTTGATCATCAACCTTGATGAGGCGGTTCTCCAACCCTTGAAGCTTTCCCAAAATCGTTTCCAATATGGGATCAGGCTTCTCCTTCCACGAAGTGTTTCCTCCATTAGATGATTGCCCCTGGCTTTTCAAAGGAGTAGAGGAAGAGGAAGGTGGAGTTAGTGAGTTTGAGTTGGAAGGATAAGAGTTACCGGAATTTTGTTGATTGGAGCGCCAATTGTTGTTGTTTGAACCCCTATTGTTGTTCCAATCGTTGTTCCGGTTATTGTTGTTTCCATTCCAATTGTTATTCCGGTTATTGTTCCGGTTATTGTTGTTGCCGCCATTGTTGTTGCCCAAATAACTAACATCCTTCCCTTGTTGTTTTGGGAAGTTGGTCTTGATAGCCTCCTTCAACTCTTTGATCTCATTGTTGAGGGAGAAAAATTGGTTTTGAGCTTCGTGTGTGAGCTTTGCTCCTTGCTCCACACGATTTCCCTCCACTTTTCGGTGGGAATACTTCTCTATGACTCTTGCTTGCTTCTCAATGAAGTCCCAAGCGTCATCTTCTCTCATGTCCATGAACGTTCCACATGAGAGGGATTGGAGGTTGAATTGCGTTCCCGCATCCAGCCCCTTGTAGTAAATCTTCAACAAGGCAAGTTTGGATATGCCATGATGAGGGCAATCCAATAGCAAATCCTAAAACCTTTCCCAAGATTGAAACAAACTTTCGTTAGGTCTCATGGAAAAAGCATTAATCTTACCTCTAAGTTCCGCCGTTTTGGATGACGGAAAGAATTTGGTGAGGAACTCCGCGGAAAGGTCTTCCCACGTGTCTAGTTTCCCACTAGGAAGAGCTTGATACCAAGATAACGCCTTCCCCTTCAAGGAGAAGAAAAAAGGCTTGAGCTTATACCTGTTGGTAGTAGCGCCCTTCGGTCTCATTGTCTCCATCATACACTCAAAGTTCTGCAAGTGTTGGTGTGGAGATTCAGCGCTTGTCCCGCCAAATTGGTTTTGGCGAACAAGAGTAATGACTTGAGGGTTGAAGCTAAACCCTTGCACATCTTCAGCATCGAAATTCACGCCCAAGCGGCGTGGTTGTTGTGTTGGATCCATCCGCTGGCCAAGAGTTCTTGGCTCATTATCTACACGTTCGATCCTTACATTCCTAGGCGGAATGCGGCAATTAGCAGCTCCTTGTGGATGGAAAGGATTTACATTGATCGTGGGATCAATCTCCTCTAGCGGTGGCATGGAAGAATCACTATCATCAGCGAATGAGTGACTTTTACTTCTAGACCTTGATGCTTTCCTTGAGGATTTCTTGCTTCCCTTATTCTTCAGGTCGCTCATCTCTACCCTCATCTGGAAGATCATGTCTTGTAGATTGTTAACTTGAGATTGATGACGATCCATCTCATCCTGGCGGAGAGTCTTATTCCATTGGAGTTGAGTTTCCTTCTCTGCCAATTCCGCTTGAAGATCACGTTCGTGTCCTTCAGCCATCTTCTTTTCCTTGCGCTTTTGCCTTAAAGTTTTCTCTAGCTCTTGATCAAGAGGCAAGAGATCTTCGGTGTTCCTAGACCTGCGCATGCACTCAAAGTAATATCAAATAACGAGAGCAAGCTCCCAAGCTTGACAACCGGCTACCGAATTCGGCCTAAACCAAATCCCCGGCAACGGCGCCAAAAACTTGTTCGCCCCTAGAGGTGTGTGCAAATAAGTTTTAAATTTATAAAACTAGAATCAAGCAAGCGAACCCGCAGTGTACGGATCGACGTAGTTAAGCAAGAATTCCAGAGTATCGAACACAGGGATTTGGGTGGGAACAAATTCAATTGCAGATTATCAAGCGAGTAAATATGAGAGTTTTGCAAATATTGGGAAAACAACAATCCTAAAGATCCAGGTGTCCAGCTGTGGCAATCGATTCAAGATGTACTAATGATATAAAGACAGAGTTGAGATATGCAAAGGTATGCTAATGTAAGGTAATCGTACGGTGAAGTTCCAAAAACCTTATATGACTCACCTACAAGATACTCCCTATACAGGTTGTTGAGGCTCAATATAGAAAGGTTCGAAAGGCAAGAATTAATGTCAAATACCCAAACTTGTAATCCAAGGATCAAGACTAACTTAGCCGATTACGGTTATGACACTCACAATCGAGGTAGAGGTTGTTGAGGCTTCACTACCACCTAGAAAAGACAAGTCTAAACTAAGTTAAAGCAAATCTTTAACTTTGGATTAAAGTAAAAGCAGGTTCGTAAACTTAAGGGAAATTACGGTTAGATCTTGAGACTCCACGGCCGTGGAACTCAAGAACAGCCCGTAATTTAGGGTTCATCGACGATTCTCTCTAACTCTCAGGGTCTAATCTGTTTACGATCGATCTATCATCATCTAAGCCACAACTATCAACCCTTCACCTTAGAATTGTTAAGGGTTTTTAGCCAATAACCGTCATGTTGATATCAATTCAAGGATTAAAAGATAAAGAGATGAAAACTTCCGAAAACTTTCAATAATCTTTAAACCAATCTCAAAGTCACAATCAAGAACAAATATTGTCAATGGATTCAGAATAAAGCAAATAATCACAATCTTAGGAAAGAAGGGAGAACGGGATGTCAATCCGTTTTCCAAATCACACCTAAACAAGAAGAGAGATCTTCTTGCAATAATCTTCCAAAAGCTTCGATCTTCCGCCAATCCGGAGATCTCAACAGCAATCTCCACCAAAAGTGCGAGATTAGGGCAAATCCCAGATGCGAACTTCGATCTCCAATGAAATGTCAAGGCTTCCAAGCGAGGGCTCAAACGGCGTTGAAATTCTCTAAGCGGAGATGAAGCGTGGATTGCCAAAATTCCCTTAAGCCCCGATGACGGAATCTTGCTTCGTCCGTCTTTTTATAGGGCAAGATAAAATATCGGCCCGGCCCAATCTTCAAAAGATCGTGGCTTCAAAATGTGGCGAAAAAGATTGCCAAGATCACGGTCGTGGAAGATTCCACGACCGTAATTTAGAGCGTGGATTATGTCACGGTTTGAACCATATGTTCCACGGCCGTAATAGTTATTGGAATGCATCACGCCTCTCTTTGTAGTGTTCCACGGCCGTGGAACTTAACGTGGTTTGTAGTACGGCCGTATTTTAGAGCGTGGTTTAGGGCAAGAACGTGATTCTTCCCTAGCCTCGTGCATTCCTCAAGTTGAACTCCAATTTGCTCCTAATAATGCCCTCAATCCATTGACATATTCAATCAACTCTTCTTTGCTCGATTCTGTTCGGAAATGACTCTCAATCACCTATATTTCAACATAAAGCTAGTGTAGATATCCATATCGACAATATAGGCAATACTAGCTCACATATACAACGATGCTCAATCAAAGACTATCAATATGAATCAAATACGTTTAGAAAACGTGCTTAAAATATCACAATATTTCATGCTAACATTATACGGCAGGCCAGCTGATTGTGCCACCCTCTTAGCTGCTACTATGAGCAAGCTAAAGAATAAGAGGGCCGGCAACATTGGATACGGTGGGATGGTCACCCACCTTGCTAGGCAGTTAGGGGTAGACTTCTCCGCTTGCACCCGCATTGCAGCTAGACCCCTAGGACTTCAGAGCCTCATGACTAGAGGCATCATCTTCCCTACACATAGAGGTCCACCGTTCGCTGCTATGCCTTGGGAGAGTAGGACAGGGAGAGGGATTGAGTGGCTTCCTGAGTATTCCATTATGGTTGGACGCCATAACTGGAAGGAGACGTTCGCTGCCATGCATGCGAACAGACTAGTAGCCCCTCCTTACGTTCCACCACCACTAGTTGTTGATGAGGAGGAGATGAGAGGGGATGACGAGTTTGAGGGAGGAGGAGCTGATCATGACTTTGGTACTTTTCCGGATCAGCCGGACACAGTTCCTGACCTTCCTAGACACTCTCCCCGCCCCGCTAGAGCTTCTGGCTCTTCCTCTCGCCGTGCTAGTGTGAGCGAGAGGCCGACTTGGATGGCGGCCCCTCCTACTTGGTATAGTACGCAGCCGGACTGGATGGGAGCTCCACCACCTTGGCATGCACAGCCGCCACCTGCACCAGCACCTTCAGACGCACCGGCATGGTACAGCCAGCCGCCTGGTTGGTATGAGCAGTTGCCAGAGTGGGCTACCGACCTTTCTAGCACGGTCGGAGCCTTGGAGATCCGTGCAGATGCTAGGGATGCACGAGCCGCCGATCATGATCGCATGATGAGAGACATATACCGCCAGCAGTTTGGGCGGAACTATGATCCCGGATTCTTCTCGTTTCTACCTCCACCGGCACCGCAGTGAGGATGATTGATGATCCACCGTTTTAGCCGCTCCACCACCGTCTTGTGAGTCATTTTTCTTTCTATATTTTCTTCTTTTTCTTTTGAACATTAGGGACAATGTTTGTTCCAAGTATGGGGTGGGGTGTGACTAATCATTTGAAATAACTCTTACTCACTTTGTATGCTTTTATCGAGAACACCGTGCATGTTTCATTCTATTGCTACACGTTTCATTATTGCGTTGCATGAAAAAGCTTTTGAAAAACCCATAAAAATTGAAACATTTTGAAAATTTTGTGCTGCTAAGGATAGAGATGACTTCTATGATAATCACCACTTGTGAATTGAGTTTTGATGACAATCGCATGCTTAAACAAATAGTGAATTGAAAAGAAATTGAATGAGTTGATTATTCCTCATTTGCAAGTTTCATAATGTGAAGAACGTTACTTTTATATTGGGAAATCAAGGTTGAAATCACATGATAAGTTCTTATGCTTCTTGTTGAAATGATTAAGGCAATTCGATTTTCTTTCTTCTTTCTTTGATCATTTAGCCCCTCAATGAAATAATGGCCTTCTTTACCTATCCGGGAATTTGGAGGAGTTGATATTTGGCATGTTTGATGTGGGAGGGCCATGAAAGCAATAATTTGCATTCAAAAGAATAGAAAGAAATTATAGGTTTGGGGAAGTCAAACATGACGATGAGTAACTCGGCATCATTCACATAGCCGGGTTTTTGTGTCTTGCCAAAGTCGGATTGAGCCATATTCCTAGCGGATTATGGTATGTGCATCAAGGGTTTGAGGCATCTCGCAAAAATGAGAACCGCCAATCTCCTAGGCTTCGGTTTTTGTGCACCTCTGTCCATAACTCCAAAAGTAAAGTCGAAAAATGAATTGAAAAGAAGAGAGCAAAGCTCTAAGTTGAAAGTGTTGCGGAAACCGCAAGAGAAAAAGAAAAGAGTCAGTTATCCACTTTCCCGGATTCATGCACCACATTCCTTAAAGTTTTCCTTCCCTTTCCGCATTCTAGACCTTGTTTGAAAGTCCTTAAGATCAAGAGAATGATATATGACTTGGTGATCTAAATTGAAGTTTCTTATGATTGATTTTGATAATGTTTGAAGGTTATGATGTTTACATGGAAGTTTGATCAATTCATGAGTCTTCTTTACTCTTTACTCTTTGATTATGTGTATGAAAGTCTTCTAAACGAATGAAGCAAGATTTGAGAATGATCTATTGACTAGAAAGCACATTCATCTAAAAGAAGTTTTGTTTTGAGAGTGTACACATATTTCATCCTAACTTGAGTTTTAAAGCTTTTGAAAGACCTTGCTTGGGGACAAGCAAGTGGCAAGTATGGGGTTATTTGTTAGCATGAAATATTGTGATATTTTAGGCACGTTTTCTAAGTGTATTTCATCCATATTAGTGTTCATTGATAAAGCATTGAAGCAATTGTGAGCTAGTTTGTCTATATTGTCGATATAGAGGTCTACATAAGCTTTGTGTTGATTGTAGGCAAATAAAAGCCAAAACCGAACGAATCAAGGGAGAATGGAGATGGATTGAGCATGTCCAAGGATTGAGGACACCACAAAGGAGCTAAGGAAGATGCTAGGATGAAGAATGACACAAAACAAAGGAGATTTACGAGCAATCTATGTTCCACGCTCTAAACCACGGCCGTGGAATTTTGGCAACACAAGCGTGGAGTATTCCAGCAAGTTACACGGTCGTGGAAGTTGTGAAGCACCGTAATGAAATTCCACACTCTAAACCACGGGCGTGGAATCCTATGGAACCGTGATTTAGGCGATCTTTTAATGTACAAATTAAAGCCACGATCTTTTACACAATGGGCTGGACACTTATTCTATCTTGCCCTATAAAAGGACGGAAGGAGAGAGATTCCGTCACCTCCGCTTAGACCGCGCCTAGCCCTATTGAGAATTCCGAATTGACGGAAAGGCTTAGAGAAAGAGTGAAGATTTGGAAGATTGTTCGTACGGAGATTGCGTCTTTTGTCCTTAGGTTTGATTAGAAGACGGATTGACATCCCGTTCTTCGTTCTTATCAAGGATTGTGATTGTTTGTGTTATTCTGAATCTGCTTACATCATTGTTCTTGTTTGTGGATTTGAGATTGATTTGAGATTTATTAAAGGTTTTCGAAGGTTTTCATCTTTCATTCTTTTAAATCTTGAATTTGATATCAATATGACTGTTGTTGGCTAAAACCCTTTAGCAATTCTAAGGTGAAGGGTTGATAGTTGATAACACGATTTATGACTTAGGATTAGACACTTTTTTAGATAGATTCCTCACTTATTCATGCATGGTTTAGCACTAGTTCACGACGTTTGCACTCAATTCACGTACTTTGTCGAGATAGACGTCTACACGGACTCTTCAATTGCTTTATAGGTATTTTGGGAGATTTAGGAGCTTAACCGATACGTTTGGGGATCGTTCATCAAGATGACACACCCTCGGACTCATTAGGATGCAAGCTAGAGGCTAAGGAGGACTCATGGAACCTTGTCAACACAAGCCATGCACCAAATCATAGCCTAATGATCCAAGGCGACGCTGAAGCACCAAACCACAGTCACTGGAGGGACCACGGCCGTGGAACCAACCGTGGTTTTTGCCATACGGTTGTGACAGCTGTGCCACGATCTCTTGGCCGACTATAGCAAGGTTGTAGTATAAAAGTGGTCCTGCATTGCTGAGAGAAAGCATCTTGGAGAAACCATCCATTATCCTCTATCATCCAATCAAAAACACTCTCAAGAAGAAGATTCTCTCAAGGAGGGAGACACCATTGAAGGAGGAGAAGAGCTCCATTGGAGAAGAAGAGAAGAACACACCATTGCTAGACTTTGATAGCTTTTGTAGTGAAGAATTTCGGAATCGATTTCTAGAGTTGTATGAACCATTTAAACCTTCTTTTGGAAGGGTTGTGAGTCTTTCTAAATCTTATTTTCAACTTTGTTTGTTTGTTTCACTTGTTCATCTCTTTCTCTTCATTATCTTGCAAATGGAAGCCATGATTTTATGTTTGATGATTTCGTTTGTTAGCATGAATGTTATAGGCTAAATAGATGCGATTCTAGGGTAAGGAAAGGATGGTTGTGGCTAGGACTATGATAGGATGGACTTAGATTCGCCCTTGGATGAGTCACTCACTTGAACGAAGCCTCTGTTAGGGTCCACGGTTTGTTCTTGCCAGTCCACGGCCGTGGACTTGGTAGAACAGCCCGTGGTTTCCCTGGTTCGATGGATCTAAGTTCTAGATTGTTAAAATGTTGAAATCCTAGTGTTTGTTGAGTTAAATCTAACCAATAGTGATCTAGTGTTAGCAACTAAGTGTTAGAAGAGACCTACCCGGTGATTCTTACTCTTAGATTCCAAAGATGACAAACCCTAAGGTAGTGGTGAGCCTCATAAGCCGCCATTGGATTAAGTGTGCTAGGATAGTTGTTTAGGACTAACCCTTCCGAGACTTACCCGGTGAGGATAGGTTAGATCCCTAGGCGACAAATCCGGTTTGTGTAGAATTTCATCCCTTAGGCTCTTTGAGACTTACCCGGTGATGAGACCTTAGGAACGGACTAGTGGACCATGAGACCTACCCAGTGATTGATCCCAATCTAGAAACACTTACTCTCAGCATATTGAAGTTAAATCCAAGGAATGATTAGATAGCTTGAGTCTTATGCCATAACCGGAATTTCCAAACCCTAGAATCCGTTTTTCCCTCTTTGATCTATATCTCGTGTTTAGTTTGTTTGTTTGTGTTGATTTGTTAGCTTAGTTGATTATTATATTTCGCACGATTTGTGATCCTTGATTGATCACCTAAAAACCACCAAAAACATTTAGATTTTCATTTCTTTATTTCTTTCCCTTTTCTTAAACTAGATCTTCACTAAACTAAATCACTAATCGAATCAATCTCACCTTAGTCTTTGTGTTCGACCTCGGAATACTATCCCTACTACAAACGTCCCGTACACTGCGGGTTCGCTAGGAGTTAGGAAATATAACGAGTATAAATTTAAAACCTATTGCGTATCACACACATCCTGAGCGTAACAATAGTTGTGGCTTAGATGATGATAGATCGATCGTAAACAGATTGGACCCTGAGAGTTAGAGAGAATCGCCGACGAGCCAGAATCACGGTGTGTTCTTGAGTTCCACGGCCGTGGAATCTCAAGATCCACCCGTAATTTCCCTTAGTTTACGAACCTTGCTTTTACTTTAATCCAAAGTTAAAGATTTGCTTTAACTTAGTCTTGGCTTGCCTTTTCTAGGTAGTAGTGAAGCCTCAACAACCTCTACTTCGATTTCGAGTGTCACAACCTTAATCGGTTTAGTTAGTCTTGATCCTTGGGTTACAAGTTTGGGTATTTGATATTAATTATTGTCTTTAGATCTTCCTATACTGAAGCCTCAACAATCTTTATAGAGAGTGTCCTTAGATAAAACATATAAAGCCTTGGAACTTCACCGTACATTGCTTTGCATTAGTATACCTTTGCAAATCTTAACTCTGTCCTTATATCTTTAGTATATCTTGAATCGATTGCCACAGCTGGATTCCTGGATCTTTAGGGTTGTTGTTTTCCCAATATTTGCAAAGCTCATACATTTACTTGCTTGACGATTATTAACTGGATTTAACCCCCCAAATCCCTGTGTTCGATACTCTGGAATTCTTGCTTAACTATATCGATCCGTACACTGCGGGTTCGCTTGCTTGATTCTAGTTTTATAAATTTAAAGTTTATTTGCACGCACGCTAAGTGGCAAACACTAAGGCTATAAAATTCGGGAAGGTGCACTTGAAGGACATCAAGGAAGAGTTCTTAAGCCTATGAGAGTGGCAGAGTTACCTTACAAAAGAAGAAGGAGGCGTGGAGTGTAGATCGAGCTAGCAGAGTTGAAGTAGAGTACCCCAAGAGGATAGCCTTCATGAGAATGGTAACATGGAAACTATAATAGAATGTTAAGTCGTTAACATTGGAAGAGGTGAGATACAAGTTAATTTGTGACAACTGAGAACGCACAGGTGTGCTTGTCTATTGATGTGTGTAGATGGGAAGAGTAAACAAGACTATGGGAACATAGAGGATCGGCAACAAGAGCTTGGAGTATTCGCAATGGATTAATGTCAGTAGTAAGGAGGTACATCAACAAAAGCGCATTTGTTTTAATCAAATAATGCGGAACGAGTTCAAGCAAGTACTTATGACAAGACCTCCGAGGAGGAGATTGTAATGATCTTTCACGACCTTCTTAGGTCATGAAGAATGGCATATGGGAGATCGCCCCGGATTAGAACTTTTAAGGATTAATCATGGTAAGGGGAGCTAGAGGATCCAGTGTAAGATGAGGCTTCCTTTGTTGTTGTATGTAGAAGGGAATATATAAGAGGATGCATATTATGTTCGTTCGAATGAAATGGATGGTATGTTCTCGCAAGCAAAAGCCGAGTCAGATGTTTCAAACTCACACGGAAGAACTACGGTGGTTATGATGTGAAAGGGATAACCTAGATTAGGGCAACACTGCAAGCTTAGAGTTTATGATGTTAGTAACTAGAGATGTAATGAGTAGATATTTCAGTTGTTTTGGATGGGGAGTTTCTTCTAGCATTTTCCACGGGGCATACCGGTATAGTTGTGAAGTTGTTCAGGGAATACCGAGAGATGCATAAGGTGACCAACAAGAGTAAGAGAAGATCGAAGTTCTGAAGTTTGATGTCGACAAGAGATGTACAAAAAGTATATGGAATATTGAGGTTAGAACCTTTACCGTCGGGTTGACTATACAAAAGGAAAGTGAAGTATAATTTCTACTTGAAGAAAGGATGTCTATTGTGAAAGCTTATGTGCAATACGAAGAGCTCCTCCCATATGTTGGAATGTCATGTAAAGCAAAGAAGATAAGGTCTATTGTTTTAAAGCACGGTTCAGTCCTACAGTTTGGACCCTTATGGCTGCACATAAGGTAGAAACCTTAGAAAATTTTTACAATCGTGTCATCAGAGAGTGAGAATGAGATTAAGTTAAAGGAATACTTAAATAAGGCCCCAAGAGTCAAAAAAAACTCGAGCAAGTCTCTGGATTTCAGGAGATGAAGAATCTTTGAAAGAGGACGGTCGACATTGTAGCTATAGATGGAACAATACACGTGTTTAAAGGACGTCACCCCAATAGATCAGGGTAGATCATTAGTGTCATGACCACCTGTCAAGTTTTCAGACAAGGTTATGTCGGTCTTATGCTATGGGAAGAAAAAAGGAAAGACGAAAACCGAGATATCATAGATTCCAACACGTTAGAATGAGGATTTTTCCTTTAAGGTCAAGCTTGACTCGAGTCCGATATCTAAGGCGCCGTATGGAATAACACTTGTGTAAAGACATGAGTTGTGGAAGCAAGTGAAGAAGCAAATGCAAGAACTTATTGATAAGATTTCATTAGAATTAGTGAAATGCTATGGGGAACTCCGAGTGTTATCTGAAACTTTTGATTTGAATCTCATATTTATTTATTTTTTGAACTCTTAATTTGAAGTTGTTATGAGAACACCAGAATTGTTGTGAAAGAGACCGACAATTCTCTCCATTTGAAGATTGATAAACGTGAGTTGAACAAGATAATGGTGAAGGACAAGTAGTCCTTACAACGAATGGATGATCTACTCGATTACTAGGGTCGGTAGTCTCTTATGAGAATGATTTAAAGTCTGATTGTCGCCAATTGAAAATCCGAGTCGGGGATATTGCAAATACGGCATTCCGGACAAACCACGGCTAACCTACTCCGGAAGACAAAAAAAAGGTTTTGAGCAAGACAAGTCTTAGAAGAGTTGTAAGAATTAAGAGGAGAGTTTTTGGGGCTATGGTTTTGAAATTGCCTTGGTATATGATGGGTTTGAAGAGGACAAGTGATTCTCCAAGACAAGTCTTGATTGAGTATTGAGGAACGTGGTAAAGATAATAGCATACGTGTCTCGTTGTAGAAGCGGGGTGAAGTAAAGTACTTCCTCGGTTACTTGGAACTCACAACAAGTATTGAGAAAACATAACATCAAAGTTTGGTTTGAGAAGAACCACAACCCACTGTGTAAATTGGAAATCCGATCTTCTTTGTTAGAGGCAATAAAAGAGAAACATAATGGAAATATTGCCTTAAGAAAGACCCGCGAAGGAAGTTGAATTTCTGATATAACGGACCTTTTCGAGATCTTAGCGCGAGTTGAGATAGTGGGTTACCGGTTGGCTGGGCCACCTAGAGTAGAAGGTGTTCACCGGTGTTTCAAGAGTATCAGTCGATAGAGTACATACATGACTCGAGACATGTTGTCAGTCATGATAGTCTAGTGACAGACGAGGAACCGAAGAGGCTCACTGGGAGACGGAGGGTAGTATTTGTAGTTGAGTTTTACGCGAATCTAGTAGCATCGATAGAATCAACGGGTTACGCATAGTTCTCACCTTGGTTGCGTTATGTGCATATGTGATGTTATGTTTAGTTGTGCCCTGTACGGAAATGTGTTATATGACTTGACATAGCTCGCGATGGTAGTTCGAGTAGTTTGTGTACATAGATTAGAAGGTTTTAGCCTTCTTAGCGTGAGAGTTCATACCTCGGCCTTAAGGGCCGAGAAGTTCAGCGTGTGGCAAATTTCGGGACGAAACTTGTTTTTAGGGGATCTTATGTAACGCCCCAAATTTAGGAGCGTTTGCGGGTTTTTTTTCCGTCCATTGATTGATATTTTAATAGCCTAAATATTTTGACGAGTATTTTCGCGTTGTTAATTAAATTTTATGAGTTTATATAAGTTATATTTATATATTTATACCGTATTTTAAATTTTGAAAAAGTCCAAAAAAAATTTCCGATTTGAAAATTCCGTTCCGAACACTCTTTGATCGAATTCGATATTTACGCTTATGTTGATGAGATGCCCTTTTCTCTCTCTGAAATCTGACCCCTCGATCCCAGCTATTCCGACCCATGGATGCCTCAACCACTCCCCATCTGCACTCAACCTACACCGCTCACTCCCTCTGCTTCTCACCTGACCAGTCACTACTACCCGACTGCTTTGCAAGAAGCCCCAGCCTTAATCTCTCCCTTCCTCACCACTGCTTTGCTCGAGTCCATCCCCAACCTCTCTGTTTCTTCTCTGCAACTCTACTCAACAGCAAGCTTATGCCAACCCCGTCTTCATCTGGATTGAGATGCCGAGAACAACCACGTGCCGCCTTGTACTGCACCACCGGATAGCCCTGCCGCCTTAGACCACCGGAGCTTCACCAAGAAGCTTAGCCGCCGCCCCTGTGTGCTGCTTTCCCTCATCCTTCCCTTTTAGCCCCCTGTTTCATCCTGCACCACCGAAATCAAAATCGCAACCGCCTCCTGCATCGGATCTACTCTGTTGAGCCTCACCGAAGTCCTTTGTCGACGGTTTGGAACAAACCCGGTGAAGCAGTACCGATTTGCCCTTTTCCCCGGTGTCGAGCTGAAGGAAGTAGTTCGAACCAACCGCCGGAGACCGAAGCTTCCGTCGCCGGATGAAGCCATCGCCGCCTCGCTCCGCCGGATCCCTGTAGCGCCGCCAGGGGATCTTGCCAGTGTTGCCTCCGCCGGACCGCCGCCCTGTTTGTCTTCCCCATCCAGCGAAGTAAATTTAACCCTATCAGCCCATCGGGTGTTGTATTATTGTAGTGTAATTACAAAATATAGCCTATGTTTTTATTTACACTTTTTACCCAGATTTTTGGAATGCATCATTTATGCCCCTGCTTATATATATTTGCAGCTTTGGCCCAATGTTGTGGAAATGTGCTTGCCCTTGTGAGTAAATTACAAATTTTGCCCAAGGTTTTATTTACGGAATATATCTCAAGTTTATGGAACTTCATGTGTTGCCCGAAAAATGTTTTACGGACTTTCAACCAAAGCATTATAACGGATTTTATTCTTATGGTTTATATTTGTTATATATTATGACCCATGTGTATATAATTGTATAATTTATTCCGGAAAATATTTAAGCGGTTTTTAACCTTGGTTTTGAAAACGAGTTTTACCTTAGGTTTTATATAAGTTATATATTCCGTTCAAATTTAGCGTATAAGCTAAATTTGTTTAGCTTTGGTGTTAGGATCGGAAGCGCCCCGATAAAGGCCAACGATTCCAAACTCGACATCCGTAGATCGACTTCCGTCTTCTGATGTCGTGTGAGTATTCTTTTTCTCGGCCTAGTTATGTTTAGTAGTTGTATCATGCTAGGATGGATCTATAACTTAGAGTGAATACCAAGTAGTGGTTATGGACCTTAGGTGAGTGTTTGAGGATTGTGAAATATTTTATGACTTATGGCGTTGATGTTATCTTGTGAGGCTTGTGAGGTTTGAGAGTTGGAGTATATGATTGTTGAGATTGTGGAGACTAGTACGAGAGTATCCTAGTATTTGTTTTGATGGTTATGACCTTGTGAGATCGTGAGGATTAGGAGTTTGTTATCCTAGCATGGTTATAGTTTATGGTCTTGCGAGATCATTAGGACTAGAAGTCTAAGGACTTCTAGAATGTGAGAGAGATGTTGATTGTGTGCCTTGTTTTGACCAGTCGTTGAATGCCTTCCTACGGGAAGTTGAGAGCGGTGGTTAGCGGGATTATCCTTGGGACGAGGTAAGTCTTTGGACTTACTTAGATCGTATTCTCTGTATTAGTTTCGATGCGTGTTTGGTGGTGTGTGTTTATTGTTTATGTGTGTGTTTATTGTTTATGTTATAACATCTAAACCGGTAATAGGACCACCGACTTTATATATTTATATTTGGCCCAAGTGTATGATAACGGGTGGTGACCGCTTGTCTAGTCCAAAATGGGGATGACTGGGAGGTGCCTTGCGAACAGTCCAACGGGTGATGCTGATCCGCATCAAGTACAAACCCGTATGGTGAAAGGGGACAAGGGTGAGATCATTAAGATTCTCGTGTCACACCATAAATGGAAGTAGTAATGGGATGACGTAAATGGAAAGATAATAAACCGGCTTGTGTGTTTTGGATCATATTGTGTGTTTATGATGCCTTATATGTGTGTGTGTGTGTGTGCCAATACCATGATTCTAATACCTTGAATGTTAGCTAACGGTTTTATACCGATAATGTTGTAGTTGACCTGCAGGTTATGGACGCGGCCGAGATATCCGGAAGAGTGGGCAACCGAGGTCCGTACATTTTAGGATGGGTTTTGGGGGTTGTATTTATGTATGTTTATGGTATTATGTATGTCGCGTGTATGATGTTTGCCTTTTGAGTTGTATCTCGGCTGGAGTCTTTCGTTGTTTTCTTTTGGGGTTCATATCATTGCATTAAAAATGAATTTCAGCTTTGCCTTTATTTGTGTCTTGTTGTAAGATCCGGTGAAATTGTTGTTAGGCTAAGGGCCGGGACCCATTGTGAGGTCTCAACCCGTAGCATCCGAGTCCCGTGGATTCGGGTTGTTACAATGACATTTCCATTGAGTGTCTCGCTACCGAGTTCAAGAGAGAGATTTATGTGGTAACAAATAATGTGTATGAACTTTCACTTCAAAATTGGTGGATTTGCTTAGGTCAACACCAGAGTCACAACTTTCAAGCACATAGATCAAATGAAATGGTTGATGGAGATAATTGTCTATTCTTCCTTTCACACCGATTAGAGGGACAAATCTGTTGACCTAAGCACACCCGTGGTCGGGGCTTAAGTCAGCACCCGTCAGTTGCAATCAACCATTTCATCTAATAGATTATATAGAGAATCGATCAGTAGTTATCCTCATCAACCATTTCATCTGATATGTGTGCTTGAACCTGAATAAGTAACCAAAAGTTGTCATAACTCGGGTGTTGACATAAGCTCACCCATCAACTTTGAAGTGAAAGTTCATACACATTCTTTCTTGTAAAATAGATCTCTCTCTTGAACTCGGTAGCAAGACACTCAATAGCAATGTCATCACCGAAAATGGTTGCACGACCTTCTATGTTTTCATCTAATGCTAACAAACTCTCCTTAGTATATTGCAAAGTGATAATATCATACTAATCATCAAGAAAACTAAACATGGACATGTATTTGGCCTAACTTGAGTCATCATCTACTACAATACAACTTTCTTTGTAATCAGACCCTATTGCAATTTCTCTTTAACAGATAACAACATCCAGTAATGAGGATCAATACACACAGAAATGTACCCTGAGTAACATTACATTCACAACAACATTTAACTAACCGCGTCCTTTTTATTGGCTTGTCGTGTTTTACATGTCAATAATCAAGCAAGCACGAAGCAGTTACAAATTTAGAATGGCTGAAACAGATAAATAAATTTCTGAATAAAAATAAAATAATATTTTGAAAACATTGTATTGATGTAAACCAACAAATGAAGAGAAGAATAACAACAAATCATGATAACGTAATAATCTCCAAATCCAATCAACAAGAAAAAAGAAAAGAAATACCTCTGCATGTCAAGAGGTAGGAGCTCGTTGATAGCGGAATTCATAGATCCCCGATCTGTTTTCTTGGCGAGCAACTTGTGCTTCTGAACCATATGGATTCCCCGGTCAGATTTCAAGTCTAGAGAGTACATATGCCTAATTGCATTGTTGACCATGTTAGATTCTTCTCCTCTATCCATTCCACCACGTTTTCCACAAGGACCTTGAAGCCTAGGATCCACGTCTCCATTTCCAAAAGACTAGTTAAAAAGAGACTGAACATTGGGGACATTTCCAAACATATTCACATTATTATAGTGAGGGTGAGGTGGTACAAGAGATGGAAAGCCCCTTGTGATGTCATGGAACCACCTTGTCCACCTAACATTCCAGAATTTGATCTCAACAAGGAGGAAGGCCCTTGTTGAGATCCTCCATGGGAGTTAAAAGCTTAGAAGGTAACATCTTCAAAAATATCAACCTAAATAAGCTAATTTTGTTTTCAGAATTTGCATTAAAATATAACATATATAATTTCGTTTTCAAATCTGGTTAATTTTTTACAAGCAAGGGTTTGACATAATCTAGTACTGGTCTTTTACAAGTGGACGCTTTATTATTTCTATTATTGATTAGTACTTAGCGTAATTCTTTATTAATAGAAGTACGTCCAAATACGCCAGAGATAATGAGTCTCCTTTCAGCAAATTTTTATAAAATATAATTAATATTAGATATTAGCCATCGTCATATGAACTAGAAAATATGTTTTTCATAAATATTTTATTTCGCACGACTCATGTCAGATTACTCAAAAGATTCAATATATAAATATACCCGCACAAGGTGCTGGATATACACTAGTTGGAATTAAGAGTGTATGACTTAAAGAAAGATAAGAAACGGATTATGCCATCGCATGCTCTATGTTTATTTTTCCTCATTGTGTGTGTTTGTGCTTATGTGTTCTTCTAATATATAGATTGTTAGCTAACAGTTTATCCGTGTTATTAGATGTCTTGTAGGCATAGGAAGTTGCAGAAAGATCCGGAGCGGATGGTCAGTCGGGTTCACGTACTCATTTAGATGGGTATGAGAGAGTCTTCAATTTCTACATTCACGTTATTATGGTAATTATGTCTTGTAAGGTTGTCGCGTGTATTACATTCATGCAAATATACTTTATAGTTTTAAAAGTATTTTACTCACATTTGTGCATTGTTGTAAAATCTAGTGAAATTGTTGTCAAACTATGGTCGGGATCCATTGTGAGGTCCTAACTAGTAGCTCCCCGAGTTTTGAAAATTTATGGTGTTACAACAATGTGGTGGAATGGATAGAGGAGCGGAATCTAACAGGGTCAACAATGAAATTAGGCATATGTACTCTCTAGATCTAAAATATGGCTAGGAATCCATGTGGTACAGGAGCTCAAGTTGCTCGCCAAGAAAACAAATCGGGGATCAATGAATTCCGCAATTAACGAGCTCCTACCTCTTGACATACAGAGGTATTTCGCTTCCTTTTTCTGGTTGATTGGATTTGGATATTATTACTTCGTCATGATTTGTTGTTTTTCTTCTCTTCATTTGTTAGTTTACATCATTACAATGTTTTTTAAATATTATTTTATTTTTATCCAGAAATTTATTTATCTATTTTAGCCATTCTATATTTGTAATTGCTTCGTGCTTGCTTCAATATTGAAATGTAAAACACGACAAGAGTAAAAAAGACGTGGTTAGTGAAATGTTGTTGTGAATGTAATGTTACTCAAGGTACATTTTTGTGTGTATTGATCCTCATTATTGAATGTTGTTATCTGGTGAAGAGAGACTACAATAGGGACTGATTACAAAGAAAGATGTATTGTAGTGGATGATGGCTCAAGTTGAGTCAAATACATGTCCATCTTTAGTTGTCTTGGTGATGAATATGACACCATCACTGTGCAATATACTAAGGAGGGTTTGTTAGCAGTAGATGTAAACAGAGAAGGTCGTGCCGCCGCTTTCGGTGATGACATTTCCGTTGAGTGTCTCGCTACCAAGTTCAAGAGATATCTATGTGGTAACAAATAATGAGTATGAACTTTCACTTCAAAATTGATGGATGTGATTAGGTCAACACCCGAGTCACAACTTTCAAGCACACAGATCAAATGAAATGGTTCATGGAGATAATTCTCTATTCTTCCTTTCACACCGACCAAAGGAATAATCTGCTGACCTAAGCACACCCGTGGTCGGGGCTTAAGTCAGCACCCGTCAGTTGATATCAACCATTTCATCTAATAGATTATATAGAGAATCGATCAGTAGTTATCCTCATCAACCATTTCATCTGATATGTGTGCTTGAACCTGAATAAGTAACTAAAAGTTGTCACAACTCGGGTGCTGACATAAGCACACCCATCAACTTTGAAGTGAAAGTTCATACACATTCTTTCTTGCCACATAGATCTCTCTCTTGAACTCGGTAGCAAGACACTCAATGGCAATGTCATCACCAAAAGTGGTTGCACGACCTTCCCTGTATTCATCTACTGCTAACAAACTCTCCTCAATATATTTCAAAGTGATGATAACATACTAATCATCAGGACAACTAAAAATGGAAATGTATTTGGCCTAACTTGAGCCATCATCTACTACAATACATCTTTCTTTGTAATCAAACCCTATTGCAATTTTACTTCAATAGAAAACAACATCCAGTAATGAGGATCAATACACACAAAATGTACCCTGAGTAACATTACATTCACAACAACATTTCACTAACCGCGTCCTTTTTATTAGCTTGTCGTGTTTTACATGGTAATAATCAAGCAAGCACGATGCAATTACAAATTTAGAATGGCTGAAACAGATGAATAAATATATGAATAAAAATAAAATAATAATTTGAAAACATTGTATTGATGTAAACCAACAAATGAAGAGAAGAAAAACAACAAATTATGATAACGTAATAATCTCCAAATCCAATGAACTAGAAAAAAAGAAAAGAAATACCTTTGCATGTCAAGAGGTAGGAGCTCGTTGATAACGAAATTCATAGATCCCCGATCTGTTTTCTTGGCGAGCAACTTGAGCTTCTGAACCATATGGATTCCACGGTCAGATTTCAAGTCTAGAGAGTACATATGCCTAATTGCATTCTTGACCATGTTAGATTCTGCTCCTCTATCCATTCCACCACGTTTTCCACTAGGACCTTGAAGCCTAGGATCCACGTCTCCATTTCCAAAAGGCTAGTTAAAAAGAGACTGAACATTGGTGAAATTTCCAAGCATATTCACATTATTATAGTGAGGGTGAGGTGGTACAAGAGATGAAAAGCCCCTTGTCATGTCATGGAGCCACCTTGTCCACCTAACATTCTAGAATTTGATCTCAACATGGAGGAAGGTCCTTGTTGAGATCCTCCATGAGAGTTAAAAGCTCAGAAGGTAACATCTTCAAAAATATCAACCTAAATAAGCTAATCAAGAAACAAAACTTCACTCAAATGACAATTCAAACTCAGATTTCTCAACTAATTTATTAATAAATAAGAGCTAAAATATAAGGCATGATACTCTAGAGTACTCACTCAAGGTGAAAGTTTCATAACCACACTTCAATTTGACCATATAAATTCTGACATTCACAAAACCGAAGACCTAAACATGGTAGAATTTCAACCAAGAGATAGGGGTGGGTTATTTCCCTTCTAGAGTGCAAAAAACCTTCACACAAGGTTTAAACTTATCTCTGAAGAACTCTCAAATCCTTGGATCGGTTAGCATGGATAATAGAAAGACTTCCTTAAAAGCTTGAAACATCTTCCGAATCTAAAATCACAGCCAAAACAAAATAAAACCAAATCCACCAAATCTCAAGATACGAACCAAATCAAGATGAACTCGAGAAAAAGCTGACCATTTTCTTAAACTTCAAGGCTTCAAATTCCAACTCGGATCCTACTATGACTGCAAAATAAACGAATTTAAACACCAAGACAAAGCAGCGACAGACCTGAAACAAAATAGAAAATAGTGAAGTACATATTAAAAAGTAAAAGTTAACATGAAAGAACAACAAAATACTAAATTGGAATCGGACCTGGAAAAGCATCTTAAAAATTCCCGATAAACCACCGAAATTGCAAAATGGCTACGCTATTTCACTTGGACATGTCATCGAACACTTGATGGGCATCCTCTATCTGGGACTTAATAAGTAGGAATAAGTAGAAATAAGCATGTGAATATCTGATAAGGAAGTATTTAGACCTACATAATTCCAAACAAATTTACATTGCAAAAAACTGAACTGCTATTTTGATCAAGCAATTTGGTACTGATTAAACATTTGCGTAGAAGGGAGAAACGAAAAACTCAAATAAAAATGGAGAAATTGAGATTTTGGAAAAAAGAACCCTGGGTAAGCAAGAAGATCAAACATGCATATAACTCAATCAAGACTTCAAGATCTTTGAGCATTTTTAGTTGAAACAACGGATGGGAGTAAAGTGAGGAGAGATATTTACTTGCAGAATCCGAGTAGCAAACTCAACACCGATAGTGGATTTGGAGCTAAAAGAGAATTCGTTCCTTGTAAACCCAAAGAGTATATTGGATTCACCACCACCGAATCTCCGATCAAAACGATCTTATATAGGTAGTCGTATTTGTGATCTACTCTCTTCGCCATCAAGACTTCAAGATTTGACAAAGACAAAGTTCATATCCAAAGTCGTAGATTAATCAGACACACAAGTCAGGGAAAAACAAACTTTACACAGACAACAATGTTAAACAAGAATCATCGAAAAAACTGTAAGATCCCAGTTATGACCTTCACCGCCCCAGCGGCCTTGATGTATGTCACCGCCCCGCGGTGACAAGGGGCCACCCCTGCGGCCGGTCGCCCATGCGGCTGAGGCGATCCGCCCCTGCGGATTCCCTGCAGATCGTGCCCGATCTGTTTTCGTTCTTTTTATCTTACTTCCATACATAGAATATACGATCTTCTATCTATGGGCCGACTTTCCATCTATCTTTCCCGCCTCTCCTATATATTCCCATCTTTTCTTCTTTTTTCTAGTTTCTTGTTTACGTCTTCTTCAACTCTAGAGCGTTGCAGCCTTGCTTCCCGAGATCTTGCTGAACGTGTAAGTTCTCCCTCCCTTGTTATTCATCGCGTTTATGTGTTGCTACACCTTGTTTCGCTTCTGCTTCGTTTCTCTCTTCTTTTCCTCTATTCTTCTCCTCCAAGAACCAAGTTTGATCCTTAATTCTTGTGGAACGTTCCTTTCATGATCCTTTGATGTTCACATGCTCCCTTGGTTGAGTTGTGATGTGGTTGTGTTTTGAGAAAGGTAAGCTTTAGCCTTTGGTGTAGCTCCTTGTTGTCGAAGGAGAAGTCGGCATTTTTGTTGCAGAAACCGCCCCCGCGGCTCTATTGTGCCGCACCCGCGGATTCCCGCCATTGCGCCTGTCCAGCCGCCCCCGCGGTTTCTTCTACAATAACTCTTGTTCTTGTGAGTTGCTTCCTTCATTGCTTTCCTCGTTCCTTCCTTGGCTCTTCTGGATGTTCCTTGACCCCTAAGTGTTCCGTAAGATTAAGGTTGAGACCTTATCTTGTGTAGATCTCCTAGAGATCATGGAGACTAGAAGTTATAGACTTCTAGAATTCGTTTTGGTTCTTGATTCTTGATGCTTGTACGAACAGGCTTTCCTTGATCCTTTGCTGAGGGAAATTGATCCATTCTCTGAGTGTTTGCTAAGTGTTGAGATTTCCTTCGAGTGAGGTAAGTCCCTTGGACTTACTTAGCTTCATTTCGCGTATTGGTTTGATTGTATTGGCTTTCTTGTGTTGTTTATTGTTGTTATAACTGATAACCGGAATAGGATTCACCTTTTTTATACCTTAATTGACCCAAGTGTATTATAACCGGGCGATTACTGCTTGTCCAGTTCAGAATGGGGAAACTGGGAGGTGCTTTTGCGACCAGTCCAGCAGGTGACAAGAGGATGCGTACGTTCTATTCCTGTTGGTGAAAGGGGACGGAGGCGAGGTCTTAGCGACTCTCGTGTAACAACCATAAGTTGAATTAGTAATTGGATAACATAACGAAAGATAATAACCGGCTGAGTGTGAGTATGTTATATGTTTACTTTACCTTATGTGTGTTTGTGCATTTACCGTCTTTTTGATATGTAGAATGTTAGCTAACGGTTTATGCCGATGTTGTAGATGTTCCTCAGGTTCAAGATATTGCTGAGTGATCCGGATGGTGTGGACAGCCGGGGTTCCCGTACATTATAGGATGGGATCGGGTTTATGTTTATGTTGTTGCTTTCCTTTTTGTTTTGAACTCGGATGCGAGTCTTTTACGCTTCCTTTTGTTTAAATATTTGGTTTTATCATGAGTTTTGGTTTTCATTCGTCTGTGCCTTATTGTAAGATTCATTATGTAGTTGCTACTCTAAGGGTCGGGAACCATTGTGAGGTCCTAGTCCGTAACGCTTCGAGTTTCCAAAACTTGGAGTATTACAAAAACCTAGCCATATGAAACAATTGAAACTTTTGACCTACCTAATCGGCTAAATTTGTGAGTAACATGGAGAATTTGCTATTGCAAAAGTACCACGAACTACAAGGCGAAGAAACTACCAATATGAAACGGAACAACCGATTGCAAAATGAAGGATTATTCTGAACGGCCAAATTCGAAGAGGAATAAGAAAAAACTGATGATGAACACGGCAAGAAGAATAGATCAACACGAATCCTCAAAATTTACAAACCTTGCGCAAAACAGAAGAAGAGATACATATATACAAACACGTATCAAGAAATTAAAGAAAAGGTAAAAAAAGAATAAAAAAAAGAATGGCACATATATAAATTATGGGAATAGATAGGGATAAAATGGTCAATAGATTACTACAATTGCATGTCTTTCTCGTTAAGTCGGAGCTTAGTGTTATTTATTACTAGCCTAAAGTATATATTGATAGTTCATAAAGAGAAGCTAAGCATTGCATCTTGGGCTTAAGTAGCCCAATTCAGCTTCCAATCGGCCTGAGATTTTAGCTTATTGAGCTCATTGAAGCTGAAACTAAATATTGTGGTAACTTAAGTTTATTGAGTGGTTGATTGTACTTATTTTTGTAAGTGTAAAACTACATTAAACGGTTTACTTTTTATGTAAATATACTTTTTTATAGGGTTATATTTGTAATATATATTATTCAATAAGCCTGAAAGTTAAGTATCCTTCACTTAGCTTATGAAATGAAAAAATATAAAAATTACGATAAATTACCATAATCTACGTAAACTTGTGTTCTCAAAAGCCCACTTCCTATTATATTCTTTTGTCCATAAGATAAACGTGTCCATATTTATCCAAACGAGTCGAGTATTGACATGCGCAAGCTCGTCTATAAATGAGTCAAGCTTTAAAATGTATTCATATTTGGCTCATTCAGAAAATAAACAAGCTTAAGCCGAACTCTGACGAATCAAATACGAGCCGAATAGTTCAGTTTATATAACCCTATCTATACGATTTTCGATTTACTCATCTGCGAGTTTGCAGAAAAAATTTCTTGCAAAAAGAAAAACGCCTCCCATTCACTAATAGATCAACCCATGATTATACATTCATTACTCAAAGTAGCCTTTTACACATCAATACCGAGAAAATATATACCTGTATATATACATAATTACATTACCCACAACACTGCCACCCAACCCCAAAACCGTAGCAGCCACCAAAGTATACATTGCAAACAACCATAATGATTTATCTGCAGGCTAAACAGATTCAGGTAAAGAGTATGAACCAAGAAAAGGATTCAGCAAGGACAAAGATAACTGCCATCACCTGTTGGAGAGCGAGGTTTAAGTGAAAGACCGACTACTAGACCCAAAAAGGTTTGGGTACGAGGAGTAGGGATCATCATCCATTGAAGTTGTCCTTTGAGGCAAATGATGTGGGTTCACTTGTTCATCAACAACTTCATTAAAAGATGAGGTTTTGAAGAGTGATTCATTGGCGTTGGAAGTGGGAACACCTGATGATCCATTGTCAAACTCGGAGTTTTCATGATTGTCCATAGCAAATGGGTTATCAGAAGAAGTGTCAAGTGGCTGGCTGTTTTTGTTTCCGGAAATTTCAGAAATTCTAATATGAGCAAGGCTGGCTGCTGAGCGAGCAGCAGATGCAGCTTGTTCAGCGGATTCAGCAGCAGCCTGAGCAGCAAACAAAACATCCTCGAGATCAAAATTGCTTTCAGACTTTGCCGGTAAAGATTGTAATGGAGGCTCAGTCATCTCACTTATACTTGGTGGGGCAGTTTCTTTGAAGGATAGAAATTGAGAGGACAAAGGTGGAGGATAAACGAACGGGACAAACTGCCTAGCCTCAGTAGGTCTTGCTGTTTCATCATCACTAACTCGTAATGAGCCCTCCTCAGGCCCCATAGATATCTGATGGGAAATTTGTGGACTTGGAGCAGATGGAAGAGGAGCCTCTTCCCTTGTAAAGCTAGAGTCTGTGCTTGGCCTAAATATTGTAATGGGAACCTTGGGAAATTCTAATGAGTCTAAGCCAGAATCAGAACTAGATTGCTCATTTTCACCTTCTGTGGTGGAAGAATGCAAAAGCTCTTCATGCTTCTCTTCTGGAAGTGGTGCTTTAGATCCAATGACAAATTGTGTCGACCCATCCTGAAACTTGACACCACTAATCAACAAGAGGAAGTATAATACTAAGGGCCCGTTTGGCTTAAACTCCGGAAACAGAATGGAAACGAATCTAGTCCATACGTATATCCTTGTACAAGAAACTTTTTGAAATCATTCCTTGTGGTTTGAACTAACTGAGTACAATTTGATTACTTTTGATACCATATAGGGAAACAAAATAGGGGGAACAAATGCATTTTGCATGAGACCACAGGGAATGATTCCAAAATAATTAATGAACAAGATACACATATGAACTAGATTCATTTTCATTCCTTTTCCGTTTCTGGAATTACAACCAAACGGGGGTAAGTGTTTGTTGGGTTCTTAAGAAAACTAGTTGGAGACATAATTGAAAAAGTAGCCCAAGTTGAAACAAAAAAAATAAAACGATTACTCAATTAGTTTCTAGCTGAACATTCAATGAAAAGTGATATAAGGACAGTTTGTATATGCAGAAAGTACCTAAAAATCAGTTTCTAGTTTTTTTGTGTCCAACAAACAATATTTATTGCTGCTGGAAAAACTAGTTGGAGTTCCAAAACTAGTTTTTGGTACATAACAAACACACTTGAGTTAAGACCGGTCAATAAAGAAGACTAACCAACAAGTCTTCATGCAGCTTGAAGATCTCAGATTCAAATGCAGCTGGGTTCCAATCTAGTCCATGTTCTTCGGCAATTTCCTTCAGTAGCTTTAGTTTCTTCTCAGCGGAAGGTGCAGATACTGAAAGCAGTTCTATTAGCTGCACAGTGAGACATATAATCATCAATTAGTGTATTATCCTTGAATGCAAATATGGCATCATCTATGATCTATTCATCGATTTCAGCAAACACTACATGCAGTGCATGATCGTCGCAAACTAACCTGGCGATTAACACCACAAGCTGGCATGAGCTGAGTAGCAGCTGCTATGAATTCTTTTCCATATTTAGATGCGAATACTAACTGAACTTGGAGCAGCTCGGGTAAATCAGCACATCTTGGAGCAGCAAAACACAAACTGGATACTGCTTCTTTCAAGTCCATAGGGCATTCCCTGGAGAGAAGTTAGGAAACAGAATTAAAAGCCTTAAGAAAGAATCAAAGGAATATTTTTCATTCGACATGTTCTCGTCAAGAATTATTTCCGGATCTATTACAGAAAACTATGATGCAGATGTGATTAGGGGAAGGAAGAAAAAAAGGGTAAAAAGAGGAATGAGGAGTTGATCAGCTTTCTGATCAGGATGCTATATATTGTATAGTATACTACATTTGGTAATACTTAATGGGGTTTGGATTTTCACATGAAAATATGATCCTTCAACTCGGGACTGATCTAGGACTTGACAGCATATGTGGCAAAACATTATGTAGTTTACCTAAGGGTTTAATCATAGCTCATTCTAGGGTTGATGGTGATTGGCTTACTGTATATAATGAATGGTAAGGTAAACATCCTCAGTAGGATGCCTAGTTAAGTGGTATTTTACAGCTGAGCAGATATAGTTGGGCCAAAACTAGGAGTATGAATGACTCAATATTGGCACTTGAACACTAAAATTAGGCATAAATTTCCGGTCCTAGTTGAGAGTCGTCGACAGAACTTTGCTACCATGATGCAGGAAACTGTTAAGATAATATATCGAGTTATGTTCATATAAAAGGAAACAACTAGATTCTTCATCCTTTTTTGATGAGGATATTAACCTGAGAAGGTAAGCGAGAAGAACCTTTGAGTCTCAATAATAGGAAGTCGAGCCGAAATAAGCTCACAAAAGAGCTCAATGAGTTCTTGTGCAGCCATCATGTTCTCTTCCCTTATAATATGCTCCACCTAAGAAGAAATTTCCACAAGGAAACACGTCAAACAAATTCAAACACATCAAAAAAGACAATATCCCTGATAAGATAGAACAATTACCCGAACACGGGCAGTAGCTTCCTGACCAGTCTCAAGCAGCTTGGCAATATCTCTTCGCATTTGCTTGATTTGATGTTCTCTCTTGTTCCTCAGCAGCTTTATCCTCGGAATTGTCAGTTTCAGTAGTGTTTTACTGATACACAAAGACAGAAAATTCAATCAATCGATAAACAAATCGCCGAGCAAGTAAACAATGAAATGAAACTTTACCATTTGGAAGCTTTGAATCCCATGTTGAAGAATGAATCAAACATGGACATGGTGGTTTGTGAAGCCGAAATCCTCTGGAAAACTTAGATGATCAAAAACCCTAAACAGATAAGTGAATTTATGAAATTTTTTAATAACAACGATTTTGCTTAAGACCGAAGGAGTCTCAATTTCTTCTGCTCATCCCACAAAAAGCCAAATCCGAGCCCCAATCTCTCTCTGCTCCCACGCAATTATTTTTGTGATTTGATTTTGGAAACTTCGTCTGGAATTTCCATAGGATGAAAATTTTCCTTTTTCTTGAAATTTATGTAATTAATATTGCAATAGTCCTGCTTTTTAAATTTATGATAATAAAGACTCCAAATTTCGTTGATAATTCGACCGTTTGAGATAAAACTCGATCAATCAAAGGCTGGTTTGAAGTTGTTTCATAAAGAGAGTTTAAAATTGATTACCTCCAAGGCCAAGTACATTTCAGCATGCTCGACCAAGGCAGCCTGCAGGATCTCATTCACCAGGCTAACAATAAATTCAGAGCATGAAAAATGTCAATACTCAATAGTGAGAAGAGCAAACTCTTCTATGAACAGAATGACAGAACCAAAACATCTTTGAAACCAAGTGCTTCACATTTCTTCCACAATCGGCCTTATCCCCAAGTTAGCATGCAGCTTCATAAGCTCCATTTGAACCTCATCAACCTGGGGGTGAGATTGGTCACCTGATGAGAAAACAACCGAGTCCTTTGTAAGCTGAATCCAGCTCAATCCCGGATCTTTCTCCATCATCAAACCCCGTATTCTCTTCCTTATCTCCAACACGCAATCCCATCTTCCAACTGCTGCATAAAGATTCGAAAGCAAGATGTGGGTTGCACTGTCCTCAGTGTCAAATTCCAGAACTTTCTTGGCAGCATCAAGTCCAACCTCCAAGTTTTTCTTTCCAACTGATGAACTTAACACGGTCCTCCACAATTCAAGACAGTTCTCTCTAAAAGGACACTCGTATATCAACTTCTTCGCCTCTTCAAACAACCCTGCTCGGCTCAGCAAACTTACCATACAAGAATAATGTTTGGGTCCCATGAATAAACCATTTTCCTGCATATATCTCCACATGTGCCTACCTGTTTCAACTAACCCGCTGTGCGTACAAACTGAGAGAAGCGAAATAAACGTCACTTCATCTGGCTTTAATCCACGAGATAGAATCTCATTCAAGAGTTGTAATGCCTCATCAGCTTTACCATGATGACCAAAACTACCTATCAAGGAATTCCAGCACTTGAGATCCGGCTCTGTGACTCCATCAAATATTGTCAGTGCAGTTTGCAGGCTTCCATTTTTAGAATACATATCGATTAAGCTTCCACATACTGACATCTCCACATCACAACCAGTTTTTATGCACAGACAATGAATCATTTCTCCTTGAACTAGACTGGCGAGATCAGCACATGCATTCAAGGCAGTGCTTAGAACAAAGGAATCAACTTTATGTCCTTCCTGCCTCATTTCATGGAACATTTTCAGGGCGTTCTCACTGTCACTTGTTTTCGAATAACCAGCAATTAGTTCAGTCCAAAGGATGACATCCTTTTTAACAATCAAAGCAAAAACTTAATCAACTTACGCTTTCTTGTTTAACAATAAATATAAATTATTATTTATAACAGACACGTATTAGACAGGTAATCATGTATAAGCTGAACCCTTTTTTTAAGAACTTATTTATTAAAATTTTAACATGTGGGCTGTGTATGTACTTAGTTGTCGGTCCAATGACTATTTATGGTACCTAATGCCATTTCATTATGAAATTTCTATTCTATGGTGATTAAAAGTTATTAGAGCCAGAAGTTTTAGTTTAATGTTGAACCTACTTTCTCATATTTTATTAGATTACTACAATTCCATGTCTTACTCGTTAGTTGGAGTTTAATGTTTGTTTATTACTAGCCTAAAGTACATATTGATAGTTCATAGTAAGCATGTCCACGGGTCGGACCCGACCTGCCGGGTCATGGGTCTGGGGAGGGTGACCCGGACCCGGACCCGTGTATCTGGCCGACCCGCCGGGTCGACGGGTCGGCCACCTCACTATTAAAAAAAAATGGAAATAAACTTTAAAAAAATAAGAAGATAAATAGAAGATAAAAATTGGACTTAAACTTAAAAAAGGAGAAGAAAATAAACTAATAAAAAATAGGACTTAAACTTAAAAAAGAAGAAAATAAACTAATAAAAAGAGGATTTAAACTTAAAAAAATTGGACTTAAACAGTTTAAGTCCAATTTTTTTAAGTTTAAGTCCTCTTTTTATTAGTTTATTTTCTTCTTTTTTAAGTTTAAGTCTTAAACTTTTTTTTTAAAAAAAAAAAGGGAAGAATTGGGCTTGAACCGGAATCCCGGTTGCCTACGTATCCTCTCGGGGAGGAGGAATCAAAGTCCACGTAGTTCTCTTACCTTTGTTTATATCCTCGATTGGCTCTTACCTTAGTCGGACT
This sequence comes from Fagopyrum homotropicum, assembly GCA_033239125.1. Taxonomy (NCBI): domain Eukaryota; kingdom Viridiplantae; phylum Streptophyta; class Magnoliopsida; order Caryophyllales; family Polygonaceae; genus Fagopyrum; species Fagopyrum homotropicum. The sequence continues at coordinate 139,720,108 of BSWB01000002.1, forward strand.
CTCCCGCCGATACATCCGATGGCGTTTGTTGTCGCTCGTCGTCATCTTCGTCGCCTTCCTCCGCCGAGAGGTTGTTCTCTTGTGTTCGCATTTCCGCTTTCCTCCAATCGGCTAGGAGGACTTGTGCCTCCAATGTAATACCCCGATTCCGCAGGACTCGGGATGCTACGGGCGGAGACCTCACAATGGGTCCCGACCCTTAGCCTGAAAACAATTTCACTAGATCTTACAACAAGACACAAATAAAGGCAAAACCGAAATTCATTTTAATGCAATGATATGAACCCCAAAAGAAAACAACGAAAGACTTCAGCCAAGATACAACGCTAAAGGCAACCGCCATAAACGCGACATACATAACCATAAACAATACATAAATACAACCCCAACCAACCCATCCTAAAATGCACGGACCCCGGCTGCCCACTCTCCCGGGTCTCTCGGCCGCATCCCTAACCTGCAAGTCAACTACAACAATATCGGTATAAAACCGTTAGCAAGCATTCAAGGCATTAGAATCATGGTATTGGCGCACACACACATAAGGCATCATAAACACACAACATGTTCTAAAACACACAATCCGATTTATTATCTTTTTATTATTAGGTCATATCCCGTTCTAATTCAACTTCTTTTGTGACACGAGAATCTTAAAGATCTCGCCCTTGTCCCCTTTCACCATACGGGTTTATACTTGATGCGGATCAGCATCACCCGATGGGCTGGTCGCAAGGCACCTCCCAGTCATCCCCATTTTGGACTGGACAAGCGGTCACCGCCCGTTATCATACACTTGGGCCAAATATAAACATATAAAGTCGGTGATCCTATTACCGGTTTAGATGTTATAACATAAGCAATAAACACACACATAAACAATAAACACACACCACCAAACACGCATTGAAACTAATACAGAGAATACGAGCTAAGTAAGTCCGAAGACTTACCTGTCCCAAAGCTAAACGAAACTGATAACACTCTCCGAAGAAATATAACCAAAGCCTGTTCAAGACAAGGCACGATAATCAACAACCACTCACGTAAGCTAGAAGTCCTTAGACTTCCAGTACTATATATTCTTATTAGGTCACACGCTCTCATAATCTAGGATACACTCCTAGCCCTCATGAAGTCACGAGGTCTTAACTATAACCACATGCTAGGATACTTCCATCCTAACTCCACAATCTCAATAACCACGTACTCACAACCTCAACAAAGCTCACATGATAACATACACATCTCGATCCTTAGAACGTTCAAACCATCCTCAAATACTCACCTAAGGTCCATAACCACTACTTGGTATTAACTCTAAGTTATGCTAGATCCAACCTAGCATGATACTAATACTAAACATAATTAGGTCGAGGGAAAAATATACTCACACGATGTCAAAAGACGGAAGACGGTCTATGGATGCCGATATGGGTTCGATGGCCTTTATCGGGACGTTTCTGGACCTAAAACCACAACTAAGCAAATTTAGCTCATGCGCTAAATTTGATAGTAAGCTATACGATATATTAATTTGAGGTAAGACTTGTTTTCGAAAACCAACGTTAAAACCCGCAATACACTTTCCGGGCAAAATATATCATTTTTAGAAACTTGGGTCAAAACTCGCAAATAAATCTTTTTTCCATATTCTGAAAATAATCCAACAAAGGACATAATAGTTAAATCTCAGAATTTGGGTCATAAACTGTAAAATACATATTCAAGAAACTTGGCCATTTTTCCACAATTAATTCTGCAGGGGTATATTTGCAATAAACCAGAAACTTGAGTTCAAACCTGCAATTATTATAAAGCTATGGGTAAAAAAAATTGTAATTAACCATAAAAGAAGGGGGCCCGCTATAAATATTGAAAAGGGTTTCCTTTTCACCCTCTGATCTGAAGCACCATTTACGGTACGGGGCAAGAAGACAGGGGCGGCGCACTTCAGTGTGCTCCGGCAGGCGGCTACAAGGGCCGGCGAGGCTGCGAGGAGGCGGCCCTAACTCCGGCGGCAGCGGCTACTTCCCGGCGACAGAGGGGACCAGAAAAGGAGGATAAAGCACTGTTTGACAGGGGAGTTGAAGAGGGCGAGGCGAAGAAGCGGTGGCAAGGCATCGGCAGCTCCGGCAGGGCCCGTACAGGCAGGGCACGGCGAGGGCGAGTGGGGCTTCAGCGCCTAAGGCAGGGGAAGAGCGAAGCAGATGGAGAAGAGACGAGCTTCAGGTGGCTTCCAGGCGCAGGGAAATAGAATAGAGGTGGTGGTGAGGACGGAACCTGGCGGGAGTCGAGCACAACAACGAGGCAATGGAGGCTTCTGTCCTAGTTCCGGTGGCCTTTCAACAGGGAAAGAATAAGAGGGAGGAGGGATCTTCTACGGCGTTATGGTGGTGAGCGACAGGTGTGTAACACCCCGAATCCGCGGGACTCGGGATGTCACATTGGGCTAGGATCTCACAATGGATCATGACCCTAGCCTGACAACAAGTTCACTGGACCTTACAACATGGCACTGACAGATATAAAACAAATACATAAAACAGTATAAACTGTACGACCCAAAGTAAACAACAACATAGCCGAGTATATAAAACGACATCCTCACATAGGAGGTACAAAAGATCATCCTCACGCAGGAGGGGAAACACAACAACCCCAAACCAACCACCTAATGTACGAGAGTCCTCGGCCTGTCACCCTGCCAGATCACCCAGTAGCGCCTAACCTGTAAACATCTACAACACGGTATGAAACCGTTAGCTAACCATACATATATGAGGTAATGCATAAGCACAAGCACAATCATGAAAGATAAACACATCAGCATGCTATCACACATTTACCCATTTATTATCTTTATATAATAATCATTCACTCAAAAATCGTATATATATAGATAGATGAAAGTATGTGACACGAGGACCGATACATCCCCGCCTCTGAGTACAATGTCCAGCTGTACGAGTATCGGTCACACAATCCGTGTACCCTATGGGAGTGGATTGCACCCTTCCTGTAAACCAGTTTGGCCCGACATCAAAGAACCTCCCAGACTCCATGGCGGGATGAAAGGGAAAGGTTATCACAGCCACGCAGTGGGGCAGTCAATAGAACATAGGTCGATAAAAACGACAACTCATGATATCATAGCAAACATATAAAGCACACACCACTCATGCAAACACCCAATATAGGGATGGTAGCTAAGTAAGTCCTACGGACTTACCTCAACCTCGTACAAAATCAACCACGATCACCTCTACACTGGAGGGACAACACAGCCTATAAAAAGGCATAAAGAGATATATCAACCTCTATTCATCAAAGGGGTCACACCTAGACCCAAAGGGATCCATAAGGATCATACTCAATCTATGAGCCTCACAACCAACTAAACCTCAATATCTCAACATAGCTCACAATTCCCCAAATCTCAAGGTAGTATCTAATCAACATTCCTCAATCTCAATTTTAATCGTGATTTAATTAATTAACCTTTAATTAATTAATTAGATTTCGTCAGAATAACGTTTTGTCCGCAGGCAATTTCTAAACCCCCTGTCATCAGATTTCATCAAACAAGAACCCATAATCATCAGAATAATATAACGACCATAATGGAATTTCTAATTGTCCTATTTGACAAGCCTAAAGACAATTTAGGCCAAATCGCAGTACGGAAAACGAATAAATTCATAACTTATTCGTTACTAACCCGATTGACGATCTGAAAGAAGATTCGGAATCACAACGACGCAGGCTACGCATGGACAACATCAAATTCATCGGAATCTAAGCGACGGAACCGTCCTGGTGACATATATGCTCGACCAGCCCTCCATATACTCGGAAATGCAGAAACTCGGTACCGTTATGAAGAGAATGAAGAGAGGAATCCAGAAACTCAAACGGAATTGAAATCGGATTAGAAACGGAGAGTAGATCTGAGTTTGAAGGTTGAGAGAAATCAGAGCTTTTACGAGAAAACGTGAAAGGAAATGAATTAATAAAGGATTTTCCGCTATTTATAGTGAAGACGATAATTATCCTTTAGTAAAGTCGATAATTATCCTTTAAACGATCCAAAGGCGGGTCGAACCTCTTTCTCCAAACTTCTCGGGATTGGAACATTAAATCTGGAATATTATAGGGATAATTATTACACAACTGCCTCGGAAAACGTGTATTCCTAAGCCGTCTTTCTTAGCCGTTAAGAAACGAAATAGCGACTCTTTTGGACGTTTTGCCTCTCCGTGTTATTTCATATCTAAGACATATCCGATGTCCTGATCATTTCTCTCAACTGCATTTTTATTAATTGGAGCTCCCAAATGCTCCAAATAACACCGGAGGGTAAAAATAATTACCCGGGGGAAAAAGTAAAAATTTCCCCAAACGTCCAAAATTACGCGAGGAACATAACGGTGGGACTCATACTCATCACTTGCGAAATCTTCGCGAGTTATATGTCAATTACTATCAACGATCAAGTTAATCAACATTAATTAGAATTCGGAAATCCTAGCTATTACATCACACACCCCTTAAAAAAAAGTTTCGTCCCGAAACTTGAACAATTCCCAAATCCTCTCGGACCCATACGCCGAGGTAATACTCTCACTCTTTCTATCGGAGGTATCACATCTTCGTTCAAAAGATCACAACCTATAACAATCTATAACCTCAAGTATAAACATGGAGGAATCATCACTCCATGAAACAGGGCCATAACGCTACCCAAAGGCGTAGAGGAATCACGTCTCTCGCCATACCACATCACAAGGCATAGAGGAAGCACATATCTAGCCAAAACATATCACATGCATAGAGGAAATATGTCTCCAGCCAACCCATAAACATATATATCGCATGGAGGAATCACATCTCCACTGAACTATGTCCATCAAGGTAGCATGGAGGAAAGAACCATCTCCAGCTGAATCCTAATCTCACTCAAATAGCATGGAGGAAAGAACCATCTCCAGCTATAAATATGATCATACTCGGGTAGCGTGGAGGAAGTAATCATCTCCAGCTATAGCATCCATCACGCTAGCACATCAAAATCTACTAAGATCATAAATCACATCACAACTAGCATGGAATAACACATCAAGGCATATAAGCATATAAGCACATAAGCACAACATTCATCAAGATAGCACTAAGATCTACTCGTGCTCCCACAAATGGGTATGTCCTAACATATACTCTGGATAGTTCCTCAGGACACTATCCTCAGTCTCTCACATAGCCTCTTCAGGTCTTCATCTCGACCATCATATCCTTAATATGGCATGTCTTTCAAATGCAAGCGTTTCATATCTTATTCCAAGAATGTAATCAGATGCTCAACAACGATGTGGTTCAACTTAACCACTAGATCATTATAACTCACAAAGTGTTTCCAACCTGGTATATACTTTCTCAGTTGAGACACAGGAACACTAGGTGAACATCTACCAACTTCAGAGTGAAAGTTAAACATCATGTTGCCTTCACAAAACTGATCAAGATCTCAAGTAACCGACATATTGGAAACTCAGTTCCCCTTTCCATAATACACAACTAACGTCTCACAGCTGAGATACCTCCAGCCGGACATGAACTTTTGCTTGAACTTTAGAGGTTAACGTCTCTTGTCTACATATAATATCTGGTGACTCTGTACATCCAGCATTCTTCCTTCAATCAACGTTACTTGAACTATAAAATCCTGAGTCTGGTAAGGTATTATTCCACTTCACTGCTAGATCACTTCTAGCATAAGGATATACGACATCTATGTCTATATATTGACTCATAGGGTCATCCCAAAAAGATGCACGTCCTTCATTGTTATATAATAAACTCATTAATGGAAGGTAATATAATCCTCCACGTTTCCCATTCAACTTACAACTTATAATAGATCTTTAAGATCTAGATGATCCTCTCTAACTAAGCATTTGTCAGGGGGTGAAGTGTAGTCATGAGGTACATACTTGTCCCCAAAGCAGTCTGAATCTGCTGCCCACAATCTCAAAGTAAAAACATCCATCTCGATCAGAAATGATCGTTCTCGGTATACCATGGAGTCTCACTATTTGTCTAGTGTACTCCTCAACCAATTCATTCATTAGCCACGTCCTTCTGATAGAAATGAAACGTGCCGGTTTTATTAATCTGTTACCAACAATCCAAATAACATCAATCTTCTACAGGGTCACAATCCCATAACAATGTCCATAAAGATGTCCTCCCAAATTCTACTACTACACTGGTAGTGGGTGGGGGCTTATCTCTAGATCGGAAATACTCTATCTGGACCTGCTGACATGTCACACACTATATCACAAATCTGGTTATATCGGCTTCATACAATATAATCGTCTCATCTCGTGGTACATCTTACTCGTACCTAAATGTACTGAATAAGGCGTACAATGGGTATACGTAATATTCTGTCTCCATCTGCATCAGCAGGAACACAAAAGCGGTCATGACTCTTCATCAGTCCATCTACTCCTATGGAGAACTATGGTGCCTCAGTACGAGACATCATTTCTCTAAACCTTGTCAAGGCCCGGCAGGTCTCCTACTTCTGTTGGACCTCATCCAACAGACCAGGTAGAACCTCTGAGGTATAAATGGGTATCCTTATCAAGGAACTGATTGTCCAACTCTAGCCAAGCTAGATCTCTTTGAAGCTGAGGTTGAACTATCAGTCTCACCATCATCTTCTCTTGGAGCGTCTTTCCATTCAAGTTATCGGCGACAACATTCAACTTCTCTGAATGATATGAAATCTTCAAGTCAAAGTCTTGATCAACTTAAGCTCTTAATACTGGCGGTTATTCAACACCTGTTGCATAAAATATACTTCAGATTTCTATAATCTATAGAAATCTGACATGAAGATCACACCGGTACGGTCTTCAAAATTTAAAGGCTTGAACTACCACTACTAACTCTAAATTATGAGTCGAGTAGTTCTCATCATACGTTCTCAGCTGTAAACACACATATCAATAACCCTACTTCTTTGTAGTAATACACATCTCAAACTTAGCTGGAATGTATCACCGTAAATCACGGGATCCCAAAAATCTTCTAACTACAACAGAATGGAAGAAGAGGTCAAATGCCTCCTCAACTCTTCAGAACATAGACACACTGCTTTCATCTTGTAGTTATGGTGGTCTTCTCAAAAGACTCGCAAATGAATACATAATCATATAAAATCCTTCGTCAAAACATTGGTAGCAATCGGCTGAGCCGAGAAAACTACATATTCCTTAATGTTCATTAGTATCTCCCATGTTACAACATACTTAATTCTCGCCAGGTCAACCATGATCCCACTGGTGGAGACAACATGGCCTAAAAAGGCTACCACTGGCATCTCAACTTACACTTAGAGAGCGTAGCATACAACCCTCTATCTCTCAAAATCTGTAGAACGGTCCTCAGACGATCGGTCTACTATTCTCTGCTATGAGAGTATACCGATATGCCATCCATGGAGTCCACCACCAACTAATCAAGGAAGTCGATGAAGATACTATTCATCAACTCCATAAAAACTACTAAAACATTCGTCAACCCAAATGACATCACTACAAACTCGTAGTGTCCATAACGGGTATGGGATGCTATCTCATACACATGCTGCTCTCTCATCCATGACTAGGGATATCTTGAGCATAAAGGAATCCCGAAAACACAATTGCTTCTTGAAGTTAACTCGTCAGGTCGTCAATACGGAACATGGAACCCACTAGGGTAAACCCGTTTCAGTAAACTTTTCAAGTTATCAGTACAATATCTCAACAAGCACCATATAGTGTGGCTTTCCCATTCAATCTTGTATCATACTTCAATTCGATAACAATGTCTACACTCCGCTGAGGTGGCAACTAGACGGTTCAGTAACACGTCTATAAACTCATAAACAACTGGAATACCTTCAATTGTTGGACTATCTCGCTCCTTCATGGTATAACACTAGAAGACGTCACATCCCTGTGCTATCAGCTCGCTGCTCGTACAGTACTGATGACAAACCCGTCTCTTTAAAGGTCTTAACCTCAGAAGACCTCTATTTAACTCAACTCAGTAAAGACTATAATAGTCTTACTATTAAAAGCTAACACCACATGATATCTATTCATCCAAACCATACACACAATGACTTCCTCATGCACCTACGACATGACAAAGAAGTCTGCAACCATACACGAGTCCCTGAAATAAGGGAACAAACACGCATCTCACGGGTATCTCACACCCAAAAAGGTAATCCTATAAAGGAAAGTCCACCTTCTACTATATACCAAAATTCAACCATTAACGCATGCATCGAAAGACATGACGTGCATAGCACTCACAATAAGCAAAACTCCACTAGGTAAACCATTAACGAGAATGGTACCTATAACAGCTAACACTCGTAGCTCCACTACATATCATCACTCAATGTCAGATCCATGCTCCTCAGGTATCACTGAGGTCATTACTATAGCCTCCACTTCCACTCTTTCTGCACCGGAAAGAGGAAGGTCTTGCTGGGAAGAAACACCACCGTGCTGACAGAAAGGGCCAGATGGCCTAGCTCACCACAAGTGAAACAAGCTATCAGTGCCAAAGGGCACACAGAACGCAAATGATCTGGATAGCCACAATTGTAACATAATTGTCTCATTCTTGCAACCTGTGCAACTGAAGGGTAACTCAATCTTCGTCGTCCACCTTGAATGATCTTATTCCGAGAGGGAACTTTTAAAGGCAACGCCTTGCCTTGTCGACAAACTTCGCTCTATACCCTTCTTTACCACACGTAAAGCATATGATGGGCGCCTTTAGGCACACAGCTTGCCAGTGTCCCAACTTCCACGCAATTAAAACACTATAGTTCCTTGCTAGTCATCTTCATGGCCAAAGGATCACTAGATTGTCCTGATATTGGACTTGGTTCCCCATTCATCATCTTTGCTTCTCCAGTAACTGATTCAGTCCATTGCTTCTTTCCGGATCCAGAAGCTTTAGTTGATCTCACAATTGTTGGTAAATCTAGTGTCGATCTACCCGCTATCACCGCTTCATATACTTGTTACATATATTCTTGAAACTCGGATCTACTCATGGAGACACGATCAGCCTCTTCAAACTCGTTCTCTGCCATAGGCGAAACAACAGCGGAAACTGGTCCCTAACTTATCACCACTGGAGGAAGAGGGGGGGGTGTACCCCTACCTCATCCCAACTACAGATACTACTCTAGTCTAAGACATCTGTAGGATATACGCACCTAATCTCATAAGGCTATATATATGCCATAGGTATCGATATGTATATAATAAATCCACATAATCCATAGTACACACAGATATATATACATATCTACGCTGTAGAGATCCATGGCAGAGATGACGACTTCTCGTACATTCTATCCCAAAACCACACTTAAAACCAAAACCTTTGAAAACGTCAGATCCCGTGTGGGCTCTGTTTATTTTACCTATCAAACCTCATTGCAGGTAGCAAGTGCCATTGTTGTCAACCTGGGCTCTGATACCAACTCTGTAACACCCCGAATCCGCGGGACTCGGGATGTCACATTGGGCTAGGATCTCACAATGGATCCTGACCCTAGCCTGACAACAAGTTCACTGGACCTTACAACATGGCACTGACAGATATAAAACAAATACATAAAACAGTATAAATTGTACGACCCAAAGTAAACAACAACATAGCCGAGTATATAAAACGACATCCTCACATAGGAGGTACAAAAGATCATCCTCACGCAGGAGGGGAAACACAACAACCCCAAACCAACCACCTAATGTACGAGAGTCCTCGGCCTGTCACCCTGCCAGATCATCCAGTAGCGCCTAACCTGTAAACATCTACAACACGGTATGAAACCGTTAGCTAACCATAAATATATGAGGTAATGCATAAGCACAAGCACAATCATGAAAGATAAACACATCAGCATGCTATCACACATTTACCCATTTATTATCTTTATATAATAACCATTCACTCAAAAACCGTATATATATAGATAGATGAAAGTATGTGACACGAGGACCGATACATCCCCGCCTCTGAGTACAATGTCCAGCTGTACGAGTATCGGTCACACAATACGTGTACCCTATGGGAGTGGATTGCGCCCTTCTTGTAAACCAGTCTGGCCCGACATCAGAGAACCTCCCAGACTCCACGGCGGGATGAAAGGGAAAGGTTATCACATCCACGCAGTGGGGCAGTCAATAGAACATAGGTCGATAAAAACGACAACTCATGATATCATAGCAAACATATAAAGCACACACCACTCATGCAAACACCCAATATAGGGATGGTAGCTAAGTAAGTCCTACGGACTTACCTCAACCTCGTACAAAATCAACCACGATCACCTCTACACTGGAGGGACAACACAGCCTATAAAAAGGCATAAAGAGATATATCAACCTCTATTCATCAAAGGGGTCACACCTAGACCCAAAGGGATCCATAAGGATCATACTCAATCTATGAGCCTCACAACCAACTAAACCTCAATATCTTAACATAGCTCACAATTCCTCAAATCTCAAGGTAGTATCTAATCAACATTCCTCAATCTCAATTTTAATCCTGATTTAATTAATTAACCTTTAATTAATTAATTAGATTTCGTCAGAATAACGTTTTGCCCGCAGGCAATTTCTAAACCCCCTGTCATCAGATTTCATCAAACAAGAACCCATAATCATCAGAATAATATAACGACCATAATGGAATTTCTAATTGTCCTATTTGACAAGCCTAAAGTCAATTTAGGCCAAATCGCAGTACGGAAAACGAATAAATTCATAACTTATTCGTTACTAACCCGATTGACGATCTGAAAGAAGATTCGGAATCACAACGACGCAGGCTACGCATGGACAACATCAAATTCATAGGAATCTAAGCGACGGAACCGTCCTGGTGACATATATGCTCGACCAGCCCTCCATATACTCGGAAATGCAGAAACTCGGTACCGTTATGAAGAGAATGAAGAGAGGAATCCAGAAACTCAAACGGAATTGAAATCGGATTAGAAACGGAGAGTAGATCTGAGTTTGAAGGTTGAGAGAAATCAGAGCTTTTACGAGAAAACGTGAAAGGAAATGAATTAATAAAGGATTTTCCGCTATTTATAGTGAAGACGATAATTATCCTTTAGTAAAGTCGATAATTATCCTTTAAACGATCCAAAGGCGGGTCGAACCTCTTTCTCCAAACTTCTCGAGATTGGAACATTAAATCTGGAATATTATAGGGATAATTATTACACAATTGCCTCGGAAAACGTGTATTCCTAAGCCGTCTTTCTTAGCCGTTAAGAAACGAAATAGCGACTCTTTTGAACGTTTTGCCTCTCCGTGTTATTTCATATCTAAGACATATCCGATGTCCTGATCATTTCTCTCATTTGCATTTTTATTAATTGGAGCTCCCAAATGCTCCAAATAACACCGGAGGGTAAAAATAATTACCCGGGGGAAAAAGTAAAAATTTTCCCAAACGTCCAAAATTACGCGAGGAACATAACGGTGGGACTCATACTCATCACTTGCGAAATCTTCGCGAGTTATATGTCAATTACTATCAACGATTAAGTTAATCAACATTAATTAGAATTCGGAAATCGTAGCTATTACAAGGTGGCTTCGGAAGTGCTCTCCGGTGACAGTGAAGGCACGGTAAGGCTGCAATGAATGAGGGCTGTAGGCTAGGGCTTTGAGGACAGAGCAGTGTGGAGAGGGAAAAGAAAGGAGTGAAGATTGAGGGAGAGATGTAGAGTTGTTGCAGGTGGAGTAACGAGGAGGTGAAAGCAGCTCATTTACAGGTCTGATAGCGTGTAGAAAGAAAGAAAGGGAAAATAAAAAAAAAAAAGGATAAAATAATATGCAAAAAGGACATCGGAATTAAAAGAAACCCGATCAAAGCAATCGGAACGGGAATTTTTCGGAACGGAAAATTTTCCGACATTTTCCGAAAAATAAATTACGGACTATATATATATATATGTATCAAATATATTCAAATATACTTGTGAAAATATAAGTTATCATCTACAAATCGTTCTCGTAAAATATTCTCGATAATAATACAATAACTTAAATTACGACGTAGAAATATTTGCCAAAAATATTAAGCTATTTAAAATATGGCTAAAATCCGAGAAAATACAAAACGCAAACGCACTAAAATTTGGGCCGTTACATTAGATCCCCTAAAAACAAGTTTCGTCCCGAAACTTGCTAAACCTGAACTCTCGAACACTCATGTCTCGCTAACCGCTCGAATCACTATAACGTGGCAACTACGACCCTCTAATCCAAAGTCTACTCGCATAAGCACATCACTACCTTGCAAGGTACACACACAAAGAAAAACGCACATCACAAATCACACAAGCACAACCAATGAAAGATCTTGGGACTAACCCGACGGTCCTATAGATGTCGATAAACCTGCGTAAAATCGACCAACAGATACTATCCTACGTCTTCCAGTTAGCCTCATCAGCTCCTCGTCTCGACTAGATCATCACAACGGTCTACATGTCTCGAGTCATGTATGTACTTCCTCGACTGATGCACAATGAACCCCGGGGAACACTTCTACTCTCGACGGTCACTCCAACCAATAAAACCACCTTCCTCGCTTGCGGTAAGATTTCAAAAAGGTCCGATATATCGGAATCTCAATTTTGATGTTACGTTTCCTCAATGCTTGTTGCAAATTCCATGTGAAGAAGGAAGTACTTCACTTCACACTGCTACTACGAACGAGTCACGTATGCTATTACTTTTACATCGTTCCTCAATACTCGATCAGGACTTTGTCTTGGAGAATCACTTGTACACTTCATACCCATAATACCTCAAGGTAAATCAAAATAGCTGCAGCAATAAATCCCTCTTAACTCTAAGCAACTCTCATGTCAATTCTTCGTCTCATATAAAACTTCATTGTCATCCGGATTTTACCATAAATGGTGTTATACGACTTCTCTCTTCACGGATTTGGTAAAGTTCAGCACATCTAAGAAGACTTGTAACTTCTCCCACATCATTTTTTTTCCATCCCGGGACAACTTGTCGTACAACTTCTCTCTTCTTCAAGAGTAGAACCAAATATCTTATCGGGACATCAATAAGCCCATAGGGAATAACTATAACTCGTAGAAGTATTGGCAATATCCCAATTTCGAATTCTCAAACGGTGACAATCAGGTCTTAACTTAATCTTAGAAGAGATTACCGACCCTTGCAACTAATCGAGTAGATCTCCCATTCGTGGTAAGGGATACTGGTCTTTCATTGCCATCTTGCTCAACTTATAGTAATCGATGCACAAACGGAGATAACCGCCTCTCTTTTCGCAAATTGGTGTCCACCATGACAACTTAAATCAAGAATTCGAGATATATCCCGACATGAACTTCAATTAAGAGTTCAAGATGTATTCTAACGTGAACTTTAAATCAAGAGTTCAAGATACCCTTCCAACATGAACTTCAGATCAAGAGTTCAAGATACCCTTCCAACATGAACTTCAAATTAACCAAATGGTGAAATCCACTTTCCAATGCATTGGAACCCATTTTATCCCAGGTTCCATCTTTAGCTACAATATTTACCGTCCTCTTTCAGAGATCCTTCATCTCTTGAACTCGAGGGACTTGCTCAAGTCTTCTAACTCCTCTAGCCTTATTTAAGTATTCATTTAGCTTAATCTCATTCTCTCGCTTTGATGACATGATTGTAAGAATCTTCTAAGGTTTCTCACTTATGTGCAGCCATAAGAGTCCGAACTGCAGGACTTAATTGTGCTTCAGGACAATTAGCCTTATCTTCTTCGCTTTCCATGACATCCCAATACCCAACATATGGAAGGAGCTTTTTGTGTTCTACATAAGCTTTCACCCTAGACCTCCTTTGCTTCAAGTGGGCGTAGAAATTTATACTTCATTTCCTTATGTAACGTCAACTGACCGTAGAGGCTCTAACCTCGATCTTTCGTATACTTCTTGTATATCTCATATCGACATCAAATTTCAAAACCTTAGTCTCCTCTTACTCTTGTTGACCACCTTATGGATCTCTCAATATCCATGAACGACTTTACAACCGTACAAGTACGCCTTCAGGCGAAATTTCCAACCATAATCATAGAAATATCCACTCATTACTCCACCAAGCACTAACATCATATCTCCAAGCTTGCCGCGTTGCCCTAATCCAAATTCCTCATTTCACGTCATAACTACTATGGCTTTGCCACATGAATCACGAAAACTTGACTTAGCTTTTACTCGCGAAAACACGACATCCATCACCTTAGTACAAACATACAATACATCCCTCTTATATTTCCCCCATTTATGCACCATAACTATAGAAGACTCACCTTCTTCTTTGTCCTTCTAGTTCCCTTTACCCTGAGCCATGCCATTCCTCCATATGAAAATCTCATGACCTAAGAAGGTCACACCAAGTCGTTACAATCCCTCTCAACAAGGTACATTACCATCACTTGTTGGAATCGGTAAATTGTTACTTGATTAAGATATTTGTACTTCCCTTGAGATACCTCTTCATTGTTGGCATTCAACCACCACGGATATTACAAGTTCTTGTTACTCTTCTTCATGATCCCACATCTTGGATTACTCTCCCCACCTATAGTCCCCAATATACAACCTGAACTTGTGCATTCTCGGTGGTCACCGATTAACTCATTGATGACCCTTTCCAAGATCAACAACTTACCCTCCTACCACACTTCCATATTACTATACTCCTGAAGGATACCCTCTTGGGGTACTCCGCCTAAACTTCACTAGCTCACTTTACTCTACTTCCATCTTCGTTAGCTCCTATTACACTCCCATCTTCCTTCCGCTTCTGTAAGATAACTATATCTCCCAGCTCTTCCGTGTCATATGACCCACCTTCATAGGCTTAACCGCTTTTCCTAATGTTTTGCAAAAGCACTTCTCAAATATTCCGACATTCATTAGCATCCACTCTCACTCCTCTTGGTTGGAAACTTAAGTCCTTCAATCCAAGCTCCTTGTTTCATCTTTCATCTTCTGAAGATCATCATCCGCACACACATCCTCCTTCTTAGCGTTGCTCAGTCTCATCACAATGACGGAAAACGATTGAATCTCCACGGTAATTCCGCTATGTGAACTTCCACCATGTGATCCTCCTCGTAACTCTCAAAATTCTGAATAAGTCACCCGTTTAGAATCTCGCAAAGATCGTCACTACACCCTCCGTTACCCTCGTAAGCTTAACTTATGGTTCTCGTCAAGCTTTCACGATTGTCTGACCACTCTTTTCATCTTGACTCCCATACTTAGGAGCGCCTATTGAAAACTCGTCTTACTTAGAACACCACTTCATTCTCGAGCGAAAATGTAGTCCTCTTTACTTGATTCGCATCTTTAGTTCGTCGACACCGCACTTGGAAAAATCTTACGTTCGTTGTCTCCAGTTGCTTCATTGTTGTTCAATCGTTGCATCCTTTGGAACCCCCACTCATATCTTCTTGCCGCTTCCTTATGTGTACGACTTCCTTCTCAATTTTGCTTCAACTAACTCGAGGTTCGTTTCCCCTTGTTTGTCCTTCGTTTGCGCCATCTCTAATCCTCCGCTTCGACATCCTCTTAAAGGAGTCGGAGAAATACCAAGGTGTTTGTCCAAAACGTGATACACAACCCGGTACTTGAGCATACTCGCCCTCAAATGTAAACTTTCCTAAGCCAAACGGTGCCGTCCAAGGGGCGATAATAGCTTTCTATCATTTCGACTATAAGGTTTATCATCCATGTGTCAATATATATATATATCCTAATATACGTATATAACTATATAAGTTCTATGTCCACCTGCTATCAACATAACGCATCCAAGGAAACCATTCTCATAAAACGAGTTTCAAGCACTAATATAATATTTATCATGCCACATGTACAACTTATATCAATATAAAGGTCATGCCACCATAACATAACAAGTCAATCATGCATAACTATAATTGACATATAATAATAGTCCAAAAACATCCTAGGTCTACGATACATATCTACATATATACACATCTATATATACTAAAAGTCCAATAATCTAAGCTGCCGAGATCCGCGGAAGGAGTGGTGGTCCGTACATTCTAACTCAAACCCGACTCATGAATATGATTTTGAAAACGAAAAGTCAGGACCCGTGTGGGTTCTGTTTATTCCTCATTCGGCCTTTAAAAGATTACGAGTGCCATTGTTGTCAACCTAGGGCTCTGATACCACTTTTGTAATACCCCGATTCCGCGGGACTTGGGATGCTACGGGCGGAGACCTCACAATGGGTCCCGACCCTTAGCCTGACAACAATTTCACTGGATCTTACAACAAGACACAAATAAAGGCAAAACCGAAATTCATTTTAATGCAATGATATGAACCCCAAAAGAAAACAACGAAAGACTTCAGCCGAGATACAACGCTAAAGGCAACCGCCATAAACGCGACATACATAACCATAAACAATACATAAATACAACCCCAACCAACCCATCCTAAAATGCACGGACCCCGGCTGCCCACTCTCCCGGGTCTCTCGGCCGCATCCCTAACCTGCAAGTCAACTACAACAATATCGGTATAAAACCGTTAGCAAGCATTCAAGGCATTAGAATCATGGTATTGGCGCACACACACATAAGGCATCATAAACACACAACATGTTCTAAAACACACAATCCGATTTATTATCTTTTTATTATTAGGTCATATCCCGTTCTAATTCAACTTCTTTTGTGACACGAGAATCTTAAAGATCTCGCCCTTGTCCCCTTTCACCATACGGGTTTGTACTTGATGCGGATCAGCATCACCCGATGGGCTGGTCGCAAGGCACCTCCCAGTCATCCCCATTTTGGACTGGACAAGCGGTCACCGCCCGTTATCATACACTTGGACCAAATATAAACATATAAAGTCGGTGATCCTATTACCGGTTTAGATGTTATAACATAAGCAATAAACACACACATAAACAATAAACACACACCACCAAACACGCATTGAAACTAATACAGAGAATACGAGCTAAGTAAGTCCGAAGACTTACCTGTCCCAAAGCTAAACGAAACTGATAACACTCTCCGAAGAAATATAACCAAAGCCTGTTCAAGACAAGGCACGATAATCAACAACCACTCACGTAAGCTAGAAGTCCTTAGACTTCTAGTACTATATATTCTTATTAGGTCACACGCTCTCATAATCTAGGATACACTCCTAGCCCTCATGAAGTCACGAGGTCTTAACTATAACCACATGCTAGGATACTTCCATCCTAACTCCACAATCTCAATAACCACGTACTCACAACCTCAACAAAGCTCACATGATAACATACACATCTCGATCCTTAGAACGTTCAAACCATCCTCAAATACTCACCTAAGGTCCATAACCACTACTTGGTATTAACTCTAAGTTATGCTAGATCCAACCTAGCATGATACTAATACTAAACATAATTAGGTCGAGGGAAAAATATACTCACACGATGTCAAAAGACGGAAGACGGTCTATGGATGCCGATATGGGTTCGATGGCCTTTATCGGGACGTTTCTGGACCTAAAACCACAACTAAGCAAATTTAGCTCATACGCTAAATTTGATAGTAAGCTATACGATATATTAATTTGAGGTAAGACTTGTTTTCGAAAACCAACGTTAAAACCCGCAATACACTTTCCAGGCAAAATATATCATTTTTAGAAACTTGGGTCAAAACTCGCAAATAAATCTTTTTTCCATATTCTGAAAATAATCCAACAAAGGACATAATAGTTAAATCTCAGAATTTGGGTCATAAACTGTAAAATACATATTCAAGAAACTTGGCCATTTTTCCACAATTAATTCTGCAGGGGTATATTTGCAATAAACCAGAAACTTGAGTTCAAACCTGCAATTATTATAAAGCTATGGGTAAAAAAAATTGTAATTAACCATAAAAGAAGGGGGCCCGCTATAAATATTGAAAAGGGTTTCCTTTTCACCCTCTGATCTGAAGCACCATTTACGGTACGGGGCAAGAAGACAGGGGCGGCGCACTTCAGTGTGCTCCGGCAGGCGGCTACAAGGGCCGGCGAGGCTGCGAGGAGGCGGCCCTAACTCCGGCGGCAGCGGCTACTTCCCGGCGACAGAGGGGACCAGAAAAGGAGGATAAAGCACTGTTTGACAGGGGAGTTGAAGAGGGCGAGGCGAAGAAGCGGTGGCAAGGCATCGGCAGCTCCGGCAGGGCCCGTACAGGCAGGGCACGGCGAGGGCGAGTGGGGCTTCAGCGCCTAAGGCAGGGGAAGAGCGAAGCAGATGGAGAAGAGACGAGCTTCAGGTGGCTTCCAGGCGCAGGGAAATAGAATAGAGGTGGTGGTGAGGACGGAACCTGGCGGGAGTCGAGCACAACAACGAGGCAATGGAGGCTTCCGTCCTAGTTCCGGTGGCCTTTCAACAGGGAAAGAATAAGAGGGAGGAGGGATCTTCTACGGCGTTATGGTGGTGAGCGACAGGTGGCTTCGGAAGGGCTCTCCGGTGACAGTGAAGGCACGGTAAGGCTGCAATGAATGAGGGCTGTAGGCTAGGGCTTTGAGGACAGAGCAGTGTGGAGAGGGAAAAGAAAGGAGTGAAGATTGAGGGAGAGATGTAGAGTTGTTGCAGGTGGAGTAACGAGGAGGTGAAAGCAGCTCATTTACAGGTCTGATAGCGTGTAGAAAGAAAGAAAGGGAAAATAAAAAAAAAAAGGATAAAATAATATGCAAAAAGGACATCGGAATTAAAAGAAACCCGATCAAAGCAATCGGAACGGGAATTTTTCGGAACGGAAAATTTTCCGACATTTTCCGAAAAATAAATTACGGACTATATATATATATATATGTATCAAATATATTCAAATATACTTGTGAAAATATAAGTTATCATCTACAAATCGTTCTCGTAAAATATTCTCGATAATAATACAATAACTTAAATTACGACGTAGAAATATTTGCCAAAAATATTAAGCTATTTAAAATATGGCTAAAATCCGAGAAAATACAAAACGCAAACGCACTAAAATTTGGGCCGTTACATCCAACGTCTCGGGCAACATGTTTGATCTCGTCGGATCGAGCACCTTTCCACTCCGGCTAAAGGTTTGCTCAACCGCTACCGTTGAGGCGGGAACGGCGAGAATTTGTGCCGCGATCCTTGAGAGGGTAGGGAACCTCATTCTCTCCGGTCGGCTCCACCATTCTAATATGTTGAAATCCTCCTCTTCTTCATCATTGGCAAACTCAAAAGAAATGGTTAGATATTTGTCGAGTTCCGAGTTGGAACTCGACGTGGTTTTTGCCCTTTTCGGGCCAAACAAATCTCTAGCAATTGATTTAAATTTAGATGAACTTGAAGATGAAGGACGAGGAGGGGGTTGAGAAGATTGACCTCGATCGGAAACACGATATTGAACCAATAATTCATCAAATAATTTTCTAACATTAGCAATTATGGTAGAAACATGACAATCGGGATGTTGTTCTAAACCTAAAAATTCATAATAACTTTCTAAAAATTGTTTTAAACCATCCATTTTACGTCTTAGGTCTAACACAAATGCAACAAGAAAAACATCGGGAATAGTTGTATAATAATCTAACCATTTACTTCGCATTGAATAAATAGCTTGTGAAATATTTTCAATTAAAAGACCTTGTTGAATTGCAAATGCAATATTAATTGCTACATAACAAAATATGTTTGAAGTTGGTGTATAAACATAACTAAAAGTGTTAGTAGCATCATAAAAATATTTAAAAACCTCCATTACATCTTTTGCTAAAATCCAAGATTCACCGAAAACAAAATTACCGTCAATATGTTGTGCGGCAAAACCACTTAAAAGTTTTCGATATTCATATGATTCGTAAATCATTTTGTAAGTAGAGTTCCATCTTGTACAAACATCTTTTGGAAATTTTTTAGGATAAAGCCATTTTGTTTACAATATGCATACCATTTAGTACGTACACTTTTTTTAGACCAAAGTTCATTAAGAATATTTCGAATAGGTTTGTACTAAATTTCCAACGTATGCTAAGCCGTCTTGAACACACAAGTTTAAAATATGAGCGGCACACCTAATGTGAAAAAATTTACCTCCAATCGTCGGCTTACAATAGTTGGTTAAATCTCTAATGGAAGCCGTGTTAGCGGAGGCGTTGTCAAAACCGATTGAAAAAACTCGTAAAACTAATCTATATTCTTTCAAAACATTTGCAATCAAACGGGCAATGTTTTGGGCGGTGTGTTGTTTGTTGAAAACTCGTAATGCTAAAACTCTTTTGTTTAAAATCCAAAAGTTATCAACAAAATGACAAGTAATACCCATATATGAATTTTTTTGAAAACCGTCGGTCCAAATATCACTACAAATAGAAACTTGAATATCACCGTTGTCCATAAAATATTTAATCAATTCTTCTTTACGAATTTTATATTTATGCATCATTTTTCTTTTAACGGTTTGGCGAGAAATCGGTTTATATGCGGGTTGAGCATGATTTTGCATCCAATTATTAAAACCAACATTTTGTGCAAAACTAAATGCTAAAGAATCAACGGCCAACATTTCCGAAAATGCATCCATAGAAGAAGAATGATCATATGTAAATAGAGAAGGAGGTTGGTTAGAAGTAGATGCGTACCCGGTGAGTTGTGTTTGCCCTCGTGCTAATCCCATTTTCTCGGGATGCTTGTTCCGGATATGCCTCTTGTAGTTCCCGTAGCCTTCTCCCTTTTTGTGCTTGTATTGTGCCGCACAAAAATTGCATTTGGCATAGAAAACTCCGTTGGCATCGGGAGCACCTTCTGTAAACCAAAATCGGAAGACCGCCGCCGTTAGTTGAGTGTTGTTCAATGGCGGCTCCTCCGGCTCCGGCTCCTCCGTGAATTAGGTCTCGGATCCTTGGGTGTTGGGGAAAGTAGGTGATTCCGTGATATCCTCCTCCTCCTCGAAGATCTCGTGATCTCCACTTAATAAGTCTCGCCTTAAATCCGAGCCGGTTGGAGGTCAGCTAACGGAATGTCGTCCTCGAATAAAACCTTCGCCGGATGAAGGACCGGCACCGCTAACGGAACGTCCTCCTCGGCTAGACATATTTTTTTTGAATAATAGAATGTAGTAGTAAGAGTGGTAAAATGAAAAATAAGAGAATGAGAATATGAGATTAGGAGAGTAATTGAATGTAAGAGTTGGAAATTATAGAGAGATTGAGAGAGTGAATAGATGATTGAATGATGAGAATTGGTGTGAGATGATATGAATTGAGTTTGGGGTATTTATAAAATTGTTTTTAGGTTAGATTTATTAAATTATATTGTTTTTTTTATTATTATCAAATAGCCGTTGGGAATTTTTTTTTTTTTTTGAATTTGTAGCCGTTACGGGTCGACCCGGCGGGTCACGGGTAAGGATCTGACGACCCTTACCCGTACTCGCGACCCGGGGGAACCCGGACCCGCCGGGCCACGGGTGACCCGTGACCCATGGACATGCTTAGTTCATAGAGAGAAGTTAAGCATTGCATCTTGGGCTTTAGTAGCCCGATTCAGCTTCCAATGGGTCTCGTAGAAGCTGAAACCCAATATTATGGTAATCGAACTTAATTTTGTAGGGGTAAAATTATATTAAATGGTTTACTTTTTATGTAAATATAACGGGTTATATTTGTAATATATATCATCGGTAACTTGAGCATCCTCCACTTAGCTAATGAAATCAAAAAATATATATAAAAACTACGGTAAACTATCATAATCTATGTAAGTTTGTGTTTTCAAACATCCGCTTCCTAGCTTATAGTTTATTTCATAAGTCAAACGTGTCAGTTTTACCCGATCGACTCGTTTATAAACGAGTCAAGCTTTCAAATGTATTCATATTCGGTTTGTTTAAAAAATAAACGAGCTTGAGCTGAGCCTTTTGAAAATGGAGCCGTGGATCATGGGCTTCAAGGTCCTAATGGATATAGGAGCATAATCTAACATGGTCAACAATGCAATTAGGCATATGTACTCTCTAGTTCTGAAATCTGGCTGGGAATCCATGTGGTTCAGGAGCTCAAGTTGCTCGCCAAGAAAACAGACCGGGGGTCTATGAACTTCGCTATCAACGAGCTCCTCCCTCTAGACATCCAAAGGTATTTCTTTTCCTTTTTCTTGTTGATTGGATTTGGAGATTATTACGTTATCATGATTTGTTGTTTTCCTTCTCTTCGTGTGTTGGTTTACATCAGTACAATATTTTCAGATTATTATTTTGTTTTTATCCAGAAACTTATTCATTTGTTTCAGCCATTCTAAATTTGTAATTGCTTCGTGCTTGCTTGATTATTGAAATGTGAAACATGACAAGCCAATAAAAAAACGTGGTTAGTGAAATGTTGTTGTGAATGTAATGTTACTCAAGGTACATATTTGTGTGTATTGATCCTCATTATTGGATGTTGTTATATGTTGAAAAGAAACTATAGTAGAGTCTAATTACAAAGAAAGATGTATTGTAGTGGATGATGGCTCAAGTTGGGCCGAATACATGTCCATCTTTAGTTGTCCAAATGATGAGTATGATATCATCACTTTG
Organism: Fagopyrum homotropicum; assembly: GCA_033239125.1. Taxonomy (NCBI): domain Eukaryota; kingdom Viridiplantae; phylum Streptophyta; class Magnoliopsida; order Caryophyllales; family Polygonaceae; genus Fagopyrum; species Fagopyrum homotropicum. The sequence goes on from BSWB01000002.1 coordinate 139,742,854, forward strand.
CAATATACTGATGAAGGTTTGTTAGAAGTAGATGAAAACAAAGAAGGTCGTGCAACCGCTTTCGGTGATGGCATTGCCATTGAGTGTCTTGCTACCGAGTTCAAGAGAGAGATCTATGTGGTAAGAAAGAACGTGTATGAACTTTCATACACGTTCTTTCTTACCACATAGATCTCTCTCTTGAACTCGGTAGCAAGACACTCAATGGCAATGCCATCACCGAAAGCGGTTGCACGACTTTCTATGTTTTCATCTACTGCTAACAAAATCTCCACAGTATATTGCAAAGTGATGATATCATACTCAACATCAGGGCAACTAAAGATGGACATGTATTTGGCCCAACTTGAACCATCATCCACTACAATACATCTTTCTTTGTAATTAGACCCTACTGTAGTTTCTCTTCAACATTAACAACATCCAATAATGAGGATCAATACACACAAAAATGTACCTTGAGTAACATTACATTCACAACAACATTTCACTAACCACGTCTTTTTATTGGCTTGTCATGTTTTACATTTCAATAATCAAGCAAGCACGAAGCAATTACAAATTTAAAATGGCTGAAACAAATGAATAAGTTTCTGGATAAAAACAAAATAATAATCTGAAAACATTGTACTGATGTAAACCAACAAACGAAGAGAAGGAAAACAACAAATCATGATAACGTAATAATCTCCAAATCCAATCAACAAGAAAAAGGAAAAGAAATACCTTTGCATCTCAAGAGGTAGGAGCTCGTTGATAGCGAAGTTCATAGACCCCTGATCTGTTTTCTTGGCGAGCAACTTGAGCTCCTGAACCACATGGATTTCCAGCCAGATTTCAGAACTAGAGAGTACATATGCCTAATTGCATTGTTGTCCATGTTAGATTATGCTCCTATATCCATTCCACCACCTTGTCCATTAGGAACCTGAAGCCCACGATCTACAACTCCATTTCCAAAAGACTAGTTAAAGAGAGACAACATTGGGGACATTTTCAAACATATTCACATTATTATAGTGAGGGTAGTCCTTGTTGAGCTGGGAGTTCAAAGCCCATAAGGTAACCTCTTCAAAAATCTCAACCTAAATAAGCTAATCAAGAAACAAAACTTTGCTCAAATGAAAATTCAAACTCAGATTTCTCAACTAATTCATTAATAAATAAGGGCTAAAATTCAAGGCCTGATACTCTAGAGTACTCACACAAGGTGAAAGCTCATAACCACACTTCAATTTGACCATATAAATTCTGACCTTCACAAAATCAAAGACCTAAACATGGTAACATTTCAACCAAGAGAGAGGGGTGGTTTCTTACCGTTCTAGAGTGCCAACAATCTTCGCACAAGGTTTAAACTTAATCTTTGAAGAACTCTCAAATCCTTGGATCGGCTAGCATGGGTAATACAAAGACTTCCTTACGAATCTCACACAATCACATCCAAAACAAAACCAAATCCACCAAATCAAGATGAACTCGAGTAAAAGCTGACCATTTTCTTAAACTTCAAGGCTTCAAATTCCAACTCGGATCCTACTAAGACCGCAAAATAAACGAATTCAAACACCAAGACAAAGCAGCGGTTGACTTGAAACAAAACTCGAAAATAGTAAAAAGTACAGATTGAAATAATAAAAACTAGCCTGAAAGAACAACAAAACATTAAATTGGAATCGGAATTGGAAAAGCATCATAAAAATTCCCGATAAACCACCCAAATTACAAAACGGTTACTCATTTACCTTGGACATTTCATCGAACACTTAATGGGCATCCTCTATCTAGTACTTAATAAGTAGGAATAAGTAGAAATAAGCGTGTGAATATTTAATAAAGAAGTAATTTAGACCAAGATGATTCCAAACAAATTTTTATTGCCAAAACTGAATTGTTATTTTGATCAAGCAGTTTGGTATTGATTAAACATTTGCGTAGAAGGGAGAAACGGAAAACACAAATAAAAATGGAGAAATTGAGTTTCAGAGAAAAAGAACCCTAGGTAAACAAGAAGATCAAACATAGCATAAAACTCAATCAAAACTTCAAGATCTGTGAGCATTTTTAGTAGAAAAAATAGATGGGAATAAGCTTGTGTTCTCAGAATAACAATTCAATAAGCTACGTAAGTTATAGGGTTATATTAAATGGTTTACTTTTTATGTAAATATTTTCTTTATAGGGTTATATTTGTAATATATATTATTCAATGGGCTCTGTAAGTTAAGCATCCTTCACTTCGCTTATGAAAGGAAAAAATCTAAAAATTACCATAAACTATGTACACTTGTGTTCCAAACGCTCGTTTCCTACCATATTCTTTTTTCCATAAGCCAAACGGATCCAGATTTATCTGAATGAGTCGAGCATTGACATACTCAAGTTCGTCTATAAACGATTCAAGCTCGAGCCGAACTTTTGACGAATCAAACGCCAGCAACCTCCGCAGGCCGGACCTAAATCATTTTAGAAAAACGCCTCTCATCCACTAATAGATCAACCCATGATGATACATTCATTACTCAAAGTAGCCTTTTACACATCAATACCGGGAAAATATATACCTGTATATATACATAATTCCATTACCCACAACACTGCCACCCAACCCCAAAACCGCAGCAGCCACCAAAGTATACATTGCAAACAACCAGAATGATTTATCTGCAGGCTAAACAGATTCAGGTAAAGAGTATGAACCAAGAAAAGGATTCAGCAAGGACAAAGAAAAATGCCATCACCTGTTGGAGAGCGAGGTTTAAGTGAAAGACCGACTACCAGACCCGAAAAGGTTTGGGTAGGAGGAGTAGGGATCATCATCCATTGAAGTCGTCCTTTGAGACAAATGATGTGGGTTCACTTGTTCATCAACAACTTCATCAAAAGATGAGGTTTTGAAGAGTGATTCATTGGCGTCGGACATGGGAACACCGGATGATCCATTGTTAAACGCTGAGTTTTCATGGTTGTCCATGGTAAATGGGTTATCAGAAGAAGTGTCAAGTAACTGGCTGTTTTTGTTGCCGGAAATTTCAGAAATTCTAATATGAGCAAGGCTCGCTGCTGAGCGAGCAGCAAATGCAGCTTGTTCAGCGGATTCAGCAGCAGCCTGAGTAGCAAACAAAACATCCTCGAGATCAAAATTGCTTTCAGACTTTGCTGGTAAAGATTGTAATGGAGGGTCAGTCATCTCACTTATACTTGGTGGGGCAGTTTCTTTGAAGGACAGAAATTGAGAGGACAAAGGTGGAGGATAAACGAACAGGACAAACTGCCTAGCCTCAGTAGGTCCTGCTGTTTCATCATCACTAACTCGTAATGAACCCTCCTCAGGCCCCATAAGATATCTGATGGGAAATTTGTGGACTTGGAGCAGATGGAAGAGGAGCCTCTTCCCTTGTAAAGCTAGAGTCTGTGCTTGGCCTTAATTTTCCAATGGGAACCTTGGGAAATTCTAAAGAGTCTAAGCCAGAATCAGAACTAGATTGCTCATTTTCACCTTCTGTGGTGGAAGAATGCAAAAGCTCTTCATGCTTCTCTTCTGGAAGTGGTGCTTTAGATCCAATGACAAATTGTGTCGATCCATCCTGAAACTTGACACCACTTATAAAGTAGAGGAAGTATAACACTAACTAAACACAGCCTTAAGAAAACTAGTTGGGTTCTTAAGAAATTCTAATGAGTCTAAGCCAGAATCAGAAATTCTAATGAAAAGTGATATAAGGATAGTGTGTACATGATCAGTTTCTATTTTTTTGGTGTCCAACAAACAATATTTATTGCTGTTGGAAAAACTAGTTGGAGTTTTTAAAACTAGTTTTTGGTACCTAACAAAAACACTTGAGTTAAGACCGGTAAATAAAGAAGACTCACCAACAAGTCTTCATGCGGCTTGAAAATCTCAGATTCAAATGCAGCTGGGTTCCAATCTAGTCCATGCTCTTCCGCAATTTCCTTCAATAGCTTTAGTTTCTTCTCAGCGGAAGGTGCAGATACTGAAAGCAGTTCTATTAGCTGCACAGCCGGACATATAACCATCAATTAGTGTATTAAGTCCTTGAATGCAAACGTGGCATCATCTATAATCTATTTATCGATTTCAGCAAACACTACATGCAGTGCATGATCGTTGCAAACTAACCTGGCGATTAACACCACAAGCTGGCATGAGCTGAGTAGCAGCTGCTATGAATTCTTTTCCATATTTAGATGCAAATGCTAACTGAACTTGCAGCAGCTCGGGTAAATCAGCACATCTTGGAGCAGCAAAACACAAACTGGATACTGCTTCTTTCAAGTCCATAGGACATTCCCTGGAGAGAAGTTAGGAAACAGAATTAAGAGCCTTAATCAAAGGAATATTTTTCACTCGACATGCTCTCGTCAAGAATTATTTCCGGATCTATTACAGAAAACTATGATGTAGATGGATTAGGGAAAAAAAAAAAAAAGGGTAAAAAGAGGAATCAGGAGTTGATCAGCTAGCTGATCAGGATGCTATATATTGTATAGTATACTACATTTGGTAATACTTAATGGGGTTTGGATTTTCACATGAAAATATGATCCTTCAACTCGTGACTGATCTAGGACTTGACAGCATATGTGGTAAAACATAATGTAGTTTGCCTAAGGGTTTAATCATAGCTCATTCTAAGGTTGATTGTGATTGGCTTACTGTATCTAATGGTAAGGTAAACATCCTCAGTATGAATGACTCAATATTGGCACTTCAACACTAAAATTAGGCATAAAACTTCCGGTCTTAGTTGAGAGTCAACAGAACTTTGCATACCATGATACAGGAAACTATTAAGATAATATATCAAGTTATGTTCATATGGAAGGAAACAACTAGCTTTTTCATCCTTTTTTGATGAGGATATTAACCCGAGAAGGTAAGCGAAAAGAACCTTTGAGTCTCAATAATAGGAAGTCGAGCCGAAATAAGCTCACAAAAGAGCTCAATGATTTCTTGGGCAGCCATCATGTTCTCTTCCCTTATAATATGCTCCACCTAAGAAGAAATTTCCACAAAGAAACACGTCAAACAAACTCAAACACATCAAAAAATACAATATCCCTGATAAGATAGAACAATTACCCGAACACGGGCAGTAGCTTCCTGACCAATCTCAAGCAGCTTGGCAATATCTCTTCGCATTTGCTTGATTTGATGTTCTCTCTTGTTCCTCAGCAGCTTTATCCTCGGAATTGTCAGTTTCAATAGTGTTTTACTGATACACAAAGATAGGACAATAAAGAAAAAAATAGCATAATATATTCAACAGAAAACTCAATCGATCAATTAACAAAATCCAGGAGTAAGTAAACAATGAAATGAAACAGTACCATTTGGAAGCTTTGAAGCCCTTGTTGAAGAGTGAATCGAACATGGACATGGTGGTTTGTGAAGCCGAAATCCTCTGGAAAACTAAGATGAAAGTGTTTCAAGTTTTAAATAAGAAACGATTTTGCTTAAGACCGAAGGAGTCTCAATTTCTTCCCCTCATCCCACAAAAATCCAAATCCGAGTCCCAATCTCTCTGCTCCCACGCAATTATTTTTGTGATTTGATTTTGGAAACTTCGTCTGGAATTTCCATAGGATGAAAATTTTCCTTTTTCTTGAAATTTATGTAATTAATATTGCAAGTCCTTCTTTTTAAATTTGTGATAATATAGACTCCAAATTTCGTTGATAATTCGACCGTTTGAGATAAAACTCGATCAATCAAAGGCTCGTTTAAAATTGATTACCTCCAGAGCCAAGTATATTTCAGCATGCTCGACCAAGGCAGCCTGCAGGATCTCATTCACCATGCTAACAATATATTCAGAGCATGAACAATGTCAATACTCAATAGTGAGAAGAGCAAACTCTTCTATGAACAGAATGACAGAACCAAAACATCTTTGAAACCAAGTGCTTCACATTTCTTCCACAATCGGCCTTATCCCCAAGTTAGCATGCAGCTTAATAACCTCCATTTGAACCTCATCAACCTGGGGGTGAGATTGGTCACCTGATGAGAAAACAATCAAGTCCTTTGTAAGCTGAATCCAGCTCAATCCCGGATCTTTCTCCATCATCAAACCCCGTATTCTCTTCCTTATCTCCAACACGCAATCCCATCTTCCAACTGCTGCATAAAGATTCGAAAGCAAGATGTGTGTTGCACTGTCCTCAGTGTCAAATTCCAGAACTTTCTTGGCAGCATCAAGTCCAACCTCCAAGTTTTTCTTTCCAACTGATGAACTTAACACGGTCCTCCACAATTCAAGACAGTTCTCTCTAAAAGGACACTCGTATATCACCTTCTTCGCCTCTTCAAACAACCCTGCTCGGCTCAGCAAACTTACCATACAAGAATAATGTTTGGGTCCCATGAATAAACCAATTTCCTGCATATATCTCCACATGTGCCTACCTGTTTCAACTAACCCGCTGTGCGCACAAACTGAGAGAAGCGAAATAAACGTCACTTCATCTGGCTTTAATCCACGAGATAGAATCTCATTCCAGAGTTGTAATGCCTCATCAGCTTTACCATGATGACCAAAACTACCTATCAAGGAATTCCAGCACTTGAGATCCGGCTCCGTGACTCCATCAAATATTGTCAGTGCGGTTTGCAGGCTTCCATTTTTAGAATACATATCGATTAAGCTTCCACATACTGACATCTCCGCATCACAACCAGCTTTTATGCACAGACAATGAATCATTTCTCCTTGAACTAGACTGGCGAGATCAGCACATGCATTCAAGGCAGTGCTTAGAACAAAGGAATCAACTTTATGTCCTTCCTGCCTCATTTCATGGAACATTTTCAGGGCGTTCTCACTGTCACTTGTTTTCGAATAACCAGCAATTAGTTCGGTCCAAAGGATGACATCCTTTTTAAAAATCAATCCAAAAACTTGTTTAGCAGAATTTGTTCTTCCATTTGTACAATACATGGAAACCAATGCGCTCCCCACAAATACACTAGTCTCACACCCAAACAGTATTACGAGTGCATGGAGTGGTTCCCCGTAAGAAGAAGCAGGAAATTCCGCAATAGAAGAAATGACAGCTGCAAATGAATATTCATCAGGTTTAACATTATCCATCCTGAACATTCGTGCAAATAGTTGCATAGCCGTCTCCGCATCATCAACCTCTGAACAAGCTAATATAATTGAGTTCCAAGACACTAGATCTGGATACTCAATCCTGCTGAAAACAGTGAACGCTGATCTTATATCCCCACAGCTGCTATACATATCTATCAATGCATTTTCCAAAGGCAAATCTACAAGTACATTTTCAATAATTGTTCTTCCATGAACTAATCTCCCACAAGCATAATCACCTAATTTTCCACAAGCTTTCAAGACCATTGAATAAGTAAACTCAGTTGGAATTACATTGCCAGCCACCATTTTACCAAAGAGACGAAGGCCTTCTTTGACTCTATCATTCTTTAAGCAGCCTGATATGACACAATTCCAAGCAACAGCGTCGTTGATAGCTGCAAAGTCAAACAATTTAACAGCAGAATCTAAATCCCCACAATTTGAGTACATCCCAAGTAATGATGTGAATACATAAGCATCTCCCAGAACCCCGGATTTCAGAATCTGGGTATGGAGTGCCACCCCTATAACCAAGTCGCGTAGAGAAGAAGCTCCCTGTAAAAGGCCGGTGAAGGAACCAGCATTGGGCCAGAAAAATCCGTGTCTCATCTCAGCAAGCACGCTGAATGCGGAAGGTGCGAAATACGGGAGGCGGGAGTAGGCAGAGATGAGGGAGTTGTAAGAGACGATGTTTTTGTGAGGCATTTCATCGAACATCTTGCGAGCATAGCAAAGGGAGCCGCATTTCGCGTACATTGAGAGAACATGATTTGAGGTGAAGGTCGACAAAGGTTGGTAGGGGGTTTGGGAAGTTAGAAGGAGAGCGTGAAGCTGGCGAGCCCTGGTGAAAGATGTGGTGGATCGGCATTTTTGTAGGAGAAGGCCTGTTAGCGTAGCAGAGGCTTCATGTGCCATACTTGACTTAGTTAAGCACATAAATAAGACCTACTTATTAAGTCAGTGCGTAAAGTAGGAGAAGAAGCTAAACTAAATTAACTAACAAAATGAACTGGCATAGGATACTGTACCTACAACTTCAACTTGATCGGCAAATGACTTCAACAGCTTTCCGGACTGGAAAAAAATGTTCAAACTTGTGATCAATTTAGGTTAATTTACCAATATGAGCTAATATCTAAGTTGATTAAAAATTAAGGCTTGATTCTAAAGAAGTTGCTTGCACTCGAAAAAAGTTTAGAATTGATAATAACTAGTGTAATGTCCAGGTCATGCACATATATGACTATAATATATTTTAATTAAAAAATTATTATTTATTTAAAACTATATATATTTAATAATTTTAAAATATCCTGGATCATTACTTACAAATTTGATATAAAAATATATTAAACAATTAGTGGCTTATGTAATTATATACTATTATTTTTTAATTATAAAATAAAGATATTTGATGCATTCTACAAGTACAATGGATTAGATGACACAATATAATCAACGAATGTAAAAGACAATATAGATGGATTTTCTAAAATATACGCAAATTTATATTTTTGTTAATAACTAGTTCATGTACCGCACCTTGTGCGGATACATTTATATATTTGATTTTTTGAATAAAATGTTATCAACTTGTATACGTAAAAACTAAAGATATAATTATAAAAAAAAAAAAAGAATCAAATTAAATATTTCTATTAATTTATCATTAACAAATTTGAATCTTTGACAAAAATTGTAACAAAATCGAATTTGAATAAAAAAAAGGAAATATTTTAAAAAAAACGAGTCTTAATAAAAAAAATATAATGTAAATAAGATTTGTAGTTGAAATAATTGTTAAAATAGAAAAATAACAGTTAAAAAATTTGATGGCCCCGAAGAAAGAGTAGTTGAAGTTTTTTAAACAATAAAAAATTTCTTGGAATTTGATTAAGAAAACAAAATAAATTTAAAAAATATTAATCAGAATAAAAAAAATTTATAAAAAACAAAATTGAATAAAAAAAGCGAAATATTTAAATCAAAAACAAAACTTAATAATAAATAAATTCTTAAAACAAAAAACGAAAGACGGTTGTCGCTTAAAACAATTGTAGTTGAAATAAATGTTAAAACAAAATCTTAAATGAAATATTGAAGAAAAAAAAGTAGTGAAATATTTTAAGAGAAATATTGAAAAAAAAATAATGAAATCTTTTAAAGATACATGTTATGGCACGTTGTTATTTTTTTTATAAAACTAATAACGAAAGATTTTAAAATTTTAAAATAAAATTTTAACCTGTTAAAAACTTTGATGGCCCTGAAGATTTGTAGTCGAGTAATCTGAACAAAAAATTTTCTTGGAATTTGAATAAAAACAAAATTAAATTAAAAAATCTGAATCAGAATAACAAATTTTGTAAAAAACCAAAATTGAATAAAAAAGTAACGAACGATTTGATTTTTTTTTAAAAAGTAACGAAAGATTAGAATAAAAAAAAGCGTATAAGAAAATAGATGGGATATTTGCAAGCTATTAAAACCCCTGTTCTTGCAAGTTGTTGAAACACCAGTTCTTGAAAACAAATCACAAAAGTACGATAAATTCAAGCATATGGAGAAAATAATTGTGTTACTTGCAACATATTTCACATATTCTCTCGAACTATAGATTATACACAACACATAAATCGTGAAATAAAAAAGACAGAGAGAAGATAAGGAGGCATGCAAATGTGAATGAATTTGAAGATAAAAAATAGATTTGAAAATAAATAACCTATAGCGAAACGAATGTGAAGATTGAAAATCGGTATTAAAAAAAAAAAGAATGATAGTAAGAGGATAGCAACATAGAGAATAACCTGAAAACGATATGACGAAGCAACTCAGAAACTTCATCAAATTATTAGAACTGTGAAAAAGATGAAAGAAATTTGATCAATATTGGAAAACAATAACTAAATGGAAGACAATGAGATATTATTTGTATATATAGTGGGAGAAATAAAACGTACAAGAGAAGTTTATGTTTTATCGCCAGCCACCGTAAATTGTGTAATTGGTAGATATTATCAAATTTAGTAGATTTTGATATTTATTGTTTGGATATGTTTTTTAACGTACAAAAGAAGATTAAGTTTTATCCCAACGTAAACAATGTTAAGGGATAACAACGCATATATTTTGTATATTTTGATATTATTAGATTTAGTTAAAAAAAATATTTAATTTTTTTTGTTTGGATTTGTTTTTTAACGTACCAGAGAAGTTTAGGTTTTATCCCAACGGAAATTCTGTTAGGGGATAACAACGCCAATATTTTGATATTAGTAGATTTAGTTAAAAAATATTTTATTAAAAAATTTTTATTTTGTTTTGATTTGTTTGTTAATGTACAAGAGAAGTTTAGGTTTTATTTCAACCTAAATTCTGTTTGGGGATAACAACGCAAAGATTTTGTAGATTATGATATTATAAGATTTAGTTTAAAAAAAATTCTTTTTAAAAATTTTGATTTTAGAAAAAAAAAAGAATTATTGACTTAATTCGTGATTTAGTAAAAGATTTGATCCGAGAAAAATCGTAGCGGCGCCACATCAACATTAGTGTAGTGTACTTTAGTAGAGAATATAATAAAAAACCAAAATTGAATAAAAAAGTAAAGAAAGATTTGATTGATTTTTAAAAAAAAGTAACGAAAGATTAGAATAAAAATAAAAAGCATATAAGAAAATAGATGGGTTATTTGCAAGCTATTGAAACCCTTGTTCTTGTAAGTTGTTGAAACACTAGTTCTTGAAAACAAATCACAAAAGTACGAGAAATTCAAGCAGATGGAGAAACTAATTGTGTTACTTGCAACATATTTCACATATTCTCTCGAACTATAGATTACACACAACACATAAATCGTGAAACATAAAAGACATAGACAAGATAAGGAGGCATGTGAATGTGAATGGATTTGAAGATAAAAACGTAGATTTGAAAATAAATAAACGATATCAAAACAAATATGATGATTGAAATCCGTATTAAAAAAAAAGAATGATAGTAAGGGGATTGCAACATAGAGAATAACGTGAAAACGATATGACGAAGCAACTCAAAAACTTTTTCAAATTATTAGAAACGTGAAAAAGATGAAAGAAATTTGATCAATATTGAAAAACAATAACTGAATGGAAGACAATGAGATATTATTTGCATATATAGTGAGAGAAATAAAACGTACAAGAGAAGTTTAGGTTTTATCGCCACCCAACATAAATTGTGTAATCGGTAGATATTATTAGATATTATTAGATTTTGATATTTATTGTTTGGATATGTTTTTTAACGTACAAGAGATGATTAAGTTTTATCCCAACATAAGTTGTGTTAGGGGATAACAACGCAGATATTTTGTATATTTTGATATTATCAAATTTAGTTAAAAAAAGATTTTTTTTTAAAATTTTGTTTTGTTTGGATTTGTTTTTTAACGTACCGGAAAAGTTCATGTTTTATCCCAACGTAAATTCTGTTAGGGAATAACAACGCCAATATTTTGATATTAGTAGATTTAGTTAAAAAGTTTTTTTTAAAAAAATTTATTTTGTTTGGATTTTTTTTAATGTACAAGAGAAGTTTAGGTTTTATTTCAACCTAAATTCTGTTTAGGGATAACAACGCACAAATTTTGTAGATTTTGATATTATTAGATTTAGTTAAAAAAAGAATTTTTTAAAATTTGTTTTTAGTTAAAAAATAATTATTGACTTAATTCGTGATTTAGTAATAGATTTAATCCGAAAAAAATCGTAGCGGCGCCACATCAATATTGGGGTAGTTTACTTTAGTAAAGTACATAGTAAAAAACCAAAATTGAATAAAAAAAGTAACTAAACATTTGATTTTTTTTAAAAAAAAGTAAGGACAGATCTGAATTAAAAAAAACATATAAGAAAATAGATGGGTTATTTGCAAGCTATTGAAACCCTTGTTCTTGCAAGTTTTTGAAACACTAGTTCTTGAAAACAAATCACAAAAGTACGAGAAATTCAAGCAGATGGAGAAAATAATTGTGTTATTTGAAACATATTTCATATATTCTCTCGAATTATAGATTATACACAACACATAAATTGTGAAACAGAAAAGACAAAGAGAAGATAAGGAGGCATGCGAATGTGAATGAATTTGAAGATAAAAACGTAGATTTGAAAATAAACAAACGATAGCAAAACGAATGCGACGATTGAAAATCGGTATTAAAAAAGAATGATAGTAAGGGGATAGCAACATAGAGAATAACTTGAAAACGATATGACGAAGCAACTCAAAAACTTCTTCAAATTATTAGATCCGTGAAAAAGATGAAAGAAATTTGATCAATATTGAAAAACAATAAAGTGAATGGAAGACAATGGGATATTATTTGTATATATAGTTGGAGAACTAAAACGTACATGAGAAGTTTATGTTTTATCGCCAGCCAACGTAAATTGTGTAATCGGTAGATATTATTAGATTTAGTAGATTTTGATATTTATTGTATGGATATGTTTTTTAACGTACAAGAGAAGATTAAGTTTTATCCCAACGTAAATTGTGTTAGGGGATAACAACACACATATTTTGTATATTTTGATATTATTAGATTTAGTTAAAAAAAGATTTTTTTTATTTATTTTGCTTTGTTTGGATTTGTTTTTTAACGTACTAGAGAAGTTTAGGTTTTATCCCAACGTAAATTCTGTTAGGGGATAACAACACCAAGATTTTGAAATTAGTAGATTTAGTTAAAAATAGATTTTTTTAAAAAATTTTATTTTGTTTGGATTTATTTTTTAATGTACAAGAGAAGTTTAGGTTTTATTTCAACCTAAATTCTGTTTAGGGATAAGAACGCAGAAATTTTGTACATTTTGATATTATTAGATTTAGTTAAAATTTTTTTTTTTTAAAATTTGTTTTTAGTAAAAAAGAATTATTGACTTAATTCGTGATTTGGTAAAAGATTTAATCCGAAAAAAATTGTAGCGGCGCCACATCAATATTGGGGTAGTTTACTTTAGTAGAGTATATAGTAAAAAACCAAAATTGAATAAAAAAGTAACTAAATATTTGATTTTTTTAAAAAAAAGTAACGATAGATCTTAATTAAAAAAAATATATAAGAAAATAGATGGGTTATTTGCAAGCTATTGAAACCCTTGTTCTTGCAAGTTGTTGAAAAACTAGTTCCTGTAAACAAATCACAAAAGTACTAGAAATTCAAGAAAATGGAGAAAATAATTGTGTTACTTGCAACATATTTCACATATTCTCTCGAACTATAGATTACACACAACACATAAATCGTGAAACAGAAAAGACAGAGAGAAGATAAGGAGGCATGCGAATGTGAATGGATTTGAAGATAAAAACGTAGATTTGAAAATAAATAAATGATAGCAAAACGAATGCGATGATTGAAAATCGGTATTAAAAAAAAGAATGATAATAAGGGGATTGCAACATAGAGAATAACCTGAAAACGATATGTCGAAACAACTAAAAAACTTCTTCAAATTATTAGAAACGTGAAAAAGATGAAAGAAATTTGATCAATATTGAAAAACAATAATTGAATGGAAGACAATGAGATATTATTTGCATATATAGTGGGAGAAATAAAACGTACAGGAGAAGTTTATGTTTTATCGCCAGCCAACGTAAATTGTGTAATCGGTAGATATTATTAGATTTAGTAGATTTTGTTATTTATTGTTTGGATATGTTTTTTAACGTACAAGAGAAGATTAATTTTTATCTCAACGTAAAATGTGTTAGGGGATAACAACGCAAATATTTTGTATATTTTGATATTATTAGTTTTTGTTAAAAAAAGATTTTTTTTAATTTTTTTTTGTTTGGATTTGTTTTTTAACGTACCGGAAAAGTTTAGGTTTTATCCCAAAGTAAATTCTGTTAGGGGATAACAACGCCAAGATTTTGATATTAGTAGATTTACTTAAAAATAAATTCTTTTTAAAATTTTGTTTTGTTTGGATTTGTTTTTTAATGTATAGGAGAAGTTTAGGTTTTACTCAACCTAAATTCTGTTAAGGTATAACAACGCACAAATTTTGTAGATTTTGATATTATTAGATTTAGTTAAAAAAAAGAATTTTTAAAATGTTGTTTTTAGTAAAAATAGAATTATTGACTTAATTCGTTATTTAGTAAAAGATTTAATCCGAGAAAAATCGTAGCGGTGCCACATCAACATTAGTGTAGTGTACTTTAGTAGAGTATATAAGTGATAGTTAGTTTAATGCCCCAATTTTTAGTAAACTGAGATGCTACTAGATTTAATTCACCGAATGGAATAATCAAGAATAGCCTGACAACACATCAATTGGATATTCCAACAAGCACGTGGCAAATATATGAAAACATCCAACGTGGTTATTAAGTAAAAGAGTTGAAAAGAATGTTAGTGCTTGCATACAACCTAGATAAACATATTTAAGGTTCAACTAAGAAAATGTAGTCTAAACAAATAAAGCAAAGTCTACTCAAGAATCTATCAAGCATAAACACCCAATGTCCTAAGACACTCAGTAATCCGGTTGAACACCATCGAGGTAACCTCGGTGGCATACCTGCCATCAGGAGAAGAACCTAACAACAAAATCAGGATGAAACCCGTTAGCTAACGTTCCAAAACTAGGGTCAAGCCCTAAGAACAGACTAAGCATGTGCAAAATATGTAGAGAGAACAAAAGTAAATAAAACTGTAAAAAAAATGCATAAAAGTAAACATGCTCATGAATTAAACACATGACTATATTACTACAACGCACCCTTCAGAGATGGAGTGTATAACCTGCAAACACTCTTAAAGACAATTCTCAAGAAATTATTATGAATAAGACATCACTAAACCAAGATAATAATGCTAGCAAATAAGAGAAGTATATTATGATGCAATGTACATTATGATCATGGAATGCTTATAAATGCAATGTCATGATGCATCCTCTCTCTTAACTCTCGATAACGTGGTAACGCGTTAACACTCTCATATCACATGTGCCCCTCTGACGTACAATGGTTATGCTAATCTGTAATTTCGTCTCCCATTTTGGTTTATCCTTCTTTCCTCAGTTCAGTCCCTATTAGGGCACCGTCCATACATGAATGCACGCATTTCTATGTAATAATATATATTTATATGGAATGAGTTCTTACCACGTCATATGGGCATGCATGGGACATCGTTCCCTCATCAAGGTCACCAACTCTGTAACACCCCGAATTCTCCTAACTCGGAACGTTACTGGTTAGGACCTCACAATGGGTCCCGACCTCAGTTTGACAACAATTTTACTAGGATCTTGCAACAAGACACAAATAAGAAAAACCGAAATTCATGAAATAGTATTTTTAAAGGAATGAATGCAACACGGTCTAGCAGCCTATAATACCTAACAAAGGGAAAAACGATCAACTGTCTTAACAAAAGAAAGAACGACAAACAACAACCCCAACCCCCACTCTAAGGAGTACGGAGACCCGGCTGACCACTACTTCCGGATCACTCAGCTGCTGATCTAACCTGCGGTAAATCTAAAAAACACAACAAGAGAAACCATTATCTAGTTATCTAAATATTAAGAGAGTAATAATAGCGCACACTGTTCGCCACTTAGCGTACGTGCAAATAAGCTTTAATTATAAAACTAGAAATCAAGCAAGCGAACCCGCAATGTACGGATCGATATAGTTAAGCAAGAATTCCAGAGTATCGAACACAGGGATTTGGGGGGTTAAATCCAGTTATAGAATTGTCAAGCAAGTAAATGTATGAAGCTTTGTAAATATTGGGAAAACAACAATCCTAAAGATCCAAATATCCAGTTGTGGCAATCGATTCAAGATATACTAAAGATATAAGGACAGAGTTGAGGTTTGCAAAGGTATACGAATGTAAGGCAATGTACGGTGAAGTTCCAAGACCTTATATGATTCACCTAAAGGCACTCTCTATAAAGGTTGTTGAGGCTTCAATATAGAAAGATTCTAAAGGTAAATATTAACGTCAAATACCCAAACTTGTAATCCAAGGATCAAGACTAACTTAACCGATTAAGGTTGTGACACTCGAAATCGAGGTAGAGGTTGTTGAGGCTTCACTACCACCTAGAAAAGGCAAGCCAAGACTAAGTTAAAGCAAATCTTTAACTTTGGATTAGAGTAAAAGCAAGGTTCGTAAACTGACACAAAATTACGGGTAGTTCTTGAGTTCCACGGCCGTGGAAGCTCAAGAACAGACCGTGGATTAGGTTCGTCGGCGATTCTCTCTAACTCTCAGGGTCCAATCTGTTTACGATCGATCTATCATCATCTAAGCCACAACTATCAACCCTTCACCTTAGAATTGCTAAAGGGTTTTAGCCAACAACAGTCATATTGATATCAAATTCAAGATTTAAAAGAATGAAAGATGAAAACTTCCGAAAACCTTGAATAACTTTTAAACCAATCTCAAATCCACAAATCAAGAACAATAATGTCAATAGATTCGGAATAACGCAAACAATCACAATCTTAGATAAGAACGAAGAACGGGATGTCAATCCATCTTTTAATCAAACCTAAGGATAAAGATGAAATCTCCTTATGAACAATCTTCCAAATCTTCACTCTTTCTCCACTTTCCGTCGCGAAATAGCAATTTCCGCGCGTTCCACTTGAAACCCTAGGCACGTGCAATAAGCGTAGGCAAATTCTAGGCGAAGGTGACGGAATCTCTCTTCTTCCATCCTTTTATAGGGTAAGATAAAATATGAGCCCGGCTCATTGCGTAGAAGACGTGGCTTAAAATATTGCGTAAAAGATCGTCAAGATCACGGTCGTGGAAGGGTTCCACGCCCGTAATTTAGATCGTGGAATAGGGTCACGGTTTGTCACAACCCTCCACAGTCGTGTAAGTTGCTGGAATACATCACACTTCTCTTGCCAAAGTTCCATGGCCGTGGAATAGAACGTGGAATCTAGTACGGCCGTATTTTAGAGCGTGGTTTAGAGGTAGAGCGTAATTTTCCTTAGCCTCGTGCTATTCTTCAAGTTAGCACCATCCTTAGCTCCTAGAGATGTCCTCAATCCTTGGACATGCTCAATCAAACTCCATTCTCTCTCTCAATCCGTTCGGAAATAGCTCTTAATAGCCTACAATCAACACAAAACTTATGTAGACCTCTATATCGACAAAATAGATAAACTAACTCACAAATGCTTTAATGCTTTATCAATGACTACCAATATAGATGAAATACACTTAGAAAATGTGCCTAAAATATCACAATATTTCATGCTAACAAATAACCCCATACTTGCCACTTGCTTGTCCCTAAGCAAGGTCTTTCAAAACTTTAAAACTCAAGTTAGGATGAAATATGTGTACCTTCTCATAGCAAAACTTCTTTTGGATGAATGTGCCTTCTAATCAATAGATCATTCTCAAATCTTGCTTCATTCGCTTATAAGACTTTCATAGACTTAATCAAAGAGTAAAGAGTAAAGAAAGCTCATGAATCAATCAAACTTCCATGTAAACATCATAACCTTCAAACATTATCAAAATCAATCATAAGAAACTTCAATTTAGATCACCAAGCCATATAACATTCTTTTGATCTTAAGGACTTCCAAATAAGGTCTAGAATATGGAAAGGGAAGGAAAACTTTAAGGAATGTGGTGCATGAATCCGGGAAAGTGGATAACTACTCTTTTCTTCTTCTCTTGCGGTTTCCGCAGCACTTTCAACTTAGAGCTTCGCTCTCTTCTTTTCATTTTTCGACTTTACTTTTGGAGTTATGGATAGAGGTGCACAAAAACCGAAGCCTAGGAGATTGGCGTTTCTTAATTTTTATGAGATGCCTCAAACCTTTAGCGCATATACCATAATCCGCTAGGAATATCGCTCAATCCGACTTTGGCAAGACACAAACACCCGGCTATGTGAATGGTGCCGAGTTACTCATCGTCATGATTGACTTCCCCAAACCTACAATTTCTTTCTATTCCTTTGAATGCAAAGTATTGCTTTCATGGCCCTCCCACATCAAACATGCCTTTTTCGTTCAACTCCTCCAAATTCCCGGATAGGTAAAGGAGGTCATTATTTCAATGAGGGGCTAAATGATCAAAGAAAGAAGAAAGAAAATCGAATTGCCTTAATCATCTCAAAAAGAAGCATAAGAACTTATTATGTGATTTCAACCTTGATTTCTCAACATGATTTAAGTAACATTCATCACATTATGAAACTTGCAAAAGAGGAATAATCGATTCATTCAATTTCTTTTCAATTCACTATTCGTTTAAGCATGCGATTGTCATCAAAACTCAATTCACAAGTGGTGATTATCATAGAAATCATCTCTATCCTTAGAAGCACAAAATTTTTCAATTTTTATGGGTTTTTCAAACTCTTTTTCATGCAATGCAATAATGAAACGTGTAACAAAAATGAAACATGCAAGATAGTCTCAATAGAAGCATACAAAGTGAGTAAGAGTTATTACAAACTATTAGTCACACCCCACCCCATACTTGGAACAAACATTGTCCCTAATGTTCAAAGAAAAGAAAAAGAAGAAAATAAAGAAAGAAAAAGAACTCACAAAATGGTGGTGGAGCGGCTAAAACTGTCGATCATGCAAGTCATCACTGCGGTGGAGGCGGTGGTGGAAACGGAGAGAAGCTGGGGTCATAGTACCGCCCGAACTGCTGGCGGTAAACGTCTCTCATCATATGGTCAAGGTCATCCACACGTGCATCCCTAGCGTCAGAACGGATCTCCAAAGCTCCAACCCTGCTGGAAAGGTCGGTAGCCCACTCTGGCAACTGCTCATACAAGCCAGGCGGCTAGCTGTACCATGCCGGTGCATCTGAAGGTGCTGGTGCAGGTGGTGGTGGTGCTTGTGTAGACCATGGTGGTGGAGCTCCGTACCACGAAGGAGGAGCCTCCATCCAAGTGGGCCTCTCGCTGATAATGGCACGGCGAGAGGATGATCCTGAAGCTCTAGCGGGGCGGGGAGAATGCCTAGGCATGGTGGGAACTGCGTCCGGCTGATCCGGGAATGTGCCAAAGTCCTGCTCAGCTCCTCCTTCTCCCTCATAGTCATCTCTCATCTCCTCCTCCTCTACAACTGGTGGTGGTGGAACGTAGGGAGGGGCTACCAATCTGTTCGCATGCATGCAGCGAACGTCGCCTTCCAGTTATGGCGTCCAACCATAATGGAATACTCAGGGAGCCACTCAATGCCTCTCCCGGTCCTACTCTCCCACGGCATAGCAGCGTATGGTGGACCTCTATGGGTAGGGAATATGATGCCTCTAGTCATGAGGTTGTGGAGTCCTAGGGGTACAACAACAATACGTGTGCAAGTAGAGAAATCTACCCCTAATGCCCTAGCAAGGTGGGTGACTATCCCACCATATCCAATGTTGCCAGCCCTCTTATTCTTTAGCTTGCTCATGGTAGAAGCTAAGAGGGTGGTGCAGTCAGCAGGTCTACCGTATAGCATACAGTAGAGAAGAAAGAGCTCATCTGTCTTGATCTTCTGAGGTGTCTCCGTCCTAGGGAAGAGACACACAGAAAGCACTCTATGAGCTATCTTCAAGGCTAGATGGTAGATCAATCTAGCCTTGGTATCAGCAGGCTGCCAGCGGTCCTCGCTGGCATAGATCATCGCGATCTCTTCCCAGAAATCCTTGGCGTACACGCCACTGGGGAAACGACCATTGAAGGTCTCGTGGAACCCAAAGAAGGCTCCAAACTCCCGGATGGAGAAATCATAGTTTCTTTCCATCAGCCGGAAAGAAACTGTCCTGTCGACGTGGCTGTGCTCAAAGGAAACCACAAACTCCCTCGTGATCTCCTCATAAGCATCTTCCCGAATAGCGGAGAAGATGACTAAGCCGGCTCTATCCAAGAGCCAAGTGATGTCCCCTATGATATGTAGAGGCTCTAACTCCTCCAACAGCAGGTATCTAGGTCCTATGACCGCCCTCTTATGGATCCTCTCTAAAGTATCGAGATGATCTTCGTGAATGGTAGGGATCCTAGGTGGAGGTGGTGATGGTGATGAAGGTGGTGAAGGGGATGAAGGTGGTGGTGCTCTAGAGGAGGAAGAGGGGTTGCCCTTCCTCTTTTTGTTCTTATCCTTCTCTTTATTCTTATCCTTGGTCCTCCCGGACACTCTCCTCACAAAATCCATATTCTGGCAGAAACCACGGTCTGTTATAAGTATTCCACGGCCGTGGAAGCTCCAGGAACCGTGGTTTTGGGCGTAATTTCGCAAACCTCAACAGAATTTCACCAAATTCCACAGCAGCAGTCCTAGACTAATTCTCTTCCAATTCCAATCAGTTATTCCTAAAAATTCTAGCAAATGCAAGTCCGAATCGACAAAGATAGAGAAGAGCGAAAAAACCTAGGTTTTCGGATTTTTAAATCCGAATTCTGCTTCCCTCGGTGATTTGCCGCTCGAATTGTTGCTTGGATCTTGTTGGTGATCGGATTTGCTTCTGTTTTGGCCAAAGAATCGTTAAAAACGATTAACGAACGAAGAATTGGGAGTGGGGGAAGCAAATCGGCGTTTAGGGCGTGGAATTGGGTTTGTGAGATGTGTTTTGTGAAGGAAAGTGGTTTATATAGTGGCCATAAAAATTTTTGAAAATCACGGTCTGTCGGGGGGTTCCACGGCCGTGGAAATGTACGAAACCGTGGTTTTGGTGATTTTTCTCAGGCTTTTGGAAATTACGGTCACTGTAGTTGTCACGGCCGTGGTTTAGGCCGTGGAACTCTGTGTAATGCTCCAATGTCCAAGTTTCGTCACTTTTCTTCAAATTTTCTCTTCCCCTTTCCTTTTCCACTGTTCCTACATCCAATAACACGAACATACCGGAAGGTATCGAGGCAAAACAAAGCAAAAACATCTAAACTAAGCTAATCTATGAATCAAAAACAAAAACGTAAATGCAATACCTTGAGTTGCCTCCCAAGAAGCGCTTTGTTTAAGGTCCGTAGCTAGACCAAATTCGCACTTATTCGAGTGCGGTGGGCGCGAACTCTTCAGCTTGGAATTCTGGAGTATACTTCTTGAGTCGTTGACTATTCACTGTTCGTTCCAAACGGTGTGTACAAGCTTTAAATTTATAACCCTAGACTTAAGCTTAAAACAAGGATGCGAACCCGCAGTGTACGGGTCAATCGTAGTAAAAAGCAAGAAATTCCAGGGGTCGATCACAGGGACTTGGTGAAACAAAGTCAATAACGGTAAGCTTCGTGAATACTAACCACAAGAGCAATTAACACAATCAAAGATGAATAAGAAGTCAATAAAGCAAACATGCAATTCTAGGGATTAAAGCTTCTAGTTGTGGTTCCAACTCAAGATCTAAAGATAAGCGGACAAAGCTGAGATTTTTTTGCGTGGGGAAGGTGTTACTAATGTGGAGTAGATCACCGGGTAAGTCTCACTACACACTAATCCAAAATCGTAACTCCTATTACCGGGTAAGTCTCAAGGAATCAAGATAAAGAACTATAACCTCAAACTAACACACCATCTAAGGGGATAGAATCAACCTTTACCGGGTAAGTCTCAGGCTAACTCACAAAGATGGGATGAAAGCACACTCAAACCCCAATAAAGGATAAACCTTTATTACCTACACTTATGATCGTTGGTATACAAACTAAGGAATTACCGGGTAAGTCTCATCCTAAGCTTGCTTTGAACCAGGAAAGGTGTAATAAGAATAGGATTTGGCAAACTCTAACACTTAACTCTCAGTTTAGAATCGGACAAGTCACCTCGGTCAGAAGAATTCCACCCCGGCCGAGATGTTCATCGACTGAGCGAGATGCTTAGGGTTAAGGATAAAGACTCGAGCTTTCAGGATCCTACTGGAATCTAAGATTATTCTATCACTGTTTTTCCCACAACCTTCAGCTAATCACCCTAGAATCACACAAGGAAATTAGCCACTCATCATCATTATGAAAGTATTAAATATATGGGAAGAAGGTGAATATTTGAACAAGAAGAATTTAATGAAAAAGACTTCAATAACTGAATCAAATATCACAACAAAGGCGTTCCTCGGATAGCAATCCAACAAGACAAGACAACAAGTGAGGGAATTAAAGACAATCTTACAAAACCCTCCAAAAAGCTATAAAAGCTATGATCTTCAATCTTCCTTCAACCTTCAAAAAGGTTCTTCGAATCTCCCCAATTGGAGTATGCTGCTGCTGCTGCGTATGCGACTTGTTTTTCGGTGTAAGTGGGCTTATGGATTTGTGGAAATCCAACTCCTTTTATAAGAAAATAACCCTCCAAAGATAATAAATCTTAGAAAGATATTTTCCCATACATATAGGTAAAATATATGATTCTGCATATCTCCTTCTTTCCAGGAGCCAAGCCCAAAAATATAAGATCACTTTCCAATTTTAAAAGATCTCATCCAAGAATAAAATATTCTCGCCGCGTCCTAGGTGTTCGCCTCGGTCGAGTCGGCGTCTCTGGATCACCTCGGTCGAGATGCATCAATGGTCAACCGAGGTGAGTCAGAACTGAATGTGAAATCTCTCAAAACTGGTCCAATGTGAATCTTTAATCCATGGCTATGCTCCCTGGATGTAGCTCCAAATGACTCATGACTCCTTTTGCTCCTTTTTGATGCGAAACATACCATTTTTCCTGCAATTACAGCAAAACTAGGTGTAGACCTCGATTCCCGCAAAGGTAGATGAAATGGTAATATAATCACATATTATACATGCTAACATGCAGATTATTGAAGATAAAACGTCCAAACAAACCCCAAAATATAGACTATAATTCATGCTATCATTCACCTTGAAGCTTCCGCCCGTTTCACCCCATACTTCAACTGCACCGTGGGGGAAAATACATTTGATTAGAAAAGGTCCGGTCCAACGAAATTTAAGCTTACGTGGAAAGAGACGAAGCCTTGAGTTGAAGAGGAGAACTTGATCTCCCTCCTTGAAATCCTTTGGAATGATATGCTTATCATGCCAACGCTTTGCTCTTTCTTTGTAGATCTTGGCATTTTCGTATGCGTTCAAGCGGAGCTCTTCAAGCTCATTTAGGTCCAAGAGACACTTCTCTCCCGCTTCTTTCATGCTGAAATTTAGCCACTTGATTGCCCAAAACGCCTTGTGCTCCAACTCTACCGGTAGGTGACAAGACTTCCCATACACAAGGTTGTATGGTGTGGTTCCGATGGGAGTCTTATACGCAGTCCGGTATGCCCACAATGCGTCATCTAGCTTCAAGGACCAATCCTTCCTAGTCCTTGAAACCGTCTTCTCCAAGATTCCTTTGATCTCCCGGTTTGAGATCTCAACTTGTCCACTAGTTTGTGGATGATAAGGGGTGGCGATCTTGTGAGTCACCCCATACTTAGCTAGAAGAGCTTCAAAACGCCGGGTAATAAAGTGAGAGCCTCCATCACTAATGATGGTCCGTGGTGTCCCAAATCGTGGGAAGATGGTCTTGTTAAAGAACTTGACCACTACCATGGCATCATTGGTGAGAGAGGCAATCGCTTCCACTCATCTTGAAACATAATCGACCGCTAAAAGTATGTATTGGTTACCACAAGATGATGGGAATGGTCCCATGAAGTCTACTCCCCAAACGTCAAAGATCTCCACCTCTTGGTAGTGAATGACAATGGCGGATGACACTTTGCATCTCATCTTCCGGCACACATCGCCGAATAATGCCATCCGGACCTCTCTTAAAGAGGAGAGGTTCATTCCAAAAGTACCCCCGAACATCCTTAAAGAACTTCTTTCTTTGTGCGTAGGATAATCCAGGCGGTATTTCCTGACAAACCAAATAGTTAACAAAATCAGCAAACCATGGTTCGTTACCTTTGGAGATTACATCGATGCACTCCTCTATAATGTGTAAATGTTCGTCCGGGAAGGAGTCATCTATAGGTAGATGGTCGTCCTCTAGATGTGTTAGGCGACTCAAATGATCCGCAACAGAATTTTCCGAACCCTTCTTGTCGCGGATCTCTAGATCGAATTCTTGTAGGAGAAGAATCCATCTAATTAGCCTTGGCTTCGCATCCTTTTTTGCAAGGAGATACCGGATCGCAGCATGATCCGTGTACACAATCACCTTTGCACCTACAAGATAAGAGCGAAATTTGTCAATTGCATAAACAATGGCTAAAAATTCTTTTTCCGTAGTGGCGTAGTTAAGCTGCGCTTCATCTAGCGTCTTGCTAGCGTAGTATATGGCATGGGTTCGCCCTTCCTTTCTTTGTCCAAGAACAGCTCCTATAGCTACGTCACTTGCATCGCACATAACCTCAAAGGGAAGATTCCAATCCGGAGGTTGGATAATAGGGGCTGAAATTAGAGCTTCCCGAATCATGTTAAACGCATCCAAGCATTCCTGCGAAAACTCAAAAATTGCATCCTTCATCAATAGATTAGTTAGCGGCTTTGATATTTTAGAGAAATCTTTTATGAAACGCCTATAGAATCCAGCATGTCCTAGAAAACTTCTTATCCCTTTCACCGAAGTTGGGGGAGGAAGCTTTTCTATAGTCTCTATTTTAGCTTTATCCACCTCAATCCCTCTACTAGAGATTAAGTGTCCTAGTACAATGCCTTCCTTCACCATGAATTGACACTTCTCCTAATTAAGAACTAGGTTAGTGTCTTCACACCTTTGTAACACAAGAGCAAGGTTAGAAAGACAATTGTCAAAAGAGGAACCATATACGGAGAAGTCATCCATAAAAACCTCCATGATTTCCTCTATGTATTCGGAGAAGATGGCCATCATGCACCTTTGAAAGGTGGCTGGGGCATTGCAAAGCCCGAACGGCATCCTCCTATAGGCAAACGTACCCCATGGGCACGTGAATGTGGTCTTCTCTTGATCATCCGGGTGTATCGGAATCTGAAAGAAACCACTATAACCGTCAAGATAGCAAAAGTGCGAATGTTGCGCTAACCTTTCAAGCATTTGATCGATGAAGGGTAGTGGGAAGTGATCCTTCCTCGTCGCGTTGTTTAGCTTGCGGTAGTCTATGCACATCCGCCATCCTGTTATGGTTCGGGTAGGAATGAGTTCGTTATTCTTGTTGGTGATGACCGTCATTCCTCCTTTCTTCGGAACTACTTGTACCGGACTCACCCACTTGCTATCGGAGATAGGGTAGATGATACCTGCATCAAGAAGTTTAAGAATTTCCTTCTTGACAACCTCCTTCATGGTCGGATTTAACCGCCTTTGAGGTTGTCTTGAAGTCCTAAAGTCCTCTTCCATTAATATCTTATGCATGCATAATGAAGGTTTGATTCCAACTAAGTCCTCTATAGTATATCCTAAGGCTTTCCTATGTTTCCTAAGGACAACCATAAGCTTACTATGTTCATCTATGCTTAAATCGGAACTAACAATTACCGGAAAGGTAGAATTAGGTCCAAGAAATGCGTACCTTAGATGAGTAGGAAGTGGCTTTAGTTCCATGACTATCGGGGTTTCCAATGGTTCTTGAGGAGTATCCGATGCCTCCTTAAAGTGTCTAAGGGTGTAGAAGGTATGGGAGAAGAATCAAAAGAAGTTGAGGAAGAGGCACAATTACCTTCGGAATCACCCAGAATTACGGCCTCTCTGTATTCTCCACGGCCGTGATTTTGGGTGTGGAAAGGAAATACGGTTGCTCTGTTCTCTCCACGACCGTGTAACCCTCTGGAGTGCTCCACGCTTTTGTTGGTGAAATCCACGGCCGTGGAATATAGTGTATGGCCGTGGATTCGTACGTTCTCTACCTCGTCGTGGAGTTGCTCAAACTCCTCTTCACACACTTCTTCTTGTGCCTCTAAGGCTTCAATTGCCTCATTGCAATCCTCTTCTTCCCCTACATTCATTAGACTCATAGTAATAACCTTTTGCAAAGGATCTTTGAAAAGAATAACACTTACCTCCTCTCTAGACAACCCTTCTTCATCTTGGATATTGAATATATCCTCATCAAAGATTGGTTCCTTCACTAGAGTGGAAAGAACGAACTCTACCTTCTCTTCTCCTATGTCAAAGGCGAGTCTAGCATTCTTGCAATCGACTATGCAGCCGGATGTTGCAAGAAACGGTCTTCCGAGAATAATCGGGACCGGACTATCTGCAGGAATGTCAAGCACAACAAAATCTATAGGAACATATAATTTACCTAGCTTGACCGGGACGTCTTCAACAATACCGACGGGACGAGTTATGGAACGGTCCGCCATGTACAACGTCATCTTCACCGGTTTAGGGTCGCCTAAACCGATCTTCCTACATAATGCAAGTGGGATGATGCTCACACTTGCTCCCAAGTCACATAATGCATCATATGTGACATCTCCCACTCCTATGGGAATACAAAATGACCCCGGATATTTTAGCTTTGGGGGCATCTTTTCTTTCATGGTCTTGATGAGATCCGAAGAATCCGAACTCATCTTAACCTCTCCAAAATCCTCTAGCTTTCGCTTGTTAGAGAGGATCTCCTTCAAGAACTTGCCATAAGCCGGCATACCTATAATAGCATCAATGAAAGGTATGTTAATATGCAATTTGCTCATGAGTTCTATAAACTTACCGAATTGCTTGTCTAGACGCGCTCTTGCTCTAGATTGCGGGAACGGTAGGGGAGGTTTGTAAGCTGGAGGAGGAACGTAGACATCTTCCTTCTCCTTCCCCTTTTCTTTCTCTTTCTCAACGGGGACTTCTACGAACTTAGGCTGCGGGTCGGTAGTTGTCACCCCGCTCCTAGTTGTGATTGCCATCACCCTTCCTTTTTGGTTGTCCTCCGTTTTTCCTGGAAGTTTCCCTTGATTCCTAGGGACTTCCTCCGCATGGCTAAACATTTGGTTTTCTAAAACCTTTTGGGCTTTATCAACCATAGTAATATGATCATCAACCTTGATGATGTGAGTCTCCAACCCTTGAAGCTTCCCCAAAATCGTTTCTAACATGGGATCGGGCTTCTCTTTCCCCGAAGTGCTTCCACCATTAGATGTTTGCCCCTGGCTTTTCAAAGGAGTGGAAGAAGAGGAAGGTGAAGTTAGTGAATTTGAATGGGAAGGATAAGAATTACCGGAGTTTTGTTGATTGGAGCGCCAATTGTTGTTGTTTGAACCCCTATTGTTGTTCCAATTGTTGTTCCGGTTGTTGTTGTTGTTGTTCCAATTATTCCGGTTGTTGTTGTTGTTGTGGTTTGTATTCTCACCACCATTGTGGTTATTGTTGTTGCCTAAATAACCCACATCTTTTCCTTGTTGCTTTGGAAAGTTGGTCTTGATAGCTTCCTTCAACTCTTTAATCTCGTTGTTGAGAGAAAAGGTTTGAGATTGAGCTTCATGTGTGAGCTTTGCTCCTTGCTCCACACGATTCCCCTCCACTTTCCGGTGAGAATACTTCTCTATGACTCGCGCTTGCTTCTCAATGAACTCCCAAGCGTCATCTTCCCTCATGTCCATGAATGTACCACATGAGAGGGATTGGAGCTTGAATTGTGTCTCCACATCCAGCCCCTTATAATATATCTCCAATAGTGCAAGCTTGGATATGCCATGATGAGGGCAATCCAATAGCAAATCCTGAAATCTTTCCCAAGATTGAAACAAACTTTCGTTAGATCTCATAGAAAATGCATTAATCTTACCTCTTAGCTCCGCCGTTTTGGATGGCGGAAAGAACTTAGTGAGGAACTCCGCGGAAAGATCCTCCCATGTTTCAAGCTTTCCACTTGGAAGAGCTTGATACCAAGATAATGCTTTCCCCTTCAAAAAGAAGAAGAAAGGTTTGAGTTTGTAGCTGTTGGTAGTTGTCTTCTTAGGCTTCATTGTCTCCATCATAATCTCAAAGTTTTGTAGATGTTGGTGTGGAAATTCAGCACTTGTTCCACCAAATTGATTTTGGCGAACAATGGTAATAACTTGAGGGTTGAAGCTAAACCCTTGTGCATCGTCAGCATCAAAGTTCACACCTAAACGGCGTGGTTGCTGCGTTGGATCCATCCTTTGGCCAAGAGTTCTTGGCCCCTCATCCACACGTTCGATCCTTGCGTTCCTAGGTGGAACACTGCGATTTGCAGCTGGCCGTGGATGGAATGGATTCACATTGATCGTTGGATCAATTTCCTCTAGTGGTGGCATGGAGGAGTCGCTATCCTCATTAGATGAGTTGGCTCTAACCGATCTTCCCGGTCTCCTCCTTTTATTTTTCTCCTTGAGGTTGTTTATTTCCAACCTCATTTGGAACATCATGTCCGTTAGATCATCAACCTTCATTTGATGACGATCCGTTTCTTCTCTACGAGTCTTCTCACTCCATTGGAGTTGAGCTTCCCTTTCCGCTAACTCCGATTGGAGATCACGTTCTCTTTCTTCAGCCATTTTCTTTTCCTTACGCTTTCTCCTTAGAGTCCTCTCAAGCTCTTGATCAAGAGGTAAGAGGTCTTCGTTATTCCTAGACCTGCGCATGCACTCGAAAAGATATCAAATAACAAGGGAGAAGCTCCCAAGCTTGACAACCGATAACCGAATTCGGCCTAGACCAAATCCCCGGCAACGGTGCCAAAAACTTGTTCGCCACTTAGCGTACGTGCAAATAAGCTTTAATTATAAAACTAGAAATCAAGCAAGCGAACCCGCAGTGTACGGATCGATATAGTTAAGCAAGAATTCCAGAGTATCGAACACAGGGATTTGGGGGGTTAAATCCAGTTATAGAATTGTCAAGCAAGTAAATGTATGAAGCTTTGTAAATATTGGGAAAACAACAATCCTAAAGATCCAGATATCCAGTTGTGGCAATCGATTCAAGATATACTAAAGATATAAGGACAGAGTTGAGGTTTGTAAAGGTATACGAATGTAAGGCAATGTACGGTGAAGTTCCAAGACCTTATATGATTCACCTAAAGGCACTCTCTATAAAGGTTGTTGAGGCTTCAGTATAGAAAGATTCTAAAGGTAAATATTAACGTCAAATACCCAAACTTGTAATCCAAGGATCAAGACTAACTTAACCGATTAAGGTTGTAACACTCGAAATCGAGGTAGAGGTTGTTGAGGCTTCACTACCACCTAGAAAAGGCAAGCCAAGACTAAGTTAAAGCAAATCTTTAACTTTGGATTAGAGTAAAAGCAAGGTTCGTAAACTGACACAAAATTACGGGTAGTTCTTGAGTTCCACGGCCGTGGAAGCTCAAGAACAGACCGTGGATTAGGTTCGTCGGCGATTCTCTCTAACTCTCAGGGTCCAATCTGTTTACGATCGATCTATCATCATCTAAGCGACAACTATCAACCCTTCACCTTAGAATTGCTAAAGGGTTTTAGCCAACAACTGTCATATTGATATCAAATTCAAGATTTAAAAGAATGAAAGATGAAAACTTCCGAAAACCTTGAATAACTTTCAAACCAATCTCAAATCCACAAATCAAGAATAATAATGTCAATAGATTCGGAATAACGCAAACAATCATAATCTTAGATAAGAACGAAGAACGGGATGTCAATCCGTCTTCTAATCAAACCTAAGGATAAAGATGAAATCTCCTTACGAACAATCTTCCAAATATTCACTCTTTCTCCACTTTCCATCGCGAAATAGCAATTTCCGCGCGTTCCACTTGAAACCCTAGGCACGTGCAATAAGCGTAGGCAAAGTCTAGGCGAAGGTGACGGAATCTCTCTTCTTCTGTCCTTTTATAGGGTAAGATAAAATATGAGCCCGACCCATTGCGTAGAAGATCGTGGCTTATAATATTGCGTAAAAGATCGTCAAGATCACGGTCGTGGAAGGGTTCCACGCCCGTAATTTAGAGCGTGGAATAGGGTCACGGTTTGTCACAACCCTCCACGGCCGTGTAAGTTGCTGGAATGCATCACGCTTCTCTTGCTAAAGTTCCACGGCCGTGGAATAGAACGTGGAATCTAGTACGGCCGTATTTTAGAGCGTGGTTTAGAGGTAGATCGTAATTTTCCTTAGCCTTGTGCTATTCTTCAAGTTAGCACCATCCTTAGCTCCTAGAGATGTCCTCAATCCTTGGACATGCTCAATCAAACTCCATTCTCTCTCAATCCGTTCGGAATTAGCTCTTAATAGCCTACAATCAACACAAAACTTATGTAGACCTCTATATCGACAAAATAGATAAACTAACTCACAAATACTTTAATGCTTTATCAATAACTACCAATATAGATGAAATACACTTAGAAAACGTGCCTATAATATCACAATATTTCATGCTAACACACACACACATAAAATATAAACACCTATCATGCTTTCAAACAAGTCCATTTATTATCTTCAGTTAGGTTATTCACTCTTACTAATGATACTTATTTTGTAACACGAGAGATTCCCAAACCTCGCCTCCGCCCCCGTGTAACCATCAGGAATGGATCCGATGCATCTCTCCTTGTACCTGCCTGGTCTGGGTATAGAGAACCTCCCAGTCTCTTGTCAGAGCTGGGCAGTGATGTCACGGCCCGTTATACATACACTTGGGCCTTAAACATAAT
This sequence comes from Fagopyrum homotropicum, assembly GCA_033239125.1. Classification (NCBI taxonomy): domain Eukaryota; kingdom Viridiplantae; phylum Streptophyta; class Magnoliopsida; order Caryophyllales; family Polygonaceae; genus Fagopyrum; species Fagopyrum homotropicum. Next base: position 139,773,554 of record BSWB01000002.1, read on the forward strand.
AATAACGGTCGTCCTAACAAGTTGTTATTATTATAATCACGCACATCGCACACACACACAACCACTGTCACTCAACTAATATCCAAAAACTGACTAAGTAAGTCGCAAGGACTTACCTGAGTCAAATCACACTCTAGCAAGTCTCAAATCGGTCCGTACTCGCGGTAACTCAAATGCTTGTCAAATAAGGCATATGGATCAAAATCACATCCAGATGTCCAACCTCATGCGAAGGGATTACGGAAAAAGCTCTCTTACGGTAAAAGACCATTTTACCCTTAGTGCCGAAAATTCTCAAAGTTTATTCTTAAGTCCTACTAATTCCTTTTAGAACTTGTTTTCCATAATTTGTCTCTCTCGGTTAGCTACTTATAGGTTGTAAGTTCAAAAATTGAATCCACTCGAAAAAGAACAACACTCCTCCTCCTTCCCGGTTACTACTCTACTCTTATATAATATTGATCATTACACCTCTACATCTATATACATAATTTCATAACTCTCAACTCGTACTTATATACGTAAGTCCATATATCCATATACTCTATATTTATACCTACAATTATTTTCCTATATATAAATTACATATGCCTATTATTCTTATGTTTCTATATAATTTACCCATACTCCAACTTATACATCTATATATACCCGTACATACCCACTACGTTAATTCATATATGTTTATATATACATCTCTCTCTCCTACAAGCTATTATACGTATACATATATATATGTAGCTGGTACATGTAACTATACTTATCGAACAACCAACACCTGCCTACCCCGTACCCTCGAAACCAAACGTATTAACCTTTCCTAAACCTACAGTTCTCATTCGGCTACTAAACTGTACGTACTACCCTACAACACTGCTTACACATCACCACCTCTACTCTACTGCTTAATATACATACTTATACACACACTTGTACTAGCAGGAGACTCACCCGTTTCATGTAAACCGTCACTCGCCCTTGAAGAACGTTGCAACCTTCCTCGATCGAAGTAGTCTTCAATCCGGCTCGATCGAGTCTGCGTCGTACCGGCCACAGGAAAGCGATAAGTATACTCCAATTAAACTTGCGGTGTGAAAGATTTACGAAGAGTAGGGATCACCTATTTACGGATGATTCCGAGAATGACCGAAGGCGTCGCTACTCCAGTTGACGAAAGAGAAACGAGATCGGAGATGTGTCGTCTGGTTGCGTGACGAGGTACTCCGGGAGTTTTATCAACCAGTCCAGCCGGTTGGGTGTAGCTTCTCGTTGTCGCTCGTAGAAATCCCAAACGCAGACGGCCTTGTCTTGCTGGTTGACGCAATTACAGCAGGGAGGCGGTTAGCAGAAGTCGGATGGCTCGAGAGGAGGAGAGGTAAGAGCTGTACTGACCTGGTCGGTGTCGACGGTAAGGTCCGGCGTAGAAGAGGAGTGTCGGGTAGCGCTGCCGGCTGTGCTCCTTCTGGCTGGCGGTTCTGGTTCGTCTTCTCGTGCAAGGAGCGCCAAATTCCGAAGGTTAGAATAGATGATTAGGTTAATTATGATTTAGTGTAGGTTAGTATAAGTTAGGGTTTGTTTAATTAGGCCCATTTGAGTGTTGGGCCGGCTGAATATGTATGGGTCATAAATTGGCCCAGTCCGCTCATTTAACAAATTTGCAATTAACTAGATCGTTATCCGTCCGGAACCACTATTTTATTTTATTTAAAAGAATAACGGATCGAAATCTAGTTGAATTCCGTATTAAACGGGAATTTGAATTTTTGGTTATTACATCAGTGCCCCCTTAAAAGAAGTTTCGTCCCGAAACTTAAGATAACATACCTGTTCACATGATTTTTCTTAGTATAATTAGTTTTCAAACATTTACCATTCCCTACCATGCAACTACTCAACCATCATAATCAGACATGCATCACATAAAACATAATCACTTAATCCAATATAAAAAAAAACTAAATGGTCAAACAACACAACATGCGAGTACTAACTCGTCGATACGGAAGTAACCTCTAACCCCGCAAAGAACTCGGAATAGTTACGTCTAATACTCTCCTCGGTCTCCCATGTGGCCTCATCAGCTCCTCGTCTAGACCATTGGATCCTCAACATAGGTATCTCCTTGGACCGCAGACGTCTAGTACTGCGCTCCAAGACAGCTACTGGGTACTCTACAAAGGTATGATCGGGCTCAACTATCAGATCCTCATGGCTGATGACGTGTCTCGGATCCGGGATGTACTCTCTCAACTGAGATACATGGAAGACCGGATGAACACCCTCTAATCTCGGCGGTAGTGCTAATCTGTAGGCCACCTCTCCAACTCTCTCCAAGATTTCAAAAGGTCCGACATATCGGGGACTTAGCTTCCCCTTAATGCTGAAACGCCTGACTCCTCTCGTAGGTGACACTCTCAACCACACCTGAGCACCCACTCTAAACTCCAAAGGTCGACGCCTTTTGTCGGCGTAGGATTTTTGACGATTCTGAGCTGCTAACATCCGCTCTCGGACTAGGGCAATCCGAGCGATGTTATCCTGTATCTGATCTGGAGCTACTCCATCAGCTCTGCTGGGCTCATCCCAACATAAGGGTGTACGACATCTCCGCCCGTACAAAGCCTCATAAGGAGCCATCCCAATAGACGCGTGCCAGCTGTTATTATATGAAAACTCTACCAGTGGAAGATGATCTGGCCATACCTGTCCCCAATCTAGTACACACGCCCGCAGCATGTCCTCTAAGGTTTGAATGGTCCTCTCAGACTGACCGTCTGTCTGAGGGTGATAGGCAGTGGAAAAGTGGAGACTCGTCCCCAAGGTAGTATGTACCTGCTGCCATAATCTCGAGGTAAAACGTCCATCTTTGTCGGAGACTATAGTCCTCGGTACCCCATGAAATCTCACAATGTGCCTGGTGAACTCCTCAGCTAGACGACTTACCGGCCACGTTTCCTTAATCGGAATGAAACGTGCGGTCTTCGTCAGACGGTCTACCACTACCCAAATAGCATCAAAGCCTCTGCTGAGTCTCAAACCTATGACAAAATCCATAGATATATCCTCCCACTTCCACTGTGGTACTGGAAGTGGGTGGAGCTCTCCTCCGGACCTACGATGCTCAATCTTGACCTGGTGGTAGGTCGCACACTGAGCTACATACCGAGTCACATCGGGCTTCAAACCACCCCACTAGAAGGACCGTCTCACATCCTTGTACATCTTACTCGCTCCAGGATGTACTGAGTATGGGGTAGCATGAGCCTCACCTAGTATCCTCTGTCTCAACTCACTGTCTGACAGCACACAAACGCGGTCCTGACGTCTCATCACTCCATCTGCACCCATAGTGAACTGTGGGGCCTCGTCTCGAGACATCCTGTCTCGGTTCCTGGTCAAAGTCGGGCAAGTCTCATGCTTCTGTCGGATCTCGTCCAACATATCAGGAAGTAACTCCAAAGTAGCCAACTGACTATCAGTATCGGGAAACTAAATCTCTATCTCTAACGAAGCCAAGTCTCTCTGCAACTGTGGTTGTACTGTCAACCGGGCTATCGCCTTCTCCCTAGGCGTCTTCCGACTCAAAGCGTCAGCTACCACATTCGCCTTCCCGGGGTGGTAAAGAATCTCAAGGTCGAAGTCCTTGATCAACTCTAACCACCGCCTCTGGCGGTTATTCAACTCTCTGTGTGTGAATATATACTTCAGACTTTTATGGTCTGTGAAGATCTGACATGTCACCCCATAGAGATAGTGATGCTAGATCTTAAGAGCATGGACTACTGCAGCCAACTCCAGATCATGTGTGGGGTAGTTCTCCTCATACGTCTTCAACTATCGAGACGCATATGCTATGACCTTACCCCTCTGCATCAAAACACACCCCAAGCCTAGCTTGGATGTGTCACTGTATACAACAAAATCATTTGTACCCTCAGGTTGTGCCAAAATCGGAGCGGATGTCAATCTCCTCTTCAACTCCTCAAAACTCCACTGACACGGCTCAGACCAGATAAACCGAGTAGTCTTCCTCAGAAGACAAGTAAGTGCTCGGGCAATCAAGGAAAACCCTTCCACAAACCGGCGGTAGTAACCTGCCAAACCTAGAAAGCTGCGAACCTCCTTAACATTCTTAGGAGGTTGCCAAGAAGATACTGACTCTATCTTCTCCGGGTCGACTTTAATACCCTCAACAGTCACCACGTGGCCTAGGAAAGCCACCTCTGACATCCAAAACTCACACTTGGATAGCTTAGCATACAACTAGCTATCCTGCAGAACCTGCAATATTGTCCTCAAGTGTCCGGCATGCTCCTCTCGACTCCTAGAGTACACTACGATATCGTCAATGAAGACCACTACAAACTGGTCTAAAAAGTCAATGAATATTCTATTCATCAACTCCATGAACACCGCTGGTGCATTAGTGAGCCCAAAAGGCATCACTACGAACTCATAATGACCATACCTAGTCCGGAATGCCGTCTTAGGTATGTCCTGATCTCTCACCCGCAGCTGGTGATAACCGGACCTCAAGTCTATCCTTGAAAACACGGACGCTCTATGCAACTGGTCCAACAGGTCGTCTATGCATGGCAGTGGATACTTGTTCTTGATGGTTACTTTGTTCAACTCCCTGTAGTCTATGCACAACCTCATCGATCCGTCCTTCTTCTTCACAAATAATACTGGCGCGCCCCAAGGAGACAAACTAGGGCGTATGAAACCCTTCTCTGCTAACTCCTCTAACTACTTCTTCAGCTCAAGCAGCTCTATCGGTGCCATACGGTACAGAGCCTTCGAGATCGGTCTCGTGCCCAGATCTAACTCAATGCTGAAGTCAACGCTCCTCTGTGGGGGTAGTCCTGGCAGGTCGTCACTGAATACCTCTGCAAACTCGCATGCAACAGGTATCTCCTCTATGGTCAGGCTCTTGCTTTCCTCCATGGCATAACACCAGAAGGCCTCGTAACCCTGTGCTATCAGTCTCCCTGTTCTCATTGCACTGATAACTGTGCCGGACTTTCCGAGGTCCCAACCTCGGAATATCACTCTATGACCCTCCTCTGTGGCAACTGCCACTGTCCTCCTACCAATGTCTAAAACTGCTCCGTGTCTCTTCATCCAATCTATCCCTAATATCACATCCTCATGAGCTAAGGGCATGACTAGAAAATTTACTAGCCAGTCTCGATCTCCCATGCGAACGGGACATCCATAGATCTCTCTAGTCCCTCTTACCTTACTCTCATCAGGTAAGCCTATCATAAAAGGTATCCTCTCTACAGTAGCTAAGGACAACCTATCTACGCATGCATCAGATATGAAGGAGTGTGTAGCACCCGTGTCAATTAAAACTCATACGGGCAAGTCATGGATCTGGATCGTACCTGTGGCAGTCGGTGCATCTGGCTGATCAACACTCCTCAACTCAAACACCCGTGCTTGAGCTCCTTTGGTATCAGCTACACTACCACGTCCTCTGCCCCGACCTGATCCCTGCATAGAGCTTTGTGAAGATGTGTGTCCTGGAGCCTTGTAAGACTGCTGCTGACTTGGGGCTCGATACTGCTGCTGCTGACTCGGAGCTCGGTACTATGGCTGCCTTTGTACACTCCCTGATAGACCTGCAGGGGAAGAACCCTGCTGAGATGGATCCTTGCCCTGGCGGCAGAATGCAGCCCTATGTCCCACCTTGCCGCACTAGAAGCAGGTCACTGACAGCTTCGTGCAGTTCGATCGGATGTGTCCATAGCCACTGCAGTTGTGGCACTGTAAGCCACCAGTTGAAGTCTGACCAGTAGCGGTATGGTTATGTCGCCCCTGAGTCTGTCCCCGTCCAAAAACAGCTACTCCTGTACTACCACTAGCATATCCTGTCCTTTGCCGCTTATCCGGCCTGTCTGACTGAGCAGCTCTCCTCTGGACGGGTATGTCTCTCTCATATGCAAGCGCCCTATCCCGATAGTTTGACAGAGTCTCACAGCGAAATCCTGCCAGATAGGAACTGTTACGCTAAGAACATGTGCACGCAATAAGCCTTAAATTTATACTCGTTATATTTATCCTAACTCCTAGCGAACCCGTAGTGTACAGGACGTTTGTAGTAGGGATAGTATTCCGAGGTCAAACACAAAGACTAAGGTGAGATTAATTTGATTTGTGATTAAGTTTAGTGAAGATCTAGTTAAGAAAAGAGAAAGGAATAAAGGAATGAAAATCTAAATGTTTTTGGTGGGTTTTTAGGCGATCAATCAAGGATCACAATTCATGCAAAACGAACAATCAACTATGCTAACAAATCAACGAAAACAAACAAGTAACACAAGCACAAACTATGTGATAAAGGAGAGAGAAATGAATTCTAGAGGTCAAGATCTCCGGTTATGGCATTGGACTCAAGGTTCTAAGGATTCTTAGAACAAAGCTGCGGTGTTGGGAAAGGGTGTTTCACTAATGGAAGCAATTACCGGGTAGGTCTCTCACTTCACTAGTCCCTCATCAAACTCCTATTACCGGGTAGGTCTCAAGGGGTTAAAATAGGGAGTTCTACACAAACCGGATACTACTTAAGGGGCAACCCTCTCCTTACCGGGTAAGTCTCGGAATAGGGAAGTCTCAAGCAACAATCCTAGCACACTCGATCCAATAGCGGCTTATGAGGCTCACTACTACCTAGAATTCATCATCTTGGGTATCTAAGATCGGGAATCATCGGGTAGATCTCTTCCCTCACTTAGGTTTATAGCATTAGGTGATCCTAAGCTAAATTAAGCTTAATAAACACTAGGATTTCAACAACCTAACACCTTAACATACATATTCATCAATTAAAAATCAACAGAGAAGAAAATCGGGTGGATCTTATATAAATCGGCCGATCTGGCATGATGAACAGCCCGATTTTTCTTCCTGGGTTAGATTTCGTGCATACAAATCATCCTAAACTAACATATAAGTCTATCCTATCATCACCCAAGCCATAACCATCAATCCATCACTCCAGAATCACAATAAACTAGCCAATAATATGCATATCAAGATCCAAAATCATCATATAAGCATACATGGTTCTCATAGATGGATAATGAAAGATAAGCAAGTAAAAACAATAAATCTCTGCTGGATCTAAGTTTTAGTAAGACTTACAACCCTTCAAATGGAGTTCCAAAACGTTCCTAACAATCCTTGCTATAGTTCTTCAATCAAAGACTCCAAAAATCACTCAAAACCTCACTATCCCTCTATGTTTGGTGTTCTTCTTCTTCCTTCCAATTGAGAGAGTTTTCCTCTTCCCCAAGTCTATCCCCAATGGATGAGCTCTGAATGAGAGAATGTGGGAGAGGAGATATCCTCTGCAACAGCTTGCAGGACCACTTATATTCTCCACCAAGAGCAAGGCCGGATCAAGAGATCGTGGGACACGTGGCTTAAGCTGTCAAAGGCAGGAAAATCGACCCAGTGAACTAAATCGGCCGATTTTCCTGGCATTTGGTCCGATTTTCTTCAGCAGAAGCATGCTATGATCGTCTAGCCATGAGTTGCTCCATTGCTTGCACCAATAGTGGTCTTTGTGTCCTTTGTTGCTCCAATTATGCTCCTTCAAAGCTTTGGATGTGTACCACCATGAGGCTTGACCCTCGAATGTATCGATTAATGTCCAATAGATCCCCGAATTACCTACAAAACCGATAAAAGGTCGTGTAGACGTCTTTTCTAGAAATATGCATGAATTGAGCGAAAACGTCATGAACCAATGTCAAACCGTGCATGAATAACGGGAAAAACTATCTAATTAAGTGCTTAAACTAACGTCATAAATCACGTTATCAGGAATGAGTGCTCTCTCTCAATCTCCGTGAAAAGAGATACACATGCTGCTCCTCAAGAGGTGCAGCTGGTCCAAGTAGAGTCAGTTCCTTCTGGAACTTCTTGATGGCAGCAGCAATCGTAATGTCCTCAAATCCTGCCTCAATGAAGTCCTGAAACCTCTCTCTCCTCAACGAGACAGGGCAATATCCGTCTCTAACAATGCTCCTCATCTGCTCCCAACTGGTGACTCGACTACGTATGGTCCGCCACCAGGAATGAGCATCCTCAGTGAAACATGTCTGCACCAAATCAACCTGTCGATCCTCTGGGCAACGTATCGCCTCTAGTGCAGTCTCTACCTGTCCAATCCTGTGCTCCACCTCCAGCCCTATCTCTCCACTGAATGAGGGGACCTTTTGAGAGTTGAAAGCCTTCATCCACTCATCCGGCTTCGGTGCTCTAGACCCAGCAACAGCTCTTGATAGCATGAATTATTGTCTATATTTTGGGGTTTGTTTAGATGTTTTATCTTCAATAATCTGCATGTTTGTATGTATATTATGTGATTATATTACCATTTCATCTACCTTTGCGGGAATCGAGGTCTACACCTAGTTTTGTTGTAATCGTAGGTAAAAGGGCATGATTTGCATCAAAAAGGAGCAAAAGGAGCTATGGAGTCATTGAAGCTACATTCAGGAACATATGGAAACATCTAGGAAGCATAGCCATGGATTAAAGATTCACTTTGGACCAGATTTGAGAGATTTCACATTCAGTTATGATTCACCTCGGTTGACTACAGATTCACCTCGACCGAGGTGATCCAGAGAAGTCGACTCGACCGAGGCGAACACTTGGGACGCGGCGAGAATATTTTATTCTTGGCTGAGATCTTTTATCTTTGGAAAGAGGATCTTATATTTTTGGGCTTGACTCCTGGAAGGAAGAAGATATGATAGATCATATATTTTACCTATTTTTATGGGAAGAGATCTTTCTAAGATATCTTATCTTTGGAGAGTAATATTCCTATAAAAAGGGTCGGATTTCCCACAAATCCAACATCCGCTATCACTCGGAACAGCCTGCATACATCCGAATACACTACTGCAGCCATACTCCAATTGGGAGATTTGAAGAACCTTTTTGAAGGTTGAAGGAAGAAAGTCTATAGCTTTTATAGCTTTTTGAAGGGTTTTTGTAAGATCATCTTAGATTCCCTTCTTTGTTGTTGTCTTGTTAGATTTCTATCCAAGGAACGCTTGTGGTTTGATAATTGATTCAGTTATTGAAGCCTTTCTCTTAAGGTTTTCTTGTTCAATTATTCCCTTTCTTCCCATATATTTGATTAATACTTTCATGATGATGAGTGTCTAATCTCTTTGTGTGATTCTAGGGTGATTGGATGAAGGTTGTGGGAAAAACAATGATAGAATAATCTTAATCACAGTAGGACCTTGAAAGTTCGAGTCTTTACCTTAACCCTAAGCATCTCGTTCAGTCGATGAACATCTCGGCCGGGGTGGAATTTGGCTGACCGAGGTGACTTATCTGATCCGAAACTGAAAGTTAAGTGTTAGAGTTTGCCAAATCCTATTCTTATTACACCTTTCCTGGTTCAATGCAAGCCTAGGATGAGACTTACCCGGAAATTCCTTAGTTTGTTTACCTAAGATCATAAGTGTAGGTAATAAAGGTTTATCCTTTATTGGGGTTTGAGTGTGCTTTCATCCCATCTTTGTGAGTTAGCCTGAGACTTACCCGGTAAAGGTTGATTCTATTCCCTTAGGTGGTATGTTAGTTTGAGGTTATAGTTCTTTATCTTAATTCCTTGAGATTTACCCGGTAATAGGAGTTACGGTTTGGGATTAGTGAGTAGTGAGACTTACCCAGTGATCTATTTCACTTTAGTAACACCTTCCCTTTGCAAAAACCTCAGCTTTGTCCGCTTATCTTTAGATCTTGAGTTGGAACCACAACTAGATGCTTTAATCCCTAGAATTGCATATTTCCTTTATTGACTTTTATCATCTTTGATTGTTTTAATTGCTTTGTGGTTTGTAATTGCTAAAACTTACCTATTCCGACTTTGTTTAACTAAGTCCCTGTGATCGACCCCTGAAATTCCTTGCTTTTACTACGATTGACCCGTACACTGCGGGTTCGCATCCTTGTTTTAAGCTTACATCTAGGGTTATAAACTTAAAGCTTCCACACACCGTTTGGAGCGAACAAGTTTTTGGCGCCGTTGCCGGGGACTTGGTCTAGACCGAGCCGATTGCGGTACGCTTTTGGGGCACTTGCCCCGTGTCTACTAACCACTCTACTTGAGTGACTTTTGCAGGTTCTTTTTTAGGTTTATGCGAAGAACCCGCACTGGGAAGGAAATCGTTCCTTACGATCCCGAACCAGAAAAGACATACAAACGATGCTTAAGAGAAGCGAAGATGGCCAACCAAGACAATCGCGATCTTGAGGCCGAATTGAAGGAGGCGTTAGAACAGCTACGCCTCAGCAGGGAGGAACTGAGGCAAGAGAAAGAAGAAAATCGCACCAGGACTGAAGCGATCGAAGCAGATATGGCAGCCTTACAAGACCAATATCTACTTCGACCGAGGGAAGACCCAATTCCCGACGCTGGACCGATGCAGGTCCTAGTCGCAGACCCTCGACCGAGGCAGATCCTAGTACCTGACGCCCCGGCCGAGGTACTTCCACCCCGGATGCCAGTCCGAGGCGCTCTTTTTGCAGGAATCCCGCAAACCCTAGGTCAAAGGATAGACCCCAATCAACAACTGAGGCGTCCAGGAGTTAACCTAGGAGATCCAGCGGACCATGACTACGAACTTCGACCGCAAGTTCTTTCCAAGATTCGCCAATGCCAATTCGGAGGGCTAGAGAAGGAATCTCCGCATCACCATCTTCAAATCTATGAGATCTTGATGGAGACTTTGAGACCCTCAAGAATAGAAAACAACAACTACAAGCTAAGACCTTTTTACTTTTCTTTAAAAGATGAGCTCTTACTTGGTATCAATCTCTTCCTCCAGGAAAAATTAGCACTTGGGAGGAGATGACTACGGAATTCTTGACTAAATTCTTTCCCCCCTCTAAGACCGCTGAAATGAGAGGGAAGATTAATGCATTCATTATGAAGGACAAGGAGAGCTTGTCCAAGTCATGGGAGAGGTTTAAAGATATTCTTTTGGATTGCCCACATCATGGGATTCCAAAAATAGAGTTGTTGGAGATATACTTCAAGGGACTGGACGGAAGTACCCAGTTCAACCTCCAACTACTCTCCGCCGGTACCTTTATGGACATGGCGATTGACGAAGCTTGGGACTTTATCGAGAAGCAAGCTTTGCATATGGAGAAATATACCCACCAAGGAGCGGAAGGTGGAGTTAAAAGAGTTAACTTCCAAGAAGATCCGCCAAACAACAATCAACTCACGTCTTTGAAGAATGACGTGAAGCAATTGAAGGAACTCTTGGTTTCTTAAACCAAGAAGGAAGATCAAGGATCAAGGAATAACAACAATGGATACCGTAACAACAACAACGGTTCCCGGAACAACAACTACTACAACAACAATAGAGGATCCAACATCAATAATTGGAGGGCGAACAACCAAAATTCTGGTAACAATCATTCTAACTCCAATTCTAACGATTCCTCTAATCCTTTCCTCTCTTCCCCTTCTTCTTCTTCTTCTTCTACTCCATTAAAGAGCCAGGGGCAAGGATCAAGTTCGTCCCAGCCGGAAAAGAAAGACACAGTGCTGGAGGCAATCTTGATCAAGCTTAGTGCTATGGAGGCATCCATGACTTCATTTTCAAAGGCCCAAAAGGCCTTTGAACAACAACTTGCTAGTAGGGCGAATGAAGCGCCAAGAGATCCAGGGAAGCTTCCAGCAAGGACGGAAAGCAACCCTAAGGGCCAGATTATGGCCATAACTACGAGGAGTGGACTGAAAACTGCAGATCCAGTGCCTCGGTCGGTGCCAGTACCGACGAAGACCACCTCGGTCCAGGTGCAGTCGAAGAACACTTCGGCCGAGATGCCAACCGAGGTGGAGCCACGGAAAGCGGAGGGGAAAACTGAAGTTTATGTTCCACCTCCTGCATACAAACCACCACTTCCATTCCCCCAGTCAAGGGCCAGAGCACATCTAGACAAGCACTTTGGTAGTTCCTTGACTTGATGAATAAACTGCACATTAACATTCCTTTCCTTGATGCTATTCTAGGGATGCCCGCCTATGGGAAGTTCTTGAAGGAGATCCTATCAAGGACGAGGAAACTGGAAGACTTTGGTGAAGTAAGGATGACATCTAAATCCTCGGAGCTTATCCAAATCATGAAGGAGAAGATGCCACCTAAGTTGAGAGATCCCGGCTCATTTTGCATTCCCATTCAAGTTGGGGATGTCACTTGTGAAGCCTTATGTGATCTAGGAGCCAGCGTGAGCATCATTCTGTTGGAGCTATGTGTGAAGATCGGACTTGGAGAGCCCAAGCCGGTCAAGATTCGATTATACATGGCGGACCGCTCCATTACCCATCCCGTGGGAATTTTGGAAGACGTTCCGGTCAAGTTAGGTAACTTCTATTTACCTATAGACTTTGTCGTACTTGACATTCCCGCAGATTATCCTGTTCCTATTATTCTCGGGAGGCCATTTCTAGAAACTTCGGGTTACAACGTGGATTGTAAGAACGCCAAGTTGAAATTCAACATTGGTGGAGATGAAGTGGAGTTCGCATTACTTGCGGCCATGAAGGGAGAGTAGCTAGGAGATGATATCTTCAACATCTATGATGAAGAAGAATCAAGAGAATTGGTGAGCTCTATCCTTACTAACGATCCACTTGAAAGAGTTATTAGTTGCAGTTTAATGGAGGAAGGTATAGATGCTTCTTGTGATGCAGATATACGGAGCTTAAAGGCACTGTAAGAAGATCCAGAAGCTAAAACTGAGAAACTAATCCAGGAGACGAGGATCTCCAGTTTCGGTTCCAGTTACAGTACCTCGACCGAGGCACTTTCTGGACCAAGCGAGGCGACTGAAGAACATCTCGGTCAACGCCTCTGCGCCTCGACCGAGGTCGAAGGCGAGACGATTTCAACTGAGACTTCCGAAAGTCCAGTTTCTGGATCTACTCCACTGGAAGGAGGAAGCCAGGATCCCCCTCAGAAAGCACCCCCAGTTGTGGAGCTTTAACAACTCCCAAATCACTTGAGGTATGTCTTTCTTGAACCGGATTCCACTTATCCCGTTATTGTTAGTGCTTCCCTCTCCAAATCTAAATTGTCTAAACTAATGCATGTCCTGAGAAAGCATCAAAAGGCTTTGGGTTACACTATAGATGATCTTATTGGCATTAAGCCTTCTTTCTGCATGCATAGAATTCTAATGGAGGACGATCATAAGACTTCACGGGAACCTCAAAGACGGTTAAATCCGATCATGAAAGAGGTTGTGAAGAAGGAAATTCTTAAGTTGTTGGATGCAGGTATCATATATCCTATCTCGGATAGCAAATGGGTTAGCCCGGTGCATGTAGTTCCGAAGAAAGGAGGGATGACCGTTGTGACGAATAAGAACAACGAGTTGATCCCAACTAGGACCGTTACGGGCTGGAGAGTTTGCATTGATTATAGGAAGCTGAACACGGCCACTCGGAAGGACCATTTTCCGCTTCCCTTCATTGATCAAATGCTCGAACGGTTGGCCCAACATTCACACTTCTGCTATTTAGACGGCTATAGTGGATTCTTCCAGATTCCTATCCATCCGGATGATCAGGAGAAGACCACTTTCACTTGTCCATGGGGGACATTTGCTTATAGGATGATGCCATTTGGATTGTGCAATGCACCCTTGTTCGCCACTTAGCGTGCGTGCAAATAAGCTTTAAATTTATAAAACTAGAATCAAGCAAGCGAACCCGCAGTGTACGGATCAGCGTAGTTAAGCAAGTATTCCAGAGTATCGAACACAGGGATTTGGGGGAACAAATTCGATTTCAGATTATCAAGCAAATGAATGTAAGAGCTTTGCAAATTATTGGGAAAACAACAATCCTAAAGATCCAAGTATCCAGCTGTGGCAATCGATTCAAGATATACTTAATGATATAAAGACAGAGTTGAGATATGCAAAGGTATGCTAATGTAAGGTAATCGTACGGTGAAGTTCCAAAAACCTTATATGACTCACCTACAAGACACTCTCTATACAGGTTGTTGAGGCTTCAATATAGAAAGGTTCTAAAGGCAAGAATTAATGTCAAATACCCAAACTTGTAATCCAAGGATCAAAACTAACTAAATCGATTAAGGTTATGACACTCACAATCGAGGTAGAGGTTATTGAGGCTTCACTACCACCTAGAAAAGGCAAGCCAAGACTAAGATAAAGCTAATCTTTAACTTTGGATTAAAGTAAAAGCAAGTTCGTAAACTTAAGGGAAATCACGGTTAGTTCTTGAGGTTCCACGGTCGTGGACTCAAGAACAGGCCGTAATTTAGGGTTCGTCGGCGATTCTCTCTAACTCTCAGGGTCCAATCTGTTTACGATCGATCTATCATCATCTAAGCCACAACTATCAACCCTTCACCTTAGAATCGTTAAGGGTTTTTAGCCAAAAATAGTCATATTGATATCAAATTCAAGATTTAAAAGATTGAAAGATGAAAACTTCCGAAAACTTCAATAACCTTCAAATCAATTTCAAAGTCACAATCAAGAACAATAATCGTCACTAGATTCGGAATAACACAAACAAACACAAATCTTAGATAAGAAGGAAGAACGGGATGTCAATCCGTCTTCTAAATCAAACCTAAACAAGAAGAGAAATCTTCTTGCAAACAATCTTCCGAATCTTCCGCCAATCCGGAAATCACAATAGCAATGCACCAAAGATCTCTCAAACACAACTTCCGCCAAAAGCGAAATTAGGGCAATTCCAAGCGCAAGTGTAAGATGTGTCTATGCGTAAACGAAGGTGACGGAATCTCTCTTCGTCCGTCCTTTTATAGTGTAAGATAAACTTTCGGCCCGGCCCAATCTTTTAAAAGATCGTGGCTTAAAGTGTGGCGAAAAAGATCGCCAAGATCACGGTCGTGGAAGGTTCCACGACCGTAATTTAGAGCGTGGAAATCAACACGGTTTGAACCAATGATTCCACGACCGTAGAAGTTACTGGAATGAACCACGCTTCACTTGCATGGTTCCACGGCCGTGGACTTGAACGTGGAAAGTAGTACGGCCGTATTTTAGAGCGTGGTTTAGGGCAAGAACGTGATTCTTCCCTAGCCTCGTGCATTCTTCAAGTTGACACTCCTTTTTCTCCTAAGAATGTCCTCAATCCATGGACATGTCAAACAACTTCATCCTTGCTCGATTCCGTTCGAAAATAGCTCTCAATCACCTATAATCAACATAAAGCTTGTGTAGACATCCATATCGATAATATAGGCAAACTAGCTCACAAATGCAACAATGCTCAATCAATGACTATGAATATGAATCAAATACGCTTAGAAAACGTGCCTAAAATATCACAATATTTCATGCTAACAACCCGCTACCTTCCAGCGATGCATGATGGCTATCTTTTCCGAGTACATAGAGGAGATCATGGAGGTATTTATGGATGATTTTTCAGTATATGGTTCCTCTTTTGATGATTGCCTATCTAACCTTTCTCTAGTTCTACAAAGATGTGAGGACACTAATCCTGTTTTAAATTGGGAGAAGTGTCATTTTATGGTTAATGAAGGAATTGTGCTAGGACACCTCGTTTCTAATCGAGGTATTGAGGTCGATCGCGCTAAGATCGAGACTATTGAGAAACTCCCTCCCCCTTGTTCTGTTAAAGGTGTGAGGAGTTTTCTCGGGCATGCAGGTTTCTACAGGAGATTCATCAAAGACTTCTCCAAGATTTCTAAACCTCTAACTAACCTCTTGAATAAAGATGTTGTTTTTGAGTTTTCGCAGGAGTGTCTTGATGCATTTTACAGGATTAAGGAAGCGTTGATCTCCGCTCCCATTATCCAACCTCCGGATTGGACCTTGCCCTTTGAGATCATGTGTGATGCTAGTGATGTAGCCGTAGGAGCGGTGCTTGGACAGAAGAAGGATGGCCGGACCACCGCCATTTACTACGCTAGCAAGACGCTAGATGTAGCCCAGCGCAACTACGCTACCACCGAGAAGGAGTTATTGGCGGTTGTATACGCTTTCGAGAAGTTTCGTTCTTACTTAGTAGGGGCAAAAATCATTGTCTACACCGACCACGCAACCATTCGTTACTTGCTTGCTAAGAAAGATGCCAAGCCACGCCTTATTCGATGGATTCTCTTGCTTCAAGAGTTTGACTTAGAGATCCGCAATAAGAAGGGATCCGAAAATTCCGTTGCGGATCACCTCAGCCGGCTACCTGCATCTTCACGCGAGAAGGACGAACCACCCATAGACGATTCATTCCCCGATGAGCACTTACACTTGTTGGAGCGTTTGATAGACTTACTTACTTCACCCCACGATGGAGGTGAAGTATGGGGTGAGGGCACCTCCCATCACGTATAGAGACGTGCCGTATGGTCCAGCTAGCGACCTTAAATCAAGCGCTTCTTGGGAGGCAACCCAAGGTATTGCTTTCTTTTCCCTTTTTCTAGTATAGCTTAGATAGTTTTGCTTTTGCTTTGCTTTGTTTTGTTTTTGGCATCCTAGACAGACAACAGGTGACATCTAAGGAAGGAGTACAAACCAGGAGCATAACTGGAAGGACAAAAGTTCGAGAATTTGAGAAGACGGAGTTTGACTGAGGCACATCTCGGTTGCTGTCAAAGCACCTCGACCGAGATGATTCTTGAGCAACCGAGGCGACTAGGGTTTCTGAAGATCCACCTCGGTCCGTACCACCTCGGTCCTGTCGAGACCACCTCGACCGAGGTGACAACAGTTCCAGAAAAGGGTATAAAAGGGGGTTGAATTTCTCTCTCCTCCTTTACCCTCTCCTCGACTGCGGCAGCTTCCTCGCCTCGCTTCCCCGTTCTTCGCTCGTTTTCGACGATTTTTGCTTCCAAATTGCAAAGAAAGGATAGAGGATCCCAGTGCAAGCGTCAATCTGCGAGAAAAACGAACCGAATCGACCGATTAGAGGTAAAATAAGAAAAAAACCCTAACCTCGTTCTATTCGCTGTTTTGCTTCAAATTGGGCTTTGGTTGCCCTTGCATTTGCTGAAAAACAGATTAAGTACCCCATAGGAACCAGTTGTAGTGATTTTGGGGGAAAAGAACTGGATTTTTGAAGAAATTCGTCGCGTAGTTATTCGCCTCGGTCCAGTCGTTCTGTGCCTCGGCCGAGGTGTTCTTGAGTTGTGTCAGGCCGACCGAGGTGATCTGACAGAGTGTTTGAGAGATGAGTTCAGATAGACAGCTTGTCCTGAGGGACAGATCCTCCCCTTCCCCTTCTTCTTCTTCTTCGAGACCTTATAGACCGGTGATCCACGAGAGACACCAGGTCGACTATGACCATATTGCAGCCCGTCCAGTGATTGCACCTCGCTTCATGGACGTATCAGCTTTTGATTGTCTCCATGTGGATGGAGATCTGAGACGGATGATTTTGATGGTAGGGATAGATCAGTTTACTGAGATCCGCGCACCTCCCTATTTAGAGCCTACCTTGGAGTTTGTTAGTTCCTTCACCTACCTCCCCACAGAGCGTTCTGTGAAGTACCGGTTGATGAACCGGAACTTCTTAGTTCCATTAGAGTACTGGAGAGACATCTTTGGTTTCCCAGCTCCGACTGTTGTAGATTTTCCCTCCCGAGCTGTAGCTAGGGAGTTCTGGGGTCAGATTGCTCATGTAGTTGAGCACGCAGATAGATGGCGCCCTGGAGACTCCAGGGAGCGCATTATTTTTCACCTAGCCTTTAGGTTAGCTCACTGTATTTTCAGTGAGACGCTTTTGGCGCGTATTGAGATGCCCCAGAAGGTCCGACAGGGGGAGCTTTTCAACCTTTACTGCATGGTGGCTGGAGGGATCCCAGACTTTGGCTTGATGTTGGTAGAGGATCTGCACAGGATCAAGGCCAAGGCGAAGGGGGATATCTGCTGCGGAGGCCTCGTGACCCACATTGCGAGCTATCAGGATATGGATCTCAGCGCATGTACCATGGTGGCGGCTGCCAAGCCGCTAGGACTTCAAGAGATGATCACTCGGCGGATTCTGGTTCCCCGAGGACTCACTACACCGTATGTAGCCATGCCATGGGAGCCGACTACACCACAGGGGATCAGATGGTCACCCCAGTTTTCAGTCTATGATCCTCACTACTGGCAGACTGCTTGGATCCCATTGATGGAGGATGCTAGAGATGCAGCAGCTGCACCAGCTGAGGAGGTCGAGGTAGAGGAGGAGACTGCTGATGATGATGACAGGGATGGTGGAGTTCCTATGGATACAGGGACTGATACTGCTGGGACGAGTGCGCCGGTCATTGATTTAGATGATGACGATACTGAGACCGCGCCGGCTGCATCACTAGTCCGACCTGCTAGGCGTAGGGTACGCCGATAGAGAGATCTAGAGGCTCACCGTTGGATCGATGATCTGACAGATCAGATGATAGACTCATATGCTGCCCTTATTGTGGACATCGATGAGAGATTTTCCGCCCAGCACCGACAGATCGACAGTTGGACTCATCAGATGCTAGAGAGCCAGCATTATCAGCGTCGGATGATGGAGATCCAGTTTCAGCAGACTATGGGTTATCCGTTTGACCCATCCCAGTATCCATACATGCCACCACCACTACCGGATCAGGATTATTGAGAGCTTGCATGATTTTTCTTTCTTATTTATTATGCAGCTCAGCTTTATGTCCGGTGAGTACTTTATTTCTTTAGACTTATTTTGACCCACTGGGACAGTGTGTCCCAAGTATGGGGTGTTTATGTATTTTATGACTTATTTGATGTATGACTCGACATTATCGGATATGTATGCTTTCTTTTGCTTCTATGATTTTATCTGAGATTACATGCATGCATACAGGTTATTTGATTGAAAAAAACGTCAAAAACTGGTTTAGAAAAAAAAAAAATTTTGACCTCGACCGGGACAGTTCTGGCCGAACGAGGTGCTTCACCTCGGTTGACCCAGAACACCTCGACCGAGGTGGTTTAACTGAGAATTTTCGAAATGTTTTGTGCTTCTTATCTGGATATGATCTCAGTGAAGATCTTGTTTACTGACTGGTTTTGTAATCTTTATGTGTTTGAGAGGTTTTATGATATGTTTAAGTTGCTAAATGCTTTGTTTGAAATTTTTGGCATGTTTAATACTTTGTTTTTATCCAAATTATGTTGAATTTGAAGGTTGACACCGCATTATGAGTTCTCTCACTTTCTTCCTGGAAAGACCAAGGCAATTCATTCTTCTCTCTTCTTCTTCTTGATCATGCTTAGCCCCTCATATACATTTTTGCCTCCCTTTACCTATCCGGGAATTTGGAAGCAAGCAAAGTGGTGAAAGCAAGTGAAGTAAAAGTTGAGAAGTTGGCTGGAAGTGAAAGTGTTAGAAAGCAATAAATAGGTTTGGGGAAGTCAATCATGATAATGAGTAACTCGGCACCATTCACATAGCCGGGTGTTTGTGTCTTGCCAAAGTCGGATTGAGCGATATTCCTAACGGGTCATGGTATGTGCATCAAGGGTTTGATGCATCTCAAGAAATTGATGATTGCTGATTTCCTAGGCTTCGGTTATTGTGCACCTCTGTCCATGCTTCCCAAAAAGTAAAGTAAAAAAAGAAAAGTGTGAAATAAGCAAAGCTTATTGGTGGAAGATGTTGAAAGTCAAAGTGAAAGTGAAGTATATCCTTTTCCCGGATTCTAGCACCACATTACCTTATATACATCCCTACCCTACACGTTTCTTGACCTTTCTTTTGGGAAGCCCTTGAGACCTCGAGCTTGTTGATTGACTTAGTGGTTTAAACTGGATTATACATGATTAATTTCGATAATTATGATTTATTATGCATTCTACGATTTTATGCAAAGATGAACAACTTTCTTATATTTATAAAATGTTTTGATCATATCTTGATTTTAAATTCCATGAGGTATTCTCTTAGAGTGATCTATGATTGTAGCACACCATAAAAATGTTTTGAAAGACTTCTTCATTGATCTTCTTGACTTATAATCCATTCTATCTTGTCTTTTATATTCGGAACTTGCTTGGGGACAAGCAAGGGCTAAGTATGGGGTATTTTGATAGCATGAATTATTGTCTATATTTTGGGGTTTGTTTAGACGTTTTATCTTCAATAATCTGCATGTTTGTATGTATATTATGTGATTATATTACCATTTCATCTACCTTTGCGGGAATCGAGGTCTACACCTAGTTTTGTTGTAATCGTAGGTAAAAGGGCATGATTTGCATCAAAAAGGAGCAAATGGAGATATGGAGTCATTGGAGCTACATTCAGGAACATAAGGAAACATCCAAGAAGCATAGCCATGGATTAAAGATTCACTTTAGACCAGATTTGAGAGATTTCACATTCAGTTATGATTCACCTCGGTTGACTACAGATTCACCTAGACCGAGCTGATCCAGAGAAGTCGACTCGGCCGAGGCGAACACCTGGGACGCGGCGAGAATATTTTATTCTTGGCTGAGATCTTTTATCTTTGGAAAGAGGATCTTATATTTTTGGGCTTGGCTCCTAGAAGGAAGAAGATATGATAGATCATATATTTTACCTATTTTTATGGGAAGAGATCTTTCTAAGATATCTTATCTTTGGAGAGTAATTTTCCTATAAAAAGGGTCGGATTTCCCACAAATCCGACATCCGCTATCACTCGGAATAGCCTGCATACATCCGAATACACCGCTGCAGCCATACTCCAATTGGGAGATTTGAAGAACCTTTTTGAAGGTTGAAGGAAGAAAGTCTATAGCTTTTATAGCTTTTTGAAGGGTTTTTGTAAGATCATCTTAGATTCCCTTCTTTGTTGTTGTCTTGTTGGATTTCTATCCAAGGAACGCTTGTGGTTTGATAATTGATTCAGTTATTGAAGCCTTTCTCTTAAGGTTTTCTTGTTCAATTATTCCCTTTCTTCCCATATATTTGATTAATACTTTCATGATGATGAGTGGCTAATCTCTTTGTGTGATTCTAGGGTGATTGGCTGAAGGTTGTGGGAAAAAAATGATAGAATAATCTTAATCACAGTAGGACCTTGAAAGTTCGAGTCTTTACCTTAACCCTAAGCATCTCGTTCAGTCGATGAACATCTCGGCCGGGTGGAATTTGGCTGACCGAGGTGACTTATCTGATCCGAAACTGAAAGTTAAGTGTTAGAGTTTGCCAAATCCTATTCTTATTACACCTTTCCTGGTTCAATGCAAGCCTAGGATGAGACTTACCCGGTAATTCCTTAGTTTGTTTACCTAAGATCATAAGTGTAGGTAATAAAGGTTTATCCTTTATTGGGGTTTGAGTGTGCTTTCATCCCATCTTTGTGAGTTAGCCTGAGACTTACCCGGTAAAGGTTGATTCTATTCCCTTAGGTGGTATGTTAGTTTGAGGTTATAGTTCTTTATCTTAATTCCTTGAGACTTACCCGGTAATACGTTACAGTTTGGGATTAGTGAGTAGTGAGACTTACCCGGTGATCTATTCCACTTTAGTAACACCTTCCCTTTGCAAAAACCTCAGCTTTGTCCGCTTATCTTTAGATCTTGAGTTGGAACCACAACTAGATGCTTTAATCCCTAGAATTGCATATTTCCTTTATTGAATGTTATCATCTTCGATTGCTTTAATTGCTTTGTGGTTAGTAATTGCTAAAGCTTACCTATTCCGACTTTGTTTCACTAAGTCCTTGTGATCGACCCCTGGAATTCCTTACTTTTACTACGATTGACCCGTACACTGCGGGTTCGCATCCTTGTTTTAAGCTTACATCTAGGGTTATAAATTTAAAGCTTGCACACACCGTTTGGAGCGAACAGCTCTATCAGTCACAACCCTCCTCTCAGGTACAGCCGACACCTGAGTCGCTCCCTGTGTCACCTGAACAGACCTAGCCGGTACTGGTGGTACCTGGGTAAGTCTCTCTGTTCTAGCAGCCTCCTCCATACGCTCGACGTATGCTCGGTACTCTCTGTACTCAGTTGCTCCAATAGAAACATGTCCTGACTCCGTCAAACGTGCTCTCTGCGCTCTAGACCTAGCAACGGTCTCATTCCTGACCTCGGGACCTACACTCTCAACCACCTCCTCCACTCCAACATCTGGCATGATCACTGCTAGTGGATCCTCTCGAGGAGCTCGACCTCGACCTCGTGCTAGTGGAGGTCTACCTCCACGGCCGCGTCCTCTAACTATAGGGGTCCCATCTCCCCTACCTGGTCCAGCTGGAGGGAGAGGTGGACGACCTCTACCTTGACCAGTAGCTAGCGTAGCTCTAGTACGTGCCATCTGCGCGAGGAACAACACTATAATTATAAACTAGCTAATAAGTCCAACTACAGTAAAACCTAAAGTCCATACTAAGTATACTGAGATCCGCGGTAGTAGTGGTGGTCAGCCGTACTTTTCTATTCCCAACCAGACTATGCATGCATTTGAAAATCAAAAGTTCCCTTTTGAAACTCAGATCCCTTTCGGGTTCTGCTTAATACTTATTCGGTCTTTCCGAAGATTTCAAGTGCCATTGTTGCCAAACTGGGCTCTGATACCATGTTGTAACACCCCGAATTCTCAAAACTCGGGACGTTACTAGTTAGGACCTCACAATGGGTCCCGACCTCAGTTTGACAACAATTTTACTAGGATCTTGCAACAAGACACAAATAAGAAAAACCGAAATTCATGAAATAGTATTTTTAAAGGAATGAATGCAACACGGTCTAGCAACCTATAGTACCTAACAAAGGGAAAAACGATCAACTGTCTTAACAAAAGAAAGAACGACAAACAACAACCCCAACCCTCACTCTAAGGAGTACGGAGACCCGGCTGACCACTACTTCCGGATCACTCAGCTACTGATCTAACCTGTGGTAAATCTAAAAAACACAACAAGAGAAACCATTAGCTAGTTATCTAAATATTAAGAGAGTAATAATAGCGCACACACACATAAAATATAAACACCCATCATGCTTTCAAACAAGTCCATTTACAGCAGGGAGGCGGTTAGCAGAAGTCGGATGGCTCGAGAGGAGGAGAGGTAAGAGTTGTACTGACCTGGTCGGTGTCGACGGTAAGGTCCGACGTAGAAGAGGAGTGTCGGGTAGCGCTGTCGGCTGTGCTCCTTCTGGCTGGCGGTTTTGGTTCGTCTTCTCGTTCAAGGAGCGCCGAATTCCGAAGGTTAGAATAGATGATTAGGTTAATTATGATTTAGTGTAGGTTAGTATAAGTTAGGGTTTGTTTAATTAGGCCCATTTGAGTGTTGGGCCGGCTGAATATGTATGAGTCATAAATTGGCCCAGTCCGCTCATTTAACAAATTTGTAATTAACTAGATCGTTATCCGTCCGGAACCGCTATTTTATTTTATTTAAAAGAATAACGGATCGAAATCCGGTTGAATTCCGTATTAAATGGGAATTTAAATTTTTGGTTATTACAAACTCATGCCCTATACAGGTAGTCACCATTTGTAAAATAAATGATAACTAAAATACGTATAACTAATACCTATTGATAAATATTGGAGTAATAATATGCACAGTTTTAAAACAAAGTGAAAATCTCGTTTTAACTACATGCTACCAACAATGCAAAATTCTGAACATAACGGCAACTAAGTCCGCAGACTCCCCTCGGAAATCACAAATCACACTCCAACGATTCCTTCTACCGCTGTCTCAAACCAACCTCGACATCCGTCATACATTTTTCCGAAAGTAATCATAAAAATTACTCCAACAAGCATCTCACATCTCAACTCATATATTTTACACAAATATTGACATACATTCCACTCTCGAAACTATACAAACCGACCCGTTATCATATCCAAACTTTTTAAAAGCAATTGCCCAATAAAACTAGTCTTCTTTACAACAACAAATAGAAACTTACCAACTATCAATTACCGTAATTTCACACTTAAAAATAAAAACATACAATTACATTCCGCTTAACCTAACATAAACCTAAACCACACTCCACAACACCAAATTAACACACAAATAACACAACACCAAATTAACACAAAAATAACACAAAATTACCTACAATTACATACACATTACACGAATCAAAATCCAAATACAAAACCCCTAAATCCAACAGTCGGGGTTACTGGACAATACCCGCAATCTAGCAAATCTGAAGAAAAAAGGAATCTTGATAGCATGAATTATTGTCTATATTTTGGGGCCTGCTTAGACGTTTTATCTTCAATAATCTGCATGTTTGAATGTATATTATGTGATTATATTGTCGTTTCATCTACCTTTGCGGGAATCGAGGTCTACACCAAGTTTCGTTGTGATCGTAGGTAAAATGGCACGTTTTGCATCAAATGGAGCAAAAGGAGCTAAGGAGTCATAGGAGCTACATTCAGGAGCTTAAGGAAGAATCCAGGAATCATGGAATTGGATTAGAGATTCACTTTGGACCAGATTTGAGAGATTTCATATTCAGTTGTGATTCACCTCGGTTGACTACAGAGTCACCTCGACCGAGGTGATCTAGAGGAGCTGACTCGACCGAGGCGAACACCTTGGACGCGGCAATGATATTTTATTCTTGGCTGAGATCTTTTATTTTTGGAAAGAGGATCTTATATTTTTGGGCTGGATTCCTGGAAGGAAGAAGATAATTTAGCCCATATATTTTACCTATTTTTATGGGAAAAGATCTTTCTAAGATATCTTATCTTTGGAGAGTAATTTTCCTATAAAAAGGGTTGGATTTTCCATAAATCGAACATCGGCTATCACCCGGAATACCGTTTAGGGCTGCACATCGCGCAAGACAGCCGTTTTATCCCACTATAGTTGGGAGATTTGAAGAACCTTTTTGAAGGTTGAAGGAAGGTTGAAGGAAGGAAGTTTATAGCTTTTGTGAAGGGTTTTGTAAGACTTTCTTAGATTCCCTTCATTGTTGATTGTCTTGTTGGATTGTGATCCAAGGAACGCTTGTTGTTTGATAATTGATTCAGTTATTGAAGTCTTTCTCTTAAGGTTTTCTTGTTCAATTATTCTCTTTCTTTCCTTATATTTGATTATTGCTTTCATGATGATGAGTGGCTAATTTCCTTGTGTGATTCTAGGGTGATTGGCTGAAGGTTGTGGGAAAAACAATGATAGAATAATCTTAATCACAGTAGGACCCTGAAAGTTCGAGTCTTTATCCTTAACCCTAGAACATCTTGCTCAGTCGATGAACATCTCGGCCGGGGTGGAATTCTTCTGACCGAGGTGACTTATCTGATCCGAAACTGAGAGTTAAGTGTTAGAGTTTGATAAATCCTATTCTTATTACACCTTTCCTGGTTCAATGCAAGCCTAGGATGAGACTTACCCGGTAATTCCTTAGTTTGTTTACCAAAGATCATAAGTATAGGTAATAAAGGTTTATCCTTTATTGGGGTTTGAGTGTGCTTTCATTCCATCTTTGTGAGTTAGCCTGAGACTTACCCGATAAAGGTTGATTCTATTCCCTTAGTTGGAGTGTTAGTTTGAGGTTATAGTTCTTTTCCTTAATTCTTTGAGACTTACCCGGTAATAGGAGTTACGGTTTGGGATTAGTGAGTAGTGAGACTTACCCGGTGATCTATTCCACTTTAGTAACACCTTCCCTATGCAAATATCTCAGCTTTGTCCGCTTATCTTTAGATCTTGAGTTGGAACCACAACTAGATGCTTTAATCCCTAGAATTGCATATTTCCTTAATTGACTTTTTATCATCTTTGATTGTTTTAATCGCTTTGTGGTTAGTAGTGGCATTGACAAACCTATACCTGTAATGTTTCACTAAGTCCCTGTGATCGACCCCTGGAATTTCTTGCTTTTTACTACGATTGACCCGTACACTGCGGGTTCGCATCCTTGTTTTAAGCTTACATCTAGGGTTATAAATTTAAAGCTTGCACACACCGTTTGGAGCGAACAAATCCCCTTGGAGTTACTAGACAATACCCGCAATTTCGCAAATCAGAAGAAAAAAGGAATCCCCAAATTGAAATTTGGGTTATCACAGAACCGGAAATCTCACCCAATAATAATCAGATACAGATTTGTTTATGATAATAAGTGATTGCCATCGGTTGGGGTGGATGAGGAAGGACCGTCGGTGTCGGTTGTGGTGGCGAAACACTGGCGGCAGCGGTGGCGGCGAAGCAACAACGTGACAACAACGGGCGGCGGCGACCCGGTGTGCAGCAAAAACAATAGTGAAATGACTCCCAGACGGCGATTGTCGAGCCGTTAATGACGACAGTCTCTAGGCGGCGTCCGTCGAGCCCTGAGCGAAGTCGACCTCCAAGCGGCGACCTTCGAGTCCCTTTTGTTCGGCAGTCTCTAACCTGTGATAAGTCTAAACAACCAAAACAAATCAACCTTTAGCTAGCTATCTAAACGTTAGACAAATAAAAATAGCACACACACAATAGTAAATCTAAACACAAATCATGCTTTCAGAGAATCCATTTTTATTATCTTCATTTAGGTCATTCACTCTTATTAATGATACTTATTTTGTGACACGAGGGATTCTCAAACCTCGCCTCCGCCCCCGTGTAACCATCATGAATGGATCCAATGCACCTCACCTTATACCTGTATGTTCTGGGTATAGAGAACCTCCCAATCTCATGTCAAAGCTGGGCAGTGATGTCACCGCCCGTTATACATACACTTGGGCCATAAAAATAATAAGGTCGTCCTATGCATGTTATAATTATTAAACAATCAACACACACCACTATCATCATTCAACTAACATCTAGAAACCAGCTAAGTAAGTCCCAAGGACTTACCTGAATCAAATCTCCACTCTCGTAATATCAACTCGGTCTGCAACCGTAGAAACTCAACCGCCTGTTATACAAGGCAAGTGGATCAAATATGTATCTCACTTCCTTAGAAGTGTCCAACTTCTAAGATATTCAATCGATCATAAAGAAATTACCAAAATACCTTCATAAGGGTAAAAAAGACTATTTTACACCTGAGTCTCAAAACCCTATAAATATTCCTAGAATATTTCTAAAACTTCCTATGGAGCCCAAAACCACAATCTAACACTCAGAAGAAAGATCTAGCTAAGTTGGAAGATTTTCCAACTTCTTAACTTCCATCAAAAAATTCACTAAGGATCTCACTTTGACTTAACTTACAACGCTCATACAAAACTCTTAAAATCCCAAATATCATATCTAACACTTCTATGGAATGCATTCTACTCAGCAGAAAAAACAAAACTCAAAATGGATCCATAACTAATCCTACACAAAAATCCAAAGTTGACTCTTCAACACAAATTCTCTCATACTTAACCAAAATTCTGCATTTTACCAAACTGCACAACTAGCCTACTTTGGAACCTTCTAAGTCTAGATTTGATAGCTGAATCGACCAAAACTTTTAATATATCACAGTATGCATCTCACTCTATGTTCCATCAAAATTTCATGTCCATCAGATATATCTAACTCATTCATATCTAGATCCAAAAACTGCTTCAATACACGTTTTCTCCAATACTTCGAAAAACTTCAGCAACCATCTAGAAAACTGCTTACAATCTTGACTTTGAAAAATCATAACTACTAAACCTTTCGATGAAATCCTCTCAAATTGTGATATTTTTTCTTATGCAATCCCAACTATGACATATCCAAAATTCAGACACAACAGAAGAGTTTTGCATACCTAGTTCTGGTCACAAAGTTTGATGCTCGATAGAGTCGGAAAGTTGAGAAAATGCAATAGTTCCTTGAGTTGCTCCTTAGCTGTAGTATATGGGTTTCAACAATGGTTAAGAGGCAACTATTAGAACATATATATATGGAGGGAAGCAAGGAGAGAGTGTGGACATACTTAGTTATGAGACTTGACAGAAGATGGAGGCATGACTACTACACGTAGTAGGAGATGGGGAACAACAAACCCAAGACTGCTGGGTGCGCGAGAGATCCTGAGCATCAACCATGAGGGCGGAGAAGGACTTCCATTGGCATTGGGGTTGCTATTACTGCTTGAAGATGAAGGAGAAGGATGGCTCTAACTCCAAGCGGCTACTCGTGGTGGACAAGGGTTGCTTCCTGGTTGGTGTAACGTCATCGTTCAGGGCGGAGAAGAAGGAGGATATGTTAGGTGTATGATTAGAGGAGGGAAGGCAACCAAGACTGACTTACCTCAACAACCAAGCTCGCGATGGTGACTGACGGCGGAGGGCTGTCCTCTAGAACGTCCGTGTGCAGGAGAAGACTGGATCTGTTGCAACACGAGGAGGCGGGCAAGACTGAGATTTTGTTGTTACCATGCGTGCAGACGAAGGATGGCGACAACGGTGTGGAGGAAGGAGGCACGCTATTGCTCTCACGTGAAAATAGGAGGCCGGAGTAGGGCGGCTAAGTCGCATGATTGTAGAAGGCAGCTGCGTGAAGGTGGGAGTCGGGGGATAAGATTAGGGTTTTGGATGATTCACGTAAGAGGTGGTTGAGAAGAGAAGGAAGAGAGATGTGCTAAGGGTGATCTTGTCAAAACTTGTCATGGGCTTGTCATAACTTTGTCATGGGCTTGTCATGACCTTGTCCAATGGCTCCATGGTTTTTTAAAAAGGTCATCCAATTCTAGTTCTTGTAAGAGTGTCTTAAGAAGGATTTTATATGTTCCAAAATTCACATAAAATCATTTAAGTTGGTAAGAAACATTTTATGTGATTAGCTTTCCACATAAAATGATAGAATTTATCAATTTAAGGATATAGTGTGATATTTGTATCATTTTATATGAGAATTAATTTCACATAAAATGATAAGATTTATGTTGACTTGGAAATAACGGAATTTAAAATTCCAGGTATTACATCATTTCCCCCTTAAAATAAGTTTCACCCCGAAACTTAAAATAATGACATCTACTCAAATAACTTTCCATAAAATAGAATTCAGAGTCGCTCACCTTTCTTTTGAATCTTCGTTCTAACTTCCTAACATTCGAAAACTATTCCGTCATCATAGTCAAACAACACATGAAACACAATTTCTCAATCGAATACAAAGTCATATACGTCACACAGAACAACATCCGAGTACTAACTCGGTGATATAGAAGTAGCGGCTAACTGCGCAAAGAACTCAGGATAACTACTCATAATGCTCTCCGCTATCTCACATGTAGCCTCATTAGCTCCTCGTCTAGATTGCTGAATCCTCCACATCGGTATATCCTTAGACCTCAACGTCTAGCACTACGTTCTAGGAAGGCTATTGGGTAATCTACAAAGGTGTGATCAGGCTCGGCTATCAGATCTTCATGACTAATGATGTGTCTCGGGTCCAGTATGTACTCTCTCAACTGAGATACATGGAAGACTGGATGGACACCCTATAGTTTGATTAGGAGTGCTAATCTATAAATAACTCCTCCATCTGCTTTAAGATATCAACGGTTGCTTTTCTAAACTCACTTCCAATTCTCTTAGTCCTTCCGTTGAATCATTCACTTTTGACGTTCCGGAAGGTCCCAACTATAAATTTGAAACAATGATCTTAGACATTTTCCCAGAACTCTACTAAGTGCCTAATGCTCTTTGTAAGACCACTCACTTAGTCCTGTATCCCTAGTATAATTCAGTCGGACCGTTCCTCAAATGATGACTCAACATCTACATCTTGTCAGGCATTCACTTGCTGAAATCCAACGTCACACTCCAGTGGAGGTTTTTATAACAATCTCTATTTATTTTTTTTTTTTACTTGAGGTGATAGATATACTATCATTGAGTTTCCTAATCTTTGGGTTCTGGCCCACCACGTTTCCGCTGCGCTACCCTGATCAATCTGTTGCCACCCATGACTCATAATGGTGTCCTTCGTGAGTCAGAATGATTACCAGACTTTCGCCCATAAATTCCTTTTTAATAACGGCAAGGTCCTCCCAACCGACTGTCATTCTAGGGATGATTCACTAAAGTACAGTGAAAGCTCGTACTCTAAGCCATGTGTACTGGTTGTCCAAACCTTGAGATAAACTATATCCGTATTTGTCGAAACTATGGTCCTTGACTCCCATTGAGTTTCACAATTGGTCTAGGAACTCCTCAGAAAATAACTCAATGGTTACGCTTCCTTGGAGGATTGGAATGTTCTGTCTTAGAAATTCCCGGAATTGACTTAGGCCTCATCAAAACTCTACCTACTACTTGTCATGACTACTCAATGTGGTTATCCTTCCACAATCCCTTTGGCCTCTAACATAGGGCACATCACGTTGACCTACAAGTCCTTACTTTGATCTATTTACAATCTTGACATGGAGTTTTCTATTTAGCTCCAAATTCTCGAGTTGAGGCAGTAAGTCTACACCGAGACAATAATACTAACAACATGATGGTCTCTCATTCTTGTCTTGTGAACCTTCCTGCTAGGTGACTCATCTTATAACATTTTCCTTCTCTGAATCGGTCTCCAATTGTCAGTTGATCATTACTACCCATTCCATGTTGTAACCTCAGTTATGTTGTACTCTTGCATAGTTTCCATAAACGTATCCTCATCTCAACACTTTATTTAAATGTAGCCAGACCCGCCTTTTGATACATGACTTTCCTTCTCACTAGTTAAGCTATTTGCTTGATTTACACTTTATACATCATAGTGTTATTGGTCCGATAGTATGACTTTTATTAAACATCTACCGGTACCATTTGTATAAGAAACATTAGATGCATATGATTTTCTAAAAAATCAAATTTCTCAAATTCTCAGAACTTGCATTTATTATGTTGTCCTTATACTCATGTCGCTTTACCATCTTCTAAATTCTTACACCAAGTATGGTAGTTAAATCCCTTTAGGCTTTCTCGTACAACCTTTATGGATTATGTTGATTAGATTTGGTGGTTTTACAAATTCTTCTTTCATCAGTCTAGAGAATCCTTCAAGTATACCATTTGTACACGGTTCCAAAACTACTCCTCCATCCACCTATGACCGGTTATAAAGATTGGCTATTGGAGTGCTACCATTTCTTTGTAAACTCTTATATAAACACCTTTCGGTAATCATCTTATTGGGGCGATACGGATCCGTATAATAATCTTCAATCATTCATCTTTACTCTATCTCATGTCTGTTCCAACAAAGATGTAGACTCTTGTTAGCATGAAATATGACGATATTTTAGGCACTTGTTTTAGCTGTTTTTCCCTCTTTATAGTGTCCTTAGATATATGTTTGAAGCAAGTGTGAGCTAGTTCACCCACTTTGTCGATATAGAGATCTACACTAGCTTTATTGTGTTTTTAGGTGAATAAAGCTTGGATTGGAGCAAAATAAGGAACGAAATGAGTGTTTGATCATATTTGATGGCAAGGAGATGCATTGGAGAGGCTAAGGAAGGAGCATGGATGAACGATGTCACGAAACTAAGGCAAAAACAAAGATTTGGAAGAACCACGCCCTGAAATACGGTCGTGGAAGAAGCTTTGAGGATCCACGCTCTAAACCACGGCCGTGGATTTGGCAACATGAACGTGGACGTGAGTTTGGAGCACTCCAGAGAGTTACACGGTCTAAATTACGGTCGTGGAAATCTTATGACACTGTAATCTGGTTCGACGCCCTAAACCACGGTCGTGGAAAGCTGTACTTGGCCGTGAATTTAGTGATTCTGTGACGTGTCATATTTTGCCACGTCAACCACGTCATTGGGCTTTCTCGTAACCCTACCTCGCCTTATAAAAAGGCTGGAGAAGAGAGTTCTCGGGACCTTCGCTTAGTTTTGCTTACTTTTGGATTCAGACATTTAGCCGCCGCTCGGAGATTCGCTGGAGGATTGAAGATTTGTGAAGGACGTAATTTGGGAAGATTGTGTACTTTGGATATTCTAGGGTTTTCATTCGAGAACAGATTGACATCCCGTTCTTTGTGACTTCTCTAGATCTTTGTGAGGATTTCTGTTCCTATTCTTCTAGATTCATAAACATATTACCTTTGTGTTTGGATTTCGAGATTGACTTTGAGTTTTATTTGAGTTTTCGAGGGTTTTCATCTTTATTCTTCTTAATTTGGATATTGATATCATGACAATAATTTTTGGCTAAAACCCTTTAGCAATTCTAAGGTGAAGGGTTGATAGTTGTGGCTTAGATGATGATAGATCGATCGTAACTTGATTGGACCCTGAGATTTAGAGAAATATTGTCGACACTCTAAATCACGGTATGTTCTTGGGTTCCACGGCCGTGGTTCTCAAGATCTAGCCGTGATTTTCCACTGGTTTACGAACTTTGCTTTTGCTTTAACCCAAAGTTAAAGATTAGCTTTAACCTAGCCTTGGCTTGCCTTTCCTAGGTAGTAGTGAGACTGAACATCCTCTATTTCGGTTTCGAGTGTCACAACCTTAACCGTTTTGGCTTATCTTTGATTCCTTGGGTTTAGGCATGGGTATTTGAGATTAATTCTTGTCCTTAGATCCTTTCTATACTGCGGCCTCAACAACCTTTATAGAGAGAGCCTTTGGGTTATACATATAGGGTCTTGGAACTTCACCGTACATTACTTTACTTTAGTATACCTTTGCAATTCTCGATTATGTCCTTATATATATAATATATCTTGAATCGATTGCCACAATTAGATATTTGGATCTTTAGGATTGATGTTTTCCCAATTATTTGCAAAAACTTCTATTTTCATTGGTTGATTACTTGAAACTGGTTTTGTTTCACCAATTCTCTGAGTTCGATACTCTGGAATACTTGCTAATCTATGCCGATCCGTACACTGCGGGTTCGCTTGCTCTTATTCTAGTTTTATAAATTTAAAGCTTATTTGCACGCACGTTTTTGGGCGAACAAGTTTTTGGCGCCGTTGCCGGGGAATTGGTCAAGACCATTTCCGGTTTTCGGTTGTCGAGCTTGGGAGCTTTTGCTCTTGTTATTTGATATCTTTTTATGAGTGAACTTTTGCAGGTTCTTTAGGTATATGCGAAAGACTAGATCTACCAAAGATCTAGTTCCCCTCGATCCAGAACTTGAGAGAACCTTAAGAAGAAAGTTGAAAGAGAAAAAGATGGCTGAAAGTAATGAAAGAATCATCCAAGCTAAATTGGATGAAGCTCAACTTCAACTTAGGTTGAGTGAGAAAGCTCGTTTGGACGAGTTAACGAGTCATCAATTCCAACTTGACGAACTCAAGGCTATGATGTTGAACATGAAGTTGGAGCTGAATGATGCTAAGAAGAAGAAGAAGGTCAAAAAACCAACTAAGTCCACTAGAGATGATTCATCCGTTGATGAAGATCCGGACATGCCAGAACTTGAGGAAATCGATCCGGTGATTCACCACGTTCGTAACAACATAAGACCACCGGTTGTTCCTCGCATTCCAGCTGGAGATGTGAGAGTTTCTAATGAAGGGGATGAACCACAAACTCTCGGGCAAAGGAGGAACCCTGGAGAGCTTGGAGAGGAAGAAGATGGAGGAAGAGAAGAGAAAGTAGGAGAAAGAAAGTGAGTAACGTGAAAGTGAAAGTAAAAGTGAAAGGGGAGGGAGAGGGAGAGGGAGGGAGGGAGGGAGGGAGGGAGGGAGGGAGGGAGAGAGAGAGAGAGAGAGAGAGAGAGAGAGAGAGAGAGAGAGAGAGAGAGAGAGAGAGAGAGAGAGAGAGAGAGAGAGAGAGAGAGAGAGAAGCACTCAGTTGGGGTGTTCAAAGGTCAAGCCACCTAGGAGTCAGGGTCTACTAACGAAGGGTCGGAAGCAAATGGGACAACATCCCGCTCTATCGGATCACCGCACCCGCAAAAAGACTAAGCTGCAACCGCGGCATCCTTAGATGGCCGCGGCTGAGGGTTTCCTAGGCCGCAGGGGAAGTGACTAACACTCAACACCACTAAAACCACTAACCACACTCTATTCCGGAACCGAGAATATCGGGTGTTACGTATATTCCCCGTTTTTAGACTTCTAGGTAGACGGTCAGACTCCGGATTATGAACCCTAGTTAATTACGGTTTAGATTTTATTTGTCGTATTGTTATTTTCTTGCTTTGAGTTTTATTATATGCAAAGACTATTCTATCCATCAGATTTCTCTCATCGATCCATGTCTAGTTAAGTCTCCTTTGATCTAAGGTGTTTGTTGAATCCAATGATGGATCGATGGTGACTGCTTATGTGAGTTATTGAATGAATGTCAACAGGTATATGTTTCTTTTGAAAAGTTATTGTTTTTATTTTTTATTTACCTTCGAAAGAAGTGGCGTATATAAAGGAATTAGATAATAGAACATGCGCTGACTGGCGAGTTTGTTTTATTGGGTTTATTGAAAAGATATTGGTTTTGAGAGTAGTGGTTTATCATTGTGTCAAGAATTTCTAACTGCCATAGAAAGTTTCGGTCTTTGTGTCTTTTCTAGCTTGCGCTAACTAGCAAGGCTTCCTTTGGTCTTTTCTAGATTTCTAAGTTCTTAAAGGGATTTCCTTTTTACTTGACACAACCTCCGGTTTGAGGGCGCTATCAAGTTGGTTAACACGGTCTTTGTTTGTCTATGTCAAAAGTTATTTTAAGATGGTTACCTACATAGTTATTTATTGAAGTTCATGTTATTCACATACGTGGTTACTTATTGATTCATTATGGTGGGGATACTCGCTTCCTTAGATTGCTCATTTCCAAAGATATAATATCACATCGGTGGCCTATTATACCAATATTTTTGTTCTCTCACCAGTGATTCCTACAACATAAATTTTCTCGTCTTCTTTATGTTGATTGCTACAACCAATACAGATGTTGATGTGGGACCATCCTTAGTATTTATGACTACGCTACATGGATCATTCGTCAATCTAGAAGCGAGAGAAACTCAAGGAAGGAACGCTTATAAGTTGCAAACATGGGGCGAATCGATGAAATGGAAGATTGCATGGAAGATGAAGAAATAGACCGATTTGGCAGAAATTTGTGTGAACTTACAGCTTCGCTTACGAATATCTTACAAATATCTTTGCAAGATTATCTTTAATATATCTTACAAATATCTTTGCAAGATTATCTTTAATATATTTTCCTAGTTTTTGTAGGATTAGTCTCCCTTATAAATATCCTTAGTGGGGGAGATTGTTTAGTAGATTAGATTTGATATATTTCCACAAATTTGTGTGAACTTACAGCTTCGCTTACGAAGTTCGTATTTTATTCATTTCTATTCAATCAAAGGAGAGTTTTGGTTGAATTGTTGTGACGTTCTTGCTAGATTGTGCTTGTGTGTGTGAATCTTGATGAAGGTTGGTGCTCCTGGTCAATCCTAGTCCCTTGTTTGCTCCAAGCGGTGTGTGCACGCTTTAAATTTATATCCCAAGAAATATGCTTAAAACAAGGATGCGAACCCGCAGTGTACGGGTCAATTGTAATAAAAGCAAGAATTCCAGGGGTCGATCACAAGGACTTAGGTGAAACAAAGCACAGAATCGGTTGTCAAGTATTGCAATTAACCAAAAGCAATTAAAGCAATCAAAGATGATGTAAAAGTCAAGTAAAGGAAATATGCAAATTCTAGGGATTAAAACATCCAGTTGTGGTTCCGAATCAAGATCTCAAAGGATAACGTGGACAAAGCTGAGGTTTGCAAAGGGAAGGTGTTTCTAAGGTGGAAACGGATTACCGGGTAAGTCTCACCACTCACTATCCCAAACCAAAGAACCTATCACCGGGTAAGTCTCAAGGTACTAAGGAAAGGAACTATAATCTTAAACCAACACACCACCAAAGGGAATAGAATCAACCTTTATCGGGTAAGTCTCAGGCTAACTCACAAAGATGGGATGAAGGCACACTCAAACCCCAATAAAGGATAAACCTTTATTACCTATACTCGTGATCTTGGGTAAACAAACAAAGGAATCACCGGCTAAGTCTCATCCTAGGCTTGTGTTGAACCAGGAAAGGGTATAACAAGGATAGGATTTGGAAAACTGGAACTCTTAACTCAGATAAGAATCCGGAAAAGTTCACCTCGTTCAGTTTATGTATCATCTCGGTCGAGATGTTCCACAGCTGACCGAGGTATTCGTCGGTTAAGGTAAAGGCTCGAGCTTTCAGGGTCCACTGGGGTTAAGATCATTCTATCATCGTCTTTCCCACAACTTTCAGCCAATCACCCTAGAATCACACAAAAAACTTAGCCAACAATCATCATGATAACAATAATTAAATATATGGAAAAGGAATCAATATTCAAACAAGAGAACTTAAACACAAAGATCTCAATAACTCAAACAATCAATCAAGCAAACAAACAGTATGCGTTCCTCAATCACAATTAGTAAAGACAACAAAACCAAAAGCCAAACTAAGAAGATCTTACAATCTCCTTCAAAAGCCAACTTCAACTTGATTCCTTACTTTCTTGAACTTCAACCTTCAAAACTTCCTTCAATCTTCCTTCAAAACTCTCTCCAAAAATCCTCAAAAAATCAGTGATCCGAAGATGATTGAATTGTAGAAAATCCAACCCTTTATATAGGAGAATTATCTTCCAAAGATAATAATATCTTAAAAAGATAATTTCCTAAAAAATATATTCATATCTCTAAAATAGATCTCCCTAAAATAATATCTTCCTTCCAGAAATCTAGCCAAAAATATAAGATATCCTCCTTCCAAAATAAAAGATCTCAGCCAAAAATAAGATCTCGCCGGCGACAAGGTGTCCACCTCGGTCCAGCCTGTCCTGAAGGTCACCTCGGTCGAGGTGACACTGAAGAACACCTCGGTCTAGGTGATCCTGAAGAACACCTCGGTCTAGGTGATCCGGAAGAACACCTCGGTCTAGGTGATCCTGAAGCTGACCTAGGTGAATCTCAACTACGTGTAAATCTCTCTAATCTGGTCCAAAGTCAATTTTTGTCCAATTTCCATGCTTCCTGAGTTCTTCCTTAAGCTCCAAAATGTAGCTTCGATGTCTCCTTAGCTCTTTTAGTTCCATTTTAGTCCAAAATGCGCCATTTTACCTACGATTACAACGAAACTTGGTGTAGACCTCGATTCCCGTAAAGGTAGATGAAACGACAATATAATCACATAATATACATTCAAACATGCAGATTATTGAAGATAAAACGTCTAAACAAGTCCCAAAATATAGACTATAATACATGTTATCATCCCTCCTTGTACTTGTCTTATTTAGAAGACTTGTGTAAGGTTAAAGAAGTGCGGGTTAAGGTAATCTTCTCGTTTAAGGGTTTTGACACATCATTGGTCAAGGTTATTTTGCGGAACTATCTTGATTCATATCTCCCTATATCTTTCATTTATCATTCCATATTGATCTTCTTTTCTTTCCATATCATTCATTAATCCGTGTTCTGAGTTTGTTAAAAAATCGACCTATTCTTGAGATAAATCGACCGATTTTCTCTATAGAACAACCTAATTTTTGTTCCAATTAAGGGCTTGCAATATAGATCGGGAACTGCGACTTATCCCCGCATCAAAGTGGTATCAGAGCCTAATACATTACTTCTTTCAAACCTTAATCTTGCACCGTTCTCCAAGAGGAAGCGAGTGAGCTTTATTGCAAGATTGCAAGATGAGGTGGTCAAGTTTATGACTTCATCCTATGAAGTTAATCCAGTCTGGAAGCTGCCATACTTGATTCATCGTGTGATTAGTGATAAGCAAGACTATGATTCGAGGTTGAATCCTTTTCAAGAAGGGGAGTATGATGTGGGACCATCCTTAGCATTTACGATGACGCTACATGGATCATTCGCCAATCTAGAAGCGAGAGAAACTCAAGGAAGGAGCACTTACAAGTTGAAAACATGGGGCAAATCAATGGAATGGAAGATTGCATGGAAGATGAAGAAATTGACCGATTTGGCATAAACTCGACCGATTTTCCTATAGAAAACTCGATCGATTTTGTGTCCGATTTTCTTCATTGGAACGAGCTTTCACTAGTACAAAAAAGCAGATTGGTTACGGTACATTTAACACGGTTCCGTGTTTTTGCGTGGTAAATGTGCAAAATCAACATTTTTACCACGGTTGTCCAAAAAACCGTGTTAAAAATAGTTACAATTTAGAATCACCCATTTTAATACGGTTACCCTGAAAGCCGTGTTAAAATTTTTATTATAATATAACAGTTACATGTAACCGTGTTAAACTTGTGTATCATTTATCACGGTTCTCTTCAAAACCGTAGTAAAAATGTTTACAATTTACCACGGTTACCCTCTAAACCGTGTTAAATAAGCGTATGATCACAACTTACCACTTCTTTCAATCAAACATGTTAAATATTATTCAAAATATTATTTGGAAATTTTTTAGAAAGCGCGAGATTTGCCGGGAATTAAAAGAAATTTCATTAAACCCGTCTTAAAAAGCACCGATCAACCGTGTTAAAGATAAGATATTCCGTACGTATATATATCTTCTACTTGACCTAAAAATTAGATCTATCGTGTTGTAGTTCATGCCCAATATACCTTCAATGTCGATTCTGGTTGCACGCAGTACGTTAACCCATTGTTCTCCATCGATTACTTCCGTCTCCTAGGTTGATCCCGATTCCACGCCAATTCACCCTAGTCTATCTCCAGCGAGTCCTTCCGTCTCCCAGGTCGATCCTAGTACCACACTAGTTCACCCCTCGACAACGCCAATTCCACGTCTGATCGAATCCGGTTCCGGCGATTTCAAGTTTCCATCGTCGGCGATTTCAGGTCGATCCCGGTTCCAAGCTAGTGAAGATCTACAAAAGCGTAAGCGAGAAGGGGAAATTACAAGTGAAAAGAAAAGTTGTCATGATACAGATTTCCCCAAGGTAAGCTCTAATATTTTGAACTTTTGTTTCCCTTGTATTTAGACAGTGTTGGTGTTGACAATATCAATGCTCAATAGGGTTGGAATGAATGCCAATCGGCTTCTCTGGGTCATCCGATAGTTGTTATAGGAAAAGTATTAGGGGACCTGATTCGGAATTGACAATGGTTCATAATAATCCATTAAAATATGGACACATGAAGGTTATTTTCATTGATCCTAAGGTGCCTGATGCACCTTTACTTGTACCTACTGAAGAAGCTTCTGTTGTATTTGATGCTTTGGACGCTTTTGTGGAATGCTAGTTGAACTCGTTTATTTGAAAAAGGTAACTATTTGATAAGTTTATTGCATGATTACATATTTTTCGCAAGATTTAATGATGATTTATGTGAAAGGGCCTTTCATTGCAAAATGAGAAGAATGGAATTGAGATGAGTGATAACTTTGATAGACTTTCGGAAGCATCAAATACGATCAATAAAAGTCCACCAATGAAGGTTCATGGGGAGGAATGGTTGACAATGGATAAATTTGTGAAAGTTACCTCCTCAACTTTGGGGATAATGTATAAAATTGTCAAAATCATGAGAACAACAATTGTGATTCTAATTTTTAAAGCATTTAAGAATGAAGGTGAATTGCGAGTTACTAAGGAAGATATCTTCAAACTATTGAAGCAAGAAGAGATTTGACTAGTACATGTGTCTATCTATATTGGGTAAGTGAATTTTGCTCGTTTAATTTTATATGTATGTATATGCCACGATATATTATGTTTACGTTTGAAATTAGTGATAAAAATTTGAAAATTATGAGATAGGTATTTGTTAAAGGCTTGTGAAAAGCAAAAGACATGCAATATCCGAAATTTTTATTTTCGATAAATTCCGAATTAACCGGACCTGACCGGTTAGAAATGGTTCCGATTTTTTATTTTTATAAAGATGTCAAACCGGGCCCGTCAGTTGGGCCCAATATGGATGATATTTGATGTTGAAGATAACCAACTCCTTCTTTCCTTTTGTTGTTACCCTAGCCGCACTCCTCCTTCATTGTTGTTAACCGCACCGGATCTACTTCTCCTTTCCATCCTAAACCGCCGTCTCCTCTCCTACCCTCCCTCTCTACTTCTCCTGTTACTGAACCCAACCATCTTTCTCCCTACTTCCTCTTCCTCCTTCTCAGTCGCCGGAACCAGCCAGTCGGCCGTGTGCCTCTCTTCCTCTCCCGGAGCAGCAACGTCTCCTTTCCTTTCATCACCGTCGCACTCACCGGCCTCCTCCCGACGGACTTCCTCTGTCATCACAAACCCCCAACCGGAGATGTCAGGATATCACTGAAGATGGTCGTCACCTGCTATCGGGTTAGCTGCATTGAGGGACGCCGCCGAGACCGCCAGAGCTCCTTCGTCTTCATTGCGCGTAGTTTGGACAACGGCCTCCTCCTCCATCGTTGTTGCAGGGCGACAGTCGGAGGTGTTCCCCTTCGTTCTTGCAGACAACTGGCCGCCAATAATCCCCTTCGCCTTCGCCGAAGAACAGCCGACCAGCTCGCCGCATGCCCTGCCGACCGTCAACCACCTTCCCTCCTTGGTGTTGTTTGAATTGGTATAGGTGAGTGTCTTGTAACGCCCCAATTTTTAGGCACGTTTCCGATTTTTATTTTATCCGGATTTTTATCGATATTTTAATAATTTAAATATATTTTCACGTTGTAAATTAAATTTTATGAGTTTATATATTTGTATATATATATATATATATATATGTATATATATATATATATATATATATATATATATATATATATATATATATATTCCATAATCTATTTCACGAAAAGTTCGGGAGTATCCAAACCGGAAATCTTGTCCGGTTAATTTGGTCGAGTTTATTTTAATTCCCGATATCATGTTTTAATTAATTATTTTTAATTTAATTTTATTCCTTTTCCTTTATTCTCCTTTTCTGTCCCCCCTTTCTGTCCAAGCGTGATGATACCTCTGCAGAATCGACCCCTCGACTTCACCTTCTTCTCACCCCCCTCACGCTACCCTCACCTCTCATCCTTCCCTCCTCTGTTGTATCACCTCATTCACATCTCACAGCTCTCTTCTTCTCCCTCCTGGCCCCTCACCAGAGCCAACTACAACCACCAACATCTCTTTGAAACCCAGGAGCAACCGAGCAGCTCCGCCTCTCTCTCCATTGTTCCCCTTTTTCCTCTTGTACTGTTGCAGCACCTACGGGCCGCCGAGGAGAGCCTGCATCCGCCGAGAGACCGCCACATGCTGCCCAAGTGTTGTCCTCGTTTCCCTTTCATCCTCTACTTCTCTCCCTCGATTTGTTTCTTATGTGCATCTGCCGCCAGGGAGAAACGTTGCCTCCGACTTGTGCTGCCAGGATCGACGCCGGAAGGAAGGAGCTTTCCCTCACCTTCCTTCGTCGGAACCAGATTGGAGCACCATCACCTCGCCGCCACTGTCGCCGGACAGGTCTACTACTTCCCTCCCTCGCTGAAGCTGATCGAAGTTGCGAAGGTCGATCTTCCCCTTTTGCAATAGCTACAACCACCCCCTCGTCGTCTCCCTGTCGAAGATGGGAGGCCATCGGTTTCTCCCTCGCTAGCGGCCGCCGTCGAAGCTCTCGGGAAGCCCTTGGCCGCCGCCTCCTATGTTCCTCTCGCAACAGTCGGCCGGGTCTGGTTACAAGAGAAACCCTTGTGCATATATTAAATCTTCCACCCTCTGCATCTTTGTATTTACAAAACAGCACCCATATTTCTCTTTTACATATTTGGCCCTAATTCTGGAATCTTGCAATATTACCCCTACTGGAATAAATTACAGGAAATAACCCAAAGATTTATTTACAATTTATGACACAAGTTTCTAACATTTCATAAATTGCCCTTGACAATGTTTCTATGGGTTTTAAATTTGGGATTTACTTGAATAATATTCTTATTTATATATACCATATACATTATGCTCATGTTGGATTAATTCTGGGTTATGACTCAGATTAAATTACGGGATTTTAACGTTGGCTTTGAAAACGAGTTTTACTTTGGGTTTATGATGTTATACAATTTGTCCAAAATATATATTTACGGTTTTAACTTGGGTTTTAAAAGTGGGGTTTTTCTTAGATTTATATATGTAAATTATTCCGTTCAAATTTAGCGTATAAGCTAAATTTGTATAGTTTTGGTGTTAGGTTCGGAAGCGTCCCGATAAAGACCTGACAAGTCCAAGTCGACATCCTTAGATCGTCTTCCGTCTTTTGACGTCATGTGAGTACCCTCTTCTCCCGAGCTTGTGATCTTACTCGATCTTGTTATGATAGTATTAGTATCATGCTAGGTTGGATAATCTAGCATAACCTAGAGTGAATACCAAGTAGTGGTTTGGACCTTAGGTGAGCTTTGAGGATTGTTGGTGTTGTTAATGTTGAGTTTGTTTGGACTAGGCATGTTTATTTGAGTATGTGCTATGGATTATGATTCTGTGAGATCATAGGGTCTAGAAGTCCTTAGACTTCTAGAATGTGTTGAGTGAGATGTGAGCATGAGAGATTCTAGGATGCGGTCCTAGAATGAGAGTCAAATGATCTTGCGTAGATCATTTGTGTAGAAGTCTTAGACTTCTTGAGTTGAGCGAGTTGTTGATATAGATATTTTGTTGTGAGCAGGTGTAGACTTCTTCCCGAGGGAAGCGAGAGTGTTGCGTGAGTTAGCGTTTGGGACGAGGTAAGTCTCCGGACTTACTTAGCTCGTATTCCTTGTATTAGCATTGATGTGTGTTTGGTGGTGTGTGTTTATTGTTAATAACAACTAAACCGGAATTAGGATTACCGACCTTTATATTATTTTGGCCTAAGTGTATGATAACGGGCGGTGACAACTTGCTTGG
The DNA here is from genome assembly GCA_033239125.1 of Fagopyrum homotropicum. Lineage (NCBI taxonomy): Eukaryota > Viridiplantae > Streptophyta > Magnoliopsida > Caryophyllales > Polygonaceae > Fagopyrum > Fagopyrum homotropicum. Next base: position 139,816,356 of record BSWB01000002.1, read on the forward strand.
CTCCCGCGAGAGCTAGGAGGTTCTCGGCGACTATCCCGTGTTGTTAGACGGTCAGATGCATCAGTACCATTCCATGCCAGTAAGTAGGGACCGAGGCGAGTTTCGGTGACTCTCGTGTCACAACCTAAGTTGAATTAGAACGGGATATGACTTAATAAGAAAAAGATAATAAACCGGACTTGTGTGCTTTGGTGTATATTGTGTGTTATGTTGATTTACTTGTGTTTGTGCCTTTCACCTTGATTCTAATGCTTCGAATATGAGCTAACGGTTTTATACCGATTATTGTAGATTGCCTTGCAGGTTAGGAATGCGGCCGAGAGATCCGGAAGAGTGGACAGCCGGGGTTCCGTACATTTTAGGAGGGGGTTTGGTTGGAGTTGTGTTTGAGTTTGTTATTCTTTATATGCATGGTATGCTGCGTGTGTGGCGTTTGGTCTTTGGTGTTGTTTATCGGCTGAAGTCTTTGTTTGTATGTTTTCGGGAAACACATCACTTTCATAAAAATGTATTTCGGTTTTGGCCTTTATTTGTGCCTTGTTGCAAGATCCGGTGAAATTGTTGTCAAACTAAGGGTCGGGACCCATTGTGAGGTCCCAACCCGTAGCATCCCGAGTCCCACGGATTCGGGGTGTTACAAAAGTGGTATCAGAGCCTAGGTTGACAACAATGACACTCGCAATCTTCTAAAGGCCGAATAAGGAATAAACAGAACCCCGCGGGTTCAGAGTTTTCGTTTTCAAAATCACATGCATGAGTCGGGGTAGAATGTACGAACCACCACTCCTTTCGCGGATCTCGGCAGCATAGTTTATTGGATTTTTAGTGTATATATGTATATATATGTATATATGTAGATATGTATCGTGGACTTGGGATGTTTTTGGACTATTATTGTATGTGGATTGTAGTTGCATGATGTACATGATTTATGTGTATAGTTGTCTATGTGAACGATTATATGTTTTAATCCTTGTATTGTTGTAATGGAATGCCGAATGCGTGATATTAGTAGTAATATGGACTTAGGACTTATGTAGTTATGGATACGTATTCTTATTATATATAGTAGTAGCATTGGGAGTATTGGGACCTGATAGAAAAGATGATTGTATGATATCGTCGCCCTTGGACGACGTTGTTTGACATAGGATAGTGTACATACGAGGATGAATATGCTCAAGTATCGAGTTGAGAGCTACATTCGGGCGAACACCTTGGAGTTCTTGTACTCCTTTAAGAGGATGTCGAAGAGGAGGATTTGAGATGACGCAAACGAAGGACAACCAAGTAAAAGAAAACTCGGGACAACTTAAGAGAATTTGAGATGGGGAACATACAAGAAAAGGGAGTAACACAAAGGTGTGGATGTGTTTACAAAGAAGTCATGATTAGAAAGACAACGAGACTAATAGGGATAACAAACATAAGTTCTTCAAGAAGACGCGTGGACAACTAAAGATGAGAATCGAGGAGGAGAGAGATACATTCTAACAAGGTTAAAGGTGACATTCCATTAAGATGTGAAGTTTTCTTTAGACGCTCCTAAGCATTTGAGTCAAGACGAGAAGAGTGATCGAACCATTTGCTAAATATTTAAGATACCGTAAGTTAAGCTTACGAGGTATAAAAAAGTAAAGTTTCAACATTACTAGAGTTATGAGAAGAAGCGCATGGTGGGGATTCATGTGGAGTGACCGATTTCCATTATGATGATAAGGCTAAGAAACGTCAAGAAGGAGGAAGTGTGTATAAATGATAACCCTAAGAAGATGAAAGACGAAACGAAAGAACTTTGATCGAGAGACTAAAGATAACAACCAAGAGGAACGCGAGTGGATGCTAGCTAGGGCTATATTATTTGGGAAGGTGCACTTGAAAGACATCAAAGAAGAATGGTTAAGCCTATGCAAGGGAGTTATATGAAACAACAAGGCAAAGAAGATATAGTTACCTTATGAAGAAGAAGCATGGAATGAAGAAGAAACTAACAAAGTTTAAGGTAGAATACCTCGAGGAGGGTAGCTTTCATGAGAATAGTAACATGGAAAAATAGAAGAATGGTAAGTCATTGACATTGGAGAAGGTCAGTTATAAACTAATTGGTGACAACCAAGAACGCGCATGTGCGGGTGGTCTATGAATGAGTGTGGAAGGGAAGAGTAACCAGGTTGTGGGATCATAAAGGGACGGTAACGAGAACTTGGAACATTCCTGGTGGTTAAATGTCAGCAATAAGGAGTTGTATCAACAAAAGTGCAAGTGTTTTAATCAAGTAGCATGGATTGAGGTCAAAGCAAGTAACTATAATAGACCTCCTAGGGAGGGATTGCAACGAACCTATGCAACCTTCTTAGGTCATGGGATTGACATATGGAGGAACGACACGGAGTAGAAATTTTAAAGTTTGATTAAGGTAAAAAGAACTAGAAGAAACAAAAGGAAAGTGAGGCTTCTATTGTTGTTGTGCGTAAAGGGGATGCATGGTATGTTTTCGCAAGCAAAAGCTGAGTCAGATGTTCCAGACTCAAACGGAAGAGTCATGGTTGCTATGGCTCAAAAAAGGAGGACCTATATAAGGGCAACATTGTGAACTTAGAGTTTGTGAGGTTAGTGTTTGGTGAAGTAATGATTGGATCTTTTAGTGATTGTGCTTGGAGAAGTTTCTTCTAGCATTTTCCACGGGGCATACTACTACGGTTGTGAAGATTGTTCATGAAATACCAAGAGATGCTTAAGTGACCAACATGAGTAAGAGAAGGCCGAAGTTTGGAAGTTTGTTGTCGATATGGGATGTACAAGAAGTACATGAAATATTCAGTGTTCTAAAATCCGCCATCCAGGGCCGTCTAGACGGCGTTTGGACGGCGGACGGTGGTTGGCCGTCCCGAATTCTGGCAAGACGGTGATGGTAAGACGCTTTCAGTGAAAATCGGCTTCAGGACGGTTTTCTGGACAAGTGGGACGGGCTGAACGGTTTTCTGGACGGGAGGGACGGGCTAGACGGGCTTTGGATGAGTAGGACGGGTGGGTAAATAAGTTTCTTTGTCCCTGATTTTAGGGTTTTCTCATTCCGAATTTCAGTTTCAGAATAGCCTTGCTCCTCCGACTACCTCCGACTCTACCTCAGTCCCGACAGCGACCTTTGTCCTACCGTCTTTTGTCCGGCGACGTCTCTCCTCCGGCTATTCTTGGATTTCTCTCTTCCTTCTTCTCTAGCAACCTCTGTTAACATTGCTTCTTCTCCACCATCTCCCGTTTCTTCTCTCCGGCGACCTCTCTTACTTCTTCTCTCCAATTTCTCTCTCGACTTCGCTTCTCCTCAACCCTCTCTCTCGCTCCTTCTCGCTGATTTCTCTCTCAACTTTACTTCTCCTCTAGCCTAATGTGTAGTATTGAACGTGTTGATATTTTTTTTTTAATTTTTCTTTATTCCAATAGAATATGAAGAGTTCACAGACTCATTGTGTATTGTTGCCCCATTGTGTTGATATTTTTTATTGAATGTGCAGACTTTTTTTTAATATGAAAATGAATAACTATTTGAATTATATGACATTTTTATATAATTTAGGGGAAATACTAGAAAATAATCAAAAAACGTCTTGTCCGTCTTGAATCCGTCTAGACGGCCGTCCGGCCGTCTAAACGCTAGACGGTGGCTCTCCGTCCCGTCTCCGTTTACGTATTTTGGAACACTGGAAATATTGAGGTTAGAGCCTCTGCGGTTGGTTTGACAATTGTAGAAGAAAATGAAGTATAAATTTCTACGCTTACTTGAAGAGAGGATGTATATGGTGAAAGCTTACGTAGAATACGAAGAGCTCCTCCAAGATGTTGGGATGCCACGGAAAGTGAAGAAGATAAGGTCAATTATTTTGAAACACGGTTAAGTCCTATCGATTGGACCCTTATGGTTGCACATAAGTGAGAAATATTTGAAGATTTTTACAATCATGCCATTTAAGAGAGAAAATTAGGTTAAGTTAAAAGAATACTTGTATAAGAACACAAGAGTCAGAAGACGCAAGCACATCTTTCCAATTCAAGAAAAGACGAATATTTGAAAGAGGACGGTCAACATTGTAGCTAAAGATGGAGAAATACACGTGTTTGAAGGACGTCACCCCACCAGATCGGGGGAGATCATTAATACCATGACTACCTGTCAAGTATTAAGACAAGGTTGGGTCGGTCTTATTTTATGTGGCGGGAGAAGAAAAGATGGAACCGAGATACCACGGATTCCAATACGTCATAATGTAGATTTTTCCACTGAGGTCAAACTGGACTCAATTCCGATATCTAAGGCGCTGTATGGAATGACACTTGTGAAGAGTCATGAGTCGGGGAAGCAAGTGAAGGAGCAATTGCAAGAACTCATTGATAAGAGTTCATTAGAATTAGTTAGACGTTATGGAGAACTCCGAATGTTATCTTGAACTCTTGATTTGAAGTTTATATTGGAGTATATCTTAAACTCTTGGTTTGAAGTTTTTATGGAGAACACCGGTTTGCGAAAATAGAGGCGGTTATTTCCGTTTGTACATTGATTACAGTGAGCCGAGCAAGATAACAATGAAGAACCAAGTATCCCTCACCACGGATAGGGGATCTACTCAACCGGTTGCAAGAGTCGGTAGTATCTTCTTAGAATGATTAAGGTCTGATTGCCGCCACTTGAGAATTTGAGTCTCGGAAATTGCAAACACGGCATTCCGGGCAAACCATGGTCACTACGAGATGTAGTGATTCCATAGGGGTTACTAATGCTCCGAATAAGATATTTTGGTATACTCTCGAAGAAGAGAGAAGTTGGATGACAAGTTGTCTCGGGATGACAACCCCCGGAGGATGTGGAAGGAGCTACAAGTTTTCTCAAATTTGTTGGTCATTACCGGATTGTCGAGAGATTCTCCAATGTAAAACCATCTATGGCTAACCTAATCTGGATGACAATGAAGTTTTGTGTGGGACAAAAATTGACAATGGAGTTGTTAAGAGTTAAGAGGAGATTCATTGGTGCAACTGTGTTGATTTACCTTGAGGTATTATGAGTTTGAGGTGTACAAATGATTGTTCAAGACAAGGTCTTGATCGAGAAGTGAGGAGCGATGTAAAAGTAATAGCCTACGTGTCGTGTTAGTAGAAGTAGTATGGAGTAAAGTACTTCCTTTGTTACTTGGAATCGCAACAAGAATTGGGGGAAACATAACATCAAAGTTTGGTTCGACAAGAATCCAAGCCAACGGTGTGAATTGGGAGTTCAATCTTCTTTGTTAGAGAATCGAAAGGAAAATATGGAAATGCTGCATTTAGAAAGACCCGAGAAGGAAGTTAAGTTTTTTTTTATATATCGGAACTATTGTATGCTTTGAAATTTTTACAATGGTAGAGTTATTTAAAACAATCCCTAAAACTATTGTTGTTTATGTATCGGAACTATTGTATGCTTTGAAATTTTTATATATCGGAACTATTGTATGCTGACAAGAGGATAAACATTTCAGTGACTACACATGGGTAGAGTTATTTAAAACAATCCCTAAAACTATTGTATGCTTTGAAATTTTTACAATGGTGATAATTGATAACATCATGCTTGATTAGAGTGCTCCAATTTGCTAGTATGGTTGATGTTTGGTCCTTATTTGCAGTTCTTAGACACACATAGGTTCGTTAAGCAGGGGCATCACCCTCGATTGTGTCTATGAGTAAGGATATCTGATGTATTGTGTGAGTGATTTTTTGGTGATCTTGTATAGAATGGTTTTTCCACTTCTCGTATTTATAAATAAAGTAGAAGAGGGAATATTTGATTTTTAGGGTTCATCTCAGTTAATGTCTAATAACAGAGGTGCAGCCTTTTGTATATGTTTGTATAATCATGTGTTCTTCATAACTCAATTCTTATCATATTTTCCTGCAACACTTGAAATTGTGGTTAATGTGTTTGAATTGCCACTTGGAAGCTCTTATTGATTCAAATCAACTCTGAAAGGTCCATTTTATTTCAAGTTGTCAAAATAACTCAAAAGTATGCTATCTATTTCAGCCCCTTTACATTTAACTTCAAACCAGTCTGGCAACCCCCTACTACTCGTGGTTCCTCATTAACTTGTCTACAGCTAACACATCGTTGATCCACGCAACAACATTGAACGCAATCAGACCTATTTTCGCTAAAATAATATGAACTTAAGAAATTACTGCTAATCAATAACACATTGTGGATATGACTATGGGTTAGCCAGTAGACATGACCTCTGATAACCTTACATTTTTATTTGTTTGTTTTGATTAGGTTGTCATCCCTTAAACTCGTATTATTGTTTTCTTGCATGTATGTTGTATCTAATGCTATGCCATGTATACTTCTACTATATATTACATCTTTACTGTTTTGGTAGTTGAACATTTTATCGCTTGATCTGTGGGGAAAATTTTCAAATTTTTTTCTTAGCCGATAATGATGCATATGTAAGAAAGTACTGGTAATTATACAAACTACTTTCATACTAAAATGTGGTAAAATTTTCAATTTCGAAACAATACCCATGTGAGATAAACTAAATGGGTCTTGAAACCATTCAAAAGTATACTAATATTGATACAGGACCTGTTCAATACGATTAGTAGGACCTGTTCTATATGATTCCATAAAAAATTAAAGCATGATTAGTAGGAATATCTACTTGTCAGCATGTTTTATAAATTCAGGACTTCAATTTGTCACATAACCTCCTACACTATCATTATAGAATAATACATATCCTATCTTCCTAAAAATATATCATATTCAATATTATCTACTTGCCTAATTTAGTCTAGATTTTAAAAATGTTGCATAATTATTAAGTAGCAGTGATTGATTCAACCAACTGCACAACACAAAAGGGTTATGACCTATCTCTTCTCATCTTATATTAGCATCATTAATTTGTATTTTGCTATTAAGAGTATCTAGCTCTGAAAAGTGTTCATTTTACCTTTTAAGTTTTAACCTTTCTAATTATTGGTTTTTCAAGATGGCTTTCTGAATTTATGTGATCAACACTCTAAAATCCAAATTAGACGTACTCATGATGTTTCCATTAACACTAATTATTTCTTTATTTATTTTTATATTAGGAACAGTTAAAGAAAGGAAGATACAAGGAAGTTTCAGATGATGAGTTAACTTCTAAGCTGTGCTTTCTATAACTTGTTTTTTTTAAAAATTTTTTTTATGATCTTGACAGCAATAAAAGTGTGTTTTCTACTCTTCAAAATATTGGACTTGGAGTCATAACTAAACAATATGTAAACTAGCTTCTAATATATCAAGCTGTGCTGAATATATAATCTAATACATGAAGGTGTGCTCTTTTTATATTGATTGTGATTGAAATACTTGAGGAAACAAATCATTTTTCCACAATGTGGTTTGTCTGATGCTTCTAATTCTAGGTTCTATGCGATTGTAAATTTATGAAGATTACCAATTTATCATTGACCCCCCTTCCCCTGCATTAGAAGTGCCGATCATTGAATCCATATTGCTTGCAAGTCCACATATTCAACTTTTTTATTCTTTAGTTGATTTGGTTATACAGGTGTTAATATAAAAGAAGGAACACTCTTAATTCTTGATTTTTATTGGAGCATCTTTTACATTTTTTTGTTTTTTGAAGTAAATGATGCCATGAGTTAAAATTGAGTTAAATTATTAAAAAATATTTACGTTTCTATATTTTCACCATTTCCACATTCTATACTTAAAAGCATGTCGCTCTGCATTTCCATTTTGTGGTCTTGCTTCTTTTTTTCTTCAATCGTTTATAAAAGCATGCCATTTTTCATTTATGATTTCTACCTTCTGCCTCTTACATATATATATTGAAGTAAAGATGCCAGGAATTAAAATTGACTTTTTTTTTGTTAATGGTTGTAAATATGAAATCGTCTAAGAATAACTCATCCAACAAGGTTGACATTTTTTTTAATTCAGTTTACACGTTCTAGAGATGAATTGTTTGAAGACATTGTTGCCATAATTCACGGTAGTGATGAGCAAGCCATTGCAAAGAATACTGTGGCGCCTCCATTCAAACGTCTTCTACCTGAATTTATGCTCAAGTGGGCTCGTGTTGTTAGTCCGTTTTAAAGCTTAAGTGATCAACCGTTTTATTAATTAAAATGCTAATTTGGAATTTAATGCTCTTGTCCAGCATTGATGTCATTTGTACGTATGATTTTCAGAGAATTATAATCGTTTTCATGAAAGTAATTTCTCCTTGTAGATTATGTATGGTACTTCCAAAGAGGGAAGAATCAGAAGGTGAGATAGCCAGGATTTTTCAATGTTGTATCCTCATCTTTTCTATGTAAAAGGGGTTGTCAGTTATTGATAATATTTTTATCCCTTGGACGATGTTCATGGTAGTAAATTGTAAAGACTGTTCTTTTAATTCTCAACTATGTTAATTGGTCATCTATAGCTTCAATTATTAGGTTTGAATTCGCTTGGTTTTTGTAATGTTGTTAATTGGGTTTTGTGGTTTCATGATTTGTCTAATTGAGTTTTGTGGTTTGTCTGATGCTTAATAGTGTCTCTCGTACACAAAAGCTCTGGTACACTTGTGGATAGTTGATAGTTGTAGATGCTTAATGTAGAGAATTTTGGTTTTGTAGGGTGGAACAAGTGTTCATCAAAATGAGTCTATTGGAGAGGAAGATCAAAAAGAGTCCGCTGCTGAAGAAGTCGCTCAAGAAGAAAATCCAAGTGAAAACGTTTAAATATGTTTCATTTTGTGTTGTTTACAATGACTTGAAACTAATGTAATATGATATATTTGTACTTTTAATGTGGAATATGTTATATTGTACTTTTATTATTTGATAACTATTTAATTTATGTAAAATTATTGCATATTAAAATAGCATGAAAGGAAACTTTAGGTTTGTGACGGCACTAAATCATCGCAATTATGCGATTCAAGTATAACATTTGCGTCGGCAACGTACCATTATAACTTTTAAATAATGTAGTTGTTACACTATTTGAGACGGGGAGATAGCCGTCACAAAGATCAATTCGGTTTGCTTTTTTTTTGTGACGGCTCTTGGCGTCGCAAATATTTGAAAAATACACGTCCCCGCCTTTTTGCGACGGCTCTACCTGTCGCAAAATTTATATTTGGCGCCGACGGACCCTTTTGTTTGCGTCGGGTGTTGCCGACGCCATGGCGTCGCAATTTTTTCACGACGGTAAATTACCGTCACAAAGATCTTTTGCGACGGACCACTTGGCGTCAGCGTCTTTGCCGACGTAACGCCGTCGCAAAAAGGTGGTCGCCGTCGCAAAAGGGTTTTTTGCCGTCGCAAAACACAGTCGCAAAATTATTTTTTTTTTGTAGTGTCCCTCCTGGCCCCTCACCAGAGCCAACTACAACCACCAACATCTCTTTGAAACCCAGGAGCAACCGAGCAGCTCCGCCTCTCTCTCCATTGTTCCCCTTTTTCCTCTTGTACTGTTGCAACACCTACGGGCCGCCGAGGAGAGCCTGCATCCGCCGAGAGACCGCCACATGCTGCCCCAGTGCTGTCCTCGTTTCCCTTTCATCCTCTGCTTCTCTCCCTCGATTTGTTTCTTATGTGCATCTGCCGCCAGGGAGAAACGCTGCCTCCGACTTGTGCTGCCAGGATCGACGCCGGAAGGAGCTTTCCCTCACCTTCCTTCGTCGGAACCAGATTGGAGCACCATCACCTCGCCGCCACTGTCGCCGGAGAGGTCTACTACTTCCCTCCCTCGCTGAAGCTGATCGAAGTTGCGAAGGTCGATCTTCCCCTTTTGCAATAGCTACAACCACCCCCTCGTCGTCTCCCTGTCGAAGATGGGAGGCCATCGGTTTCGCCCTCGCTAGCGGCCGCCGTCGAAGCCCTCGGGAAGCCCTTGGCCGCCGCCTCCTATGTTCCTCTCGCAACAGTCGGCCGGGTCTGGTTACAAGAGAAACCCTTGTGCATATATTAAATCTTCCACCCTCTGCATCTTTGTATTTACAAAACAGCACCCATATTTCTCTTTTACATATTTGGCCCTAATTCTGGAATCTTACAATATTACCCCTACTGGAATAAATTACAGGAAATAACCCAAAGATTTATTTACAATTTATGACACAAGTTTCTAACATTTCATAAATTGCCCTTGACAATGTTTCTATGGGTTTTAAATTTGGGATTTACTTGAATTATATTCTTATTTATATATACCATATACATTATGCTCATGTTGGATTAATTCCGGGTTATGACTCAGATTAAATTACGGGATTTTAACGTTGGCTTTGAAAACGAGTTTTACTTTGGGTTTATGATGTTATACAATTTGTCCAAAATATATATTTACGGTTTTAACTTGGGTTTTAAAAGTGGGGTTTTTCTTAGATTTATATATGTAAATTATTCCGTTCAAATTTAGCGTATAAGCTAAATTTGTATAGTTTTGGTGTTAGGTTCGGAAGCGTCCCGATAAAGACCTGACAAGTCCAAGTCGACATCCTTAGATCGTCTTCCGTCTTTTGACGTCATGTGAGTACCCTCTTCTCCCGAGCTTGTGATCTTACTCGATCTTGTTATGTTAGTATTAGTATCATGCTAGGTTGGATAATCTAGCATAACCTAGAGTGAATACCAAGTAGTGGTTTGGACCTTAGGTGAGCTTTGAGGATTTTTGGTGTTGTTAATGTTGAGTTTGTTTGGACTAGGCATGTTTATTCGAGTATGTGCTATGGATTATGATCCTGTGAGATCATAGGGTCTAAAAGTCCTTAGACTTCTAGAATGTGTTGAGTGAGATGTGAGCATGAGAGATTCTAGGATGCATTCCTAGAATGAGAGTCAAATGATCTTGCGTAGATCATTTGTGTAGAAGTCTTAGACTTCTTGAGTTGAGCGAGTTGTTGATATAGATATTTTGTTGTGAGCAGGTGTAGACTTCTTCCCGAGGGAAGCGAGACTGTTGCGTGAGTTAGCGTTTGGGACGAGGTAAGTCTCCGGACTTACTTAGCTCGTATTCCTTGTATTAGCATTGATGTGTGTTTGGTGGTGTGTGTTTATTGTTAATAACAACTAAACCGGAATTAGGATTACCGACCTTTATATTATTTTGGCCTAAGTGTATGATAACGGGCGGTGACAACTTGCTTGGCTCCCGCGAGAGCTAGGAGGTTCTCGGCGACTATCCCGTGTTGTTAGACGGTCAGATGCATCAGTACCATTCCATGCCAGTAAGTAGGGACCGAGGCGAGTTTCGGTGACTCTCGTGTCACAACCTAAGTTGAATTAGAACGGGATATGACTTAATAAGAAAAAGATAATAAACCGGACTTGTGTGCTTTGGTGTATATTGTGTGTTATGTTGATTTACTTGTGTTTGTGCCTTTCACCTTGATTCTAATGCTTCGAATATGAGCTAACGGTTTTATACCGATTATTGTAGATTGCCTTGCAGGTTAGGAATGCGGCCGAGAGATCCGGAAGAGTGGACAGCCGGGGTTCCGTACATTTTAGGAGGGGGTTTGGTTGGAGTTGTGTTTGAGTTTGTTATTCTTTATATGCATGGTATGCTGCGTGTGTGGCGTTTGGTCTTTGGTGTTGTTTATCGGCTGAAGTCTTTGTTTGTATGTTTTCGGGAAACACATCACTTGCATAAAAATGTATTTCGGTTTTGGCCTTTATTTGTGCCTTGTTGCAAGATCCGGTGAAATTGTTGTCAAACTAAGGGTCGGGACCCATTGTGAGGTCCCAACCCGTAGCATCCCGAGTCCCACGGATTCGGGGTGTTACATGTCTGCAGTATTTTGATTTTAGAACGTTTAGGGATTTTTGTAATGCTAATCTTGTTTAGTGTTAATGGATGTATTTGTATAGTTCTAATTATGTTGAAGGGTATGTTGAGTATTAGTTTGGTGTGTTGTAATCGAAGTTATATAAAATGTCAGTGATTTTTTTTTCACTAAATCATTTCCTCTTAACTGTCGGTTGGTTTTCGGAATCAGCTAAGTCGGCACCGTATTCACAAAAGCATATCGATGAGGTTCGAGATCACAGGTTTAGTTATGTGCAACATTTCATGGTGTTGTTGATGATTGTTCTTTGAGTATTATTTGTCGGTTAACCGGTCAGTTTAGCATGTTCATTGTGTACGATATATATGCCCAACACAGTAAATATAGCATAATCAAAAAAAAATCTTCGGTTGTAGATGAAACTGTGATAAACACATTTATCACGGTCAAATTCACATTTAACACGCCCTACTAATTTACCACGATTTATCACGGTCAAATTCAGATTTACCACGATTCAACATTATTATCACGGTTCTATAGCACGTTTAACACGGTTCGACGCAAACCGTTGTAAATGTGTTTAACACGGTTGGACGCGAACCGTGGTAAACATGTTTAACATGGTTAAAATATGAACTTTTGTAAACACGTTTAACACGGTTCAGGTCCAACCGTGTTAAATACGTTTACCACATGCAGTTTTACCATGGTTCATAATCGTATTAAATAATGCACACGAAACCGTGTTAAATGTGCATTTTTGTACTAGTGTTTGCAAAAGATCCGGCCATGATCTTCTATCTTTTTGGCAATTATATCTTGTTAAAATTCCTTAAATCTCTCAGACTATCTTAAAAGATTATTTAGATTCTATCTTTTTAGATTTTAAAGATATATTTGCAAGATTATCTTTAAAATATATTTTCCTAGTTTTTGTAGGATTAGTCTCCCTTATAAATAGCCTTAGTGGGGGAGATTGTTTAGTAGATTAGATTTGATATATTTCAACATATTTGTGTGAACTTTCAGCTTTGCTTATGAAGTTCGTATTTTATTCATTTTTATTCAATCAAAGGAGAGTTTTGGTTGAATTGTTGTGACGTTCTTGCTAGATTGTGCTTGTGTGTGTTAATCTTGTTGAAGGTTGGTGCTCTTGGTCAATCCTAGTCCCTCCTTGTGCTTGTCTTATTTAAAAGACTTGTGTAAGGTTAATGAAGTGCGGGTTAAGGTAATCTTCTTGTTTAAGGGTTTTGACACATCATTGGTCAAGGTTCTTTTGCGGAACTATCTTGGTTTATATCTTCCTATATCTTTCACTTATCAATCCATATTTATCTTCTTTTTTTTCCATATCATTTACTAATCCGTGTTCTGAGTTTGTCAAAAAATCGACCTGTTCTTGAGATAAATCGGCCGATTTTCTCTATAGAACAACCCGATTTTTGTTCCAATTAAGGGCTTTCAATCTAGATCGGAAAGTAAGCTTATTCCCGCATCAGATGTGATCCTTGTGATTTCGATACCTGAATATACTACATCTGATCTCGTTATCCTTGCGATTGAGGTTGTTGAAAACTATTTAGTTTAAAATTTCCACATTGCCCTAGAAAAACGAAATAGTAATTAGTGAAAAGAACTGGATTTTGATCATTTTTGAAGAAATTGAACCTTAAAACATGTAGATTGTTCGGTCTAGATATATTTTGTACATCCGAACATTAACATATACCAAGATTTGAAGCTTAAATCTCAATTTGAAGATCGTAAATGAAAATGAAAAAACGCTTGCAAATGAATAACTCTTGCAAAAATAAGTACTAACTCCCATTTACATATTTTGAAAATGCCCAAAATCACGCAGATATTGAAAATGAAAAAATAATTTATAAAATCACATTTTTTATTTTATAAATTCCCCATTAATTTTAACATATATTGAAAATTCAAAAACACTTGCAAAAAATAACGGACAATTTTGGTAACTAGATCTTTTTAAAAAACTATAGTAGTAACTAGGCTTTTTAATGTTTCAATTAAGTAAATATACCTCAACCTTTTGTATTTATTCTCAAACTCTACACACTATTCTCTCAAGGGGTACATTTACTAAACACAAAACTAGAAAAAGCCTAGTAAACCAAATTGTTTCAAAAATAACTACTAACTCCCATAAATAGCTAATGTTGAAAATGACAAGACTTGTCTTATTTGACGTTTATAGAGTCCAAACATCAAATGAAATGAGGCAGATAATATACTAATCTGGAAAATGGAAGTCTGCTTTGGTCATCATAATACTGGGGAGATCGGTGGCTTTTCATTTGCTTGAAAAGCGTATCTATCAATTAAGGAGACCAATAGCGAAGATAACAAATATAGACTTTCTAAATGACCATTACATTGTCTGTTTTGAGATAGAAGAAGATTGTTTCAGAGTAAGTACAAAGGGCCCTTGGAAAATATTTGGATACTAAATCATGACTTGAAGATAGCATAGAGATTATGACCCTTACAAAAATATATGGCTTAGCATCTTCCATTGGAACACCGATCATGAAGGTTGCCCGACTAGGATTGGAAGCATAGGGTCTCTCATAGTTGGTCAGGGATATCCATCGCATCGTCCACTCCTACTTGATTTGAGACCACATATGCTAGCGAAAAAGCATCGTTGACCTTTAAGATTTGAAGCCGCCTGGTTAGGTCACTCAGATTTTAAGGCAACGGTTCATGAATGTTAGAATGAAAGTCGAGTTACAAAGAGGCCTTTTGACATGAGTTGACAACTTCAACAAGAATTCAACCAAGTTTTGGAACTTGAAGAGTTGTTGTGGTACCAAAAAACGAGACAAAAAGCTTGACTTAAAAAAGGCCTATGATGGTCTACGATGGGATTTCAATGAGGAAACTCCTTGTCATGTCAATCTCCTTCCAAATTGAATAACATGGATAATGCATTGTGTCGCCTTGACATCAATGGAACTAATTTGGAATGGGGAAGTTACTGAGGGGTTCATACCATCGCACCTTATCTCTTTGTACTTTTTATGGATCGCTTGAGTCATACCATCACACAACTAAGTGTTCCAAACATTTTGAAGGCAATCATGTTAACAACATTACTACCATCTACCATACTTATTAATTTGGCATATATGTATGTCGTTGGGCATGCACTTCAAGTGATAAATTTAAGTTCAAATCAGGATATCCATCGCACCTCTTACCTTCAAGAGACAAGGTTTTTCTTGGCTAGCCTCAAAAGCAAGAACTTTGGCAAACTCTGAAAGGAGAAGGCGACATCTCACACACGTTGACATGTGTCAGATTTGTGGCAATCCTCAAAAAATTGTTCTTTGAGACTGCCCATGCACCACGAGAATGTGGAAAACAAAAGTACCACGCAGTTCGTGAACACCTTCTTTGCTACCCAATTGCAACCATGGTTTTAGTTAAACATAAAATCACAAACAAATTTGGAAGACTTTGCGCCATGGAACATCCTTTTTGCTTCGGCCATCAAGGGCTCATGGAAATGGCAAAATGCAACTCTTTTTAAAGGAAATGATAGCATGAATTATAGTCTATATTTTGGGGTTTGTTTAGACGTTTTATCTTCAATAATCTACATGTTTGTATGTATATTATGTGATTATACTACCATTTCATCTACCTTTGCGGGAATCGAGGTCTACACCTAGTTTTGTTGTAATCGTAGGTAAAATGGCACGTTTTGCATCAAAAAGGAGCAAAAGGAGCTATGGAGTCATTGGAGCTACATTCAGGAACCATCCAGGAAGCATAGCCATGGATTTGAGATTCACTTTGGACCAGATTTGAGAGATTTCACATTCAGTTGTGACTCACCTCGGTTGACGACAGATTCACCTCGACCGAGGTGATCCAGAGAAGTCGACTCGACCGAGGCGAACACCTGGGACGCGGCGAGAATATTTTATTCTTGGCTGAGATCTTTTATTTTTGGAAAGAGATCTTATATTTTTGGGCTTGGCTCCTGGAAGGAAGAAGATAAATCAAATCATATATTTTACCTATTTTTATGGGAAGAGATCTTTCTAAGATATCTTATCTTTGGAGGGTTATTTTCCGATAAAAAGGGTTGGATTTCCACAAATCCAGAGGATGCTATACACGAGATTGTGCTTAGACATCCCGCTTGCACCGCAACAGCCATACTCCAGTTGAGAGATTTGAAGAACCTTTTTGAAGGTTGAAGAAGGAAGATAGTAGCTTTTATAACTTTTGAAGGGTTTTTGTAAGATCATCTTAGATTCCCTTCCTTGTTGTCTTACCTTGTTGGATTTCTATCCAAGGAACGCTTTGTTGTGATATTTGATTCAGTTATTGAAGTCTTTTCATTAAATTCTTCTTGTTCAAATATTCACCTTCTTCCCATATACTTGATTAATACTTTCATGATGATGAGTGGTGATAGCATGAATTATAGTCTATATTTTGGGATTTGTTTTGACGTTTTATCTTCAATAATCTGCATGTTAGCATGTATAATATGTGATTATATTACCATTTCATCTACCTTTGCGGGAATCGAGGTCTACACCTAGTTTTGCTGTAATTGTAGGTAAAATGGCACGTTTTGCATCAAAAAGGAGCAAAAGGAGTCATGAGTCATTTGGAGCTACATCCAGGGAGCATAGCCATGGATTAAAGATTCACTTTGGACCAGTTTTGAGAGATTTCACATTCAGTTATGACTCACCTCGGTTGACCAGAGATTCATCTCGACCGAGGTGATCCAGAGACGCCGACTCGACCGAGGCGAACACCTAGGACGCGGCGAGAATATTTTATTCTTGGCTGAGATCTTTTATCTTTGGAAGGTGATCTTATATTTTTGGGCTTGGCTCCTGGAAGGAAGAAGATCTTATATTTTACCTATTTTTATGGGAAAAGATCTTTCTAAGATATTTTATCTTTGGAGGGTTATTTTCCTATAAAAAGGGTTGGATTTCCACAAATCCAAGATCATGCTATACCATCGATCAGGGTTTATAGCACGCAGCAGCCATACTCCAGTTGGGAGTTTCGAAGAACCTTTTTGAAGGTTGAAGGAAGATTGAAGATCATAGCTTTTATAGCTTTTTGGAGGATTTTGTAAGATTGTCTTTAATTCCCTCACTTGTTGTCTTGTCTTGTTGGATTGCTATCCAAGGAACGCTTTTGTTGTGATATTTGATTCAGTTATTGAAGTCTTTTCCATTGAATTCTTCTTGTTCAAATATTCACCTTCTTCCCATATATTTAATACTTTCATAATGATGATGAGTGGCTAATTTCCTTGTGTGATTCTAGGGTGATTGGCTGAAGGTTGTGGGAAAAACAATGATAGAATAGTCTTAGATTCCAGTAGGATCCTGAAAGTTCGAGTCTTTAACCTTAACCCTAAGCATCTCGTTCAGTCGATGAACATCTCGGCCGGGGTGGAATCTGGCTGACCGAGGTGACTTATCTGATCCTAAACTGAGAGTTAAGTGTTAGAGTTTGCCAAATCCTATTCTTATTACACCTTTTCTGATTCAATGCAAGCTTAGGATGAGACTTACCCGGTAATTCCTTAGTTTGTGTACCAACGATCATAAGTGTAGGTAATAAAGGTTTATCCTTTATTGGGGTTTGAGTGTGCTTCCATCCCATCTTTGTGAGTTAGCCTGAGACTTACCCGGTAAAGGTTGATTCTATTCCCTTAGATGGTGTGCTAGTTTGAGGTTATAGTTCTTTATCTTAATTCCTTGAGACTTACCCGGTAATAGGAGTTACGGTTTAGGATTAGTGAGTAGTGAGACTTACCCGGTGATCTAGTCCACTTTAGTAACACCTTCCCCTTGCAAAAATCTCAGCTTTGTCCGCTTATCTTTAGATCTTGAGTTGGAACCACAACTAGACACTTTAATCCCTAGAATTGCATGTTTGCTTTATTGACTTCTTATTCATCTTTGATTGTGTTAATTGCTCTTGTGGTTAGTATTCACGAAGCTTACCGTTATTGACTTTGTTTCACCGAGTCCCTGTGATCGACCCCTGGAATTTCTTGCTTTTTACTACGATTGACCCGTACACTGCGGGTTCGCATCCTTGTTTTAAGCTTAAGTCTAGGGTTATAAATTTAAAGCTTGCACACACCGTTTGGAGCGAACAAGTTTTTGGTGCCGTTGCCGGGGACTTGGTCTAGACCGAGCCGGTACGGTTTGCTCTTGGGGCACTTGCCCCGTGTCATCTAACCACTCTACTTGAGTGACTTTTTCAGGTTCTTTCTTAGGTATATGCGAAGAACCCGCACTGGGAAGGAAATCGTTCCTTACGATCCCGAACCAGAAAAGACATACAAGCGACGCTTAAGAGAAGCGATGATGGCCCAACAAGACAACCGAGATCTTGAGGCCGAATTAAAGGAGGCGTTAGAGCTGCTACGCCTCAGCCAGGAAGAGCTACAGCGAGAGAAGGAAGAAACTCGCACCAAGACAGAAGCAATCGAAGCAGAAATGGCCATCATACGAGACCAGATTCTACTTCGACCGAGGGACGACCCAGTTCCCGATGCTGGACCGAGGCAGGTTCCAGTTGCTGACCCTCGACCGAGGCAGGTCCCAGTACCAGACGCCCCGGCCGAGATACATCCACCTCGGATACCAGTCCGAGATGTTCTTCTTGCAGGAATCCCACAAACCCTAGGTCAAAGGATGGACCCTAATCAACAACTGAGGCGTCCAGGAGTCAACCTAGGAGATCCAGCGGACCATGACTACGAACTTCGACCGCAAGTTCTATCCATGATTCGCCAATGCCAATTCAGAGGGATGGAGAAGGAATCACCACATCAACATCTTCAAAACTACGAGATCTTGATGGAAACCTTGCGACCTTTCAGAATTGAAAATAACAACTACAAGCTAAGACCTTTTTACTTTTCTTTAAAAGATAGAGCTCTTACTTGGTATCAATCTCTTCCTCCAGGAAAAATTAGCACATGGGAGGAGATGACTACGGAATTCTTGACCAAATTTTTTCCCCCCTCAAAGACCGCTGAAATGAGAGGGAAGATCAATGCTTTCATTATGAAGGACAAGGAGAGCTTGTCCAAGTCATGGGAGAAGTTCAAGGACATCCTTTTGGATTGCCCACATCATGGGATTCCAAAGATCGAGTTGTTGGAGATCTACTTCAAAGGACTGGACGGAAGTACCCAGTTCAATCTCCAACTACTCTCCGCCGGTACCTTCATGGACATGGCGATTGATGAGGCTTGGGACTTCATTGAGAAGCAAGCCTTGCACATGGAGAAATATACCCACCAAGGAGCTGAAGGTGGAGTTAAAAGAGTCAACTTTCAAGAGACTCAATCCAACAACAATCAACTCGCGTCTTTGAAGAATGACGTGAAGCAATTGAAGGAACTCTTGGTTGCTCAAACCAAGAAGGAAGAGCAAGGACAAAGGAACAACAACAATGGATACCGTAACAACAACAACGGTTCCCGGAACAACAACTACAACAACAACAACAATAGAGGGTCCAATAGCAACAATTGGAGGACGAACAATCAAAGCAACCAGAATCCTGGTAACAATTATTCTAATTCCAACTCTAATAATTCCTTTAACCCTTTCCTCTCTTCCCCTTCTTCTTCTTCTACTTCATTGAAGAGCCAGGGGCAAGGATCAAGTTCGTCTCAGCCGGAAAAGAAAGACGCAGTTCTAGAGGCTATCTTGATCAAGCTTAGCGCTATGGAGAATTCTATGACTTCATTTTCGAGGGCCCAAAAGTCCTTCGAACAACAACTTGCAAGTAGGGTGAATGAAGCGCCAAGAGATCCAGGGAAGTTTCCAGCAAAGACGGAAAGCAACCCTAAGGGCCAGTGCATGGCCATAACGACGAGGAGTGGACTTAAAACTGCAGATCCAGTACCTCGTTCGACACAGACCACCTCGGTCCAGATCCAGTCGAAGAACACCTCGAACGAGATGCCAACCGAGGCGGAGCAACAAAAAGCGGAGGGGAAAACTGAAGTTTATGTTCCACCTCCTGCATACAAACCACCGCTTCCATTCCCCCAGTCAAGGGCCAGAGCACATCTAGACAAGCACTTTGGTAAGTTCCTTGACTTGATGAATAAGCTGCATATTAACATTCCTTTCCTTGATGTTATTCTAGGAATGCCCGCCTATGGGAAGTTCTTAAAGGAAATCCTATCAAGGAAAAGGAAATTGGAAGACTTTGGTGAAGTTAGGATGACATCTAAATCCTCGGAGCTTATTAAGATCATGAAGGAGAAGATGCCACCTAAATTAAGAGATCCCGGCTCATTTAGCATTCCCATTCAAGTTGGGGATGTCACTTGTGAAGCCCTTTGTGATCTAGGAGCCAGCGTGAGCATCATCCCGCTGGAGCTATGTACGAAGATCGGACTTGGAGAGCCCAAGCCGGTCAAGATTCGACTTTATATGGCGGATCGCTCCATCACCCATCCCGTGGGCATCTTGGAGGACGTTCCGGTCAAGTTAGGTAACTTCTATCTACCTATAGATTTTGTTGTACTTGACATTCCCGCAGATTATCCTGTTCCTATTATTCTCGGGAGGCCATTTCTAGCAACTTCGGGTTGCAATGTGGATTGCAAGAACGCCAAGTTGAAATTCAACATTGGTGGCGATGAGGTGGAGTTCGCACTACTTGC
This sequence comes from Fagopyrum homotropicum, assembly GCA_033239125.1. Lineage (NCBI taxonomy): Eukaryota > Viridiplantae > Streptophyta > Magnoliopsida > Caryophyllales > Polygonaceae > Fagopyrum > Fagopyrum homotropicum. The sequence continues at coordinate 139,836,903 of BSWB01000002.1, forward strand.
AGCCATGAAAGGGGAGCAACTAACTGATGATATCTTCAACATCTACGATGAGGAAGAATCAAGAGAATTGGTGAGCTCTATCCTTATTAACGATCCACTCGAAAGAGTTATAAGTTTTAGTTTAATAGAGGAAGGTATAGATGCTTCTTGTGATGCAGATATACGGAGCTTGAAGGCACTGGAAGAGGATCCAGGAGCTAAAACTGAGACACTAATCCAGGAGACGAAGATCTCCAATTTCGGTTCCAGTTGCAGTACCTCGACCGAGGCACTTCCTGGACTGAGCGAGGCGACTGAAGAACATCTCGGTCAACGCCTCTGCGCCTCGACCGAGGTCGATGGCGAGACGACTTCAACTGAGATTTCCAGAAGTCCAGTTTCTGAATCCACTCCACTGGAAGGAGGAAGCAAGGATCCCCCTCAGAAAGCGCCCCCAGTCGTGGAGCTTAAACAGCTCCCTAGTCACTTGAGGTATGTCTTTCTTGGACCGGATTCTACTTATCCCGTTATTGTTAGCGCTTCCCTTTCCGAATCTGAATTGTCTAAGTTAATGCATGTCCTGAGAAAGCATCGAAAGGCAATAGGTTATACCACGGACGATCTTATTGGCATTAAGCCTTCTTTCTGCATGCATAGAATTCTAATGGAAGATAATCATAAGACTTCACGGGAACCTCAAAGACGGTTAAATCCGATCATGAAAGAGGTTGTGAAGAAGGAAGTTCTTAAGTTGTTGGATGCAGGTATTATTTATCCTATCTCGGACAGCAAGTGGGTTAGCCCGGTGCATGTCGTTCCGAAGAAAGGAGGGATGACCGTTGTGACGAATAAGAACAACGAGTTGATCCCAACCAGGACCGTTACGGGCTGGAAGGTTTGCATCGATTACAGGAACCTGAACACGGCCACACGGAAGGACCATTTTCCACTTCCCTTCATCGATCAGATGCTCGAGCAGTTGGCCCAGCATTCACACTTTTGCTACTTGGACGGCTATAGTGGATTCTTCCAGATTCCTATCCATCCGGATGATCAGGAGAAGACCACTTTCACTTGTCCATGGGGAACATTTGCCTATCGGAGGATGCCATTTGGATTGTGCAATGCACCCGCTACCTTCCAGCGATGCATGATGGCTATCTTTTCCGAGTACATAGAGGAGATCATGGAGGTATTCATCGATGATTTTTCTGTATATGGTTCCTCTTTTGATGATTGCCTATCTAACCTTTCTCTAGTGCTTAAAAGATGTGAAGACACTAACCTTGTTCTGAATTGGGAAAAGTGTCATTTTATGGTTAATGAAGGCATTGTACTAGGACACCTCATTTCTAATCGAGGTATTGAGGTCGATCGAGCTAAGATCGAGACTATTGAGAAACTCCCTCCTCCTTGTTCTGTTAAAGGTGTGAGGAGTTTTCTCGGGCATGCAGGTTTCTACAGGAGATTCATCAAGGACTTCTCTAAGATTTTTAAACCTCTACCTAACCTCTTGAATAAAGATGTTGTTTTTGAGTTTTCGCAGGAGTGTCTTGATGCTTTTTACAGGATTAAGGAAGCGTTGATCTCCGCTCCCATTATCCAACCTCCTAATTGGACCTTGCCCTTTGAGGTCATGTGTGACGCTAGTGATGTAGCCGTAGGAGCGGTGCTTGGACAGAAGAAGGATGGCCGGACCACCGCCATTTCCTATGCTAGCAAGACGCTAGATGTAGCCCAGCGCAACTACGCTACCACTGAGAAGGAGTTGTTGGCGGTTGTATACGCTTTCGAGAAGTTTCGTTCCTACTTAGTTGGGGCGAAAGTCATTGTCTACACCGACCATGCAGCCATTCGTTACTTGTTGGCTAAGAAAGAATACAAGCCACGCCTTATTCGATGGATTCTCTTGCTTCAAGAGTTTGACCTAGAGATCCGCGATAAGAAGGGATCCGAGAACTCCGTTGCGGATCACCTCAGCCGGCTACCGGAATTTTCCCACGAGATGGATGACCCACCCATAAACGATTCATTCCCCGATGAGCACTTACACTTGTTGGAGCGTTTGATGGATTTACTTACTTCACCCCACGATGGAGGTGAAGTATGGGGTGAGGGCACCTCCCATCACATTTGAGACACATCATGGTCCAGCTAGCGACCTTAAACCAAGCGCTTCTTGGGAGGCAACCCAAGGTATTGCTTTCTTTTCCCGTTTTCTAGTCTAGCTTAGATAGTTTGCTTTTGCTTTGTTTTGTTTGTTTTTGGCGTCCTAGACAGATAACAGGAGACATCTAAGGAAGGAGCATAACTGGAAGTTCAGAAGTTCGAGAATTCGAGAAGACGAAGTTTGACTGAGACACCTCGATCCAGTCGAGGCCATCTCGACCGAGTTGATTCTTGAGCAACCGAGGCGACTAGGGTTTCTGTGGCACCACCTCGGTCCGTACCACCTCGGTCCAGTCGAGACCATCTCGACCGAGGTGACAGCAGTTCCAGGAACAGTATAAAAAGGAAAAAAAATTCTGTTTTCACTTTTTACCTTCTTCGACTCGACCGCGGCGCCTTCTCACCTCGCTTCCTCCAATCTTTCTCGTTTTCGAAGATTTCCGCTTCCAAACTGCGATTTAAGGGTAGAGGATCCCATTGCAAGTACAGATCTGCGAAGAAATCGAACGAATCGACCGAAACGAGGTAAAAACAGTCGAAACCCTAACTCATTCGTTCGTTTCGATTTGGGCTTTGGTTGCCCCTGAATCTGCTGAGAAAAGACTTAAGTACCCCATAGGAAGAAATTGTAGTGATTTTTGGGGGAAAAGAACTGGATTTCTGAGATTTGAATCGCAAACTGTTACGCCTCGGTCCAGTCGAACTGCATCTCGACCGAGGTGATTCTTGAGGATTGTCAGCGACCGAGGTGATTTGACAGTAGCTGGAAAAAAAATGAGTTCCGAACGTCGCCTTGCCCTCAGAGATAGATCCTCACCCTCCCCTCCTTCCTCTTCTTCCCGACCTTACCGCCCGGTGATCCACGAGAGATGCCGGGTAGATTATGAGCGTATAGCTAGCCGTCCACTGATTGCACCACGTTTCCTGGACGTGTCAGCTTTTGATTGCCTAGGGGTAGATGGAGACCTTAGGCGGATGATCACCACAGTTGGGCTGGATCAGTTTACTAAGATCCGAGCCCCAGCTTACTTGGAGCCGACCCTAGAGTTCGTTAGCTCCTTTTCCTACCTTCCCACAGAGCAGTCTGTGAAGTACCGGTTGATGAGCCGGAACTTCATAGTTCCCTTAGAGGTTTGGAGAGAGATTTTCGGCTTTCCTGAGCCCACCGCCACTGACTTCCCTTCCCGATCTGTAGCTAGGGAGTTCTGGGGGCAGATTGCCCATATTACTGAGCATGCAGATAGATGGCGCCCTGGAGATTCCAGGGAGAAGGTCATCTTCCACCTAGCCTTCAGATTAGCCCATAGGATATTCAGCGAGACACTTCTGGCGCGTACTGAGACGCCCCAGAAGATCCGACAGGGCGAGCTCTTCAGTCTTTACTGTATGGTTACAGGGGGTTTCCCGGACTTTGGCTTGATCTTGGCAGAGGACCTGCACAAGATCAAGGCCAAAGCGAAGGGAGACATCTACTGCGGAGGTCTTGTCACCCACATAGCTGCTTTTCATGGGATGGACCTCAGTGCTTGTACGATGGTGACGGCTCCGAAGCCGCTTGGATTGCAGGAGATGATCACTCGGAGGATTCTAGTTCCCCGAGGTCTGACCACTCCATATGTTGCTATGCCGTGGGAGCGGACTGCGCCACAGGGGATCCGTTGGTCTGCCCAGTTCACCGTTTATGACCCGCATTATTGGCAGACAGCTTGGGCTCCACTGATGGAGGATCATAGGGAGGCAGCAGCTGCCCCAGCTGAGGATGAGGAGGAGGAGGCTGACGATGACGAGGAGACAGTAGATGAGAGAGATGGTGGAGTCCCGATGGATACAGGGACAGATACTGCAGGGACGAGCGTGCCGCCGATCATAGATCTAGATGAGGAGGATATTGAGCCTGCACCTGCTGCACCACCTGCTAGATCTGCTAGGCGTCGGACACGCCGTCATAGAGATTCAGAGGCTCATCGTCGGATCGATGATCTGACAGATCAGATGATAGATTCTTATGCTGCCCTTACTGTGGACATGCATGAGAGATTTGCTGCCCAGCACCGACAGATTGACAGGTGGACTCATCAGATGTTAGAGGGGCAGCACTATCAGCGCAGGATGATGGAGCTACAGTTCCAGCAGACTATGGGCTATCCGTTCGATCCGACTCAGTATCCATACGTGCCACCACCACCACCACCGGATCGCGACTATTGAGGAGCTGCAGGATTTTCTTTATTATATTTTTATGCAGTTCAGCTATTTATCCGGTGAGTACTCTTGTCTCTAGACTTATATTGACCCACTGGGACAGTGTTCCCCAAGTATGGGGTGTTTGTATTTATGTGATGACTTTGATGTACTTATTTGATGACTTCGATGTACGACTTATTTGATCGGATATTTCATATTTATGCTTCAGTTGCCTTTATATGTTTATCTGATATTACATGCATATTTACAGGTTATTTGATTGAGAAAAACGTCGAAACTGAAAAAAATGGTTTTAAAAAAAAAAAAATTTTGACCTCGACCGAGTCAGTCTTGGCCAAACGAGGCGTTTCACCTCGGTTGAACCAAGAACACCTCGACCGAGGTGGGTTAACTGAGAGTTTTCGAAAACGATTTTTGTGTTGCTTATCTGGATATGATCTCAGTGAAGATCTTGTTTACTGACTGGTTTTAAATTCTTTATGTGTTTGAAAGGTTTTATAATATGTTTAAGTTGCTAAATGCTTTGTTTGAAATTATTGGCATGTTTAATACTTTGTTTTTATCCAAATTATGTTGAATTTGAAGGTTGACACCACAAGATAAGTTCTCTCACTTTCTTCCTGGAAAGACCAAGGCAATTCATTCTCTTCTTCTTCTTCTTCTTGATCATGCTTAGCCCCTCATATACATTTTACCTCCCTTTACCAATCCGGGAATTTGAAAGCAAGTGAAGTTAAAGTTGAGAAGTTGGCTGGAAGTGAAAGTGCTAGAAAGTAATTTTAGGTTTGGGGAAGTCAATCATGAAGATGAGTAACTCGGCACCATTCACATAGCCGGGTGTTTGTGTCTTGCCAAAGTCGGATTGAGAGATATTCCTAACGGGTCATGGTATGTGCATCAAGGGTTTGATGCATCTCAAGAAATTGATGATTGCTGATTTCCTAGGCTTTGGTTATTGTGCACCTCTGTCCATGCATCCCAAAAAGTAAAGTAAAAAGAAAAAGTGTGAAATAAGCAAAGCTTATTGGTGGAAGATGTTGCAAGTCAAAGTGAAAGTGAAGTTCATCCTTTTCCCGGATTCTAGCACCACATTACCTTACATACATCCCTACCCTACACGTTTCTTGACCTTTTCTTTTGGGAAGCCCTTGAGACCTTGAGCTAGTTGATTGACTTAGTGGTTTAAACTGGATTATACATGATTAATTTTGATAATTATGACTTATTATGCATTCTATGGTTTTATGCAAAGATGAACAACTTTCCTATATTTATAAAATGTTTTGATCATATTTTGATTTTAAATTCCATGACCGAGGTGACTTTAGTGGTTTAAACTGGATTATACATGATTAATTTCCTAGGCTTCGAGTCTTTAACCTTAACCCTAAGCATCTCGCTCAGTCGATGAACATCTCGGCCGGGGTGGAATTTGGCTGACCGAGGTGACTTATCTGATCCTAAACTGAGAGTTAAGTGTTAGAGTTTGCCAAATCCTATTCTTATTACACCTTTTCTGGTTCAAAGCAAGCTTAGGATGAGACTTACCCGGTAATTCCTTAGTTTGTGTACCAACGATCATAAGTGTAGGTAATAAAGGTTTGTCCTTTATTGGGGTTTGAGTGTGCTTCCATCCCATCTTTGTGAGTTAGCCTGAGACTTACCCGGTAAAGGTTGATTCTATTCCCTTAGATGGTGTGTTAGTTTGAGGTTATAGTTCTTTATCTTAATTCCTTGAGACTTACCCGGTAATAGGAGTTACGGTTTAGGATTAGTGAGTAGTGAGACTTACCCGGTGATCTAGTCCACTTTAGTAACACCTTCTCCTTGCAAAAATCTCAGCTTTGTCCGCTTATCTTTAGATCTTGAGTTGGAACCACAACTAGACGCTTTAATCCCTAGAATTGCATGTTTGCTTTATTGACTTCTTATTCATCTTTGATTGTGTTAATTGCTCTTGTGGTTAGTATTCACGAAGCATACCGTAATTGGACTTTGTTTCACCGAGTCCCTGTGATCGACCCCTGGAATTTCTTGCTTTTTACTACGATTGACCCGTACACTGGGGGTTCACATCCTTGTTTTAAGCTTAAGTCTAAGGTTATTAATTTAAAGCTTGCACACACCGTTTGGAGCGAACAAGTGGCTAATCTCTTTGTGTGATTCTAGGGTGATTGGCTGAAGGTTGTGGGGAAAACAATGATAGAATAATCTTAGATTCCAGTAGGACCCTGAAAGTTCGAGTCTTTAACCTTAACCCTAAGCATCTCGCTCAGTCGATGAACATCTCGGCCGGGGTGGAATTTGGCTGACCGAGGTGGTTTATCTGATCCTAAACTGAGAGTTAAGTGTTAGAGTTTGCAAAATCTTATTCTTATTATACCTTTCCTAGTTCAATGCAAGCTTAGGATGAGACTTACCCGGTAATTCCTTAGTTTGTGTACCTAAGATCATAAGTGTAGGTAATAAAGGTTTGTCCTTTATTGGGGTTTGAGTGTGCTTTCATCCTATCTTTGTGAGTTAGCCTGAGACTTACCCGGTAAAGGTTGATTCTATTCCCTTAGATGGTGTGTTAGTTTGAAGTTATAGTTCTTTATCTTAATTCCTTGAGACTTACCCGGTAATAGTAGTTACGGTTTTGGATTAGTGAGTAGTGAGACTTACCCGGTGATCTATTCCACTTTAGTAACACCTTCCCTATGCAAAAACCTCAGCTTTGTCCGCTTATCTTTAGATCTTGAGTTGGAACCACAACTAGATGCTTTAATCCCTAGAATTGCATGTTTCCTTTATTGACTTTTATATCATCTTTGATTGTTTTAATTACCTTTTGTGGTTAGTATTTACATAAGCATACCGTAACTGGACTTTGTTTCACTAAGTCCCTGTGATCGACCCCTGGAATTCCTTGCTTTTTACTACGATTGACCCGTACACTACGGGTTCGCATCCTTGTTTTAAGCTTACGTCTAGGGTTATAAATTTAAAGCTTACACACACCGTTTGGAGCGAACAAGTTTTTGGCGCTGTTGCCGGGCACTTGGTCTAGACCGAGCTGGTTGCGGTTTGCTTTCGGGGCACTTGCCCCTGTTGCTACTAACTACTCTTTCTATGAGTTTTGTAGTTTTCAGGATTTCTGATGACTACATTTGATCCAGCCTGGATAGCAAGGCAAAGTGCTAGGGCGGACCATTATGAATACTTGGAGGAGAAGTACTCCTTCTATTGGTTCAACAATGAATGGGAAAGAGAAGAGGCCATTAAGCATGAACTTGCAATGTGGGATGAACTGAATGTCCCTAAAAAGATTTGTGAGCAACCCCTTGAAGATTCTCTTGAATTAAGATTGGAGAGGTTGATAAAGAAGGTGGAGGAGCTCAAGGAAAGCACCCTATCATATGCTAAGCCAGAAGAGGAGCATAAGGAAGTGCTGCAAGTTCCAAGCACCCCTCCAATCAAACCAGAAGTTTCTCCTGAAGCTTTTGAGGGAGAAGAAGATTTGGAAGATTTCGATCTAACTGTTGAGACCTCGGCCGAGGTGAAAGAGAGATCGGCCGAGGTGGAGGAAAAATCTGTAGAATTGCAAGATACGGAGAACCTTGGCCAAATTACTGAGACTGTGGTCAAGATGGAAGAAAGATCAGCTGAGTTGGGAGGGATTTCGTGTGTGGAATATCAACTCAACATGAAACTTGTCTCAAGCTTTGGAGAACTTTACGAGGTACATTCTGCTACTTCATTTGAAATCCCTATTAAAATTTCTGGATTTTTCAGGAATGCACCGGATAGTTGGAGGTCTCTTCCGAAAGAACCTCCTAAGATCAAGATGAAACCTCCCTTGAAACTGTTGGAAGAAGATACTCCTTGGATTATAAGGAGTGGAGTTTGCAAGCACTACACCGTTAAGGCGATGAAGTGTCTCTTGTTCAAGTATGGGGTCCCTCGCATGCTAAGGACCTTGTACCATCCCCATGCTAAAGATGGGGAAGCTACTAGGATTCTCGAGAAGTTGTTTTCTCGATCAAGGAAAGGATGGGACGCAAGGCTAGATTATGTCCCATTGAAGTGCAAGAAGGCTAGAAGGATTCCGGTGAGAATCAAACCGTACAAGCTTGTACGTGGGAGATCTTACCATTTGCCGGTGAAATTAGGAACCGGAACCTTTTTGGAAGAATTTTATGATGGATGTGATGAGCACTCCATGGTGTTCAAGGTACATTGAGTAATCCTATGGAGAAGGGTCCAGCTAGCGACCTTAAACCAAGCGCTTCTTGGGAGGCAACCCAAGGTATTGCTTTCTTCTCCCTTTTCTAGTTTAGTTTAGATAGTTGCTTTGTTTTTGTTTTCCTCTAGACAACAACCAGGTATTCCAAAAGGAAGGATCACAATTCAGGAGCTACACTGGAAGAACAAAATTTCGAGAAGTTGAGGAAACGAGCTTTACTGAGATACATCTCGGGTACTGTCAGAACACCTCAACCGAGATGTGCTTCGCCAACCGAGATGGTCTTATCTGGGAGTTGTTTCTTACTTCTTCATGCAGTTTAGCTATGTTCGGTGAGTATCCTGTCCTTAGACTTATTTTGACCCACTGGGACAGTGTGTCCCAAGTATGGGGTATTTGATGTATTATTTGATACTTACGTGATGTATGACTCTACTTGATCGGATATTTATATTTATGCTTCATTTTGCATCTATGTGTTTATCTGAGATTGCATGCATACTTACAGGTTATTTGATTGAGAAAAACGTCGAAACTGAAAAAACTGGTTTTAAAAAAATTTTGACCTCGACCGGTGGAGTTTTGGCCGAACGAGGTGTTTCACCTCGGTTGACCTAAGAACACCTCGACCGAGGTGGTTTAACTGAAAGTTTTCGGAGACAATCTTTGTGCTTCTTATCTAGATATGATCTTAGTGAAGATCTTGATTACTGACTGGTTTTGAAATCTTTATGTGTTTGAAAGGTTTTATAATATATTTAAGTTGCTAAATGCTTTGTTTGAAATTTTTGGCATGTTTAATACTTTGTTTTTTATCCAAATTATGTTGAATTTGAAGGTTGACACCACAAGATAAGTTCTCTCACTTTCTTCCTGGAAAGACCAAGGCGATTCATTCTTCTCTCTTCTTCTTCTTGATCATGCTTAGCCCCACATATACATTTTTGCCTCCCTTTACCTATCCGGGAATTTGGAAGCAAGCGAAGTGGTGAAAGCAAGTGAAGTTAAAGTTGAGACGTTGGCTGGAAGTGAAAGTGTTAGAAAGTAATAATAGGTTTGGGGAAGTCAATCATGATGATGAGTAACTCGGCACCATTCACATAGCCGGGTGTTTGTGTCTTGCCAAAGTCGGATTGAGCGATATTCCTAACGGGTCATGGTATGTGCATCAAGGGTTTGATGCATCTCAAGAAATTGATGATTGTTGATTTCCTAGGCTTCGGTTATTGTGCACCTCTGTCCATGCATCCCAAAAAGTAAAGTAAAAGAAAATATGTGAAATAAGCAAAGCTTATTGGTGGAAGATGTTGAAAGTCAAAGTGAAAGTGAAGTATATCCTTTTCCCGGATTCTAGCACCACATTACCTTAAATACATCCCTACCCTATACGTTTCTTGACCTTTCTTTTGGGAAGCCCTTGAGACCTCGAGCTTGTTGATTGACTTAGTGGTTTAAACTGGATTATGCATGATTAATTTCGATAATTATGACTTATTATGCATTCTACGATTTTATGCAAAGATGAACAACTTTCTTATATTTATAAAATATTTTGAACATACATTGATTTTATATTCCATGAAGTATTCTCTTAGAGTGATCTTTGGTTGTTGCACACCATAAAACAATGTTTTGGAAGACTTTTTCATTGATTTTCTTGACTTATAATCCATTCTATCTTGTCTTTTATATGCGGAACTTGTTTGGGGACAAGCAAGGGTTAAGTATGGGGTATTTTGATAGCATGAATTATAGTCTATATTTTGGGGTTTGTTTAGACGTTTTATCTTCAATAATCTGCATGTTTGTATGTATATTATGTGATTATACTACCATTTCATCTACCTTTGCGGGAATCGAGGTCTACACCTAGTTTTGTTGTAATCGTAGGTAAAATGGCACGTTTTGCATCAAAAAGGAGCAAAAGGAGCTATGGAGTCATTGGAGCTACATTCAGGAACCATCCAGGAAGCATAGCCATGGATTTAAGATTCACTTTGGACCAGATTTGAGAGATTTCACATTCAGTTGTGACTCACCTCGGTTGACCACAGATTCACCTCGACCGAGGTGATCCAGAGAAGTCGACTCAACTGAGGCGAACACCTGGGACGCGGCGAGAATATTTTATTCTTGGCTGAGATCTTTTATTTTTGGAAAGAGATCTTATAATTTTAGGCTTGGCTCCTGGAAGGAAGAAGATAAATCAAATCATATATTTTACCTATTTTTATGGGAAGAGATCTTTCTAAGATATCTTATCGTTGGAGGGTTATTTTCCTATAAAAAGGGTTGGATTTCCACAAATCTAGAGGATGCTATACACGAGATTGTGCTTAGACATCCCGCTTGCACCGCAGCAGCCATACTCCAGTTGGGAGATTTGAAGAATCTTTTTGAAGGTTGAAGAACGAAGATAGTAGCTTTTATAGCTTTGGAAGGGTTTTTGTAAGATCATCTTAGATTCCCTTCCTTGTTGTCTTACCTTGTTGGATTTCTATCCAAGGAACGCTTTGTTGTGGTATTTGATTCAGTTATTGAAGTCTTTTCATTAAATTCTTCTTGTTCAAATATTCACCTTCTTCCCATATACTTGATTAATACTTTCATGATGATGAGTGGCTAATCTCTTTGTGTGATTCTAGGGTGATTGGCTGAAGGTTGTGGGAAAAACAATGATAGAATAATCTTAGATTCCAGTAGGACCCTGAAAGTTCGAGTCTTTAACCTTAACCCTAAGCATCTCGCTCAGTCGATGAACATCTCGGCCGGGGTGGAATTCTTCTGACCGAGGTGACTTATCTGATCCGAAACTGAGAGTTAAGTGTTAGAGTTTGCCCAATCTTATTCTTATTATACCTTTCCTGGTTCAATGCAAGCTTAGGATGAGACTTACCCGGTAATTCCTTAGTTTGTTTACCTAAGATCATAAGTGTAGGTAATAAAGGGTTATCCTTTATTTGGGGTTTGAGTGTGCTTTCATCCCATCTTTGTGAGTTAGCCTGAGACTTACCCGGTAAAGGTTGATTCTATTCCCTTAGATGGTGTGTTAGTTTGAGGTTATAGTTATTTATCTTAATTCCTTGAGACTTACCCGGTAATAGGAGTTACGGTTTGGGATTAGTGAGTAGTGAGACTTACCCGGTGATCTATTCCACTTTAGTAACACCTTCCCCATGCAAAAACCTCAGCTTTGTCCACTTATCTTTAGATCTTGAGTTGGAACCACAACTAGATGCTTTAATCCCTAGAATTGCATATTTCCTTTATTGACTTCTATATCATCTTTGATTGTTTTGATCACTTCTTGTGGTTAGTATTTACATAAGCATACCGTAATTGGACTTTGTTTCACTAAGTCCCTGTGATCGACCCCTGAAATTCCTTACTTTTTACTACGATTGACCCGTACACTGCGGGTTCGCATCCTTGTTTTAAGCTTACATCTAGGGTTATAAATTTAAAGCTTACACACACCGTTTGGAGCAAAAATGAAACGAGACCAACAAGAGATTTTTATTTAATCCAAAACCATACAAGAAGGTTTTTTAGCTCCACGCAACAACTATAAAACATGGATTAACGTATTGAATAATACATTGGATGGATCAAAGTCAAGGCCGATGGAACTATGAGCATCGAGGATAGAGTAGTTGCATAAGGAATAATAAGAAATGACGAAGGTTTGTAGTTAAAGGGTTTTGTTCATAATTTGGGATCCTACACTATACTGAGGGCAAAACTAAGGGGAATCATTGATGGACTGCAATTGACATGGGGCAAGGGTTTCCGAAAAATTTGTATTGAATCAGACGCGCATGTTTATATTCATTAAACATACCCACAAGGATGATGGGGTCAAATGTAGTATATCGAGTGTCGAATCACAAACACTGCGTCGATTCGGATGTAACTAATAAAAAATTACACTAAGTGAAGGGAAGGGAAGACGAATAAAGGGAAATGGAAAGTATGTCTCTTGAAAAGTATGATATAAAGGAAAATAAGGAAAACAATGATTATTGTTGGAAGAATATGGAGGGAGGTGAATCTAAGGATACAATATTCTCCGATATAATGAGTTAAAGTAAAAAAGTATATATGAAACTCTTGCACATTGATGTATGAATATTGCATGTAACTATTTAAAATAGCTTTGGACATAGACAAACAAATACCGTTAACCAACTAAAGTGTGCTCTTGGTCAACAGTTGTATCAAGTACTAGGAAAACCCTTTAAGAACTTATAAATCCGGAAAAGACCAAGAAAATTGTCGCTTTTGGCGTATGAGCTAGAAAAGGTACAAAGACCGAAACTTTCTACGATACTTAAAATTCTTCGAAGTAAAAGGTAGGTATTAATCCCTTAAACCAAGTTGTTTTCAATATTTTCAATAAAACAACCTCACCGATGTTGCATAAATGCTTTATCCAAAATCCTTTATAAATGTCACTTCTTTAGAAGGTAAATAAAAAGATGAGAACGAGTACTTTGAAAAGAAGCAAATTCACAATCTCAATTTATAAATCATATATGCAATAATAAATCACACCATTATAAAGATCATTCAATCCTTAGATCAAGAGGGAGATTAGCCAGACATGATTGAATGTGAAACAGTATTTATTGAATATAGAAACTACATGAACAAACTCATAATGTTCGGTTCCAAGATAACAAGGCGAACCTTCAAGTGGATATTGTAATCTACTTAAAACCCTTTGTGGTAACCGAAAATTTTAAACTCCGGTTGATGCTGAATTTAACCGGATTCCGAGCCGTCAATCTTAAATAAATAAATACATAAAATAAAATAAATAAAACGAGTTTTTATTTCTATCATTTTATGTGACCTTAATTCACATAAAATGATGAAAACGATGTAACCGGAAATAATTCCGTATCTTTAAAATAAAGGATAACTTATATTAATACGATAAATAATACCGATTCTGTACGAGTAACGATCCTTCGTTCAGCCAATTATTCTATGTAAGAGCAGGTCCAACTCTTTGGCCCAATGGCCTTCACCCGGCCCAATGCTAACCCTCACTAATTAAACCTTAATCTAACCTAATTCTAAACCTAATTAAACTACACTACTGACTTGCCGCTGCACGTTAAACTTCCGAAATATCCAGCCCACGCTCGAGTTGCAGCCGATTCATCGTCCTCCCCGACGCTGAAGCCATACTGGAGTTGCAACCGGACCACCGCCTTCCCCGACGCCGAAGCCAGTGCAGCCGCAGGAACCACCTAGTCTTTCCTCCACCGTCACACTGGTAAGTCTCCACCCTTTATCAAACCTTCTTCCCTTCTACACCGCTGTTGCTAACCACCTCGCAAACACCAGACCACCACCAGGCTCGCCGACGCCGGTTCTGCCGACCGCTAGGTAAGCCACCTCCGCTGTCTATCTCTCCCCTTCCGCTCTAATTCGCGAACCGCAGCAGCTTCTGACTTGGCTTCACACAGCAGTACGCCGACCACCAGTGAAGACCGCTGGGAACGCCAACCACCATCCAACGGCGCCGCAGCCTTCGTTCGGCCCAGCAGTGACGCAGCGCCGCCGCTTTCCTCCGCCTTCATTCGTCCCAGCAGCACGGTGCGAGTCCGGTCGAAGAGTGCACCGAGTCGCCATACTTCCCTGAGCGTGATACCGACCGGAATACCAGTGAGTCTCTCCTTCTTCCTTTTTCAACAGTAAAGGTACTACAGACCTTGAGATGTATGTTGTTTGGCCGGTTGAGTTTGCTGAATTGGTTAACTGAGGTAGACGGTGAAGTAGAAGAGGGGTAAATCAGAGTAGCGGTTTAGTGATAGTAAGGGAGAGAGTCTCAGTTGGTGGATTTGGGGCGACAGTGGGCACGACGAGGTGAGGGTCACGGGCTTTGTTCGATAAAATTATGGGAAGTGATTAAAGAGCAAAGTAAATCTAGTGTGGTGTAGACCTTAAATCGTATTATGAACTTAGATATGTACAGAGAAACGGAAATTATACAAGAATATATATATATAATTGTTGAACGATAAAAGTAGGCAAGTAGCGGGAGATACAGTGCAATACATATGGAGGTATAAATAGATACCATTATAAATAGGCTGGAAATTTATAAATTTACCAACGCAACAGTGTCCGTAAATATAGATATATAGATGTATAAGAGTGGGTAATAACCGGGAAGGAGGAGGAGTGTTGTATTCTTGGACGAGTTGACTCGAGTTTTGACCTTATAACCTATAAGTAGCTATCCGAGAGACATAATTTATGGAAAACAAGTTATGAAAGAAATTAGTAGAATTCAAGAATAAACTTCGAGAATTTACAACACTAAGGGTAAAATGGTCTTTTACCGTAAGAGAGCTTTTTCCGTAATTCCTTCGCATGAGGTTGGACATCTAGATGTGATTTTGATCCACATGCCTTATTTGATAGGCGTTTGAGTTACCACGAGTACGGAATGTTTTGAGACGTGTTAGAGTGTGTTTTGACTCAGGTAAGTCCTTGCGAGTTACTTAGCCAGTTTCTCGATATTAGTTGAGTGATAGTGGTTGTGTGTGTGTACGATGTGCATGATATTAATAATAACAACTTGTTAGGATGACCGTTATTATTATGTGTGAGGCCCAAGTGTATGTATAACGGGCCGTGACATCACTGCCCAGCTCTGACAGGAGACTGGAAGGTTCTCTATATCCAGACCAGGCAGGTACAAGGTGAGATGCATCGGATCCATTCGTGATGGTTACACGGGGGCGGATGCGAGGTTTGGGAATCCCTCGTGTCACAAAATAAGTATCATTAGCGTGAATGAGTAACTTAACTTAAGATAATAAATGGACTTGTTTGAAAGCATGATGGGTGTCTATTCTTTTATGTGTGTGTGTGTGCTATTATTATTCTTCTAATATTTAGATAACTAGCTAATGGTTTCTCTTGTTGTGTTTTTAGATTTACCGTAGGTTAGACCAGCAGCTGAGTGATCCGGAAGTAGTAGTCAGCCGGGTCTCCGTACTCCTTAGAGTGGGGGTTGGGGTTGTTGGTTGTCGTTCTTACTTTTGTTAACACAGTTGTTCGTGTTTCCCTTGTTTAAGTACTATAGGCTGCTAGACCGTGTTGCATTCATTACCTTAAAAATACTATTTCATGAATTTCAGTTTTCCTTATTTGTGTCTTGTTGCAAGATCCTAGTAATATTGTTGTCAAACTGAGGTCGGGACCCATTGTGAGGTCCTAACTAGTAACGTTCCGAGTTCTGAGAATTTGGGGTGTTACACCCTTGACGGTTGTGGGATGATAGGATAACATGATGAATGAAATGATAGTGGGTGACATAATATGAGGATGCAAAACTAGGGAAGATACAAGTGTTTGTATAGGGTAAAAATCGGATCCAAAAAGATATATTTTATCCTAACCGAAGATAAGAACGTAAAATTATATCTCGAAGAAACAACGACGGTGAGATGGCATGGGAGATGGCCAAGGAAGCCGTATGGAATTTTAATTTGAAAAAAGTCGTAGCTCTAGACGGCATGGAGAATGCTTTGAGACGACTAGTCAGGCCGTCTGGCATGCCGGCTGGGCTTTGCTTCAACTTGTGATAGCTTTTTCGACATTTCAGTAAAATTGACAATCTCATTGCTATGGTTAGAACTACGTGACCCATGAGTACTACTTTCGAAGATATTTCGAAGATCTACAAGTTTGTAGTTGACACAAATGTCAAACTTCATAGGAAAGATGGTCTAAATTAGGAATCTCTTAGGGATCATCAAAAAGTTGCATCCAACTTCAATAGTTTTCACTTGGCTTCTTCAATCTTCGGTCGATCTTGATGTTTCAATGAATTCTCCGACTCAAAGGAAGATTGAATCCTCGTGTTTTGGTATCTTCAACCATTATGCTCCATAAATGGCCTTGAATGCATGAAACACGAAAAAATCCGAAGTGAATACCGAAATATGAGAAGAAAAGCATTCTACACTAAAACAAAGCATACGCAAGCTATGTGGATATGAAAATGCATAATTCTAAAGGTTATATGATGTTACATTTTGATTCGTCACGTGTGATCGTCAATTTGGTTATCTCACCTATCCGAGTTTGGTATTCTCTTTATAGTAGGGCAATCAAATGTCAAGGTTTGTTACGTAGGAGTTGGAAAATCTAATTCTGACACATCTACCACAAAGCAAATAATGTTACAAACTACCTTTCTACTTTTTCTTTAAGCTTTCCTTTAGGTTTACATTATATGAATGTTCCCCAAATGGTGCTCTTACCATTATATTGGAAGATACAAAGAACCATACCAAAAATGGTTATTTTGTAATTTTTTATTTTTTTAATGAATAAATGAAGACACAATGTGTCCTTTCTTGACAAAAAAAAAAATTCAATTCGTCTCACGGTAAACATGTATGTTGAAATAGGACATTCCGGTCTATTTATGTTAAAACCGTATACCCACTATGAGTATCAGAATTACTAACCAATAACCATGTCCCCCGTGAATTTAAGCCCATGCAACACACCCAAGAAGCTAATCCATGAAAATGATACATATGCCTTGATTTGCAACGAAGCCTCTTTTCCACCAAACAAGATTTAAGTTACTACAATGAGTAGCCTGATTTTATACAAATACTATGAAAATGTCAACTAAGTTTGAGTACCAAATTTACCCCAAAACGATAATATAAAGAGACAGTATATTAATGAGTAGGCAGAATCTCTTGAAAGTTGACAAGAACTACTTAAAGAAGAACAAAAGCAGAAGTCAAATCCCGAACCAACACCCTCGCTTTCTTGAGCTGCTAACAGATCATCTTCTTCGTCTTCAAAATCTCTTCACCAGCTTAACAAAGCAAAGGAATCTATAGTAAACTGGTTCGCTCTTGACTTCCACCCATATACCACTTTACCATTTTGCCCAATATTTAGTAATTAATAGAATACCCCTAAATAAAAACACCCAGCATTCAAAAAAGTTCATCACTTTCACCTACCTACCCTAACTACCAACTGCATTCTGCCAAAATGACGAAAATACCCTTGAGACTCAGCAGGCAGAATGATTGGTGGCTAAGTTTATTGCTTAGGGCACAGGATTGTCAGCAGCAGGAGATGTTGAGGAAGAGCCAAGGGCTGCATTAATTTGGTTGACAGCATTGCATAAGTGATTATTTATTGCTGTTACACTTGAGAGGCTCAGCTTTGCAGTTGGGATTGTACTAGCATGAACTTGTAGCCCCACTGTTAGCAGACATCCTCCTCCTCCGGCCCCACCACCGGAGCTCGTGCTGGCCCCGCCCTCGTTTGCTGCTGCTGCCTCCACTGCCGCTTCGCTTGTGTTGGGCATAGGGATGATTGAGAACCCGAGCGGGAGGAGAGGGATGCATGATGGATCCTCGCCGCTCATCACCAGCTGGATGCAGTTCACTTCTACTGTTGTGTACACTATGAGACTTCCTGATGAGTCTGTGCAGCTCTCTTGCAGCATTAGGTCCACATTCTGTGAAGAGTTGCTTGCCACCTACCATTAAGTACATATATGTTAAGAACCTTGATTTGGAAACTTATTAATAGTCTAGTTTTAGCCGAAAAGTCTTACATTGATTCGGAGAAGAGAGATGCAGTTTCCGGGATCAGATCCATTTGCTATGTGGGCAACTTCTTGTAAGGAACAGCCATTGGCAAGAGCTTCAAGCTGTTGAAGATTTAAAACATAAAATTACAAAGAAGGCTTATAGGAAAGAATAATAAAAGAAAACAGTTGATTCGTCGGTTACCTGTGATCTTTTGTGCTCATTCTTCAAGAGATTGAACACCTGGTGATGTGAGTAAGGCAACCAAGTGGTGGAAACAGCAGTGAGGATGACACCGTTTGGCTGCCCGGCTTCAGTAGCCTTCCGGGTAGTGACCCTGACCGTGTCCTCAGCTGATTCGGACAGTGCAGTCCATGATTGGCCTCCGGTTGTGCTTATGTTCGTGCAGAACATCCTAATCATCCTCTGTGCTAGTCTCATCAGGTTCTTTCGCGCTTCTGGTGATTGTATAACTGCTTAATGATTTTACAAGTAGCAAACAGATCAGTATGATGTCAATGAGTACAAGAAAACTATTTGGATAAATTGTTATACTTCCGAAATAGTAATATTGCCTTCAAATGTGGAGTAAATAGAGTATATATTTAGTACCTCCGAGGTCAGATATGTTTCTGGCCATTTGACTAGCAACCCTCTCACACTGACTCTGCAAAACAGCCAGCCAACGACTTGCACCAAATGCCATACCACTGCTCACATAAGAATCGAAGATCTGATGCACTGGCTTCTCCTCTAATACTTCATCATGTTCGATCCATGTAACCTGCCATAATCAATACAATAATGCGTCCAAGAGCAAATTTACTTCTATATGTAAGCTATGTATTGGCAAAGTCTATAAAAGAACACGGTAATTAATTAGTTAATATACCCTTGAGTAACCATTAGGCATGTCCTGGATTATGCAACCAGAGGGACGTCTCCTGTATCTAGGCACTGTTGGATCAAGAGCACTGGCACATTGGAAATTTTCTATTGGAAAATCAACGATTGTCCATATCCCAGCTTCTCCGTTATGGTTGCAGTATCTAAGGAAGTAAGTCTCTCTTGTCGGCACCAAAGGTGAAAGAACTTGCAGTTCAGCATACATCTGTAGATGGAAGTTAGACCAATTTAGAACTTACTAAACATGGTAAGTATATAAATCAATTGCTCAATTACTAACCAGATGAAGTGAACCGGTTGCCTGACCGGCAACTCCAGAAGCCACAATTTGAAGTGTCTTTGCCCGGGAAACAATCGAAGGGAATAGCTCAATCCATTTATTCTTAAAAAGATCAAACCATGACTCAAAGTTAGTATCTTGAACTCACTTTATTGATGAGCATTGTGTAAAATAAGAAAATCACTATATACAACACACGGAACTTACAGTATCAAGGAAAGCATCAACCAGATTAAGGCTGTTCATGATAACCAAAGCGCTGTTCCGGGTTGCTTCAGTCCTGAAATACTCCACATCATAGTACTGCTTTGCATTCATAGCCCATGGAAACATCCCAGTATACTCTTCCAGATTAAGCACCTCATTATTAGTGTCGAGGTTTGGGAGCCAAAGAGGCTCATTAGTTTGGTACATCTTCAGCAGCTCATCAAGTGATGCCATGGCATAGTCCATAGCGAGAGACCGTTCCCCATCCAATAAGAGCATGCCACCTTGATATTGGCTATTGTGTTGTCCAGGAGGAAGCATTGGCATTGGCATTAGGGCGTGATGAGGGTCGGGACAGGATGGAGGAATAACAGTGGGTTCTTGATAGCTGCGCGAGTATATGCCTATGTCAAGGTCAAGTGATGGTGGGAGGAGTGAAGGAGACGGTGGTGAAAGAAGCGGTGGACCCATTGGTTGTTGGAAAGGGCGACCGTATCTTGAAGCTATGCTACAAAGCCTGTCCAACTGGAGTTTGGAAACAAAGTTTGCAATTTGGTTAATTAAGTTCAATAACTTCTTAGCTAGAGACATCTTTAACTAAATGCAAGAAAACTATGCATATTTAATTATTTACGAAAGACTGCAACTTAAAAGAGCTAACATTTAAGAGCTTAAACACCAGATGACCAGAAACCTATACTTTCAGCTTAATTATTGACTGATCATATGTGCTTACAAACCGGATGTACTGACTAACATGGGATCCATTTGGCTATAGTATAATAACCTAAAAGAGATCAAACTTTAGACACCGTTATTGCCTTAGATTTAGCAACTTCAAATCAATATACAATCATTTTATGCCTTCAAATTAATTATTGACTGAACATAGTTAAGTGATTTAAATTTCCTGAAACATTTAAATCTAGCAAGCCTTCAGGAGTTGAATAGACTGTCAATCTGTCATTCCAAGATGGACTCTAATATGGTTAATTAAAACTTTCCACATATATATATATATACACACACATAATACCTCGTCCTTAAGCCTAGCATTCTCATTACGAAGATTCTGCTCATCAAATGCAGCAACCTCACCGACCAACGAAGCACCTCCACAAGTAGGGCACATTAGGGTTCTCATCAGTGTTTGAAGACGGTAATTATCATGCTTAAGATTCTCATTCTCCGTCCTCAAAACCACATTGTCTGATCTATCATGTTGTGCCTAACAGAAAATCCAACAGTAGAGAATAAATGATTAACAAAGCACGTTTATTTTCCAAATTTTCATATTATTATCCATACAATAATACTAAAACTTTATATTTGTAAACAATATCCCCGTACAGCACTTAAACCCCAAATCTTAACACTTTAGGTACCACAAATCTTAGCACTGGAATTGATTAAAAAAATATAAAACCACAGCCATAAATTGCATTTATAGCCATGAAATGATCGTACCCACGAGTAAAATTTAAAAATATTATGGGCATTTATATGCTGAAATTAGAGGGTTGGTGAGTACAGATGACATGCAGAAGGGGTTGAATGCTAATACTGTGAACTAGAAATGGAGTTTTAATTAGGGTTCTTCTCTCCTTCATACTGTGAACATGATGAAGGAGACATGGTAGTAAAGTATGCTTAACTGAGTGGTCAGTAGAAAAATAAAAATTTGTAGTAGTATTTATTTTGAAGTAAATAAAACTGACTTTATGGGGAACAGTGCCTAGTCTTTTTATTTAATAGCTTGTTCTGTCACCACAACCAAAACTTTGAACCCCTTTCTCACTATCTCACCCCACCCTCCATCCTGCTAGCTGGCAACCTGTACTATTGATATCAATGTATGACAGTCATCACTACTAAAACCCTAATTGTGATTTCATGAGAGATTATAACAAGTTTTATCTTAAAATGCTGCTAATTCATGTATACCTTCATCTGGGTTCGTCGGTTTTGGAACCAGAACTTGACTTGTCTGGGTTTAAGACCGAGTTCATGGCTAAGCTTCAATCTTTGCTTGTCATCTGGGTGGTTGCATTCCTTGAATAAGCTGCACTCAGAAAATGTTCATTTTAAAAAGCAAAATTTAATAGCTAAAAGAAAAAAAGCTGTTTCAGTAAAAGTAATCATACGCTTCCATTTGTTGAATCTGGTAGGCGGTGTGGCGGTGATAGCGCTTCTTCTTGCCTCCGGAGGCACCCCCTTCTTGGAGGCCGCCGGCGTCTTGATCAAACTCGTTGCCGGAATTCATCCCTCCCACATCGAGATCAAGTTGGTCTCCTCCTGACATGCTTTCCAAGTCGTCCTTCTGCATATCGGTAGTCAAGATTCAAATTAAAAGAGAAATTAAAAAAAAAAAAAAAAAAAAGATTAATGGATAAAAGAGAATGAGAGAAGTATTTTACAGCGAGGAGAGAGGGGTAAGTGTTGAAAGAGGGCATCGTCGAACTTGATGCCATGAAGTTGAAGCTATTTGGGTTTCTAGCAGGCGATGACATAAAGAACGAATGTTGATGTTGATGATGGTGATGATCAGACGATGACATTCCATTCTCTGATCCTCCTCCCATCGATGAAGTAGACGACGACATCATCACTTGCCCGTTCCCGTACATCCTTCTTCAAACTCTACCCGATCGAATATCTTTAAAATCTACGCTTCTTCTTCCTCACTCCACTCCACACACACAAATTGCACCAGAGATTCAAAATTAGGGCTACAGCAATACTATTTCAACAACAAACAGTAGAAAACACAGATTTTATAAGCCTCTGGGAAATGAACATGAACTAAAAAATTACCCAGAAAAAAAAATCCCGAAATCAATCAAACAGGAAGAGAATCGAAACTTCAGAAGAAAAAAACCCCCTAAAAATAGTTAGTAAGAAGATGCGATTCTTACCCTAATACAAGTGATTTTGTGCAACAAGAGGCTTGAGTTTAGGATTTGATTTCTCTCTGTTTTGGTTTTAATTTGTATGAAATGAGGAAGGAGTATAAGATTTTAACCAGAGAGGGGGGATGGAATTGAAGAGGGCTCTGACAGAAACCGATGAACGCATTTCCTATGCCGGTTTCCACGTGCCCGTTTTTTATTCGCCCCCGTTACGTTTTTTTTCCAAAGTCAAACCCCGTCTTTTACGCTTCTCACGCGATTACTTAAGCGCGTGAGTCACACGTCAATATTCAACGCACGCTCGAATCATTTACATGGCGCGTCTGAAGCGCGTGGTACTAACAGAGAGTGAGGATGTGATTCTTTGCTTTCCCTCGTGTGGGGGCTGTAAAAATGAAGTCAAATTGATTGATGGATCTCAGCCGTCCATTGTGAGTTGTAAATTTCCATTGAGGGATGAATGGCTAATCAACGGTGGTGGATGATTTTTCCAAGTGGGATGAATACACAGTAGAGGGTATGCACTAGAGGATGTATTTGGTGGGCTTGTTTTAGTAAAAAATCATTTAAAATTTCAAGCTTATCACAAGAATAAATTTAATTTTCATAAATATTTTTATTAGTTAAATGTGACTTTATCTCTACATTAATCGAATACTAGTTATAAATACAAGTTTTATATATATCCATATATCAATAGTATTAACTAATATCCGTGTTGAACATTTATGTAAAAACATATTTCTTATTATTTATATTATGTATGTATTAATCCGTGTTATAAACACTAAATCTAAAGTAATTTATGTTAAAGTGTCAATAAAGTATAATATAAGGCTAATGTTTAAGCCCGCAATTAACACTACAAGTTTATTTTTTAAATTATCCATGTAAATTAATTTTTAATATTCTTACATTGCATAACCAATGAAGGGTATATACAAGATTTACATACCTAATACTAAAAGTTTTAAGAGGTAAAAATATATTTTTTAAATATATTTTAAATTTTCATTAGTTTAATAATGAGTTTACGAAAACTTCTCGTAACATCTTAAGATTTTAAATCTCATAAATTATGCTTAATTAAATTTATAATAAAATAATTCACGGAAACTTCCTATGCAAAAATCTCACCAAGATGACTTGGGTCCGTTTGGTAACGTAAGATTACGTAGATGAAGATGATGATGAAGAGAATTATTTAAATGAATAATTAAGCAGATGAAATTGTGAAGAGGATGAGTATGAAAATAAATGAATTGAGTGTTTGGTATAATGAATATGATTGTGTGTAAAATTACGAAAAAGTACGTGTTAAATTTTTATAGATGAAAGAAATGAAAAAGGAAGAGGGGTAAAAAAGAGATTTTAGCCTCAAAATTCTTATAATCTTTATAATCGAAGTTTTATAGAATTACAGAATTTCTATAATCTAATTCTCTTAATCTCCACAATCTAACCCATTTATTCTTCTTCATTCTCTTACCAAACGAGATTAAGGGAATTACTTATCCCTTTTAATTCTCAAAATCTTAATTTATAGGATTACAAAACGAAATATGAAATAACAAATCTCGAAATTAATTATTAGTCATAGGCATTTTTTTTAAAAAGATGAAATATCAAAATGTTGTTATTAAATGAAAATTATGTATCACGTACAATCAAGAAAGAATATAAAACTAAGTTTTAGAGTTAATATGAATTAACAAATATTTGAATTTAAATTGCCGTCATGCTTTTGATTCCGATTTGTTTGTTTGAAAATTTGTTAATTTGACCGAGATTTTAAGTCAAAATGGTTATAATTCGATTTCACAACGAAATATAGTTTGTTTCTTCCTATCTTTATATCAGCAAATGGTATTAGAGGAAAAATGAAGAATTTCATGTAAGAAAAAATATTCTCAAACACTTTCGAGCTTAATCATTCATGGATGATCACGGTGATACTCACGATACAGAACCAAACTTGGATCATCTAGGTTTCAGGAACAATGATGTCCAACCTAGAGTTGGAAACACTTTCTTCTCTAGAATTGAAAACACTTTACTCGAAAAATCCATTGATCTACTTTACTTGGCTCCATCAGATAATCCAGGGATGCAATTGGTCTTGACATTGTTCGATGGATTCAATTTTTCATCTTGAAAACGTGGAATTCACATGGAACTTGGAGCAAAAATAAAACTCGGTTTCATCACTAGATCTTGCGTCAAGGATGATGTTGATGTGGGCAAATTTGCTCCTTGGATCCGAGCCGATTACATGATTCGATGTTGGCTTATTCACTCTATGAAGCGGGATGTTGCATAGCAATTTTCCTATGTTGAATCGGCCAAAGAACTTATGGGGTGAAATTCTTGAGAGGTATCAGGTATCCAATGCTTCTTTGATGTAACACCCCGAATCCACAGGACTCGGGATGTCACATTGGGCTAGAATCTCACAGTGGATCCTGACCCTAGCCTGACAACAAGTTCACTGGACCTTACAACATGACATTGACAAATATAAAAGCAAATACATAAAACGGTATAAAATTGTACATCAAAAGGTATACAAAATCATATCCGAGTATAAGACATAAAAGCCTCACACAATAGGTATACAACATCATCCTCACGCAGAAGGTATAGATAACATCCCAAAAATCATAACCACCTAATGCATAAGCACAAGCACAAGTCATAAAAAATAAACACATAATCATGTTGTCACACATTTACCCGTTTTAATTAGCTTTATATAAGTAGTCATCCACTCAAATCGTATATATCAAGCACATAGCAAACACACCACTCATGCATACACCCAATATAAGGATGATAGTTAAGTAAGTCCTACGGACTTATTTCAACCTCTGATACTCTCAACCACGATCAACCTCCAATCTTGAGAGGGACACTGCCTAATAATAAGGCATAAAAGGATATCAATCTCCTATTCATCAAAGGGGTCACACCTAGACCCAAAGGGATCCATAGGATCATCATCAACCTAAGCTTTACAACCTACTAATCATCAAAGCCATACAAGGCATAACATGATCGTACGTAACATCATCATCACACTCTCAGCTATACCTAGCATGATGTTACACACACACTAGGAAAGGAAGGGACAATGCCATCCTTAGGCAAGCCCGGAAGCAAGACACACCTGCGTGAAAGGAACAAAGCAACACTGGTGCAGGGAACCGCAAGGGCGGTCCTAGGTGGCGCAGGGGCGGCGTCTGGCCGGCGTTGTGGCGTCCTGGCTGGGCGTAGGGGCGGCTGGTGTGCAGATTGCACACTTCAGCTCCTCTTCACTTCTTCACTCTAACCTCTTCACTCCTTCTTCAGCCAACAGCCCCATATATACATATACATACATATATACATCAAACAAAGCCTAGGAAGGCTGCCACAAGATCAAATCTTGTGGAATCCTAAGCTAGAAAGGAAAAGAGACGAAAAGAAAAACGAAAGAAGAAAGAGAAAAAGAACTCACCAGCTAAACCCTAACAGATGAAGAACCACACACCACAACCTCAAGGTTGGCTCAACACAAGCACATCAATATCATCAAACACCATCATCATCATACAAGCATCAAACTCTCTTCAAAACTCAAAGAAATCAAGAAGAAGATCCAAAGGAAGAGAAAGAGAGGAGAAGAGCGTAGGGGAGAAGATGCAGCTGGAGAAAGAATGAGGAAACCCTCATCTGAAAGAAGAAGAAGAAGAAGATATATAAGGGAAGAGGGGTCAAAAGCAAAGGCACGAGTCAACGAAGACGGCTGCAGCACACCATAAACCGCAAGGGCGGCTCATGGAGGCACAGGGGCGGATCATGATGGCCGCAGGGGCGATTCAGGCAGATCTCAGCTCAGCTCAGCACTCTCAACACCTCAAAGACTAAGGCTCTTACATCTCACCCCCTAAAAACAAGTTTTGTCCCGAAACTTGCAAAATCCCAAATCCTCTCGGACCCATATGCCAAGGTATAACCCTCTTTATCGGAGGCATCATATCTCCGCTAAAAAGGTCATAACCTATAACAATCTATAACCTCAAACACAAGCATGGAGGAATCATCAACTCTAGGAATTAGGATCATAACGCTATCCCAAAGGCATAGAGGGATCACATCTCTTGCCATACTCACATCATAGGTATAGAGGAAGCACATCTCTAGCCAGACCATACTCATACACAAAGCATGGAGGAAGAACATCTCCAAAGAGACTATGTCCATCAAAATAGCATGGAGGAATAACCCTCTCCAGATAGATCCTAATCGCACTCAAATAGCATGGAGGAAAGAACCATCTCCAGCTATAATCATAAATTGCGCTAGCATATCAAGATCTAATAAGATCATATATCACATCATATCTAGCACGGAGGATAAACACATCAAAGCACAAAAGTACATAATCACAACACTCACCAAGATAGCACTAAGATCTACTCATCGACCCTAGGTGCATCTATCTCGGCATAAAACTCTAGATAGTTCCTCTAGATACTATCCTCAATCTCCCATGTAGCCTTCTCAGGTCCTCATCTCGACCACTGTATCCTCAACGTGGGAATGTCCTTCGAACGCAAGCGTCTCATACCTCGCTCTAGGACTGCAATCGGGTGCTCAACAAAGGTGTGGTCCGGCTCAACCACCAAATCATCATAACTCATAATGTGTCTCGGGTCTAGTATATACTCTTTTAGCTAAGACACGTGAAACACAGGATGAACACCCTCTAACCTTGGAGGTGTAAAATCCGGAATTTTTATTCCGTCTTTGTACGTTATAAAATAGATCTCGATCTATTAATTTATATCCGTCTACTTAGTTAGACATATTAGGATAAAAATTATCATTTTATGTAGACCTCTTTCACATAAAATGATGGAACTTTTTATAAGTCTATCATTTTATGTGACTTACCTTCACATAAAATGATAGAACTCGTAACTAAACCTAAACCGTAAAATAGTCCGTACCCGGTTATTCCGCACATTAATTTCGGATTTTCGATTCCGAACTACAATTAGTACCAGGCTACGTCTACCATCGTCCAACAGCTCAGTCCGGGAGCTGCTTGCCCAACAGCCCAGTAGCTCAGCAGCCTTGCCGTCCCAGCCAGCAGCCCAGTCCAACCTTCCGCCTGCTTCAGCCAGCGCTACTCCAGCCCACTGCTGTGCCAGCCCGTGAGCAGCTCCGGAGTTGCCAGCCCAGCGTCGCTCCAGCCAAAAGCCAATCCCAGCTGCTTGTCCGCCAGTCCAGCCCAGCTGCTTGTCCGCCAGTCCAGCCTATGCGCAGCCCAGCACTCCAGCCCAGTCCGGAACGCGCCAGCCTGCAGATGCCCACCTTCCTTGCTGAGTGTTGCTAGACGTAACAGCCAAATCTGGCAGTTTCCTTCCACATAAATGCCGCATTAATAGGGGAAGGAGATTCCGTAACTGCCTAATTAAACTACGCCAGTACACCGTCTGATCTTCTGCCTTATACGCCGCTCACGTCCATTCTGCGTCCCTTCCTTCTACACGCACGCTCCAACCTTTGCCCCTTCTGCGTTTTATTTTTCTGCCGTTCTGCGTCCCTTGCTGCTGCATCGCTTCTGCTCCGACCTACTGCACGCCTTCATCGAACCATTGGACCTCGACCTGCTGCAGATTTCGACCCTACCGAAACCAGGTTAGTACATCGACCTTAATTGTCTCCGTCTTCCTTCCGCTTCTGTTGCGTTTCCGAGAGCAATAAACGCCTTCTTGCGCAGCCAGCCCTTCGCCGCCTCGAGCCAGCCGGAATAGTCACGAAGCAGCACTTGCCTCCCTGACTGCAGTGGACCGATCGAGACAGTGGCGAGGTTTCTCATTCGCTGCAGTAGGTGAGTCCTTGCCTACCTTCCTTCTGCTTTCCCTTACGTGCGTGTGTCAACCGGAAGTTTGAATCTCGTCTGGGTCCTGCAGTAACTAGCCAAGAGGGGGAGGTGCAACGTTGGAGTCCAAGCAAGCGAGCCGACCGGGATTTACATAGCTGGAAATCGGACCCCAACCGTTGGTTAGTATCCTCTGTAAACTCGTAGTAAAGTAGTAGTGCAGTAGAGATTGAATTTTGTTCCAAATCATAACTAGTAGGAATTAACCTTGTGTAGATGCTGAGCATATAGACCTAAGGGGAAGAATAAATGACTGCTGTATTTTATGATCAATGGAAAAATAATGGCTGCTGTAAATTCGTTTTACATCCTTCAGCTTCTAGGTTACCAACAGCCCATCTTGTCGATCAATTATAAAACGTTTGGATAAAGATCCACCGTTGAAATTTTGATATGTTGTAGACAGATATATGTAGTTTAGCATATTAAAATTTGGGGAGAAATGAACGGTCGGATTGAAAGTTATGAGCTCCCGAAGTTAGGTAGTTGAGCAGTTTTGGTAAACTTAAAATTTGGCTAAGTATAGGAAAGTAGAGTGAAGAACCGACTTTGGGAATTATTATAAAAATATCGGCTGAACAGTTTGGAGAAATTCTTTCTTCTAAGGTTAGATAGAACCTCATAGATGATCTAGAGATTTAATTCGGAAATTTTATAAGCTGTTAAGAATTTTATATTTAGAGCCGAAGTTAAACCTTTTTCGATTCTTCCGGAAAATAGAAACATAAGAAAATGTCAGTTTCGAACCAAATAAAATTCTAAGAGTTAGGATATAATTTTAGAACTTCAAATAGGAGTTTGGACATGAATTTTAGGGTTTTCGAGAAAATCGGAACCAAGGGTAAAATGGTCATTTTACCCTAAAACTAATACTGTAACTAGTACGTCTTAATACTTATTTGATCTTAGAAGTTTTAGACTTCTATCTACGTGAAAGTGTGCTAACACACTTATCGCCTTTGACAGGCAACTGAGTGGGTACAGTTTACAGAGCGAGTGGTTATTAAAGAGTCGAGCGTTATAACAGGTAAGTCCTTTGGGCTTACTTAGCTGACTGCTAAATATGAGTATAAATGATGATGGTGGTGTGTGATTGACATGTTAGAGAGATAGGTTGTGATATATAAATACCGACCTGTAATTTTGGCCTAAGAGTAACGGGCGGTGGCATTCCGCTCAGTAGCTCGCGGGGCGCTGGGGGTTTCTTTCGGGACTAGTCCACACATGGTTTATAGTGATGCTACCAAAGGAAGTCAGCTAGACCTACACCAGTTGGATAAGGAACGGAGGCGAGAACTAATAATAGCTCTCGTGCCACAACTTAAATTGAATAATGTGAATCACTTAAATAATAGATAATAATTGGTTGAGTGCCAGCATGATGTTTGTTTATTTCTTTTTCCGCTTGTGTTTGTGCTGTTATCATTTTGCTTATATTTGGTTAGTTAGCTAACTGTTGATATGTTGTTTAGATTTGACACAGGTTAGAGCAGATGCCGAGTGATCCAGATGGTAGTGGTCAGCCGGGGTGTCGTACTTTAGGACGTTTTGCAGTTTTTGCATTTGTGGGTTTTACAGTTGAACATTGTTTCCTTTCGTACTTTGTTTTAATACTTTTCCGGCTGTAGTTGATCTGGTCACATTCATGCATTGATAAAAACTATTTTATGATTTATGGTTTTTCCTTATCTGTGCCTTGTTGTAAGATCATGTTAAGTTGTTGTCAAACTAAGGTCGGGACCCACTGTGCGGTCCTAACCAGTAACTCCCTAAGTTGTAAAATTTGGGGTGTTACAACATGGTATCAGAGCTCTAGGTTGGCAACAATGGCACTTGAATCTTCTAAAAAGGTCGTATAAGTAAATAAATAGAACCCGAAAAGGGTCTGAGTTTTCCAAAGAAAATTTTTGGTTTTAAAATGCATACAGAGTCGGGTTGGGATAGAAAGTACGGACGACCACCACTACCCCTGCGGATCTCGGTAATCTTAGAATAATTATGGACTTGTACTGTTATGATAGATTAGCTAGTTTATAACTGTAGTTATTACTATTCGTACAGATGGCACATACTAGAGCTGCACAAGTGACTGGCCGAGGTAGGGGTCGTCCCCCCCTTCCCCCAGTCAGACAGGATCGAGCTGATAGCACCCCTACTGTTAGAGGGCGTGGTCGTGTGGGTAGACCTCCACTAGGGAGAGGTCGAGGACGAGTTCCTCGAGATGACCCACCTGCAGCAAGCGTACCAGAGGTTGCTGTAGAGGAAGTAGCTGAGAGTGTAGGCCCCGAGGTCAGGCCTGTGACCGCCGCTAGGTCTGGAGCGCAGGGAGCTCGTTCTACTGAGTCGGGACGTGTCTCTATTGGAGCAACGGAGTATAGGGAGTTCAGAGCCTATGTTGAGCGCAGGGAGGAAGCTGCCAGAGTGAAGAGGCTTACTCAGGTACCACTAGTGGCGCCGGCTAGGTCAGCTCAGGTGACACAGGGAGTGTCTCAGGCGCCGGCTATATCTGAGAGGAGGGCTGATGTTGATAGAGCACCTACTGGGGTCAGAGCACCGAGACCGGATGAGTGGTTGAAGGCTTTCAACTCTCAGAAGGTCCCCTCATTCAGCGGAGAGATAGGGCTAGAGGTGGAGCACTGGATAGGGAAGATTGAGACTGCTTTGGAGGCAATACGTTGCCCCATGGACCGACAGGTAGATTTGATACAGACTTGCTTCACAGATGATGCTCATTCATGGTGGCGTACCATTCGTGGCCGAGTCACCAGCTGGGAGCAGATGAAGAACATTGTTAGAGACAGGTACTGCCCAGTTTCGCTGAGGAGGGAGAGATTCCAGGATTTCATTGAGGCGGGATTCGAGGATATCCCGATTGCTGCAGCCATAAAGAAGTTTCAGAAGGAGTTGACTTTGCTTGGACCATCTGCACCTCCAGAAGAGCAGCATGTCTATCTTTTCTCCAGGAGGTTGAGAGAGAGTACCCGATCCTACCTGGCTGGATTCCGCTGTGAGACCTTGTCTGATTACCAAGATAGGGCCTCTGCTTATGAGAGAGATAGGCCAGCTTCTAGGAAAGCAGCACAGTCTAGTGGGCCGGATAAGCGGCAGAGGACAGGACATGTTGGTAGCAGTGGAGCAGTAGCAGGCTATAGTAGAGGACAGACTCAGGGGAGGTCCAGCTACCACTCTACAGTTCGGACTCCCAGTGGAGATCGACAGTGCTTTAACTGTGGTGGCCGTGATCACATTAAGCCGGACTGCCCGAAACCACCGGTCACTTGCTTCACTTGTGGGAAGCCGGGACACAGGGCTACTTTCTGCCGTCAGGGCAAGGCTTCTTCTCAGCAGGGATCTTCTCCTGCAGGTGCTGAGAAGAGTGTACAGAGACCCCCTCAGTACCGAGCTCCGAGTCAGCAGCAGCAGTAGTACCGGGCTCCAGGACATCCTGCTTCATACAGTACTGCATAAGGATCAGGTCGTGGCAGAGGACGTGGTAGTACCACTGACACCAGAGGAGGACCATCGAGAGTGTTTGAGCTGAAGAACACTGAGCAGCCTGCAGCACCTGCGACCACAGGTACTATTTGGATCCATGACTTACCTGTGCGCGTTTTATTTGATACGGGTGCCACGCACTCCTTTATATCAAATGCATGTGTAGATAGGTTGTCCTTAGCTACAGTAGAGGGTGTACCTTTTGTGGTTGGGTTACCAGATGGGGGTAAGGTGAGAGGATCTCGAGAGATTTATGATTGCCCTATCCACCTGGGAGGCCGGATCTGGTTAGTAAATTTTCTAGTCATGCCCTTAGCACATGAGGACGTGATATTAGGGATAGATTGGATGACTAGACATGGAGCCGTCTTGGATATTGGTAGGAGGACTGTGACTGTTGCCACGGAGGAGGGCCATAGAGTTATATTCCGAGGTTGGGACCTCGGAAAGTCCGGCACAGTTATCAGTGCAGTGAGGGCAGCCAGATTGATAGCACAGGGTTGCGAGGCCTTCTGGTGTTATGCCATGAAGGAGCGCAAGAGCCTGACAGTAGAGGAGATACCAGTCGCATGCGAGTTTGCAGAGGTCTTCAAGGACGACTTACCAGGGCTACCTCCACAGAGGAGTGTGGACTTTAGCATCGAGTTAGAGCCGGGCACGAGACCGATCTCGAAGGCCCCGTACCGCATGGCCCCGATAGAGCTGCTTGAGCTGAAGAAGCAGTTAGAGGAGTTAGCAGAGAAGGGCTTCATACGCCCTAGTGTTTCTCCCTGGGGCGCACCAGTGTTATTTGTGAGGAAGAAAGATGGATCGATGAGGCTGTGTATCGACTACAGGGAGTTGAACAAGGTCACCATCAAGAATAAGTATCCACTGCCTCGCATAGATGATCTGCTGGACCAGCTGCATGGAGCGTCAGTGTTCTCGAGGATAGATTTGAGATCGGGTTATCACCAGCTGAGGGTGAGAGATCAGGACATACCTAAGACGGCATTCCGGACTAGGTATGGTCATTATGAGTTTGTAGTGATGCCATTCGGGCTCACTAATGCGCCAGCAGTATTTATGGAGTTGATGAATGGGATTTTCATCGACTTCTTAGACCAGTTTGTAGTGGTCTTCATCGACGACATTCTAGTTTACTCTAGAAGTCGAGAGGAGCATGCCAGGCACTTGAGGACAGTGCTGCAGATTCTACAGGATAGTCAGCTATATGCTAAACTATCCAAGTGTGAGTTCTGGATGTCAGAGGTGGCATTCCTTGGCCATGTAGTGACTGCTGAGGGGATTAAGGTTGACCCGGCGAAGATTGAGTCAGTGTCTTCTTGGCAACCTCCGAAGAATGTGAAGGAGGTTCGCAGTTTCCTTGGATTGGCAGGGTATTACCGTCGGTTTGTGGAAGGGTTTTCCCTGATCGCCCGACCACTTACTTCCCTCCTAAGGAAGACTACTCGGTTCGTCTGGTCTGAGCCATGTCAGCAGAGTTTTGATGAGCTGAAGAGGAGATTGACGTCTGCTCCGATCTTAGCACAACCTGAGGGTACAGAGGACTTCGTAGTGTACAGTGACGCATCCAAGCTGGGCTTGGGGTGTGTCTTGATGCAGAGGGGTAAGGTTATAGCATATGCGTCTCGACAGCTGAAGACGTATGAAGAGAACTACCCCACTCATGACCTGGAGTTAGCAGCAGTAGTGCACGCTCTTAAGATCTGGCGTCATTATCTCTATGGAGCGACCTGTCAGATCTTCACAGACCATAAGAGTCTGAAGTACATATTCACTCAGCGGGGGTTGAATAACCGCCAGAGACGGTGGCTAGAGTTGATCAAGGATTTCGACCTTGAGATACTTTACCACCCCGGAAAGGCGAATGTAGTTGCTGAAGCTTTGAGTCGGAAGACGCCTCAGGAGAAGGCGATAGCTCGGTTGACAGTACAGCCACAGTTACAGAGAGACTTAGCTTGGTTGGAGGTAGAGATCCAGTTCCCCGATACAGCTCATCAGTTAGCCACCTTAGAGTTACTTCCTGACCTGTTGGGTGAGATCCGACAGAAGCAGGAGACCTGTCCGATGTTGACCCGGATCCGAGACCGGATGTCACGAGATGAGGCACCTCAGTTCACTATTGGTGCCGATGGAGTGATGAGACGACAGGACCGTGTCTGTGTGCCATCAGACAGTGAGCTGAGACAGAGGATACTAGGTGAGGCTCATGCTACCCCGTACTCCGTACATCCAGGAGCGAGTAAGATGTATAAGGACGTGAGACGTTCCTTCTGGTGGGGCGGGTTGAAGCCCGTTATGTAGCTCAGTGTGCGACCTGTCAGCAGGTCAAGATTGAGCACCGTAGATCCGGAGGAGAGCTACACCCACTTCCAGTACCACATTGGAAGTGGAAAGACATTTCTATGGATTTCGTCACCGGATTGAGGCTCAGCAGAGGTTTTGATGCCATTTGGGTAGTAGTAGACCGTCTGACGAAGACCGCACGTTTCATTCCGATTAAGGAAACGTGGCCGGTAAGTCGTCTAGCAGAGGAGTTCACCGGGCATATTGTGAGACTCCATGGAGTACCGAGGACTATCGTCTCCGACAGGGATGGACGTTTTACCTCGAGATTCTGGCAGCA
The DNA here is from genome assembly GCA_033239125.1 of Fagopyrum homotropicum. Lineage (NCBI taxonomy): Eukaryota > Viridiplantae > Streptophyta > Magnoliopsida > Caryophyllales > Polygonaceae > Fagopyrum > Fagopyrum homotropicum. Next base: position 139,871,429 of record BSWB01000002.1, read on the forward strand.
GGTACATACTGCTCTGGGTACGTGTCTTCACTTTACCACTGCCTACCACCCACAGACAGACGGACAGTCAGAGAGGACCATCCAGACCTTAGAGGACATGTTGCGGGCATGTGTGCTAGATTGGGGACAGGTATGGCCAGACCACCTCCCACTAGTAGAGTTTTCATATAATAACAGCTGGCATGCGTCTATCGGGATGGCACCTTATGAGGCTTTGTACGGGCGGAGATGTCGTACACCGCTATGTTGGGATGAGCCTAGCAAGGCTGATGGAGTAGTACCAGATCAGATACAGGACGACATCGCCCGGATTGCCTTAGTCCGGGAAAGGATGTTAGCAGCTCAGAGTCGTCAGAAGTCCTACGCCGACAAAAGGCGTCGACCTTTAGAGTTTAGAGTAGGTGCACAGGTATGGTTGAGAGTGTCACCTACGAGAGGAGTTAGACGTTTCGGCATTAAGGGGAAGCTGAGTCCCCGGTATGTCGGCCCATTTGAGATCGTAGAGAGAGTCGGAGAGGTTGCCTACCGACTAGCACTGCCACCGAGACTAGAGGGAGTCCACCCAGTTTTTCATGTATCTCAGCTGCGAGAGTACATACCGGACCCTAGACACATCATCAGTCATGAGGATTTGATAGTGGAGTCAGACCACACTTTTGTGGAGTATCCAGTAGCCGTCCTAGAGCGTAGTGTTAGGCACCTACGTTCTAATGAAATACCGATGCTGAGGATTCAGTGGGCTAGACGAGGAGTTGATGAGGCTACCTGGGAGACAGAGGAGAGCATTAGACGTAATTATCCTGAGTTCTTTGCGGAGTTAGCCGCTACCTCAGTGCCGACGGGTTAGTACTAAGACGACACCTTATATGATTTCTGTGATTATATGTTTACATAATTATTTATATGCTTGATGAAGTGAGTAGTTGATTGCTAGAATATATTCCTCGAAGGGAAAGGTATGGGGTAGGTATCTTATCCCAAGTTTCGGGACGAAACTTTTTTTTAGGGGGTACTGATGTAAAATTCGGAATTTTTATTCCGTCTTTGTACGTTATAAAATAGATCTCGATCTATTAATTTATATCCGTCTACTTAGTTAGACATATTAGGATAAAAATTATCATTTTATGTAGACCTCTTTCACATAAAATGATGGAACTTTTTATAAGTCTATCATTTTATGTGACTTACCTTCACATAAAATGATAGAACTCGTAACTAAACCTAAACCGTAAAATAGTCCGTACCCGGTTATTCCGCACATTAATTTCGGATTCTCGATTCCGAACTACAATTAGTACCAGGCTACGTCTACCATCGTCCAACAGCTCAGTCCGGGAGCTGCTTGCCCAACAGCCCAGTAGCTCAGCAGCCTTGCCGTCCCAGCCAGCAGCCCAGTCCAACCTTCCGCCTGCTTCAGCCAGCGCTACTCCAGCCCACTGCTGTGCCAGCCCGTGAGCAGCTCCGGAGTTGCCAGCCCAGCGTCGCTCCAGCCAGAAGCCAATCCCAGCTGCTTGTCCGCCAGTCCAGCCCAGCTGCTTGTCCGCCAGTCCAGCCTATGCGCAGCCCAGCACTCCAGCCCAGTCCGGAACGCGCCAGCCTGCAGATGCCCACCTTCCTTGCTGAGTGTTGCTAGACGTAACAGCCAAATCTGGCAGTTTCCTTCCACATAAATGCCGCATTAATAGGGGAAGGAGATTCCGTAACTGCCTAATTAAACTACGCCAGTACACCGTCTGATCTTCTGCCTTATACGCCGCTCACGTCCATTCTGCGTCCCTTCCTTCTACACGCACGCTCCAACCTTTGCCCCTTCTGCGTTTTATTTTTCTGCCGTTCTGCGTCCCTTGCTGCTGCATCGCTTCTGCTCCGACCTACTGCACGCCTTCATCGAACCATTGGACCTCGACCTGCTGCAGATTTCGACCCTACCGAAACCAGGTTAGTACATCGACCTTAATTGTCTCCGTCTTCCTTCCGCTTCTGTTGCGTTTCCGAGAGCAATAAACGCCTTCTTGCGCAGCCAGCCCTTCGCCGCCTCGAGCCAGCCGGAATAGTCACGAAGCAGCACTTGCCTCCCTGACTGCAGTGGACCGATCGAGACAGTGGCGAGGTTTCTCATTCGCTGCAGTAGGTGAGTCCTTGCCTACCTTCCTTCTGCTTTCCCTTACGTGCGTGTGTCAACCGGAAGTTTGAATCTCGTCTGGGTCCTGCAGTAACTAGCCAAGAGGGGGAGGTGCAACGTTGGAGTCCAAGCAAGCGAGCCGACCGGGATTTACATAGCTGGAAATCGGACCCCAACCGTTGGTTAGTATCCTCTGTAAACTCGTAGTAAAGTAGTAGTGCAGTAGAGATTGAATTTTGTTCCAAATCATAACTAGTAGGAATTAACCTTGTGTAGATGCTGAGCATATAGACCTAAGGGGAAGAATAAATGACTGCTGTATTTTATGATCAATGGAAAAATAATGGCTGCTGTAAATTCGTTTTACATCCTTCAGCTTCTAGGTTACCAACAGCCCATCTTGTCGATCAATTATAAAACGTTTGGATAAAGATCCACCGTTGAAATTTTGATATGTTGTAGACAGATATATGTAGTTTAGCATATTAAAATTTGGGGAGAAATGAACGGTCGGATTGAAAGTTATGAGCTCCCGAAGTTAGGTAGTTGAGCAGTTTTGGTAAACTTAAAATTTGGCTAAGTATAGGAAAGTAGAGTGAAGAACCGACTTTGGGAATTATTATAAAAATATCGGCTGAACAGTTTGGAGAAATTCTTTCTTCTAAGGTTAGATAGAACCTCATAGATGATCTAGAGATTTAATTCGGAAATTTTATAAGCTGTTAAGAATTTTATATTTAGAGCCGAAGTTAAACCTTTTTCGATTCTTCCGGAAAATAGAAACATAAGAAAATGTCAGTTTCGAACCAAATAAAATTCTAAGAGTTAGGATATAATTTTAGAACTTCAAATAGGAGTTTGGACATGAATTTTAGGGTTTTCGAGAAAATCGGAACCAAGGGTAAAATGGTCATTTTACCCTAAAACTAATACTGTAACTAGTACGTCTTAATACTTATTTGATCTTAGAAGTTTTAGACTTCTATCTACGTGAAAGTGTGCTAACACACTTATCGCCTTTGACAGGCAACTGAGTGGGTACAGTTTACAGAGCGAGTGGTTATTAAAGAGTCGAGCGTTATAACAGGTAAGTCCTTTGGGCTTACTTAGCTGACTGCTAAATATGAGTATAAATGATGATGGTGGTGTGTGATTGACATGTTAGAGAGATAGGTTGTGATATATAAATACCGACCTGTAATTTTGGCCTAAGAGTAACGGGCGGTGGCATTCCGCTCAGTAGCTCGCGGGGCGCTGGGGGTTTCTTTCGGGACTAGTCCACACATGGTTTATAGTGATGCTACCAAAGGAAGTCAGCTAGACCTACACCAGTTGGATAAGGAACGGAGGCGAGAACTAATAATAGCTCTCGTGCCACAACTTAAATTGAATAATGTGAATCACTTAAATAATAGATAATAATTGGTTGAGTGCCAGCATGATGTTTGTTTATTTCTTTTTCCGCTTGTGTTTGTGCTGTTATCATTTTGCTTATATTTGGTTAGTTAGCTAACTGTTGATATGTTGTTTAGATTTGACACAGGTTAGAGCAGATGCCGAGTGATCCAGATGGTAGTGGTCAGCCGGGGTGTCGTACTTTAGGACGTTTTGCAGTTTTTGCATTTGTGGGTTTTACAGTTGAACATTGTTTCCTTTCGTACTTTGTTTTAATACTTTTCCGGCTGTAGTTGATCTGGTCACATTCATGCATTGATAAAAACTATTTTATGATTTATGGTTTTTCCTTATCTGTGCCTTGTTGTAAGATCATGTTAAGTTGTTGTCAAACTAAGGTCGGGACCCACTGTGCGGTCCTAACCAGTAACTCCCTAAGTTGTAAAATTTGGGGTGTTACAGGAGGTAAAACTAATCTGTAGGTTGCCCTCCCAACTCTGTCCAGTGTTTCAAAAGGACCGACATATCGGGGACTCAACTTCCCCTTTATGCCAAAACATCTGATGCCTTGCGTCGGAGATACTCTCAGCCAGACATGAGCTCCTACCCTGAACTCTAGAGTTCGACGGCTCCTGTCTGCGTATGACTTCTGACGACTCTGTGCAACCAACATCCTCTCTCTGATTAGCGCTACTCGAGCCATATCATCTTGAATCTGCTCTGGCACTATACCACTAATACTGTTGAGCTCATCCCAACATAATGGTATACGGCATCTACGCCCATATAGTGCCTCATATGAAGCCATCCCAATCGATGCATGCCAACTGTTGTTGTATGAGAACTTAACTAGTGGGAGGTGATCCGCCCACACTTGTCCCCAATCCAACACACAAGCTCGCAACATATCCTCAAGGGTTTGGATGGTCCTCTCTGACTGACCATTTGTCTAGGGATGGAATGCAGTCGTGAAGTGTAAACTCGTCCCCAAAGCAATCTGAATTGCTGCCAAAACCTCAATGTAAATCGTCAATCTCGATTTGAGACGATCGTCCTCGGTACACCATGGAGTCTCACTATTTGCCTAGTGTACTCCTCAGCTAATCAGCTCAGTAGCCATGTTTCCTTAATAGGAAGGAAATGTGCGGTCTTCGATAATTTATTAACCACAACCTAGATAGCATCAAAGCTCCTGCTCGATCTCAATTTTGTCACAAAGTCCATGGAGATGTCTTCCCACTTCCATTGTGGTACTAGTAGTGGATGAAATTCTCCTCTAGATCTACAAGGTTCTATATTGACCTGCTAACAAGTCTCATACTGTGCCACCAATCTGGCTACATCAAGTTTCAACCATCCCCACCAATATGATCGTCTCACATCTTGATACATCTTACTCGTACATGGATGTACTAAGTAAGGTGTACAACGAGCCTCCTGTAAAATCCTCTATATCAGCTCTGCATCAGCAGGTACACAGATGTGGTCATGGCGGCTTATCACTCCATCTGCTCATATGGAGAACTGTGGTGCCTCACCACGAGACATCCTCTCTCTAATCCTCATCAGGGTTGGGCAAGTCTCCTACTTCTGTTGAATCTCATCCAACAAATCAGGTAGAACCTCTAAAGTGTACAACTAGACATCCTCATAAGGAAACTAGATGTGCATCTCTAGCCAAGCTAGATCCCTCTAAAGTTGAGGCTGAATTGTTAGTCTCGCAATCGCCTTCTCTCGAGACGTCTTCCTACTCAGGGCGTCGGCGACAACGTTCTCCTTTCCCGGATAATATAGAATCTCAAGGTCAAAGTCCTTGATCAACTCAAACCATCTACGTTGGCGGTTCTTCAATTCCTACTGTGTGAAAAATACTTCAGACTCTTATGGTCTGTGAAGATCTGACATGTAGCACCATATAGGTAATGTCTCTAGATCTTCAAAGCATGAACTACGTCTGCTAACTCCAGATTTTGAGTCAGGTAGTTCTCCTCATACGTCTTCAGTTGTTGAGAAGCATATGCAATCACTCTGCCCCTCTGCATCAAAACGTATCCCAAGCCTAGTTTGGATGCATCACTATAAACCACAAATTCCTCAACACCCTCTAGTTGTGCCAAGATAGGAGCAGAAGTCAAACGCCTCTTCAACTCCTCAAAACTCTAGGCACACTACTCAAACCATGCAAATCTAGTAGTCTTCCTCGGAAGACTCGTAAGTGGACGGGCTATCACAGAAAATCCCTCCACAAAGCGTCGGTAGTAGCTGGCTAGGCCAAAAAAGCTACGCATTTCCTTGATGTTCGTCGGTGTCGTCCATGTTGCAACACACTCGATCTTCGCCGGATCAACCATGATCCCATCGGCGGAGACGATATGACCCAAGAATTCTACCTCTGGCATCCATAACTCGCACTAAGAGAGCTTGGCGTACAACTCTCTATCCCGCAAAACCTGTAAAACCGTCCTCATATGACCGGCAAGCTCCTCTCGACTCCGAGAGTACACAAGAACGCCATCAATGAAGACTACCGCAAACTGATCAAGGAAGTCGATGAAAATACTGTTTATCAACTCCATGAAAACCGTTGGGTTATTCGTAAGCCCAAATGGCATCACTACAAACTCGTAGTGTCCATATCGGTCCGAAATACCGTCTTGTGCACGTCCTTCTCCCTCACCCTTAACTGGCGATATCTTGAGCGCAGATCAATCCTGAAAAACACATTCATCCCCTAAAACTGATCTAATAAGAAATCGATACGGGGCAGTGGATACTTGCCCTTGATGGTCACCTTGTTCAGCTCTTTGTAGTCAATGCACAGTCTCAACGATCCGTCCTTCTTCCGCACAAAGAGGGCAGGTGCTCCCCACGGGGATACGCTAGGGCGGACGAATCCCTTCTAAGCCAACTCTTCGAGTTGCTTCTTCAGCTCCAACATCTCAACAGGCGCCATACAATATGGGGCCTTCGAGATCGGTCTCGTGCAAGGCTCCAACTCGATGCTGAAGTCCACTCCTAGACGGCTCAACAAACACATCTGTAAACTCGCAGATCATTGGAATATCCTCCAATGTTGGACTCTTTCCATCCTTCATGGCGTAACACTAGAAGGCATCACATCCTTGTGTTATCAACCTCGTTGCTCGCACTGCACTAATGATAGATCCCGTCTTTCCAAGGTCCCAACCTCGGAAGACCTCTATCTGACCTAACTCGGTAGAGGTTGTCACAGTCCTCTGACCTACATCTAATACCGCACGGTGTCTACGCATCCAATCCATACCCAAAAAGGCTTTGTCATGCACCAATGGCATGACAAAGAAGTCTACAAGCAACACACGAGTCCCTAAACGAATAGGAAAAACACATATCTCACGGGTACCTCTTACCCTACTACCATCAGATAACCCTATCAAGGAAGGTCTACTCCCTACCATATCTAAGGTCAATCTATTAACGCATGCATCAAAAGGCCAAGAGTGTATAATACTCATATCAAACAAAACTCCACTAGGTAAACCATTAACAAGGATGGTACTTGTAACAGCTCGCCAACGGCTTTACTGCATATCGTAACTCAAAACTCGAACATATGCTTCCCAGGTATCATTGAGGTCATCCCCATCATTTTTGCCTCTACTCCTTCTGCACCGGAAAGAGGAAAGTCTTGCTGAAAAAGAACACTACCTTGCTGACAAAAGGGAGCCAAATGGCCTAGTTCACCACATGTGAAGCAAGCTATCGGTGCCAAAGAACACTCAGAGCACAAATGGTCTGGATCACCACAGTTGAAACACGGTCGTCCCGTCTTCGCAACTTGTGTGGCTGAAGGGAAACTCGATCTTCTTCGTTCAACCTTAGTACCCTTAAGCGGGGAGCAAATTTGTTGATGTAGTATCTTGTTTTGTCAACAAAAAATCGCTCGATGTCCAATCTTACCACATGTAAAACACGTCACCAAAGATCTCTTGCACTCCGGTCGCAGATGTCCAAACTCCCCACAATTAAAACAAGATCTCACCCTACCAGAAGTCCGTGTGGACAAGGGACCACTCAAACGCCCTTGTAACAGACTCTGTCCAACACTTGAAAGATTCGCTTCATCATTCACTAGTTCGGTCCGTGGTTTCTTTTTTGATCCGGAAGCTTCAATAGGTCCCATTAATGTTGGTAAACCCAGGGTAGGTCTACCTGCTCTTGCAGCTTCCTCCCGTAGGCATATATATTCTCGAAACTTGGATCTGCTAATCATGACATAATCCGTTTCCTCTTATCCAAGCTCCGTTGTGGGCAAATCGGCGGTGAGCACCTATCCCTGACCTACCACTACTGGAGGGAGAGGGGGTGTACCCCCACCTCATCCCACTGCAGATGTCGCTCTAGTTTGAACCATCTACAAGGTATGCACACCTAGCTTATAAGGCTATATGCCATATGTATAAATATATATATATATATATATATATATATAAAACACATACACATAATCCATAATATATATATATATATATATATATACATATCTATGCTACTGAGATCCACGGGAGAGGTGACGACTTCCCATACATTCTATCCCAAAAAACTGTATACACAACTTTAAAACCAAAAATCCGTTGAAAACGTCAAACCCCTTTCTGGTTTTGTTTATTTTATCCATCTGACCTTTATTGCATGTAGCAAGTGCCATTGTTGTCAAGCTAAGGCTCTGATACCAACTCTGTAACACCCCGCATCCGCAAGACTCGGGATGCCACATTGGGCTAGGATCTCACAGTGGATCTTGACCGTAGCCTGACAACAAGTTTACTGGACCTTACAACATGACACTGACAAGTATAAAAGCAAATACATAAAACTGTATAAAACTGTACATCAAAAGGTATACAAAATCATACCCGAGTATAAGACATAAAAGCCTCACACAAGAGGTATACAACATCATCCTCATGCAGGAGGTATATATAACATCCCCAAAACCATAACCACCTAATGTACGAGAGTCCTCGGCCTGTCATCCTGCCGGATCACTCTGCAACTCTCTTATCCTGCAAAGCATCTACAACACGGTATAAAATCGTTAGCTAACCATAGATATATAAGGTAATGCATAAGCACAAGTCATAAAAGATAAACACATAATCATGTTGTCACACATTTACTCGTTTTAATTATCTTTATATAAGTAGTCATCCACTCAAATCGTATATATATATATATATATATATATATATATATATATATATATATATATATATATATATATATATATATATATATATATATATATATATATATATATATATATATATATATATATATATATATATATATATATATATATATATATATATATATATATATATATATATATATATATATATATATATATATATATATATATATATATATATATATATATATATATATATATATATATATATATATATATATATATATATATATATATATATATATATGAAACTATGTGACACGATGAACGTATCATCCTCGCCTCTGGGCCTGCTAGCCATCTAGAGTAGTGTCGATCACACAACCCATGTACCCTATGAGAGTGGTGTTGTGCCCTTCCTGTATACTAGTTGGCCTGACGTCAAAGAACCTCCCAACTCCTTACAGGATGAAAGGGAAATGTTATCACTGCCACTGCAAGGGGGCTATCAATAAAGCATAGGCCGGTAATAATCGACATCGTATGCTATCATATCAAACACATAACACACACACCACTCATGCATACACCCAAAATAAGGATGGTAGCTAAGTAAGTCCTACAGACTTACCTCAACCTCTGATACTCTCAACCACGATCAACCTCCAATACTGAGAGGGATACTGCCTAATAGCAAGGCATAAAAGGATATCAATCTCCTATTCATCAAAGGGGTCACACCTAGATCCAAAGGGATTTATAGGATCACCATCAACCTCAACCTCACAACCTACTAATCCTGAAAGCCATACAAGGCAAAACATGATCGTAACATCATCATCACACTCTCAGCTATACCTAGCATGATGCTACACACACACACTAGGAAAGGAAGCGACAATGCCATCCTTAGGCAAGCCCGGAAGCAAGACACACCTGCGTGACAAGGAACAAAGCAAGACTGGTGCAGGGAACCGTAGGGGCGCCCCTAAGTGGCGCAGGGGCCGCGTCTGGCTGGCGCTGGGGCGTCCTGGCTGGGCGCATGCGCGGCTGGTGTGCAGATTGCAAACTTCAGCTTCTCTTCACTTCTTCACTCGAACCTCTTCACTCCTTCTTCAGCCAGCAACCCCATACATACATATACATACATATATACATCAAACAAAGCCTAGGAGGCTGCCACAAGATCAAACCTTATGGAATCCTAAGCTAGAAAGGAAAAGAGACGAAAAGAAAAACGAAAGAAGAAAGAGAAAAAGAACTCACCAGCTAAACCCTAACAGATGAAGAACCACGCACCACAACCTCAAGGTTGGCTCAACACAAGCACATCAACATCATCAAACACCATCTTCATCATACAAGTATCAAACTCTCTTCAAAACTCAAAGAAATCAAGAAGAAGATCCAAAGGAAGAGAAGGAGAGGAGAAAAGCGTAGGGGAGAAGATGCAGCTGGAGAGAGAATGAGGAAACCCTCATCTGGAAGAAGAAGAAGATATATAAGGAAGAGGGGTCAAAAGCAAAGGCACGAGTCAACGAAGACGGCTGCAACAAACCATAAACCGCAAGGGCGACTCATGGAGGTGCAGGGGAGGATCATGATGGTTGCAGGTGCGCAATGCCTGGCCGTAGGGGGTGGTTCAAGCAGATCTCAGCTCAGCTCAACACCTCAAAGACTAAGGCTCTTACATTTGATATATCAAATTTATAAGAATCTCACTTCTATGAAACAAGGTAATGCTCCAGTTTCCATGTATTATGGAAAACTTAAGAAATGGTGGGATGCATTGTAAGATCATAGTACGTTGCCAGTTTTGTAGTTGTGTTGGAATCGTTCATGACAAATGTGAAATTCCTAAACATCTTGCAGAGCATGAGGCCAAGACACGTCTTATTTAGTTTTAGTGGGGCTGAATGATTAACTTGATCATGTCAGATCTACCATTCTATCTCTTGAGATCTTACCTTCCTTGAATCGTGCCGCCTTTCACATGATTCTCCAAGTTAAGAAATAACAAGAAATTACATCCACACTGTCTATTGGTCATGAAGCATTGGTAGTTGATAGACAGGTTCCCCATCGCCAAGTAGGAGGCTACAGACAAGACTTTCAAAAGGATAAATGGGAGAGGAGATGTGATCACCATAAAGAGAAGAGACACTTTAAGGAATCTTGCTTCAAGATTCATGGTTTCCTTGACTGATATAAAGGTTCAAGGAACCTCACCACTGACATACCATCATATTAACCAAGAAATGCACATTCATTGATTGTCATTATGCTTACAAGACTACAAGTCCAATACTCAACACTCCCTTTAATGATCAAGATAACAAAGGCATGGATCCTAATGCAATTTCTTTGATCTTTCAATAAATGCTCAAGATCTTGAACACAAATTCAAGCAATAATGGACTATCTAATTCCAATAACTTTGCACGTACAACACAATCCTTTATTGCTCATACATCTTCTCCACCTCATATTTGGATTGTTGATTCTAGAGCCACATATCACATATGTTATTGTCCTGCGCTTTTCTCCACTATGAATCTAATAACTAAGCCAACTCAGATTGGTCTCCCCGATTGTTCAGTGAAGATTGTCACGCACTCATGAGCAATACCTATTTATCTTGCTCTTAAATTGAAGGATGTATTGTTTATGCCTGGATTTAAGAATAATCGCATACGTGTCCATCGTCTTATTGCCCAGGCCATGTGCACGGTAGTTTTTAACTGTACCAATTGCTTGTTTCATGACCCTGCCACTAAAACAATCATAGCATAAGGTTTCTTTGATGGAGGCCTATACAAGTTAACTAGCTATTTTCATTCTCCCCTACACAATAACATTGTTGTTTGTAATAATGTTGATAAAAACCTTCTTTATAGTCATTTCATGCTCGATTAGGACATTCATCTTTACTCAAGCTTCAACACACTCTTGCTTGTCCATCTACATTCACATCATCCCTTAATTGTGACACTTGCACTCTTACAAAACAACACAAACTACCTTTTCCACGCAACTCTTCTTATGCTTCTCATGCTTTTGCCTTATTACATGTGGATATTTAGGGCCCATATCATACTATATCTATTTGTGGGGCACGATATTTTCTCACTGTTTTGGATGATTTTACTAGATGTACTTGGAATTTTATTATGGGAGATAAGATGTAGGTTCATCGAATAGTTTTTGGATTCATTATGTCAAGACACAATTCAATTGTGTGGTGAAGATCATAAGATCTGATAATGGAACAAAATTCATCCAATATTCACTACAAGAGTTGCTGTTGTCTCAAGGCATTCTTCATCACAAGTTTTGTCCTTACACTCCTCAATATAATGGAAGAGTCGAGAGAAAGCATATGCATTTATTGGACACTGCAAGAGCTACTCGTCTACATGGTCACTTACCATTGAAATTTTGAGATAATGCATCCTATGTGCCATCTATTTGATCAATCTCATGCCATCATTTGTATTGGGTTGGAAAATTCCTTTTGAGCTTCTTCATCAGAAACAAGCTTCTCTTGATCACAATTGAATCATTGGTTGTCTTTGTTATTATATTATTCCATTTAAAGACAAATTTGAAGTTGTCTCCCGACCTTGTGTGTTCATTGGCTATCCACCAGGCCAGAGGGATACAAAGTTTATGAGATGCAAAGTCACAAGACCTTTGTTACTAGGCATGTATCTTTCAAAGAGGATGTGTAACGGTAAAAAATCGCAAATGGCCTAATTGGGAATTTTAAGAAATTAAACGGGTTTAACATAATTAAACCCTAGAGAAACATAAAATAAATAGAAATGAGATTAATTCCTGAAAGTCAAGTGATGGGAAATCGTTATTTTATGCTACAAAGGCTTCACGAATGTTTTGTAAAATTATATCGACTTTGGTATGTCGGTGTAATTTTTTATAAGGAATTTTGGGCAAAAAGTATAAAGATGGAAATAAGAGGGTACATGTGTAAAATTTATGAAAGATAAGTTTGAAAATTATGGCTAGAGAGGCTGAATTCAATGGCTTAGTAAGCTCATTTTTAAGTCGATTATAAAGGCTAACCTTGGATGCTAAGTAAACAAGAAAAGCAACAAGCTTTATATATATGTATACGTGAGAGAGAGGGAGGTGAAAGGAGCTCTAGGGGCTGAAAAACAAGTTAACTTAAACACCATCATCACCACCTTGTAACCACCTGTACACCACCGCAGCAGGAGGCCGGGGAAGTCGCCGGAGCCTCGCCGGAAACTGCAGAAAAAGGAGACAATTCATATAAGGTATGAATTTGGAAGTTTTGATCTGAGAGATACATTTAAGGCATCAAAACTCCATGAAAATTCACCGAAGTTTAACCACATACACTTTGGGATGTTAGGAACAAGAATATATGGTTGTATTTTGGGTTGGTTGTCTGAGTTGTAAGTTATAGCATGAAGAAGATATGTAAAAAAAGTTGTTTGCGGAGTTTTCAATTTGAGCCGTGATATTGCGACGCATTTTTAAGTACCTTCTCATGGTCCAATCTTGCTGAGTTTTTTATATGTTTTAGGACTAACATTCTCCTAGATCATTTTAAAAATTGGAGTCAATCCAACGGTGGGATCGAAACTTACATGGGTTTTATGAGTACGAATTTTCCGTGACAGGAGCTAAACAACTCATTTTTGTTGTTGAGTTTGGTTTAAAAAGGCCATTTTTGGCTATCTTACATATGTTGAAAAGGTTAAGGGGTTGTTTGCTTATAAGGTATTGATAAGGATATATTTTGGTATATTTTTGAAGGTACGAGTGTAACACCCCAACTTTCAGAACTCGGGGAGCTACTGGTTAGGACCTCACCGTGGGTCCCGACCTTAGTTTGACAACAACTTAACTAGATCTTACAACAAGGCACAGATAAGGAAAAATCAGAAATCATAAAGTATGTTTTAACAAAGTCATGAATGTGACCAGAATACTAACAGCCGAAAATAACAAAGTTTCACAATCTGGGAAAAGGGAAAAGTCATAACTGAAAGACCAACAATAAAAGGAAACTGCAACCCGTCCTAAGGAGTACAACACCCCAGCTGACCACTACCATCCAGATCACTCGACATCTGCTCTAGCCTGTGGCAAGTCTAAACAACGATAAACAGTTAGCTAACTAATCAAATATAAGCAGAATGATAAATAGCACAAACACACATAACGAAAATATAAACACTCAACATGTTGGCACACAAGCCAGTTATTATCTCATAATTTAGGTGATTCACTTCATCCCATTTTAAAAATTGTACACGAGAAATCTTAAGATTCTCGCCTCCGTTCCTTATCCCACTGGTGATGGTTTGGCACACCTCCGCCTGTGGCGTCCCCGCAAACCAAGTATGGACTAGTCCCGAAAGAAACCCCCAGCACCCTCGGGCTAACTGAGCAGAATGCCATCGCCCGTTACTCTTAGGCCAGATATGTAAGTCGTTCGATGATTACTATGAGATAAACTAATACACACATCATTCAAACACCACTATCATCATTCACACTCATATCTGACAGCTAACTAAGTAAGCTAAAAGGACTTACCTGAATCAGATCTCGACTCTCTTAATCACAACTCGATCTGTAATTGTAGAAACTCAGTGGCCTGTGAAATGAGGCAAGTGGAACAACACATCTCCTAGGTACTTAGAAATCTAAAACTCCTAAGATGTAAGATCCTATTTGAACAGAAACTATTACAGTACTCATTTAAGGTAAAATGACTATTTTACCCTTGGTCCCGAAACTCCCAAAAATATCATAATTTATGCTTAAACTCTTATTTGAGACTAAAATGCCATATTCTAACTCTTAAGGATGAGTTTGGGTAGAAACTAGAAAACTACACATTTTTCTATTCTCCAAAAAGTCACTAGAATCCAACTTTGGCTCCAAATATGAAGCTCGAATAAATTTATAAAAATTCCGAAATAATTCTCTAGATCATCTATGATATGCAATCTTCTCGTAGAAGCAAGAACTTTTTAAAACTGTTCAACCATCACTTCTAAAAAATTCTCTAAAGTCGATTACAACACCCAGAATTTCTATACTTAGCCAAATTTTCACTGCTGGAAAAACAGCTCAACTACTCTACTTTGGGACCTCATAAATTCTAATCCGACCGTTCATTTATTCTCAAATTTTAACACAGTAAACTACATATATCCATCTATGACCTATCAAAATTTCAACGGTGGATCTTCAGTCTAACTCTTTAACATTGATCTACAAGATGGACAGTTTCCAACTTCCAAAACTGAAGAAAAAATAGAATTTATTTACAACAGGTCCTTGTTTCTACTATTTCTGACAGCACAACCCAACAACTACTCTCTACCTACACTTGTTGAATCAAAAGGCAAGGCAAGAGTTGTTTACCTAGGATCGGAATAGGGTAGAGCCCTATAGACTGCGCTAAGACTCAAGTGGAGTTCTATTCAGCCTCGTGTGGGATGTGTTCGGTCCTGGCTCGCGAGATCTGTATAGCTTTCCTGGTGTAGTACACAATATAATCGAGTAAGGTTGGGGAGGTTAAATTATGGTTGTAGATATGAATTAGAGGCAAATCAAGGAGGAGATTAGCCAGACTTATGCTGCAGCACTGAGGACGTCCGCAGTTCTGTACGTGTGCACGTTCACAAGGGGTCTCAACTGTTACTGCAGATAGATCTCGTTCAGATGGATAGAGACGACAGAAGAGCAGGAGAAGAGAAGGTCGAAGGATTCAGACTCACCAGCCGCAGTGTGAAGGAGGCACTTCTGTTCTTGGCGTCAGAGTGCACAAAGGAGGCCTGCTGTGCGAGAGGGATTGTTCGATGGGGGTAGGTTGTTGAGGTTTGTACGTCGACACATAAAAGAAAGGAAGGAGTGGCTTGCGTGAATCTGGACAAAGATATACAGGACTGAAAGAAGGAAGGAGATCAGCGTAAAATCCGGCCGTTACATGAAGATGGGGAGAGTGGGAGCTGACGGTTAAGGCCTCACTTCAAAGCTGTTACACGTTTCTAGACAGCACATGTTGAGGAGTGAACTGGGCTGCTTCTGGCTGGGCTTCTTGGGCTGCTCCTATCCGCCAACAAGGGAAATGCAAAGGGCTGGACAATTGAATCCAAATAAGAAAACAATGGGCCGAAACAAGGTAAGAAGAAGTGGGCTGAAAGTTTGTCAAGGCCTTGTCGTGGCCTTGTCGTGGCCTTGTCAAATGTTGTCATGATCTCGTGTTGATCTCGTCCAATCTTGTCTTGGTCTCGTCAGACCGTTGTCAAGGACATGTCAAGATCTAACTTAGGGTTTGATAGATTAGGGTTTATTTTAAAAATTCACATAAAATGATAGAAAATTGAAATAGTATGTACGACTAGGTAGCATGAGAAAGATCAACGTACCAAAACTCGGTTTGTTGCGGGATTAAACGGAATAAAAATTCCGGATATTACATCAGTACCCCCTTAAATTAAGTTTCGTCTCGAAACTTATAATAAAGGATTTAACTCACTAGCTATAAAATCTTCACTCTTACTTCTTAACATGCAAGACTACTCAATCATCAAAACATGCAACACATCAAGACATAATCACCCAATCTAATGTATACTCACAGAAGTCATAAAAACAACATCTAAGTACTAACCCGTCGATAAAGGAGTAGCGGCTAACCCCGCAAAGAACTCGGGATAACTACGTCTAATGCTCTCCTCTGTCTCCCAAGTGGCCTCATCGACTCCTCGTCTAGACCATTGGATCCTCAGCATCGGTATCTCCTTTGAACGCAAACGTCTGGTACTACGCTCTAGGACGGCTGCTGGATACTCCACGAAAGTGTGGTCGGGCTCAAATATCAGATCCTCATGGTTGATGACGTGCCTCGGGTCCGGTATATATTCTCTCAGCTGAGATACATGAAAGACCGGATGGACCCCCTCCAATCTCGGTGGCAGTGCTAATCGGTAGGCCACCTCTCCGACTCTCTCCAAGATCTCAAAAGGTCCGACATATCGGGGACTCAGCTTCCCCTTAATGCCGAAACGCCGGATGCCTCTCGTCGGTGACACTCTTAACCATACCTGTCCACCTACTCTAAACTCCAAAGGTTGACGCCTCTTATCGGCGTAGGATTTCTGACGACTCTGAGCTACTAACATCCGCTCTCGGACCAAAGCAATTTGGGCGATGTCATCCTGTATCTGATCTGGAGCTACTCCATCAGCTCTGCTAGGCTCATCCCAACACAATGGGGTGCGACATCTCCGCCCGTACAAAGCCTCATAAGGGGCCATCCCAACGCGTGCCAACTGTTATTATATGAAAACTCTACAAGTGGGAGGTGATCTGGACATACCTGTCCCCAATCCAGTACATAGGCCCGCAACATGTCCTCTAACGTCTGGATGGTCCTCTCAGACTGACTGTCGGTCTGTGGGTGACAAACAATGGTAAAGTGGAGGCTCGTCCCCAAAGTAGTATGTACCTGCTGCCAAAATATCGAGGTAAAACGTCCATCCCTGTCGGAGACGATAGTCCTCGGTACTCCATGGAGTCTCACAATGTGTCTAGTGAACTCTTCAGCTAGACGACTTACCGGCCACGTTTCCTTAATCGGAATGAAACGTGCGGTCTTCATCAGATGGTCTACCACCACCCAAATAGCATTAAAACCTCTGCTGAGTCTCAATCCCGTGACAAAATCCATATAGATGTCCTCCCACTTCCACTGTGGTACTAGTAGTGGGTGGAGCTCTCCTCCGGACTTACGATGCTCAATCTTGACCTTGAAGAACCGGTAGGTGAAATAAACTAATTAAAAGATACTCTAGAAGGAGGGGGGGGGGTTGAATAGAGTATGGGAACTTTTCGCAAACCAAATCTCAAGGTCTTGAAACTCCTTTGAAGGGCCTTGATGTCGATCTGTGCTCTTTGTGAAACTTTGATTTCAAGGGCTTTGAAACAACTTTCAAGGACCTTGACTTCGTGCTCCTGCAAAACAAAGTTAGTCACAATAGTAAAATATAGTGCGGAATGTACAAGATTGACACGAGGATATGTTTACGAAGTTTGGGTCTAAATAGCCTACTCTCCGTCCCAAGGTATAGCCTTAGGATCTTACTATCTATTATCAGCTTCAAAGAGTCCTAGATACAAACAAGAAGAAATCTCCTTCTTCTCTCACTGTAGCCAATACTACGATCTAGCTCCAACTCTTAACCTAGCTTTAATATCCTAGTTACTTCGCAGAGTAACACACACTCTAGTATAACACTATTTAGATCTTCCAATGGAGCTCTTGTATTTTCTCTCTCTAAGGGGATAAAGCTTTTGCGTAAATGAGAGAAAGAAAAACAACGAATCAAATGAAGATGTTTCGATTGCTTGAAGACGTAAAGATATTTTCCGTATATGCTTGTGTGTCTTTTCTTCTTCGATCACCATCTTCATTTATACTCTTCTATGGAGAGGTCTTCTAGCCGTTGGAGAGATGACCGTTTGAAGATGAATCTTCTTCTCCATGAAGATCGCTTCTTGTTTCGAGATAAGGTAGACGTTGCAGATCTTCAACTCTTGAGAACATGTCGAATCCTTAGCTCCTTAATCTTCTCGTTTTTTGTTGAACCGAAAGAGAAGATATCTTGACGCTTTTCGATTTAAGAAAATCTTCTGAAAAGATTCTCTAATCTTCGGTTGAGATCTTCGGTTGAAAAAGATCTTCCCTGAAATCTTTGAGCAATTTGTTCCTGGAAAATCTTATTTGCATTTGAATCCTTGTCGTGCATCTATATAACTCCAAGGCCTTTGAAATCGTCCCTTTGTAACATTCTCTTCCTTGTCTCCTTGAGTTATACTTCAAGGCCCTTGAAGTCCATATCAAGGCCCTTTACATTTGATAAGACCTGCACTGAATTCAAACCAACCAAGCATCTAGAGAATATATTCAATACATTGTTTGTGTATCCAACTACTACATTTGTGTTAAATCTTCCATCATCAACACCTGTAAAACATTATAAACAAGGTGGAGTTTTCAATCTTCCCCTTGATGGAAGACAACACAAATGTTTTATCGTACTTGCATTTGTTAGTTTAGCAATGCATATGAAAATCAAAACTAAAATGCAGAATGCAGTATATCGAATGTCGGATCATTCATTTCTCCCCCTTTGTCTTTCAACAAGGGAGAAAAAATAGTCAAAGCACGGGGATTTTTAAACACGATTACAGACCCAAAAGAGTATTTTCACAACCCACATAAAAACATTTCAAAAAACAGTCAGCTCAATTCTCCTCATAGAACTTCCTCTTTCCTTTGGATGAAGATTTCTTATAGCGCCAATCATCCATTTCAGCTGCCAAACGTCTTCTCTTTTCTTCAACTCTTATCTGCTTAACTACTTCATACTCAACTGTTGGCATCAACATTGGCTCAACATGAGTTGGATACATAATTGACTTATTCTGTACACGCCTTTTGCAATTCATCAGCACATTCTCGACTTTATCATGAGTATGTTGAGGTACATCTTCAGGCACGGGCAAAATGCTTCCCATTGTAGTCAGTGTAAGAGCATTCATCAAATACATTTCATTGACTTTAGCATTTATGGTAGCTAGCAACTCGAAATTTGAATCCATTCTCCTCTTGGTGTCAAACTGAAAATCAGATAATTTACGACTGAGACAAACTATTTCCTTTTTACAACCTTCTAACCTGATGTCTGGAGTAGGAGAAGGTTTAGCTTCTTCAGTTGGATATTGAGGAGTTCCTTTTCCTTTTAAAGTCCATGTTCCTGCAAGAGTTTTCTCAATTCCCAAACGTTCTAAGCAGTTCTCATCAATTTTGCCAGAAATAGTCTGTCTTTCCTCAAAAGATGTGTTAATTTTATAATAATCAAAGACCTTAGGTAACAAATTTCCATAAGGCAAAGGAATAGGTCTCTTAGAATTAACAAAGTGTATCATATGGTTGAGAATCAGATTAGGCACATCTATGTCCAAATCAGACATAAGCAAATGGATTAATTCCAGAGATTGATCAGTCAGCAGTTCTCTTGAGTTTGCACGAGGAACAACACATCGAACCGGTATAGTAAACACTATTTTAGCCTCTAAGGTTAGAGATGTATGAGTAAGTTGACGTGAGGTTGAATTCGGAACCAGAAATTTCTCCTTAGCAATACGAACACTCTTTGATCTTGAAGGATGGTTGAATACAGTATTTGTAGGAATTCCCAAAATCTCACTTAAAATAGAAGAAGTGAGTGAAATCGGAGTACCTTTAACTGAAGATTCAAGAGTGATACATCTTTTGTCCCTTTTTGTGGTGAGATTAACATAAAATAGTCTCGTGAGTCGTGGAAAAGCAAAATCTCCAAGGTTTAGAACCTTCCAAATAATTGAACTCTTTAGCTTGTCTATGCAGGGAATCTTAAGAGTGTCGAGAAAATCAATGTCCACCAGATCACACATACAGAGCGGTTGATTGTGAACCCATCAAGCCAAGATCCAGAAGCTTGAAAATTAATGAACAATGATGAGGGAAGATCAGTCGCCTGAGATGTATCTAGATCCTTAGAAGATCTTTCTTCTTTAGCAATTGAAGGACTCTGAACGACTTTCTTTTTGGGAGGTTGAGGAGCAGATTTCTTGCTTCTGGTGCCATGAGGGAAGTTTGAGAGAGAAAACAAGGGATTTTGAAATAGGGTTTCTTGTGAAAGAATGAAAAAGATAGAAAAAGTAGGTCTTTTTTAACAGGGAATAACAAGATCTTTTGAGAAAATCAAGCTTTTAAACGACTAATATTAATACCAATAAAATAACACCAAATCTTTTTTAAAAATTTCAAACAAGACTTATAAAAATATTTTAAGAATTAAAATATCTAAAAGATATTAATCCTTAAAAGATCCGTAAAATTAATATACCCTTTGAAATATGTTTGAAGGCCCTTGAATTTCATTTCAAGGCCCTTGAAAGCATCAATTGGGCTGCATGCGTAGGAACGATCAAACTTGTTTACTCCTCCTACGTTAATGCTTCCTTGCTCAACATACCAAGCTACAATCTAATAAAATTAAATTGTTCCTTAGGAAGAGGCTTGGTAAATATATCTGCAAGTTGCAAGTTAGTTGAGATAAAAGAGATCGAAACATCACCTTTCTCAACACGATAACGTATGAAGTGATGCCTTACATCAATATGCTTAGTCCTTGAATGCTGCACCAGATTTTTGGTTATTGAAATAGCACTAGTTTTATCACATTTTATAGGAATACCTTTTAAGTCAAAGCCAAGGCCACGAAGTTGTTGAGCAATCCAAAGAATTTGTGCACAACAGGCTCCTGCAGCTATATATTCTGCTTCAGCTATGGATAGGGCAACATAGTTTTGCTTCTTGGAGTGCCAACTAATTAGGGATGACCCGAAGAATTGGCAACATCTAGAAGTACTTTTTCTATCGACCTTATAACCTGCAAAGTCTACATCTGAATAGCCAACAAGATGAAACGAGATTTGACGTGGGTACCATAACCCTAGATCCTTAGTGCCATTTAGATACCGAAAGATTCTTTTCACAGCTATCAAGTGTGACTCTTTAGGATCAGCTTGAAAATCTTGCACACATGCACACGCTAAACATAATGTCACGACGACTAGAAGTTAGATACAATAAAGAACCGACCATACCTCGATACTCCTTTTGCACTACACTTTTGCCATTCTTGTCATGATCTAACGAAAGTGTTGAACTCATAGGAGTCTTTGCAACCTTAGATTGATCCATTTTGTACTTCTTAAGCAAGTTTTTCGTATACTTGCTTTGATTGAGAAAATTCCCTTTCTTTGCTTGTGTAACTTGAAGTCCAAGAAAGAAATTTAGCTCTCCCATTAAGCTCATTTCAAAAATTCCCGCACATAATATCTGAAAATTCCTTGCAAAGGGAATCACTAGTAGCGCCGAATAATATATCATCAACATAGATTTGTACTACTAAAATGTTGTTGCCTCTATTTTGATAAACAATGTTTTATAAATCAAACCTCTTTTGAATTTGTTTTCAAGAAGATATTTAGATAATCTTTCATAACAAGCTCGAGGAACTTGCTTAAGACCATAGAGGGTTTTGTCTAGTTTAAAAACATGATGTGGAAATTCACCATTTTCAAAACTAGGAGGTTGAGCAACGTAGACTTCTTCTTCTAAGAAGCCGTTTAGAAAAGCACATTTTACATCCATTTGAAAAAGTTTTATGCTCATAAAAGATGCAAATGCAAGTAGCATACGTATGGCTTCTAACCTGGCAACTGGAGCAAAAGTCTCCTCATAATCGATACCTTCTTCTTGGTTATAGCCTTGTGCTACAAGTCGTGCTTTATTTCGTATGACTTTGCCACTTTTATCCAATTTGTTTCGAAAGACCCATTTCGTGCCAATAACTGATTGATGTTTTGGTCTTGAAGTAAGAGTCTATACCTTGTTCCTATCAAATTCATTTAATTCATTTTGCATGGAAATGATCCAATCAGGTTCTTGAAGAGCTTGAACGTAGTTCTTTGGCTCGACAAGCGATACAAAAGCGGAGAAGGCACATAGATTGTTCACTTTGGATCAAGTTTGAACTCCAGCATTTTGATCTGAGATCACATTCTCTTGTGGATGATATGAGGAGTGTTGAACTTTTCTTCTTTTGACAAATGGAGCAGATCCAGAAGGTTGAGCTTCATATGTTTGACTAGATTCAGGTACCGTTGGTGTATTACCTGTTGATCCAATCTCAAGGCCTTGAAGTTGGGTTTCAAGCCCTTGAAGCGGAGTTCTGTTATCACAGTTTTCTGTTTCAAGGTCTTGAAGGTGTGTTTCAAGGTCTTGAGGATTTTCTACGGTATCTTGAATCTTTTCCTGCATATTCTTTTCTCGATCTTTAGGATCTTCCTTTTCATCCGAATTATGATCTTCTCGTTGATTCGGATTTAGATCTGAAAAACTTTCACTCAAAGTACCATCATTGCTTTCATAAAAAATAATATGAATGCTTTCTTCAACAATTTTGGTACGTTTGTTATATACTCTATAAGCTTTGTTATTTGAAGTATATCCAATGAATATTGCTTCATCACTACGTGCATCAAATTTCCCAAGATTATCTTTGCCATTGTTATGAACAAAACAAGTACATCCAAAGGGTTTGAAATATGAAATGTTTGGTTTCCTTCCTTTAAACAGTTCATAAGGATTCTTTTTCAAGATAGGGCAAATTAAACATCTATTCAAAATATAATTTGTAGTGTTTACTGCTTCAGCCCAAAAACTTTTCGGCATATTATTTTCTAAAAGCATTGTCCTAGACATATCCTCAAGAGTGCGGTTCTTACGTTCCACAACTCCATTTTGTTGAGGAGTTCTAGGAGCTGAAAAATTATGTGAAATGCCATATTTTGCACAAAACAAATCAAACTTTAGTTGATCAAATTATCTACCACGATCACTTCTTATGGAAACAATTGGTAGGTTTTTCAAAGTTTGTAACTCCTTACACAATTTTGAAAACTCAAATAAAGCTTCAGATTTTTCTCGTAGAAAAGAAATCCATGTGAAACGAGAGAAATCATCCACTATAACAAGGATGTATTGCTTTCTTCTAGGAGATTTGACACGCATAGGTCCACAAAGATCCATGTGTAAGAGTTCAATGGGTCGAGAAGAACTTACAATTTTCTTAGGTTTGAATGAACCTCTTGTTTGTTTACCTTGTGTGCAAGCTTTGCATAGATCATTAACCTTGAAATTTAGGTTCGGCAAACCACGTACTAAATCTTTTGTAAGAAGCTTATGCATGGTGTGCATGCTTACGTGACCAAGTCTTCAATGCCAAAGCCTTGGATCATCAGTCAAGGCCTTTAGACATTTTAGCTTAGTTCCCGAAACTTGGTTAGTAATCATGGAATAAACATTATTACATCTAGGAGTCGTAAGCACCACTTCACCCGTCTTTTTGTCTTGAACCTCACATTTATCTTAATCAAACATGACTTTATTGTCTTTATCACATATTTGAGAAATACTTAGCAGATTATATTTTAAACCATCAACCAGATAAACATCATCAATAAAGTTATATGAATTATAGCAAATTTTACCAATGCCAATAATGTCACACGTTCTTTTATCACCAAGAGTAATGGTTCTAGATGATTGCTTCTTTAAATATGAGATTAAAGAGATTTTTCTACTCATGTGTCTTGAGCAACCACTATCTAATATCCATTTGTTCTTCTTTACCTTGGTGATATCCTGCAAAACAGCAAACATCAACCTTTCCAAGTCGACCAAATGATATATTTTGGTCCATATTCAGGTTCGATCATATTTGATGGTCTAGTACCTCTTAGGAACCCAAATTTGTTTGACTTGTTTCCTTAAACATAAAGGATAGGTATTTCTAATGATATAAGGATCATTTCTTCTACAAGGACATGTAGATTTAACATGACCCTTTTTACAACAGTAGAAACAAGTAGGCATATGAATACTTCCTTTGGCCTTGACAAAAGTGGTGGTAGGTTTTCTAGGAAAACTCCTACGATAACCTATACCATTTTTGTTAAGGGAGGACTGCTGTTCACCCATCATTCTTTCAAGATTAGCTTTTGAACGAGTAAACTAAACAAATGCAGTCTTCTGGTCTTGACACGTCAAAGTTAGATCAACTTTCTCTTTCTCTAGATCGATATAGTTTCGATGAAGAGAGGAGAGGTTGTCCTTGAGAATCAGGTTCTCTGATTCCAAGGCCTTGATATTGTCATTAAGGTCTACCTTTTCTGTGTTAAGATTTTCAATCTCCAAAGACATTTGACTTAGTTGTTTTTCTTGTTCAAGTAGCTTTTCTTTTAAAGAATTTATCCTTATTCTATGTTCCTTATCACATATGATAATATCTTTAAGGAATTGTTTCAGGTCAGATCAGGTTGAGACATGATTGTACTTATCACATTGTCAACATACAAATTTGAATCTTCTTCATGATCGGCCATTAGACACAAGTTTGCTTGTTCTTTCTCGTCTTCTGATTTATTTGATGATTCTGAATTGCTCCAAAAAACAACCATAGCTTTCTTCTTTCGATCATTTTTCTTGAAATTTGTCCTCTTCTTTTGTGAACAATCCTTCACCAGATGATCTGTTTCACCACATTTAAAACAAGTCAGTACTCTCGTTTTCTTATTAGAGTTAGAAAACTTACCTCGGGGTTTTGATACTCATGAATATTCTCTATTAGCAGATTGTTTCTTTATCTTGAGAATTCTTGCAACACCCTTAAAGATCATGACAATAGCATCTTCTTCATCATCGTCATCACTATCCTCTTCGTCAGAAGGTACTTCATCTCTTCTTGATTTTAATGCCAAATTCTTGGAGTTGGATGGGAGCTCTCTATCTTCTTTACCAAGAACCATTTCATGTGTAATGAGTTTTCCAAGAAGGTCATCAAGAGGAAGAGTTGTGAGATTCTGAGCTTCTTCAATAGCAGTCATCTTTGGTCCCCACTTAGCTTTAGGTAGGCTCCTTAGAACCTTTCTAACTTTCTCTTCATTTGTGAAGATCTTTCCTAGTGAGTCCAAGTTGTTCATGATCTCAGTGAATCTGGTGAACATTTCTTTGACTATTTCATTTTGATTCATCTTGAATAGCTCATATTGTCTGAGGAAGATGCTAATCTTTGTTTCCCTGACTTGACTTGTTCCTTCATATGTGACCACAAGCTTGTCCCATATTACTTTTGCACTGTTGCATGATGAGATGCGGTTGAATTCATTTGCATCTAATCCACAATATAGTAGGTTCATTGCTTTGTAATTCTTTGACACACTGTCTAGGTCAGCATGTGTGAAGTCAGCTTCCTTCTTTGGGACTTGGACATCATCAACCGTTGTCATTGGAACTTTAGATCCATTTTGAATGATGCTTCAAAGCTCCATGTCTTGGTCAATAATGAGCATACGCATGAGTGCTCTCCAATGAGCAAAGTTGTTGCCACATAAGAGTGGTGGTCGAGATGAGGATCTTCCTTGAGCAAATCCACCATCACCTACAGGATTCATGATTAGTCTCACTGATGGTTAATCAATAAACGTGAGTCAAGATCTGATACCAATTGAAGAACCGGTAGGTGAAATAAACTAGTTAAAAGATACTCTAGAGGGGGGGTTGAATAGAGTATAAGAACTTTTTGCAAACCAAATCTCAAGGGCTTGAAACTCCTTTCAAGGTCCTTGATTTCGATCTGTGCTCTTTGTGAAACTTTGATTTCAAGGGCTTTGAAACAACTTTCAAGGACCTTGACTTCGTGCTCTTGCAAAACAAAGTTAGTCACAATAGCGAAATATAGTGCGGAATGTAAAAGATTGACACGAGGATATGTTTACGAAGTTTGGCTCTAAATAGCCTATTCTCCGTCCCAGGGTATAGCCTTAGAATCTAACTATCTATTATCAGCTTCAAAGAGTCCTAGATACAAACTAGAAGAAATCCACTTCTTCTCTCACTGTATCCAATGCTACGATCTAGCTCCAACTCTCAACCTAGCTATAATAGCCTAGTTACTTCGTAGAGTAACACACACTCTAGTATAACACTATTTAGATCTTCCAATAGAGCTCTTGTGTTTTCTCTCTCAAAGGGGATAAAGCTTTTGCGTAAATGAGAGAAAGAAAAACAACGAATCAAATGAAGATGTTTCGGTTGCTTAAAGACGTAAATATAATTTCCGTATATGCTTGTGTGTCTTTTCTTCTTCGATCACCATCTTCATTTATACTCTTCTATGGAGAGGTCTTCTAGCTGTTGGAGAGATGACCGTTTGAAGATGAATCTTCTTCTCCATGAAGATCACTTCTTGTTTCGAGATAAGGTAGACGTTGCAGATCTTCAACTCTTGAGAACATGTCGAATCCTTAGCTCCTTAATCTTCTCGTTTTTTGTTGAACCGAAAGAGAAGATATCTTGACGCTTTTCGATTTAAGAAAATCTTCTAAAAAGATTCTCTAATCTTCGGTTGAGATCTTCGGTTGAAAAAGATCTTCCATGAAATCTTTCAGACCTACTGGCAGGTCGCACACTACGCTACATACCGAGCCACGTCGGGCTTCAACCCACCCCACCAGATGGAACGTCTCACGTCCTTGTACATCTTGCTCGCTCTTGGATAGACTGAGTATGGGGTAGCATGGGCCTCACCCATTATCCGCTGTCTCAACTCATTGTCTGTTGGTACACAAATACGGTCCTGACGTCTTATCACTCCATCAGCACCGATAGTGAACTGAGGTGCCTCATCTCGAGACATTCTGTCTCGGATCCTGGTCAAAGTCGGACAAGTCTCCTACTTCTGTCGGATCTTCCCCAACATATCAGAAAGTAACTCCAAGGTAGTCAACTGATGCACTGTATCTGAGAACTGAATCTCTACCTCCAACCAGGCCAAATCCCTCTACAACTGCGATTGTACTGTCAACCGGGCTATCGCCTTCTCCCGATGCGTCTTCCGACTCAGAGCGTCAGCAACTACATTTGCCTTTCTGGGGTGGTAGGGAATCTCAAGGTCGAAATCCTTGATCAATTCTAGCCACCGCCTCTGGCGGTTATTCAACTCCCGCTGAGTGAATATGTATTTCAGACTCTTGTGGTTTGTGAAGATCTGACATGTCACCCCATAGAGATAGTTACGCCAGATCTTAAGAGCATGGACTACTACAACTAACTCTAGATCGTGTGTGGGGTAGTTCTCCTCATACGTGTTCAGCAGATTAGACGCATATGCTATGACCTTACCCCTCTGCATCAAGACACACCTCAAGCCTAGCTTGGAGGCGTCACTATATACCACAAAGTCATCTGTACCCTCAGGCTGTGCTAAAATCGGAGCAGACGTCAATCTCCTCTTCAGCTCCTCAAAACTCTGCTGACACGGCTCAGACCAACGAACCGAGTAGTCTCCTCAGAAGGCAGGTAAGTGGTCGGGCAATCAGGGAAAACCTTCCACAAACCGGCGGTAGTAACCTGCCAAACCGAGCAAGCTGCAAACCTCCTTGACATTCTTCGGAGGTTGCCAAGAAGACACTGACTCGATCTTCGCCGGATCCGCCTTAATCCCCTCAGCAATCACCACATGGCCTAGGAAGGCCACCTCTAACATCCAAAACTCACACTTCGACACGTTAGCATAAAGCTGGCTATCCTGCAGAATCTATAACACTGTCCTTAGGTACCCGACACGCTCCTCTCGACTCCTAGAGTAAACTAGGATGTCGTCAATGAAGACCACTACAAATTGGTCCAAGAAGTCGATGAAAATCCCGTATATCAACTCCATGAATACCGCTGGCGCATTAGTGAGCCCGAATGGCATCACTACAAACTTATAGTGGCCATACCTAGTCCGGAATGCGGTCTTAGGTATGTCCTGGTTCCTCACCCTCAGCTGGTGATAACCCAACCTTAAGTCTATCCTCGAAAACACTGATGCTCCATGCAACTGGTCCAACAAATCATCTATGCGAGGCAGTGGATACTTGTTCTTGATGGTGACCTTGTTCAACTCTTTGTAATCGATGCATAGCCTCATCTACCCATCCTTCTTCCTCACAAACAACACCGGTGCTCCCCAGGGAGAAACACTAGGGCGTATGAATCCCTTCTCTGCTAACTCCTCTCACTACTTCTTCAACTCAAGCAGCTCTATCGGTGCCATGCAGTACGGGGCCTTCGAGATCGGTCTCGTACCCAGCTCTAACTCAATGCTGAAATCAACACTCCTCTATAGGGGTAACCTTGACAAATCGTCACTGAATACCTCTGCAAACTCACATGCAACTGATATCTCCTCAACTGTCAGGCTCTTGCGTTCCTTCATGGCATAACACTAGAAGGCCTCGCAACCCTGTGCTATTAGTCTCGTTGCTCTCATTGCGCTAATAACTGTGCCGGACTTTCCGAGGTCCCAACCTCGAAATATCACTTTGTGATCATCCTCAATGGCGACAGTCACAGTCCTCCTGCCAATGTCTAAGACCGCTCATGTCTCGTCACCCAATCTATCCCTAAGATCACGTCCTCATGTGTTATGGGCATGAATAGGAAATCTACTAGCCAATCCTAGATGAATCGGACAGTCATGAATCTCTCGGAATCCTCTAATCTTACCTCCATCAGGTAACCCAACTACAAAAGGTACTCCCTCTACCATAGCTAAGGACAAAACTCACACAGGTAAATCATGGATCCAGATAGTACATGTGGTCGCAGGTGCCGCTGGCTGATCAGCACTTCTAAGCTCAAACACTCTCGATGGGGCTCCTCTGGTGTCAGTAGTGCCACCACGTCCCCTGCCACGGCCTGATCCATGTGCAGTACTATGTGAAGCAAGGTGTCTTGGAGCCCGGTACTGCTGCTGCTGCTGACTCGGCGCTCGGTACTGAGGAGGCCTCTGTCCGCTCCTCTCAGCACCTGAAGGGGAAGAACCCTGATGTGACTGCGCTCTGCCCTGATGGCAGAAAGTAGACCTGTGTCCCGGCTTCCCACAAGTGAAGCAGGTAGTAGGTGGCCTCTTACAATCTAGCGTGAGATGATCACGACTGTCGCAGTTAAAACACTGCCTCTCTCTACCCAAAGCCTGGACTGTAGTGTGATAGCTCGGCCTCCCTTGAGTCTGCCCTCGTCCAAACCCGGATACCGTTGTACCACCACTAGCATAACTTGTCCTTTGCCGCTTATTTGGCCCACCAGACTAAACAACTCTCCTCGGAACTGGCCTATCCCTCTCATATGCAGAAGCCCTATCCTAATAGTCTGACAAAGACTCACAGTGAAATCCTGCAAGATAAGAACAAGTGCCCTCTCTCAATCTCCGAGAAAAGAGGTACACATGCTGCTCTTCAGGAGGTGCAGCTGGTCCAAGTAGGGTCAACTCCTTCTGAAACTTCTTAACTACCTCGGAAATCGGAATATCCTCAAATCCCGCCTCAATGAAGTCCTAAAACTTCTCTCTCCTAAACGAGGCAGCGCAATACCTCTCTCTAATAACGCTCCTCATCTGCTCCCAACTGGTAACTCGGCTACGAATGGTTCGCCACCAAGAATGAGCCTCCTCCGTGAACAAGGTTTGTACTAACTCCACCCGTCGATCCTTTGGACAACGTATCGCCTCTAGTGCAGTCTCTACGTGCCCTATCCAATGCTCCACTTCCATCTCTCCCTCGAATGAGGGAACTTTCAAGGTGTTGAAAGCCTTCAACCACTCATCCGGCCTCGGGGCTCTAGACCCAGCAGGAGCTCTGTCAGCCTCAACTCTCCTCTCAGGCACAACCGGCGCCTAAGTCACTCTCTGTGACACCTGAGCTGACCTAGTTGGTACTGGTGGTACCTGGGCAAGTCTCTTTATTTTGGCAGCCTCCTCCATACGCTGGACGTATGCTTTGTACGCTCTGTACTCAGATGCCCCTATAGAAATGCGTCCTGACTCAGTCGAACGTGCTCCTTGTGCTCCAGACCTAGCAACGGTCTCATTTCCGACCTCGGGAACCATACTCTCAGCTACCTCTTCCACTGTTGCATCTGGCATGCTCGTTGTGGGTGGATCCTTTTGAGGAGCTCTTCCTCGACCTCTTGCCAGTGGAGGTCTACCTCCACGGCCACGACCACTAACAGCAAAAATCCTATCACCCCTATCTTGTCTAGCTGGAGGAAGAGGTGGACGACCTCTACCTCGACCAGTAGCTGGTGTAGCCCTAGTACGTGCCATCTGCACGAGTGATAATAACTATAGTTATAATCTAGCTAATCTGTCAAAAGTAGTGAAAGTATAAAGTGATCATACTAAGAATGCCGAGATCCGCAAAGGTAGTGGTGGTCGTCCGTACTTTTTATCCCATCCCGACTATGCATGCATTTTGAAAACCAAAATTCCTTTGGAAAACTCAGACCCCTTTCGGGTTCTGGTTATTTACTTATTTGACCTTTTAAAAGATTTCAAGTGCCATTATTGCCAACCTAGCGCTTTGATACCATGTTGTAACACCCCAAGTTTCAGAACTCGGGGAGCTACTGGTTAGGACCTCATAGTGGGTCCCGACCTTAGTTTGACAACAACTTAACTAGATCTTACAACAAGACACAAATAAGGAAAATTAAAAATCATAAATGATAAAGTATGTTTTAACAAAGTCATGAATATGACCAGAATACTAACAGCCGGAAATAAAAAAGTTTCACAATCTGAGAAAAAGGAAAAGTCATAACTGAAAGACCAACAATAAAAGGAAACTACAACTCGTCCTAAGGAGTACGACACCTCGGCTTACCACTACCATCCGGATCACTCGGCATCTGTTCTAGCCTGTGGCAAGTCTAAACAATGATAAACAGTTAGCTAAATAATCAAATATAAGCAGAATGATACATAGCACAAACACACATAGCGAAAATATAGACACTCAACATGCTAACACACAAGCCGGTTATTATCTAATAATTTAGGTGATTCACTTTATCCCGTTTTAAAAATTGTGGCACGAGAAATCTTAAGATTCTCGCCTCCGTTCCTTATCCAAATGGTGATGGTTTCTCACACCTCCGCCGGTGGCGTCCCCGCAAACCAAGTATGGACTAGTCCCGAAAAAAACCCCCAACACCCTCGGGCTAACTGAGCAGAATGCCACCGCCCGTTACTCTTAGGCCAGATATGTAAGTCGGTCGATTATTACTATGAGATACACTAATACACACATCATTCAAACACCACTATCATCATTCACACTCATATCTGACAGCTAACTAAGTAAGCCCAAAGGACTTACCTGACTCAGATCTCGACTCTCTTAATCACAACTCGATTTGTAACTGTAGAAACTCAGTGACTTGTCAAAGGAGGCAAGTGGATCAACACATCTCCTAGGTACTTAGAAATCTAAAACTCCTAAGATGTAAGATCCTATTTGAACAAAAACTATTACAGTACTCATTTAAGGTAAAATGACTATTTTACCCTTGGTCCCGAAACTCCCAAAAATCTCATAATTTATGCTTAAACTCTTATTTGAGACTAAAATGTCATATTCTAACTCTTAAGGATGAGTTTGGGTAGAAACTAGAAAACTACACATTTTTCTATTCTCCAAAAAGTCACTAGAATCCAACTTTGGCTCCAAATATGAAGCTCGAATAAATTTAAAAAAAAATCGAAATAATTCTCTAGATCATTTATGATATGCAATCTTCTCGTATAAGCAAGAATTACTTAAAATTGTTCAACCATCACTTCTACAAAGTTCTCTATAGTCGGTTACAGCACCCAGAATTTCTATACTTCATTGTTGGAAAAACAACTCGACTACTCTACTTTGGGACCTCATAACTTCTAATCCGACCGTTCATTTATTCTTAAATTTTAACACAGTAAACTACATATATCCTTCTATGACCTATCAAACTTTGAACGGTGGATCTTCAATCTAACTCTTTAACATTGATCTACAAGATGGACAGTTTCCAACTTCCAAAACTGAAGAAAAAAAAAGAATTTATTTACAGCAGGTCCATGTTTCTACTATTTCTGAGAGCACAACCCAACATCTACTCTCTACCTACACTTGCTGAATCAAAAGGCAAGACAAGAGTTGTTTACCTAGGATCGGAATAGGGTAGAGCCCTATAGACTGCGCTAAGACTCGACTGGAGTTCTATTCAGCCTCGTGTGGGATGTGTTCGGTCCTGGCTCGTGAGATCTGTATAGCTTTCCTGGTGTAGTACACAATAGAATGAAGTAAGGTTGGGGAGGTTAAATTGTGGTTGTAGATATGAATCAGAGGCAAAACAAGGAGGAGATTAGCCAGACTTACGCTACAGCACTGAGGACGTCCGTAGTTTTATACGTGTGCACGTTCACAAGGGGTCTCAACTGTTACTGCAGATAGATCTCGTTCAGATGGATAGAGATGACAAAAGAGCAGGAGAAGAGAAGGTCGAAGGATTCAGACTCACCAGCCGCAGTGTGAAGGAGGAGCTTTTGTTCTTGGCGTTAGAGTGCACAAAGGAGGTCTGCTGTGCGAGAGGGATTGTTCGATGAGGGTAGGCTGCTGAGGTTTTTACGTCGACACAGAAAAAAAAGGAAGGAGTGACTTGCGTGAATCTGGACAGAAAGTATACAGGACTGAAAGAAGGAAGGGAGATTAGCGTAAAATCCGTCTGTTACATGAAGATGGAGAGAGAGGGAGCTGACGGTTCAGGCCTCACTTCAAAGCTGCTACACGTTTCTGAACAACACACGTTGAGGAGTGAACTGGGCTGCTTCTGGCTGGGCTTCTTGGGCTGCTCCAATCCGCCAGCAAGGCAAATGCAAAGGGCTGGACAATTGAATCCAAATAAGAAAACAATGGGGTGAAACAAGGTAAGAAGAAGTGGGCTGAAAGTTTGTCAAGGCCTTGTCACGGCCTTATCAAATGTTGTCATGGTCTCGTCTTGATCTCGTCAAATCTCGTCTTGGTCTCGTCAGAACATTGTCAAGGACATGTCAAGATCTAACTTAGGGTTTGATAGATTAGGGTTTGTTTTAAAAATTCACATAAAATGATAGAAAATTGAAATAGTATGTACGACTAGGTAGCATGAGAAAGATCAACGTATCGAAACTCGGTTTGCTATGGGATTAAACGGAATAAAAATTCCAGATATTACAACGAGAAAGGAGATATAGTCCGGAATGAGAAACGGACTTAGGATTTGATCAAGAAAGCTTAGTTTTATCTTACTTGCAAAGTATGTGTATATGAATTACACTTGCTTAATATATGTTATGTATTTAATATGACATGATTTTATGCATGCTTGTACGTATATATAATGTTTGTTCTGATTGTATGCATGCTTATATATATGATTGAGATGATGATGACGACTTGATATTGTTTGTGAAAGCATGCATGATGTACATGATATCATGATGATGTTGATGATATAACGTTATGAATACGAAGAGCATGCATGAATGTTGATAAATGATAAAGAAAAGCATGTAATGAAAGCTAACCTGAAAATGAATGTTATGAGATAGAAGTGTTGATATAGGTAGATGACTAATTAACTAAGCCCAACTGGGTCCCGTACCATCTGAGGACAAAAAACATATATAGAGGCAACGCTCGGTCTACGAGGGGCCTCAAGGATTAGACATAAGACAACACTCGATCTACGAGGGGTCTCAAGATTATATAGTCAAGGTCAACGCTTGATCTACAAGGGGGGCTACAACGCTATCGGGTTGTCCAACCTAAAGAGAAAGAAAGAAATGAAACACAAAAGCATATGAGAAACGGAAAGGCAAATCGTTCGATCAGGGCTAGTTAGTTAATTATCACCTATGCATCGATGCGATCAAGTCTAGCATGTTATATTTTATGTTACGATTATTTATATGTGATATGTGATAACATGCTTGAATGTCTATGTGAAATGATATGAATGGTTGTGGAATTTAATGTGAATGTGGATATGTATGTATGTATTTTGGAATGTGAGAAAGGGTATAGAGTGTTCTATGGGGACGAGATATTAGATACTTATATATATATTGGAAAGTGTTTCTATATCCTTACTGAGCTTGTAGCTCATTGTTGTTATATCCACATTTTTCAACTACTCAAACTCAACCTAATCAAGGCAAGGACGTCGGACCCAACACTTGGATTTTAGATCTTACCAGGTGGGATGTTATGGGATGTTGTCGCGTAGGATGTTTTGTGTGGTTTTAAAAAAGTTGTGTGTTGTTAAATAAGTTCTCATGACATGTGTTAGTATGTATATGTGTTGTAAGATAAATTTTTTAAAATTTTACGTTTTCTACTTTTCTACTTATTGCTTTAAACATGGTTAACTAACTGATAAGCAACAAAAATGACACATGATGTCTTTCCCTTTCAGTCTTCATCTTCACCTATCTTACCTCCTAATTTTACTCATTTACCTTTGGTATCACCTTCTTGTGATTTGCCAATTTCTCCAATACCTACATCTAAATTATTTCCTACCACCATCCATACTTCTGACTCACCCTTGATAGCACCTTTACCTCATTCTTCCATATTACCACTACCTCCTTCTAGCCGTTCATTAAATCCATCCCTTTCATCACCAATACCTGTCCCTTTTTCTTCCACTTCTCCTTCCTTGTTTATATCCCCACCCTTACTTCCAAGACCACATCGGACCATTCACAAGCTTGCTAGGAACAAGGACTATGTGTGTTCTTCCATTTCATCTCATCACACTCCTCTTCTCTCATATATACATAATCTCATTCTTGATCCAGATTACATGCATTCCATTTACAATGTGATTTCCACTTTTGAACCTAATCACTATGCTCAAGCTCAGGAAAACCCTCTTTGGGTTGATGTCATGACTCAAGAATTGTTTGCTCTTGATGATAATTGCACTTGAGAGCTTACATACTTACCACCTGGACGTAAATCTATTAGTTGTAAGTGGGTATACAAAGTGAAGTATAAACAAGATGACACTGTCGAGAGTTACAAGGCCAGATTGGTAGCAAAGGGGTACAATCAAGTCAAGGACAAAGACTACAAACACACTTTTTCTCTTGTTGCTAATTTCACCACAATGCGTGTTCTCCTTGCCATGGTTGCTGCTAAATCTTGGTCATTACATCGCCTAGACATCAACAACACTTTTCTTCATCTCTTCTTAGATGAAGAAGTGTATATGACTCCTCTTTAAGGATACACTAAGGCTCTTCTTGGTCAAACATGACTACTCTCTCTTCATCAAACAAGAGAATCTTGGCATTATTGTGGCTTTAGTATACGTTGATGATCTTCTTCTCACTAGTGACATACCCTCCATGATAACAACCACTAAGGCAGCTCTTGATCAAGCTTTCACCATTAAAGATATGCGATTGGCTTGTTTTTTCTAGGCATGGAATCTCTCGATCTCTTACTAGTCTATTCCTCAATCAATGCAATATATTGTTGACATTCTCACATCTTCAAATATGTTCACTTGCAAACCTAGTCCTTTTTTCATGCAACGTAATACACTTGATGATGGATCAATGTATAAGGATCCTGAATCATACAGACGACTCGTTGGTCGTCTTCTATACCTTACTCTTACTCGTCCAGATATTACCTTCATTGTCCGATAACTCACTCAGTTTTTGGCTTCACCTCGCTTACCTCGATCATTGGCATGTTGTCATTCATATCCTTCACTATCTTCAAGGAACTCTTCATCTTGCCCTCTATTATCTAGTTTCTTCCAACTTATCTCTCACAACCTATAGTGATGCCGATTGGGGTTCATGTGCTTTCTCTTACAAATTCATTACTGGTTATTGCTTGTCTCTTGGTTCCTCTCTTGCTTCTTGGAAGAGCAAGAAACAAAAGACTGTGTCTAAGTCTTCCGCAGAGTGAATATCGAGCTATGCCTACCTCGACCTCTGAAATTGTCTGCCTTGAAGGCTTGTTATCTGATTTACAATTGAAGTTTCCATTACCTATTACAATGCATTGTGATAACAAAGCTGCTTAGCACCTCAGTGACAACCTAGTTTTCCATGAACGGACTAAACACCAGCGTTTAGATTGCCAACATGTTAGGGATGAAATTCAGAAGGGCTTCATTTCAACCTTCCATATTCGATCTCCACTCCAACTTGCTGATATTTTACAAAAGCTTTGGGAGCACAAGTTCATGTTTCGAAAAGTTCGTAAAATTTTTTTACGGAAAAGATCGTTAAATTTTACGAGAATGATTTTACATCATAAAACTATATTTTTACGAGTATATTCATATATAATTGACATATATTTTTAGAAAATTAATTTACGGAAAAGCTCGTAAAATTTCATGTTCGAAAATCCCGTTACGGATATTATTTCGAGTTATTTTCCCGGTTTTCTGTTCTATTTTATTTTTTCTTTTATTTCCCTATTTTTCTATTTATTTTTTTATTTTATTTCTTTCTTTCTTTTCTTCTTTCCCATCTCACTTTTTCGGCCCGACCTCTTCTTTCTTGCTTTCTTTTTTTCTTTCTTCTTGGTCAACAACTTCCAACATCCCCTCACCATGCCTCTACAACCTCCTTCCTAGCTACACCACCTACCTTGCAACCCCCTCTATCCTTTGTAGCTTGGACGCCGACCCCTTGTTCCCATGTTGTTTACACAATTATCCAGCAACATCCCGCAACCTTGACTCAACCTCTCCCTCTCACACTCTCTTAGTCACTCCACCCTCCCTCACTCTCTTCAATTTCTTCCTCACTCAACACCTCTCTCTTGCTCTCCCTTCTCCCCATTGATACTTTGTTACATCTTCCCCTCCACCATCTCACTCCTCACCACTCTCTCTCGCCAATTATCCCCCTCTCTTCTGCCCTCGCCCTGGTTTTGTGTTCCCTTTCCTTTGACACCCTGTAACCAAGAAAACCTTCTCCTCTCATCCATCTCGCAACCACTCTTCTTCGGGTTCCTTTCCAAGCAAGCAACCGACAACCCCATCTTATCTCTCTGTTCTCTTTCCTCCTTCTCCATAGGCTGCCATACCAGAAACAACTCTACAACTAGGAACAAGATTGAGCCACCCTCTACAACCACTAGATTGGAGCAAGCTACCACCTCGAGCCACCACCGGGATAACTAAGTCATTTCTAGGGGAGTTCATGTCTGTCAAGCCTCGCTAGAAAACAAAAGAGGGCTGCCAAACCTTGCCGCAAAGATCAACCAACCGCCTCACTTTCCCTTCTAGCTAGTTGTCGCCGCCACCGTGAAGCTCCGCTACCACCGTCGCCACCAAGGGAGAGTCCCTACTCCAAGCCGTCAAGCCGCACCGCCGCCACCCCCATTCCGTTACCGGAGCCGCCAAAAAAGCCTCAAGAAACTGCCTACACGTCCGCCCAACTTTTGCCCTAATTACAATCGGGCACCCCTAGCTTTTGGTGTAATTACACAAAACTCTGCCTGCACGGCCGCCCAACTTTAACCTTGGAATTTTTAACCTTTTATTTACAAATTTTGCGTTCAAATTGGCTTTGATCCAAATTGTTCAGCCTTCTTGGAAAAGGGACACCGCTTTCCATTTGGTTAGTTGTTGTCTAATTCTTGCGATAAGATAACATCCTTGAAAGTAGTTTTGTTTACTCGTCCATTGATAATTAGACACCTTAGGTATTTTTCTAGGCATTTACTTGAGGAGATGTCAAGGTTCCGTTGTAGTGTTATTTTAGCCAAGTTACAATATCTCGTGGTTTGTGTAACGCCCCCAAAAGCGGCCGGACGTCACAACGCCATGGGACCCGGACCGTGGATCCCCTTTTAAAGAGAATAAATGAAAGGCGAAGACATAAATGAATAAATTACAATGACACGAGCAACATTGACTTGCCAAAACAATAATAACATGAAAGCCAAAAGACGCCCAATTACGTTACCCACAAAGGGTTCCAAACCACAATGCACAACAACCAAAATGGTGAACTACAACCCGTACTCATAAAAACAACTGTACTCATAAAAACAAACCGTCTCAAGAATTATAAGACAAAGTTAGGAACGAGCTCTTAACATATAAGACCGTCCAAAACCCGACCGACACGACTCACTCTAGGATCCATGACCTCCATGCTCTTGAACTGGTCATATACCTGATTATGTTTAAAACAAACATAATCAGCCCCACCGTGGTAGGATTAGTCTTCCACATTGTATTTCATCACTCGTCTCTTCCTCTCAAATATTAATAAAGCATAAATAACTGTGTTATTTGCCTCACAATTCTAGAAATTGTGATGTTTGCTTTGGATAGTATAATCAACATCTCAAATTTATGACAATACACTCAAATGTTGGTTTAGGTCGAATTGAACCAAACATATATTATTATTCAACAATCCACTATTATCAAGAACCTAATTGAAAAAGATAAACAAACACGCAAACTAAAATCACAAAAACAAAACTGAACTATTTGTAATGTCCGTGACTGTTTTTCCTAGATCTAAAGGACAAAATCTGAAATAGATTGATGTCTATGACAATTTTGTTCATGTCTTTTTGCAAGTTTTAAATCAGTAAGAACAAGCATCAGATCTCCATGACAACTTCAGTAAAAAAACAATAATAACTGAAGAAGATTGTTCTCTATGACAATGTTGTTAAATTTTGTTGATTTTTAATTAAGTTTTGTTGTACACAAAAAACTGAACTATTTGCAAAATTTCAAAAACAATTTGTAAAACTAGTGTATTACCCGCACCTTGTGTGGGTTGAGTTTGAATAAATACTTTATATTTAAAAATTTATTTGTATACTTTTATAATATAAAAATTCGGAGAATGAAATTATAATTGTTATTATTATTTTAATTTTTTATAATTAATTTATATTAAATATAATTAATATAATTAGATCACGTTCCTTTACTTAAAATTTGTGATTTATAATATGAGTTTTTTTTAATAATTATATATTAGCTTTGATTAAAAATAATATGTTTAGAATTTGATTAGAAGATTTACTGAATTTCTAAAAATTAGTAAGATTTTAAAAAATTAATTATAAAATTGGGGATTTGATTTTTTTTTTTTATCAAAAATAATCAAAATAATAACTTTTTAAAATATTTTTGGGAGCTGCGTGAATTGTGGCGTTGACACGTGGCAAAGAAGGTCTCTCCTTTAATACATATAAGATTGTGGAGAATTAAAAAATCAACAAAATTTCACAATCCGTAAAATCTCAGCAACTTCAAAATTTAACAATTTTGTAAAATTTCAGTAACTGAACTATCTGTAAAAAAACATCAACTGAACTATCTGCAAAAAAAATCAACAACTGAACAAGATTAATCTCTATGACAATGTTGTTAAAATTTTGTTGATTTGTTTTGGTTAGTTTTACCACACAATTCAAGAACATTTCCAATACCAGTTCAATTAATAGAAATCAACAACTTAAATTGAGGTAAATTGAAGATTAGGTTTTAGTAACTTTACAACACAAATCCAACTTTAATTAAGCACATTTAGCGAAATTGAGGGATTAGGGTTCTAACTACAATAAAGAGGGTTCCACAAAATTAAGAGAAATTGAGGGATTAGGTTTTCAAACCTGGATGGAAGACCCGAACCTATGCCTAAAGTAGCTTCTTTGATCGAAGGCGCAAACACGGACCAAACCGAGGCTTTTGAAGGCGCAAACAAGGACCAAACCTAGTATGTTGACAAAAGACAACTTCTTCGGTTCATGCACAACAAGCTTCTTCGATCGAAGAAGAAGACAACAACGTTCAAAGGTAGCTTCTTTGGATCGTCCTCCCTTTTTTTTAGCAAACGCAAACTTCTGTTTTTTTTTAAAACCGTAATCTAAGATAATCAACCAAAGTTAGTAAGAATTGACTGCATCGTACAAATTTCAGAAAATTTAAAAACTAAAGGGTATAAACCGAACTTGAAAAAACGGTTGGGCAAGAAACTGTTTGTTTAATTTTAATCCTTCAATTATACAAATATTAAACTATGCTTATTCAAAATAAAATAATTTATATCAATATATATCAATATTATACATTAAAAAGAGAAAGGACCGGACTTTCCGGTTCAAGCTGTTCGGGCCGGAGTTTGTATAACCTAAGCCCTAGATTGATAATTCTCAGCATTCCTTCTTCTATCCGAGCATCAAAGTGAAGTCTTCGTCTTTTCATTTCGCTTCTCTCCTGGCCAGCCACCATCTTCCTAATTACTCTACTGTATGTCCGTCTACCCTCATCTGCCGCACCTTCATTTTCTCCTCTCACAAATATATACATATTCTTCCTATTTGGTTAATTTTATTGTTTGTTTGAGTTATTCTCATGTCCACGCTACTTCATTTCTCTTCTCATGTATATTTTGTTGTTCTCTATTTATATATGCTGCTCTAGGCTCTTTTTTCTTTCTTTCTCAGATCTGCATACCTGATAGGTTGATGTGTATTTGGGCGATATATGTTTATTGTTAAATTTGACTTTTTTTTTGGGTGATTTTGCTCATAGTGTTTGAATTATATGTAACGTGAG
Source organism: Fagopyrum homotropicum (assembly GCA_033239125.1). Classification (NCBI taxonomy): domain Eukaryota; kingdom Viridiplantae; phylum Streptophyta; class Magnoliopsida; order Caryophyllales; family Polygonaceae; genus Fagopyrum; species Fagopyrum homotropicum. The sequence goes on from BSWB01000002.1 coordinate 139,912,280, forward strand.
TTAGTAATCTACTCTGTAATTTTCTCAAAGCCTTAATTTCGCATTGTTAAAGCATGCTTTGTTTTTTTTAAATTTCTTGTGGCATTTGACATATGCATTAGTATGAGATAAATCGTTTTGTTATTTTATATTTAAATTACGGGTAGCCTGGTTTCTGGGTGATTTGTGTTATCATGTTATGTAAAGTCTAAACATATGATCTAGCATATAGTACCTCAGTTTTGGTAACTTTTGCAGATAAGGATAGCAAACTAGTAATGCCTACTATTAGTATTGGAAGAGATCGTCTCTTTGATGCTCTTGGCAAGAGATATGGTAAAATACTAATCATATTGCTCGCATGCATGCGCTTATTTTCTTTGATAACTTGAAAAATAATTTTATTTCTCATTGAATTTTACGCATTTCAATTATCAGAGGATGAAGAGTTTGAAGATCTGTGCTTTAGGTTCGGTATAGAGCTTGATGACATTGTGAGTATCCATTAAATATCTGATTTCAGTTTAATTGTGTTTGTTATTTTGATTTGCTCAAAATTGATATCTTTATGATATGGTCTATAAACTAGACAACAGAGAAGGCAATTATTCGAAAAGAAAAGCATCTGGATGATGAAGAATCCACTGAAGGGGAGGAGATCATTTACAAAATTGAGATTCCTGCAAATAGGTAGAACTTAATTTATTTGCTTCTTGCAGTATACATTACTGTTCCTACTTCCTACATTCAAGTAGGGACAGAGTTTGCTCTGGAATAATAAAGAATTGTTGCTGAGATAGATGTAGAGTTAAATATGGACAATTTCTCAGAAATTTTTTGATTTGATTATACGATAGATATGACCTACTTTGCCTTGAGGGTCTTGCTCAAGCCCTTCGCGTTTTTGAAGAAAATGAAGAAATACCCCAATACACTGTGGCGAAGATTAGCTCTGGATCTATGCTAAAAATGCATGTGAAACCAGAGGTATGAACTGGAAACAAGTATCATAGTGACTATTTCTTTTTGAGGATGTGGTTAGTCGAGATTTCCTTGCACACTGTATTATGAATTATTCTTGTTTCCTTATCTTGTAGACATCATTGATCCGGCCATATGTTGTTTGTGCTGTTCTTAGAGGAGTTACTTTCGATGAAGCAAGATATAATAGCTTCATAGATCTACAGGATAGGTTACATCAGAACATTTGCAGGTAGCTCTTTTGCATTTGACCCTCTTTGTGGTTGTTGGATTGATTTTATGGTCAGTACTTCTGATTTGTTTTAATTTGGCTTTACTTGTCAAGTTTTTGGGATTCTGAAATAGTAGATAAGTTTTTCTTTGCATATATTTATGTTTTGGCAAAATATGGATGTGAGGTTATCTAGTAGTGCATCCTGCATTACAGAGTGCTCTTTGACAGAGTTAATGCCGTGCTGCGGTATTCAGTGGGAGGATCAGAGCTACTTTGAATTAGGAGGAAATGAGTGTATGGGACATAATCATTCTTTTTAAGCATTTTATGGAGGATCAGACCTGGAACTACCTGCAATAGTAGATAGTATAAGTATTCGCATCAATGCATCTCACACACTTTTTTATATATGTAGCTGCTTGGATCAATCGGACAATATTGTATTCCTCTTTAAAGTAAAATGAGAAGTATTGATGATCAGATGCTTTGAAATCATTGAGGGGGCTGGCAGCTGGCAAATATGGAGCTTCTTAGTAAATATTCTGTAGAAAATCACACAAAAAGTGATAATGACGTTTTTCTTACCTCATCTTAAGAACTCACTTTGTTTCATAATGGTTTTAGCAGTGTTTGTAAGAGTCCCTTGGGTGCTTAAATTTCCTAGGCAACAAGCAACTCTAACCTTATTGTGGGAAGCTGGTTTCTCACTCAATTGAGTGAGTCTTAGTTTGTCTCTTGGATGTGCATATAATTATGATCACTGGTGTTTTCTTCAGTTTATTAAGAGTATGAGTTCAAAAAACACCAATGCTCAAAATTTAGAGGCGTTAGCTCCTGATGGATTATATCTGTAAATATTCTTTAGTTGGGCTAAATTGGGGCTCAGTATTTAGCAGTCGCATGACTCGCATTTTTTCTGGTTGTGGTATTATTTCTGTAAATATTATTGAACAGTATGTTCTTACAATTGAAAACACTTGCTTGAGCTTTTTAAAGGCGAAGAACCTTGGTTGCAATTGGTACACATGACTTGGATACCATCCAGGGGCCTTTTACTTATGAGGTAGGCTATATTTCCCATTTCTTGGAACCTTGTGTCATGTTATTTTGTTTTCCGCTCATCTTTTGTTGATTTTTATGTCTCCTTTCTGATTTTTCGAATTATTTTTCTCATAGCCAGAAGTTATATCATCCCATTTTGTACGACATTATTGCATCAATGAAAAAACTATTGTATTCTGTTCAAATGATACAAAACATATAAAGTTAGAAACAATTGTAATAATCATTAAAATGAAAAGAACATTTTGGGCGACATGTAGAACTTTTGATTTTCAGTTCAACTATACTGTTATGAGCACTGTAGGAAAAAGGCAAGGCAGAGGCGTGCCAGTGCGCCTTAGGCCCTCTCACTGCCTGAATTACCTAGGCAATGTAGATATTGAAAGGCACTCGCCTCACAGTGCCCAAAGAAGACCAGGTGCCAAAGGAGTCCAGGCACTGCCTTTTCTTTATTTTGTTAGTTTGTACTTCAAATGGTATATTTTCAACTATTTTTCCAAATATATCTTTTAAGTAATTTTTTTCAATGGATAAAATTTCCATGGACGTCTTCCCCCCTCCCCTTTCCAAGATCTAGGGATACTTGCTGATTTGTTGTTCCAGCTTGGGGTTTTCATGACTTTTAATGTTCTCGACTCGAGTTTATTTTATTGTTTTGTGATGCTTGAAACTTTGTGTTCTTTGATTATGTTTCCATATGAACCAGTTATTATGAAACACAAACTTGTCTTATTGGTTATATTGAAACACAAACGTAAATAATTAAATAAATGTTGAGAGTGGTATGTTGCTGTGAAGCTTACTCACTTCTCTGTTGTCTTCATGTTGCTAGGCATTACCACCCTCGGAAATAAGCTTTAAGCCCCTGAAGCAGGTAAATCGTCCTCGGCAACAGATTTATCATACTAAACATAAACCATTTGTTTGTTTCTTTTTTGGATTTTGTATCTTCTACAAATTGTAGCAACCATTCCGTGTCATTTGTACCACATCCTGCTTTTCCGATTGATGTAAAAGCTCTTTGGTCTTTATTTTCATTCTGGTTGATAGCCTTATATCCATGTTGAACTCTGCTGTTTTCTTTATTGAAGTATTAATTGGTAACCAATCTTTATTATTTAGGCGAAAACATTCCGTGCTGATGAGCTAATGGAGTTTTACAAGGTTAGTTTTTTCATATTCCTTTGAATGTCGACTTTTGGTCATGCTCGGATGCAGCTTCAATTAGAACCTTAATTTGTGTTTGGCATACATAATTATTTGAATGCCTTTTGATATTATGGTTCATTGGATGTTTACTAGGAATTTGGTTATTGAATTAATTTGTTCTATTACTTTTGGCAGTCAGATTTGAAGTTGAAGAAGTTCTTGCACATTATTGAAAATTCGCCTGTCTACCCAGTTATATATGACCGTAATAGGTACTGTAATTGTATCACCAAGTATTTTTCCTTCTTTACTTGGATGTGTTTTAGTAATATTCCTGCAACCTCATTTTTTGAGTGTGATGAGATGTATTTCTTGTATTTCCCAATAACTTATCTTCTTGGAATTTCGTGTTATCTTGCTAAAGGGAATATTGATCTGCAAAGACAATCGACACATTGGGTCTATTTCATACTGTTGGCTTCTTGTTACCTTTTATAACCTGATTAATTTTTTTTTTTACAGAACTGTTTTGTCTTTACCACCAATAATAAATGGTGCACATTCAGCAATATCTCTGAAGACGAAGAATGTATTTATCGAGTGTACAGCCACTGACTTGACAAAGGCGAAGATTGTTTTAAACACCCTAGTAAGAATTGCAAAGATTCTATATTTTCGGTGTGTTTGTTCATTGAAAATCCATCCGGTGTTATACTGAATCAAAACTTCCTTATTCAGGTTGCTATGTTTTCGGGGTACTGTGAAAGAAAATTTGAAGTTGAACCGGTTGAAGTGGTGTACCCTGATGGGAAGTCGTATGCTTATCCTGATCTTTCTCTCTATAACATGGATGTTCCTCTTTCTTATATAAATGGGGCAATTGGAATCTCGTTGGAGGCAGAGGAGGTACTTTTCATCTTTAACTCCCAAAAGGAGTATATTTTCTTATGTTTAAAAGAGCTCTTCTCATGCATATGTGTTTATAAATGGACAGTGTATCAGCGTATCTTCCATACGTCTTCACTTACCATTTTTATGCTATCTAGTTTATTGATTATATGTACTCATAATTAGGCTGATCCACTCGTGTCACCTGCTTGAGCTCATCATATTATTACCAATTTGATAACATAGACAAAGTGCATATGACTTCTATGTTGTAAAATGCTTAAATGCATGTGTTCTATGTGAATGTGATACCATAGAAGTTCTCAACTAATGGCTCGTGATCCTTGGAGCCTGTGGAATGAATAGTGTATATGATAGGATTACCGATGATCTATGCATTTTCCCTCTCAATTTATTTTTATATTTCATGTAATTTTCATTTTAATTCTTCACTCTTGTTTCTTTGTTAGTTTAAGGACACTTGTTTTTAAAATATTGGCCTGCATGCATGCAAGTGAATGAAGTCTCTTGCTTGTGCTGAGTGTGAAATAGTGGAAATATTTTATTTATAAAGGTCCCAAAGGTTTCTGTTTAGCTATTCAAAGATCAGATTTGATGCTCTATTTTTTCATTTGGTCAATTTCTAGCTAATACATAGTTGTTTTTTGGATGCAAAGAATAATATTGCAGATGATACTTTTTAATGATCATTTTGTAATTTGTATACTTCAGGTGACTAGATTATTGAAAAGGATGCAGTTGCATGCTAAACATTCAAAATCTGCTGACAACAAGTTCAATATTAGTGTTGCTGTACCTCCGACCAGAAGTGACATTCTCCATCCATGTGATGTTATGGAGGTAAGCAACCAACTTCAATGTTCCACTTTACCGCAGAGCATTTTCATCGCACTTTTGAGAAGTTGAGATATTCTCTTTTCCTTATATCTTAGGATGTTGCAATAGCTTTTGGATTCAATGAAATTCCCAAGCGAAAGCCTGCATCATTGAAGGCACTTCCTCTTAATGAGCTAAGTGATCTTATTAGGTCAGAGGTAAGGCTGCATACTCACCCACTCTTATAATGGATCTGTCTTGTATACTACTGTTATCCAATGGTCAAGGTAGAAACATGGCTATCGGTTTGGTATGAGGAATCGGGTTGGAAAGGTATGAGTTTGCAACCCCATACCTGAAATTTAGCCTTTGGTTATAACCCACAACCTCCAATTGCCACCAACACTACCAACCATACACCATGGCTTAAGTCTATCATCTTCAACCTCCAGAAGTACCAAGTATCCTTATTACTAAAAGCTCATCGTCTTCAACCTCCAAAAGCATCTAAAATTATATTTCTGTGTTCTATTTGGTTGTCTTCTTTGTTCTCTGCCCCAACAAGCTTTTCATTGTCTTCCTTCTAAAAATTCACAAGTAGAGTTTATGTGGTCATCTCTGTCATCATTACCACCACCATCACCTGTTCTTGACCTACACTGTCGTGCAGATCCTAACCCCTGGTTCCACCCATCGTTGCTATCTGCGAAGCCCTAACCCACCTTCCTTGATCTAGGGTTTGGTAAAGTTGGAGGTGGTCTTCAGCCTGATGCCTGATTCCTAAAACCAGATAACCGAATACCCCTAAATGTATTTCAATACAGATCTGTTTTTCCCCATAACGGGGTAGAAAAAAATAATTTGGAAATGAAGATGCTAATCTCAGTAATGTGGGCAAATATGGACACCTGTTTGACTGTTGTTGTGACTCATGCCCCAGAAAGACCAAATAAATTTCCACCTGTTAACTTACTGTTAATATGCCTGGTTAACATTCCCTGTATACACAATATTCTCTGCCCTTTTTCTTTCTTTCTTCTTTCTTCTTTTTTTGTAGGAAATTTCTTTCGGTAGTTTGAGCTTTTTAGAAAAGGGAAACATATTTTTAAGACGATCATGCATCACAAATTTACAATGGTGTGCTGCTGGCCCTTTGCAACAAGTTTATGTTTCTTGCATTTATAATTTAATGTAATAATAGACATTTGTATTACAATTTTATTTCCTTGCCCTTGTACTGTTAGCTCAGCTGGATCCTTTGTTTCGATTTTGCAAACATACATTAGTCCTTTGTTTCTTTTTGTTGAATGGAAGCTCTATCTCTTGTTCAAGTCTAGAGGATGAATTGAGTCGTAATTTATACGGTCAAGCTTGCATGTAAAATATATGCTTGCTTGATCTCTCCATAGTTATTTTGATGATAATATTTAGGAGAACTTGTTACTTTTTATTGTTTCCTGCTAGCTTTCTTCTTCGTGTTTTACACTTCAATCGCTACTTGGTTTTGCTTGAATAATTTGCTGCGATTATTATGTTTGGTACTCCTAGATCGTTATCTGTAATGTTTGTAAGTTCTAGAACAGGATGTGAATTTTTTTTATTCTTATTTTTATCATTTTCACATAGGTTCTGATTTCATGTATATACATCAAAATATCTCTAATAATTTTAATATCTCTTATAACACTAAAGTTGTTCTGCATATGCTTCTGTTAAGGTTCGTGTACCTGGCGCATATGGTTTCTTGTTGTTTGATGTCTATGTTCCTTGCTTCCTGATGCATATGAATCCTCATTTAAATTTTTTTGATTAATGAATATTTTTAATGCACATCTTTCAGATTGCAATGAGTGGGTTCACTGAGGTAATGACTTGGATATTGTGTTCCTATAAAGAGAACTTTGCCATGCTGAATCGGAAGGATGACAAATCATCTGCAGTTATTATCGGAAATCCTCGTTCTGCAGATTTTGAGGTTGGTCTTCTGGTTTGTTATGTTGTAAAATGATGTGCAATAGGTGAACTTTAGTGTTCTATCTTACCTTTTCAATACTTCCCTAGCCTTCATTTTTGTAGGTGCTGATAGTATTTTTACATTTCAATACAAATACAGGGAAGTTCTATTTTTCTTAGGTAAAGGAATGGTTATAGAGTCGTTAAGGAAAGAAATATAGAATGTGATACAAACCCAGTTTACCATTTCTATTAATTCTTTATATTTTCTTACATTGCTTAGTTTCTTCAACTTACCATATTCCTGCATCTTAATTTTTAGGCACTTCCAACTTTCTAAATGCATCCAGTTTCCCTAAATTATTTTTCTGTAAGTCTTCTAGTTAGTATTTTAGGAGTTGGTTGAGTTTCCCCAGCGGCTCAGAGCATTTTCATTACTTGGTGTGGTGTGTAACAGAATGACAGGTTCTTGGTGGATATAAATAATTTGAAACAAATTCACAAACTGGATCCTCAACAGTCATCAACGTAGAAAAAAAATGGCCCTACTAAGATCACCTTTTTTGCACGAGCCCAAATAATTATTTCATTTATTCCCATCTCCCTTGTCAGCCAAGATTTCAAAGATAATGTTATTAAAGAGCTATTGTGAAGGTGAGTCTGGGCTTTATCCAAGCTCTGAAAATGAATATACAGGGAAGTTCTATTTTTCTTAGCCAAGCTCTGATTTTAGCTAGCAATTTTCTGCTGCTTCTTATAAAGTGTTGCATGTTCGATGCTGCAATATGCCAATATCCTAATCCATCGTTTATAATATATATTCCCCCTTCACTTGTTGATAGCTTCTGCGTTGTGCTAATGAATGCTTATTATGTTTGCTTGTGATTCGATGTCCAGATCTAATTATCTATGTTATTATACAGGTTGTTCGAACAAGCCTTATGCCAGGCATATTGAAAACTGTTGGTCATAACAAAGATCATCCAAAGCCTATAAAGGTACCTTTTTTATGTACACTGCATATCGCTGACCCTTGAAAGAAAGGAGGGAATTGTTCTTTTGCCTTAATCTAGTGTTTACCTGCCTCTTTTTTTTTTGGAGTAATATATTATATACCCTGTGCTATTTTCTGCAACATTTGACCATTTCAATTCGTAAGTAGTGTCCTACTCTGCCAAACTAGGATAAATACTTCTACTACCTTTAACTCGAACTCTACAAGTTTGTGACGTTTGTCCCTTTGTTGCTTGCTGCCTTCTTTGCCTATCTGATTCGCATCATTAAGTGGAGCACTTAGTTCTTGGAATGGCAGAGTATATTGCACGTGAAATTTAGAGCTGGAAAATGTTTTTTTTTTCTTTTCGTTATCACGAACATATACTCGTTTTCGCTTTCTGTGGATGGTATTGGGTGGAGTGGTTGCTAGCATTTTTGTTTGTCTTCGCTTGATTCTGTAATATTCTTTCCAGATTTTTGAAGTTGGAGACATCACTCTTCTAGATGACCAAAAAGATGTTGGTGCAACCAACCATCGCCAACTTGCCGCACTTTACTGTGGTGCTACTTCAGGGTTCGAGGTATTATTGCCTTGTCTTACATGGTTGTTCAAAGTTGTCTATTTGTCTGTTTATAGTTTGTAATCAGATATACATGCTTACACTTTCAATGAGAATAATGATGTCAGCTTGCATTTTTTATGAGTGATAATACCAGCTTGCACTTTGATGAGAGTAATAATGCCAGCTTGCACTTTGTGGAATATTAAACTTCATTTAATGTCACGTGCCTTCTTCGTTGTATTTGAGATCTACTATTCAAGTGAGTTGGATCGCTAGAGTACAAAGAAAAAGGATATTCACAGACAAAACATCACCTATCAAAGCACCATGGTTGATTTGACTATATCTTCTTTATGTTTGCAAGCATTATGCTCTGAACAAATTTGCAATGGCTCCGTTTGGTAAGCCTTAAAATTAAGGGGATTATGATTATGGGAATTAAAATGGAGAAATAATTCTCGTAATCTTGTTTGGTAAGGGAATTAAGGAGATTAAAGGTGTTGAATTATGGAGATTAAGGGCCCGTTTGGTTCCAACTCCGGAAACGGAAACGGAATGGAAACAAATTTAGTCCATATGTATATCCTTATTCATGAAATTTTATGGAATCATTCCTTTTTGGTTTAATGCAAAATGCACATGTTTCCCCACATTTTGTTACCCTATAGGGTATCAAAAGTAATCAAACTCTACTCCAATTACTTCAAACCACATGAAATGATTCAAAAAACTTTCATGAACAAGGGTATACGTATGGACTAGATTTGTTTCCATTCCGTTTCCGATTCCGGACTTAGAACCAAACGTGCCCTAAGAGTATTAAATTATGGGAATTTTGTAATCTTGTAAAACTTATTATAAGGATTATGAGAATTATTGAAGCTAAAATCTCACTTTTACCCCTCTTTCTTTTTTTCATCTCTTTCATCTATAAAAATTTAACACGTACTTTTTTGTAATTTATCCACAATCATATTAATTTCACCAAACAATCATTTCACTTATTTTCATCCTCATCTTTTTAAACGATTTCATCTCCATAATTCTTCATCTAAATAATTCCCTTCATCTTCATCTACGTAATCTTACCTTACCAAACTGGCCCAATGTCCTTGCTCTGTAGTTGTTTACTTCGTAGTAAAATGGGAGAAAAGCCCCTTTTGCAGTGACTGATGTGTGTTGGAAAGATGACTAATCCATAGGTATATGAATGAACTTTTAATCTTTGACCTCTTTTTTGCAGCTGATACACGGTCTGCTTGATAGAATTATGGAAGTGACGGGAACCCCTTTTGTGTCCGTTGGCGATAACACAGGCTATTACATAGAGCGTTCTGATGTAAAAAGCATTTCTGATTATCACCGGGATTTACTTATTAAGCTCATTTCATGGTAACTTCAAAATAATTTTCTTTTATATGTTTATGTAGGTTTCTGAGTTTCTTTCTGGAAGACAAGCTAGTATAATCTACAAAGGAAAGAAAATAGGTCACTTTGGAATCGTACACCCGGAGGTATATTCACAGATCTAATTACCTGGATCATTTGGTGTTGGAATTACCTGGATGATCATTTACATTTCAAATTTGGATCATGTTATGTTTTTTGTAGAGTATCAAATGAGGTACATTCTGAACTGATATTTTTTTCCCGCTGGAATGCTTGTAGGTGTTGAACAACTTTGACATACCAGATCCTTGTTCCTTCGTGGAACTTAACGTGGAGAGCTTTCTATAGTCGCTTCGGTACAAATTCATCGTATCACATGTTCTATGAAAATTGGCGAACACATGGACCAACTTTTTGTTTGCAGAGCATATGCCTGGTGCGGCTCTTAACCTATTTGTAGGTAAATTGTCGAACACATGGACTAGTTTTTGTTTTTGGAATATACGAACAGTGGCACTTTTCACCCTTGTAGGTGAATCCTAATCGTGCTATTGTTCATGCTGGATGAAGGATTTTTGTACTGAATAGATACATGCGCACAGTTATATTTTGATCATTTTTGGACTTTGGATGGTAGCTTTCTACATTATTTACAATTGGATTTGTTTCTTGGCTTTTTGAGTTTCTATAATTTAATTGTCATATGAAAAGAAGCTCTGCTATTAAGATCTAGGGTTGAGAAAGATTAGTTACCGTTGTTTTGTTAGAGATAACATGATAATTTTTAAACTTTTCAAATAAGTCAACCATTGTGCACCCATAACACTATATCGGAGGTTGATGTGATCTTGACTTGTTAAAGAGATTGGTGTAGAGACTGCAATAGTGTTGGCAGGGACAATATGCAAAACATTGCCTATTTTGTCCCGAGAATGCCATCTCGTGTTGGTAGGAGCGGTTGTAGATCGAGACTTAAGAGGGGCACTTCCGCTGATGAGATTCATGATGCCTCTTATTTTATTCCACTAGTCCGGAAAATGGCGATTTTGAAGCAACCAACCTTCTCCTTACTTGGTTTGTTACAATGATTAAATGAGATTTGTCGGGTTTACTTGAGTTTAGATGGGGATCGCGTCTGATTGCCAATGCAAGAGAGTTGGGTCGATATTCGAGGCCATGTATGATCTTGAAGAAATGGTGCCAAATTTTGACACGTTTTCAATGTGTATCGAGATAAGTTGAAGTAAAAAAAAAAAAATTTGTGTTGTTACTGTGAGATGAAGATCAATGAGTACTTAGTAAACAGGATCTGGACACGTACGGCTCGATCAACTCTCCAATTTGTGAGTGAAATTCTATTCTTTCTTTTTTTGCTGGCTATTTCCCTTTCTCCCGACGTGAGCTACCCACCACTCAGAAAGGGTATTTCTGTGATTTTGAAGATGAAGAAGACAGCGGAAGATGAATCCTTAACGGCTCTTCTCCATCCTCTCTATTATTTAAATTCAGAACATTTATATGCATGCAATACTATTTTTATCCTCTCAATTATAAATTATAATACAAATCTGCTCTCTAAAAACAGTAGTATTAATAAATATCTTTAAAGATAAAAAATTTTAAAATCTAACTTCTTATCCCAAAATAGATTAAAAAATTCCATCTTTTAATTATAATCTTTTTGGTGCACCAGGTTGTGGTAACCCTATATAACCAAACGTTCAAGGATCTTCGACTCCGGTTTCTTCACAGATGACCGGTTTGTCAATTAATCTGGAGACAATACCTTATTCAAAGAAAACGCATTTGATACTCATGCCAAGAGTCCTCGAAATCGCCACTTTGAATCTTATAAAGAGACAACCCGAATCTTACCACCTACGCACCCTATGAGTGCAAGAGTCAAATTTATAGCGCAAAATTTGATTACAGCGTTGGAGAAGGATCTAAGAAAACAAAAGGTATGGGAAAACTTAAGTCACCCTTCAAGTTGGCTACATGCTTTCATGTCACTGATTTGGAGCAAGGAACACCTAGTCGATTCGGAGCAAGGAACAACTAGCCGATTCGCGTGCAATTAACACGATATTTGAAGAACATCAATTGAGATGTCGTTGTCGTGGACCGGCCTAGCTTCAATGCATATAGTTCTCCGGGAGGGAAGATTGTTATACATTCCGGGACTCTTGAGTGCTTGAGGTCTGAGGGTGAGATCGCCTTTGTAATCGGGCATGAGGTAATTTTGGGTGAAATCAAATCTATTAAGATAAGATCCACTTTATTTTTAACGGTTTTTATTTTTTGTGTTAGATTGGACATGTTTTGACTCGACATGGAGCTGAGAGGCTTACTAAGGACATGGGGTTAGCGAACCTTGCTTTATTCGCGTACAACTTCGATGTGTCTGTTATGTATGAAAGACTCTCAAATCTGCACAGGAGCTCGTCTTTAGCTAAAGAGTAAGTAAGATTAACACATTTGTGAGATTGATTGGGTTTCTAAATCATTGATTCTCTTCTTGGACTTCCTTGAAGAATTTGATTAAATAAGCTCTTTTTTACAGTTTTTGTTTTGTAGACCTTTCTAATTTTACCCTAGAATTGAGTTAAATAGCGTATATTTACTAAATGAGTTTATGTTATCAATACTATTTAGGGCCCGTTTGGTTCCAACTCTGAAAACGGAAACGGAATGGAAACGAATTTAGTCCATATGTATATCCATATTCATGAAATTTCATGGAATCATTCCCCATGGTTTAATGAAAAATGCACTAACTTCCTCACATTTTGTTACCCTATAGGGTATCAAAAGTAATCAAACTCCCATCCAATTACTACAAACCATAAGGAATGATTCCAAAAATTTTAATGAACAAGGGTATATGTATTGACTAGATTCGTTTTCATTCCGTTTTCGATTCCGGAGTTAAAACCAAACGGGCCCTTAGTGCTAAAAGGTATAGTTAGTCATTGAGAAGATTAAGGTAGTAGGGTAACTAAAATTTACAGGATACAAACAAGACCCTTAATTTTTTAGCTTTTCCAAAAAAAAAAATATATTGGGCTATTAATTAGGCTAATGGAAGTTATTAATAGGGTAATATATTTTAATTAAGCCCAAAAAGTAGCTAAAATATCGGAGCACGTTTAAGAAGGTATCGGCAAAGATCCTCCTCATTAATAGCCCACATTTTTCGCCTTTTCAACTGCTACGAAGAACCAAAAATGAGAGCGTTTGAGAAGATTCTCGCCATAGCAAATCTTACAAAGTAGGAGAGGTCAACTTGCCGGCGACGAAAGACTCTCACAAGACTCGCAATCGATCGTCGTCTATTTGTTCGTCTTCAACAGGTAATAGTCAGCAATTGGTTAAACGTGCTCAGACTTCTCGAATCAATTACTCCCGTCGGCAAACGCAGGCATGATTTCATCACAGCTTTTTCCTATGATTTGCTTGAAAAAATAAGTTATTTCGTTAAAACAAGGTTTCGGAAATTCGATATAATGCATGTTCAAGCCTTGATTTGAGATGAAAAAACTTGATTCAAAATAAACAAACACTGTCTCATACTTTTAGTAATTTTTTTTGTAAAGGTGACATTTTTTCTAGATATGGAAGTTTTGAATCGAAATTGAAGCTTGGGGGTAGAAGAATCCCGTATATTTTAAGCTTGCATGTACAAATGTTTACAGTTTTTGCTTGTGAGTAGCATATGTAAATTAATTGATTTTAGAATTTTGTTAGTTATGATTTTGTCTACATTCATAATTTGGAAATTTTGCTTTATATTGTTTGTTGTTTCGTTTATTTCGTGTTTGAAGAATATTGGTCATTGTTAATTTGCATGTACACCAGTTTACAGCTTTGATAGTGATTATGTACACACACTGACTCAGATTTGTTATGTATGAATCCATTTGGTAACAAATATTGATTGTTTACATTTTTCAACCGGAAATAGGTAAAATTGGGTGTTATTTGCTCTTTTTGATGTTGTGTTTAGTAAAAAATTTAATTTATGTACACATAGACTGAGCTTTCGTGATACACAAGCATATACTATATGCACTGACACATAATAGATGTTTTAGATGTGTACATGCATTTATGGTGATTTGTTCTGACTGACTCTATTTGACAAAAAACATAGATTATGTACAGGCTGGTGTTGAGTTAGATATGTACATTAGATCAAATCTTGTTATTATTTACCACATTATTTATATCATTCAATTGATACTGACACCTCTAACTGATATATTGCAATTGTCTGATTACAAGAAAAACAATGGCAAGAAAAAAATGATGGGTATTAAGCCTCACATGAGGAAGCAACCAGATAAATCAGGTGCAAGGTCTTCCTCACAGGTATTTGTAGTGATTGATTTAGGAAATCAGAAGTAGAAAAATATGATATGGTAGAACTTTTTTCATGCCTTATGTATACACAATAGTAAAGCATATTATGATTGATTTAGAAAATAATATGTAAGAAAGCATGATATGGTAGAACCTTCTTCATGCTTTATGTATACACAGTAAAGCATATCATGATAGAACATTAATTATGTGCACAACTAGCAATCATCAAGAATGATGTATGACAGTCACAATATGCACAACATACACATGTACATCAAGCATAATGTATATTATGTACAATTTTTATTATTTAAATTATATTTATGTGTACACATTTACCAAGCATCCAGCTTTACATAATTTGTTTTATGTTATATACATAATCCATGAATACACTCAATAATTGTTTGCACTATAATTGTAACAGAGGATGGATGACACCTACACCCAAGATTCTGCACGAATGTATGACAGCCACACTACCTAGCTTAAGGTGTGCATTTTTAATATAAATAAAATATTTCTCATCTCATATGTACATAAATCATTCATTTTCAACACTAACTTATGTTGTTACAATTTACATACAGATGGGATGAGAATGATAAGAATGAGACGGCTAGGATCAACTGCTTCTGTAGGCCAGTTATGATACCCACTATAATGGACGGTCTGAACGAGGAAGACAAGACGAAAGTAAGGAACGGACCCTTTGCTCTGTTAATTCATATGCGCACAAGGCTCAAGATAAGCAATCAAGTAATACACTTCATGCTCATGAGATAGGTGAAGACAAGGAGAAAGCATTCAATGTGGTTCAGCATCAACAATGCTCTAATTAGATTTGGACTAACAGAGTTTTTTGACATTACTGGACTGAACTGCTCTGACGACTCTGGCCATTCTATTGATGATTTACCAGATGTTGATATGAAGAGGGTGGTTAGGATTGAAAGATGCACAACCAAAGATTTGGAGGAGATAAGAACACCGAAAGAGTCATCCCAAAAATTAAAAATGGCTCTAATGCTGCTCATTGAAACAATGGTCATTGCAAAGGACAAAAAAACACAAGTTTACCAACAAACTATCAACATTGTCAATGATATGGGTATGTTTAATTCTATCTCATGGGGTCGTTTGACGTTTAACCGGACAATGAGGTTCCTCAAATCCTGTGATGCCGACAAAGAACGACCTAGTGGAGGGTACAATATTGGAGGGTTTTCCCTTGCATTACTGGTTTGCACTTTCATATGTTTTTATTACATATTTATATAACTATATTGTGTATACATAATTTACATAAATATTTTTTGATTACATATTTATATAACTATATTGAATGTTTAATGCTTTCCATAGATTTGGCTGTTTCATTCTGTACCAAAGCTTGCACAATATTACACAAGCATTAATGATGAGGAGGCGGAACTAATGTGTCTGCGGTACGTCTCAAGATCTGGGAAGTCTGACAAGTCGTTCCCCGGATGTAATAGCTAGGATTTCCGAATTCTAATTAATGTTGATTAACTTAATCGTTGATAGTAATTGACATATAACTTGCGAAGATTTCCCAAGTGATGAGTATGAGTCCTATCGTTATGTTCCTCGCGTAATTTTGGACGTTTGGGGAAATTTTTACTTTTTCCCCCGGGTAATTATTTTTACCCTCCGGTGTTATTTGGAGCATTTGGGAGCTCCAATTAATAAAAATGCAGTTGAGAGAAATGATCAGGACATCGGATATGTCTTAGATATGAAATAACATGGAGAGACAAAACGGCCAAAGGAGTCGCTATTTCGTTTCTTAACGGCTAAGAAAGACGGCTTAGGAATACATGTTTTCCGAGGCAGTTGTGTAATAATTATCCCTACAATATTCCAGATTTAATGTTCCAATCTCGAGAAGTTTGGAGAAAGAGGTTCGACCCGCCTTTGGATCGGTTAAAGGATAATTATCAACTTTACTAAGGATAATTATCAACTTTACTAAGGATAATTATCGTCTTCACTATAAATAGCGGAAAATCCTTTATTAATTCATTTCCTTTCACGTTTTCTCGTAAAAGCTCTGATTTCTCTCAACCTTCAAACTCAGATCTACTCTCCGTTTCTAATCCGATTTCAATTCCGTTTGAGTTTCTGGATTCCTCTCTTCATTCTCTTCATAACGGTACCGAGTTTCTGCATTTCCGGGTATATGGAGGGCTGGTCGAGCATATATGTCACCAGGACGGTTCCGTCGCTCAGATTCCGGTGAATTTGATGTTGTCCATGCGTAGCCTGCGTCGCTGTGATTCCGAATCTTCTTTCAGATCGTCAATCGGGTTAGTAACGAATAAGTTATGAATTTATTCGTTTTCTGTACTGCGATTTGGCCTAAATTGACTTTAGGCTTGTCAAAATGGATAATTAGAAATTCCATTATGGTCGTTATATTATTCTGGTGATTATGGATAGTTTGTTTGATGAAATCTGATGACAGGGGGTTTAGAAATTGCCTGCGGGCAAAACGTTATTCTGGCGAAATCTAATTAATTAATTAAAGGTTAATTAATTAAATTAGGATTAGAATTGAGATTGAGGAATGTTGATTAGATACTACCTTGAGATTTGAGGAATTGTGAGTTATGTTGAGATATTGAGGTTTGGTTGGTTGTGAGGCTTATAGATTGAGTATGATCCTTATGGATCCCTTTGGGTCTAGGTGTGACCCCTTTGATGAATAGAGGTTGATATATCTATTTATGCCTTTTTATAGGCCGTGTTGTCCCTCCAGTGTAGAGGTGATCGTGGTTGATTTTGTACGAGGTTGAGGTAAGTCCGTAGGACTTACTTAGCTACCATCCCTATATTGGGTGTTTGCATGAGTGGTGTGTGCTTTATATGTTTGCTATGATAGCATGAGTTGTCGTTTTTATCGACCTATGTTCTATTGACTGCCCCACTGCGTGGTTGTGATAACCTTTCCCTTTCATCCCGCCGTGGAGTCTGGGAGGTTCTCTGATGTCAGGCCAGACTGGTTTACAGGAAGGGCGCAATCCACTCCCATAGGGTACACGGATTGTGTGACCGATACTCGTACAGCTGGACATTGTACTCAGAGGCGGGGATGTATCGGTCCTCGTGTCACATACTTTCATCTATCTATATATATACGGTTTTTGAGTGAATGGTTATTATATAAAGATAATAAATGGGTAAATGTGTGATAGCATGCTGATGTGTTTATCTTTCATGATTGTGCTTGTGCTTATGCTTATGCATTACCTCATATATGTATGGTTAGCTAACGGTTTCATACCGTGTTGTAGATGTTTACAGGTTAGGCGCTACTGGGTGATCTGGCAGGGTGACAGGCCGAGAACTCTCGTACATTAGGTGGTTGGTTTGGGGTTGTTGTGTTTCCCCTCCTGTGTGAGGATGATCTTTTGTACCTCCTATGTGAGGAAGTCGTTTTATATACTCGGCTATGTTATTGTTTACTTTGGGTCGTACAGTTTATACTGTTTTATGTATTTGTTTTATATCTGTCAGTGCCATGTTGTAAGGTCCAGTGAACTTGTTGTCAGGCTAGGGTCAGGATCCATTGTGAGATCCTAGCCCAATGTGACATCCCGAGTCCCGCGGATTCGGGGTGTTACAGAGTTGGTATCAGAGCCCAGGTTGACAACAATGGCACTTGCTACCTGCAATGAGGTTTGATAGGTAAAATAAACAGAGCCCACATGGGATCTGACGTTTTCAAAGGTTTTGGTTTTAAGTGTGGTTTTGGGATAGAATGTACGAGAAGTCGTCACCTCTGCCATGGATCTCTGCAGCGTAGATATGTATATATATCTGTGTGTACTCTGGATTATGTGGATGTATTATATATATATCGATAGCTATGGCATATATATAGCCTTATAAGATTAGGTGCGTATATCCTACAGATGACTCAGACTAGAGTAGTATCTGTAGTGGGATGAGGTAGGGGTACAGCCCCCCTCTTCCTCCAGTGGTGATAAGTTAGGGACCAGTTTCCGCTGTTGTTTCGCCTATGGCAGAGAACGAGTTTGAAGAGGCTGATCGTGTCTCCATGAGTAGATCCGAGTTTCAAGAATATATGTAACAAGTATATGAAGCGGTGATAGCGGGTAGATCCACACCGGATTTACCAACAATTGTGAGATCAACTGAAGCTTCTGGATCCGGAAAGAAGCAATGGACTGAATCAGTTACTGGAGAAGCAAAGATGATGAATGGGGAACCAAGTCCGATATCAGGACAATCTAGTGATCCTTTGGCCATGAAGATGACTGACAAGGAACTACAGTGTTTTAATTGAGTGGAAGTTGGGACATTGGGGAGCTGTGTGCCCAAAGGCGCCCATCATATGCTTTACGTGTGGTAAAGCAGGGTATAGAGCGAAGTTTTGTCAACAGGGCAAGGCGTTGCCTTTACAAGTTCCCTCTCGGAATAAGATCATTCAAGGTGGACGACGAAGATTGAGTTACCCTTCAGTTGCACAGGTTGCAAGAATGAGACAATTATGTTACAATTGTGGCTATCCAGATCATTTGCGTTTTGTGTGCCCTTTGGCACTGATAGCTTGTTTCACTTGTGGTGAGTTAGGTCATCTGGCCCTTTCTGTCAGCACGGTGGTGTTTCTTCCCAGCAAGACCTTCCTCTTTCCGGTGTAGAAAGAGTGGAAGTGGAGGCTATAGTAATGACCTCAGTGATACCTGAGGAGCATGGATCTGACATTGAGTGATGATATGTAGTGGAGCTACGAGTGTTAGCTGTTATAGGTACCATTCTTGTTAATGGTTTACCTGGTGGAGTTTTGCTTGTTGTGAGTGCTATGCACTTCATGTCTTTCGATGCATGCGTTGATGGTTGACTTTTTGTATATAGTAGAAGGTGGATTTTCCTTTACAAGATTACCTTTTTGGGTCTGAGATACCCATGAGATGCGTGTTTGTTCCCTTATTTCAGGGACCCGTGTATGGTTGTAGACTTCTTTGTCATGTCGTAGGTGCATGAGGAAGTCATTATGTGTATGGTTTGGATGAATAGATATCATGTGGTGTTAGCTTTTAATAGTAAGACTATTATAGTCTTTACTGAGTTGAGTTAAATAGAGGTCTTTTGAGGTTAAGACCTTTGAAGAGACGGGTTTGTCATCAGGACTGTACGAGTAGCGAGCTGATAGCACAGGGATGTGACGCCTTTTAGTGTTATACCATGAAGGGGCAAGATAGTCCAACAATTGAAGGTATTCCAGTTGTTTATGAGTTTATAGACGTGTTACTGAACCGTCTAGTTGCCACCTCAACGGAGTGTGGACATTGTTATCGAGTTGAAGTATGATACAAGATTGAATGGGAAAGCCACACTATATGGTGCTTGTTGAGATATTGTACTGATAACTTGAAAAGTTTACTGAAACGGGTTTACCCTAGTGGGTTCCATGTTCCGTATTGACGACCTGGCGAGTTAACTTCAAGAAGCAATTGTGTTTTCGGGATTCCTTTATGCTCAAGATATCCCTAGTCATGGATGAGAGAGCAACATGTGTATGAGATAGCATCCCATACCCGTTATGGACACTACGAGTTTGTAGTGATGTCATTTGGGTTGACGAATGTTTTAGTAGTTTTTATGGAGTTGATGAATAGTATCTTCATCGACTTCCTTGATTAGTTGGTGGTGGACTCCATGGATGACATGTCGGTATACTCTCATAGTAGAGAATAGTAGACCGATCGTCTGAGGACCGTTCTACAGATTTCGAGAGATAGAGGGTTGTATGCTACGCTCTCTAAGTGTAAGTTGAGATGCCAGTGGTAGCCTTTTTAGGCCATGTTGTCTCCACTAGTGGGATCATGGTTGACCTGGCGAGAATTAAGTATGTTATAACATGGGAGATACTAATGAACATTAAGGAATACGTAGTTTTCTCGGCTCAGCCGATTGCTACCAATGCTTTGACGAAGGATTTTATATAATTATGTATTCATTTGCGAGTCTTTTGAGAAGACCACCATAACTACGTGATGAAAGCAGTGTGTCTATGTTCTGAAGAGTTGAGGAGGCATTTGACCTCTGCTTCCATTCTGTTGTAGTTAGAAGATTTTTGGGATCCCGTGATTTACGGTGATACATCCCAGCTCAGTTTGAGATGTGTATTACTACAAAGGAGTAGGGTTATTGATATGTGTGTTTACAGCTGAGAACGTAGGATGAGAACTACTCGACTCATGATTTAGAGTTAGTAGTGGTAGTTCAAGCCTTTAAATTTTGAAGACCGTACCAGTGTGATCTTCATGTCAGATTTCTATAGATTATAGAAATCTGAAGTATATTTTATGCAACAGGGGTTGAATAACCGCCAGTATTAAGAGCTTAAGTTGATCAAGATTTTGACTTGAAGATTTCATATCATTCAGAGAAGTTGAACGTTGTCACCGACAACTAGAACGGAAAGACGCTCCAAGAGAAGATGATTGTGAGACAGATAGTTCAGCTTCAGCTTCAGAGAAATCTAGCTTGGCTAGAGTTGGACAATCAGTTCCTTGATGAGGATACCCAGTTATACCTCAGAGGTTCTACCTGGTCTGTTGGATAAGGTCCAACAGAAGCAAGAGACCTACCCGGCCTTGACAAGGTTTAGAGAAAGGATGTCTCGTACTGAGGCACCATAGTTCTCCATGGGAGTAGATGGACTGATGAAGAGTCATGACCACTTTGTGTACCTGCTGATGCAGATGGAGACAGGGAATATTATGGTATACCCATTGTATGCCTTATTCAGTACATTCAGGTACGAGTAAGATGTACCACGAGATGAGACGATTATATTGTATGAAGCCGATATAAGCAGATTTGTGATACAGTGTGTGACCTGTTAGCAGGTCCAGATAGAGTATTTCCGATCTAGAGATAAGCCCCACCCACTACCAGTGCAGTAGTAGAATTTGGGAGGACATCTCAATGGACTTTTTATGGGATTGTGACCCAGTAGAAGATTTATGTTATCTGGATTGTTGGTAACAAATTAATGAAACCGGCACGTTTCATTTCTATCAAAAGGACATGGCTAGTGAATGAATTGGCTGAGGAGTACACTAGACATATAGTGAGACTTCATGGTATACCGAGAACGATCATTTCTGATCGAGATGGATGTTTTTACTTTAGATTTTAGGCAGCAGATTCAGACTGCTTTGGGGATGAGTCTGTACCTCATGACTACACTTCATCCCCTAACAGATGGTCAGTTAGAGAGGATCATCTAGATCTTAAAGATCTATTATAAGTTGTAAGTCGAATGGGAAACGTGGATGGTTATATTACCTTCCATTAATGAGTTTATTATATAACAATGAAGGACATGCATCTTTCTGGGATGACCCTATGAGGCAATATATATAGACATAGATGTCGTATATGCTGGAAGTGATCTAGCAGTAGTAGTGGAATAACACCTTACCAGATTCAGGATTTTATAGTTCAAGTAACGTTGATTGAAGGAAGAATGTTGGTTGTACAGAGTCGCCAGATATTATATGTAGACAAGAGGCGTTAACCTCTAAAGTTCAAGCGAGAGTTCATGTCCGGCTGTAAGTATCTCAGCTGCGAGACGTTAGACGTGTTAATATGGAAAGGGAACTGAGTTTCCAATATGATGGTTTATTTGAGATCGACCAGTACGGAGAAGGCAGCATGATGTTTAGCTTTCACTCTGAAGTTGGTGGATATCCACCCAGTGTTTCTTATGTCTCAACTGAGGAAGTATATACCAGACTCGAGACACCTTGTGAGTTATGATGATTTGGTGGTTGAGTCCAACCACATTGTTGTTGAGCATCTAATTACATTCTTGGAATAAGATATGAAACGCTTGCATTCGAAAGACATTCCCATATTGAGGATATCATGGTCGAGATGAAGACCTGAAGAGGCTATGTGAGAGACTGAGGATAGTGTCCTGAGGAACTATCCAAAGTATATGTTGGGACAGACCCATTTGTGGGAGCACGAGTATATCTTAGTGCTATCTTGATGAATGTTGTTCTTATGTGCTTATGTGCTTATATGCCTTGATGTGTTATTCTATGCTAGTTGTGATGTGATTTATGATCTTAGTAGATCTTGATGTGCTAGCGTGATGTATGCTATAGCTGGAGATGATTACTTCCTCCACGCTACCCGAGTATGATCATATTTATAGCTGGAGATGGTTCTTTCCTCCATGCTATTTGAGTGGGATTAGGATTCAGCTGGAGATGGTTCTTTCCTCCATGCTACCTTGATGGACATAGTTCAGTGGAGATGTGATTCCTCCATGCGATATATATGTTTATGGGTTGGCTAGAGACGTATTTCCTCTATGCACGTGATATATTTTGGCTAGAGATGTGCTTCCTCTATGCCTTGTGATGTGGTATGGCGAGAGACGTGATTCCTCTACGCCTTTGGGTAGCGTAATGGCCCTGTTTCCCGGAGTGATGATTCCTCCATGTTTATACTTGAGGTTATAGATTGTTATAGGTTGTGATCTTTTGAACGGAGATGTGATACCTCCGATAGAAAGAGTGAGAGTTATACCTCGGCGTATGGGTCCGAGAGAATTTGGGAATTGTTCAAGTTTCGGGACGAAACTTTTTTTTTAGGGGTGTGTGATGTAATAGCTAGGATTTCCGAATTCTAATTAATGTTGATTAACTTAATCGTTGATAGTAATTGACATATAACTTGCGAAGATTTCCCAAGTGATGAGTATGAGTCCTATCGTTATGTTCCTCGCGTAATTTTGGACGTTTGGGGAAATTTTTACTTTTTCCCCCGGGTAATTATTTTTACCCTCCGGTGTTATTTGGAGCATTTGGGAGCTCCAATTAATAAAAATGCAGTTGAGAGAAATGATCAGGACATCGGATATGTCTTAGATATGAAATAACATGGAGAGACAAAACGGCCAAAGGAGTCGCTATTTCGTTTCTTAACGGCTAAGAAAGACGGCTTAGGAATACATGTTTTCCGAGGCAGTTGTGTAATAATTATCCCTACAATATTCCAGATTTAATGTTCCAATCTCGAGAAGTTTGGAGAAAGAGGTTCGACCCGCCTTTGGATCGGTTAAAGGATAATTATCAACTTTACTAAGGATAATTATCAACTTTACTAAGGATAATTATCGTCTTCACTATAAATAGCGGAAAATCCTTTATTAATTCATTTCCTTTCACGTTTTCTCGTAAAAGCTCTGATTTCTCTCAACCTTCAAACTCAGATCTACTCTCCGTTTCTAATCCGATTTCAATTCCGTTTGAGTTTCTGGATTCCTCTCTTCATTCTCTTCATAACGGTACCGAGTTTCTGCATTTCCGGGTATATGGAGGGCTGGTCGAGCATATATGTCACCAGGACGGTTCCGTCGCTCAGATTCCGGTGAATTTGATGTTGTCCATGCGTAGCCTGCGTCGCTGTGATTCCGAATCTTCTTTCAGATCGTCAATCGGGTTAGTAACGAATAAGTTATGAATTTATTCGTTTTCTGTACTGCGATTTGGCCTAAATTGACTTTAGGCTTGTCAAAATGGATAATTAGAAATTCCATTATGGTCGTTATATTATTCTGGTGATTATGGATAGTTTGTTTGATGAAATCTGATGACAGGGGGTTTAGAAATTGCCTGCGGGCAAAACGTTATTCTGGCGAAATCTAATTAATTAATTAAAGGTTAATTAATTAAATTAGGATTAGAATTGAGATTGAGGAATGTTGATTAGATACTACCTTGAGATTTGAGGAATTGTGAGTTATGTTGAGATATTGAGGTTTGGTTGGTTGTGAGGCTTATAGATTGAGTATGATCCTTATGGATCCCTTTGGGTCTAGGTGTGACCCCTTTGATGAATAGAGGTTGATATATCTATTTATGCCTTTTTATAGGCCGTGTTGTCCCTCCAGTGTAGAGGTGATCGTGGTTGATTTTGTACGAGGTTGAGGTAAGTCCGTAGGACTTACTTAGCTACCATCCCTATATTGGGTGTTTGCATGAGTGGTGTGTGCTTTATATGTTTGCTATGATAGCATGAGTTGTCGTTTTTATCGACCTATGTTCTATTGACTGCCCCACTGCGTGGTTGTGATAACCTTTCCCTTTCATCCCGCCGTGGAGTCTGGGAGGTTCTCTGATGTCAGGCCAGACTGGTTTACAGGAAGGGCGCAATCCACTCCCATAGGGTACACGGATTGTGTGACCGATACTCGTACAGCTGGACATTGTACTCAGAGGCGGGGATGTATCGGTCCTCGTGTCACATACTTTCATCTATCTATATATATACGGTTTTTGAGTGAATGGTTATTATATAAAGATAATAAATGGGTAAATGTGTGATAGCATGCTGATGTGTTTATCTTTCATGATTGTGCTTGTGCTTATGCTTATGCATTACCTCATATATGTATGGTTAGCTAACGGTTTCATACCGTGTTGTAGATGTTTACAGGTTAGGCGCTACTGGGTGATCTGGCAGGGTGACAGGCCGAGGACTCTCGTACATTAGGTGGTTGGTTTGGGGTTGTTGTGTTTCCCCTCCTGTGTGAGGATGATCTTTTGTACCTCCTATGTGAGGAAGTCGTTTTATATACTCGGCTATGTTATTGTTTACTTTGGGTCGTACAGTTTATACTGTTTTATGTATTTGTTTTATATCTGTCAGTGCCATGTTGTAAGGTCCAGTGAACTTGTTGTCAGGCTAGGGTCAGGATCCATTGTGAGATCCTAGCCCAATGTGACATCCCGAGTCCCGCGGATTCGGGGTGTTACACCGGATACGCTGAGATAAAGGGTATTGTGGATAACCTAAAGAAAGAGGACATCAAAACTGTTGAAGGACTCATTGAGAACGATGACAGTGACTGGTGGCCAATTGAGGGCGAAGATGCTAGGCATGACTTCCTATTTGATAATGGATTTCAAGATGCAGAAGTGATAATAACAAGGCCTAGTGAAGTGAATGCTGAAGAGGAAACATTCAGGTTTGGATTCAATACATTTTATTTACAAAATATTGAAAACTGTCCAAAATCGATTCATTTATGTGTTACTTTTTCAAATATAGGGCTGGTAGCCCCAGTGTTGTTATCAAAAACATTGGTGTTGTTGATTCAAATGATGATGCATTTGTTGATCCACCTAAGAAGAAGGGTGATATTCAACACAATGGAATGTATGTACATAAGTCTTATTGTGAATATCTCTATTTTTTTATATTAAAATGTAACATAGGAGGACAAGCAAAGCATGAAAAGAAAACCAGGTGCAAACATTCCAACTATCCAAACAAAAAGGTTTGCATCAGCACATGATATATGTACCCAATTATGTAAATTGATTACGTGTCTAAATATTGTAACTTGTGTAGGGCTTCAAACAAGACAACAAAGGGAAATGATCCAATTCAACCATCAATTTAGGAACATAGGCAAGCACCATCCCCTATAAAGAAAAATGAAAAGGTCGACGTTGAAGTTAACATGTCTGGTGAAGCCAAGGTCTATGAACAAACAAGGTTAGATACACAAGTACACAATTACATAAAAGACGTTATGTTTCTGATTTATGTATTTTGTGTAGATCTTCAAAGAGGATATCAAAGGGAAATGATCACATTATTCCATCATCTATGGAAGAACCGCATGCACTATCAATTAATAATGATAAGGAAAAGACTAATGTTGAAGTTGGCAAGTCGGTTGACGTCAAAGGTCAAGAACAAACAAGGCGTGTTTCAATATTATGCTCATATAATTACATAAATATATTAATAGCTATCTCCATACTCATAAGAATAAACATTTTGTGTAGATCCTCAAAGATGACAACAAAGGGAAAGGAAAATATTCAACAGTCAATCAATGAAGATACCCTTTCACCTCCACCTAAGATTGCAACTGAAAATATTAGTTTCGAAATTGGCAAGTCTAGCGAAGACAAAATCCATGTCCACACAAGGTTAGTCCATTTAACTCATTCACAAAATAAATGAAATAATGATATATTTATGTACACACTGATCATGATATTCATATGTACACAGATCATCGAGGAGTAAAACAAAAGACAAGGAAAAAAAATGTTCAATCAAATGTGGAAGCATACCCCACACTTTCACCAAAAAAGGCACTAGATGAAGTTATTGTTAAAGAAGTGAGGACATGTGAACATAAAAGCAATGTACCTACGAGGTAAGTACATTTTTATACCCTCAGCATAACAGTTATAGAACCACTTACTATTTTCACTAATTTCTTTTATGTACATAATAGAATGGACACACATAAACCAGCGTGGGTTGCTGAACTTATGGATAAGTTGGACACCATTCAACGAGATCAGAAAGAACTTGCTGAGAAGGTAGAGCATCATGGGATAATGATTGAGGAACTCACCACATATTTCAGGGATTTGGGCACCTTGTACGACAAGATGGACACAACAATAAATCAAGAATCTTATCACAGAAAATGTGAAAAAATCAAATGTTCTCGAACAGACTCCTACACGTGCTGATGTTGACAAGGAAGACATTATAGATGATGCAAAGATCGAAGAATTAGGGGGTGGATCCAGTGAGGTATGACCACCATAAATGTATATTATGTAATATGTAATGTGGATTTCAGAAGACACTTGAAACTATGTAATGTAAGTTAAATAATTGTAATATCACAACAATATTATGTATCAAATTTATGTGTGAAAATATGTATGAAAACTTGACACATTAAAATTGTTAAACAAGGCATCGAGGAAGCCCAACCAGCACGCAAGATTGGGTTAAGGCTTAAGAAGGACAATAAATATGTACGTACACCGTATAGGAAAATTGTGAGCCTACGAATTGCCTTCCAATAGCATTCTGGATTTGAATGAGCGTCAAAGTCTATATAACTGGGTGAAGAACAAGGACTGTAAAGGTTCGATAAGGGGATATATCAAGAACATTACAAGAGCAACACTTCAGGATATATTGAAGCTTGGTGGTTGGATCAAAGACGAGGTAAGCTGTCAAAAACAGTGTGTACATTAAGTGATTATGTACATAATTATATATATACATAAGAAAAATATATTGTTGGACATTGCAGGCAATTGATGAGATATTGGTGCATATGCGCAAAAGTATTGTTCAGGATCCAAAAAGATTTGGAAGGATAGTTGTGCTTTCAGCTGAATGGACAAGGGCATACAATAGGACCACATTTGCTAAGTATGTAGCTGTGAAGAATGAGAAACCCAAGTTGAACGAAAAATTGTTCCAAGTGATAACTGGAGATGTCCCAACTATATTCAGGAAGCCATTGTACGATGTTGACAAGATATATTTCCCCTTTAACCTTCTGGATTCACACTGGGTAACGTTGGAGATCAACCTACTGAATTGGACCATTTATGTATATGACCACAAGTTATGTACATAAAAGAAGAAAGAGTTCAACAGTTACTCGAACCTTTGTCAATTATGTTCCCTCAGGTGATACGGCTACATGGTAAGCACACAAAGCTAGGCGACAATTTGAAGAGATCATTCAAAATTATCAGAAAATCTAGTCTGAAGGCCAATGCTGACGGGTAAGTTACATCATTACATAATATTCAATGGACTACACAAATACTTATATGTACATATGCTTTGCACAAAACAGGGGTAGCGACGGAATATTTGCTATCAAGTACATTCAAGACCTAGCTTCAGGGAGAACGGATTTATCTAGCATCAGCGATGATGGGTTGCAAACTGTGAGGGAGAAACTTGCTCATGTTATATTCTCAAGGGGATGACCATATTGGGTTGATGAAAGTTGAACACATTCCAAGACACTTTACTTGAGTTTTCTTGTGTAACAGATTCATTAATGCGGACATTTTTTTTATGTTATGTTGTTTCATGAAGTAGACATTTTTCTTATTATGTCGTCATTACAAAACATATTCATTAAGGCGGACAGTTTTCTCATGTCTTAGTGTGACTTGAAGAAGACATTTTTATCATTATGGCGTCATTAAAAACATATTAAAAAGGGTATAAATGTCTATGTGCGTTCCATATTGCCTTATTCGTTACACTAGTATAAACACAAACACAATTACACCAAAATAAATTAAACACAAATGTACATAACATGTCTTAATACACAAACACATATAATGTACATAAGTTTTATAAATATTAATAATACACAATATAGGGCGTGTGTACAAGATATTGAAGGAACTATTTAACATATTTTGTATTTAATAATACACGAAAGATGGCCGTTTAGGCATATTGATAATAGGGAATGTGTAGTTCAAATATTCCATCAAACAGGCAAGCAGAATGTGATGTTCGTACATAAGTCAAAAACTTCTTACTGAGAAGTACACAAGTTTTCTTCCTACATAGTACATAAAATTCACTATTACCTTCCACGAATTTGACGATTAGCGTTAATTGAAAAACAGAGATGACTTGATGCTGGGGTAAATGGGTTGAAGTTTGACTCTCCAAATAAAGGGTTAAACAGGTCTTATTGGTTGAACGCCCACCAACTGTTTGAGGAGGGCGTGTGTACAAGATATTGAAGGAACTGTTTAAACATATTTTGTATGTAATAATACACGAAAGATGGTTGTTTAGGCACATTGATAATAAGAAATATTTAGTTCAAATATTCCATCAAATAGGCTACCAGAATGTGATGTTCGTACATAAGGCAAAAACCATTTATTAAAAAGTACACAAGTTTTCTTCGTACATAAAGCATATAATTCACTGAAACCCGTTTCACATTGCCAGCTTTGGTTGATTTGACAAGTCTTCTTCGTGTGTCCACTAAATCCACAACAACCACATCTTCGCTTACTCTTTTGGTTCCCATGAGACCCGTATTCTTGCTTTAGGCAACCTTCCACACCGTTTACGCCTTATTGGAGGATCACATTTCATTTCCAATATGCATGTTGGAATATTCCACTCCGACTTGTTTTGTACGGGATAAATTATCTCCGAATATGCAGCCCTCCAATTTTCAGTGGAATAATACATACTAATGAGATAAGGACTCATACCAAGATGTTTTGATGCATCTACAACATGTATGCACGGTATTTCTTCAACATCAAACTCCTTGCATTCACAAGACTTGGTTTGCAAACAAACGATTACATGTTCATCACCCCTTTCACATCAAACTCCATTCTATCCGCATCAAGGACATACACAAAGTAAGAGGCAGATTCATTGAATCTTTTCTGGATGATCGCTTCAATTTTCGGTGTGGAAACCTCTACACAAGATTGAGACTTTTGTTGACGCTCGGCAAACCATCGTGACATGAATTGTCTAATCTCATCAAACAACGCTAAAACTGGATATTCCCTCCCCTCTTTCATCAATGCGTTAACACACTCGGCGTTGTTACTTGTCATGATAATGTACCATTTTTCCGGAGATAATGACCGTGCCATGTTGACAACCCTATCTCATGTAGCAGAGATCCAACCGTTGACTTTTCCCGTGAATGCAAATTAGCATTAATGTACAAAAACGACCAAGTATTGCCATGCAATGCATTACATATACGAATAAGGTTAACATAAAATGCATTATGTACATAACATACCGAAAAAATTTGTCCAAGTATTGCATGCACTCAGATTCCTTACATCTCATGGCTCCATCAATGAACAACTGCAGTATTCGGTTGGATCTTGTCCTCTTTCTGAGATTCCCTTTAAGGTGCTAAATACAGTATGCATGAAATGCATACTGTATTTGTCATGATATTGTCTAATCTCATCAAGCAACGCTAAAACTGGATATTCCCTCCCCTCTTTCATCAATGCGTTAACACACTCGGCGTTGTTACTTGTCATGATATTGTACCGTTTTGCCGGCGATAATGACCGTGCTCATGTTGACAGCCCTATCTCATGTAGCAGAGATCCAACCGTTGGCTTTTCTTGTGAATGAAAATTGGCATTAATGTACACAAAAACGACCAAGTATTGCCATGCAATGCATTACGTATACGAATAAGGTTAACATAAAATGCATTATGTACATAACATACCGAAGAAATTTGTCCAAGTATTGTCATGCACTCAGATTCCTTACATCTCATGGCTCCATCAATGAACAACTGCAGTATTCGGTTGGATCTTGTCCTCTTTCTGAGATTCCCTTTAAGGTGTCAAATACAGTATGCATGAAATGCTTTTTTTATAGTACGACGCTATACCCTCTTGATTGAATTATGTCTATCTGATACAAACACAAGGTCGTCGCTGTCCGGTACGATGCGTTCCAGATTTTGGAAAAAAACTCCCACGACGCATCATTCTCATTGTCAACAATGTCAAATTCCATGGGATATATCTACTGATTTGCATCTTGGGCAGCTGCAACAAGCAACACTCCCCCGTACTTCCCACTAAGATGTGTTGCGTCTACTGTGATAAACTACAACATATTACACTTGTACATAATCTACATACATGAACAATAGAACACAAGATGATATTATATGGTATAAGAATATGTACCTTCCTCATCGATTTAAACCCTATGATTGACTGACTGAATGCTACAAATACATACTTGAAACGATTATTATCGTCTACTATAAGTCCAACATATGATCCTTCATTGGCTTCCTCCAGCATATACAAATAGGAAGGGATTAAGCTGTAACTATCCTCAGGCGTTCCTCTAATCATGTCCTTCACTTCTTCTTGGGTCTTCCAGCACTTCCAATAACTAGCATCAATACGGTGTAAACTTTTTATTACTGTTACTATCTGATTTCCCGAAGGTAGTTTCTTGGAGTTGGCGTACCTACATAATGCACGAATTACACAAGATATGTACATAACAATATTGTATGAAAAGTTAAAGTAACATACATTGATTTCACTTTCTCTGTTATGATGTGGTAGGAAGCACCCCTGTTACCCTTTCGCCTCAACTGATACAAACATGTGTGTGTAGAGACGAACTTTGTTGTTGTAAATATACTTGATTCACCAAGCATACTGAAACGAACACTCCATTTGCATGTTTCATCAATACATATTGCAGTGACAACCTTCCTCTTTGACTTAACAATTTTATACTATGAACATTCCGATATAGAATGCAGACACAATGCGTTCTTCAGCTCGGTTTTTGTACGATATGTTTTCCCAACAACAAGTGCATAATCGTTTCCAACAGGCACATAAGATTGACTTTGACGAACTATTGCAATGGATTTAATCCACGTATCATCTACATGATCGTTGTCTAACACACTTGACGTATGTGTACACAAATCAATTTGTGACAGCCCGTTGTCAAGATATTCCGTAGTTGTTCCCAAGCAGTTAAGCTCTTGTCTGTGACATTGGATTCTTTCATATACATCAGGTACAACCACTAACTCCCCGCCAGTAGGCTTATGTTCGTCCAAAGTAGTGATAAACAAAGGAATATTCCACTTAAAATCCTGTAGTTCATTTATCCGGATAAATGTATCCAAATTATCTCTGGTTGTAAGTTGAAATGGTTGCAGTCCTGGATTGAAAGGATTCCTGTAGGACAGGTCCACAACGAATTCTGATTGAGATATTCCAAATTGGCGTGCAATATCATTCGTCAAATCAACAAAAGTGCAAGATAAATCAACGGCCATGGACTTGCTTTTGACATCTCCACTGTAGGTCCATACATCGTTCAACAGTTCCCATCAACAGTTCCCATCCCCCCCCCCCCCGGCAATATAATGTTATGAAAACACTCGCCATCAATTGTCCACAAATTGACTGATATAGAAGGAAAATAAGATGTCATACATAAGTATATATATATATATATATATATATATATATATATATATATATATATATATATATATATACATAATTTAGATAGAAACAGAAAATAGCCACATATATGATTGTAACCCCCCATTTTATTAGGCGCGTTTTCGATATTTATTTTCCTACTTTTATCGATATTTTAATAGCTTAAACAGTTTTATGAGTATTTTTACATCGTAAATTAATTTTTATTTTTCCGAGCTTTTATATATATATATATTTGACCCATATAATTATTTTTCCGTATTTTATTTCGGAAAAGTTGGAAAAATTTTCCAATCCGAAAGTTTAGTTCGGTTCGTTTCGATAAGTTTATTTTATGTTATTATCTTTCTCCCTATTTCTTTTTATTTTATTCTATTGTTTTGTCTTTCCCTGCTTGTCACGCTCAGAGACTTGCCTCACCTCCTGTGATGCATTGCCGCCTACCTATGCCTGCTGCTGCTATGTCCAGACCGACCCCTTGTTGCACTCATCTCCCCTCTTTGGATGATCTCGCAAGCAAGTATCTTGCTGTAAACCTCTCCTCATCTCTCTCTCGTCCGTACAACTTCGATCTCTCCCTCTATCAGCCTCACATTCTCATTCCTTCGTCTCCCAAGCTGCAACCACCTCAGGTGCCCTTCTCTCCTGCACTCAACCGTTAGTCACTCAGCTTCCTCTGTTCTTGGAAGCAAACGCTCCCAAACTCTCCTTCGAACCTCCCTCTTGCTCAGATACACCTCGCCTTACCATCCTCTGCAACTAGGAAGAACAGGGAGCCCTCACCTCCATCTCACCTTTCTCCCTCTTCTCTTCTGTCGAGCCTCACCGAAGAGCCCTCTGTCATTGCACCTCAACTGGAGCCTCTCGACGAGCCACAATCAGCCCCACCTCTCGGTTCTCATAGCTCCGCATCCGCCGCCTTGAGAAGCCTCAGTTTCCGACAAGAACAAGCATTGCAACACACATCAAATTCAGATCCTGGTTCAGATTCGATTACCAATTCAAAGGGGGAAGATTTTGTTTTTGAAAATTGTGGAGATGCAGCTTAATCTAAGGAGGGTGATTGTGGAACCGTTGTCGATCTCTTCTCCTCTCTTCTGCCCTCCTTCTCGACTCTCTCCCTCCGCTATATTGAATTGTAGGCAACAAGCATCAACAGCTCTCCCCTGACCGGAAGCTCGCCCTGCAGTTTGGTGCTCCATCTGTTGTCAAGCCACCAGGGGAGAGCCGGAAAATCCCAGCCTCGCAGTCGCCGCCTTATTCCGTCGAGAAGCCCGTCGGGAGAGCCCTTGCAAGCCAACGGAACCACCGGCCCTTTGTTGTTTGCCTGCCTCCAAGCCGCCGCCATCCATGAAGGATTGAAGGGTGAACGAGTTTTAAAAACCCTTCTTCAAAATTTGAGCGCCCCCCCCCCCCTCTCCTTTCTAATGTAATTACAAATTATACCCCATATTTCTATTTCAGGTTTTGACCCCTAATTTCGGGACTTTGTAGTTATATCCCTACAGATTTAATTACAGATTATGGCCCATATTCTTATTTACAATTTATAACCCATATTTCTGAAATTGTATAAGTTGCCCAAAAAATGTCTTTACGAGTTTCAACCTTGGATTTTGATTACGAGATATTCTTATATTTATTTATACTATATATTATTCCCTTTGTTGGATTTATTTCGGATTTATGACCCAAAGTTTATTTTTGGAAATGGACAAGTTTCGAGAGTTTCTTAGTTGCCCGGAAAGTTGTTTTGGTTTTGACCCGTATTTATAAATTGTTGTGATCACCCCGAGAAATGCTTTGCGAGTTTTACCCTTATTTTGAAAGCGGGGCTTCCTTAGATTTTTATATGCGTTAATCTCCCTTCCAAAATTAGCATTTAAGCTAATTTTGTGTAGCTTTGCTTTTAGGTCCGGAAGCGCCCCGATAAAGGCCTAACGAGTCCAAGTTCGACATCCGTCTTGACATTGTGTGAGTACTTTCTTCCTCGATCTTGTTATGTTTAGTTTTAGTATCATACTGGTTAGATCTAGCATAATCTAGTGAGAATGCCAAGTAGTGGCTTTGAACCTTAGGTGAGTTTTGAGGATTTGATATTGTTTGAGGAATTGATGTTGATTCTAAGCTTGAGGTCTTGATGTTATCTTGTGAGGTTTGAGAATTGGAGTATATGGTTATTGAGATTATATGCTAGAATATGCGTATCCTAGCATAGGGTTGATACCGTTGAGATTGTTGACACTAGGCATGTATATCCTAGTATGTGTTGGGTTATGATCCTGCGAGATCATAGGGTCTAGAAATCTAAGGACTTCTAGCTTGTGTTGAGTGTGATGTGAGTATGAGAGATTCTAGGATGCGGTCCTAGAATGTGAGTCAAATGATCTCGCGTAGATCATTTATGTAGAAGTCTTAGACTTCTTGAGTTGAGCGAGTTGTTGATATAGTTATCTTCTTGTGAGCTTGTTGTGGACTCCTTCCCAAGGGAAGCGAGAGTGTTGTGAGTTGAGTGTGGCGATAAGGTAAGTCTCCAAACTTACTTAGCTCGTATTCCTTGTATTAGCATTGACATGTGTTTGGTGGTGTGTGTTTATTATTTATTGTTTATAACAACTAAACTGGAAATAGGATTACCGACCGTTATATTATTTGGCCCAAGTGTATGATAACGGGCGGTGACATCATTGCCTAGCTCTTGCGAGAGCTAGGAGGTTCTCGGCGACTAGCCCGTGCTGGTTAGACGGACGGAGGCATCCGTACCGTTCTATTTCCGGAAGAGGGGACCGAGGCGAGTTTCGGGAGATTATCGTGTCACAAAAGAAGTTGAATTAGAACGGGATATGACTTAATAATAAAAAAATAATAAACCATACTTGTGTGATTTGGTGTATATTGTGTGTTATGTTGTTTTACTTGTGTTTGTGTCTTTCACCTTGATTCTAATGCTTCGAATATGAGCTAATGGTTTTATACCGAATATTGTAGATTGCCACGCTGGTTTGGAATGCGGCCGAGGGATCCGGAAGAGTGGGCAACCGGGGTTCCGTACATTTTAGGAGGGGTTTTGGATGCATTCGGGTTGTGTTTCGTTCTTCGGTTATTGTGTTTTGTATGCCGCGTGTATGACGTTTAGTCTTTGTTTTGTATCTCGGCTGAAGTCTTTGGTTGTTCGGTTTCGGGTTTCATTGCATTGCATAAAAATGTATTTCATTTTGGCCTTTATTTGTGTCTTGTTGCAAGATCCGGTGAAATTGTTGTCAAGCTAAGGGTCGGGACCCATTGTGAGGTCCCAACCCATAGCGCCCCGAGTCCCGCGGATTCGGGGTGTTACAATGATAAACACACAAATACACATATAATCATGTACAAAGACAATGATGCTTCTGAATACATTATGTACATATACACAAAGACAACGATGATTTGTGTAACACAATTGACTGATACACAAGGAAAATAAGAGGTCATACATAAGTATATATATGTACATAATTTAGATAGAAACAGAAAACAACCACATATATGATAAACACACAAATACACATATAATCATGTACAAAGACAACGATGCTTCAAAATACATTATGTACATATACACAAAGACAACGATGATTTGTGTAACACAACTGACTGATACACAAGGAAAATAAGAGGTCATACATAAGTATATATATGTACATAATTTAGATAGAAACATAAAACCGCCACATATATGATAAACACACAAATACACATATAATTATGTACAGAGACAACGATGCTTCAGAATCCATTATGTACATATATACAAAGACAACGATGCTTCAGAATCCATTATGTACATAAATTCAATATCATGATTTATATACATATATACAAATCATGGGAGTTATTGAGAAGAGCGTCTGAAGAAGGTTAGACAGGAGAAACATAGACTTACCACGATCGAAATATGTTTAAAAATGGTAGATCGAAAACAGTATACTTCGATGATTATGTACACAAGCAGATAAACAAGCTTATTGTTCCCGAAATGTTGCAATTGTGTAGAACTAAAACATAACGAAACCAAATAGAAACTTTTTTTGGAAGATGAAGATGAAGCTATTGTGGCTGCTGTCCGTGTGATGTCGATTTAGCCGTGAGGAAGAAGATGCAGATGAAGAACGTATGAGATACTTCCCTATAATAACGGCGGTAGAAGATATCTATTGCGTACTAATTGGAGAGAGAAAGATCCTTATTTCCTTAATTTCTTTTCCTTATTTTAATAAATCTTTTTTTTATAATATGAAGGGGCCTATTTTGTACACAATATTAACTTGGGGCTCTTAATATGCTCATGGAAACAAAACATACCCACTCCCCCATTTTACCCGAGAAAATTGAGGTAGAAAAGCCCTTATTGTATTTTAGATACAATACAGGCCCCTTTAATTTATGTCCAAATAATAAAGGTAAATTAAAATGGTAAATTATTTATTAATTCAATATTCTTCCTTAATTAATAATACTCTCTCTCCTAATTATTTTGGTTGTTTTTTTAATTAATTACGGAAATTGTAAATTGTTATCTACAATCAAGGAAATAGTTATCTTCAGATTTTATCTTCCAGCGTGCTTCCAATAGCACAATTCTGAAAGATTTGAACGAATAAACCTCCATTTCACACAGAAAAAATCATCAGCATAAAAAAAATCGTTTCATATCGAATTCACTTTCTGAATTTACAGAAATTGGATTTTTTGTATTCAACTGGCGGGATACAGCTACTGCACTTGTCGTCGTCGGTTTTGTTACAGTTGGTTGTCGGTGGTTGCATACTACTTCAATTTAACGTCAATTTTAGTGTTTGTGTTTGTCCTTCTGTATCCAGCTCTTTTTGGCGAACATGTTAAGCTGAGTTTGTAGTTCAAGTTATGTATCATTATACAGTTTGTATTCAACAGTTTCAGCATAAACCTTGTGTGACCACATCTGTAATTTTTTTACAACTTTGGTGTTGAAACATGTACTTTCTGTAAAAATTATGTACATAATTGTATTCCTGTTATGAAACTAGTTAAAACTTATAATTATGTACGAAACATTAATTGTACATTAGTTTGTGAAATTATGTTGTGAAATGTACGTTATGTAATGTATGGTAACGTTATGTTCATTATCTTATGGAAATGATAACATTATGTACATTATTGTACGTTTTAGTACTGTTTATGTATGATATCGAAATTATGTACATACTCTGACTACGGAATTAAGTTTGTGTATAAGCTAATTAAATACAATGTTATGTGCTTGCTGTTATGCATAGTTTATGTGGTTTGTGATATATTTATGTATGAGATAAATGTTTCCATGATCAATATCTATATACTAAAGTAGAGTCTTGACATGCTGACGTGACGCTCCCATAATCAAGAGAATTAAAATCGAGTTCTCACCTTAAAGCTACAAAATCTTTATTTTTTTTGAATTACTAATTCATTAAAATTGTTAATAAAAAAATCTATAAATCATAACGGACACTTCTGACTTTGATTGCAGTGAGTTCCGTTTCTGATGAGATGGCGCTCTCTAGTGCAAGAATTTAAAAATCGAGCTCTCTCAATTAAAATTAAAAAATATTTTTTTAAAATCACAAAATTAAATCAATATATCAATATGTTTCTATATACTAAAGCTGCCCGTGAACTTCCACTTGGCACAATTTCGTGCAGCTACGTCATCAAATATACACGTGTCAACTATTTGTTAAGCCACTTCACATTATTATTTATGTTAATTGATTAGTTATTTTTTTAAACATACTTATTCGAATCCAAGATCCTAACAAACTCTATTTATATTTTTTTTCCTTTAAACGAGCATTTAACATTTCCCCAATATATATATAACAAATACCATTAAAATTTACTGTAACACCCCGAATTCTCAGAACTCGGGACGTTACTGGTTAGGACCTCACAATGGGTCCCGACCTTAGTTTGACAACAATTTTACTAGGATCTTGCAACAAGACACAAATAAGGAAAAACCGAAACTCATAAAATAATATTTTAACGGTAATGAATGCAACACGGTCTAACAGCCTAAAGTACTTAAACAAAGGAAACGAACAACTGTCTTAACCAAAAGAAAGAAAAGACAAATACAACCCCCAACCCCCCACTCTAAGGAGTACGGAGACCCGGCTGACCACTACTTCCGGATCACTCAGCTGCTGGTCTAACTTGCGGTAAATCTAAAAACACAACAAGAGGAACCGTTAGCTAGTTATCTAAATATTAGAAGAATAATAGTAGCACACACACACATAAAATATAAACACCCATCATGCTTTCAAACAAGTCCATTTTATTATCTTGAGTTAAGTTACTCTTTCACGCTAATGATACTTATTTTGTGACACGAGGGATTCCCAAACCTCGTCTCCGCCCCCGTGTAACCATCAGGAATGGATCCGATGCATCTCACCTTGTACCTGCCTGGTCTGGGTATAGAGAACCTCCCAGTCTCCTGTCAGAGCTGGGCAGTGATGTCACGGCCCGTTATACATACACTTGGGCCTAAAACGTAATAATAACGGTCGTCCTAGCAAGTTATTATTATTAAAACACGCACATATCACACACAACCACTATTACTCAACTAACATCCAGAAACTGGCTAAGTAAGTCGCAAGGACTTATTTGAGTCAAAATACACTCTAACACGTCTCAAATAGTCCGTACTCGTGGTAACTCAAACGCCTGTCAGATAAGGCATGTGTATCAAAATCACATCTAACTGTCCAACCTCATGCGAAGGAATTACGGAAAAAGTTCTCTTATGGTAAAAGACCATTTTACCCTTGGTCTCGTAAATTCTCGAAGTTTATTCTTGAATTCTACTAATTTCTTCCTTATCTTATTTTTCCAAAATTATGCCTCTCGGATAGCTACTTATAGGTTATAAGGTCAAACTCGAGACAACCCTAAGAGGATAACCTTCCTCCTCTCCGGTTACTAATTATGTTACTACATACATAATACCGTCAACATGTTTTTCCTTCTCCTCAACTTACTTATCTCTACATAATTTCATAAATCCCAACTCGTACTTATATATATATATACTCGCATTTTTATATATTCTATATTTATGCTTATAAATATACTCTTATATATAACTGTATCACGAACTCTTCCATCTATACGTACATGTAGGTATTTAAAATACAAACTTACTCCTTCTATATGTAAAGATACATTTATATGTTCAACATTCCCATACGTGTACACAATTACCTATTCCGCACTTAAACATACTTCTAAAACTATCTCCACACACACACTATTGTACAACAGCGGCTTACTAACCTACCGAACTGCATATCCGTACTACCTCCAATCTACAGTTTATATGCGTAAAAAAAACTCAGTTTATATACGTATTCAAACTCACAAGTATGCTCGCAGGGGACAGGAGGGAGAAGATCCGGAATTGCAGTCCAGCGGCCGATGTGCAGGCGTCCACTGGTGGTCGGCGGTTAGCGATGCCCTGGTTTTGTCGGGAGCGGCGGTGCGGTACTGCTGCAGGCCGAAGAGAGGCGGCGGTGGTTAGCGTTCCTGAAGTCGAGACAGAAGGCGAGGAGAAGGGAGGCAACGACTTACCGGATCTGCTGCGGCGGTGGCTGGCGAGACGCTGGGTGGTCGACAACAGCGTGCATTGGCTCGGTGGCGGCTAGGGTCTGCAGTCGATGCTACGGGGAGAGAGGAGTTAGGCCAACGAGCAGATCGGAAGAGGACGAAGATAGGCGGAGGCGACTTACTTGGCGGCTGCTGGCGTCGGCGAACGAGATGCGGTGGCGTGACTGGCGGTTGCAGCAGCGGCGGTCCTTCCTCCCACCAAGCGTCGGCGAATCTACGTTGATGGTTGCTGCTGCCATCGTCCTTTCAGAAGCAAGGAGAAGCGTACTGCTGTGAGTAGGATTAAGCGGCAGCCTTGTAGGATTAGGGTTAGGTTAGTTAATTAGGTTAATTAGATTAGTCTTTAAGAATGGGCTGGCTGGGTTGGGCCGGTAATTGGGCCTAGTAGCGGGTTATATCCAGCCTCTCTCTCTTTAAAACAGGATCCGGAACTCGTTAATTAAGTGCGGGAATTTATATAATACGGAATTAAATTCCATATTTTATAAATTATTATTATTCTTATTTTAAAGTGCGTAATTTATTTCCGGTTACAAGGTTTCGTCATTTTATGTGACTTAAGGTCACATAAAATGATAGAACTTAAAACTCGTTTGTTTTATTATTTTCAGATTGACGTATCGGAATTTGGTTATAATCAGGTTTAACGGACATTAATTTTTCGGTTATTACATTAGTGCCCTCTTAAAAGAAGTTTCGTCCCGAAACTTAGAATGTTCCTCTTACTCACACACTTCCTTTGGTATATTTTAGTTTTCTCGACATTTTCATTGGCTACAAGCAACTACTCAATCATCAAAAGTAGACATGTGTCACATAAAACGTAATTACTCAAATCAATATAAAAACCTGAAAGGTCAAACAACACAACATCCGAGTACTAACTCGTCAAACAAGAGTAACCTCTAACCCCGCAAAGAACTCGGGGTAGTTACGTCTAATACTCTCCTCCGTCTCCCAAGTGGCCTCATCAGCTCCTCTCCTAGACCACTGGATCCGCAACATAGGTATCTCCTTGGACCGCAGACGTCTAGTACTGCGCTCCAAGACAGCTACTGGGTACTCTACAAATGTATGGTCAGGCTCAACTGTCAGATCCTCATGGCTGATGACGTGTCTCGGATCCGGTATGTACTCTCTCAATTGAGATACATGAAAGACCGGATGAATACCCTCTAATCTCGACGCTAGTGCTAATCTGTAGGCCACCTCTCCAACTCTCTCCAAGATCTCAAAAGGTCCGACATATCGGGGACTCAGCTTCCCCTTAATGCCGAAACGCCTGACTCCTCTCGTAGGTGACACTCTCAACCACACCTGAGCACCCACTCTAAACTCCAAGGGCCGACGCCTTTTGTCGGCGTAGGACTTCTGACGACTCTGAGCTGCTAACATTCGCTCTCGGACTAGGGCAATCCGAGCGATGTCATCCTGTATCCGATCTAGAGCTACTCCATCAACTCTGCTGGGCTCATCCCAACATAATGGTGTACGACATCTCTGCCCGTACAAAGCCTCATAAGGAGCCATCCCAATAGACGCGTGCCAACTATTATTATACGAAAACTCTACCAGTGGGAGATGATCTGGCCATACCTGTCCCCAATATAGTACACACGCCCGAAGCATGTCCTCTAAGGTCTGAATGGTCCTCTCAGACTGTCCGTCTGTCTGTGGGTGATAGGCAGTGGTAAAGTGGAGACTCGTCCCCAAAGCAGTATGTACCTACTGCCAAAATCTCGAGGTAAAACGTCCATCTCTGTCAGAGACGATAGTCCTCGGTACTCCATGGAGTCTCACAATGTGTCTGGTGAACTCCTCAGCTAGACGACTCACCGGCCACGTTTCCTTAATCGGAATGAAACGTGTGGTCTTCGTCAGGCGGTCTACCACTACCCAAATAGCATCAAATCCTCTGCTGAGTCTCAAGCCTATGACAAAATCCATAGATATATCCTCCCACTTCCACTGTGGTACTGGAAGTGGATGGAGCTCTCCTCCAGACCTACGATGCTCAATCTTGACCTGCTGGCAGGTCGCACACTGAACTACATACCGAGTCACATCGGGCTTCAAACCACCTCACCAAAAGGATCGTCTCACATCCTTGTACATCTTACTCGCTCCAGGATGTACTGAGTATGGGGTAGCATGAGCCTCACCTAGTATCCTCTGTCTCAAATCGCTGTCTGACGGCACACAAACGCGATCGTGACGTCTCATCAATCCATCAGCACCAATAGTGAACTGTGGGGCCTCATCTCGAGATATCCTGTCTCGGATCCTGGTCAAAGTCGGGCAAGTCTCCTGCTTCTGTCGGATCTCATCCAACAGATCAGGAAGTAACTCCAAGGTAGCCAACTGACTATCAGTATCGGGAAACTGAATCTCTCTCTCCAACCAAGCCAGGTCTCTCTACAACTGTGGCTGTACTGTCAACCGGGCTATCGCCCTCTCCCTAGGCGTCTTCCGGCTCAAAACATCAGCTACCACATTCGCCTTCCCGGGGATGGTAAAGAATCTCAAGGTCGAAGTCCTTAATCAACTCTAACCACCGCCTTTGGCGGTTATTCAACTCTCTCTGAGTGAATATGTACTTCAGACTCTTATGGTCTGTGAATATCTGACATGTCGCCCCATAGAGATAGTGATGCCAGATCTTAAGAGCATGGACTACTGCAGCCAACTCTAGATCATGTGTGGGGTAGTTCTCCTCATACGTCTTCAACTGTCGAGACGCATAAGCTATGACCTTACCCCTATGCATCAAAACACACCCCAAGCCCAACTTG
Organism: Fagopyrum homotropicum; assembly: GCA_033239125.1. NCBI lineage: Eukaryota > Viridiplantae > Streptophyta > Magnoliopsida > Caryophyllales > Polygonaceae > Fagopyrum > Fagopyrum homotropicum. Next base: position 139,955,013 of record BSWB01000002.1, read on the forward strand.
GATGCATCACTGTATACCACAAAATCATCAGTACCCTCAGGTTGTGCCAAAATCGGAGCGGTCGTCAATCTCCTCTTCAGCTCCTCAAAACTTTGCTGACACGGCTCAGACTAGACAAACCGAGTGGTCTTCCTCAGAAGACAAGTAAGTGGTCGGGCAATCAAAGAGAACCCTTCCATAAACCGGCGGTAATACCCTGCTAAACCTAGAAAGCTGCGAACCTCCTTGACATTCTTAGGAGGTTGCCAAGAAGATACTGACTCGATCTTCGCCGGATCGACTTTAATACCCTCAGCAGTCACCACGTGACCTAAGAAAGCCACCTCTGACATCCAAAACTCACACTTGGATAGCTTAGCATACAGCTGGCTATCCTGTAAAATCTGCAATACTGTCCTCAAGTGTCCGGCATGCTCCTCTTGACCCCTAGAGTAGACTAGGATGTCGTCAATGAAGACCACTACAAACTGGTCTAAGAAGTCAATGAATATCCCATTCATCAACTCCATGAACACCGCTGGTGCATTAGTGAGTCCAAATGGCATCACTACGAACTCATAATGACCGTACCTAGTCCGGAATGCCGTCTTAGGTATATCCTGATCTCTCACCCTCAACTGGTGGTAACCTGACCTCAAGTCTATCCTCGAGAACACAGACGCTCCATGCAACTGGTCCAGCAAATCATCTATGCGCGGCAGTGGGTACTTGCTCTTGATGGTTACCTTGTTCAGCTCTTTGTAGTCTATGCACAGCCTCATCGATCCGTCCTTCTTCTTCACAAATAACACTGGCACGCCCCAAGGAGACACACTAGGGCGTATGAAACCCTTCTCTGCTAGCTCCTCTAAATGCTTCTTCAGCTCAAGCAGCTCTACAGGTGCCATACGGTACGGAGACTTCGAGATCGGTCTCGTGCCCGGCTCTAAGTCAATGCTGAAATCAACGCTCCTCTGTGGGGGGTAGTCCTGGCAGGTCGTCACTAAATACCTCTGCAAACTCGCATGCAACAGGTATCTCCTCTATAGTCAGGCTCTTGCTTTCCTTCATGGCATTACACCAGAAGGCTTCGCAACCCTGTGCTACCAGTCTTGCTGCCCTCACTGCACTGATAACTGTGCCTGACTTTCCGAGGTCCCAACCTCGGAATATTACTCTATGGCCCTCCTTTGTGGCAACGGTCATTGTCCTCCTACCAATGACTAAGACTGCTCCGTGTTTCCTCATCCAGTCTATCTCTAAAATGACATCCTCATGAGCTAAGGGCATGACTAGAAAATTGACTAGCCAGTCTCGATCTCCCATGCGAACAGGACATCCAAAGATCTCTCTAGTCCCTCTTACCTTACTCCCATCAGGTAAGCCTATCATAAAAGGTATTCCCTCTACAGTAGCTAAGGACAATCTATCTACGCATGTCCCATGCGAACAGGACATCCAAAGATCTCGCTAGCTTATTGAAGCTTATGAAGTGATAGTCAATCTTTTAATCTTTTCTTCTTCGTCGATCCTAACCATTCTTCTCTTCTTCTTCGGAAATACTAATGGATGATTCGTTGCTACTAGCTATGACTACAATGCTCCACTTGATGAATATGGGAAGTCTAAGCTTTGAACAAAGGGCCTCCTTGGTTACGGAGGTAGAAACGGAAACGGAATGAAAAAAAGGAAGGAAAAGGAAACGGAAATGATTACTTTTATTGTTTGTTTGGTTATATTAAGGAATGGATTCATGAATCATTAATCAAGCATAATTAAAATGGAATTATAGAAAAGATAAGAACTCAGGGAGATAAATGGAAGGGAGATAAATGAAGATTCAATAAACTTCATAAGCTTCAATAAACTTGTATAGTTGTATACAAGCTCTTAGTTCTAGCTAGAACTCAGGGAGATAAATGGAAGGGAGACAAATGAAGTACCATAACCAAGTAAATATAGAAAAGATAAGAAAGCCAATTTGAATCAAGTCACAAATAGTAAAAGATAAGACAAATGGAGCACATATGAAGTGAACAATCTAAAAACTCCAAAAGCATGAGAAAGAACAACAAAATGAGTACTATACAATGTAATATATACACCAAAAGGTAAAATACATGACATGTATGTCCTCCATACTACAAAATGTAAAGTACATCAATCTCGTCTCGGCTGTGTCGCCCTGACCTGAGATGGTGCTATATGAACGTCCTGGCCAACGGACTCGTCGTACATTGTATGTATGTCTTCCATAGTCATTGAGCCACGACTAATAATATCCCGTAGGCGGGCCTGAATAATGTGTAGCCTCTACATTGGAAAATAAAGTTGTCAGCGCTAAAGGTAAAGCATAATAATTTAAAACTTTAAAGGTAAATATATCAGCACATACCCGAGTATCTGAAACAGGGACCGGAGGAGGATGATCTACCGGTGGAGACTGCATAGCTGAGCCAGGAAGGAGAAATGGATGGCACCGCTCGCTAAACCAGGACATGTAGTCCTGAGATACTGTCTATGGTAAAGGGGCCCTAGTCTGACCCTGAAGCGCAAATCTGCTCGCCTCCTCGTGTCTAGCAGCCCAACGATCATCTGTGCCATGGAATCTCACCCTATACCCTCTACTGCCAGAAGCGGGGCGCTGCTCCAAATAAGGGACAATCCTCTGAAGTGGGATCGTCTGAATGTATCCAAACTGTCGGAGGACTCGATCCGGCATGTATGCCTCGATGATATATCCTATTTGGATCGTCCCTCGGTACGTCGACACAGCAAACTCGCCCTCAAAATCTAACACTCTATCGCTATATGGCATGAACTTGATGTCCTCCGCTCTCATCTGATCTAACTGTGAGCGCAAGGATCTCAGCCTCTCAAGAGTGGGTGCTGGTGTCCTCGGAACAGACAGTCTAGAAGCCCATATGGCCGATCCATGATGTCCTAGATCCTCTGCCGCTGAACAACCCAAGGACGGGAAGTGGGCATAGATCCAGAACTGTAAATATTAAAGTAAATGAAAGATATTATTAGTAAGAATAACAAATGAAAGTTCTTATCTAAAGTGACTAATTACAATGAAAGTTCTTACCTATAGAAGTGATGTACATCCTCCTATCATCTTCACCTTCAGTCGTGAGGCATCGCCCAACATACTGTAGGTAAAGTCCAGATTTGTCATTTTATCATAACAGTAACAATAAGAATTTATTAGGTATTGAAGTAGAGTGATAGTTATACGTACGAGTACAAGTACGCTAACACGCCGGTGCCCCAAGCATAGTCTCCAGTCCGACCATGGTCTTGCACCAAGTCGATCAACCATGGTCGAATCTTGTTCGTCGATTTATCGACGAACAAGGATGAGCCTAGAAAGAAAAGAAGAAATATAGAAGCCACCTCCTCAGCTGGGGTAGCTAGGTCGCGCCGAATGGCATCATACGCAGTGCTCAACAAGTCAACTGGTAGAGTTGTCTGGTGACTCCTAGCCTCCACCTCTGATATGTGAAATGTATCACTCAGCCACCTAACCCTCTCTCGTGCCAGCATAGGTGTGACCATGGCCTCTCCATCAATCCTAATGCCTAGGATGACGGCTACATCGTGCAGGGTGATGGTCAACTCACCCCAAGGTAGATGGAAGCTGCTAGTCTCTAGATGCTAGCGCTCCACGAATGCATGTATGAGGGCGTGGTCAACTCTAGCAAACGAGATGTCTAGCAAACCCATCAATCCACTCTGAGATGCTAAAGCAAACCAGGAAGTGGGGTCCGCTCTATCAGCGTCGGAAATTCATCTACTGAGCGTCTGAATGTGCTCTATCCGCCGTAAAGCTGTCATCGGCCTCTTGTAATCCTCCTTCATAACACAACGAATATTCAATTAAACGTTTTATTAATTTAGTTTTTGTAACATCGCTGATCAATGGTGCCCCTGTATCAGCAACTACACGGCCTCGATCAGCCGGTACAAATGGCTCCTGCAGCGGCACTACAGGATTTGCAGCTGGAGCATCAAAGTCAAAATCTCGCTGCTCGGTATGATCGCCAACCGGTGGCTCTACCTGCTCCTCAGCAGGAATATCTGTAGCTGTCTCCATGTGCTCGTTAGTAGTAATATCAGTAGGTGGCTCAACCTGCTCGTTAGCAGTAGTATCAACGCGCTTGCCAGCTGTAGGATCTTCACCCCTGCCTATACAGAAGGACCGGCCACATCCTGGTCCGAGTCAGATCCGTATGTCGGTGGTAGAAGAACCTCCCGAGGGAGAGCCGGAGATGCATCAGAGATGCATGGTCTATGTGGCTGCTGTGGTGGTGGTGTGTCGGCAGCCGAACCAGCTACCTGGGACCTCCTCTCCATCGTAATCCTGGTGGTGGTGAGACCATCTCTACGAGCCGAGGCCGTGGACGCCTCCATCTATGTCTCTGCATGGCCTGTAATATCTATATTTAATATTACAGGCCAATTTAATTAATTTTCTTTTATTTAGTTTCCTTTACTTTCATTTGAATTGAATTTAAAAGAAACTAAAAGAAATTAAATAAATTATAATTACATAAATAAAATTAGGGGAAAAAAGTAAAGGTAGAGATTTTAATTTAATATATTTTTAATCTATTTTATTTTATATACTTTTAATCCATTTTATTTTATATTAAAATGGATAAACTAATTTAATATATTACAATTAAATTAATTAGATATATTTTTATTCCATTTATTTTGAATTAATATACATTAATTAAGATTATATTAATATATTTAATACAATATTTTTAATCCATTTTATTTTAAATTAAAATGGATAAACTAATTTAATATATATAATATATAACAATTAAATTAATTAGATATATGTTTATTCCATTTATTTTGAATTAATATACATTAATTAAGATTATATAATATTAATATATTTAATACAATATTTTTAATCCATTTTATTTTAAATTAAAATGGATAAACTAATTTAATATATTTAATATATTACAATTAAATTAATTAGATATATTTTTATTCCATTTATTTTGAATTAATATACATTAATTAAGATTATATAATATTAATATATTTAATATAATATTTTTAATCTATATTATTTTAAATTAAAATGGATAAACTAATTTAATATATTTAATATATTACAATTAAATTAAATAAATACATTTTTATTTAATTTTATTTGTATTTATTATTCTTTAATTAAATTAATTTTTTTTAAATTAATTATATGCATTGGAATGCATTATAATGCATTCCAATGCATTAAAGAATGAATAGTGGCTCCACGGTTTCGCAATGCGTGACCGTGGGTGCACTGTTCATCTTCTTTGACAGTCCGCCATTGAAGGCGTATTGTCGAAGCTTAATATCCCCCAAATTCAACAATCTCTCTTCAATCAACCTAAAACTAACTAATTCAACAACAATCTAACCTATTCATGTCCATTTCATGCTCAATTACGAACTGAAAAGTGAAAAACGAAAACCGAGCAAAAACCGAACAAAAACCGAACAAAAATCAAACGATACCTCTCTCGGGTCGTGTTTCCGCTTTTGAAATTGCCTTCGTTACCGTCTTTATCCATTGCTGATTTTGTGTCAAATGGTGCTTGATTCGGCTTATCGTCTTCTTCGTCGCTTCGTCGCTGTTTCCGATTTTTTTTTTTTTTTGAATGAGAGCGCTTACGGGATCTCATTCCGTAAGCGCTTTTAGGGCATAAAAGGTCACGCATTGCGAATGCATGACCTTTTCACTCATTCGCAAAGCGTGAACGTGAGACCACGGTCACGCTTTGCGAATGAGTCGTGCAATACCTAAATCCTTAACCGTGCGAATACGAGTTCCGAAAAAAAATCATAAAATTTGGTGATATTAACCTCTATTTTTAAATCGCATTTAACTTAATTGCTTCTTTAAATACTATACACGAAGAGTTGAGTTTTAAATGTACAGTTTAAGAACTTGATAATTCTCTATCTAATAAGTGAGCTAATACAATGAAGATAATATATTTTGGAGAGAAGAATGGTGACAAGTGACAACCAACGTCACAACACATAAATCGTGTCATCACAATTTACTTGATATTGAACGACCAAAGGTTAGACGATGAGGGTGTGTGCTCAATAGAAATGGAGGGAAGGAGAAGACAATGGAAGGAGAAAGTAAAGATAGTTTTCCATATGATATGTTTTGAATCTTGTGATATAATTACAAACAAAAAAATCAAGAGTAATCATTTGAAGAATTGGATTATACTCTTCTAAATTAGTTTTATGGCCAATTTAATTTGACAATTTCAGGTCATGATCAATTTTATGTGGTAGTTACAAGACTGAGTATGAGTATTTAAGGATCGTGATATTTGACCATACAAATAAGTCACAAAATACTACAAACAATGTAGTATGAAGTTTTTCATATACTATAATGTTGATATGATTTGGTTTTTTTTTTTATTTTGTACGAGTATCGTATTATTGTGAAAATACGAAAAACAACGTATACTATATCTCCAACAATAGATGAATATACTAATATGTCATTTTAATTTTCCACCTTAATTATAATGTATTAAACAATTATTACATATACTAACATTTTATCTAAAATAGTACTTTTATTTTTATTTGTAAAATCTAGATTACTATTTTGTTTGTGTTCATATGAATCTTATGAATAGTTGGTTCTCACTATCAGTCAAAATTCATAGTCAAAATTCATAATTAATGATGATGGTTATTTTACAAGCACTTATAATAATAGAAGATTAAGTTTTTTATAAGTGCACTATTTTTATCTTTATTTAGTGACTTTTATTATTATTTAGTGATAAATATATATGATTTAAAACTTTAAATTAATATATTTTATCAATACTCTTTTGCCTCATTCTAATTGTGACAAAAAAATAGTATAGTGGAATTTCCTATCTCCACAGTGCCTAACGTAGTCATAGACTCATAGTTTTAGTTTTGTATTCGTTGATTACCAATTTTTTAGATACATAAATTATTCGAAAGCGTCAATACTATTCTTTTATTGTTTTATTATTATTTTATAAATTTTAAATAAATCAACAATAACCTCATTACATTTAATAACATGAATTTATCGCTATATACTTATACTATACATTTCACAAACATATTAATATAACTATTCAACCCATATTACTAATATATTCAAAATATAATATATATTAGAATACCCGTGCATTTTCAACACATATTACTAATATATTCAAAATATAATATATTTTAGATTACCTGTGCACGACACGGGTACTAAACTAATTGTAGGTAATGATTTACAGTTTCTTTAATTAATTAAAAAGCCGCCAAAATAATTAGGAGAGATTATTAACAACTTACTGTTTCCTTAATTAATTAAAAAATAGCCAAAATAATTAGGAGTAAATATATTATTAATTAAGTAAGGATATTAAATTAATAATTAATTTATTTTTTCTATAAAATTGTCTATCTCCATTGATACATAACTGTCCATTACTTCTACATTATTTCAATAACAAAAAATTGGATCTTCTAACGTAAGATCCAAGGTTAATGGCAGCAAGCAGAGCATCAAAGCTTTGCTCGGACGTGCTTAGAAGCTACGGCTTGGGTTCAGGTAAGCTCCATGGAAACCGAAGTTTGAGGCTTTTTGATCATGGGGCGACGAGTTTTTCTGGATCATCGACTTTAGTTTCTTCAACATACGGTGATCTCATCACCAAAAACACAAATTTCCCCCAAAATTATGGTGAGCTTTCTGAGTTTCGTTTTCGGACGTGGTTACACTCTTCAAAACTTGGAATTGTCGATATTGGAAGAAGATATTACCTTAGAATGTTGGCCTTCATTGGTAGGCTTGTTTGTTTTAGTTCTGTAGCCGTCACTGCAGCTTACTTGTATAATCTGGAGACGATACCTTATTCAAAGAGGACCCATTTGGTACTTATGCCAAGAGTCGTCGAAAAGATGATTGGGGAGTTGAGATTCGAAGCTTATAAGAAGAGAAACAAGGACAAAATTTTACCATCTACAGATCCTATGAGTGTAAGGGCGACATTGATCGCAGAAAGGCTGTTTCGAGCATTGGAGAGAGATTTACGACAAGACAAGGTCTGGGGAGATTTGAGTTACGGTTTAAGATGGCTGAAGAAACACTTGGCTGATCGGCGTGCTGCGCGATACTTGAAGAATATTGAATGGGAAGTAATTGTGGTGAAAAGCCCTGTTATTAATGCTTGTTGTTTTCCTGGAGGGAAGATTGTTTTGCATACTGCTACTCTCGAGTGTTTCGAGTCTGACGATGAGATTGCGTGCTACATTGGCCATGAGGTAATGAGCTCGAAGAATCTAAGGTCCGTTTGTTTTAAACTTCGAAAACATTAATTTTTTTGGAATGATGAGTTTTTTTTTTTTTTTTTTTGTGTTAGGCTGGACATGTTTTGGGTCGACATAGAGCTGAGAGAATCAGCAAGGACATGGGATTCACTGATCTTGCACTACTGGCGTACAACTTTGACGTGTCTGTTGTGGCTCGAAAGATGTCAACTCGACCCATTAGCCTCTACTTATACAGAGAGTATGTGTTTTGAGTGAATTACAGCAGCATTTATAGACTATAAATCCTCTTTTAAGTTGGCTTTTTATTTTTCAGGATGGAATTGGAAGCGGATTATATAGGGTTATTGCTCATGTCTTCTGCGGGATATCATCCCCGTGGCGCGTTGAATGTGAAGAAGGCGGCTTTAAAGAGATGGGGCAACCGAACCCCACCTAGGTCTGTACACCCATATAGGAAGACGAGAGTTGACTTGGTTGCCAAAGCACAAGAGGAAGCCATGACCTTCTATAGAGAAAGTTTATCCAATGCAGACCAAAAATAGTTCATGTTTTAGTGTTACAAGCTCTACTGAATTTTTTTTGTCTTTCTGACTGCATTTTCTTTTGTTTCATATGCTAGTCAGTAGTGCAGCTATGTCAAATTGTTCAAGGCAAGAATCAAATTTGACCCTAAACTCCATTCTGAACCAAACATGTTTTGGAATGCACCAATTAAGCAGAATGAACAGTCACTGCTTAGTGAGGCAGTACTATGATGTAACAGTAAAAAACTTTCAATTGCAATTTACTAAACTTGAAAGTGGATTATCAGCATTGTAACAGTAAACAAGTTTGATTTGCAATGTATTAAGTCAAAAGGTGAATCTACACAAATGGGAAGTCTCTTTTAGCAAAGGCGTACCAGTGGAGGTTTGAATTTTTCAATCTCAACCGTAAAGCTGCTATTGAACTGGGAATTGCAGAAATGGGAAGTGGGTCAGAAAATTGAAGATTTGAAGAGGAAGAAGAAGTGATTTAGGTTTAATTATCTTGATTAAAGAGGAAGAAGGGTACGGGGGATAGGGAGAGAGGTTTATGATCATAGTTTTGTAGATGATTAATGGTTGAAGAAGGGAGAGAGGGAAAGAATGGTTTTCGGATAGCTTATTCATCTAAACACAAAAGCCCTTTCAAATCTCCATTAAACCTTCAAGCAAATCATTCCTGTCCGGCTGTCTCCACCTGTTCGTCTTCATGTCCCGTCCCCAATCTCCAACCACCGTCGCCGATTCAACTTGTCTGCTCACCTTCTCGCAGACTTCCAACAACAACCGGACCGGAGATGAACCTTCTGTACAAAAAATAGTACAGAAGAAGAGGATTCAATGTTCATCTGGTTTGATCGATTGAAACAAATTTCGATTCGATTCGATTGTATAGGGCATTGAATCGAAACAAATTTCTTTGCAGTTTGCTCAGATCCAGGGCATTAAACGGAGAAGCATGATCGTGTGTTTGTACTTTGTACAGAGAAGCAAGACCGTTCTCTTCCGTTTGTTGAAACAGAGGCTAGGAGGAAGGCTTGACAAAGTCAAACAATAACAAATTTCTAATGAATCGCTAAAATCTCCTAAATCTTTTGAATTTTTAAAATCTTGCTTCCAAATATAAAGAACAAGTTGAAAAACACAACAAAATAATACTCCCTCTCTTTATTATTAATTGACGTTTTGATAAACTTGTACACACTCATTTATATTCCACCATAATATAGATAAATCATAAAAATAATTAATTAATTAATTTAAGAATAAATTTATAGTAAAATCAAAAAGCAAATAATTATTTTTACATGTAATTATTACATGATTATTTGTAAATGTAATTAATATTATTTTTTAAATAGTATAATATATAGGGAACAAAGAACAAACATAAACATTACTTAAACCTAAGAATAAACGATCTCCTTTTAAAAAAAATATATATATATATATACGGTAGCTGACTTTATTTACAACCATGAATGGAACCCTCAACTTATTTCACAACTTCAAACAAAACTCCTCGCCAGCTTAGGGTGTGTTTACTTGTAGGTTAGTTGTGTTTCATTTAGTTTATAAAGTCTGAGTTTAATTTTTGTAGGTGTTTACTTAGAGATTGCTTTATTTCTCTAGGGGTTTATTTGAGTTTATAAACCACCCAAAAATAAACTTTTCATACCAATGTTATTTTTGTTTGCATGAGTTTATTTTTATTTAAAACCCGATTTTGGTCTTGTAATTTTTCATCCTGATATTATTTCTTCTTCCTTGGATATTTAATGTTTTTGTTCAGTTTTTTTAGGGGCATGAGAATCTTTTGAAATAAAATAAATCCAAAATATAAGCTCCAAGTAAACAACCTTATCGGGTTTATTTATATAAATCCATCAAGAAATAAACCTGAAAATAAACTATAAACCCGTATAAACTCATTTAGTTTATAAACCCGAAAATAAACCAATCTACAAGTAAACATGGCCTTAATCGAAAAAATTAGAAGCTATGCCCTCCAAATAAATGATATTCGTGATAGAATCTATTGGGCAAATATTGAGAAAGGTTGGTTTTCAACAAAGACGGCTGTCATCTTAATCCAAAAGAATAAATCCGGGATTGTCCATAACAAATCCTAGATTTGGAAACTCTCGATCGACGGACTCCTGACTAAATAACAACACTCTTAGTTGCCTTAAAAATTGTGATTCATCTAACTTTAGCATTCATGATCTCTTGGTTTTCATCAAAGATACCATCTCTCCGAAGGATTTTCGCTTCCTCTATTTTTTCTGGTGGACCCTTTGGTGTCACCGAAACCAAGTTATTTTTAAAAAACAAGTTATCCCAAGAAATTTAACTATCCCCCTCAACAAGTTTATTTCGGATTGGGACAAGCCAACCGTTATCATAATAGTTTAAAACCAAAAATGATAGTACAAAGAAGGAACACCAAAAATATTAGATGGCTAAGACCTCTTGGAAATTCAATTAAAATTAATTTAGATGCTCCCAGACTTTCAAATGCTCTTCTACTTTTTGTTTTATAATAAAAAACAACTTGTATGGGCCCCTTTCCTTTGGTTTTGGTAAGCGCACTGCTGACTCTGCTCTTGAAGCTGAAGCTTTTGCCCTTCGTGATGGCATCCTTCATGCTAAGCTTTTTGGTCTCTCGGATATTGTGATCGAGAGTGACAACTTAACCCTTATCAATTCGATTAACTTCTCATGGAAACCTCCTTGGGAAGTTGATATGCTCATTTTGGATTTCACTGTTCTTCTTGCTGGATTTTCCTCTTGCAGGGCTATCCACATTTTTAGGGAAGTTAACTTTGTTGCTGATTGTGTGGCCTCCTACGAATCCTCCGGTCCCTCATGCGACAGCTTTCTCCCTCCTAATGTCGATATCCTCATCCGTCGGGATGCCTTAGGTCAATTTGTCTCTAGAGACTGATCCTTTTGATTTCTTACCTTTGTATCAAAAAATATATATATTTAAACCTAATACATTAGTTACTCTTATTGTTTATGCTTGAAAAAATCAAATCAAACATTTTTATATATGTTCAAGAAGAAGGCAAAGCAAATTTATTTATCCACCCAACTACCAACTAGTCATTCATTCTTGATTAACAAAAAAAATATAAAAAAAAATCTTTCGAGCTGTAAAAATTGCACATAACTTACGCTTTTTTGCTTTACCTAAAAAAACTTACGTTGTTTTGTGGAAATTAAAAGAGTTGTGGAAATTGTCAACTCATTTATACCACTGTTCACTTTCCCAATAACACGAAAGGTTTGTTCACATTTTTTTTATTATAAATTTTACTTTTATTTATTAAACAATTTTTAATGTGATTTGACTATTATTTTAATGATCAACTTTTTACAAGTTCCAATATGATTTGACTATATTATAGTGTATATAAAACAACCGTTTTTTTTAACAAAAACTTAATTGATTTGATAGTTTACAAGTTCAAAATCAATTAAGAGCCAACTTTTAATTGTGTTCTTCGTGACGGTTAGTCCGTCTACCGATCTTTTTCGATCTTTTGATTCATTAGGCAGCATGCCGTCTAATGTTTCGAACCGCTTTTCTTTTTTAAAAAATTATTTTATTGCAGATAAACAAGTGATCTTACACCGTTGCCTATAGAGGAGCGAGTAGTTTTTATTGTAGATAAACAAGTGAAATTCATCAAGGAACTGCATGAGAGAATACGACTAAGGTTGGAGGAGAAGTCAAAGTTTTCACCACATGGAGATGACCCATTTAAGGAGCTACGTTAGGTTGCAATAACGCTTATGTATTGAAGCTTCCAAAGGATTATAGCATGATTCCTACCTTCAGTATGATGCGGGATAATCCTAAACATCTCCTACTATATGTAGAAGCCTCACTACATCAAGACTCAAGAGCAAGAGGTATTCAAGGAGAGGTTGCTAGCATTAGTAATCTATATATGACCAAGTCTTCCAAAGACACATTATCATACACTGGAGAATCTTGTGGCATTAAAGAATCTCGATGGAAGCCTCGATACAGAAGAATCTCGTGTTGAGTCTTGCATGGAAAAATCTCATGTAGGAGAATCTCAATGGAAGCCTAGAAATGCTTCTAGTTATTTTCTTATTTTATACAATTAAAGCTCTAGACATTCTAAAGATATCTTATATTTTATATTTTGTAGGATTATTTTATCTTTTTATTTCTTAGAGAATCTCGCCTAGAAATACCCTAGGAGGTGGAGATTTATAGCTTAGTTTTAATTTGTTATTTGATATTTCGATCCATATTATTGTGAGAACTCGTTTCGTTTATAAAGTTTGCGTTTTATTCACTCCAATTCAATCAAGAAGAGAGCATTTGATTGAATCGTTGTGCGTCCTTGATAGGTTGTTCATGTGTGTTAATCTTCTTAAAGATTGTTGCTACTAGTCAAACTAGTCCCGCCTTGTGCTTATCTCAATTGAAGGCTTGTGTAAGGTTGAAGAATGAAGGGTTAAGGTTACTCTTTGTTGAGGGTTTTGATACAATTGGTCAAGGTTTCTTGCAAGTTCATATCTTGGTTCTATCATCCTATATTTTCCATAAATTTCATCCATTATCATCTTCTATAATCGTACCATTATCGTCCATAACATTCACGTTCTCGTTTTGAGTCTTCACAAATCTCGGCCTTACCATTAAGAAATCTCGCTTGATATTTGCACCGAGATTTGTATCTGTCGTTGATTTCGTGAACTTCAATCTAGATCGTAAAATTGCGACCTCAACCCCACTTCAGAAGCCTCTCAACTTGTGAACCCTCTTCAACCCACTACCCGACATTCTTCTTTCATTGATGTTGGAATACCCGGCTTTCTTCCTTCATCGATGTTGGAATGGATCATACCTTCCATTTTTTTTGAAATCAAAGTCTTCATTGATGTTGGAATGAGTTATTTTGAGAAGTCATTTTTATTCCGATTTTAGGTCTTACTAAATAGGAGGTATATGAGAACGAGTCATTTCAATATCGATTATTGGTTTTATTAGAATCGTATCAAACGATCCATAATTTAAGTTTTTAGAATTAGGGCTTAGGTTTTAATTTTGAAATTCCAAATTTGATGACTTTTTCTTGTTTTTATTAAAGAGATATTAAAACATGTTAGAACCACATAAATTAGTTTCATTTAACAACAAAATTAAAACAAAACAATTAAAATTTAAAACAAAATACATAACAAGTATGAGGTTGAAGCATGTTAAAAGTCGCAACCTATATTTATAATTTATGATAGCGTTAGAGTGCGACTTTCGTCTTGTGACTTTTGGATTTCTACCATATTAACAAAAGTATTTTTTTATGAATAATCACAAAGAATAAATAACATTATAGGAATTTTTTTTTTGTAAAGAGGAGTAAAACTCCTATGCGCTAGGCTATATAAAACGAGAAACGGACATGCTAACAAGGGACAACACGGGGCAATTCAAGGCCCCTGGCATCGTTCACAAGGTAAGCAATAGCCTCAGTAGCCTCACGGTATACATGACGGAACTGGACAAGCCAATTCCTACTAATAAAGCCTTGGTAGCGGGCTACCAGACTAGCAAGGGGGTGCGTGGGAGTGATACCTTTCCGAATCCATTGCACAACAAGGGCTGAATCTGTGTCAAACTCAACCTTTCTATACCCCAATCTCCAACATAGCTCCAATTCAAGGAGGAGACCCCACAACTCTGCAGCCGGCACTGAGCAGACGCCAATGTGGTGCACACTTCCCTGGATCCATTGACCACCCTCATCCCGTAGGACCCCACCGGCAGCAGCATCTCCACTCCCTTGTTTGACAGCAGCATCCGAATTCCATTTCACCTATCCACTGCTCGGTCTAACCCAACTGATACAGATTACATTCTTCATCAACACTACTTTCTGTCGCCTAGCACATTCCTGCACTCTCTTGTACTCAAGAGCTTGGTTGATAATGAAATGGTCTCTTCTAACTGGTAGGTTTTCATTGCCAAAATCCCTTCCACACCTTCACTTCCATAACCACCAGACTGAATATGAAAAAAGCATGCTCCAAGGAAGGCCGTTTGCATTAAGCCTTTGATGGGAGATATTTGTCGTGAACCATTCTGGATCAAGATACTGAAGAAAATTTACTGGTTTATCGGACATACTAAAATGATCCTAGAGCTCCCGTGCACTAGGACAATCTCTGCAAATAAGAACTAAGGTTTCAGGTTGACTTGGACACCGATCACATGAAGGAGAGTTCGATAAATGTCATCTAAATTTTTCAGCGTTTGTAAGGGGTTTCCCAAGCGCTGCAAGCCATAGGAATGTCTTAACTCATTCCGGAACACTTAGTTTCCAAATATCTGAGTAGAGAAGAAGGGATGGTCGCATTCCCGTATCTAAGAAAATGATAACCTGATTTCTAAGAGTAGGAATCGTCAACACTGTGAAGCCAACAGGGAATGTCTTCAAACTCCTGATCCTCAAAGATACGAGTTGCCACAAGCTTAACAAAATGGAGACAAACAGAACAGAATGTAAAACTCCCTAGTTCCAACCTTGGTTCTCAATCCATAAGTCAGGAACTCGAGCTGTAAAGAGTATATCTCCAAGATTCTGAAGGCTAATATTTTGCAACGGAGTATCGAGGAGTCACTTATCCTTCCAAAAAAGAGTTGTCTTCCCATCATGAACCCTCCACACAACCCTTGGATGGATCACCTCATGCATACCCCATATGATACTTCTAAAAGTAATAGAGCCCTTCTTTGAACGAGACAAATTCAATAAATCCCGTGTCCTCTCCAACTTGTACTTAGTACACAGGAGTTTAACCCATAGAGCTTCATTCTCAGTGACAAGTCTCCATGCAAGCTTCCCTAAAGCAACAATGTTACTTCCTTTTAGATCTCTAAGGCTGGCTCCTCCAAGTGTCTTTGGTTTACACAGAGTATCCCAATTAACAAGATGTATACGACTCTCGTTCTCCGGCCCATTCCAAATAAAAGAAAGACAAATCTTTTCAAACTAACGAATGAAAGGTGCAGGCAACCTAATGGTTTTCATAATGTAACTAGGTAGTGTAGAAATAACCGACTTCGTGAGGACAAGGCGACCAGTTAGGCTAAGAGTCCTTCCCTTCCAACTAGCAAGCTTCAATTGGGCTCTTTGTAATACACCCTCGAAATCCATAGCCACAAGTTTCTTGTTCAAGATAGGCATACCAAGATAGGTACCAAACTCCTCTTTAATGTTCAAACCACTGATACTCATCAGTCTCTCTCTTAACCTAATATCCACATTAGGGCTAACAAATAAGCATGACTTATGGAAACTAACCTTCTGCCCATAAGCTACATAGAAATTCTCAACACACTCTTTAACGACACGCATCTGAGAACTAGAGGCTTCAGCAAAGAGCACAATATCATCAGCAAAAAAGAGGTGTGAAAGTGGAGGGGCACTCCTGGTGAGTTTAATGGCTTTCCACCTACCATCTTCAATAGATTTGCTAATACAATGGCTCAATCTCTCTAGACAAAGGACGAAAAGATATGGCGAGATGGGGTCCCCTTGCCTAACCCCTCTAGACGGTTTGAATTCTGGAAGCATTTCACCATTCCAAAGCAACCTCATATTGAACGAAGAAACACATGCCATAATTCTCTCCACCTAGTCTCCTGGTAGGCCCATAACACGAAGGGTATCCTCAATGAAGGTCCATTTTAGTCTATTGTATGCCTTCTCCAGATCTATCTTGATGATCATCCATCTCTTCCCCAAACGTTTCTTGTTCATAGAGTCAACCACTTCTTGAACAATAATGATATTATCCTCTATAAGTCTACTCGGGATGAAGCTAGTTTTTGTAGGACCCACAAAATTATTAACAAGTTGTTGAAGACGTTGAACCATGATCTTTGCAATCACTTTGTAAGCCACATTGCATAGGCTGATAGGCCTGAATTACGAGATGGACTCTAGACATTGTACTTTTGGGATAAGTACAACCAGAGTGTCGTTCATATCATCCTTAAGTTCTTTCGTATGCCAGAACTCCCGTATACATTTCCTAGTAGACTCATCCACTGTACTCCAATAACTTTGAAAAAATACTGGTTGGAAACCATCTAGGCCAGGAGCCTTCCATGGCCCCATAGACTTGACTGCTCTGATAATCTCATCATCGTTCACCTCAACATGCAACAAGGAAAGTTCATCAATTCTTAAAGGAGGGAAACCATTAGGAAGAGAGATACCTGGCGCAACTTCATTAAATTTAGGGGAGTACAGATTCGTGAAGAAACTCTGAGCATGCTGTTCAATCAAGATGGGCTTTGAAATCCAGTTTCCCTCTTCATTTTTGATTACTTCGACCCATTCCTCTGGCGTCGGATAATAGTAGATGTATGAAAAAGATGGTATTACGATCCCCATGACAAATCCAATTTTCTCGAGATTTTTGGAACCAGATAAGTTCTTCTTGAGATAACACCAATTCAAACTCCTCCTGTAAGTTCCTGAGAGTATCAAGCTGAACTTGGGTTGCTAAAGCATCAATCTCAGTATGTAGAGCAATCATCCGATTCATAAACTCCTCCTTCCTAGCATGCACCAGTCCAAATGACTTCTTGTTCCATTTGATCAAACTTATCTTCAAAAGATGGAGAGCAATGGCAAGATCTTTATTATTATCCCATTTATGATGTAACAGGTCATTAAAATTCCTATGATGAAGTCATGCTACTTCAAACCGAAATGGTCTCCTAACTTTCAGGAAGTGCCGGGCAGGCGCTAGAGAAAGTAAGAGAGGATTATGTAAGAGCCTAGTTGTTGAGTTGCTGAGAGTGTGAGTTGGGGATCTGTTACAGTGGCTGCCCCAGCGGTTTGCCTGGGCCGCACCTGCGCCTCACAGGGTCCGCCCCTGCGGCTCTGTGTGGCTGCAACCGTCTTTGTTGACCCGTTGACTTGTGCTTTACACTTTTCCTCCCTTTATAAGCTTCTTCTCTTTCCTTCTGATGAGGGTTCTTCATTTGCAGCTCCATCTCTCTTCCTACATTCATCTTCTCCTCTCTTCTTCCTTTTGATCTCTTCTTGAGATTGGTTGAGTTTTGTGTGAGTTTGAGGGCTTCTATGCTTGACTTTGTTGTTGATTGTGATGATTGATGTTGTTGTGCCTTGTTGATCCAGCTTAGAAGTCTTGGTGAGAGTTATGCTTGGTTTAGGTTTATCTTGGTAAGCTTTCATGGCCTCTTTCCTTTCTTTCTTCATTCTTCCATCTTCTCCTCTTCTAGCTTAGATTTCCTTAGGATTGGATCTTGTTCCATCCATGATTGACATATTATGATGTATATATATGTATATTTCTGTATGTATGTGTGTTGGATGAAGAAGGAGTGAAGGAATCGAAGGAAGAAGTGAAGAAGGGGTTGAATTGGTGTCTTCTGCTGTCTATCCGCCCCTGTGCCACCTTGCAGCCACCCTTGTGCCGGCCAGAGTCCGCCCCTGCGCCACCTGCAGTCCATCCTTGTGTTGGCTTTGCTTTGCAGGTGTGTGTTGCTTCTAGGCTTGCTTTAGGATGCCTTTGTTCCCTCCCTTCCTAGTGTGAGTGTATAGGTTCATGCTAGATGTATGAGGATGTGTTTTGATGAGGTTATAATCGGTATATGCCATGTATGGCCTTTGAGGTTTATTAATTAGGTTGTGAGGTTAGGTTGAGGATGATCCTATGAATCCCTTTGGGTCTAGGTGTGACCCTTGTGTTGTTAGGAGATTGATATATCTCTTTATGCCCTGTTTATAGGCTGTGTTGTCCCTCCAGTATAGAGGTGATCGTGGTTGAGGTTGATCGAGGTTGAGGTAAGTCCGTAGGACTTACTTAGCTACCATCCCTATATTGGGTATTTGCATGAGTGGTGTGTGCGTTATATGTTTGTTATGATAGCATGTGATGTCGTTTATACCGACCTATGTTTTATTGATTGCCCCGTTGCGTGGTTGTGATAACCTTTCCCTTTCATCCCGCCGTAGAGTCTACGAGGTTCTCTGACGTCAGGCCAGAATGACTTTACAGGAAGGGCGCAATCCACTCTCATAGGATACACGGATTGTGTGACCGATACTAGTATAGCTGGATATAGCACTCAGAGGCGGGGATGTATCTTTCCTCGTGTACATATTTTCATCTATCTATATATACACGATTTGAGTGAATGACTATTATATAAAGATGATAAATGGGTAAATGTGTGATAGCATGCTAATGTGTTTATCTTTCATGATTGTGCTTGTGCTTATGCATTACCTTACATATGTACGGATAGCTAATGGTTTATTACCATGTTGTAGATGCCCTACAAGATAGGCGTGCTGCTGAGTGATCTAGCAGGGTGGCAGGCCGATGGCCTCTCGTACATAGGATGGTTGTGGTCTTTTGGGTTGTTTATGTTTCCCTCCTGTGTAAGGATGATCTTTGGTTACCTCCTGTGTGAGGATGTTGTTTTATACTCGGCTATGATGTTGTTACCTTTTTGTTGTACAATTTTATACTGTTTTATGCATTTTTTAATATCTGTCAGTGCCATGTTGTAAGGTCTAGTGAACTTGTTGTTAAGCTAGGGTCAGGATCAATTGTGAGATCCTAGCCCAATGTGGCACTCCGAGTCCCGCGAATTCGGGGTGTTACAGATTATGATCGGAGAAGAGGGCCGGGAGATGTCTCACTGTTGCTTCAGGCCAAGCGGTTCTCCCCAGGTTATTTGTAAAGCATCTATCGAGTCATTTAGCCACACGGTTAGTAGTCTCTCTTCCTCTAGACTAGGTAAAAGCAGGTCCAGAAAAACCCATATCTATTAATTCCGTTTCCACTGTCCATCTACAAAACTTATTGGAATCTGTTGAAAGGATACCTTTAGAGTGATCCTCGATTAAATGGGTGGAGTTAAAATCGCCATCAACAAATAATGAGCCATTAATGCTCCTCGCTTCAGAAGCCAACTTGACCCATGCATTAGATCTTCTCTCAGAAGTGGGGGGGGGGGGTTATAAACCACAATAAGATCAAAAGGAGCAAGATCCTTTCCTGTGGCAATATGAATGAAATGCTCAGATACGAGTTTAATATTCACCACCGTAGTAGGTTCATTCCATAAAATCCAAATACCCCATGAGAAGCCAATAACATCAACTCTGATGTAATTTGTGAAACCCAACTTGCTACTGATAGCATGAATTATAGTCTATATTTTGGGGTTTGTTTAGACGTTTTATCTTCAATAATCTGCATGTTTGTATGCATAATATGTGATTATATTACCATTTCATCTACCTTTGCGGGAATCGAGGTCTACACCTAGTTTTGTTGTAATCGTAGGTAAAATGACACGTTTTGCATCAAAAAGGAGCAAAATGAGTTATGGAGTCATTGGAGCTACATTCAGGAACATAAGGAACCATCCAGGAAGCATAGCCATGGATTAGAGATTCACTTTGGACCAGATTTGAGAGATTTCACATTCAGTTGTGATTCACCTCGGTTGACTACAGAGTCACCTCGACCGAGGTGATCCAGAGAAGTCGACTCGACCAAGGCGAACACCTGGGACGCCGCGGGTGCGGTGGGTAGACAGGTCGGGTGACAGTCCCGCTTATTTTTCCGACCCCTCGTTCTCTCCATCTGACTTTCGACCCCTCATTTCTGAACCGACCCCTGGACGTCCTCATTTGCTTTACCCTCCCTGAGTGACCTCCTTTCCCACTTTTCAGTCTACCTTTCACTCTCATCTCTTCATATCTCCCCTTCTCTTCCTCCACCTTCTTCTTTGTTCTCCCGTGGTGAGGACTAGTGAGTGCAGAGCGTGGCAAGTGCAGGGATGATAGTAAGTTCTCCTTCTCCTCCTTCTTCTCGTTCTTCTCCCTTCTTCTTTCATCTTGGCGAGTAAGTATTAGGGCAAAACTCACTCCTAGTGTTCCCTTTATTTTAGTTGTGTTGCGATGGTGAATCTTGTCCAGAGGATTGGAGAGAGAGTTGTTGAAACAAGTAGAAGAAGTGAAGGCTAAGCTAAACCAACCAAGGAGCACGAAGAACCCTCGAGAGATTGCCCCTGGAGTTCTCCCGCGATCGCACCTCACTCCAGCCACGGTCGCACCTTCACAAAAGTACCCACCCCCGTGCCTCGGACCGCCGCGGCTGCGGCTTCTAGGCGCTGGTCACCACGGCTGCGCCGTTAATTTCCCGCGTTCGTGTCTTTCACTCCAGTAGGTCCTTAAACTCTTGAACTCTTGATCCTTCCTTTATCATAGTGATGCTTCACAATAGTATCATGTAGGTTGGACCTAGTATAACATAGTGTGAATTCCACTTTGTGGTTGTGGACCTTAGGAGAGTTTGGATGGCTAATGTTACCTTTAGATTTGGGATGTAGTGTTATGGCCTTGTGAGGACCTTGAGTCTAGGAGATGGATTACCCCAACATGCGATGTTTATGAGATCTAGTAGGTCAGTGAGACTAGGAGTTGGCATCCTAGCATGTGTTGGTTATGATCTTGTAGAGATCTTGGAGACTAGAAGTCCGAGGACTTCTAGCATGTTTGTTAGTCGTTGATCGTGTGCCTTGTGTGATTAGGCGTTGAGCATCTTCCTGCGGGAAGCTGAGAGCGGTTGTTAACGGGTTATCTTAAGAGTGAGGTAAGTCCTATGGACTTACTTGGCTGGCTTCTACGTATTAGTTTCGCTATGATGGTGGTGTGTTTTTTAATTACTTTTATAACGATAAACCGGACTAGGACGACCATATATTTACATACTTTTATAATTGGCCCAAGTGTATTATAATCGGGCGGTGACATCATTGCCTAGCTCGTGCGAGAGATAGGAGGTTCTCTGTGACCAACCCAGTCAGGTAGACGGTGTGGTGCATTGATAGCATGAATTATAGTCTATATTTTGGGGTTTGTTTGGACGTTTTATCTTTCATAATCTGCATGTTTGTATGTACATTATGTGATTTTACTACCATTTCATCTACCTTTGCGAGAATCGAGGTCTACACCTAGTTTCGTTGTAATTGCAGGTAATATGGTACGTTTTGCATCAAAAAGGAGCAAAAGGAGTCGTGAGTCATTTGGAGCTACATCCAGGGAGCATAGCCATGGATTAAAGATGCACTTTGGACCAGTTTTGAGAGATTTCACATTCAGTTGTGAGTCACCTCGGTTGACCACAGATTCACCTCGACCGAGGTGATCCAGAGACGCCGACTCGACCGAGGCGAACACCTAGGACGCGGCGAAAATATTTTATTCTTGGAAGAGATCTTTTAAAATTGGAAAGTGATCTTATATTTTTGGGCTTGGCTCCTGGAAGGAAGGAGATATGCAGAATCATATATTTTACCTATATTTATGGGAAAATATCTTTCTAAGATTTATTATCTCTGGAGGGTTATTTTCCTATAAAAAGGGTTGGATTTCCACAATTCCAACATCACGCTATACCGTCGATCAGGGTTCATAGCACGCAGCAGCAGCATACTCCAATTTGGGAGAGAGTTGAAGAACCTTTTTGAAGGTTGAAGGAAGATTGAAGTTCATAGCTTTTATAGCTTTATTGAAGGGTTTTGTAAGATTGTCTTCAATTCCCTCAATTGTTGTCCTGTCTTGTTGGATTATTATCCAAGGAACGCTTTGTTGTGATATTTGATTCAGTTATTGAAGTCTTTTCATTAAATTCTTCTTTGTTCAAATATTCACCTTCTTCCCTTATATTTAATACTTTCATTATGATGATGAGTGGCTAATTTCCTTGTGTGATTCTAGGGTGATTGGCTGAAGGTTGTGGGAAAAACAATGATAGAATAATCTTAGATTCCAGTAGGATCCTGAAAGTTCGAGTCTTTAACCTTAACCCTAAGCATCTCGTTCGGTTGATGAACATCTCGGCCGGGGTGGAATTCTTCTGACCGAGGTGACTTATCTGATCCATAACTGAGAGTTAAGTGTTAGAGTTTGCCAAATCCTATTCTTATTACACCTTCCTGGTTCAAAGCAAGCTTAGGATAAGACTTACCCGGTGATTCCTTAGTTTGTATACTAACGATCATAAGTGTAGGTAATAAAGGTTTATCCTTTATTGGGGTTTGAGTATGCTTCCATCCCATCTTTGTGAGTTAGCATGAGACTTACCCGGTAAAGGTTGATTCTATTCCCTTAGATGGTGTGTTAGTTTGAGGCTATAGTTCTTTATCTTAATTCCTTGAGACTTACCCGGTAATAGGAGTTACGGTTTTGGATTAGTGTGTAGTGAGACTTACCCGGTGATCTACTCCACTTTAGAAACACCTTCCCCACGCAAAAATCTCAGCTTTGTCCGCTTATCTATAGATCTTGAGTTGGAACCACAACTAGACGCTTTAATCCCTAGAATTGCATATTTGCTTTACTGACTCCTTATTCATCTTTGATTGTGTTAATTGCTCTTGTGGTTAGAATTGACATAGCATACCGTATTGACTTTGTTTCATCGAGTCCCTGTGATCGACCCCTGGAATTTTCTTGCTTTTACTACGATTGACCCGTACACTGCGGGTTCGCATCCTTGTTTTAAGCTTAAGTCTAGGGTTATAAATTTAAAGCTTGCACACACCGTTTGGAGCGAACAAGTTTTTGGCGCCGTTGCCGGGGACTTGGTCTAGACCGAGCCGGTACGGTTTGCTCTTGGGGCATTTGCCCCGTTTTGTCTAACCACTCTACTTGAGTGACTTTCGCAGGTTCTTTCTTAGGTATATGCGAAGAACCCGCGCTGGGAAGGAAATCGTTCCTTACGATCCCGAACCAGAAAAGACATACAAGAGACGCTTAAGAGAAGCGAAGATGGCCCAACAAGACGATTGCGATCTTGCGGCCCAATTGAGAGAGACGCAGGAGCTACTGCGCCTCAGCAAGGAAGAACTCATGCAAGAGAAAGAGGAGAATCGCACCAGGACTGCAGCAATCGAAGTTGAGATTGCTGTCATTCGGGACCAGATTCTACTTCGACCGAGGGAGGATCCAGTAGTTGATCCTCGACCGAGGCAGATTCCAGTACCCGACGCCCCGGCCGAGGTACTTCCACCTCGGATACCAGTCCGAGATGTTCTTCTTGCAGGAATTCCACAAACCCTAGGTCAAAGGATGGACCCTAATCAACAACTGAGGCGTCCAGGAGTGAACCTAGGAGATCCAGCAGATCATGACTACGAACTTCGACCGTAAGTTCTAGCCATGATTCGCCAATGCCAATTCGGAGGGCTAGAGAAGGAGTCGCCGCATCAACATCTTCAAAACTACGAGATCTTGATGGAGACCTTGCGACCTCCCAGAATTGAGAATAACAACTACAAGCTAAGACCTTTTTACTTTTCTTTAAAAGATAGAGCTCTTACTTGGTATCAATCTCTTCCTCCAGGAAAAATCAGCACATGGGAGGAGATGACCACGGAATTCTTGACCAAATTCTTTCCCCCCTCAAAGACCGCTGAAATGAGAGGGAAGATCAATGCTTTCATCATGAAGGATAAGGAGAGCTTGTCCAAATCTTGGGAGCGGTTCAAGGATATCCTTTTGGATTGCCCACATCACGGGATTCCAAAGATCGAGTTGTTGGAGATCTACTTCAAAGGGCTGGACGGAAGCACCCAGTTCAATCTCCAACTACTCTCCGCCGGTACCTTCATGGACATGGCGATTGATGAGGCTTGGGACTTCATTGAGAAG
Organism: Fagopyrum homotropicum; assembly: GCA_033239125.1. Classification (NCBI taxonomy): domain Eukaryota; kingdom Viridiplantae; phylum Streptophyta; class Magnoliopsida; order Caryophyllales; family Polygonaceae; genus Fagopyrum; species Fagopyrum homotropicum. The sequence goes on from BSWB01000002.1 coordinate 139,979,635, forward strand.
CAAGCCTTGCACATGGAGAAGTATACCCACCAAGGAGCTGAAGGTGGAATTAAAAGAGTCAACTTTCAAGAGACTCAACCCAACAACAATCAACTCACGTCTTTGAAGAACGACGTGAAGCAATTGAAGGAGCTCTTGATGGCTCAAACTAAGAAGGAAGAGCAAGGGCAAAGGAACAACAACAATAACGGGTACCGTAACAACAACAACAACGGTTCCCGAAACAACAACTACAACAACAATAGAGGATCCAATAGCAACAACTGGAGGGCGAATAACCAAAATCACGGTAACAATCATTCAAACTCCAATTCTAATGATTCCTTTAACCCTTTCCTCTCTCCCCCTTCTTCTTCTTCTTCTTCTACTCCATTGAAAAGCCAAGGGCAAGGATCAAGTTCGTCTCAGCCAGAAAAGAAAGACGCAGTTCTGGAGGCAATCTTGATCAAGCTTAGCGCTATGGAGAATTCTATGACTTCGTTTTCAAGGGCCCAAAAGTCCTTCGAACAACAACTTGCGAATAGGGCGAATGAAGCGCCAAGAGATCCAAGGAAGCTTCCAGCGAAGACGGAAACTAACCCTAAGGGCCAGTGCATGGCCATAACGACGAGGAGTGGACTCAAAACAGCAGATCCAGTACCTCGCTCGACGCAGACCACCTCGGTCCAGATATAGTCGAAGAACACCTCGACCGAGATACCAACCGAGGCGGAGCAACAGAAAGCAGGAGGAACGACAGAAACTTATGTTCCACCTCCTGCATATAAACCACCACTTCCATTCCCTCAGTCCAGAGCCAGAGCACATCTAGACAAGCACTTTCGTAAGTTTCTTGACTTGATGAATAAGCTACATATTAATATTCCTTTCCTTGATGCTATTTTAGGTATGCCCGCCTATGGGAAGTTCTTAAAAGAAATTCTATCAAGGAAAAGGAAGCTGGAGGATGTTGGTGAAGTTAGGATGACATCTAAATCTTCGGAGCTTATAAAGATCATGAAGGAAAAGATGCCGCCTAAGTTGAGAGATCCCGGCTCATTTTGCATTCCCATTCAAGTTGGGGATGTCACTTGTGAAGCCCTTTGTGATCTAGGAGCCAGCGTGAGCATCATCCCGCTGGAGTTGTGCACTAAGATCGGTCTTGGAGAGCCCAAGCCGGTCAAGATTCGACTCTACATGGCGGATCGCTCCATTACCCATCCCGTGGGCATCTTGGAGGACGTTCCGGTCAAGTTAGGTAACTTCTATCTACCCATAGATTTTGTCGTACTTGACATTCCCGCAGATTATCCAGTACCTATTATTCTCGGGAGGCCATTTCTAGCAACTTCGGGTTGCAACGTGGATTGCAAGAACGCCAAGTTGAAATTCAACGTTGGTGGCGATGAGGTGGAGTTCACACTACTTGCAGCCATGAAAGGGGAGCAACTAACTGATGATATCTTCAACATCTACGATGAAGAAGAATCAAGAGAATTGGTGAGCTCTATCCTTATTAACGATCCACTCGAAAGAGTTATTAGCTTCAGTTTAATGGAGGAAGGTATAGATGCTTCTTGTGATGCAAATATACGGAGTTTGAAGGCACTGGAAGAAGATCCAGGAGCTAAAACTGAGAAGCTGATCCAGGAGACGAAGATCTCCAGCCTCGGACCCAGTGGCAGTACCTCGACCGAGGCACTTTCTGGACTGAGCGAGGCGACCGAAGAACATCTCGGTCAACACCTATGCGCCTCGACCGAGGTTGATGGCGAGATGATTCAAACTGAGACTTCATCAAGTCCAGTTTCTGATACCACTCCACTGGAAAGAGGAAGCACGGATTCCCCCCAGAAAGCACCCCCAGTAGTGGAGCTTAAACAACTCTCTAGTCACTTGAGGTATATCTTTCTTGGACCGGATTCTACTTATCCCGTTATTGCTAGTGCTTCCCTCTCCGATTCTGAATTATCTAAGTTAATGCATGTCCTGAGAAAGCATCGAAAAGCCATAGGTTACACCACGGATGATCTTATTGGCATTAAACCTTCTTTCTGCATGCATAGAATTCTAATGGAAGATAATCATAAGACTTCACGGGAACCTCAAAGACGGTTAAATCCGATCATGAAAGAGGTTGTGAAGAAGGAAGTTCTTAAGTTGTTGGATGCAGGTATTATTTATCCTATCTCGGACAGCAAGTGGGTTAGCCCGGTGCATGTCGTTCCGAAGAAAGGAGGGATGACCGTTGTGACGAATAAGAATAACGAGTTGATCCCAACAAGGACCGTTACGGGTTGGAGAGTTTGCATCGATTATAGGAAGCTGAACACGGCGACTCGGAAGGATCATTTTCCGCTTCCCTTCATTGATCAAATGCTCGAACGGTTGGCCCAGCATTCACACTTTTGCTACTTGGACGGCTATAGTGGATTCTTCCAGATTCCTATCCATCCGGATGATCAGGAGAAGACCACTTTCACTTGTCCTTGGGGGACGTTTGCCTATCGGAGGATGCCATTTGGATTGTGCAATGCACCCGCTACCTTCCAGCGATGCATGATGGATATCTTTTCCGAGTACATAGAGGAGATCATGGAGGTATTTATGGATGATTTTTCTGTATATGGTTCCTCTTTTGATGATTGCCTATCTAACCTTTCTCTAGTACTCAAAAGATGTGAAGACACTAACCTTGTTTTAAATTGGGAGAAGTGTCATTTTATGGTTAATGAAGGCATTGTGCTAGGACACCTCGTTTCTAATCGAGGTATTGAGGTCGATCGAGCTAAGATTGAAACTATTGAGAAACTCCCTCCTCCTTGTTCTGTTAAAGGTGTGAGGAGTTTTCTCGGGCATGCAGGTTTCTACAGGAGATTCATCAAGGACTTCTCTAAGATTTCTAAACCTCTAACTAACCTCTTGAATAAAGATGTTGTTTTTGAGTTTTCGCAGGAATGTCTTGATGCTTTTCACAGGATTAAGGAAGCGTTGATCTCCGCTCCCATTATCCAGCCTCCTGATTGGACCTTGCCCTTTGAGGTCATGTGTGACGCTAGTGATGTAGCCGTAGGAGCGGTGCTCGGACAGAAGAAAGATGGACGGACCACCGCCATTTATTATGCTAGCAAGATGCTAGATGAAGCACAACGCAACTACGCTACCACCGAGAAAGAGTTATTGGCGGTTGTATATGCTTTCGAGAAGTTTCGTTCCTATCTAGTAGGGGCGAAGGTCATTGTCTACACCGACCATGCAGCCATTCGTTACTTGTTGGCTAAGAAAGATGAAAAGCCGCGCCTTATTCGATGGGTTCTCTTACTTCAAGAGTTTGATCTAGAGATCCGCGATAAGAAGGGATCCGAAAACTCCGTTGCGGATCACCTCAGCCCGCTACCGGAATCCTCCCGCGAGACGGATAACCCACCCATAGACGATTCATTTCCCGATGAGCACTTGCACGTCTTGGAGCGTTTGATGGATCTACTTACTTCACCCCACGATGGAGGTGAAGTATGGGGTGAGGGAACCTCCTACCTTGTTTGAGACGCATCATGGTCCAGCTAGCGACCTTAAATCAAGCGCTTCTTGGGAGGCAACCCAAGGTATTGCTCTCTTTTCCCGTTTTCTAGTCTAGCTTAGATAGTTTTTGTTTTTGCTTTGCTTTGCTTTGTTTTTGGCGTTCTGGACAGACAACAGGGAATATCTAAGGAGGAGCACAATTGGAAGGACAGAAGTTCGAGATTCTGAGAAGACAGAAGGACCTCGGTCACTGTCAGAACACCTCGACCGAGTTGATTCTTGAGCAACCGAGGCGACTAGGGTTTCTGCAGAACCGCCTCGGTCCGTACCACCTCGGTCCAGTCGAGACCATCTCGACCGAGGTGACAGCAGATCCAGTAACAGTATAAAAAGGGGAAAAATTACTTTTTCACATTTTTTACCTACCTCGACCGCGGCGACAGATCCATTTCGCTCACTCGCGATTCTTGCTTGTTTTCGACGTTTTCTGCTTCCAAACCGAGATTGAAGGATAGAGGAATCGATTGCAACTACAGATCTGCAAGAAATTCAAGCAACTCGGCCGGAACGAGGTAAAAACGATCGAAACCCTAAACTCGTTCGTTTACTGCAATTTGGGCTTTGGTTGCCCTTGAATCTGTTGAGGAAAGACTTAAGTACCCCTTAGGAAGCATCGGTAGTGATTTTTGGGGGAAAAGAACTGAAATTCAGAGAGTTGAAATCGCGACTGTCTTCGCCTCGGTCCAGTCGACCTGCACCTCGGTCGAGGTGATTCTTGGAGTTTGTCAGTCGACCGAGGTAGTCTGACAGTGTTGTTTGAAGATGAGTTCTGACATATTGTTAGCCCTTAGAAATAGATCTTCTCCTTCCCCTTCTTCTTCCTCATCCCGACCTTCTATACCGGTGATCCACGAGAGACGCCTTGTAGATTACGAGCGCATTGCTAGCCGTCCAGTGATAGCACCTAGATTCCTGGACGTTTCTGCCTTTGACTGTCTCCACGTAGATGGAGATCTTAGGAGGATGATCACCACCGTCGGGCTGGATCAGTTTACTGAGATCCGAGCCCCAGCCTACTTAGAGCCGACCCTTGAGTTTGTCAGCTCCTTCACTTACCTCCCCACAGAGAGGGCGGTGAAGTACCGGTTGATGAACCGGAACTACCTAGTACCTCTAGACCATTGGAGAGACATTTTTGGCTTCCCTGCCCCCACTGTTGTAGACTTCCCGACCCGAGCTGTAGCTAGAGAGTTCTAGGGTCAGATCGCCCACATTACAGAGCATGCAGATAGGTGGCGCCCTGGTGATTCCAGGGCGAAGCTTATTTTTCATCTAGCCTTTCGATTGGTACACAGGATCTTCAGCGAGACGCTTCTGGCGCGTACTGAGACGCCCCAGAAGGTCCGACAGGGGGAGCTCTTTGCTTTGTACTGCATGGTCACAGGTGGATACCCTGACTTTGGATTGATGCTGGCAGAGGATCTGCACAGGATCAAGGCCAAAGGGAAGGGAGATATATGCTGCGGAGGGATAGTGACCCATATCGCTAGGTATCAGGATATGGATCTGAGTAGGTGTACTATGGTGGCGGCTGCCAAGCCGCTCGGACTTCAGGAGATGATCACACGGAGGATCCTAGTTCCCCGTGGTTTGACTACACCTTACGTCGCTATGCCATGGGAGCTGACTGCACCTCAGGGCATCAGATGGTCTGCACAGTTCTCTGTCTTTGATCCATATTTTTGGCAGACCGCTTGGGGTCCACTTATGGAGGATTACAGAGAGGGAGCAGCTCTGCAGCTGAGGAGGAGGAGGAGGCTGAGGATGAGGACGACGATGATGACACAGTAGATGAGAGAGGAGGTGGCGTCCCGATGGACACAGGGACAGATACAACTGGGACGAGCGCGCCACCTATTATAGATTTGGATGACGAGGAGGACACTGAGCCGGCACCAGCTGAGACTTCTCCGGTCAGACCTGCTAGACGCAGGAGACGGGGAGTGAGAGATAGAGCTGCTCACCGACGGATTGATGACCTGACGGATCAGGTTATCGACTCATATGCTGCACTTTCGCTGGATATCCGCGAGATGCAGGAGCGGCAGCATCATCAGCACATGATGGCTCAGCTGCAGTTTGAGCATATCATGGGACATCCTTATGATCCGACTCAGTATCCCTACATACCACCACCACCACCGGATCGAGACTACTGAGGAGCTGCAAGATTTTATTATTATATTTTTTATGCAGTTCGGCTTTTATCCGGTGAGTTCTCTCTTGTTTAGACTTTTATTATACCCACTGGGACAGTGTGTCTCAAGTATGGGGTGTTTGTTATTTGACTACGTGACTACATGATGTATTTGACACCTTTGATGTATTTTATTTATCGGATATTTTCGTATTTATGCTTCATTGCTTTTATATGATTATCTGATATTGCATGCATACCTACAGGTTATTCGATTGAGAAAAACGTCGAAACTGAAAAAAAAAAAGGGTTTTAAAAAAAAAAAAAAAATTTTTGACCTCGACCGGGGAGATTCTGGCCGAACGAGGTGTTTTCACCTCGGTTGAACCAAGAACACCTCGACCGAGGCGTGTTAACTGAGAGTTTTCGAAAACGAATTTTTGTTACTTATCTGGATATGACCTCAGTGAAGATCTTGTTTACTGACTGGTTTTAAATTTTTTATGTGTTTGAAAGGTTTTATAATATGTTTAAGTTGCTAAATGCTTTGTTTGAAATTAATGACATGTTTAATACTTTGTTTTTATCCAAATTATGTTGAATTTGAAGGTTGACACCGCAGGTTAAGTTCTCTCACGATCTTCTTGGAAAGACCAAGGCAATTCATTCTCTTCTCTCTTCTTCTTCTTGATCATGCTTAGCCCCTCATATACATTTTGCCTCCCTTTACCTATCCGGGAATTTGGAAGCAAGCAAAGTGGTGAAAGCAAGTTAAAGTTGAGAAGTGAGCTGGAAGTGGAAGTGTTAGAAAGCAATTATAGGTTTGGGGAAGTCAATCATGAAGATGAGTAACTCGGCACCATTCACATAGCCGGGTGTTTGTGTCTTGCCAAAGTCAGATTGAGCGATATTCCTAACGGGTCATGGTATGTGCATCAAGGGTTTGATGCATCTCGAGAAATTGATGATTGCAGATTTCCTAGGCTTCGGTTATTGTGCACCTCTGTCCATGCATCCCAAAAAGTAAAGTAAAAAAAGAAAAAAGTGTGACATAAGCAAAGCTTATTGGTGGAAGATGTTGCAAGTCAAAGTGAAAGTGAAGTTTATCCTTTTCCCGGATTCTAGCACCACATTACCTTACATACATCCCTACCCTACACGTTTCTTGACCTTTTCTTTTGGGAAGCCCTTGAGACCTTGAGCTTGTTGATTGACTTAGCGGTATAAACTGGATTATACATGATTAATTTTGATAATTATGATTTATTATGCATTCTATGATTTTATGCAAAGATGAACAACTTTCCTATATTTATAAAATGTTTTGATCATGTTGAGTTTTTAATTCCAGGAAGTATTCTCTTAGAGTGATCTATGATAGTTGCACACCATAAAATGTTTTTGAAAGACTTTTTCATTGATTTTATTGACTTATAATCCATTCTATCTTGTCTTCTATATGCGGAACTTGCTTGGGGACAAGCAAGGGCTAAGTATGGGGTATTTTGATAGCATGAATTATAGTCTATATTTTGGGGTTTGTTTGGACGTTTTATCTTTCATAATCTGCATGTTTGTATGTACATTATGTGATTTTACTACCATTTCATCTACCTTTGCGAGAATCGAGGTCTACACCTAGTTTCGTTGTAATTGCAGGTAATATGGTACGTTTTGCATCAAAAAGGAGCAAAAGGAGTCGTGAGTCATTTGGAGCTACATCCAGGGAGCATAGCCATGGATTAAAGATGCACTTTGGACCAGTTTTGAGAGATTTCACATTCAGTTGTGAGTCACCTCGGTTGACCACAGATTCACTTCGACCGAGGTGATCCAGAGACGCCGACTCGACCGAGGCGAACACCTAGGACGCGGCGAGAATATTTTATTCTTGGAAGAGATCTTTTAAAATTGGAAAGTGATCTTATATTTTTGGGCTTGGCTCCTGGAAGGAAGGAGATATGCAGAATCATATATTTTACCTATATTTATGGGAAAATATCTTTCTAAGATTTATTATCTTTGGAGGGTTATTTTCCTATAAAAAGGGTTGGATTTCCACAATTCCAACATCACGCTATACCGTCGATCAGGGTTCATAGCACGCAGCAGCAGCATACTCCAATTTGGGAGAGAGTTGAAGAACCTTTTTGAAGGTTGAAGGAAGATTGAAGTTCATAGCTTTTATAGCTTTATTGAAGGGTTTTGTAAGATTGTCTTCAATTCCCTCAATTGTTGTCCTGTCTTGTTGGATTATTATCCAAGGAACGCTTTGTTGTGATATTTGATTCAGTTATTGAAGTCTTTTCATTAAATTCTTCTTTGTTCAAATATTCACCTTCTTCCCTTATATTTAATACTTTCATTATGATGATGAGTGGCTAATTTCCTTGTGTGATTCTAGGGTGATTGGCTGAAGGTTGTGGGAAAAACAATGATAGAATAATCTTAGATTCCAGTAGGATCCTGAAAGTTCGAGTCTTTAACCTTAACCCTAAGCATCTCGTTCGGTTGATGAACATCTCGGCCGGGGTGGAATTCTTCTGACCGAGGTGACTTATCTGATCCATAACTGAGAGTTAAGTGTTAGAGTTTGCCAAATCCTATTCTTATTACACCTTCCTGGTTCAAAGCAAGCTTAGGATAAGACTTACCCGGTGATTCCTTAGTTTGTATACTAACGATCATAAGTGTAGGTAATAAAGGTTTATCCTTTATTGGGGTTTGAGTGTGCTTCCATCCCATCTTTGTGAGTTAGCCTGAGACTTACCCGGTAAAGGTTGATTCTATTCCCTTAGATGGTGTGTTAGTTTGAGGCTATAGTTCTTTATCTTAATTCCTTGAGACTTACCCGGTAATAGGAGTTACGGTTTTGGATTAGTGTGTAGTGAGACTTACCCGGTGATCTACTCCACTTTAGAAACACCTTCCCCACGCAAAAATCTCAGCTTTGTCCGCTTATCTATAGATCTTGAGTTGGAACCACAACTAGACGCTTTAATCCCTAGAATTGCATATTTGCTTTATTGACTCCTTATTCATCTTTGATTGTGTTAATTGCTCTTGTGGTTAGAATTGACATAGCATACCGTATTGACTTTGTTTCATCGAGTCCCTGTGATCGACCCCTGGAATTTTCTTGCTTTTACTACGATTGACCCGTACACTGCGGGTTCGCATCCTTGTTTTAAGCTTAAGTCTAGGGTTATAAATTTAAAGCTTGCACACACCGTTTGGAGCGAACATGCATCAACCAGCCCTTGTTGGTAAACGGGGACAGAGGCGAGTTTCGGTGATTCTCGTGTCACAAACTAAAGTTGAATTAGTAATTCAGTAACGTAATAAAAAATAATAATCGGCTTGTGTACAATCTTGATATGTGTTTATGTTACCTTAAGTGTGTATGTGCCTTTACCGCTATTCTAATGCTTAGAATGTTAGCTAACGGTTTTGACCGTCGTTATAGATATCGTGCAGGCTAGGGACACTGCCGAGTGATCCAAACGAGTGAGCAACCAGGGTTCCCGTATATTATAGGACGGGATGGGATTTTCTATTATTGTTACATGTACTTTTTATGTAGAACTCGGTTGGAATTCTTTGCTTTGTTATATTCAGATCATGACTTTTGTTGCATTGAAACTATTTCGGTTTAACTTTTATTTGTGTCTTGTTTCAAGATCCGGTGAAATTGTTGTTAGACTAAGAGTCGGGACCCATTGTGAGGTCATAGCCCATAGAGCTCCGAGTCCCACGGATTCGGGGTGTTACACTTTGTGTGTCTACTAGTTTGTATATTTGTTCTTTTGTGTATTTATTGCTTACGTAACTGGACTTTTGAAACTTTCAAAACCAACATGTATTTATTATGAATATTTGTGGCTCGGGGATGTCATTTGTTTTTATAACAACATATTGTGGGGACGATTAGATAGTGGAAGATGGTGTATGAAATTTTAACGGAAACGTGTCAGGCTTTTGGTTATTAAAATAGCATGCACCCTCAATGATTTGAAACGTTTGATTGCTTACCGATTTGTAATATTTTTATCAGAATATGGAATAGAGTTATCGTACAAAAATCCTTTCAATCTTACACTCAAACCATTTGATGTTAATACAAGAGAGGATTGCGACACATTTGTTCAAATAAATAAAATAGAGCAATTTTGTTGGACTGTTGATACGCCCCCGGATGTAGAAGGACCCAACATCATTTTGAAGAACTATTAAATATTTCGGCTATTTAATAATTGACTTTTTATATTCGGAACTTTAAATCCGGAACTTAATTCCGTGACTTAAATTCTGACCTTTCATATTCTAGGCTTTTCATTGTTTGAACTTTAATTCCGGCTTTTATTTCCGTCATTTATTTTCCAACCTTTGGTTTAGCCTCCATCCACTATATAAGGGGATTCTTGGCTCATTTTGTAAATGATGTCTAAGTTGAATCCAAGTATTGAGAAGGAAAATCCTCTTACTTGATTTGGGCATCACCTCTTCTTAATCCTCTTAAAGTTCTATCTTGGATCTAGTTTTTGATCCAAGCCTTCATACTCGATGATCCTTTTGAAGGATCAACTCTATCTACTCCACTTTGTGGATGATTTGATCTAACTAGATGGGATCAATCAAACGCTTTTGCATCCATTTCTAAGCTTCCGCCACTCAAGTTATACGTTTGATCGAACTCGAACGATCAAGAAGAAGTAGTTGAAGTTTCTCCTCGATCTAGATCGCCCACTATTTCTATCATTGGTATCAGAGCTCGGGATCGAGGTCAAGTTTCTTTACAAATTTTTTTTTCTTGATCGAAGTTATTCAGTGTTCTTCGTTGTTCTTTGAAGTTCTTCATAGTTCTTCGGTGTTCTTCGGAGATCTCGAATGTTCTTCATCCGTTCTTCACCATTGTTCAAGTGTTCTTCAAGTGTTCTTTATCGTTCATCATGTTCTATGACGACGATGATCAGTTTGATTTGTATGGAGAGTGGTTGCCTTCTCCCTATGAACTAAAGCTCAAAGCAGCCACATGGGCACCGGCGGTATCAACAAAACCGTTGGCGTTCCCATATTAAGGATGAGGAGTGGTTGCCTCCTCCGGACCCACCAATGCCGACTTTTTCCATGGACGGGCACCAAAAGTATCCACACCGACAAGAATATTTTGAGGATACCTATGTTGCCCCAAGACACCGTGCCAATCATGAGCAAGTTGTCAACGTTGTCCCCCGACGGCGTGGTAGTCCCCAAGAGAAGTATGTTATGCTCAAGGAAACAAATGATGCTCTAAAGCATGAGTTAAAAATTTTGAGGGCGCAACTTCTTGCCCACACGACGGCCGCCCAACAAGAAGAACCTCAAGCGGTGTCACAACCAAGGTGTGAGTTGGTTGTCACTCCATTGTGTGACAAGGGAAAAGTTGAATACGAGGGAGATGTCGTCATTGAAAATTGTGCCCCGGTACTTCTAATTCAACTTGTCAATCTGTTATGTGGAGAGTACTTTCAAGATGACAAAGATGAGATCACCATCGAGGAAGAAGAAGTCATCAACCCCGACAATGACACAATTATATTATTGGACTACAAATATGAGTCGAATGATCCAAGGTTTATCTTTACTATGTCCACTAACTTCCATCGTGGTTTACCATTCGATATTTTCAGTGTGTCTACGCCGCTCAAAGTCAAGACCATTTATGGCATAAGAAACCAATTCCACAACGTCACCACCATGTCGAACTACAAGTTCGAGCCTCCCGATCCGGAGTTTGTCTTCTTTATGTTCGACAAGCTTGGCGACCCCACCATCCTTTTGAAAGACTACAAGTCCAAGCCGCTTAACTCCAATAATATTCATCCGGTGCTGAATTTCAAGGGTCACGTTCCCAAAGATGCTCCTTTCTTTTTTGACCGTGCAAACAAGGGCGTTTCACATTTAAGAGGAGGGGAATGATACGCCCCAGATGACGATTTCATCCGTGTTTCCAGTTAGAAGGACCCGACACCATTTTGAAGAACTATTAAATATTTCGACTATTTAATAATTGACTTTTTATATTTGGAACTTTAATTCCGAAACTTAATTTTGTGACTTAAATTCCAACCTTTTCATATTTTAGGCTTTTCATTTTTTGAACTTTAAACAATTCCAACTTTTAATTCCGTCATTAGTTTCCAACATTTGGTTTAGCCTCCATCCACTATATAAGGGGATGCTTGACTCATTTGTAAATGATGTCTAAGTTGAATCCAATTATTGAGAAGGAAAATCTTCTCACTTGGTTTGAGCATCACCTCTTCTTAATTCTCTTAAAGTTCTATCTTGAATCTAGTCTTTGATTCAAGCCTTCATACTCGAGGATCCTTTTGAAAGATCAACTCTATCTACTCCACTTTGTAATTGATTTAACTAGATCGGATCAACCGAACGCTTCTGCATCCATTTCTAAGCTTCCGCCGCTCAAGTTCTACGTTTGATCCAACTCGAATGATCAAGAATTATGGAAGGATGACAGGGGGGTGTTGATTGAATTACAAAAGGATGACGGGAGGCACTGATTGAAATTGGTGCATGTTCGAGAAATGTAGTAGACACCGAACATTTGTAGGATACATCAAATGATTCTTTAGAGCTTGTTTCTCATATCAACGGTTGTGTGGTGCCTGTAGAAGATTGAGAACTAATGATTGGAAAACTTATGAGACAAAAATTAAATTGAAGAACGCATTATGTCTACATGCTGTCTTAAAATGTTTCCAATATAAGATTGTCAAGTAAAAAATGAAGGTTATAACAACAAAATGTATTGACAAAGAATGTAAAAGGAGGGAGTGTTTCTCTATTAATTGTTGGTCAGTCACAATACTTTATCACAACAAAGCATGTCTCCGCCCACACTTATTCGTATAACTTGAGGAGGTCAAAGAAAAGGGAAGTTTCATTCCACGTAATAGTTGATAAAGTTAAATCAATGTAAGTATGGGCATTTTATTGAACTTTTGATATATATTTTACACAAACAATAATGACATTATCGAAATATGTGTTTGTATGGTGCAGGCATGGTAATTAAAAGTAGTTACCTTCGGTGAACCAGATTATCACGATTATGAAAAATTTACATCACATTGATGTTAGTTATTAGAAGTTCTAGTGACACGAGAAAGTTGTAAAGGGCATGATTAGAGGTACCTTAAGGGGATAATTACAGTGCAGTGTCGTCATATTTGTATATGTTGGAGGATGTCAACTGTAAGACCCTAATCTTTCACCTTCACTGCCCCCGCGGTGAAGTGTGCCGCCCCTGCGGCAACCCGCACCCGCGGAGGGTCAGCCGCCCCCGCAACTGACTACAAATCGCGCCCGATCTTTCTTTCGTTCGTTTTATCTTCTTTCCATAGATAGAAGATCCGATCTTCTATCTTATGGGCCGACTTCCTTATCTTCTTCCTAACCCTACAATGTTCTTCGTTCTATCTTTCCACACCATTCTTATATAATCCCGTCTTCTTCCCGTTTTTTCGGCCATTTGCATACGTTTCTTCAGCCCTTGAGAGTTGCAGCCTTTTCCAAGGTTCTTGCTGAACATGTAAGTTCTTCCTCCCTTGTTCTTCATCACGTCCATGTGTTGCTGCATCTTGCTTCCCTTTTGTTTTGTTTCTTCCTTCGTTTCCTCTTTTCTTCTTCTCCAAGAATCAAGTTTGACCCTTGATTCTTGTGGAGCGTTCCATTGATGATCCTTTGATGTTCACAGGCTCCCTTAGTTGAGTTGTGAAGTGTGAGAGTATTGGAAGAGCAAGCTTTGGCCTTTTTCGTGATTCTGTTGTCGTCGAGAAGTCGATAGACACTTCTATCGAGGATCCGCCCCCGCGCGTGCACAGAGCCGCCCCTGTGTCTCTGTCAAATGCCGCCCCTGCGCCTTTGTCCAGACGCCCCCGCGGCTTCCTCTACAGTCTTCCCGTCTTTGGTGAGCTGCTTTTCTCGTTCCTTTCCTTGGCTCTTCTGGTTGTTGTTGTCCCTTGTTGATTTGTAAGACTAGGGTTTGTGACCCTAACTTGTGTAGATCTCTTAGAGATCATGGAGACTAGAAGTTATAGACTTCTAGCAATTGTTTTGGTTCCTGATTCGTGATGCCTTGTGTGAACAGGCTTTTCGTTCTTCTTCCCTGAGATTTCTGAGTTGTTGGCTGAGTTATCTGAGTGAGGTAAGTCCCTTGGACTTACTTAGCTTCATTCTGCGTAGTGGTTTGATTGTTTTGGCTTGTTTGTTTTGTTTATCATGTTATAACTGATAACCGGAATATGATTGACCTTGTAATACCTTAACTAGCCCAAGTGTATTACAACATGGCGGTTACCGCTTGTCCAATTCAGAATGGGGAAACTGGGAGGTGCTCTCGCGACCAGTCCAGTTGGTGATAGAAGGATGCATACGTTTAATCGCTATGATCATAGCGATTCTCGTGTAACAACCTTAAGTTGAATTAGTAATTGGATAACCTAATAAAAGATAATAAACGATTGTGGTGTGAGCACGCTATGTGTTTACTTTACCTTATGTGTGTTTGTGCCTTTATTGTCTTTTTCATACTTAGAATGTTAGCTAACGGTTTATACCGATGTTGTAGATGCCTTGCAGGATATAGGTGTTGCCGAGTGATCCAGATGATGTTGGAGTTTCGGTGTTCGGTTTTAAACCAAAGGGCCGTAGTCTCACTTATGTGAGTAGACGGTTCTCCCAATTGCCAAACAAATTAATATAATTATCTTGAACTAAAAACTAGTTATTAACCAAGGATTTGTAATCTCCACAAAGGAGTAGACAAAACCCAATCAAGAGTTTGTAACCTCCGCAAAGGAGTAGACAAAACCCAATCAAGAGTTTGTAGTCTCCAAAGGAGTAGACAAAACTCAACCAAGAGTTTGTAATCTCCAAAGGAGTAGACAAAACTCAACCAAGAGTTTGTAATCTCCACAAAAGAGTAGACAAAACTCAATCAAGAGTTTGTAGTCTCTAAAGGAGTAGACAAAACTCAAGCAAGAGTTTGTAATCTCCAAAAGGAGTAGACAAAACTCTAATAGAAGTTAAGTTCAATTACACGTCTTATAAACCGATTGTTATATGTTAAAACCATTGACTTGGATAATGTAATGAGTCATTCATAAATGAATTTTCCTTCTAAGTGTATTCTCCCCTACACCGGGAATATCCAAATACCTTAGTGGGATAAAACGTTACACGTTACAAAGACTAAGTAAGAGACTTACTTGTCTTACTTTGTAGAAAGGGTATTCCTAGGTTTTGTCAATACAAAACCAAACTAAGATGGATACCTATCCTTTGTCAATACAAAGGAACTATACTGGTCTTTCGAGTTTTGCAAACAAGCTTATAAGAAGGCCTATCCAATGTCAATACAATGGAACTAGAAGCTTAATTGTTGCAAAAACGAATGTAGAATCAAGTGCAAATGGCTCTCCCTTTTATAGGCATAGGGGGCCACGGTTTTGGGGAGTTAAAAGCGGTTAAAAACGGTTATGGAAGTTACTTGGAAGTTACTTGGAAGATGGGCCTTGAAGCCCTAGAAAGCCCGAGGCCCGAGGCCCACATAGGGAGCCCAAAACCGCTCCCCGGAGCTAGCTTAGAGCTAGCTTATTTTTCTTGGTCCAAACACTTCCAATGAGCTTCATTCACTTTAATATAGCTAGGGTAAGCTCCAAGATCCTCAAATACTCAATATCTTAGCTCAAGCTAGTGTAGCTCCTTAAAAAGCTCACTAGCTGCTTCATTGACATTCACTAAGCATTTGAGCTTGGATTGCTCCCAGTTTTTAACCACATATTCTTTATCCAATATAAGGCCTAAGAACCAAAGGTGTGCCGATAAAATGTGGCTAAAAAGCCCCAAACGTCGGCCTTCTAAAAGCTAGCACAAGTTGACCTTGTCGTGAATCACCTTGCTTTGATTCGACTCCCCTTATAGTACTAGTTGTTCTTAGTGCCGGTCACTTGGCTTGCCTCCCGCAACCCGGACCATAGTGACACACATGTGAACAACTCATTGCACCTTGTCTCAAGACAATCTCAACGGTTACAATGAAGACTTAGCCCAAATCTCCAACATTCCTCCCCATTTGAGAAAAGTCAAGAAACTTTTAATAGACATACATCCAAACAAAATATTCGCATAATCATAAATGTCTTTCGATTGAATTTATTGAATTAGTATAATTACACATTCTGCACTAAAGAATTGTGGTGTCCTAATGGATTGAACCACTCAACTTGTTTAAGTACATGAAGGCAACATACACGAAATTTACATTTCCTTTACAAATAAATAACACATTTAAAGGCTATTGTGTCCTAATCCTTTAATGAACATATAAGCAAGTCGACCATCTACTCCCTCGAAGAAGCCTTGACACTTCACGTTCACGTAGCCAACTCTCTTTTGATCTTGCACCTATAATTGCAATTTTTCAAAAGAGTTGTTAAGAAATTACATATTTCAAACTATACATATTATATAGGCATAGAGCATTACCTTGGATGGACATATTATGCTCACAACTTCTTGGAATGGGCTTTCCTCATTGAATTCGGCTAAGGCATCAAGCCATAGGCGAATTGGGTGTCCCACGACAAGTCGTTATCAATTTAGGTCGTTAACCCCATCCCCTTGGCTGACTTTTGAACTAAGTCCCTAGCCAAGCTCTTGGTTAAGTGATCGGCTAGATTATTGTGTGTTCTCACAAAATCGACCGATATTATACCGTGAGTTATGAGCTCTCTAACCGAGCTATGTCTCACACCAAGATGTCTTGATTTCCCATTGTACGTTTGGCTATAAGCTTTAGCCAACGTAGCTGCACTATCACAATGAATCGAGATAGGAGAAACCGGTTTTGGCCATAGAGGAATTTCTAGAACCAAATTTCTTAGCCATTCAGCTTCCTTGCCGGCAGCGGCAAGTGCCACAAACTCGGACTCCATGGTCGAGGTTGTAATACACGTTTGCTTCTTTGAAGCCCATGAAATGGCACCACCACCTAACAAGAAAACCCATCCTGTGGTGGATGAGTGATCATCTAGATTAGTGATCCATGACGCATCCGAGTAGCCTTCTATCACTGAAGGATACTTACTGTACAAGATGCCAAAACCCATGGTCCCCTTGAGGTACCTAAGCACACGCCTTAGTGCCTTCCAATGTTGTGAGCTAGGACAACTTGTGTATCTACTCAATTTACCAATAGCAAAAGCAATATCTGGCCTAGTGCTAGTCATTGCATACATGCAACATCCTATTACTTGTGCATACTCAAGTTGAGAGACAGCTGATCCTTGGTTGGGCATCAACTTCTCACTTGAGTCCATAGGAGTACTAACAATTGTACTTTTATCACATTGAAAGCGTTTGACAATCTTCTCAATGTAGTGTGATTGTGTGAGGCTTAAGCCTTTGGAATCACGTTTGATTCTTATGCCCAGAATCACATCCGCCTCACCCAAGTCTTTCATAGAAAACTTAGTGGACAAGAAATCCTTAGTGAGATCTACTTGTCTTTGGTTTGTTCCAAAGATCAACATGTCATCAACATATAAGCATATGATCACACCTTGACCGGTATGATCAAACTTACTATAGACACACTTGTCAACTTGATTTATCTTAAATCCATTTGACAATACGACATCATCAAACTTTTGATGCCATTGCTTTGGAGCTTGCTTTAGTCCATACAAGGATTTGACCAAGCGACATACTTTGTGCTCTTGTCCTTTTAAAACAAACCCTTCAGGTTGTCTCATATATACTTCCTCATCTAGATCACCATTAAGGAATGCTGTCTTGACATCCATTTGATGAATCACTAGATTATGTATAGCCGCCATAGCTATTAATAACCTAATGGTTGTAATCCTAGCCACCGGAGCATATGTGTCAAAGTAATCGACACCTTCCCTTTGTCTAAAGCCTTGGATGACCAAGCGTGCTTTAAACTTGTCAATGGAACCGTCAACTTTCATCTTCCTCTTGAAGATCCATTTGCATCCCAAAGGTTTGCAACCGGAAGGAAGGTTGGCTAACTCCCATGTATGATTGCCCATAATGGAGTCCATCTCCTCTTGGATTGCTTCCTTCCAAAAGGCAACATCTTGAGACTTCATGGCCTCATCAAATGTCTTTGGATCCTCATCCATATGAAAGTAAGAGTGACGATCCATTTCATTATCCCTTGACCCTTCAACCAAGAATACTTGGAAAATTGATTTTTGGGACAAATTATTGCTCATAGGAGCAATCTCTGGCAAGTCAAACCCGTGGGACGCTTCCCAAGATTCATCTTGAATCCTACGATGCTTGTTTGGGTGTTCCTCATCTAAAGTCATGTTGATCACTTCCCTAGGCCTAGGAGCCGAGGTAAAGCGATCTTCATCAAAGATGGCATCCCTAGACTGTATTACGGTATTAACCGAGATGAAGTCATTTGGTTCTATCACATAGAACCTATAAGCTTTGGAGTGTTCTGCATAGCCAATAAACACACACTCAACACCTTTTTCACCTAAAGTTTTACGTTTGTTGTCATTGAGCCTTACTATGGCTCGACATCCCCAAACTCGTAAGTAATGTAGGTTTGGCTTCCTTTTGAACCATAGTTCATAAGGAGTCTTCTTGCTTCTTTTGTTTGGAACACGATTAAGCAAGTAGTTTGCCATGAGCATAGCTTCACCCCAAAACGAATGCTTAAGACCCGAGTAAGATAACATGACATTGACCATCTCTTTAAGCACTCGGTTCTTTCGTTCGGCCACACCATTTGATTGTGGTGTGTAAGGTGCCGTGGTCTCATGTATGATCCCGACACTCTCGAAATATTCCTTATCCATAAATTCACCACCACGATCCGTGCGTAGTCTTTTTATTAAGGTACCTTGTTGTAACTCAGATTCATTCTTGAATACATAGAATTTGTCTAAGGCATCACTCTTTGCAAAGAGTAGATATACGTAACAATACCTAGAGTAATCATCTATGAATGTTACGTAATACTTCTTCTTTCCTAATGAAGGAGTAGAGTGAAAGTCGCCTAGATCCGAGTGGACTAAGCCAAGCATTGATTGTTCTCTTTCAACTCTAGGAAATGGAAGTCTTGTTATCTTGGTCAACATGCACGTTTTACACTTGTCTTTTGGCAAGTCAAGTTTAGGTAAAATACCATCCTTAGTCATGTCATTCATACGCTTAAAATGAACGTGTCCAAGTCGTGCATGCCATTTAACAAAATCACAATTGGAAGAAGAAGAAGACAATGTAAACAAATTGTTCTTGTTTATATTACTATTAGAAAGTTTATTACATAAAGAGAGAAGAAATATATTATTGTTCCAATGGCCAAAGCCTACAAATGTTCCTCTCCTAGATAATACATAGCGGTCGGCTTCTATGACTTGTTTGAAGCCAAGCCTATTGAGTACACCACCAGAAACCACATTCTTTCTAATGGCCGGTGCATGTAGTACATTTGACAAGACTAGAGTCTTGCCACTTGTGAAGTACAGATCAACCCGTCCTCTTCCTAGAACGAGGGTGGTAGACTCGTTTCCCATATGTATGAGTGCTTCATCGTTTGCAACAGCGTATGTCTTGAACCAACGCCGATCTTTGCAAACATGAGTTGTTGCACCCGAGTCCACCCACCATCCAAGGTCATCATCCTGCATGGACAAACATTCAAAAGTCAATGACACATAATTCAAATCAGAATTTATATCAAAGTTAGAATCAAGACTCATAAGTGAGTCACCTTGGTTTAATGGGTTTTGGCCACTTTGGCCTCCACCCTTGGATCCATCGTCCTTAACCTTGCAATCCCGCTTGAAGTGGCCAGTCTTGCCACACTTCCAACAAGAACCTTTTGGTTTCTTGTCAACATTATCCTTTTTGGACTTCTTGGACTTATTTTCCTTGTCCTTGCCTTTGTCCTTTCCTTTGAACCTCTTCCTTTTGCCCTTGCCATCCATCATGTTGGCCTCGTGGGAAGTAGAAGTTTTATCTTCCTTCTTGAGTCCCCCTTCTTGTGCCCTAAGGCCTTGTTCAATTTGAAGGTGAGAGCCAAGTTCCACCAACGTGAGTTCTTCTTTCTTGTGCTTTAGCACATGGCGAAAGTCCTTCCACGAAGGGGGGAGCTTATCCATTATAGACGAAACCGCAATGGCCTCATCCATATGCATGGCATGTTGAGTGAACCTCCCAAGAATCCGGAGCAATTCATTGTATTGTTCCATTACCGGCCTTGAGTCCACCATTTTATATGAGTTAAAATCCGAGACTAAGAATTTGCGAGATGAAGCATCCTCCGCCATGTACTTAGACTCCAGTTGATCCCACATTGATGTTGATGACTCTACACTTTGGTAGACATCAAACAATGCATCACTCATGCCATTGAGAATATGACCACGACATATGTAGTCATCATTATCCCATTTGCTCCTTCGTCGGACAACCTCTATCTCCTCCACCATATCATCAACCGGCTCGGCCGGTCTAGGTGTAGTGAGTACATAAGCGACTTTTAGTGTAGTCAAGAGGAAGTGCATTTTCTTTTGCCACCTCCTAAAGTCTACACCCTCAAACTTATCCAACTTCCCAAAACGAGAAGTCATTTTTGTCATTAACGTCTTACTCATTATTGATCAATCCAATCCTACAAAACAATTAACAATAAATACACTTAGAAGATTGTTGGAGTTTCGGTGTTCGGTTTTAGACCAAAGGGCCGTAGTCTCACTTATGTGAGTAGACGGTTCTCCCAATTGCCAAACAAATTAATATAATTATCTTGAACTAAAAACTAGTTATTAACCAAGGGTTTGTAATCTCCACAAAGGAGTAGACAAAATCCAATCAAGAGTTTGTAATCTCCGCAAAGGAGTAGACAAAACCCAATCAAGAGTTTGTAGTCTCCAAAGGAGTAGACAAAACACAACCAAGAGTTTGTAATCTCCAAAGGAGTAGACAAAACTCAACCAAGAGTTTGTAATCTCCATAAAAGAGTAGACAAAACTCAATCAAGAGTTTGTAGTCTCTAAAGGAGTAGACAAAACTCAAGCAAGAGTTTGTAATCTCCAAAAGGAGTAGACAAAACTCTAATAGAAGTTAAGTTCAATTACACGTCTTATAAACCGATTGTTATATGTTAAAACCATTGACTTGGATAATGTAATGAGTCATTCATAAATGAATTTTCCTTCTAAGTGTATTCTCCCCTACACCGGGAATATCCAAATACCTTAGTGGGATAAAACGTTACACGTTACAAAGACTAAGTAAGAGACTTACTTGTCTTACTTTGTAGAAAGGGTATTCCTAGGTTTTGTCAATACAAAACCAAACTAAGATGGATGCCTATCCTTTGTCAATACAAAGGAACTATACTGGTCTTTTGAGTTTTGCAAACAAGCTTATAAGAAGGCCTATCCAATGTCAATACAATGGAACTAGAAGCTTAATTGTTGCAAAAACGAATGTAGAATCAAGTGCAAATGGCTCTCCCTTTTATAGGCATAGGGGGCCACGGTTTTGGGGAGTTAAAAGCGGTTAAAAACGGTTATGGAAGTTACTTGGAAGATGGGCCTTGAAGCCCTAGAAAGCCCGAGGCCCGAGGCCCACATAGGGAGCCCAAAACCGCTCCCCGGAGCTAGCTTAGAGCTAGCTTATTTTTCTTGGTCCAAACACTTCCAATGAGCTTCATTCACTTTAATATAGCTAGGGTAAGCTCCAAGATCCTCAAATACTCAATATCTTAGCTCAAGCTAGTGTAGCTCCTTAAAAAGCTCACTAGCTGCTTCATTGACATTCACTAAGCATTTGAGCTTGGATTGCTCCCAGTTTTTAACCACATATTCTTTAGCCAATATAAGGCCTAAGAACCAAAGGTGTGCCGATAAAATGTGGCTAAAAAGCCCCAAACGTCGGCCTTCTAAAAGCTAGCACAAGTTGACCTTGTCGTGAATCACCTTGCTTTGATTCGACTCCCCTTATAATACTAGTTGTTCTTAGTGCCGGTCACTTGGCTTGCCTCCCGCAACCCGGACCATAGTGACACACATGTGAACAACTCATTGTACCTTGTCTCAAGACAAGCTCAACGGTTACAATGAAGACTTAGCCCAAATCTCCAACAGATGATGTGGTCAGCCGGGGTTCCTGTACATTATAGGACGGGATCGGGTTCATGTTTATGTTGTTGTTTTCCCTTTTGTTTTGAACTCGGTTGCGAGTCTTTTATGCTTCCTTTTGTTTAAACCTTTGGTTTTATTATAAGTTTTGATTTTTCATTTGTATGTGCCTTGTTGTAAGATATTTTGTGTCGTTGTTACTCTGAGGGTCGGGACCCATTGTGAGGTCCTAACCCGTAACGCTTCGAGTTTCCAGAACTTGGGGTGTTACATCAACCAAGTAACCATTGTTGCTCTTGAGTGTGACGACGAAATCCGTTTCAAATATGTATCTGTTGCATTTGGACCAATTCATTAGAGGATATGAAGTAATGAGAAAGGTAACGAACGTGCATCCCTTGGGTATCTTGTATAGTGATAGCGTCTATATTGGGAATATGATATCTTCTTTTGTAATTGCATGTGTAATGTCTATTTAGAAATTGTTTGTGTACTATTTTGGAACTACTTGTATAATTGTTATAGGTTTCGTTCGAAATAGATTTGTGTAATTACCATTCCAAAACTCCTTTGTGTAATTCCTTGTGTAATGACCTTCTCGGAACAACTTGTGTAACTGATTTTGGTAAATAATATCATGTTCTTCTTATGATAATTTGTAAATTGTAATATATACAAACTGCTTGTACTAATTCGGACCTACTTGTCTAATTTCTATATGTGTAATTCGAAACTACTTTGTGTAATTATCATTTCAAAATTATTTTGTGTAATTGCTTGTGTAATGACCTTCTTGGAACAACTTAGGTAATTGTTATGTGTTTTTTCGAAATTGTATTGGTAGGTTATAATAGTAGATGACACTTACTTGAAGGGAAAAGACGAGAAATTGTTGTTCGTTGCAACTGCACAAGATGCAAATCAATAGATCTACCCCATCGCATTTGCAATTATTGATAGTGAAAATGATGCGTCGTGGAATTTCTTCTTCAAGAACCTAAATCGGTTCATACCCGACAACAATGAACTAGTGTTTGATCTAATCGGCATAATTATATTTAAAAAAGTATAGCATCAAACTATGAAATGACATTCTACGGATAATTTGACATCTTAAAGGAAATCTTAGAAAGAGAACAAGATCCAACAAAATTGTGAAAATGTTCATCGCTATTGCACAAACTTGTAAGAGGAATTATTGCATGGAACCACAAAAATAAATATCAGGGGTATGTTTGGATAACCAATGTATTGTACCCAAGTCTATTGATTTATATCGTATTTCCTACTTTATGATGTCTTATAATTATGTTTTTGATTAAAATATGAGAAGCCAAAGGTTGAAAAGTTGCTTAATGAGATTGACATTTCAACGTGGGCACATTCATTCTCTCCCACTAAAAATTACAACATCATGACAAGTAACAATGTTGGATGTGTGAATGGAATTATGAAAGAAGGTAGAGAGTATCCCGTTTTAACATTTTTGGATGAAATTAGACAACTCATGACTCAGTGGTTTGCGGAGTGCTATGAGAGATCTAAAACTTGTCTAGAGGTTTCTCCTCCCAAAATCGAAGCATTCATCCAAAAGAGGTTTGGTGAATGTGAAAGTTATTTTGTTAATGTCTTTGATGCAGATAGGATGAAGTTTGAAGTGAAGAAGGATGATAAACAAGTGATGTTTGAAAGTTGGAGGGGTTGGGTATGCGGAGACAATTGATCTAATACCTAACAAGTCGGATTGGAATATTCCAACAATGATAGTAGATATTTCATGTGAGCCTCCGAAGAAGAGTAGAATGCGTGGAAGATTGCCGAAATCTAAGATACGTGTTGAATGAGAACAAACGAGTAAGAAGAAATGTACATGAGTGAGCACACCAAGAAGACATGTCTCAATCAACCAAAGTAGAAACCATATTGCTTTGATTTTGTTAAATTGGATATTATTACATTTTTTATGTTACACATTAATAACAAGTTGAATTACTTTGGGTTTTTATGAAATTACTTGTGTAATTTGTTACAGGCATCAAGGTATATTTTCGTTTAGAGAATAACACATATACACAAGTTATATGTTATTAAACAAAGTAGTTACACCATAACATAGATACACAAGTTACAAATTATTACACAAGATAAATGTATGACTGTTAGAAACACTACAAATAAAAATTGCACAAGAAAATTGTTTGCGTGAATCATTACGAAATTGCTTGTGTAATACATAGATACACAAGTAAAATGTACGAATGTTAAAAACTCTACAAATAAAAACTACACAAGGAAACTGCTTGTGTAATTTTTTACACAATTATATAGACACAGGAGTTAAATGTACGAACGTTCACTGCATATTCATTACAGTTGATTGATTTTGTGTAATTCGTTACGAAACGGCTTGTGTAACAGATTTCGTTCATCTTAGACAAGTTTATAACATTATATCACTCAAATATGTTATGTTAATACCCATCAATATAATACAAGAGTGCAATTTATATTCCACGTTAGAAACACTACATATAAAAATTGTACAAGGAAAATTAAATTACACCACGAATATACCCAAACAAGGTAATACACAAGTGTAATACTCGTTTCAAGTGGATAATATTACGACAACAACTACAATTTTTTAATTGTTTCAAATCATGTACAAAGCATTTCAAAAGCAAACTACACCAAAATGTATGCGAAAATGTTTCACTATCATCTACTGCATCTCAAACGGTTCACATCTATTGCATCTCAAACGGTTTATACCAATCCCTACTGAAGACAACATTTGCTAATTGCTCTTTATAAGCTTCCACATAATCATCGCTAATCAATGATAAATTTTCATGCCCCGATGATAGATTATGGAGGTACTTGACAATGTATATACCACATCTCCTACTAAAATAGATAAAGTAAAAGCATACCTAATATTAAAAATAAAATCAATTACGGCTACGCACTTGGGTGTGGTGCACAGTTACTAGGCGGCTAAGATTTCATTAGGTGGACTTCTTGCTTTAAAAAATCAATTGTAATATCCGGAATTTTAATTCCGCTTATTTCCGAGTCAATTCGCCTTTCGACCCGCGGATCTTTGTATATGATACCGAATGTTATTACCCTCACAAATCCTATCATTTTATGCAAGTCTAAACCCACATAAAATGATGAATTTTTACCCAAACACTATCATGCAACCCTAAATGATACCTCTATTTCTTTGACAAGGTCATGACACATTTTTTACAAGACCATGACAATCATTTTGACAAGCCTTGAAAAGGCCATGTCTAAGGCTTAACAAACTTCTCAGCCCACCTCCATCCTCCTTAATACTATAGCCCAAGCCAATTATCAGCCACCTTTATTTCCCTTGCTTGTAGCTGATGTAGTCCTTGCGTATGGATCAAGGACAAAGTGCGGATCTAGATCGAGCTTTAGCTTCAACTACTCCTTGCGAACCGATCCAAGTATAGTATTTGAGTTTGCGGAAGCTTTGAGATGGATGCGCAAGCGTACGGTTGATCCGATCTAGTTAGATCGAACAATCCTTGAAGTGGAGTGAATAGAGTTGATCCTTAAAAAGGATCCTCGAGTACGAAAGGTCTGGATCAAAGACTAGATCCAAGATAGAACTTTAAGAGGGTGGAAGAGGAGGTGATGCCCAAACCAAGTAATAGGAAATACTTCTCAATATATTTGGATTAAAATTAGACATGTCTTACAAATGAGCCAAAGCATCCTTTATATAGGAGAGGATGGTGACAAATCCTAAGACTTAAATACAGAATTAAAAGCAAATATTCTAGACATTTAAAGCAAATATTCTAGACATTAAAGAAGGAATTTTATTGAATCTTCAAAGAAGTATCCCAAGGTTTCAATGCCTTCTTAAAGGAAGATATTCATAAGAATATCTCCTTTAATTATTAAGCATATAAAATATAAAAATATAATTCAAATAAATATAATGGAAAATTCTTCCATTTGATAGTGGTAGCCAAGGGCATATCAAGCCGGAGGTACGGATGGTAACGTCATCCAGGGGCGTATCAGTAGCCCAGCCCATAGCCTTGTGACACACTCAACCAGCATGCAAGTAACGTCGTTTCTCTCTTACCTTCAAACCCCTCCAACTCCGTAACTGTCGGCTCTCCCTTGAATGTGAAGATTCCATGAATCACATTCTGCGATTACCATATGCACATTCCGCCCTTTTCTGAACCTAGCCGTCTTCCTCATTCTAGATACACCACAAGCCCTCTTGCGCATCTAGTGCCAAACTCGACCTCCTCCCTACCGATCTGCACACCCCTAACCCTCCTCCTTTGTCTCCTCATCAACACACAAGTAGCAGGACGGACCTTCCCTCTTCAGGCAGCAATTGGAACCGACTCAAACGGACTGGATGACCTCACTCTCTCGCACACAGAAAACCGAGAAACAGGTGTGGCTTCCCTTCGTCTTTTGTCCAACTAACAGACCGCAGTTCCCTCCTCCACGCCTCTTGATCGTGGCCAGGGACACACCACTAACATCCTGGTTCCGAGAGTCGAGCACACAGATTGACAACAAGACCCAACCCTCTCTACTGGTGCACCCATCATGAGCAGCAACCAACAATCGAGAACGGGACACCGAGGTTGATGTCGACACTGTCCGGTACTGCCATCCTAGCCCAGGGTCCAACCACGCAACCACCACTAGTCAGGGTCGAGCTGTGACGTTGAGGGTGAGAATTGTTAGCCTTAACTCCTTCTTTATACATGTGGTGTAGGAGATGGTCTCTCTAGAGATCGAACCTGAGATCTTTGGAAAAGATCATAGAAGTATAAAAATGCTAGCAGTGAGAATCGAACTTAAGGCTCATTGCATTTCCAGTTTTGATTACAGAAACAATGTTCAGTAGGCATGTTTGATCCTCTAATTCGATACCTTAGAAACATCATCTACCGTTCCATTTTTAGTATGACATAGAGGGACATGCATAGTGTAATATATCAGAAGTTGAGACCGATCCAACGGTCGGATCTGGATCTATAGTATCTCAAAGTAGGTTGGTTGTGTAGTTTGTGAAAGAACCCAGAATTTGGCTAAGTATAGGATTCCTGGATGTTTTAACCAACTTTATGAATTTATGTAAGAGTCGTGACTGGATAGTTTTGAGAGATCTTTGCTCCTATGAGTAGCATGAATATCATAGATGACCTAGAGATTTATTTAGGAATTTTTATATTTTTATTCGAGCTTCATATTTTGAGCCAAAGTTGGATTCTAGTGACTTTTTAAAAAGTAGGAAAAATGTGTAGTTTTCTAAGTTCTGCCTAAAGTCACTCTTAAGATTGAGAAATATGATATCTAGTCCCAAGTAAGAGTTTAAGCATGTATTAGTATATTTTTAGAAGATTCGGGACCAACGGTAAATTGGTCATTTTACCTTAGATGTGTATTGTAGTTGTAACGACCCGAGTTTTAAGTAACCCAAGACGTCACTAGGCTAAGGACCACACAGTGGGTCCCATCAGTTAGCCTGACAACAACTTCACAAATAGGACCTTGCAACAAGAAGCACGAAAAATAATGAAAACATCCAACCTGTCATTTAGAAAACATTTACATAACAACCGTGCATGCAGTTAGTATGCATATCCCAAAACGACACTTCAAAGCATGACACCTGAACAGGTGTCTTAAAACTTCAGCCTGAAATCAACATGTGTACACAGTTGCACACAACCAACAAAAGGCTCGCTTGCAAGCGATTATTTTCAAAAGCAAGTTCAACCAACCCTTGGGTTAACACTGTCTCGGCTGTCCACTTCCTGCAGCTGACATCCCTGAAGCGTTCCTATGATCAGCATTACCTAAAAAGATTCGGTTTAAAACCGTTAGCTACTGATCATAATCTATCCACGAGAGATTATATCATCACATCACAACACAACAAATATATTCAAATACCATATACCGTGCTCATGAGATGATATCATGCTTTTATGAATGATGCACGTGAATGCAGTATGAAATTTACAATTTTCGATCCCGGACCCATTAATCCGGAACCATTGCTTATACGGTTCTGGCTTTGGTGTGAGCTCACCATTGCACAGATTAGGTTAATTCAGACATTTGCTCTTAGGTCGTAGCCAGACTGATCAAGTCTACGGGCCAGGCTTTCTCGTGGTGGGTTATGGTCTTAACCCCTAACCACATGCAACATTTTGCCATTCATGTTAATGCAAACATTTGTCATTTTCATTAGGTGTGCGACCCGAGCCTGAAGTCCATCAGACTCGGTGTCATTCTTATACAAACGCAAGTGATCCGTGCTTGGCCGAGCTCCGGTATTCACTGCAAAATACTCACTGTACATACTCTTGACCTTTACAAGTCATCATCATATCACATGCCTCAAAAGGCTTATCATCTCATACATTATCATGTTTCAGCAAGCTTATCATGTCATTCAATAGCACGCCTCAATAGGCTAACACATGTTCATTTAACCATTTCTCATAATTATGACATGATAATAATCACAACAATATTAAGCATGCTTTACACATCATAACGTCATTTTCATCATAAACACATCAAGCATGCTTCACACATAACACATCTCAATGCATATCAACAATCACATTTCAGCACAACAAGGCATTTCAAAACAACAACACATATCAACACAGTGAGATATAAATCTCTCAGGCACGGGTTTCTGCAGATCGAAGCTAAGTAAGTCCGAAGACTTACCTGGATACGCTCACTGAGCAACTAAGCTATAGTTAGTCTACCGTCTTCAACACCACCTGTCGAGAATATCATATTCCTCGTATTAAACTTCTTGCTTCAAACATCAATTAAATTCATTCCTTTGAATTTAATTAGCTTATAGAGTTTTCTAGATTCCCAATTTAATTAATTAATCTTTAATTAATTAATTAAAATTCATCAGAATAACCTTTTGCCCGCAGGCAGTTTCTCAACCCAACTGTCATCAGATCTCATCAAACAAATAACCCATAATCACCAGAATATTGTAACGAGCATAATGGAATTTCCAATTATCCATTTTGACAAGCCTAAGGTCAATTTAGGCCAAATCGCAATACTGAAAACGAATAAATTCATAACTTATTCGTTACTAACCCGATTGACGATCCGAAAGAAGATTCGGAATCACAACGACGCAGGCTACGCTCGGACACCATCAGATTCACCAGAATCTGAGCGACGTGACCGGCCATATAAGGGGATGCTCGACTTGGCCATAACTTCAACGGAAACGCAGAAACTCGGTACCAAAATGAAGAGGACGAAGAGAGGAATCCGAAAACTCAAACGGAATTGAAATCGGATTACAAACGAAGAGTAGATCTGAATTTGAAGGTTGAGAGAAATCAGAGCTTTTACGAGGAAACGTGAAAGGAAATGAATTAATAAATGAATTTTCCGCTATTTATAGCGAAGACGATAATTATCCTTTAGCAAAGTCGATATTATCCTTTAACCGATCCGAAGGCGGTTTGAGTCCCTTCTCCAAACTTCTCGAAATTGGAATAATAAATCCGACATATTGTTTGGATAATTATTCCGCAACTTTCTCGGAAAACGCGTATTCCTAAGCCGTCTTTCTTAGCTACTAAGAAACGAAATAGCGGCTCTTTTGGCCATTTTGCCTTTCCGTGTTATTTCATATCTAGAACATACCCAATGTCCTGATCATTTCTCTCAACTGCAATTTTATTAATTGAAGCTCCCAAATGCTCCAAATAATACCAGAGGGTAAAAATTATTCCCCGGAGGAAAAAGTAAAATTTTCCTCATACGTCCAAATTTACGCCAAAATCATAATGGTGGAATTCATACTCGTCATCTACACACTATTCGCGATTTATGGGTCAATTGATGTCGATGATTAACTTAATCACCCTTAATCATCCTTTATTAGGATTCGAAAATCCTAACTTTTACAGTAGTAGTTTCTTTTCTGATAGGATCTTATACCTTAGAAGTCTTAGACTTCTAAGTACCTAAGAAATATGTTGATCCACTTGCCTCCTTTGACAGGAAATTGAGTTTCTACAGTTACAGATCGAGTTGTGATTAAGAGAGTCGAGACTTCATTAAGGTAAGTCCTTTGGGCTTAGTTAGCTAGCTTTCAGATATGAGTGTGAATAATGATAGTGGTGTTTAATATTAATCATTGACCGACCTACATATCTGGCCTAAGAGTAACGGGCGGTGGCATTCTGCTTAGTTAGCCCGAGGGCGCTGGGGGTTTCTTTAGGGACTAGTCCATACTTCGTTTGCGGGGACGCCACCAGCGGAGGTGTGCCAAACCATCACCAGTTGGATAAGGAACGGAGGCGAGAAATCTTAAGATTTCTCGTGCCACAACTTTTATAACGGGAAGAAGTGAATCACCTAAGCTATCAGATAATAACCGGATTGTGTGTCAGCATGTTGAGTGTTTATATTTCCTTAGATGTGTTTGTGTTATTTATTATTCTGCTTATATTTGATTAGTTAGTTAAATGTTATATTTTTTGTTTAGACTTGCCACAGGTTAGAGCGGATGCCGAGTGATCCGGATGGTAGTGGTCAGCCGGGGTGTCGTACTTCATAGGACGGGTTGCAGTCTTTTCCTTTGATGGTCTTTCAGTTATGACTTTTTCATGTTCTCAGATTGTGAGATACTATTATTACCGGTTGTTAGTGTTTTTGGTCACATTCACGACATTGTTAAACATATTTCATGATTTCTGGTTTTTCCTTATCTGTGCCTTGTTGTAAGATCTAGTTAAGTTGTTGACAAATTAAGGTCGGAACCCACTGTGAGGTCCTAACCAATAGCTCCCCGAGTTCTGAAAACTTGGGGTGTTACATCAATTACGACTAAGCACTCCATATACGTATTATTATTATTATTAGTAGTAGTAGCAGTAGCACCCGAATTGCGTAGTTCAAGTCGCAAATTAATATTTTGACCGGTGTGTCTAACACCCGCCATATTAAAATTTACTTGGAGTATGATTAGTAGATTTAAAAAAAAATTGATCAGTGGATGGATTTTTAAAAAAATAAAGATTAATGATTAAATCATTTATTACTCAAATTCATATTTTACATGTATAGAGATACCCGTCAACATTGTTAGGCAACCCCGATTTTTTCACAACTTTGAATGACTTGTACAAATTATCTTCAAGTCATGTGTGCGACAGTGTAACCTTATCATATAGGGGGACAATGTAGCAAGAAGTTCCAAAAAAAAATCTCAGTTTATCTTCTTTGACATATAGACATTGTGACCGTAGACATATATGAACCAATCAGGTTGATTTACAATGACACCAATCACTATTAGTTTCATGAATCGTTGCATCGGGACTCTTCTCCTCATTTGCACCTACATCAACACTCTTCTCTTCCTCCGATTTTGGTAAACAACATCATTAAATGTGCTATCAATTACTACTATCTTTCCCTTTGATAGCCGTTTTAGGTATCGACACATGTATCATTAATTAATACCAACATCAAAACATAATACTTTATAATGGACAATAGGACTGCTTGTTTGAGCCTTTCTCTTAACCAATTTTTTCCCTTCGATTGGTACGGTTTTTCATTCTTGAGGACTGTAATTCTTCCATTCATTGGATTAACAAATCATCATCATCATATTGATCATCAACCCCTTTTTGAGTGACCACCTTCTTTGATTTACAACTACATCATACAATATAAAACATCATTACACTTAGGCATATTTTCAATATAGATACACAAAAGTTATGACGTACCTCAAACATCCCTCCTTATCTTCTACACCGTTTAGCCGAACTATGAACAAATCTAAATACCCGAGTTCAAGGTCAAATAACAAGTTCAGTCTCTCATCTTCTCCCTCGATTTCCCACTGGTATGCATCATTCTCTTCATAACCCTGGACAATTTAAATGTCTTTTTTTCAAGGCTATCGATAATAGCCTTTTGATGTCACCATTTCCAATAGCTCTCTTTCCCATGACTCTGACACCCACTTTAAACAAAGCGGCATTGCATCTTTACCGGTGATACTTGCAAAGGCTTTTGCAAGCTTAGGGATCGCATCAAACACCATTATCTGCAACAATTTAATATGTGAGTACTAGTATAAAAAGCAAAAACAATCCAAATAAGCTACATTGACATCAAAGAAATTATCACCTGCAATGCTAGTGGAAATCCACCTATAATATACGCTCTACTT
This sequence comes from Fagopyrum homotropicum, assembly GCA_033239125.1. Lineage (NCBI taxonomy): Eukaryota > Viridiplantae > Streptophyta > Magnoliopsida > Caryophyllales > Polygonaceae > Fagopyrum > Fagopyrum homotropicum. The sequence continues at coordinate 140,011,796 of BSWB01000002.1, forward strand.
GTTTTTTCCTTCACGGGCTCACATGACTATAGGAACCTCTTAGTTTGTAGAAAAGCATGACAACCCCATGTATAAGCATTGAATGCATCCAAGTCGTTTACAAGGTTGATGATGTGTTGGGTAACCATTGTCTTCTTGTCTTCAGAGACCAATACATTTCAATGAATATAATCAAAGCCATTTTGTACTTGTATTTGAAGTCTTTTGGCTCGTCGTGAAAGATCCGCTCCAGTTGTGCGTTGGTACATCTATCGTACCCAACAACACTTTTCATGTCCACGTCAGTCAATTCATCTAGATTTGCGTTTTCTCGTTGAGCACAAATAAGATCAATAATTTCACAAAACTCGAATAAGATAATCCTCAGTAACACATTATTGATGTTGAACCACATTAAGTTTTGTCTCCTTGTTCGAACCTCCCTCATAAGCATAAAGTGAATCAATTGGTTCAGCATCTTTAATTTTGGGCTCATCTCAATTATTTGTCCAAAAATATTCTGCCTTAGTTTCTGATTGTCTTCTTTAGAAAGGTTTTCAAGAATGAATGGGATCAGAGGCAACCGATATAAGTTGTTGATTTGGGCCGTCTCAAGCCTCTCGTTCTCCTCCCATTTGTACGTAAACTGCAAAATATTAAATGAACTGTCATAATTTTGAGCATACACAAAGCAGAAACACAAACAAACAATAGTCTTTTGGTTAAATTATTTGATGTATATCATTATGAATTAACCTTAACATGCATGTCATCACCTTGAAACTTTACTTTATAGATAACGCGTGTGTGTATGACCCTTTTTTATGTGAAGGTTGTAACCATATATAGTTTCAAAAGCATATACACAAGTTAAATATTATTAAACAAAACATATACACAACAAAACAGATAAACATCACTATTGGTCCCTTTTGTTACCTCATTATCAGCTTTCTTGATTGCTTTAGGATCCTTTACGCTGTATATAAAACAATATATAAGATTACATACTTCAATATAATTTTACTCAAACAATTCAGGTGTCAATGACATATTCAATCATATTACAGTTGCCTATTTTGATGTTCCAATACCGATTTTATTTGGTGCATGTGTCGGTCTAGGTTTGACGGCGACGAACTTGATTCACGCCATCTATGATTAAGTTGGCTTAAAGACATAAAATTAGAAATCAACATACACATTTCATTGATTTAAAACAACTCGTTTGTGTTGCCAGACCTAGTTAATCATATGACTTGAGAAATCAACATACACAATTCATCTCATAATCATTCCTTTAGCGGCTTGTATAACAAGCAACTATTATGTGCAAAACACACTTGAACATATTCAGCTGCAACAAAACATCCAAGCCATCTAATGACACTAGAAACACTAATCGCAATTGGCATATATTGACACAGATTGTTAGAACAATTACACAAGGTTAATTGACATATATTAAAAACAGATTTTATCAACTCTTCATAGGTTGATTAAAGCAGATTGTATCAACTCTTCACAGTTTATCCTACGCAAGACATTAGATGGCTTGGATGTTTTGTTCCGAATTATGTACAGTTCATCCAACACAGTGAATTCACTGATTCCTCCTTCAATCCTCAAGAAAATATAATTCGAAAGAAAAATCAAAACTATGCGAACGTATGTATATCCAACGATATTCAGGCAAAAAACACAGTAAAAACTCTCCGGATTGTGATGGACTTTCATCCAACACGGTGTATCTAAGCAGTTAGCAGAGCAGAAAAATGGCATGGGCAGTATAAAATTAGCAAAAGAATGCCAGTATATAAACCCCTAAACCCTAACCAACCAAAGAAACAGAAAAGTAAGACGGCAATATTACGAAGTTATCTAGAGGCGGCAAAATGAGCAATAGCTAGTAACGAGATGACAATTACAAACCATGGCTATTAGGGTTCAACTTCCTTGATTGATTCTTGTGGTTGCTTCTTCATGGGGTTTGCTGAAGTTAAACTCTCCGGATTGTGATGGACTTTCTTCCTTCTAGTATATACGATTGGCTCCTTTGTTCCACTTGTCACTGCTCCATCGCTTTCTTCCTCCTTAAGGCTCTCCCTGAACAACAAAAAGAAGATACAGTTGATTCAATTTCGTACTGTTGAATATAGACACAACAGGATACACGACAGAAATTGCTCACAAGTTATAAACTTAAATATGCAATTGAATAGATAGAGGAACGGGTGAATTACTTCAAGAACGCCACTGCTTTTTTTGCAGTATGCAAAATCATTTTCTTAACCTGCATGTCAAGAAATTCATATATTAAATGAGCCAGTGATATATAAAATTAAAAAGAAAAGGAGAAAGATGTAATGTACCTCGAGCTTGTCCTCTTTGCCCCTGTGGTTATGAGGAAGTATACGGAACTCGTGAGTCAGTCGAATGCACTCATTCACATTCTCAGGTGACACAAAGTCAAGTGCAACCTTAATACACGACTGCAAACAACATTTCTCAGCACATTCATTATAGAGAGAATTGGATAGTGAGCAAGTTTGTGACCGCTTCACCAAACGAAGCTTCAAGGATGCTTTGTACCTTCAAATTCCTCACTTGATGAGGACATCCTGCTGGAATAAACACAGCATCACCAAGCTTCTGCACAAATGTCCATGGCTCGATCCCTGTGTATACGAAAATAAAAATGCATATAAGCAGCATTAACAGAGGTGAGAATAATGACATGTAGTTATTCGACCGCTAACCATATTCGTCTTTGAGCTTCCCCTTATGCTCCTCAGTCAAGTACATAGTTTGGTCATGTATTGGATGAACAACCTGAAAGATTAAAGAAAGAGAAATTCGTACAAGCAATCAAGTTAGCCAAAAAAGCTGAGCAAACTGTCCTCCCATACAAGAAACTAAAGTCTCGTTAATCATTATTGTTCAAATATATGCTGCAAGTAGAAAACGGGAATTCGTCAAATGGTTCAAAATTGCGCAGGAATAAAAAGAATTATTTCACCTTGTCAAGCGGTGAACAATGTATATGCCTAAATTCCTTGAAGTGCTTCTTAAGATACTCTTGTAACTTATCGACATCTTCTCTGCGAAAGATGTCCCAGAGGGCACCTCCTTCTACAGATGCTAGATCACTAGTGTTTCCAGTATTGTTTGCCTTTTTCTGGCTACACGTGCTTGATTCTTTGCTCTTCTCTTCCCCACAAGTTTTGTCTTTTCTCTTCAGGTCATTCGCATGGTAACCACGGGAATACAATTCAACTTGATCTTGTGCAATGTGTTTCTGCTTCAACTTGGAAATTTTTTCCTGCTGTTGGGGTTTAAGTTGGACTTCGGCAATGTGTGTCAAGATATTCACCTGACGCATCCAAATTCAAGATTTGGAAATTAATCTAAAAAATAAATTTATCGCTTTACAAACTGACCATGAATTAAAAAAAAAAAAAAAAAAACTATGGCACAGAAGAAGCTTAGTATCATTTTCCATATAAATATTTCAAGATAAGATTAAAGGGAACTTTACAACAATTACCACTTGTAATGATAGAAAAAAGAACAGTTCATCTAAAGTTTAGTTCTGTTTACGAAGAGAAATAGCGTTCATCTCCATAATATTGACAGCAACAGAATGCATGGGACATTCCATGTATGATAGGATTCATTTACAGATGAAGAAAAGTGTGGCAGATTAATAGACATACAGTCAGATTAATAGGCATTCCATGTGTACAACAAGGCCTTCCGCAACTTACAATAGACATATTGTCAACTGGAGCAGATGTTTCTTGACATTCCCAACCATAAGAGTAAATTCACCGGCAACAAGGCAGGCTTTATACCTAGCAAGACTCGGGATGGTTCATCCAGACCGGACCTGAATATCCAGTCCAGGTCCGGAATTGTTCTCAAATTTCTGTATATTTCTTTTGGGGCTTTTTTGACCCAAAACTGGGCCCTTTAAAAAAATTGACAAACCGGTCCGGACATTTTCTTTTAGAAAAATTGGCACGTCAAGTGGTAATGAAATTGTGGAAGGTTGTGCGGCAGTCATAGGGGCCAGATCAACGAACTGAGGGGGTGAGGAGAAAGGGACCCTCCTGATGTACATCATGTTGAACCTGGGAAAGGTTATTGGCTGATTTTGTCATTTTATGGAAGATGGCCGGTGGAGGATGGAGGTAGTTTGGTGGTTTGAGCATCAAGATGCTCTTCCACTAGACACAAAAGTAGCTCATTCAATGGGAGTGATGGGTTTACAGAACCCAATAAGCTAGGGGATTCGTGCAACTAGAAAGTGGAGGCGGCTCAAACATGAAAGGGTCTAAATATGAGATGGTAGGGTTAGGTGTATTGGAAAGTTCTAGACTGAAGAAAGGTAAGATCTTGAAGTGGAATAGACGGGGAGTTGTAGAATGACCTGTTTTCGTCAAAAGTTACATCAGCAAAGATATATGTATGTTCCGAAAGTGACCATAGCACTTGCCTTCTTTTTGATGGAATAATCTATAAAGATAACTTTTTTAGCAATTGGATCATGTTTACTCAAAATGGAATATAAATATGGGCATAAGCAATGCACCCAATGATTCTAGGTTGTTATCCAAAGAAGTGCAATAGTTGATGATAAAGGATATAGAATGATGTTAACTAATGTTAGGTACCGATAGATACAGATGTGGCAAGGAAAAAAGAACTGCTTGAATTGCCTTAAAAGATGAATTTGATTGTATCATGTACAACCATCTTGAATAAAAATTAAATGGTTTGAAGTAAGCCAAATGGAAGGGAAAAACTACAAGTTCTAACAACCATTAAGCTACTTTGGTTTTGTATAATCTTCATTTCTTTTAATATGATTTTTTCATGATAAACAAAACAATACCCAAGGGCCACCCGGATCCAAAATCTAGTGGCCTCAGGCAAGACATGAGGCTCAAGTCCGGCCTGAAGAAACTGGAAGATTTTTGCCTATTGGCCGGACAGAGTTTGAGCTTCCCAGGTCTAACTAGAAGAAAATGGCAGAAGTAGTCCCAGTTTAAAGTTTACGCCAATCTTAGACATGTAGAAGAAAGTGGTCAACACTTCAAGGTCAAAGCCTATCCTAAACCACCCCTTTCACGAAGTTCTTAGTACCAAAAATTACTATTTTGACACACTAATGTTTTTTTTACGAACCCATATGTAAAAAGTCCTTACACGTGGGTTTCAGAAAGAGAAAAACGAAAAATAGGTATTATGTCAGTTTGGTGTTGTATGGGATTATCTTGAGGGCTTATAATTCCAAAATACTGCATGCTGTTTTTGATGAAAAAACTCCAATATGATCCCCAAATTTGATCTCCTTCAAATAATACCTCAATAACCCCAAATAACCAGTACACTACACAAACAAGAAAGGAAAAAAAGAGGTTGGAGAAAAATGAGTACCGCATCAGACATGTCAGTGTGAAGCTTTGTTACAGAGTCACCGCGTCCTAGTTCTTGTGCAAAACCATAAGCGATGTAGGTCTTTGGTCCCATATCTGGCTTTATTGATTTTTCGGGCAAGCTGACAGCGAGGTTAAGAACACCCTGTCGGGGGTGCGAATACTCCTTAAACGGTAAAGCGCATATGAATTCAGTTCCATGCCGTGGTAATAGCTTCTCAAATTCTGTAGATGGTGGCCAGTCTTTCAATTTCAACATTTCAGGCCACATTTCTTTGTCCGTTCTACCCTCAGTATACCCTTTAAAAAATTCATGAATATTGATATCCATCTGTACATGTTTAATGAATACCAGGGATCAAAAGAAGCCACATATCAACGAAAGGACAAGCGTCAGAATTAGATAGCATTAACATGGAAGCAACAATATCAATTCATAATGGTAAAATAAAAATCTAAACACAATTGTACAAGCAAATGTAAGCAAACAAGAATAACACTGTCAGTATGTCACTTTTTGCATTGTAACATTCATTATAAAATAATAAAACGCCTAGTTTCATAACCATATCAAATAGCGACAGTCAACACTATGCCAAAATGATTTCTGAACAAGGAGCAAGGACTGTCAAGTTTATCATGCATAAGTTGACTAAAATGATCAGTAACTGTTTCAACAAAAAGAAAGAATAAGACATAAATCTATACCAAGACCAACTCGCTACAAACAGAATGCTGCATGCTAAACAAACCTGTACGAGCAAATATTCCAAGTCTGGAAGTAAAATATATAAAATATGTTAAGAGGACTTACTCCTAGTGTTCCTTTAATATCATCAATATTAGAAACATTAAAGTTAAGGAAACCTTATATTTGATCAATTGCAAACCAGAAACTTCTCTCAAAGAAAAACTGTTTACAACAACAGGAAAGTCACAAATGTTGCCCTTCTAAGATAATGACAAAACATTACAAATATTAAACGACATAATCCAGAAAACTGACCTCAGACAAGTCAAGACAATCAAGCGCCTGAACAGACAATTGTTTACTATATTTAGCATTAGTTATTTGACGCAAGGCACGCCACATAACCCTTGGGTGCCAACTCAATCCAGTGGCAGTTTCCAGCACATTCCTCACAATAACAGGTTGTGCTTTGCTCCAATGCCACTGAAAATGTCTTAAATCACTTTGCTGAATTAGTTTGGCAACAGGATAGTATAAATAATTGTCATCAGCGTTTTCACGAGATGCTGCTTTTAAAACTTCAGTTCCAGTAGAATCAAGGTTTTGTGCAGGCAGTGCAGCACAAGTGCAAGAAGGCATAGTAGCAACTGGGAATTCGGACTTTCTATTCCATTTTGTTAAAAAGAATTGTGCTTGCTTGACCAAATCTGAAATACTGTCTTTGAACATATATCTCAATTCGAGTGGACAACCACGACAGTCTAGACGAGGACAAGGAATCCTTCCATTTTCATTTGCCTTCCACTTTGACTTTGCCTTTAATGTTTTATGATCCTGAGATTTTCCTGAAGATGCCAAACAAGATCTTTTAGTTGTCTTGGAAGACTTAATCTGCCCATGCAAGTACTCAAATCCTCTATTAATAAATACTATCTTCTCCCCCTCGTCGGTTCCTTGCAGATGCCCTTCACGCATCTCCCGGCAACAAGTGAGGCATAGATCATAGTTACACTTTGGACAACTTCGAACGAAATCAAAAATTGATGTTTTACAGTTGTCACTGCAACAAAAAGGGGGGAAAAAGAGAGACATTACCATACTTACTACAGCTCTAAATCTGCAATGACAATATGTACTGAATCACTTTTCTGAGAGAATATGGCAGGTAATCCACCAGAAAAGCAGACAATAAAATTATGTGCCAACTTGAAACAAGTCAAACAACTTTACCAGAAGACACGTGTATCCAGGGAGCATGGACTATATTCCAGTATTACATCTGATACTGACACCCCTGTCAAAGAACAGTCGGTTAATATGTTGGATATTCCTAGTAGTAGCTTCATATTGTTAACTCTCCACAACAGTGAGGAACTGAGGCTTGATTGAGCAAAGAGTGTCAGCCATATTCACCACTATGTAAATTATTTAAATGAATGTATAGCCCTTTGAACAACTGAAGCAAACAGTGAGGAACCATGATGTTAATCTAATCCAAGGTTAAATATTCAGTGCAACCCACTCGAGCAATGATAATCATAGTATACCTCGAATCTTAGCCTCGACCTCCTTTTCCGTCATTTGTTCCTCATTGATCTGCTTAAGCGATGGCAGAATGATCTCAAGTATATACAAAAATCGAGAGGTCTCCACATCGCTACATTCGAACATGGCTAGTTTCTTTAGCTGCAAGCAGCATAAGATTCATTAAAATAAGCTTATAAGTAGAAAATTCTAGCATAAGCACCACATTTCCATCATAAGTTTGCTGACTGTCGAATCACGTCCAGTTTCAGGTCAAATACAGTAAATCAGACAAGAATAATATCCCAAACCCAATAAAAGAATGCAAGTACTATTAAAAAAAAACATACCTTCTCACGAGCATCAACAGAGAGTCGGTGATCCAAACGCAAGCAAGACTTGCAGTTGCAATTACCACAGCAGACTGGACAAGCTTCAGCCATCTTTTCTTTAGATATTGCAGGGTACCTGTAATTCAAGATTCATGCCATCAAAGTTTAAAAACAAAAGCAAGAAAATGTGAATTTCGCAATAGAATGACTTACCTCCACAACAAAAAAAAACTACATAATGCAACAGCTTAAAATTAAGCATTACAAGAAGCGGGTGAAACTAATCACACTTGGCAGAATTTCTGAGAACTTTGGTCCAATTCAAATAATTATAAAAACTCAAGGTATTAGACCAATTAAGTAAATCAGATTGATGAAAGGGGACATATAGGTATTAAATTCAAATCAATCATTATGAAAAATAGCATATGAAACTATTCAACTTCAGCTGCTGGACTGGCTGGAGACAGGACAAACATATCAATTTCTTCAATACAACAAACGATGTAGGATATTTTGGAAATACAGCAACAGCGAAGCAAAGAGAAAGCCAGATAATTTACGGGAAGAACTATATTCAACATATAAAGCAAATCAGTTGATGACTAGCATCTCAAACAGACATAAGAAAAAGCAATACCAAACCGTCAAGCAAGGGATGCAGTATCGTTTTACTTTGCACTTGGTACAATGGACAACTTCTCCTCTGTCATTCCTCTGGCATTGATGGCACATAGTTGATTCTTTTTCAGTCCCCTGAATTAAAACATAAACAAACCCCAAAATTAGACCTAAAATCAAAATAATTTAAGCAAAAGCCGTGAAAAGAACCCAAAATGGAGGAAGCTATTTCCACTCTCATCCTTGTTTACCCCTGGCCTCGGTCGTTTAGCTTCACTCGTTCTCCTCCTCTTGTCAGCTTCAATCTTATCTTCTTCATTGTCTGAATCAATTTCACAGACACCTTCCGTGAGCTTCTTCTCTACACGCTTCTGGTTCCCTCCACCTCTGCACGTCTTCCTCCTCTTCCCTTCATGACTATCGACATTGTAACTATCGTTATCCAAAAGCGCCAATTTTTTAGCTTTCCGGGTAGATTTCCTCAAAACCCTAGAACCAGGTTTATCTTCGTGATCTTCATTAACGATCTGGACATGATCACCGTCTTCACCCTCACTGCTCTTCACCCTACCCATTTCATTCCCGTCGCCATCGGGCCTAAAAGCACCAACCTCCTCTTCCATAAGCACGGCAGTCCGACTATCAGTTTTTTCCTCCATTGTTGTGTACCATTAAGCACGCGTCCCTGGGAAAAACCGCCAATTCTGAATATATTTGCGGTCGTTTGGAGAGGACCCCGTCGTTTTAAACAACAGACATGTTTTTTTTTTCTTAATTACGAAATTTGTCTTTTTAAACTGCGAGTTTCTGCACAATTTCATATTACAAATAACTCGAAGTTTGGCAGTTTCAAATAAAAACAAATTAAATCCTCCTTCTTTCTTTCCTCCAACTCATGTTGCCGACTTGGCCGTTGGGTTGTTACTCAATCTTCTTTGAAAGATTTATACCTTCGATCGTTGAGTTCGCCGGTTGCGATCTGAAGCGAACTACCTCATCTGCATACAGGTTACGCTTTTTGTTTGTTTCCTCAACAAGTTTCAACTGATTTTACCCTAAATGTAAATTGAATTGGAAAAAGTAAAAACAATACAAAGAACATGCAGTTTTACTACGAGTTTCTGCACAATTTTAGATTTACAAAGAACTTGCGGTTTGATATTGCGAGTTTCGTGAATAAAAAATTGGAACCTTTTAAAATACGGGTTATTCTTATAAACCCGTAATTTAAATCGGCAAGTCCGCTACGAGCCTAGGATCCTTCTTATTGTCAAAATTAGTTTTACTCTCTACCTAATATGAGAAATATTTTCTCTTTTCTACCTATTTTAGAAAAAAAATCCGGCAATTTCACCTCTACCTGACGGATACCCGGCCACCCGATCCAACAAAAAAGGGTGAAAATCCTTTAAAACGGGTGAAAGCGGGTGGTGAATCGGGTAGGATTCGGGTGAAGGTTTCATCCACCCATTCGACATGTATTTACCCGCTAAAAATTATATGTATTTTTACTATTTGTAGTTGTATATTCTAATATTTTTTTTTTACCATTTTTTTCTTACAGGCTTACTATTGGGGCGGATAGACGCCTTCACACAAGCAGAGTCCTCCCTCGCGCCGAGGTAAGTACACCCGCGCCAGCACCCGCGGAGGCGCAGTCCAAGTCTGCCCCACCGGACTACGCCCCATGGTGGGGCGGACTCGGACTGCGCCTCTGCCCAAAAGTTGTGAGGCACAAACCTGAGCTTGAACGTTCAGCCGCCATTTTTGGACTGATACATATTGTGCCGAGGATACATCACCTTCATCAGATGATGTTGAGTGCGGTAATCTTCTTGAGAAAGTCAATTCCATGTTCCAGTTGCTAATCAAACACAAGTGTCTATATGTTAATCTCCTCAAAAAGGTTATACAATATGTCATGGATGAAATGTGAAAATCGATTATCCGGAATGGTGATTTGTGTGCCTACTCGTCAGCTCCTTCATCGACGCTGAATGGAATTAAGAAGAATCGAATTCCAGTTATCAATTATGCTAATGAGGCTTAAATAGGCACACATAAATACTCACACTTCTAATTATTGGTTAATTTTACCCACTTCATTTTACCCACACCTTATTTTGATGGCATAAAATCTAACACCTTTGATTGTTGGCAAGTAGTGGAAATTTCCAACAAATATAGGTTGGGACGACTTCGTACGTTAGAAAGAATATCCTGATTTTAAAGCATAATTAAATAATATACTATAATATTAATTACAATTAATTTTAATCTAATATAAGGTGCATATAAAAAAAAAGTAAAAATATTGTGAAAATCGGATGAGTCGTATATAAGGTGGAGGATGATGTTGCATGTTGATCTGAGAACATATACGTGTTGGGCCCGAGTCCAACATGTTAGTGAGCTTCGTTTGTATAATTAATTGATAATAGGAGAAGTAGTCCACCAAACTTATATATTAGACCAAGGGTTATTCTTGTTTCTAGAGACATGCCTAACTGTAAACTCGATAAAAAAAACTTGTAAGAGCAATGATGGCGTGAAGAAGAACTCCACCATGAGCGAATCAGGGAATGATACATGAGTACCTAAAGATTATGGTATGAAAATTTTGGTATGAAATTCTGGTATAAAAATTCTGATATGAATTTCTGGTATGAAAATTCTGTTATGAAAACTCTGAAAATTCTTGTATGAATTTCTGTTATGAAAATTCTGGTATGAATTTCTGTTATGAAAATTTTAGTATGAAAATTCTTGTATAAATTTTTGGTATTAATTTCATATCAGAACTGTAACACCCCGGATTCTCGGAACCCGGGATATTGCTGGTTAGGACCTCACAATGGGTCCCGACCTTAGTTTGACAACAATAATACTAGGATCTTGCAACAAGACACAAATAAGAAAACAGAAAATTTATGAAGTAGTATTTTTAAGAGATGAATGCAACAACGTCTAACAGCCTAAAGTACTTAAACCACAAAAAGACTAACTATCTTTAACAAGAAGAAAGAAACCACAAGGTAAACACCCAACCCCACTCTAAGGAGTACGGAGACCCGGCTGACCACTACTTCCGGATCACTCAGCTGCTGTTCTAACCTGCAGTAAATCTAAAAAACACAACAAAACAACCATTAGCTAGTTATCTAAACATTAGGAGAATAATAATAGCACACACACACATAAAATAATAAACACTCATCATGCTTTCAAACAATCCATTTATTATCTTCATTTAAGTCATTCACTCTAATGATACTTATTTTGTGACACGAGGGATTCCCAAACCTCGCCTCCGCCCCCGTGTACCCATCAGGAGTGGATCCGATGCATCTCACCGTGTACCTGTATGGTCTGGGTATAGAGAACCTCCCAGTCTCCTGGCAGAGCTGGGCAGTGATGTCACGGCCCGTTATACATACACTTGGGCCTTAAAACATAATAACCACGGTCGTCCTAACAAGTTGTTATTTATTATAACACACATTGTACAAACACAACCATCATCATCCAACTAATATCCAGAAACCAGCTAAGTAAGTCGCAAGGACTTACCTGAATCAAACCACAACTCTCACAATCTCAACTCGGTCTGCAACCGTATAAACTCAAACGCTTGTCATACAAGGCACATGGATCAAAATATATCCCATAATCTTAGAAGTCTATAACTTCTAAGATGCTCAATTTCATCAAGAGAAAAATTACTAAAATGCCCTCTTAACTATTTTACCCCCGGTTCCGAAACTCCCAGATTTGTCTATATCTTAGTTTCAAACTCACTTTGGAACCCATTTCCACAATCTAGCTCTTACGGAAAAGTTTGGTAAAGATTTATAATAGTTACACAAATTTCTAGATTTTCACAAAAGTCGTTAAGGTCCGATTTTGGGTTAAGATACGAGGCTTGAATAAAAAGATAAAAATCCGGAATAAATCTCTAGATCCTATATGATATGCATACTAATCATAGGAGCAAAGATCTCTCAAAAATATTCAACCATAACTCTTACATAAATCTCTAAAGATGCTTCCAAAATCCAGAAATTTCATACTTAGCCAAATTTTGTGTAATTTCACAACTGCTCAACCAGTCTACTTTGAGCTCATATAGATCCAGATCCAACCGTCGGATCGGTCTTAGCTTCTGATACATAACAATATGCAACTCCTTCTATATCATACCAGAAATTGAACGGTGAATTATGTGTCTAAGGTATCGAAAAAAAAGCTCAAAGTTGACAGAAACACAGAAATTTCTGGAATCAAAACTCAGCAAAGGCACATCCAGGAACTTAATTAAACCTATGTACCACATCTTTGTCCCAACATATACCCCTGCACAGGTCCTCCCTTAACCATGTACACCAACTCAAGGCCAAGCATAATCACCTGGTCACTGTAGCCGGCTGGAAGATGGTGTCTAGTCCTGTTGTTGGTTCGTGTCAGAAGCGGCTAGGGCTCTCCTCTGTGTGCTGCACGGCTGGAGACAAGGTGATGGTGATCCACTCTAGTCACATGTACGTGAGAAGAACGAGAGCAGGGAGGACGACATACCAGAAGACCCGTCTACACAGTAGGTTGATGAAGGGTTCGATATGGCTCTAGCGCCGAGTTCGACCGAGACGTGCAGAAAGTTTGAGGAGGTCGCTACTGCCGGATCTGGACGTCCATAGACGTGACAACACTGAGGTTGTAGGGTCAGCGACGCCAAGGGTAAAGGACTCGATCCGGCTCGCCAACTGCTGCGCGTGGGCCAGGAACGCTGGTGACTAAGGAGGTTGTGCATCTGGATAGGACCCGGGTGCAGGAGCGAGTACGAAGGTCTTCGGCTGGCTAAAATGACACAAGGGATGAGTAGTCGCTGGGGTAGACACACGAGGAGGCTTGAGTCGGGCTTGCGTCGGCACTGAATCCGGTGTGGCTCTCCCAAGGTTGCAGTCGTGGTTCGGTGGTGGCTACTCAGCAAAGCGACGTGCGGTTTGTTTTCTTTCTGATGTGAAATTGCTGCGACGGATGGGGAGGTTTTGAATAGGGTATAGGGTAATCGTGTAGCGGCAACATCAAGAGTAGGTTAGACGTGATTAGGTAGGTTATTAGATTAGGTTAGTTTGAGAGATTAAGGAGTGGATTAGGGTTTAGATTAGTGAGGGTATGGGCTGGGCCAGCAGGAATTGGGTTGGTCTGTTGGGCCCGAACTGGGTCTGCTCTTCAATTAACACAAGAGGGTTGGACGACTACCCGTTAATCGTCCGGAATCGTTAAAGTACGGAAAATAATAATTACGAAATTATTATTTACGAATTTATTTACTTAATTATGTAAGTTATCATTTTATGTGAATCAAGGTCACATTAAATGATCGGATTTAATATCGTTTTTTTTTTTTATTTACGAGATTTTTGGTTGGCGGATCCGAATCCGATTTGATTTGGTATTAAAAGGAGTTTAAATTTTTCGGTTATTACATCAGTGCCCCCTTAAAATAAGTTTCGTCCCGAAACTTAGAATAATGTATTTACTCAAACGTCTTTCTTTGTATAGTTTTGTGTCATAAAATTTCGTTTTCTACCATGTAACTACTCAATCATCATAATCAGGCACACATTAAAGGAAACACAATCAGTCAATCCAACTAAACGTGAAAAGTCAAACAACACAACATTCGAGTACTAACTCGTCGGTACAGAAGTAGCAGCTAGCTCTGCAAAGATCTCGGAATAAATACGCCTAATACTCTCCTCTATCTCCCAAGTGGCCTCATCGATTCCTCGTCTAAACCACTGGAACTCTACAAAAGTATGAAGCGGGTTTTTTTTTTTCGACAGTTCCCGACTATCGATTCTGAAATAATAATCTTGAACTCCTGTCGGCACTTTACTAAGTGTTTAATGCTCTTTGTAATACAAACCGCTTGACCCGGTTTCCTCAATGTGACCTAATCGGATCGTTCCTTAAATAATGGATTTTCCTACTTCTTGTCAAGCTTTCAAATTTATATAACTCAAAACAAATCATACACCCAACCCAAGTGGACCTTTTCTTATAGATCTCAAATTTCTTAACTTGCAATCATAGTTCACCTAACATTGATTTTCTTCATCTGTGGGTTATGGGCCTACCACGCTTCTGGTGTAACACCCATTAGTCACAATGGCGTCTTTCTAAGGGTCAACACGATTTACCCAACTCCCGTCTATACTTCCCTTCTAATACTAGCAAGATCCTCTTCAAACAGACCCTTACTCTCTTACTCAACCGTAGTCTATTCTTCACCAACCAACAAGCAACTTCTAACCCGATTCTCTCCATATCCTTAGATCACTCCAGAAGGTTGTCGTTGCCTACTTGGGTAATCCTCCAAGGCGTCGGTAAAGTTATCTCTTAACTTCGCAGTCACTAATATCTCTTCTTAACAGTACCTACTCGTCAATACTAACCAACACTTACACGTCTTCAGTTGACGTCGGTCAGTCAATAATTGACTTATCTCAATATCCCGGACTTGCTCTTCTCATACCTATACGGCGTTAAATTCTGGGTGAGCATCATTTGCTCGCTTAATCCTTTTATGCTTCGCTAATTCGTTTTTATCTTCCACACTTCTGGTTCCTTAGGCTAACTCTACTCCTCGAGCCCAACTGGGTCATTCCTCTCGACCTAAATAGTCATTCCAAGTCTTCAACGATAGCTGGTAAGTGTCTTCATAATTCTGATGACTTTAGTTATCACCTCCTTGCAGTTCCCCTTGCATGGAACATCGGTGTTGATGACTCAGGTTCCGATGATAATTGGGGTTACCTTGGACTTTCAAAAACACTAAGGTCGTTCTCATATATACATTCTTTCGCTGGTTTTACCGGCAATATTGCCTTCATGAAACTCCGTTGTTTTCGCTATAGGGTTTCAACTCTTTAATACCGGCATTGCGATTTCTTTCAAATTCCTATATCTTTGAGGAGGTCAAAACCTCTTCACACTTGTAAAGTCTACATTCTGCTTCTACACTCCATTGTAGGTATCCATTCCATGAACCTTAGACCCTCATATCCGGGTCGACATTTTATCTCTTTTGGCCTTACAAGCTTGTCTTGTGAACTCTTCTACTAGGTGACTCGTCTTATACATTTTTCTTCTCTGCATCGGTCTCTAACTGTCTGCTGATCATTACTACCCATTCTGTGTTGGAACTTCAGTTGCTTTGTGCTCTTGCATAGATTTCCTAAGGACATCCTCATCTCAAAACTTTATTTAAAATTTATCATAACTCGCAATTTTGATACCTGACTTTCCTTCTCACTAGATAAGTTATACACTTGGTTTACACTAAATCCATCATAGTGTCATCAGTCCGTTGGTATGATTGTTATTAAACATCCAATGGTACCATTTGTATACAACACATTAGGTGCATATGATTTTCCCACCAATCAAATTTCTCGCATCGCATTTATTATGTCTTCCTTATACTCATGTCGCTTTACCTTCTTTGATATTTACACCCCGTAAGATAGTTAAATCCCTTTGAGTTTTCTCGTACACACTTTACAACTGCGTTGGTTGGTCTTATTACTTTCAACAACTCTTAGGTCATCAGTCCAGCTGAATTTTCCATGGAGTACCTCCATTTCTCCCTTAAATAACAGTCTTTAGTCCTTTCGGTAACCATCTTATTGGTGTGGTACCGGATCCATATAACCACCTTTAGTCTTTCACTTTTACTCCTTCTCATGTCTGTTTTAGTCGACCTGTAGATTCTATCTGCAATCACCTCACAACTCGACCACACATTTCACCAAGGCTTTACATCATACTCCTTATGTTTGTGCCGCCTCGGAATTTCCAATTATTCTGTGTCACATCTTTAATCGCAAGGGTTTTTCCTGTCAATCTAGACAGTCTGACCCTACTTTTTCTCGAAGGAGTACCATCAGTCTTACTTGTGTGGAATGCTAAGACATAGGACATGTTTCCAATCATCTGCTTCCTCTTAGTCTTCTAGTTCTTCTTACAAGATCCCTTCATTCTAACTCTGATATGTATCTTTCGTAGTTAGTAGTAAGTAACTACTCCCAACAATTCCCTTTACACCATTACTATCATCAAGGGTCATTACCGACCGTCAAGAGCTGCTCTTAAATTTTCTTTATTAGAGTTATCATATTGGACTCATTTAACGTTACCATCCAGGCTACTAGTACTTGTATTAATTTAACTTCACCATTTTCGTCGTGGATCTCCGAAAGAAATTCCCTAGATGTCGATAAAATTCTTTTATAATCTTGTGGTTATTCTTCTTATCGGTTAACTAACCATCACTAGTTAACCCGCGCATGTAACTTTTTAAGTTGTCCAAGTAGGATGTAGTTGACCTTCTACAACATCATAGACTTACTTTTCTTCCATCTCTTTTGAGGCTTGATATACTTGGTGAAATATATCTTCTCCAGTCTCGTTATTTATTCTTCTTTAGCTCCTCCTACAATCTACACTTTTGTAAGATCGTTACACTCTTACGAGTCCAGTTGTATCATTCTTCTTCCATCAACAGACTTTTCAATCCTTCTAGGGTAGCTTGTAGGTACATCTCTGTGATTCTTTTACCTGAGTTATCGTCTATTTGCGGTTCTCTATTATGAACTTGTAGTGCTGTTAGCTTAAATTCCTTTTGAATGAGAAGTTATTGGGGTCCCTCGAGTTCACTAATACTCTTCTCACACACTCTTCTTCCTTGGGTGTTGCTTGTAATGCTGCCTTTACAGAAGCTGGTTATTGTTGTATCACGGTCTATGTCAAAATTCTCCTGTGTTCTACGAGATCACTCCACTTCCACATTGGTGAAATCCACCTTTCCCTTTCTGGCAACGCGTAAGTTTCCAAGTTGCAACTCTTTAATTCTTTCTATTTGGATGGATAATGTATCTCGTGTGACTTCCATACTTTTGACTGTCTCGGTTATCAATCTGGATTGTGGTGGCAATTAGCTTGTTAAGAATGATCATATTTCGCCTTACTTTTGGCATCAACTTTCACTTCCTAGTCTGTCAGTGAGCTTAAATTTTATGTCTCTTTTCTTGATCGCTACTATATCTCCCTTTTGGCTTTCATGTCTATGGCAATTTTCGACGTCATCCTCTTTGTTTGTGACATCACTTTACACAACTTGGAAGAGCCTCTCCGTTGTCGTTCTCCAATTCCCTAGTTGGCGATCATCTCTTGCTTCTCCGGAACTACTCTCTTTAATATCCGTCATTTGATCATGTTGAGTTGATTCGGGATTCTCTTCTTGTCATCTTAATTGGTGTTGTCTTTGAGTCTTCACTTTTCCGTCTCGACGTTCCTCAACAAGCTCGAAGGAGTTGTCCGACGTTCGTCTACCCTAATGCACATAAGATGTGCATACTAATCCTCACGTTGACACCCTTCAAAATCTACTTAGATGTGTCCAAGGGGTGAGAAACTCATTATGTTATCTCCGTTAAGGACATAACATAACTACAATTCTGCTAATCTTCGGCATATACCTATCTATATAACATATCTTTATAAACAAGCTAAAAGTCCAACTATAGTAAAACCTAAAGTCCATACTAAGCATACTGAGATTCACGGTAGTAGTGGTGGTCAGCCGTACTTTGCTATTCCCAACCAGACTATGCATGCATTTAAAAAACCAAAATTCTCTTTTTAAAACTCAGACCCCTTTTCGGGTTCTGCTTAAAACATATTCGGTCTTTCAGAAGATTTCAAGTGCCATTGTTGCCAACCTAGAGCTCTGATACCATGTTGTAACACCCCGGATTCTCGGAACCCGGGATATTACTAGTTAGGACCTCACAATGGGTCCCGACCTTAGTTTGACAACAATAATACTAGGATCTTGCAACAAGACACAAATAAGAAAACCGAAAATTTATGAAGTAGTATTTTTAAGAGATGAATGCAACAACGTCTAACAGCCTAAAGTAATTAAACCACAAAAAGACTAACTATCTTTAACAAGAAGAAAGAAACCACAAGGTAAACACCCAACCCCACTCTAAGGAGTACGGAGACCCGGCTGACCACTACTTCCGGATCACTCAGCTGCTGTTCTAACCTGCAGTAAATCTAAAAAACACAACAAAACAACCATTAGCTAGTTATCTAAACATTAGGAGAATAATAATAGCACACACACACATAAAATAATAAACACTCATCATGCTTTCAAACAATCCATTTATTATCTTCATTTAAGTCATTCACTCTAATGATACTTATTTTGTGACACGAGGGATTCCCAAACCTCGCCTCCGCCCCCGTGTACCCATCAGTTGTGGATCCGATGCATCTCACCGTGTACCTGTATGGTCTGGGTATAGAGAACCTCTCAGTCTCCTGGCAGAGCTGGGCAGTGATGTCACGGCCCGTTATACATACACTTGGGCCTTAAAACATAATAACCACGGTCGTCCTAACAAGTTGTTATTTATTATAACACACATTGTACAAACACAACCATCATCATCCAACTAATATCCAGAAACTAGCTAAGTAAGTCGCAAGGACTTACCTGAATCAAACCACAACTCTCACAATCTCAACTCGGTCTGCAACCGTATAAACTCAAACGCTTGTCATACAAGGCACATGGATCAAAATATATCCCATAATCTTAGAAGTCTATAACTTCTAAGATGCTCAATTTCATCAAGAGAAAAATTACTAAAATGCCCTCTTAAGGTAAAATGACTATTTTACCCCCGGTTCCGAAACTCCCAGATTTGTCTATATCTTAGTTTCAAACTCACTTTGGAACCCATTTCCACAATCTAGTTCTTACGGAAAAGTTTGGTAAAGATTTATAATAGTTACACAAATTTCTAGATTTTCACAAAAGTCGTTAAGGTCCGATTTTGGGTTAAGATACGAGGCTTGAATAAAAAGATAAAAATCCGGAATAAATCTCTAGATCCTATATGATATGCATACTAATCATAGGAGCAAAGATCTCTCAAAAATATTCAACCATAACTCTTACATAAATCTCTAAAGATGCTTCCAAAATCCAGAAATTTCATACTTAGCCAAATTTTGTGTAATTTCACAACTGCTCAACCAGTCTACTTTGAGCTCATATAGATCCAGATCCAACCGTCGGATCGGTCTTAGCTTCTGATACATAACAATATGCAACTCCTTCTATATCATACCAGAAATTGAACGGTGAATTATGTGTCTAAGGTATCGAAAAAAAAGCTCAAAGTTGACAGAAACACAGAAATTTCTGGAATCAAAACTCAGCAAAGGCACATCCAGGAACTTAATTAAACCTATGTACCACATCTTTGTCCCAACATATACCCCTGCACAGGTCCTCCCTTAACCATGTACACCAACTCAGGGCCAAGCATAATCACCTGGTCACTATAGCCGGTTGGAAGATGGTGTCTAGTCCTGTTGTTGGTTCGTGTCAGAAGCGGCTAGGGCTCTCCTCTGTGTGCTGCACGGCTGGAGACAAGGTGATGGTGATCCACTCTAGTCACATGTACGTGAGAAGAACGAGAGCAGGGAGGACAACATACCAGAAGACCCGTCTACACAGTAGGTTGATGAAGGGTTCGATATGGCTCTAGCGCCGAGTTCGACCGAGACGTGCAGAAAGTTTGAGGAGGTCGCTACTGCCGGATCTGAACGTCCATAGACGTGACAACACTGAGGTTGTAGGGTCAGCGACGCCAAGGGTAAAGGACTCGATCCGGCTCGCCAACTGCTGCGCGTGGGCCAGGAACGCTGGTGACTAAGGAGGTTGTGCATCTGGATAGGACCCGGGTGCAGGAGCGAGTACGAAGGTCTTCGGCTGGCTAAAAAGACACAAGGGATGAGTAGTCGCTGGGGTAGACACACGAGGAGGCTTGAGTCGGGCTTGCGTCGGCACTGAATCCGGTGTGGCTCTCACAAGGTTGCAGTCGTGGTTCGGTGGTGGCTACTCAGCAAAGCGACGTGCGGTTTGTTTTCTTTCTGATGCGAATTTGCTGCGACGGATGGGGAGGTTTTGAATAGGGTATAGGGTAATCGTGTAGCGGCAACAGCAAGAGTAGGTTAGACGTGATTAGGTAGGTTATTACATTAGGTTAGTTTGAGAGATTAAGGAGTGGATTAGGGTTTAGATTAGTGAGGGTATGGGCTGGGCCAGCAGGAATTGGGTTGGTCTGTTGGGCCCGAACTGGGTCTGCTCTTCAATTAACACAAGAGGGTTGGATGACTACCCGCTAATCGTCCGGAATCGTTAAAGTACGGAAAATAATAATTACGAAATTATTATTTACGAATTTATTTACTTAATTATGTAAGTTATCATTTTATGTGAATCAAGGTCACATTAAATGATCGGATTTAATATCGTTTTTTTTTTTTATTTACGAGATTTTTGGTTGGCGGATCCGAATCCGATTTGATTTGGTATTAAAAGGAGTTTAAATTTTTCGGTTATTACATCAGTGCCCCCTTAAAATAAGTTTCGTCCCGAAATTTAGAATAATGTATTTACTCAAACGTCTTTCTTTGTATAGTTTTGTGTCATAAAATTTCGTTTTCTACCATGTAACTACTCAATCATCATAATCAGGCACACATTAAAGGAAACACAATCAGTCAATCCAACTAAACGTGAAAAGTCAAACAACACAACATTCGAGTACTAACTCGTCGGTACAGAAGTAGCAGCTAGCTCTGCAAAGATCTCGGAATAAATACGCCTAATACTCTCCTCTATCTCCCAAGTGGCCTCATCGATTCCTCGTCTAAACCACTGGAACTCTACAAAAGTATGAACCGGGTTTTTTTTTTTTTTCGACAGTTCCCGACTATCGATTCTTAAATAATAATCTTGAACTCCTGTCGGCACTTTACTAAGTGTTTAATGCTCTTTGTAATACAAACCGCTTGACCCGGTTTCCTCAATGTGACCTAATCGGATCGTTCCTTAAATATTGGATTTTCCTACTTCTTGTCAAGCTTTCAAATTTATATAACTCAAAACAAATCATACACCCAACCCAAGTGGACCTTTTCTTATAGATCTCAAATTTCTTAACTTGCAATCATAGTTCACCTAACATTGATTTTCTTCATCTGTGGGTTATGGGCCTACCACGCTTCTGGTGTAACACCCATTAGTCACAATGGCGTCTTTCTAAGGGTCAACACGATTTACCCAACTCCCGTCTATACTTCCCTTCTAATACTAGCAAGATCCTCTTCAAACAGACCCTTACTCTCTTACTCAACCGTAGTCTATTCTTCACCAACCAACAAGCAACTTCTAACCCGATTCTCTCCATATCCTTAGATCACTCCAGAAGGTTGTCGTTGCCTACTTGGGTAATCCTCCAAGGCGTCGGTAAAGTTATCTCTTAACTTCGCAGTCACTAATATCTCTTCTTAACAGTACCTACTCGTCAATACTAACCAACACTTACACGTCTTCAGTTGACGTCGGTCAGTCTATAATTGACTTATCTCAATATCCCGGACTTGCTCTTCTCATACCTATACGGCGTTAAATTCTGGGTGAGCATCATTTGCTCGCTTAATCCTTTTATGCTTCGCTAATTCGTTTTATCTTCCACACTTCTGGTTCCTTAGGCTAACTCTACTCCTCGAGCCCAACTGGGTCATTCCTCTCGACCTAAATAGTCATTCCAAGTCTTCAACGATAGCTGGTAAGTGTCTTCATAATTCTGATGACTTTAGTTATCACCCCCTTGCAGTTCCCCTTGCATGGAACATCGGTGTTGATGACTCAGGTTCCGATGATAATTGGGGTTACCTTGGACTTTCAAAAACACTAAGGTCGTTCTCATATATACATTCTTTCGCTGGTTTTACCGGCAATATTGCCTTCATGAAACTCCGTTATTTTCGCTATAGGGTTTCAACTCTTTAATACCGGCATTGCGATTTCTTTCAAATTCCTATATCTTTGAGGAGGTCAAAACCTCTTCACACTTGTAAAGTCTACATTCTGCTTCTACACTCCATTGTAGGTATCCATTCCATGAACCTTAGACCCTCATATCCGGGTCGACATTTTATCTCTTTTGGCCTTACAAGCTTGTCTTGTGAACTCTTCTACTAGGTGACTCGTCTTATACATTTTTCTTCTCTGCATCGGTCTCTAACTGTCTGCTGATCATTACTACCCATTCTGTGTTGGAACTTCAGTTGCTTTGTGCTCTTGCATAGATTTCCTAAGGACATCCTCATCTCAAAACTTTATTTAAAATTTATCATAACTCGCAATTTTGATACCTGACTTTCCTTCTCACTGGATAAGTTATACACTTGGTTTACACTAAATCCATCATAGTGTCATCAGTCCGTTGGTATGATTGTTATTAAACATCCAATGGTACCATTTGTATACAACACATTAGGTGCATATGATTTTCCCACCAATCAAATTTCTCGCATCGCATTTATTATGTCTTCCTTATACTCATGTCGCTTTACCTTCTTTGATATTTACACCCCCTAAGATAGTTAAATCCCTTTGAGTTTTCTCGTACACACTTTACAACTGCGTTGGTTGGTCTTATTACTTTCAGCAACTCTTAGGTCATCAGTCCAGCTGAATTTTCCATGGAGTACCTCCATTTCTCCCTTAAATAACAGTCTTTAGTCCTTTCGGTAACCATCTTATTGGTGTGGTACCGGATCCATATAACCACCTTTAGTCTTTCACTTTTACTCCTTCTCATGTCTGTTTTAGTCGACCTGTAGATTCTATCTGCAATCACCTCACAACTCGACCACACATTTCACCAAGGCTTTACATCATACTCCTTATGTTTGTGCCGCCTCGGAATTTCCAATTATTCTGTGTCACATCTTTAATCGCAAGGGTTTTTCCTGTCAATCTAGACAGTCTGACCCTACTTTTTCTCGAAGGAGTACCATCAGTCTTACTTGTGTGGAATGCTAAGACATAGGACATGTTTCCAATCATCTGCTTCCTTTTAGTCTTCTAGTTCTTCTTACAGGATCCCTTCATTCTAACTCTGATATGTATCTTTCGTAGTTAGTAGTAAGTAACTACTCCCAACAATTCCCTTTACACCATTACTATCATCAAGGGTCATTACCGACCGTCCAGAGCTGCTCTTAAATTTTCTTTATTAGAGTTATCATATTGGACTCATTTAACGTTACCATCCAGGCTACTAGTACTTGTATTAATTTAACTTCACCATTTTCGTCGTGGATCTCCGAAAGAAATTCCCTAGATGTCGATAAAATTCTTTTATAATCTTGTGGTTATTCTTCTTATCGGTTAACTAACCATCACTAGTTAACCCGCGCATGTAACTTTTTAAGTTGTCCAAGTAGGATGTAGTTGACCTTCTACAACATCATAGACTTACTTTTCTTCCATCTCTTTTGAGGCTTGATATACTTGGTGAAATATATCTTCTCCAGTCTCGTTATTTATTCTTCTTTAGCTCCTCCTACAATCTACACTTTTGTAAGATCGTTACACTCTTACGAGTCCAGTTGTATCATTCTTCTTCCATCAACAGACTTTTCAATCCTTCTAGGGTAGCTTGTAGGTACATCTCTGTGATTCTTTTACGTGAGTTATCGTCTATTTGCGGTTCTCTATTATGAACTTGTAGTGCTGTTAGCTTAAATTCCTTTTGAATGAGAAGTTATTGGGGTCCCTCGAGTTCACCAATACTCTTCTCACACACTCTTCTTCCTTGGGTGTTGCTTGTAATGCTGCCTTTACAGAAGCTGGTTATTGTTGTATCACGGTCTATGTCAAAATTCTCCTGTGTTCTACGAGATCACTCCACTTCCACATTGGTGAAATCCACCTTTCCCTTTCTGGCAACGCGTAAGTTTCCAAGTTGCAACTCTTTAATTCTTTCTATTTGGATGGATAATGTATCTCGTGTGACTTCCATACTTTTGACTGTCTCGGTTATCAATCTGGATTGTGGTGGCAATTAGCTTGTTAAGAATGATCATATTTCGCCTTACTTTTGGCATCAACTTTCACTTCCTAGTCTGTCAGTGAGCTTAAATTTTATGTCTCTTTTCTTGATCGCTACTATATCTCCCTTTTGGCTTTCATGTCTATGGCAATTTTCGACGTCATCCTCTTTGTTTGTGACGTCACTTTACACAACTTGGAAGAGCCTCTCCGTTGTCGTTCTCCAATTCCCTAGTTGGCGATCATCTCTTGCTTCTCCGGAACTACTCTCTTTAATATCCGTCATTTGATCATGTTGAGTTGATTCGGGATTCTCTTCTTGTCATCTTAATTGGTGTTGTCTTTGAGTCTTCACTTTTCCGTCTCGACGTTCCTCAACAAGCTCGAAGGAGTTGTCCGACGTTCGTCTACCCTAATGCACATAAGATGTGCATACTAATCCTCACGTTGACACCCTTCAAAATCTACTTAGATGTGTCCAAGGGGTGAGAAACTCATTATGTTATCTCCGTTAAGGACATAACATAACTACAATTCTGCTAATCTTCGGCATATACCTATCTATATAACATATCTTTATAAACAAGCTAAAAGTCCAACTATAGTAAAACCTAAAGTCCATACTAAGCATACTGAGATTCACGGTAGTAGTGGTGGTCAGCCGTACTTTTCTATTCCCAACCAGACTATGCATGCATTTAAAAAACCAAAATTCTCTTTTTAAAACTCATACCCCTTTTCGGGTTCTGCTTAAAACATATTCGGTCTTTCAGAAGATTTCAAGTGCCATTGTTGCCAACCTAGAGCTCTGATACCATGTTGTAACACCCCGGATTCTCGGAACCCGGGATATTACTAGTTAGGACCTCACAATGGGTCCCGACCTTAGTTTGACAACAATAATACTAGGATCTTGCAACAAGACACAAATAAGAAAACCGAAAATTTATGAAGTAGTATTTTTAAGAGATGAATGCAACAACGTCTAACAGCCTAAAGTAATTAAACCACAAAAAGACTAACTATCTTTAACAAGAAGAAAGAAACCACAAGGTAAACACCCAACCCCACTCTAAGGAGTACGGAGACCCGGCTGACCACTACTTCCGGATCACTCAGCTGTTGTTCTAACCTGCAGTAAATCTAAAAAACACAACAAAACAACCATTAGCTAGTTATCTAAACATTAGGAGAATAATAATAGCACACACACACATAAAATAATAAACACTCATCATGCTTTCAAACAATCCATTTATTATCTTCATTTAAGTCATTCACTCTAATGATACTTATTTTGTGACACGAGGGATTCCCAAACCTCGCCTCCGCCCCCGTGTATCCATCAGTTGTGGATCCGATGCATCTCACCGTGTACCTGTATGGTCTGGGTATAGAGAACCTCTCAGTCTCCTGGCAGAGCTGGGCAGTGATGTCACGGCCCGTTATACATACACTTGGGCCTTAAAACATAATAACCACGGTCGTCCTAACAAGTTGTTATTTATTATAACACACATTGTACAAACACAACCATCATCATCCAACTAATATCCAGAAACCAGCTAAGTAAGTCGCAAGGACTTACCTGAATCAAACCACAACTCTCACAATCTCAACTCGGTCTGCAACCGTATAAACTCAAACGCTTGTCATACAAGGCACATGGATCAAAATATATCCCATAATCTTAAAAGTCTATAACTTCTAAGATGCTCAATTTCATCAAGAGAAAAATTACTAAAATGCCCTCTTAACTATTTTACCCCCGGTTCCGAAACTCCCAGATTTGTCTATATCTTAGTTTCAAACTCACTTTGGAACCCATTTCCACAATCTAGTTCTTACGGAAAAGTTTGGTAAAGATTTATAATAGTTACACAAATTTCTAGATTTTCACAAAAGTCGTTAAGGTCCGATTTTGGGTTAAGATACGAGGCTTGAATAAAAAGATAAAAATCCGGAGTAAATCTCTAGATCCTATATGATATGCATACTAATCATAGGAGCAAAGATCTCTCAAAAATATTCAACCATAACTCTTACATAAATCTCTAAAGATGCTTCCAAAATCCAGAAATTTCATACTTAGCCAAATTTTGTGTAATTTCACAACTGCTCAACCAGTCTACTTTGAGCTCCTATAGATCCAGATCCAACCGTCGGATCGGTCTTAGCTTCTGATACATAACAATATGCAACTCCTTCTATATCATACCAGAAATTGAACGGTGAATTATGTGTCTAAGGTATCGAAAAAAAAGCTCAAAGTTGACAGAAACACAGAAAACTCTGGAATCAAAACTCAGCAAAGGCACATCCAGGAACTTAATTAAACCTATGTACCACATCTTTGTCCCAACATATACCCCTGCACAGGTCCTCCCTTAACCATGTACACCAACTCAAGGCCAAGCATAATCACCTGGTCACTGTAGCCGGCTGGAAGATGGTGTCTAGTCCTGTTGTTGGTTCGTGTCAGAAGCGGCTAGGGCTCTCCTCTGTGTGCTGCACGGCTGTAGACAAGGTGATGGTGATCCACTCTAGTCACATGTACGTGAGAAGAATGAGAGCAGGGAGGACGACATACCAGAAGACCCGTCTACACACTAGGTTGATGAAGGGTTCGATATGGCTCTAGCGCCGAGTTCGACCGAGACGTGCAGAAAGTTTGAGGAGGTCGCTACTGCCGGATCTGGACGTCCATAGACGTGACAACACTGAGGTTGTAGGGTCAGCGACGCCAAGGGTAAAGGACTCGATCCGGCTCGCCAACTGCTGCGTGTGGGCCAGGAACGCTGGTGACTAAGGAGGTTGTGCATCTGGATAGGACCCGGGTGCAGGAGCGAGTACGAAGGTCTTCGGCTGGCTAAAATGACACAAGGGATGAGTAGTCGCTGGGGTAGACACACGAGGAGGCTTGAGTCGGGCTTGCGTCGGCACTGAATCCGGTGTGACTCTCCTAGGGTTGCAGTCGTGGTTCGGTGGTGGCTACTCAGCAAAGCGACGTGCGGTTTGTTTTCTTTCTGATGCGAAATTGCTGCGACGGATGGGGAGGTTTTGAATAGGGTATGGGTAGGGTAATCGTGTAGCGGCAACAGCAAGAGTAGGTTAGACGTGATTAGGTAGGTTATTAGATTAGGTTAGTTTGAGAGATTAAGGAGTGGATTAGGGTTTAGATTAGTGAGGGTATGGGCTGGGCCAGCAGGAATTGGGTTGGTCTGTTGGGCCCGAACTGGGTCTGCTCTTCAATTAACACAAGAGAGTTGGATGACTACCCGTTAATCGTCCGGAATCGTTAAAGTACGGAAAATAATAATTACGAAATTATTATTTACGAATTTATTTACTTAATTATGTAAGTTATCATTTTATGTGAATCAAGGTCACATTAAATGATCGGATTTAATATCGTTTTTTTATTATTATTATTTACGAGATTTTTGGTTGGCGGATCCGAATCCGATTTGATCCGGTATTAAAATGAGTTTAAATTTTTCGGTTATTACAAGAACATAAAAAAAGGAAAAACAAAAGAAAAAAAAAAGAATTAAACTTCCGTTACAACACATGTCTTATATAATGGCAATAGTGTAGATATGCAACAACGTAAGCTGAATCTGCACAAATGCTTAAGAATAGAAAATGAACTATTCGAAAAAGACATTGAGCCTCAAATTGAAGAGAGACTAAACAAGGTCAGGGCCGGTCCTTCAGTTTTTTGTGCCCAGGGCGAGATTTTTTTCGGGTGCCCTAGCGATTAAAATTAATGGCATACTCAAATTATTAAATATAAAAACATGAAATAACACGCTATAACTGTAACACCCCGATTCCGCGGGACTCGGAATGCTACGGGTTAGGACCTCACAATGGGTCCCGACCCTTAGCTTGACAACAATTTCACCGGATCTTGCAACAAGGCACAAATAAAGGCCAAAACGAAATACATTTTTATGCAATGAAGTGAAACCCGAAACTATACAAACAAAAGACTTCAGCCGAGATACCACACAACACCCGAACGCCAAAAACATGGCCTACAAACACAACTATCGAAGAACAAAACACAACCCAACTCTATCCAAAAACCCTTCCTAAAATGTACGGACCCCGGCTGCCCACTTTTCCGGATCTCTCGGCCGCATTCCTAACCTGCAAGGCAATCTACAACAATCGGTATAAAACCGTTAGCTAATATTCGAGGCATTAGAATTAATGGGTAAGGCACATACACAAGTAATCTCATCACAAGCATACAACATACATAAAAGCACACCAATCCGGTTTATTATCTTTGTTATTATTAGGTCGTATCCCGTTCTAATTCAACTTAGGTTGTGACACGAGAGTCACCGAAACTCGCCTCGGTCCCTACTTACCGGCATGGAATGGTACTGATGCATCCGACCGTCTACCAGCACGGGATAGTCGCCGAGAACCTCCTAGCTCTCGCGGGAGCCAGGCAAGTTGTCACCGCCCGTTATCATACACTTGGGCCAAAATAATATAAAGGTCGGTAATCCTAATTCCGGTTTAGTTGTTATAAACAATTAACAATAAACACACACCACCAAACACACATCAATGCTAATACAAGGAATACGAGCTAAGTAAGTCCGGAGACTTACCTCGTTCCAAAGATAATCCCGCTATATCCCGCTCTCAGCTTCCCGCAGGAAGACACTCAATGTCTGTCAAAAGGTACATGATCAACATCTCTCTCACATGCTAGAAGTCCTAAGACTTCTAGTCCTAATGATCTCGCAAGATCATAAATTATAACCATGATAGGATAACAACCTCCTAATCCTCACGATCTCACAAAGTCATAAGCATCACAACACATGCTAGGATACTCTCGTCCTAGTCACCATAATCTCAACAAACATATAACCATAATCTCAATCCTCATAAGCTCACAAGATCAACCAAACACCCAACGCCTTACAATCCTCACAAGATAATAACACCTCAAGCTTTAGAACGATCATCAATCCTCACAACTCAACTAAGGTTCAAAGCCACTACTTGGCATTCACTCTAAGTTATGCTAGATTCAACCTAGCATGATACTAATACTAAACATAACTAAATCGAGGAATAGAATACTCACACGAGGTCGAAGGCGGAAGATAGCCTACGGATGTCGAGATGGATTCGTTGGCCTTAAACGGGGCGCTTCCGAACCTAGCACCAAACTAAACAAATTTAGCATAACGCTAAATTTGGACATACTACATAGTATAGATAAACTATAAGAATGACCCCCGTAATTCAAATCCGAGATTAAAAATCTTAAAAACACTTTCCGGGCAATTTATACAAATTTAGAAACTTGGTCATAATCCGCAAATAAATCTTCGGGCCATAAATCCGAAATAAATCCAACAAAAGAAATAATTGATAATGTATATATAAATATGAAATAAACTCGTATTTAAAATCCAAGGTTAAAACCCACAAAGACATTTTCTGGGTAAATTATACAGTTTCTGAGTACGGGTCATATTCTGTAATTAGTTTCCTGCAGGGGCATAAATGAAAGCTTCCAAAAAATGTGGGTCCAAACCGCCATTGTAAAATATGGGCACAATCTATAATAAATACAAAAGAGAGGGGGCCGAACATAAATAGCCCTAAAAGGGCTCTTCTTCAACCTTTCGTAACACGCAGGCAGGAGGGATTTGAGAGGCGGAGGCGGCGGCGGCTAGGGCAGATCTGGCAGGGGCCTTCTCCGGCGTTGGTCTTGGCGGCAGCCGGCAGTGGCGGATCCGAGGTGGCCATACCCGGCGTGTCTCGACAGAAAGAGAAAAGGGAGAGTTAGGGAGGCAAGGGGTCGTTTCAAACCCGACAGAGACGAAGGGAAAGAGGAAATTGCAGAGCTGCGAGAGTAGGGTTGGTAGTCGCTGCAATTCCGGTGGTCCCAATGGTGGCGATGAGCGGCGTTTCCGACTGGTGGCCATGGGAACAGAGAGGCGGCAACTGGTTGACAAGGTCGGGTCTGTGGTTCCGATTTTTAGCTCGCCCTCTCCAAGTAGCGAGCTGAGTTGTGTGGCTAGGGCTCGCAGAGGGAAAGATAGGGCAGAGGGGTCGGGATCTCCGGCGGATTCCAGGCAAAGGCGTGGTAGGGGATCTCCGGCGAAGGTGGTGGTGAAGCAAGGCTGGCGTTACACAATTGCAGAAGAGAGTTTGAATGCACAAGAACCAGGGGCAGAGTGATAAGGTACTCGATAATGTGTCTAAGCATCTTGGGTGCACTCGTTCAAGTCTAAATGTCATTACTTCAGAGAAGGGGTAGGAATCGAGGGGTCGGCTGCTCAGCAGCTACTGCGTGTTCGAATGTCACAAGGGAGGGGATCGAGGGGTCGGCTGTTGAGAGGTCGGCCTCTGGCCCTCCTCTGCTGCAACGGCACACGCAAGAAGCGGCAAGGGAAAGAAGAAAGAGAGAGGAGAGAGAGAGAAAAAAATAAATAAATAAAAGACTAAAGAGGGCTTTTTTTTTTAAATAACTAACTCGATCAACATTCGGAACGGGATTTTCGAATCGGAAAACTTCCGAACTTTCCGTAAAATAAAATACGGAACATATATAAATATAGAATATATAAACTCATAAATTTAATTTACGGCGTGATAATACTCGAAAAAAAAAAAAATATTTAAGCCATTTAAAGTATCGATAAAATCCGAGAAAATACAAAACGCGAACGCGCCAAAATTTGGGGCGTTACAACAGATCCCCCTAAAAAAAAGTTTCGTCCCGAAACTTGCCACACATCGAACTTCTCGGTCCCTAAGGCCGATGTATAAACTCACAACTAGGAAAGGTTAGGACTTCTAATCTATCTATAGAAACTACTCAACCCACCGTCGCAATATATATATCAGATCATATAACACATTCTCGCACGGGGCACAAACAACATATAACATCACACAACTTAACTAAGGAAAGAACTAGGTATAACCCGTCGATTCTATCGAAGCTACTAGATCCGTGTAAAACTCAACTAATGATACTACCCTCCGTCTTCCAGTTAGCCTCATCGGTTCCTTGTCTGCTAATAGATCCTCATAATTGGAAACACATGAAACACCGGATGAACACCCTCTACTCTCGGCGGCCACGCCAACCGGCAAACAACTTCCCTAACTCGCGCTAAGATCTCAAAAAGATCAAAATTTCGGAACTCGACGTCCTTCTCGGTTTCGATGCAGCATCTCCATTATTTTCCCTTTAATTTCTCTATCAACGAAGATTGAACTTCCAGTTTACACTGCTGGTTCGGGTTCTTGTCAAACCAACTTTGATGTTATGTTTCCACAATTCTTGTTGCAATTCCAAGTAACAAAGGAAGTACTTGCTCCATAATACTACTAACACGACACGTATGATATTCATTTTACATCGCTCCTCACTACTCGATCAAGACCTTGTCTTGAAGAATCACTTGTACAATTTAAACCGATCATACCTCAAGGCAATTTCAAACAGTTGCACTAATGAATCTCCTCTTTACATTCAACAACTCTATTGTCAATTCTTCGTCCCATTCAATACTCTGTTGTCATTCGGGGGATACCATAATTGGTGTTATACAACTCTCTCTTCACAAATCTAGTAATGCTCAACACATCTGAGAAACCTGGAACTTCTTTCACATCTCTCGGGGTTTGCCATCCCGAGACAACTTGTCAAACACTTCCTCTCTTTCCTAAGAGTAGACCCAAAGTATCTTATGCGGGCATCAGTAAGTCCATGTG
Organism: Fagopyrum homotropicum; assembly: GCA_033239125.1. Lineage (NCBI taxonomy): Eukaryota > Viridiplantae > Streptophyta > Magnoliopsida > Caryophyllales > Polygonaceae > Fagopyrum > Fagopyrum homotropicum. The sequence goes on from BSWB01000002.1 coordinate 140,044,145, forward strand.
GAGTAACTACCACTCCTGGTGACCTTGGTTGGTCCGGAATGCCGTACTTGCAATATCTCCGTCTCGAATTCTCAAACGGTGACAATCAAGTTCTTAACTTAATCTTATAAGAGACTATCAGCCCTTGCAACTGATCGAGTAGATCATCCCTTCGTTGTAAGGGATACTTGTCCTTTATTGTCATCTTGTTTGGTTCATTGTAATCGATATACAAACGGGGATAACCGCTTCTCGTTTCGCAACTAGTGTTCTCCATAACAACTTCAAATCAAGAGGTTAAGATATATTTCAAGTTCTTGTTATTGCTCCTTCACTTGCTTCCACAACTCATGTCTCTTCACAAGCATCATTCCATACGGCGCCTTAGATATAAAAAAAATTGAGTCAAGCTTGACCTTAGTGGAAAAATCCACATTCTAACGTATTGGAATCCGTGATATCTCGGTTTTTGTATTTCCTTATTTAGTCTCATAACATAAGACCGACACAACCTTGTCTTAACACTTGACAGGTAGTCATGGTATTAATGATCTCCCTCAATCTGTTGGGGTGACGTCTTTCAACACGTGTATTGCTCCATCTTTAGCTACAATGTTGACCGTCCTCTTTCAAATATTCGTCTTTTCTTGAATTGGAAAGATTTGTTTGCGTCTTCTGACTCTTGTGTTCTTATATAAGTATTCTTTTAACTTAATCCCGTATTCCCTCTTAAATGACATGACTGTAAAAATCCTCTAAGGTTTCTCACTTATGTGCAACCATAGGGGTCCATACTGCAGGACTTAACCGTGCTTCAAAATAATTAACCTTATCTTCTTTGCTTTCCCTGACATCTCAACATATGGGATGAACTCCTTGTTTTCTACATAAACTTTCCCCCTAGACGTCCTTTCTTCAAGTAGGTATAAAACCTTAAACTTCATTTCCTTATGCAACGTCAACCGACCATAGAGGCTCTAAACTCTCAATCTTTCATGTACTTCTTGTACATCTCATAATAACATCGAACTTCAAAACTTCAGTCCTCTCTTTCTCTTGTGGGTCACCTTATGCATCTTTTGGTATTACAAGAACAACTTCACAACCGTACAAGTATGCCATTAGGCGGAGTTCCCCATTCACAATCACCGAAAGATCCACTCATAACTCCACCAAGTACTAACATCATAGCTCTAAGCTTGCCGCGTTGCCCTAATCCAGGTTCCTCGTTTCACGTTATAGCCACTATGGCTTCGCCATGCGAGTCACAAAAACCTTGACTTAACTTTCGCTCGTGAAAACATGACATCCATAACCTTAGAACAAACATATCATACCTCCTCTTACATATATATACCCCCTTTCCGCACAACAACTATAGAAGACTCACCTTCCTCTTCGTTCTTCCACTTTGATTTACCTTGATCCATGTCATTTCTCCATATAACAATATCATGACCTAAGAGGGTCGCACCAGATCGTTACAATCCCTCTCAACAAGGTACATTACCATCACTTGTTGAAATCGGTAAATTGTTACTTGATTAAGATATTTGCACTTCCCTTGATATGCTTCTTCATTGCCGACATTCAAACACCACGAATATTATGAGTTCTCGTTACCCTTCTTCATGATCCCACACCTAGATTACTCTCCCCACCTACAATCACCAGTATACAACCCGCACCTGTGGATTTTTGGTGGTCACCGATTAACTCCTTGATGACCCTCTCCAAGATCAACGACTTACCCTGCTACCACACTTCCATGATACCATACTCCTGATGGATACCTTCTCATGGTACGTTGTCTTAAACTTCACTAGCTCATTTTTACTCTACTTCCAACTCCGTTAGCTCCGACTACACTCCCCTCTTCCTTCCGCTTCTGTAAGATAACTATACCTCCCCCAACTCTTTCGTGTCATATGACCCAATTTCATAGGCTTAACCGTTCTTCATAATATCTTGTAAGTGTCTTCCCAACATATCTATTGTTAGTAACCACTCTCTCTTCTCTTGGTTGGTAACTTGAGTCTTTCAATCCAAACTCCTTGTTTATCTTTCATCTTCTGAAGATCATCATCCACACACCCTTCCTCCTTCTTAGCGTTGCTCAATCTGGTTTCAATGACGGAAAATGATTGACTCCACCAGGTAATTCTACTATGTGAACTTTTACCATGTGATCCTCCTCTTAACCCTCGTATTTTTGACTCTTCACTTCTTGGTACCTCGCAAGCTTAACTTACGATATTTTAAATCCTTCCCACATGTTTCGTTCATTTCTCTCATCTTAACTCCCATGGACTAGAAACGTCTAAGGAAAGCTTTAGTGGAACACCACCTAAACCTTGCTAGAACGTACTCATCTCCTCCTCGATTTACATCTTTAGTTGTGCACGCTTCTTCTCGAAGAAATTAAGTTCGTAATCTACATTGGTCTTGTTGTCTTTAAATCATGGTTCCTTTGGAACCACTTCCGCACATTAATTTTACTCCATTTTCTTGTATGGTCTCCATCTTGATTTCTCTTAAGTTGTCTCGAGTTCTTCTTTCTAATTTTCCGTCCTTCGTTTATGTCATCTCTAGTCCTCCTCTTTGATGTCCTTTTATAGGAATCCGAGAAACGCCATGGTGTTCGTCTACACGAAACGCTCAACTCGATACTTGAGTGTACCCCTCCACGTATGAATGCTATCCCAAGCCAACAACGTCGTCTTAAAGGTGATGCTATCTTTCCGTCATCCTAACTATAAGGTCCATACTATATACTACTATATATAAGAGTCCGTATATAAGCCTATAAATGTCCTATGTCCACATAACTACTAATATAACACATCCGGTAATTCATTACAACACCACAAGGTCCAAAGCATATATTATAGTCAACATATATACTATACATATAAATCAAGTCATCATGCAACTACAATCCACATATAATAATAGTCCAAAAACATCCTAAGTCCACGATACATATCTACATATATACATATATACATATATATACTAAAAATCAATAAACTATGCTGCCGAGATCCGCGGAAGGAGTGGTGGTCCGTACATTCTACTCCGACTCATGCATGTGATTTTGAAAACAAAAACTCAGAACCCGCGGGGTTCTGTTTTATTCCTTATTCGGCCTTTAGAAGATTGCGAGTGCCATTGTTGTCAACCTAGGGCTCTGATACCACTTTTGTAACACCCCGATTCCGCGGGACTCGGAATGCTACGGGTTAGGACCTCACAATGGGTCCCGACCCTTAGCTTGACAACAATTTCACCGGATCTTGCAACAAGGCACAAATAAAGGCCAAAACGAAATACATTTTTATGCAATGAAGTGAAACCCGAAACTATACAAACAAAAGACTTCAGCCGAGATACCACACAACACCCGAACGCCAAAAACATGGCCTACAAACACAACTATCGAAGAACAAAACACAACCCAACTCTATCCAAAAACCCTTCCTAAAATGTACGGACCCCGGCTGCCCACTTTTCCGGATCTCTCGGCCGCATTCCTAACCTGCAAGGCAATCTACAACAATCGGTATAAAACCGTTAGCTAATATTCGAGGCATTAGAATTAATGGGTAAGGCACATACACAAGTAATCTCATCACAAGCATACAACATACATAAAAGCACACCAATCCGGTTTATTATCTTTGTTATTATTAGGTCGTATCCCGTTCTAATTCAACTTAGGTTGTGACACGAGAGTCACCGAAACTCGCCTCGGTCCCTACTTACCGGCATGGAATGGTACTGATGCATCCGACCGTCTACCAGCACGGGATAGTCGCCGAGAACCTCCTAACTATCGCGGGAGCCAAGCAAGTTGTCACCGCCCGTTATCATACACTTGGGCCAAAATAATATAAAGGTCGGTAATCCTAATTCCGGTTTAGTTGTTATAAACAATTAACAATAAACACACACCACCAAACACACATCAATGCTAATATAAGGAATACGAGCTAAGTAAGTCCGGAGACTTACCTCGTTCCAAAGATAATCCCGCTATATCCCGCTCTCAGCTTCCCGCAGGAAGACACTCAATGTCTGTCAAAAGGCACATGATCAACATCTCTCTCACATGCTAGAAGTCCTAAGACTTCTAGTCCTAATGATCGCGCAAGATCATAAATTATAACCATGATAGGATAACAACCTCCTAATCCTCACGATCTCACAAAGTCATAAGCATCACAACACATGCTAGGATACTCTCGTCCTAGTCACCATAATCTCAACAAACATATAACCATAATCTCAATCCTCATAAGCTCACAAGATCAACCAAACACCCAACGCCTTACAATCCTCACAAGATAATAACACCTCAAGCTTTAGAACGATCATCAATCCTCACAACTCAACTAAGGTTCAAAGCCACTACTTGGCATTCACTCTAAGTTATGCTAGATTCAACCTAGCATGATACTAATACTAAACATAACTAAATCGAGGAATAGAATACTCACACGAGGTCGAAGGCGGAAGATAGCCTACGGATGTCGAGATGGATTCGTTGGCCTTAAACGGGGCGCTTCCGAACCTAGCACCAAACTAAACAAATTTAGCATAACGCTAAACTTGGACATACTACATAGTATAGATAAACTATAAGAATGACCCCCATAATTCAAATCCGAGATTAAAAATCTTAAAAACACTTTCCGGGCAATTTATACAAATTTAGAAACTTGGTCATAATCCGCAAATAAATCTTCGGGCCATAAATCCGAAATAAATCCAACAAAAGAAATAATTGATAATGTATATATAAATATGAAATAAACTCGTATTTAAAATCCAAGGTTAAAACCCACAAAGACATTTTCTGGGTAAATTATACAGTTTCCGAGTACGGGTCATATTCTGTAATTAGTTTCCTGCAGGGGCATAAATGAAAGCTTCCAAAAAATGTGGGTCCAAACCGCCATTGTAAAATATGGGCACAATCTGTAATAAATACAAAAGAGAGGGGGCCGAACGTAAATAGCCCTAAAAGGGCTCTTCTTCAACCTTTCGTAACACGCAGGCAGGAGGGATCTGAGAGGCGGAGGCGGCGGCGGCTAGGGCAGATCTGGCAGGGGCCTTCTCCGGCGTTGGTCTTGGCGGCAGCCGGCAGTGGCGGATCCGAGGTGGCCATACCCGGCGTGTCTCGACAGAAAGAGAAAAGGGAGAGTTAGGGAGGCAAGGGGTCGTTTCAAACCCGACAGAGACGAAGGGAAAGAGGAAATTGCAGAGCTGCGAGAGTAGGGTTGGTAGTCGCTGCAATTCCGGTGGTCCCAATGGTGGCGATGAGCGGCGTTTCCGACTGGTGGCCATGGGAACAGAGAGGCGGCAACTGGTTGACAAGGTCGGGTCTGTGGTTCCGATTTTTGGCTCGCCCTCTCCAAGTAGCGAGCTGAGTTGTGTGGCTAGGGCTCGCAGAGGGAAAGATAGGGCAGAGGGGTCGGGATCTCCGGCGGATTCCAGGCAAAGGCGTGGTAGGGGATCTCCGGCGAAGGTGGTGGTGAAGCAAGGCTGGCGTTACACAATTGCAGAAGAGAGTTTGAATGCACAAGAACCAGGGGCAGAGTGATAAGGTACTCGATAATGTGTCTAAGCATCTTGGGTGCACTCGTTCAAGTCTAAATGTCATTACTTCAGAGAAGGGGTAGGAATCGAGGGGTCGGCTGCTCAGCAGCTACTGCGTGTTCGAATGTCACAAGGGAGGGGATCGAGGGGTCGGCTGTTGAGAGGTCGGCCTCTGGCCCTCCTCTGCTGCAACGGCACACGCAAGAAGCGGCAAGGGAAAGAAGAAAGAGAGAGGAGAGAGAGAGAAAAAAATAAATAAATAAAAGACTAAAGAGGGCTTTTTTTTTTAAATAACTAACTCGATTAACATTCGGAACGGGATTTTCGAATCGGAAAACTTCCGAACTTTCCGTAAAATAAAATACGGAACATATATAAATATAGAATATATAAACTCATAAATTTAATTTACGGCGTGATAATACTCGAAAAAAAAACAATATTTAAGCCATTTAAAGTATCGATAAAATCCGAGAAAATACAAAACGCGAACGCGCCAAAATTTGGGGCGTTACAATAACAAAGGATATATATATAAAAAAAAATATAACCCGTAGAAAAATTACGGGTTATTCACAATTATGAAATAACACCTTATAACAAAGAATATATATATATATATATATATATATATATATATATATATATATATATATATATATATATATATATAGGACCCTTGCAGATAGGAATGAGGAGAGCCAGGGTGGTGACATGTGGCATGCCACGTCACCTTTTTTTCTTCCAGCTTTTATTTTTTGTAAATAAAAATTGGTGTTCATATTTTTATGAGTATGTGTTCATTTTTAAAAGAGTCATTGTTCATATTTTATCAATAAATGTTCATTTTTTCCCAACACTAACTATTCGTTTTTTAACATTAATTGTTTATTTTTGTATTTTTGTAAAACATTTTTTTAAAAAAATTATACTATTCTTTCAAATCGTGTTAATAAAATATGATGGTCATTTTTTTACAAGTATGCATTTATTTTTTTACAGTTATTGTGTTTATAATATGATGTTCATTTTTTTTGAAAATTATACTTTTCTTTAAAATTGTGTTTATAATATTCAAAGATCGATTACATAAAAAATTGTGAAATCAAAGAGAATACAAGACGATTAAGATTTTGTTTCTTCGAATTTCTACTCTCACTGTTTAGATTTCCATTCTTAAGGTTTAGGTTTCATCATGATTGATGTTTCGAAATCAAATTTGTTTGAATCATTTTGTGTTTGATAAGTTTGATTGAAAAAATACATGTATATACATATGTTGAGTTGGTCTAATAGCTCAAATTGAATAATCTATATGTTCCTTTTAGTGTGCACGCAAACTGTTCGGTAAAATGTCTTATAGAAAAATAGTTTATAATATTCACATGAACAATGATATAAAAAGTATGAACACTGATGAATAAAAACATGAACAATGACGTATAAAAGTATGAACACCAATTACTTATCTATAACTTTGACACATACATAACATATTATGATAATCTTTTAAGGTTTTGTGATGAATTTTTTTTATTTTTTGTGGTTATATACTGTAAATGAACATCTATGCATTATAAAATGAACACAAAAAAATAAATGGACATGACACTTTGATGAATAAAAATACTATGAACACCGATGTATAAAAACATGAACAATGACATATAAAAGTATGAACACCAATGACTATTTTGAACGTAAGGGTATTTTTCCAGATTTTTAGTCAATTTACAAAAATGCCATTAATGATGAGCGTGTGAGAGCCCTTGATTTAAATCCATCCAATGGCTTACATCCCTCCTAATTCCTATCTACAAGCTATCTCCTCACTTGAACTAAAATCTATATATATATATATATATATATATATATATATACATATATAGGGATAGGATCATGTAAGAACAGGAGTTACGGTAAGAAATAGGAACAAATGTGTGCCATACGATTAAAAAAAATCAACGTACATGATTCAATAGAATTTTAGCATAATAATCTTACGTTTTTATATTTGGATAAGGAATATATGTTGTTACCATTTTAATATGAGAATATTTACTATCATATTCAATATACACGTTAAAACGAATTACTATACACGTCTACCGACGGCTTCGTCTTCACAAATACCAACGATCCAAGAACACGAATATACTATCATGTTAAATTTGTGCTTTACATGGAGTACCTGTGCACTCCATGCACTACATTTGCATGTGCATTATGCACTGATATAAAACATGTGCACGATTAGTTTCCATATATGAAACCTGTGCAATACGTTTTTATCTTGTGCATTACATCCTCCGTGCACGATTAGTTTTTTCCTGTACAATAAGTGTGCAATACTTTTCCATATATGAAACCTGAAAATATTTTTGTTACCATATAAAATATTAGCCATAAATCATGTAGGGATATATATATTAATATTACCAAAATTTAGAAGCAAATTAAATCTTAATATAAACATACCTTATTTACACGTTAAATCTCAGCCTTTGATTCTTTGATCCAACGCACAATAACTGTTCTTATTTCTTACTGTAAGAGTTGTTCTTACCGGATCCTAACCCTACATATATATATATATACATATATATATATATATATACATATGTATATACAGATTTAAGTTCCGGTGAGGAGTAAGCTTATGGATAGGAATTAGGAGCCCTGTGGGCCATTGGATGGATTTAAATCAACGGCTTACATTTACTCGTCATTAATGGCATTTTGGTAAATCGAGCTAAAAGTTTGCAACAAGTAAAAATTAGGTTTTGCCTCTCTCGCACTCGCAGCCGTTCAACTTCTTCGCCTCTTCTTCTCCTCTCTCGCAGTCGCAGCCGTCTCTTCTTCTCCTCTCTCGCAGTTCAGTCAAATTTCTCTTCTCCGTTCAACTTCTTCGCCTCTTCTTTCCTCTCTCGCAGTCGCAACCGTCTCTTCTTCTCCTCTCTCGCAGTTCAATCGAATTTCTCTTCTCCGGCTCTTAACAAGATTCATACAAAATTTCCACCAATTTCATTGCACAATGGTTAAATCAAAGAGAAACAACGATTCAGGTATGTTTTTTTTCTCAATTTCCACCATATCATCAACTTTGTCTACAACACAACGATTGAAGCCAAGTATGTTTGTTTTATTCAAATTATGATTTTATGTTCATAATTTAACATCAATTTGTTCATTTATTTATTGTTCATTGTTCATTTTTCCATAATCTTTAAAAATATTTTGTTTCAGCTCCGTAATCTTCCGCTATGAGGATATCGGTTTGACTTTAGATACAATGCGGTGCTTGAAGCCTGGATGTTTTTGTTGATATTAAGTTGATTGATGCATGGACAATTTTCTTAAACCACAATGAAAAACTTAGAAGCGTCAACTCTCCATTGAGATTCTTCTTTACGACAAATACATCTGTAAGTTTTTCTGTGTTTTAATTTAAATTTTTTTGTAAATAGTTTTTATTTTACAAGCTCAAACTTTGGAATTAATAAGATTTGTTAATGTAATATGCAGTTTATGACAATTATTGATGTACCCCCTAAATATGGTGTTGCTTTTGACGAGTTTGAGAAGAACGTGAATAGAGATCTTTCTCATGCACCACATATGAAGCTAAGAGATGTTGACATGGTACGTAAATTAATATTTTGGTGTTTCTTATACTATATTTTTTTAACATTATGTGATTAAATAATAATAAAATATCATACGGACAATAAAAATGCAGGTGTTCTTTCCTATGCTCTTTGAACAAGGTTATATTGTCATTGTTATTGATTTCAAGAATGATACGTTTGAGATCATTGATAGTAGAGCACCACGAGTTACATTGGGCGATGTTCCAAAAACAAATTTTGAAGAGATCATCACAAGATTGGTAAAATTCTAAAAAATTGTTATAATTATTCACTATCAATTTTGTTTCCGTCATATATGTTAATTTTTTTATTAGCATATCTTTTATGTTTAACATACATTGTATATATCTTGTTTATGTAGAAAAAAATATTTTTGGCTTACTTGGGGTATCATTTTGCAAAAAAATGCGGGATGCTAAGGAGCATGGATCCGACATTCATATGTTTACCATGGGCAACTCACAAGCCAAATAATGATTCTGCAGTATATGTCATGAGGCACATGGAAACATATATGGGAGGTGGGACAAAAAGTTGGAAAGTTGGGTTTGGTAAGAAGAACAATGAAAAGCTTGTCAAGCTTTGTAGAGAGAAATATTTGTCTCAATTGCTCAGTTGGAAGAACAATGAAGTGAAGGATCTAGTACTTCAATCAATTGGACAAACAAGAAACATTTGAATTGTAAAGTTGTTAAAACGTACATTTTGCTTTGGAAGATGTAAAAAATGATGTGGTTTGTAACATGAAATTGTGTTTGCATCAGTAATTTGAATGTTGAGTTTTTTAGGTACAATTTAAAATTTACTGCTTCGATGCTACTATATTTTATCATCATTTTTTAGGTACTACATAATGTTTATATTATTATACATCAACGTTATGTATGTGCAGAAATTATAGAAAAATTATTGGTGTTCATACTTGTATGCGTCATTGTTCATGTTTTTATTAACCGATGTTCATTTTTTTGAAAGATGATGTTCATCGTATTCAAAGAGAGTTAACCAAACGTTTTTATTATATAGATGTCTCTTTGTTCATATTTACTTATTTTGGTATTCAAATTATAAGAGATTGATCTCGTGAGTAGCCCTAATATGATCGCCACTTCAAAAGTACAATTAGAGAATGCATGTATGGACTAAGATATGAATTTTCATGATTTTATTAATTGGTGTTCAACTTTTATACGTCATTGTTCATACTTTTATTCTCCATTGTTCATGTTTTTATTAATCGGTGTTCATACTTTTATATAGTCAGTTGATTGTTCATACTATGGTTCGAAACTATGATTTCTGTAAATTAAATATTGGGCTATTTTCAACAAATACACAACATAAGGTAAATTGTCAAAACGGAAATTATGGTTCAAAACTGTAGATTAAACATGTTTTAATTAATCGGTGTTCATACTTTTATGCTCCATTGTTCATACTTCTATGCTCCATTGTTCATGTTTTTATTAACCAATGTTCATACTTTTATATAGTTAGCTGATTATTCATACTATTGTTCGAAACTATGATTCCTGTAAATTAAACATTGAGATATTTTCAACAAATACACAACATAGGGTAAAATTATTTAAATGGAAACTATGGTTCGAAACTGTAAATTAAACATGTTTTTATAATCGATGTTGACATGGTACGTAAATTATTTAAATGGAATCCATGAGTTGCGAATGCCATACAATTGAGTAAACCACGACTTCTCACTCAAGTTAAACTCAGAACCCAATGCAGCCCACTTTTCTTCAAATTCTTCGCATTCAATTCTCTCACTCCACACAACACTACTTAATTTTGACCAAAAATCAGGTGAATGTTTAAGATCTGGACCGACTTTCTTTGACACATTTTGCATAATGTGCCACATGCAATACCGATGACGAGTGGACGGAAAAACACTTCTAGCTGCTATTTTCATTGCAGGATCTTGATCAGTCACCAACACCCTAGGTGCATGCCCCATAACTTCCTTAAAGCTCTCAAAAAGCCATTCATATGAGCTTACATCCTCCTTCAGTAAAAGAGCACCCCCAAATGTCACACATTTTTTATGGTTGTCCAAACCAGTGAAAGGGGAAAAAACCATGTCATATCTGAAAAATGCAAACAACACACATTATAATAACAACCGTTCATTTCCTACAAAGAAGATGTTCATAAAAACTAAGGCTATTGTTCATATTTATACATACTTGTTTGTTCGGTAGGTGGAGTCGAACGAAACAACATCTCCATATATAGCATAGTTTTTCATCGAAATTGGGTCAGCCCAGAATATTCTGGTCAGCTGATCATACTCATCAACATCATACCTAAAGTAAAACGCACTACTGACCTCTTGCTTCTTGAACAATATGTCTATCATCAATTGGGCATCACATCCACTAAGATAAGCCAAAAGATCTCTCCTGAAATTTTTGAACTCTGTAGCCGTTGCACCTATGTTTTGATAACCCCCAACAAACTCTTTGTAAACCTTATGACTTCTTGTTGGCCAATCTTTGCTCTTCCACAATTGAGAACAAAATTCTTAAGACCAATGTCCATTTTTCTATTAGATTTGGCAAATTGTTTCATTGTAGGAGCCAATATTGCATGATTATGAGCTTCATGAACCCACTTCACAATATACTTTCCACCCTCCATAATCCTAAACGCAACTCCTGCGTTACAACCACATCGATTGAAAGTTGTCTTCCTTTTGCCCGTACTATGTTTGCCATTTTTTTTACCTTCCCTTGTGCATACAAAATACTTCCTCAACACAATATTGTTGGGCTTGTGATTACATGAAACACGAATCTCAAATCCACAAATAGAGGCATACCTCCTATAGAAGTCCTCAGCTTCCTCCACACTTAAAAATTGTTGACCAACATGTGACTTCAATGTATCATCACAAATTGGAACCCAATTGGTAGAGTTATTTAGAGTTACTTGTATAATAGTTCCACCTTCATTACATGGAGCATTCGCTCTCAATCCCGACACAATGATTGGTGATGATTGCGTACCCAACATCACTGAATCTGTAAAACAATGTAAAAAAAAAATACTAGTGTAAGTTCATACTTTTTATTCATTGGTGTTCATACTTTTATACGTCATTGTTCATGTTTTTATTCTTCGGTGTTCATAATATTTATGCCATTGTTCATGTAAATATTATAGACTATTTTCCTATTTGACATTTTGTCGAACAATTGGCGTGCACACTAAAAAAAAGCTTATACATTGTTTCAATTGGAAGTATTAGACCAACTCAACATATGTATATACATGTATGATCTCAATCAAACCTATCAAACCAAAAAATGATTCAACAAATTTGATTTCAAAAATAAACATCAATGAAACCTAAACTATAAGAATGAAAAACTCAAACCTTGAGAATAGAAATTTCGAAGAGACAATACCTGAATCGTCTTGTATTCTCTTTGATTTCATCATTTTTATATAATCCGTCTTTGATTTGGTTGAAAATCGGACAAATATAGATCTTGTTGGATGAAGAATGTGAGAGTGTTTGAGTCGGTCGTTCAACAGTTGTACTCTTTTTTTTTTTTTCAGATTTATGTAATTACAATATGTCATTAATGATGAGTGTTTGTGAGCCATTGATTTAAATCTGATCCAATGGCTCACATAGCTCCTAATTCCTATCCATAAGCTTACTCCTCACCGGAACTAGCCTCTATATATATATATGTATATATATATATATATGTGTGTGTGTGTATATATATTAGTTCCGGTGAGGAGAAGCCTTGTGGATAGAAATTAGGAGGCATGTGAGCCATTGGATGAGATTTAAATCAACGGCTCTCACACACTTGTCATTAATGGCATTTTGGTAAATATAGTTAAAATTTTGCAAACAATAAAAAATAGGTTTAGACTTCTTCTCCTCACTCGCACACGTAGACGGATGCCATTCTTCTTCTCACATACGCCATTCTTCTTCTCCTTCTTGGATCTTAACAACAGAATCAGGATTTGCTTCGATTTTCATTGAAACAATGGTTAAATCAAAGAGAAACGACTATTCAGGTATGTTTTTTTGCTCAATTTGTACTCTTAATTTTAGGTTTTTACTCTTTTCATATTTAGGGTTGGTTACCTTTGATTTTGTGGTTCAAATCAAATTTGTTCATTTTATCGTTGTGTTTGATAGTTTTGATTGCGAAAATGCATGTATATATGTATGTTGAGTTGGTTTAAGTCATCCAATTGCAGAATCTATAAGTTGCTTCTAATATGCACGCAAGGTATTCGACAAAATGCCTTATAGAAATTTTAAATATTAAAAGGAGTGGTTCGGATACAGTTTACTTTGGATCTACAACCATGGCGGATACCCAAAACAATTTGCTATTCCAATATATGTTTTCTCAAACAAAAATTTTTTATGACAACTATTATAGCTACCATAACCACGAGAGATTATATTATGAACATGAGTGCCTTTGAAATTATAAGTAAGAAACCGATGACCCGCTGTTCAGATTACAAAAGATCTAGTTGATTGCTTGCTCCTTTAGTTTCATGATTTGTGATCAATGTTCTTAATCATCGTAATCCTAGCTAGATTTGTCTAGATTTAGTTTTGCAAAGAGCCACATCAAACAAAATATAGTATCAATTTGGATGTTCCAACTGGTTACTTAACAATCATACTTTGATGTTCAGCTACCTAGCAATAACAGGTCTAAATTTCACCCCACACTTTGCTCATAATCTCCCTCTTGAAGAAATGAGCTTACTTTCCTCACTTACCTCTTCAAACAACATTGCCCTAACCTCCCATAACACTTAATGTGGTTTGTTGTTCAATGAGAATTTAAACTAGTTTGACCATCAATATTATCTGAAACGTATATAGAGCACCACGAGTTACATTGAGCGATGTTCCAAAGACAAATTTTGAAGAGATCACCACAAGATTGGTAAAATTGTAAAAAATTGTTATATTATTCAATATCAATTTTTTTACCGTCATATATGTTAATTTTTTATTAGCATATATTTTATGTTTAACATACATTTTATAAATCTTCTTTGTGTAGAAAAAATATTTTTGGATTACCTAGGGTTTCATTCTACAAAAAATACGGGATGCTAAGGAGCATGGATCCGACATTCGTATCTTTACCATGGGCAACTCACAAGCCAAATGATGATTTTGCAGTATATGCCATGAGACACATGGAAACATATATGGGATGTGGAACCAAAAATTGGAAAGTTGAGTTTGGTAAGAAGAACACTGAAAAGCTTGTCATGCTTTGTAGAGAAAAATATTTGTTTCAATTGCTCAGTTGGAAGAATAATGAAGTCAAGGATCTAGTACTTCAATCAGTTGGACAAACAAGAAACATTTGAATTGTTAAGTTATTAAAACTTACATTTTGCTTTCGAAAATGTAAAAAATGATGTGGTTTGTAACATGAAATTGTGTTTGCATCAGTAACTTGAATGTTGGGTTTTTTAGGTACCATTTGAAATTTACGTCTTCGATGTTCCTATATATTATCATCGTTTTTTAGGTACTACATAATGTTTATATTATTATGCATCAGTGTTATGTATGTGCAGAAATTATAGAAAATCATTAGTGTTCATACTTTTATGTGTCATTGTTCATGTTTTTATTAACCGGTGTTCATTTTTTGAAAAATGATGTTCATCGTATTCAAAAAGAGTTAACCAAACGTTTTTATTGCATAAATTTCTCTTTGTTCATATTTACTCATGTTGGTGTTCAAATTATAAGAGATTGATCCCATGAGTAGCCCTCGTATGATCGTCACTTCAAAAGTATAATTAGAGAATACATGTATGAACTGAGATATGAATTGTCATGATTTTATTAATCGGTGTTCATATTTTGATATGTCATTGTTCATACTTTTATGCTCCATTGTTCATGTTTTTATCAATCGATGTTCTTACTTTTATATAGTCAGCTAATTGTTCATACTATGGTTCAAAACTACGGTTTCTGTAAATTAAACACCGGGCTATTTTTAACAAATACACAACAGAGGATAAAATTGTTAAAATGGAAACTATGGTTTGAAACTGTAAATTATACATGTTTTTATCAATCGGTGTTCATACTTTTATAGGCCATTGTTCATACTTTTATGCTCCATTATTCATGTTTTTATTAATAGGTGTTCATAATTTTTTATAGTCGGTTGATTGTTCATACTATGGTTCAAAACTATGGTTCTTGTAAATTAAACACCGGATTATTTTCAACAAATACAGAACAAAGGGTAAAATTGTTAAAACGGAAACATGGTTCGAAACCGAAAATTAAACATGTTTTTATTAATCGGTGTTCATACTTTTAATATGCCATTGTTCATACTTTTATTCTCCATTGTTCATGTTTTTATCAATCGGTGTTCATACTTTTATAGGTAAGACATTGGTGTTCGTACTTAAACTATGCTCTTTCTAAGACAATCTTATCCTACAAAAAATATTCAAAACAAAATAACAAACTTCAAACACATAGGAAAACTATATAATAAGTCTCAAAAACAAGTTTGTTCATATTTTTTTACATGTTGTGTCATTCTTACTTGTTAAACTTTTCACAGTTTCTGCTGTCATGTTCACTCTTGCCACTCTTTTTACACTTTCTTTCACCCTTATGAAATTCTTTCGAATGTATTTCTTGTCCATCCATGTAGCATTTCCGGCTCCCTTTGTTCTTTGCTTGTTCGGGTGGCAATACAATGAAAGTAGTAGGTTCAGTTGTTGTTGAAAATGCCTCAAAGAAATCTCTTTTAGAAGGTGTTGTATAGTGAGCTGATTCCACCACCAAATTCTTGTACTCTTTAATTATTTTGAAAAATTGCCTTACAACCACAATGATTGGAAGTTGTCTTCCTTTTGCTCGTACTATATTTGCCAATTTTTTGTCTTCCCTTATGTATACAAAATACTTCCTCAACACAACATTGTTGAGTTTGTGATTACATGAAACACGAATCTCAAATCCACAAATAGAGGCATACCTCCTATAGAAGTCCTCAACTTCCTCCACACTTAAAAATTGTTGACCAACATGTGGCTTCAATGTATCATCACAAATTGCTACCCAATTGGTAGAGTTATTTGGAATTACGTGTATAATAGTTTCACCTTCATTACATGGAGCATTCACCCTCAATCCCGACACAAAGATTGGTGATGATTGTGTACCCAACATCACTGAATCTGTAAAGCAATGAAAAATATACTAGTGTAAGTTCATAATTTTTATTCATCGGTGTTCATACTTTTATACGTTATTGTTCATGTATTTATTCTTCGGTGTTCATACTTTTTATGTCATTGTTCATGTAAATATTATAGACTATTTTTCTATGAGGCATTTTGTCGAATAGTTGGCGTGCCCACTAAAAGAGCATATAGATTGTTCAATTGGATCTATTAGACCAACTCAACATAAGTATATGCATATATTTTCTCAATCAAACCTATCAAAACAAAAGTGATTCAAACAAATTTGATTTAAAAATCAAACATCAATCATAATGAAACCTAAACCATAAGAATGAAAACCTAAACCGTGAGAGTAGAAATTCGAAGAAACAATACCTGAATCGTCTTGTATTCTCTTTGATTTCACCATTTTTATGTAATCAATCTTTTATTTGGTTGAAAATCGGACCAATATGAAGCTTGTGGGATGAAAAAATGTGAGGGAGCTGTGAGTCGTTGGAGTCGAACGGTGATCTTCTCTCTTTTTTCAGATTTATATAATTACCAAATACCATTAATTATGAGTGTGTGAGAGCCGTTGATTTAAATCCCATCTAATAGCTCTCATGTCTCCTAATTCCTATCCACAAGGCTTCTCCTCACCGGAACTTGCCCCTATATATATATATATATATATATATATATATATATATATATATATATATATATATATATATATATATATATATATATATATATATATATATATATATATACATAAGGTAACCACACTACTGCTACGTCACTTTCATTTAGTGATAATATACCAAAACTAAATATTTTATTATCAACAAAGCTAGTTTGTGAGTTCTAATATTCCGGTTCATCATATTTTCAATTTTAACTAGTTTAAATTTTATATTTTGAATATGTTTTCCGAATAATAATAATTATAATTTCATTTTATTTAAATTATATTTAATATTCAATAAAATTTTAACTCTATAGATGTTAAATGATATTTATAAGTCATAAAGTAAATATATAATTATATTAAAAAAATATAACTATTTATAAAAAACAGCACAAATATGATTTTAAGTTCGAATTATAATATTATTTAAAATAATATTTTCATTAATGAAAATTTTATTATGAACTTATCAACAAATGAGATACTTAATGTAACATCTATAGAAGTAATAGTCATAATTTTTATTACATTGAGTATCTTGATAAGTAAAAAATTATATTAATAAAGAAATTTGTTTTATTGTTAAATTATAATTCGAACTTAAAATTATATTTGTGTTATTTATTATAAATAATCATATTTTTTTTAACCGAATTATATCTTTATTTTATTGACTTATAAATATCATTGAACATTTATAGAAATAATAGTTACAATTTTTATTGAATATTTTATATAATTTAAATAACATGAAATTATAATAGTTATTATTCGAAAATTATATACAAAATATAAGAGTTAAACTAGTTAACTTTGAAAATATGATGAAGTGGAACATTGGAACTCACAATTCTAGCTTTTGTTGATAATAATAAATTTATTTTTGATATCATATCATTAAATCAGAGTGGCGTAATGTGATTTTGGTTGCCTTATAACCAAAAGGTCTAAAGATCAATTCCCACCAATTTAATTTTATTCTAAATATATTAGATTTTTGGCGACGTTTTCCTTGCAAAAACCAGAAGACCAGAAGAAGAGGAGAGAGAGGAAGGTGAAACCCTAGAGTGTGTTTGAATGGTACAAAAATACGGGGTACATTTACTAAATCAAAAAGCGAGATGAGCCTAGTTATTATACTAAAAACTCAAAAAGGGTCTATTTACCAAATTCACCCTACAATATAAAGGTTACGTCTTTATTCTTTAGGGATCATACTTAAAATAGTTTTTAAATTGAAAATTTTAAAAATTCTCTATTTTGACATTTGCATTTAGATTTCAATTTTTAATTAAATTTTTTTTTATAAAATGTTTATTTCACTTGAACATATTTATAAATAATTAACTAATATTAAATTACATTTACACCTTATATTGTATATGACATAAAAAATTTCAAAATATAATATTGCCTAAATTAGACTATTTTTGTTATTGTTTATCTAAAACATTAATTCAATAATAAACATAAAAAATTAATACCAACTTGAAATTTAGATTCGGTCAACGGTAGTGAATTACACGAAAATTATAAATTTCAAAAAGTACTACAAAACAAGCACCACATTATATTTTTCCAATCTATCGAAATAGCTATAGATGTTATTAGAATTATTATGTTGATTAGCTCTACGTATTGTTATCGTAATAAAGTTTAGAAATCTTATATGAATTCAATATAAAAAATATAAATATTATTAACTTTATACTCCCTCTGGTCATAATTAACTGTCATTTTAGCCTTTGACACAATTTTTAAGAAAAATATTAAATAACATAAATTTTATAAAGTTTTTCTAAATCTTATCACTTATTTAACATCTAACCTTCTTTTAAACCAATAAGAAATCAATTATAACTAACATGAATCATTTACACCAATTTTTTATGAACATTTCTTATAATTATTGTTCATTTATTAGCCTAAAAAACTTAAAACGATAGATAATTGTGATCAAATTTACAAATTTTAAAACGTCATTTATTTATGATCGGAGATAGTATATTGATTTTATTTCAACTTGTAATTATATATCTAATTGTTTGAAGTATAAATTTTGTTGATACAATTACTATAATAGCTAATTTTCTTCTTGTTTTTTCACTCTATATCTTTTTGAAAAAGGTAAAATCATTTTAGTCACAACACAAATTAAGGGATTTCACAATTAAGGCTTAATTATAGGGATTTTTAAAATTAGTAACTTCCCTTACTGTAAACGTGGTGCAGAGGAGTTATAAAATGAAGATACCAAACCATTAGCTTTGAGATGAACTCTCTTCATCGTAGTTGGGACTCGACTAGCGGACCAATCTCATCAATTCTTCTCTCCCGGCGATTCCAAGGTATCCACCTTAGGCGCGGTGGTCAGGACCTCCGACGCGGGACGAGGAAGGGACGGTGCGAGTTTGGGGAAGTTGAGGGTGGCGGAGGATGAGCGAATTCTGCACGAACTTTGTGGTTTACGACTCCACCTCAAGTTGGTCCTGATGGGCACATTGTCTAATCTTGTTCCAGCTCTTCTATCCACCAGGTTTCCTTTCTCTTCTGTTTCTTTTTTCCTTCAAGGGGAAATTGTAGGTTGATTATTGTTTTACGTGGAATTGGATTTGATTTCAATTGGGATTTGTAATTAGAGTTTCATGATGATGGTGTCAATTTTCTGTTCAACTGTTTGATTGGTGTGTTGAATTTTAGTTTCCATTTTCAGCTTTGGATTTCCTGTTTTTGAATCTTTTGATGCTCATATGTCATTTTTTTATAGGGATTTTGCATAGATATGCTTGTTTACATCTCCTCTGTATGTCAATCTTGGTTTCCTTTATTTCCCCAACAACGACACTCTAGCGGTGGATCAGAGTTGAAGAATACTCTACCAAAGACACTCTAGCTGATCACCTAATTTTGGAATTAGGAGGCAACTATATATATACTTGGGTTAACAATTTCTTTGTATTGCATCGTGATATTTGGTGTACTAAAGTAGTTCAAGTCTTAATGCAGGTGTGATAACTATTGACATAACTGGAGTGTAGACATTCTTTGAACTCAAGGGAATACTAGAAGCAAAGAGGATCAAGGTATATTTTTGGACAATTGTTACGTTAGGAAATAGCACAAAAAGCTTTACATTTATAAACTCGAACTAAAATCCTAATCTACCTAGCGAAACCCGCAGTGTACGGGTCATTTTGTAGAAAGGAAAGTATTCCGAGGTCGAACACAAGGACTGAGGCGAAATCAAATCATTCAATGATCAAAGATAGTGCAAATCTAGTCTAAGAAAAGAGAAAAAAATAAAGAAATGAAAATCTAAATGTTTTTGGTGGGTTTTTAGGTGATCAATCAAGGATCACATTTCATTCAAAATGAACAATCAACTATGCTAACAAATCAACGAAAACAAACAAGTAACGCAAGCACAAACTATGTGATAAAAGAGAGAGAAATGGATTCTAGAGGTCAAGATTTTCGGTTATGGCATTGGACTCAAGGTTCTAAAGATTCTAGGACAAGGCTGCAGTGTTGGGAAAGGGTGATCTCTAATGGAAGCAATTACAGGGTAAGTCTCATGCTTCGCTAATCCCGCATCAAACTCCTATTACCGGGTAAGTCTCAAGGAGGTAAAGTTGGGAATTCTACACAAACCGGACACTACTTAAGTGGCAAACCTCTCCTTACCGGGTAAGTCTCGGAAAAAGTAAGTCTCAAGCAATAATCCTAGCACACTCAATCCAATAGCGGCTTGTGAGGCTCACTACTACCTAGAATTCATCATCTTAGGTATCTAAGATCGGAAATCATCGGGTAGATCTCTTCCCTCACTTAGGTTGATAGCATTAGGTGATCCTAAGCTAAATTAAGCTTAATAAACACTAGGATTTCAACAACCTAACACCCTAGCATACAGATTCATCAATTAAAGAGCAACAGAGAGGAAAATCGGGTGGATCATGGAAAAATCGGCCGATTTAACTGAAGAACAACCCGATTTTTCCTTCTAGAATGGGTTTCGTGCATACAAATCATCCTAAACTAACATATAAGTCCATTCTATCATCACCCAAGCCTTAGCCATCAATCCATCACTCCAGAATCACAATAAACTAGCCAATAACATGCATTTCAAGATCTAAAATCATCATACAAGCATACATGGAATCCATAACAAGAAGATGAAGTAAGGAAATAAAAGCAATGAGACTTAGCTAGATTTGAGCTCAAAACAAGTCTTTCAACACACCAAATGTAGCTCCAAGTCGGATCTTACAACCTTCAACAAGCTTCTTCACAAAAATCACTCAAATCTCACTATGAAATTGAAATCTACACTAATCTCCCTCAAGAACACCCACAAGGGTGTCTTGAAGAGAGCTCCCAATTGGAAGAGTCTTTTTGGAAGATGCTAGAGGATGTGGGAGAGGAGGAGGATTGAATCATCCCCCAACAGCTTGGAAGGACCACTTATATTCTCCACCAAGAGCAAGGCCGGACAAGAGATTGTGGGACACGTGGCTTAAGCTGTCAAAGGCCCAAAAATCGACCCAGTAGGAAAAATCGGCCGATTTTCCTGGGTCTAGGTCGATTTTCTTCAACAGAAGCATGCTATGATCGTCTAGCCATGAGTTGCTCCATTGCTTGCACCAATAGTGGTCTTTGTGTCCTTTGTTGCTCCAATTATGATCCTTCAAAGCTTCGGATGTGTACCACCATGAGGCTTGACCCTCAAATGCATCGGTTAATGTCCAAAAGATCCCCGAAATACCTACAAAACCGACAAAAGCTCGTGTAGACGTCTTTTCTAGAAATATACATGAAATGAGTGTAAACGTCGTGAACTAGTGCCAAACCGTGCATGAATAACGGGAAAAACTATCTAAATGTATGCCTATACTAACGTCATAAATCACGTTATCAAAATACCCCATACTTAAGGTTTTCACTTATTTTTGAGACAATGGCATTGGTGTACAAAAGCCGAAACCTTGGTGATTAGCCGTCCTCGGGCTTTTTTATTTTTCGAGGTGCATCCACACCAGGCACACATACCAAAGCTCGTTAGGACTATCGGTTTATTTGACTTTGGCAAGGCACCAACACCCGATTATGTGAAGTGTACCGAGTTACTTGTCATTTAAACCAACGTCCCCAAGCCTATATTTTTGGCTACACTTTCACAACAATTTCAGCACTTCATTCATGGCATTCCTTTCATCAACAACTTCACCCCACACTTGCTTTTCACACACCAAAACACTAGCATGCTCCTATTCCCGGATGGGTCAAAAGAGGTCAAATTTTTCATCAATTGAGGTGCTCAAACAACATGATCAAGATGAGAAGTAGAGAAAAATGAATTGCCTTAATCACTCCTAAATGATGTGCAAGAACTAGCATGTAATTTCGACTTTCAATCCTTAATCCAATCAAGACAAGCATCATAATCACAAATCATTCATGGGATTCAAGATAAGTACTTCAAGTCCACATATGCATTCATCTATTCAGCACATAAGGCCATCCATAGCCAATTCACAAGACAATCTCATCATAAGGGTCATTCCCAAGCTTTAGAAGCACTAAAATTTTTAAAATTTTCTGATTTTTTTGGATTTTTCGAAATATGTATGTACAATACAAGACATAATGAAACATGTGACAATATTAAACTATCCTAGATGCTAATCATGCAAGTGATCATGAAAACCCCACCCCATACTTAGAAACACATTGTCCCTAATGTGTAAACTAAATGAAGAAGTGAAAGAGAGTTCTCAAAATGTAAAATTGGTGATGCTTTGGTATTTCGGTTCACATCGAATGATGATGGTGGATGATCGATCAAGGATGGTAGAGAGCTCTTGATGTTCATTATGGTGTCGGAACCCGCGCTTGGCACCGCAAGCCGTCCAAGTTCCACGTCCGCTCCACCCATGCTTGATTGGAGATCATCACTTTCCTTTACAAAGGAAAAATCGGACCATCACCCAGGAAAATCGGCCGATTTCTGTGAAGATCAGTCCGATTTTCCTGGATGCTTTCTTCCTCATCCATGTGCTCGGATCTTGTACCTTCAGCAGTTCCATGAGGTTTTCACATGACCTCCAACATCTCATCACACATGACAATCAACAAGATCTAGCACCCAAAAACACAAAAGAAAAACAAAGCACACCAAAAACAAAAGCAAAAACGAAGACGAAAGAGAGAAGGGAAAGAGTTATTACCCTTGGGTTGCCTCCCAAGAAGCGCTTCTTTTAGGTCATTAGCTTGACCAAACACCGAGGACGTGTCAATCCACCTCGAATACCATGGTTTGCTGGAGGAGTCCAAGCAACCATCGCTTTCCGGCATCCATGATGACAAGCAAGGGCCACTTGATGCCCAAATAAGCTTTAAGTTCTCTCTTCACCGGTGAGTAGTAGACTCCTTCATAACCGCTCCCTTGATGATAGTATGGAGTTTCAACCATAGATGCCACCCCATACTTAGACAATTGGTACTCCGCGGTCACACCGGTGAGATGCTTGCCATCCTCATCCTCTATGATCCAAAGAAGGCCGGTTCTTGGAAAGAATTCTTCATTGAGGTGCTTCATAACCATCATGGATCCATCATGCTTGCCTCCATCATTCAACATGGGAAATTCCTTAGGAAAGGGACTCCAATCTTCGTGTGTACTCCGGGCAAGCAAGAAAGGATTGGGAGGAGTTGAAGTTAACTTAGGGCTCTCCCTTGTGAGCTCTTCAAGTGTGGTTCCGGGGTTGATGGCAAGGATGTCCGGGGGTGAGAATACTTCATTGCACTCCTCCAAAGGTGAAGGAGGTGGAGGTAAGCCTTGAAGGATGGTAGGATCTCCTAGCATAAGAGCATGCCTAATCTCCTCAATCTCCCTCCTCATTTGTTCTTCTCTCTCGACATTCAATCTTCTTTCATCCTTCAGGGCCAAATCCCTTAGCCTCACTTGATCCCAAGCTTTATCCAACTCTTCTTGAAGGTCTCTATTGGTTATGGTTGAATCGGGTAATTCTTGGATCTCCTCATGGTGAACCTCCTCTTGTTGAAATACTTCCGCTTCAAGCACCATGTGGGCACTCGAAATGGAAGAAAGGTTGCTTTCAAGATTATCCATCTTCCTCAACATTTCTTCTAGCATTGACTCCAATCGATCATTGTGAGGTTGATGGTGAGGTTCCACATAAGGCAATGTAGTCATGTGAGCTTGATCATGGGACTCATGATAGGCATTAAACTCCTCCCAATACTCAAACTCATCATGGAGAGGTCCTAGATCTTGGCTTTCCATCCACTCCTCATACTCCATGTTGTCAAGGTCGTCTTGGAAGTACAATCCGTCCTTGGCAAACATGAAAAGGCAAAGACAAAAACAACACAGGATCAAAAGTAACAAGAAAGATAAACACTAAAAACGATCAAAAGCAAATGACTCAATCTAGACTTAGTCCCCGGCAACGGCGCCAAAAACTTGTTACGCTAGAAAATAGCACAAAAAGCTTTACATTTATAAACTCCAACTAAAATCCTAATCTACCTAGCGAAACCCGCAGTGTACGGGTCGTTTTGTAGAAAGGAAAGTATTCCGAGGTCGAACACAAGGACTGAGGCGAAATCAAATCATTCAATGATCAAAGATAGTGCAAATCTAGTCTAAGAAAAGAGAAAGAAATAAAGAAATGAAAATCTAAATGTTTTTGGTGGGTTTTTAGGTGATCAATCAAGGATCACATTTCATTCAAAATGAACAATCAACTATGCTAACAAATCAACGAAAACAAACAAGTAACGCAAGCACAAACTATGTGATAAAAGAGAGAGAAATGGATTCTAGAGGTCAAGATTTTCGGTTATGGCATTGGACTCAAGGTTCTAAAGATTCTAGGACAAGGCTGCACTGTTGGGAAAGGGTGTTTCTCTAATGGAAGCAATTACCGGGTAAGTCTCATGCTTCGCTAATCCCGCACCAAACTCCTATTACCGGGTAAGTCTCAAGGAGGTAAAGTTGGGAATTCTACACAAACCGGACACTACTTAAGTGGCAAACCTCTCCTTACCGGGTAAGTCTCGGAAAAAGTAAGTCTCAAGCAATAATCCTAGCACACTCAATCCAATAGCGGCTTGTGAGGCTCACTACTACCTAGAATTCATCATCTTAGGTATCTAAGATTGGAAATCATCGGGTAGATCTCTTCCCTCACTTAGGTTGATAGCATTAGGTGATCCTAAGCTAAATTAAGCTTAATAAACACTAGGATTTCAACAACCTAACACCCTAGCATACAGATTCATCAATTAAAGAGCAACAGAGAGGAAAATCGGGTGGATCATGGAAAAATCGGCCGATTTAATTGAAGAACAGCCCGATTTTTCCTTCTGGAATGGGTTTCGTGCATACAAATCATCCTAAACTAACATATAAGTCCATTCTATCATCACCCAAGCCTTAACCATCAATCCATCACTCCAGAATCACAATAAACTAGCCAATAACATGCATTTCAAGATCTAAAATCATCATACAAGCATACATGGAATCCATAGCAAGAAGATGAAGTAAGGAAATAAAAGCAATGAAACTTAGCTAGATTTGAGCTCAAAACAAGTCTTTCAACACACCAAATGTAGCTCCAAGTCGGATCTTACAACCTTCAACAAGCTTCTTCACAAAAATCACTCAAATCTCACTATGAAATTGAAATCTACACTAATCTCCCTCAAGAACACCCACAAGGGTGTCTTGAAGAGAGCTCCCAATTGGAAAAGTCTTTTTGGAAGATGCTAGAGGATGTGGGAGAGGAGGAGGATTGAATCATCCCCCAACAGCTTGGAAGGACCACTTATATTCTCCACCAAGAGCAAGGCCGGACAAGAGATCGTGGGACACGTGGCTTAAGCTGTCAAAGGCCCAAAAATCGACCCAGTAGGAAAAATCGGCCGATTTTCCTGGGTCTAGGTCGATTTTCTTCAACAGAAGCATGCTATGATCGTCTAGCCATGAATTGCTCCATTGCTTGCACCAATAGTGGTCTTTGTGTCCTTTGTTGCTCCAATTATGATCCTTCAAAGCTTCGGATGTGTACCACCATGAGGCTTGACCCTCAAATGCATCGGTTAATGTCCAAAAGATCCCCGAAATACCTACAAAACCGACAAAAGCTCGTGTAGACGTCTTTTCTAGAAATATGCATGAAATGAGTGTAAACGTCGTGAACTAGTGCCAAACCGTGCATGAATAACGGGAAAAACTATCTAAATGTATGCCTATACTAACGTCATAAATCACGTTATCAACAATTATATAGATGTCTGCGTTGATATAATTAAGGTTATGTAGCTTTCATATGTGGTGATTGTGTTTGTAGGGTGAAACAGATCCGTTCAAGCCTTTCCTTAACTTATTTTCAACACCATTCCAAGCATCGGAAAGAACCTAGCTTTCATACTTTTGTATAATTAAGGTTACCTACTTTCATACAATTTAATTTTTATTGTCTTACAGCTACCAATGGTGAACACAAACGAAATGCCATAGTTCATTGTTCTACTACCACACTCCCATTTACAACAACTACAACAGTCACTACATGGATGGCGAATACTATTTTTGTGCGCAAAAATCACGCAAAAATCACAACAAAAATGGAGAGGACCTCGGGTGCATTCGGACCAAGATCTGGTGGTTGTCGTGATCATAGAGTTGTGTTAGTCAATTAGATTGGATTTGAATTCCGAAAGTTCCACTGATGATATGAATCTTCATCTCTTGAGATCTTTTATATATATAAGTTATTACATTTGTATAGTTGCAATTGTAATTAAAATTCTATCTTGTATATGTAACTGTAATTATAATTCAGATGTATACAATTGTATTCAAATGTAAATAGATAATGTATGATTTTTTTTTACTCTATTGTAAGAAATATAAAAGAGTTACTTATTATAAAAATACATTTCATTGGTTTTTTTTAATCATTTTATTGTCTAATTTCGGTCATTTTGTTTCTATTATTCACAACAAAAAAATACAATTATGTGGAACTGTGATTTTTATTTTATGGCTTTAAATAATTTATACATAATAATTATTAAACCCTTTTTTAAATAATTCACATATTTAATAATCAAGACATATTTTGTCACACTAAAAGTTATGGGTAACACTCACACCCTTTTCTGTTGGAATTATTGTTTGATAATAGGGACATTTTTTCTCACCCTAAAAGTCGTTGGTAATACTCACACCTCTTTTTTTTGTTGGAAATAGTAACAATTTATTTAGTGAGTAAAAATTTGTCACACCCTCTTTAGTAACACACACATTCACACTTTTTAGTGTTGAAATAACCCACATTTACTTATTTATTGTGACTAATTATTACAATTTAAAGTGTTACTAAATCAATTTTTTCTTGTAGGAGATTATAGGTTATTCTCGTTTCTTTCTGATCACAAACTCATATGATTTCATTTCACCCTAAAATTAGGGTTTACTTGAATACGGTGTTGCATTATTTGTGGCTCTTTCTTTCTTATTCAAGCGATATTCCGGTGGCTACTGGTGAGGACGTGGAGATCGTCGTTGTTGTTGCTCGCAGAGTTGTGAAAAGGGGTACAACGGGGCTTCGGTGTCGCGCCCGCAGATTGCGCCTACGCCCCAAGTCTGGCGCGCCAGCGGGGCGCGGGTGCGCCCCATCCGGGTCCGAGCGCACCCGGACTGCAGGTGCTCCGTCTTTTTTGTAATTTTTGCCGGCTCCGAATAACATCACTCTTAATTTTTTTGGGGTATACTACTATATACTTTTTAGAAGTAATTTTCTTTCTTGAAGTAAAAAAATCATCAAAATCTAGTTGTTGGGCTTCTTACTAAATACACTGGATTTTTCTTTTCATCTTTAGGGTGATAGTGTTAGAATATCCCTAGAATCATGTAAATATTATCAGTTCTGATATTCTTGTATGGCCTGATCGCCTTCCCCTTGTCGAGTTTTCATATAATAACAGTTGGCACGCATCTATTGGGAAGGCCCCTTATGAGGCTTTGTACGGGCGGAGATGTCGCACACCATTGTGTTGGGAGGAGCCTTGTAGAGCTGATGGAGTAGCACCAGATCAGATACACGATGACATCGCTCGGATTGCCTTGGTCCAAGAGCGGATGTTAGCAGCTCAAAGTCGGCAGAAATCCTACGCCGACAAGAGGCGTCAACCTCTGGAGTTTAGAGTAGGTGCACAAGTGTGGTTGAGAGTATCAATGACGAGAGGCGTCCGGCGTTTCGGCATTAAGGGGAAGCTAAGTCCTCGATATGTCGGACCATTTGAGATTCTGAAGAGAATCAGAGAGGTTGCCTATGGACTAGCACTACCACCGAGACTAGAGGGTGTCCACCCAGTCTTCCATGTATCTCAGCTGAGAGAGTACATTCCGGACCCGAGACACGTCATTAGCCATGAGGATCTGATAGTTGAGCCCGACCATACTTTTGTGGAGTATCTAGTAGCCGTCCTAGAGCGTAGTACTAGACGTCTGCATTTCAAGGAGATACCGATGCTGAGGATCCAGTGGTCCAGACGAGGAGTCGATGAGGCCACTTGGGAGACAGAGGAGAGCATTAGACGTAGTTATCCCGAGTTCTTTGCGGAGTTAGCCGCTACTTCTGTACCGGCGGGTTAGTACTTAGACGTAGTTATCCCGAGTTCTTTGCGGAGTTAGCCGCTACTTCTGTACCGACGGGTTAGTACTTAGACATTGTTTGTATGACTTTTGTGATTATGTAGTAGACTGGGTGATTATGTTTTGATGTGTTACATGATTGTAATGATTGAGTAGTTTTGATTGTTAACTTGATTTATGGGAGTCGTTTGATTAGATACCTTATTCTAATTTTCGGGACGAAACTTAATTTAAGGCGGTACTGATGTAATATCCGAAAATTTTAGTTCCATTGTATTACCGAGTCAAACCGGAGTTCAACTCGTGATCGTTTTTATGACACCCAAGATTCTATACCGACACAAATTTGTATCATTTTATGTCAGTTTAACTCACATAAAATGACAAAATTCCAAACCCTAATCTAGGTCACGAGACTTTTGACGAGATCATGACAATCCTTTGACGAGACCAAGACAAGACCACGACAAGGTTTGACGAGACCAAGACGAGTTTTCGACAAGGCCATGACGAGTTTTGACAAGGCCTTGACAAGCTCATGACAACCCAGCCCACCCTTTTGTTACAGGAGTTTAGAAAACGAAGTTAAAATCTAGTAAGACTAGGATATACAAGTTTAATTACGGAAGTCGTTTAATTAAGTACCTTGTTCTAAGTTTCGGGACGAAACTTATTTTAAGGGGGTACTGATGTAATATCCGGAATTTTTATTCCATTTAATTCCGAACCAAATCGGACTTCAAGCCGTTGAAGGGTTCCCGTTCTATCTAGTATTTCTTTCTTCACAAATTTTATCATTTTATGTAAAAGTTAATTCATATAAAATGATAGAATTATATCAAACCCTAATTCTTATAATTTTTTTTATCATTTTATGTGTAATTTAATTCACATAAAATGATAGAATTATATCAAACCCTAATTCTTATAATTAATCCTTAACGACGACGTTAGACGAGACCATGACGAGTTATGGCGAGGCCATGACAAATCCGTGACAAGGCCATGCATGGGCTTGACAAGGCCATGACGAGTTTTTGACAAGTTTTGACAAACTTTCAGCCCACTTAATTTTTGCCTTGTTTCAGCCCATTGTTCTTAATTGGATTTATTTTTTTTCCCCACCCCTTACCTGAACTCTTGCTGGCAGATTTGAAACAGCCTCAACCCAGCCCATGCCTTTGCTCTAGCCCAGAATTCTCCTTGCTTGTGCTGGCCCAGCTACACGTAACTCTCCCAAGCCAACACCCCTTCGCTTTGCCCATCTCCTTAACTGATACGTGACCTTTACCCTAGTCAGCCTTCTCGTAACTGCTCCTTCCCTCGCTCGACATCACATACAGGGACACCGCTCTGCTCTTCTCGCACACCGGCAACACCTGTGACAGCCTCATCCTTCGTCCCCGCCACACGCCGCCGATGGGCTCCCATCCTCGACTGGACAGCAACAGGCGCTCTCCCTCTTCTGTCGACTCTAGCAGGCCGACGGACGGGCCCTCTCTCCTATCATCCATGTCGTGCGACCACAACAAACAGAACCAGGACGGACTCCTTCCTCTCTTGTCGCGCAGTACGGATCTAGGAACGTTCAATAGAGAGAAGATCTGCAGCAGGTGCGCTCAGAAGACTCCACTGCAGGGACGGCGTGTAGGACCCGTTGGTGTGCCTGGAGCAGGCCGTGGGTGCGGCTCTAGGGCCAGTGCCGTTCCTTCCTCTACCGCAGTCGCGGGCTCTGACAACAGCAACCCGGTGCTGTTCCCTTCACCCCTTCGAGTCATGGAATCGAGTAAGGCTTGTACCTCTCTCCCTTGCTTTCTGTCCATGTATCCCATGCCTAACGAGTGCCTGCCATGCCTTCTAAACCTACACAGAGCATTTGTAGATGAGCAGTAAGGAGGCACACGTTTCTGCGTTTTTATGAAGTGATGAGCAGTCATCTTCGAGTCCAAATTTGGGTAAGCTAGACTCTTCCTTTTTGGCTGGTTTTCGGATATGTCATAGACAGTAGTACATAGTATAATATACTAAAATTTGGGAAGAATCGGAGTTACGATTTGAGAGTTATTGTGTTCCAAAGTTGACGCCTCATGCAGTTTTTATATATGTGCTGAGTGTTGGGGA
Organism: Fagopyrum homotropicum; assembly: GCA_033239125.1. Classification (NCBI taxonomy): domain Eukaryota; kingdom Viridiplantae; phylum Streptophyta; class Magnoliopsida; order Caryophyllales; family Polygonaceae; genus Fagopyrum; species Fagopyrum homotropicum. The sequence goes on from BSWB01000002.1 coordinate 140,075,121, forward strand.
AAACAGCGAGTGATGCTGTTTTGTGAGATGGTTTTGAATAAGCTCTTGATCTCCGTTGGGCTTGAATTTTGGATATGATATGGTTGACATACTGTTGTAGAACATATTAAAATTTGAGAGGAATCCAGCGAGTGGTTTGGGATTTATGATTTTTCAAAGATTGAGTCGTAAGCAGTTTTTCTGTTGTGCTGAAATTCGGTTTTGTGAGATAGTTTTAAATAGGATTTTGATCTCCTTTGCGGCTGAATTTTGGATATATTATAGATAAGATTTTATAGTAGAACATATCAAAATTTGGGATAAATTCAGCGAGTAGTTTAGGAGTTATGATTTTTCAAAGTTAAGACAGTGTGTTGTTTGTTAAGTGTTGTAACCAACTTTAGAAATTTTTGTAGAAGTGATGCTTTAACAGTTTTAAAAAATTCTTTCTCCTATGAGTAGATTGGATATCATAGATGATCTAGATAATTATTTCGGAATTTTTATAAGTTTATTCGAATTTCATATTTGAAGCTGAAGTTGGACCTTAACGATCTTTCGAAAAATAGGAAAATAGGTAAATTGCCATTTTATAACCAAACTCATCTTTAGGAGTTAGAATAGGACTTTTTAGTCTGAAATAAGAATTTAGGCATGATATAGGGAATTTTTGGAAGTTTCGGGACCAAGGGTAAAATAGTCATTTTACCATAAATTGGTACTGTATTAAATTCTGTTCTAATAGGATCTACTATCTTAGAAGTCTTAGACTTCTAATTACCTAGAAAGTGTGCTGACACACTTGTCTCCTTTGACAGGCAACCGAGTTATACAGTTACAAATTGAGTTGTGATTAAGAGAGTCGAGATTTGATTCTGGTAAGTCCACGGACTTACTTAACTGGCTTCTTGTATGAGTGTAATGTGTATGAGTGGTGTTTGATAGTTATGATAAACAACGAAACCGGATTAGGCCGACTTTATTATTTACGTAATTGACCCAAGTGTATGATAACGGGTCGTGACATCATCTGCCTAGCTCTTGCGAGAGTCTAGGAGGTTCCCTGCGACCAGCCCAGTCCGGTAGACGGTCAGATGCATTAGTACCATTCCGCGTTGGTAAACGGGGACAGAGGCGAGGTTTGGGAATCCCTCGTGTCACAAAATAAGTATCATTAGTAATGACCTATCACCTAATTAAAGATAATAAAAGGATTGAGTGTTGCATGTTGATTGTGTATGATGTGTGATTGTGCTTTTACCTTATACTTATGTGTAGAATGTTAGCTAACGGTTTTATACCGCTTGTAGATGCCTTGCAGGTTAAGACAGTTGTAGAGAGATTTGGAGGGAATGCTCAGCCGGGTCCACGTACTCATTTAGTTGGGGACGAGGTTGTCTTATATACTTCATATGCGTCGTTTTAGTACCTTTGATTTGTAAGGCTGATACATAATTTTCATGTATATATTGTTTAAAGTTTTCAAATGTTTTTAATACTTTTGTGCCTTGTTGTAAGATTCTAGTAAAATTGTTGTCAAACTAAGGTCGGGACCCATTGTGAGGTCCTAACCAGTAGCTCTCCGAGTTCTTAGAATATGGGGTGTTACAATATGGTATCAGAGCCAAGGTTGGCAACAATGACACTTGAAATCTTCTAAAAGACCGAATGTATAAAATAACTAGAACCCGAAAGGGGTCTAAATTTTCAAAACAGATTTCTGTTTTTACACACGCATAGTCGGATTGTTGGGTTAGTAGTACGTCGGACCACAATCGCTCTCCGTGGATCTCTGCAACTTGGATCGATAGGAGTTAGTATATAGACTTGTTATGATGTTTCTTATTATATGTTATATACATGTGTATGCTTGGTTGTTAGTATCCTAAAGGATATTTTATATCCTTTAGTTGTGATATCACGAAGCGATTATCGCCTCATGATAAATCAACTACGGACTTGAAGAATCTCCAACATGATGCAATGGAATCGGACCTTGAATTGAGTATTACACTCGGGTAGACTGCTTGGTGATCCTTACAAATTATCCAAAGAACAAGTGAGCAAGGAAGTAAAGTTGTGAAGATAATTTTTACCACATGCACAATCAGATGAGGAAGAAATCCTTGAGGTAGTTCAGTTAGAAGGAATAGAAGGTAGTACAAGGAACTCGGGCATACGAGGCCGAGAGACGGAATTAGAAGAACCATGGAAGAGACTACAAGAGTGCGGAGTAGAGATAACAATATTGGAGCACGACAAGTAGAATTGAGTACAACCAAGATTGCGGAATCAAGGACATTACAATCGGAACGGATGCCCCATATACCATTATGGGCATAAAAAACCAGAAGAGACAGAGTGTCAATCCGGGTATGAGAATCTAAGGTGCACGGAATGAAGACCTACAATTGAGTGTAAAAGTGGAAAGGCAGACCCCACAAGTGTGGGGAGGTTTTTACCTCAGAGAAATAAGAAGTTTGAAAGAAATCGAGACGCCAATATCCAAACATTGGAAGCCTTTAGCAGGGTCAACGGAGTTTCATGAAGGCGATATTACCACCAACATCAGTGAAGAAATGTGTATGGGAGAACGGTCTTGCTAGACTCAAGAGTCCAGGGTAACCCGAATAATCATGGGACCTAAGCCATCAACACAGACGGTCCCTGTAAAGGGACTACAATTGGGAGGTAATTAAAAGTCATCGGAAGTACAAGACGCTTACCATCTATCGTGGAGTGTTAGGAATGACTTTTGACGTCAGGCGAATGGCACAGTGAGAGTTGAGAAAGAGAGTTGTCCCAAAGGGAGCAGAAGAGTGAAAGATAAGACGAACTAAAGAAGTATAAAATGATTAATTGAGTAGGTGATGCTTACCAAAGAATTTTAATACCAGACGGGGTATGAGAAGAGTAAGTTCGGGATACTGAGATGAGTCAACTATAGACTGACCGATGTCAGCTGAGGATGTGTAAGTGTTTTTGGTATTGACGAGTTATATACCGTTAAGAAAAGATAATTGCGACTGTGGAGTTATGGGGTAGTTTTACCAACGTCTGGAATGATTTCCTCAAGTATGCAACAACAATCTTCTTAGACAACTAAGGGTATAGAGAATCGTGTTAGAGGTTACTTCTTGGCTGGTTAAGATCAAACTCCGGTCGAGTCTAGTAGTTTGGATCCGTGTTAAAAGAATTAAGGAAGTAAACGGAAGATGGTTGTTTTCCAATCATGATTTTATTTCAAGAAGACAAAGTAAGGGAAGTACTTGGTACTTCATCCGGTTAATCATTTTGGACTGACAAAACACGTCCTTATGATTACGGGGAACAACAAAATAATCAGAGTAGCGCATCGGAAGCGTGGTGGGTCCTAACCCACAGAGCAAGAAGCTCAAGGGTGTTGAGGGATGTCGTGTCGAGTTTAAGATGGTGATAGTTTGTGAAATGCATCCTAGTTGGAAGGAACGTGAGATAGGCTATGTAGAGTTACTAAAAATGTTGTACGGAAGCTTATGTGCATGTAGAGGTAATAGAAGGAGACTGGTACCCTATTATGGATCCGAGTGAAGAGTGACAGCTTTGCTACATGTTTCCAGACAAGTAGTTTTGGAATTTCTACTAATGGAATACTCTAGAGTGAGTTTTCTGGATGGATTAGGAAAGAATTAATGATGTAATAAAAGTATTGTGCATGTCATGCACTAGAAAGCTCCAAGTGAGTAACTACCATCCTGAGTCGAAGATACATAAGAAAGAGAAGCGACAGGAGCATACTTGCAACCTAGTAACAGTGCTTAAAGAAAGCATAATCTCGGAGTAGATTTTATGTGTAATGTTATGTCGGAACAGAGCCTAGTTGTGTTTTGAGTTAGGGGGATACTATCGGGCTGGTAACAATGGTGGATAAAAGAGCGCACCGCTGATGATATGTTAACATTTATTGAGTAGTTATTAATAAATACCGGCGATATGAGATCACTTTGTGTCTAATACCGTCATTTTGGACTTATTCTATTTCATTTAAGATCTTAGAAAATGTGTGAGAAGCCTAAGTTTGAGCAAACGATATATTAGAGATCTATAAATAATATGATAAACGCAAGTGAACAAAGAGGATGACCACTAGATTTGATTTTTAGTTGTCTTGAGTATTAGACCTGAAAAGGGTAAGTGTGACGATTCCGTACCTGAGGAACATGATGACTGAGTAATATTAAAAGACAAGACCATGTGGGTCATGATACGAACAACATTGGGCACTTGGTAATTGTTGGTGGATGTCAAAGACCTTTGGCCTGAGTGGGTAGTCAGAACCTTTTCAGAAGGCCGGAAGCAAGTGGTCATAACGAAGGGAAGAAAGTGAATAGATTATTTTTTTGTAGGGTCATCAAAGGATGTGGAAGTGATTTGTGTAAGGAAAACCATTGGAAGTTTTAAAGCGGTTTAAAAGTGACTGATGGACTAGTTTTCCCCACCCTATTGGAGAGAGTATCTTTGGTTTTTCCACGGAGACTAAGTTTGGGAACTGAGTTTGAGAATTTCAGTTGGAGAGATACCTACCAGACACGAGTTAGGTCATAAGATTAGAGGATCAGACAGTTTGAGAATTTCGTGGGTGCGGCTCTAGGGCCAGTGCCGCTGCTTCCTCTACCGCAGTCGCGGGCTCTAACAACAGCAACCCGGTGCTGTTCCCTTCACCCCTTCGAGTCATGGAATCGAGTAAGGCGTGTACCTCTCTCCCTTGCTTTTCTGTCCATGTATCCCATGCCTAACGAGTGCCTGCCATGCCTTCTAAACCTACATAGAGCATTTGTAGATGAGCAGTAAGGAGGCACACGTTTATGCGTTTTTATGAAGTGATGAGCAGTCATCTTCGAGTCCAAATTTGGGTAAGCTAGACTTTTCCTTTTTGGCTGGTTTTCGGATATGTCATAGACAGTAGTACATAGTATAACATACTAAAATTTGGGAAGAATCGGAGTTACGGTTTGAGAGTTGTTGTGTTCCAAAGTTGACGACTCATGCAGTTTTTATATATGTGTTGGGTATTGGGGAAAACAACAAATGATGCTGTTTTGTGAGATGGTTTTGAATAAGCTCTTGATCTCCGTTGGGCTTGAATTTTGGATGTGATATGGTTGACATATTTTTGTAGAATATATTAAAATTTGAGAGGAATCCAGCGAGTGGTTTGGGATTTATGATTTTTCAAAGATTGAGTCGTAAGCAGTTTTTCTGTTGTGCTGAAATTCGGTTTTGTGAGATAGTTTTAAATAGGATTTTGATCTCCTTTGCGGCTGAATTTTGGATATATTATAGATAAGATTTCATAGTAGAACATATAAAAAAAATAGGTAAATTGGTTGTTTGTTAAGTGTTGTAACCAATTTTAGAAATTTTTGTAGAAGTGATGCTTTAACAGTTTTAAGAAATTCTTTCTCCTATAAGTAGATTGGATATCATAGATGATCTGGATAATTATTTTGGAATTTTTATAAGTTTATTTGAATTTCATATTTGAAGCTGAAGTTGGACCTTAACGATCTTTCGAAAAATAGGAAAATAGGTAAATTGCCAGTTTGTAACCAAACTCATCTTTAGGAGTTAGAATAGGACTTTTTAGTCTGAAATAAGAGTTTAGGCATGATATAGGGAATTTTTAGAAGTTTCAGGACCAAGGGTAAAATAGTCATTTTACCATAAATTGGTAGTGTATTAAATTCTGTTCTAATAGGATCTACTATCTTAGAAGTCTTAGACTTCTAATTACCTAGAAAGTGTGCTGACACACTTGTCTCCTTTGACAGGCAACCGAGTTATACAGTTACAGATTGAGTTGTGATTAAGAGAGTCGAGATTTGATTCTGGTAAGTCCACGGACTTATTTAGCTGGCTTCTTGTATGAGTGTAATGTGTATGAGTGGTGTTTGATAGTTATGATAAACAACGAAACCGGATTAGGCCGACTTTATTATTTACGTAATTGACCCAAGTGTATGATAACGGGTTGTGACATCATCTGCCTAGATCTTGCGAGAGTCTAGGAGGTTCCCTGCGACCAGCCCAGTCCGGTAGACGGTCAGATGCATTAGTACCATTCCACGTTGGTAAATGGGGACAGGGGCGAGGTTTGGGAATCCCTCGTGTCACAAAATAAGTATCATTAGTAATGACCTATCACCTAATTAAAGATAATAAAAGAATTGAGTATTGCATGTTGATTGTGTATGATGTGTGATTGTGCTTTTACCTTATACTTATGTGTAGAATGTTAGCTAACGGTTTTATACCGCTTGTAGATGCCTTGCAGGTTAAGACAGTTGTAGAGAGATCCGGAGGGAATGGTCAGCCGGGTCCACGTACTCATTTAGTTGGGGATGAGGTTGTCTTATATACTTCATATGCATCGTTTTAGTACCTTTTATTTGTAAGGCTGATACATAATTTTCATGTATATATTGTTTAAAGTTTTCAAATGTTTTTAATACTTTTGTGCCTTGTTGTAAGATCCTAGTAAAATTGTTGTCAAACTAAGGTCGGGACCCATTGTAAGGTCCTAACCAGTAGCTCCCCGAGTTCTTAGAATTTGGGGTGTTACAACGACAAGGTTTGACGAGACCAAGACGAGTTTCGACAAGGCCATGACGAGTTTTGACAAGGCCTTGACAAGCTCATGACAACCCAACCCACCCTTTTGTTTCTCTTTTCTTTTTCTTGCTTCAGCCCATTCTTTGGCCTTGTTTAAGCCCAGTCCTGATCTGCTGTGCGTCTTTTCAGCCCGGCCGGAAGTTGGCCAAGTAGCCCAGTGAGACGTCCAGCCCAACAGGAGAGGAATAGCAGCTGGCCTCACCTCCTCTTCAGCCCACGTAAATGACGCACTCCCCTCTCACCTCCTTGCTTCACGTAACGGCTGAGAAGATCTCAATAACCGCCGGATATCACACAGGCCAGATCTTTTTACCTTCCTTCTGCAGCGGATCCTCTCACAACAAGCAATCGTCAACCCGCTCTCAATCTCGTAGCCCTAGCCAGTGGTTCCGCCTTTCCCTTGATCGCTTCCGGAGTAGAGTGCTGAAGTCGCGGCGCCTCACTCGAGTCACCAACAGAAGTCCAAAGGTGACGCAGTGGTAACGCCTGCCTTCTCCCTCGTAGTCCTCTCTGTATCTGCACCCCTTCTGATCGACTTGTACAAGTGAGTGACGCTTGTTTGCTTCTCTTCCATCTTGACAGAAACCGAGATCCTCAACAGTAGAACCTTGGCCTTGCTCCCTTCTGTACGTCCCAGCCGGTGCAGACAACTCACTTCCCTCACTCTTCCTGTCGATCTCCAGACTAGGTGCGAACAAACTTCGACCTTCTGTACACAAGCAACAGCAAAGGGTCACCTCCATTTCCACAGATTCAGATTAAAGTAGATCGAGCCTCACAGTTCCCTTGTGCAAAAACCTTTTGTAGCCACCCTTTGGTAAGAGGCCAAACTATCTTCCCTCCTCTCTATGGTTATACATCAAGGAAAGGTTTATTTCATAGTGTTGGTCATGTACAGAGGATCAAAATTGGAGCTTGTGACTTCCCCTACCTTGGTACCGGACTGCAGTACTCTACCTTGCTTCCAATCCTAGATAAGAAAGCCCTTACCTTGACCTTTAAACTCTTCATATAATAGGACTGAATTCTTGATGCAAAAGTAGGTTAGAATATACTGTTGTGATGCTGATGAACTTAGGACCTTGGACCAGCAAGTAGTTTGGATTAGAAGAGTGTGTCAGAATTAGTAGAAACAAGCCTGCTATATATAAGTTGTGTTTTCTTCGGTTTTAGAAGTTGAAAACTGTCAATATTGTGGATCAATGTTAAGGAGTTATATTGAATATCCACCGTTGAAATTTTGATAGGTCATTGATGGATATATGTAGTTTACTGTGTCAAAATTTGAGAATAAATGAACGGTCGGATTAAAGTTATATGGTCCCAAAGTAGAGTAGTTGAGTTGTTTTTCCAGCATTGAAATTTGGCTAAGTATAGAAGTTTCTAAGTGTTGTAACCGACTTTAGAGATTTTTGTAGAAGTGATGGTTGAACAGTTTTTATAAAATTCTTGCTCCTATGAGTAGATTGGATATCATAGATGATCTAGAGAATTATTTTGAAATTTTTATAAATTTATTCGAGTTTCATATTTGAAGTTAAAGTTGGACCTTAGTGATTTTTCGGAAAATAGAAAAATGTGTAGTTTTTCTAGTTTTACCCAAACTCATCCTTGAGAGTCAGAATATGGAACTTTAGTCTCGAATAAGAGTTTAAGCATAAATTATGAAATTTTTGAGAGTTTCGGGAACAAGGGTAAAATAGTCATTTTACCTTAAATGAGTACTGTAATAGTTTTTGTTCTAATAGGATTTTACATCTTAGGAGTTTTAGCTTCTAAGTACCTAGGAGATGTGTTGATCCACTTGCCTCCTTTGATAGGCCACTGAGTTCTACAGTTACAGATCAAGTTGGAATTAAGAGAGTCGAGATCTGATTCAAGTAAGTCTTTTGGGTTTACTTAGCTAGTTGTCAGATATGAGTGTGAAGATGATAGTGGTGTATGAATGATGTGTGTATTAGTGTATTTCATAGTAATCATCGACCGACTTACATATCTGGCCTAAGAGTAACGGACGGTGGCATTCTGCTCAGTTAGCCCGATGGCGCTGGGGGTTTCTTTCGGGACTAGTCCATACTTGGTTTGCGGGGACGCCACCGGCGGAGGTGTGCCAAACCATCACCAATTGGATAAGGAACGGAGGCGGGAAATCTTAAGATTTCTCGTGCTACAACTTTTAAAATGGATGAAGTGAATCACCTCAATTGTCAGATAATAACCGGATTGTGTGCCAGCATGTTGAGTGTTTACATTCTCCTTCTGTGTGCTTGTGCTCTTTATCTTTCTACTTACATTTGATTAGTTAGCTAACTATTTATCGTTGTTTAGACTTGCCACAGGTTAGAGCAGATGCCGAGTGATCCGGATGGTAGTGGACAGCCGGGATGTCGTACTCCTTAGGACGGGTTGCAGTTTCTTTTTTTTTATTTGTCTTTCAGATATGACTGTTCCTTTTTTCTCAGATTATGAGACCGTGTTATTTCTGGCTGTTAGTTTTCTGGTCACATTCATTACTTTGTTAAAACATACTTTATGATTTATGAGTTTTCCTTATCTGTGTCTTGTTGTAAGATCTAGGTAAGTTGTTGTCAAACTAAGGTTGGGACCCACCGTGAGGTCCTAACCAGTAGCTCCCCGAGTTCTGAAACTTGGGGTGTTACACTTCGATCATTGAGTTCGCCGGTTGCGATCTGAAGCAAACTACCTCTTCGGCATACAGGTTACGCTTTTTGTTTGTTTCTTGAATAAGTTTCAACTGATTTTACCTTAAATGTAAATTGAATTGGGAAAAGTAAAAACAATACAAAGAACACGCAGTTTTACTACGAGTTTTTGCACTATTTCAGATTTACAAAGAACTTGCGGTTTGATATTGCGAGTTTCGTGAATAAAAATTTGGAACCTTTGATAATACGGGTTATTCTTATAAATCCGTAATTTAAATCGGCAGGTCCGCTACGAGCCTAGGATCCTTCCTATTGTCAAAATTAGTTTTACTCTCTACCTAATATGAGAAATATTTTCTCTTTTCTACCTATTTTAGAAATACAAATCCGACAATTTCACCTCTACCTGATGGATACCCGGCCACCCGATCCAACAAAAAAGGGTGAAAATCCTTTAAAACGGGTGAAAGCGGGTGGTGAATCGGGTAGGATTCGGGTGAAGGTTTCATCCACCAATTCATCCGACCTGTATTTACCCGCTAAAAATTATATGTATTTTTACTATTTGTAGTTGTATATTCTAATTTTTTTTTTTACCATTTTTTTCTTACAGGCTTACTATTGCGGCGGATAGACGCCTTCACACAAGCGGAGTTCTCCCTCGCGCCGAGGTAAGTACACCAGCGCCAGCGCCCGGGGAGACGCACTCCAAGTCTTCCCCACCGGACTACGCCCTATGGTGGGGCAGACTCGGACTACGCCTCCGCCCAAAAGTTGCGAGGCACAAACCTGATCTTGAACGTTCAGCCGCCATTTTTGGACTGATACATATTGTGCCGAGGATACATCGCCTTCATCAGATGATGTTGAGTGCGGTAAGCTTCTTGAGAAAGTCAATTCCATGTTCCAGTTGCTAATCAAACACAAGTGTCTATATGTAAATCTCCTCAAAAAGGTTATACAATATGTCATGGATGAAATGCGAAATCGATTATCCGGAATGGTGATCTGCGTGCCTACTCGTCAGCTCCTTCATCGTCTCTGAATGGAATCAAGAAGAATCGAATTCTTGTTATCAATTCTGCTAGTGAGGAGATTATAAGTTATTCTCGTTTCTTTCTTATCACAAACTCATATGATTTCATTTGACCCTAAAATTAGGGTTCACTTGAATACGGTGTTGCATTATTTGTGGCTCTTTCATTGTTATTCAAGCGATATTCTGGCGGCTACTGGTGAGGATGTGGAGATCGTCGTTGTTGTTGCTCGCAGACTTGTGAAAAGGGGTACAACGGGGCTTCGGTGGCGCACCCGCAGACTCCGCCTACGCCCCACGTCTAGTGCGCCAGTGAGCCGCGGGTGCGCCCCATCCGAGCGCACCGGACTGCAGGTGCTCCGTCTTTTTTGTAATTTTTGCCGGCTCCAAATAACATCACTCTTAATTTTTTTTGGGGTTTACTACTTAATACTTTTTAGAAGTAATTTTCTTTCTTGAAGTAAAAAAATCATCAAAATCTAGTTGTTGGGCTTCTTACTAAATACATTGGATTTTTCTTTTCATCTTTAGGGTGATAGTGTTAGAATATCCCTAGAATCGTGTTAATATTATTTGTTCTGATATTCTTGTATTAGAATATATATTTCCTTTACTTTGATTATGCTATTCTGTCCCTTAGTTTAGGGCTAAGCAAGATCGGTTCGGTTCACCTGAACCGAACCGAACCGAGGAATTTCGGTCCGGACCGAACCTAAACCGACAATTTAGGTTCGGCCTTCGGTCCGTATTTTTTATAATTTCAGTTTCGGTCCAAAAGCAAAAAAACCGAAAACCGAATTTCATTTAATAAAAATTTATTATAGAATTGTTATTTTTAGTTGTGGCAATTTTAATTAGTACTTGGTGCTTAAGTGAGATTGTAACTTTTCTAATTAAGTTTCAACTCTTTATACTAAAATTATTATAGAATTGAAAATTTTATTTTATTGTTATATTATCGAGATTTTTTAGTTTTAATTTTAGGTTCATTTAGGTCCGAAACCGAAACCGAACCGAAACCGACATAATCGGTTCGGTTTTAGGTTCGCATATTTCAAGTTTTCGGTTTTCGGTCCAAACCGAAACCGAACCTACTTTTATAGGTTCGGTTTTCGGTCCAAGGTTTTTGAAAAATCGGTTTTCGATTTTTAGCGGTTCGGTTCGGTTTTGGACCTATGATTACCTTAGTTAGTGTATTCTCATATATATATATATATATATATATATATATATATATATATATATATAAATATATACACATATATATATATACATATATACACACATATATATATACATATATACACACATATATATATACATATACACACACACACACACACATATATATATATATATATATATATATATATATATATATATATATATATATATATATATATATATATATATATATATATATATATGTGTGTGTGTGTGTGTGTATATATGTATATATATGTGTGTATATATGTATATATATATGTGTGTATATATATATATATATACACATATATATATATATATACATATATACACACATATATATACATATATACACATATATATATACATATATACACACATATATATACATATATATATATATATATATATATATATATATCCTCTATTGCTGAATAAAACAGATCAAAATCTTATATTCAAGTAATACTCTAATTTCTATTCCTACATGGTATCTGGCACAAAATCGATTCCCTAAACGTACTCAAAATTTTTTTTCCAATGTCTCCTACTCGTTCTTCATCTCTCGAGTATGTCGCCTACTGCTTCTCCTGAGTCTACTAATCTGTTCGCTCCAAACGGTGTGTGCAAACTTTAAATTTATAACCCTAGACGTAAGCTTAAAACAAGGATGCGAACCCGCAGTGTACGGGTCAATCGTAGTAAAAAGCAAGGAATTTGTAAAATCCGGAATTTTTATTCCGTCTATTTCCGTTATAAAATAGACCTCAATCAGTTTATGCATATCCGTCTACTTAGTTAGACATATTATCATAGGATTTATAATTTTATGTAGATTCCTTCACATAAAATGATAGAATCTTTTAAATAGTTTATCATTTTATGTAGACTACTTCCGCATAAAATGATAGAATCCTTAACCGATCTTACTCTATAATAAACTCCATATCCGCCTAGTCCGTATCTTTATGTGTCGGGATCTTGTCCAGCCAGAAACTCGCTAAATTAAGGAGCCCAGCCGCAGCCCAGTTTAGCCCATCTGTTACTCTATATTTCAGCTCCAACGGATCCAATTCTGCAGCCAGCAGCCCACGTTTTGCCTTGTCCAGCAGTTGCCAACGCCTACTCCAGCCCAGGAAGGAACAGCTCCTCGCCTTCTTCAGTCAACGAAAGATCTGCAGCAATTATTGCTCTTAAACTCCCACGTAACAACCCCTTCTGTTCAGCTACAATCACGCAGCCAGTTATTCTTGGCGTCCAAATACATTCAGCGGATCTCTCCCTCCAGCGATCGAAGTTTCCGTCTGTACGCCCTTCCTGCGTGTGCAACTGTCGACAGTAAGGACGAGAAGCCGACGTTATCATTGGACGCTGGTGCTGCGCGAGAATAGCCATCCAGACCGTCGTCCTTAACACGAACATTGCCCCACCCTCATCAATCGAACGAGCCACGTCTCCTTCTGTCCCTACTGGTAAGACGATCCTTTCCCATCTGTTATCTCCTTGATGTCATGGCTACAATGACTCATTCCCTTCCTTTTTATTTCGATCAAATTCCCAACTGTTGCAGCAGTGAGATCAACCAACACTTACAGATTAGTGGTGCAGATCGGAACCAACAACAAATTAACCTTCTAGCTGCAACCCGGTAAGAGCCTATACTTGGATTAAAATAGGTTTCCGATTAGTTTAAGGGGAAGGTTATTGTATAATCTTATGTATGAATACCGATTCCTTAATGTTAGATTGATGAGCTGCTGTAATTCGGCCTTGAGCATAGTCAAGATAGTAATAGGTAGCTGCTGAGTTTATAATTAAAATGGTGGAAATAAAGAGCTGTTGTAAAAGTCATTTTATTCCTTCAGCTTTTAAGTTAGAAACTGCTCACCTTGTCGACCAATGTTTGAGCGTTTGGATAAAGATCCACCGTTGAATTTTGGATATGTTGTAGATGGATATATGTAGTTTAGTATATTAAAATTTGGGAAGAAATGAACGGTCGGATTAGAAGTTATAAACTCCCGAAGTTAGGTAGTTGAGCAGTTTTGGTAAACCTAGATTTTTGGTTAAGTATGGGAATAATAAGTGTAGTAGTCAACTTTGTGAATTTTTATAGGAATAATGGCTGAACAGTTTGGAGGAATTCTTTCTCCTAAGGTTAGATAGAACCTCATAGATGATCTAGAGATTTAATTCGGAATTATTATAAGTTGTTACGAATTTTATATTTAGAACCGAAGTTAGACCTTTACGATCTTCCGGAAAATAGAAACATAGGAAAAATGTCAGTTTGGACCCAAACAAAATTTTAGGAGTTAGAATATGATTTTAGAACCTCAATTAGGGGTTTAGACATGAATTCTAGATTTTTCGGGAATTTCGAGACCAAGGGTAAAATGGTCATTTTACCCTAAATTAACACTGTAACTAATTATGTCTTAATACATTATTCAATCTTAGAAGTCTTAGACTTCTAACTACGTGAGAGTGTGCTAATGCACCTATCGCCTTTGGCAGGCAACTAAGTTGCTACAGTTTACAGAGCGAGTGGTTTACAAAGAGTCGAGCTTTATATCAGGTAAGTCCTTTGGGCTTACTTAGCTGACTTCTAAATATGAGTATAAATGATGATGGTGGTGTGTGATTGAAATGTTTAGAGAGATAGGTTGTGATATATAATTACCGACCTATATTTTGGCCTAAGAGTAACGGGCGGTGGCATCCTGCTCAGTAGCTTGCGAGCGCTGGGGGTTTCTTTAGGGACTAATCCATACTTGGTTTGTAGTGATGCTACCAGTGGAAGTCAGCTAGACCTACACCAGTTGGATAAGGAACGGAGGCGAGAATTGATAATACTTCTCGTGCCACAACTTAAATTGAATAATGTGAATCACTTAAATAATAGATAATAAACGGTTGAGTGCCAGCATGATGTTTGTTTATTTTGTTCTGCTTGTGTTTGTGCTGTTATCATTTTTGCTTATATTTGGATAGTTAGCTAACTGTGGATATGTTGTTTAGATTTGCCACAGGTTAGAGCAGATGCCGAGTGATCCAGACGGTAGTGGTCAGCCGGGGTGTCGTACTTTAGGATGTTTTACCATTTCTTCATTTGTGGGATTTACAGTTGAACCTTGTTTCCTTTCGTACTTTGTTATATTACGTTTTCCGGCTGTAGTTGATCTGGTCACATTCATACATTGTTAAAAACTATTTTATGATTTCTGGTTTTCCTTATCTGTGCCTTATTGTAAGATCTTGTTAAGTTGTTGTCAAACTAAGGTCGGGACCCATTGTGCGGTCCTAACCAGTAACTCCCTAAGTTGTAAAATTTGGGGTGTTACAGAATTCCAGGGGTCGATCACAGGGACTTAGTGAAACAAAGTCCAATTACGGTATGCTTATGTAAATACTAACCACAAAGCAATTAAAACAATCAAAGATGATATAGAAGTCAATAAAGGAAGCATGCAATTCTAGGGGTTAAAGAATCTAGTTGTGGTTCCAACACAAGATCTAAAGATAAGCGGACAAAGCTGAGGTTTTTGCATAGGGAAGGTGTTTCTAAAGTGGAATAGATCACCGGGTAAGTCTCACTACTCACTAATCCTAAACCGTAACTCCTATTACCGGGTAAGTCTCAAGGAATTAAGATAAAGAACTATAACCTCAAACTAACACACCATCTAAGGGAATAGAATCAACCTTTACCAGGTAAGTCTCAAGCTAACTCACAAAGATGGGATGGAAACACACTCAAACCCCAATAAAGGATAAACCTTTATTACCTACACTTATGATCTTAGGTAAACAAACTAAGGAATTACCGGGTAAGTCTCATCCTAGGCTTGCATTGAACCAGGAAAGGTGTAATAAAAATAGGATTTGGCAAACTCTAACATATCTTCTTCCTTCCAGGAGCCAAGCCCAAAAATATAAGATCTCTTTCCAAAAATAAAAGATCTCAGCCAAGAATAAAATATTCCCGCTGCGTCCCAGGTGTTCGCCTCGGTCGAGTCGACTTCTCTGGATCACCTCGGTCGAGGTAAATCTGTGGTCAACCGAGGTGAGTCACAACTGAAAGTGAAATCTCTCAAATCTGGTCCAAAGTGAATCTCTAATCCATGGCTATGCTTCCTGGATGGTTCCTTATGTTCCTGAATGTAGCTCAAATGACTCCTTAGCTCTTTTTGCTCCTTTTTGATGCAAAACGTGCCATTTTACCTACGATTACAACAAAACTAGGTGTAGACCTCGATTCCCGCAAAGGTAGATGAAATGGTAATATAATCACATAATATACATACAAACATGCAGATTATTGAAGATAAAACGTCCAAACAAACCCCAAAATATAGACTATAATTCATGCTATCAAAATACCCCATACTTAGCCCTTGCTTGTCCCCAAGCAAGTTCCGCATATAAAAGGAAAGATAGAATGGATTATAAGTCAAGAAAATCAATGAAAAGTCTTTCAAAAACATTTTTATGGTGTGCAACAATCATAGATCACTCTAAGAGAATACTTCTTGGAATTTAAAATCAATGTATGATCAAAACATTTTATAAATATAAGAAAGTTGTTCATCTTTGCATAAAATCATAGAATGCATAATAAGTCATAATTATCGAAATTAATCATGTATAATCCAATTTAAACCGCTAAGTCAATCAACAAGCTCGAGGTCTCAAGGGCTTCCCAAAAGAAAGGTCAAGAAACATGTAGGGTAGGGATGTATGTAAGGTAATGTGGTGCTAGAATCCGGGAAAAGGATATACTTCACTTTCACTTTGACTTGCAACATCTTCCACCAATAAGCTTTGCTTATTTCACACTTTTTCTTTTTATTTTACTTTTTGGGATGCATGGACAGAGGTGCACAATAACCGAAGCCTAGGAAATCAGCAATCATCAATTTCTTGAGATGCATCAAACCCTTGATGCACATACCATGACCCGTTAGGAATATCGCTCAATCCGACTTTGGCAAGACACAAACACCCGGCTATGTGAATGGTGCCGAGTTACTCATCATCATGATTGACTTCCCCAAACCTATTTCTTTCTTTCTAACACTTTCACTTCCAGCCCACTTCTCAACTTTTACTTGCTTTCACCACTTTGTTTGCTTCCAAATTCCCGGATAGGTAAAGGGGAGGCAAAATGTATATGAGGGGTTAGGCATGATTAAGAAGAAGAAGAGAGAAGAATGAATTGCCTTGGTCTTTCCAAGAAGTAAGTGAGAAAACTTATCTTGCGGTGTCAACCTTCAAATTCAACATAATTTGGATAAAACAACGTATTAAACATGCCAATAATTTCAAACAAAGCATTTAGCAACTTAAACATATTATAAAACCTTTCAAGCACATAAAGATTTCAAAACCAGTCAGTAAGCAAAGTCTTCACTGAGATCATATCCAGATAAGGAGCACAAAAATCATTTTCGAAAACTCCCAGTTAACCCATCTCGGTCGAGGTGTTCTTAGGTCAACCGAGGTGGAACACCTCGTTCGGCCAGAACTATCCCGGCCAGAACTACCTCCGGTCACCATGCAGTATAGGCTGAACAGCTCCCCCTGTCGGACCTTCTGGGGCGTTTCAGTACGCGCCAGAAGCGTCTCGTTGAAGATACGGTGGGCTAACCTAAAAGCTAAGTGAAAGATGACCCTCTCCCTGGAATCTCCAGTGCGCCATTTGTCTGCGTGCTCAGCAATATGGGCAATCTGTCCCCAAAACTCCCTAGCTACAGATCGGGAAGGGAAATCAACGGCTGTCGGGGCAGGGAAACCAAAAATATCCCTCCAATACTCTAGTGGAACTATGAAGTTCCGGTTCATCAACCGGTACTTCACAGAACGCTCTGTGGGGAGGTAGGTGAAGGAGCTAACAAACTCTAGGGTGGGCTCCAAATAGGTTGGGGCTCGGATCTCAGTAAACTGATCTAGCCCTACTGTAGATATCATCCGTCTAAGGTCTCCATCCACATGGAGACAGTCAAAAGCAGACACGTCCAGGAAGTGAGGTGCAATCACTAGACGGCCGGAAATGCGCTCATAATCGACCCGGTGTCGCTCGTGGATCACCGGGCGATAGGGTCGGGAAGAAGAGAAAGAAGGGGAAGGGGAGGATCTATCTCTAAGGGCAAGGCGTCTGTCAGAACTCATTTTCAAAAATCCCACTGTCAGGTCACCTCGGTCGACTGACAACACTCAAGAATCACCTCGGCCGAGGCACAACTCGTCTCGACCGAGGCGGAAAACTGGATTCTAATTTCTTCAGAAAATTCAGTTCTTTTCCCTCAAAATCACTACAACTGCTTCGTATGGGGTACTTAATCCTTTTCTCAGCAAATGCAAGGGCAACCAAAGCCCAAATCGAAGCGAAATCAGCGAGTTAGGGTTTCGGTTTTGTTTTACCTTGTTCGGCCGAATCGGTTCGATTTCTTCGTAGATCGACGATGCACTGGGATCCTCTATGCCTTAATCGCAGTTTGGAAGCGAAAATCTTCGAAAATGAGCGAGAATCGAAGAAGCGAGGTGAGGTATACCGCCACGGTCGAGGGAGGGTAAAATGGAAGAGAGAGAAAATTAATCCCCCTTTTGTACCCTTTCTGGAACTGTTGTCACCTCGGTCGAGATGGTCTCGACTGGACTGAGGTGGTACGGACCGAGGTGGTTCTTCAGAAACCCTAGTCGCCTCGGTTGCTCAAGAATCATCTCGGTCGAGGTGCTCTGATAGCAACCGAGATGCCTCAGTCAAACTTCGTCTTCTCAAATTCTCGATCTTCTGTCCTTCCAGTTATGCTCCTTCCTTAGATGTCTCCTGTTATCTGTCTAGGACGCCAAAAACAAAACAAAGCAAAGCAAAAGCAAAAACTATCTAAGGTAGACTAGAAAAAGGGAAAAGAAAGCGATACCTTGGGTTGCCTCCCAAGAAGCGCTTGGTTTAAGGTCGCTAGCTGGACCATGATGCGTCTCAAAAGAGGTATATTGGTGCAACCTCCTCAACCGGAGTTTCCGGTTTGTACTTCTTAAGTCTATGACTGTTGACCTTGAAGCTTCCACTCGTTTCGCCCCATATCTCAACTGCACCATGAGGAAAAACATGTTTCACAATATAAGGTCCGGTCCATCTAGATTTTAACTTACCTGGAAAGAGGTGGAGGCGGGAGTTGAAGAGTAGAACTAAGTCTCCTTCGTTAAGCTCCTTTGGGATGATACGCTTGTCATGCCATCTTTTCGTCCTCTCCTTATAGATTTTGGCATTCTCATAAGCGTTCAAACGTAGCTCCTCCAGCTCGTTGATTTCCAATAGCCGCTTCTCGCCGGCCTTCTTAATGTCGAAGTTCAACCATTTGATCGCCCAATATGCTTTGTGTTCTAATTCAACGGGCAAATGGCAAGACTTCCCATAAACCAAATTATAAGGGGTGGTACCTATGGGAGTCTTAAATGCGGTCCTCTACGCCCAAAGAGCATCGTCCAATTTCATGGACCAATCCTTCCTCGTCCTAGTGACGGTCTTCTCCAAAATTGCTTTGATTTATCTATTCGAGATCTCGACCTGTCCACTAGTTTGAGGGTGATAAGGGGTTGATACCTTGTGGGTTACCCCATACTTCGATAGAAGTACCTTGAACTTCCGGTTGATGAAATGGGTTCCTCCATCGCTGATGATGATGCGTGGAGTTCCAAACCGTGGAAAGATAGTTCTGTTTAAGAACTTCACAACCACCTTGGCATCGTTAGTGGGAGAAGCAATGGCTTCAACCCATCTAGAGACGTAATCAACTGCAAGAAGAATATAGAGGTTTCCTCCGGAGGATGGGAAAGGTCCCATGAAGTCTATCCCCCATACATCAAAGATTTCCACCTCTTGAATGTTATTAAGTGGCATCTCGTTCCTCCTTGATAAATTTCCTGTTCTTTGGCATGCATCACAAGAGACAACAAACGATTGCACATCCTTAAATAATGTAGGCCAAAAGAAACCAGAACGTAATACCTTAGCGCATGTTTTATCGGTGCTGGCATGTCCTCCACAAGGAAGTGAATGACAATGCCGTATGACGCGATTAACTTCATCCTCCGAAATGCATCTTCGAAGCATCCCATCCGGCCCGCGCTTGAATAGCAGCGGTTCATCCCAGTAGTAATGGCGTACTTCCTTGAAGAATCTCTTCTTTTGAGAGTACGTCAATCCGGGCGGTACTTCCTAGCAAACAAGATAATTCACAATATCAGCATACCAAGGTCCTTTATTATCAGAAAGTTGGTGGATGGAATGTTCCACCAATTGAGGATGAATGTCAGAGAAGGGAGTAAGAAGTTTGTTATTCTCAGCAGTCTCAGTTGACATCATCTCGCCATCGACCTCGGTCGAGGCGTAGAGGCGTTGACCGAGATGTTCTTCAGTCGCCTCGCTCAGTCCAGAAAGTGCCTCGGTCGAGGTACTACAACTGAAACCGAAACTGGAGATCTTCGTCTCCTGGATTAGCTTCTCAGTTTTAGCTCCTGGATCTTCTTCCAGTGCTTTTAAGCTCCGTATATCTGCATCACAAGAAGCATCTATACCTTCCTCCATTAAACTGAAACTAATAACTCTTTCGAGTGGATCGTTAATAAGGATAGAGCTCACCAATTCTTTTGATTCTTCTTCATCGTAGATGTTGAAGATATCATCACTTAGCTGCTCCCCTTTCATGGCTGCAAGTAATGCGAACTCCACTTCATCGCCGCCAATGTTGAATTTCAACTTGGCGTTCTTGCAATCCACGTTACAACCCGAAGTTGCTAGAAATGGCCTCCCGAGAATAATAGGGACAAGATAATCTGCGGGAATGTCAAGTACAACAAAATCTATTGGTAAATAGAAGTTACCTAACTTGACCAGAACGTCCTCCAAGATTCCCACGGGATGGGTGATGGAGCGATCCACCATATATAGTCGAATCTTGACCGGCTTGGGCTCTCCAAGTCCGATCTTCGCACATAGCTCCAACGGAATGATGCTCACGCTGGATCCAAGATCACAAAGGGCTTCACAAGTGACATCCCCAACTTGAATGGGAATGCAAAATGAGCCGGGATCTCTCAATTTAGGTGGCATCTTCTCTTTCAGGATTTGAATGAGCTCCGAGGATTTAGATGTCATCCTAACTTCACCAAAATCTTCCAGTTTCCTCTTCCTTGATAGGATCTCCTTCAAGAACTTCCCATAGGCGGGCATTCCTAGAATAGCATCAAGGAAAGGAATGTTAATATGCAGTTTATTCATCAAGTCAAGGAACTTACCAAAGTGCTTGTCTAGATGTGCTCTGGCTCTTGACTGGGGGAATGGAAGTGGTGGTTTGTATGCAGGAGGTGGAACATAAACTTCAGTTTTCCCCTCCGCTTTCTGTGGCTCCACCTCGGTTGGCATCTCGGTCGAAGTGTTCTTCGACTGCATCTGGACCGAGGTGGTCTTCGTCGGTACTGGCACCGACCGAGGCACTGGATCTGCAGTTTTCAGTCCACTCCTCGTAGTTATGGCCATGATCTGACCCTTAGGGTTGCTTTCCGTTCTTGCTGGAAGCTTCCTTGGATCTCTTGGCGCTTCATTCGCCTTACTTGCAAGTTATTGTTCAAAGGCTTTTTGGGCCTTCGAAAATGAAGTCATAGAAGTCTCCATAGCATTAAGCTTGATCAAGATAGCCTCCAGAACTGCTTCTTTCTTTTCTGGCTGAGACGAACTTGATCCTTGCCCAGGCTCTTTAATGGAGTAGAAGAAGAAGAAGGGGAAGAGAGGAAAGGGTTAGAGGAATCGTTAGAGTTGAAGTTTGAATGATTGTTACCGGAATTTGGGTTGTTCGCCCTCCAATTGTTGCTATTGGATCCTCTATTGTTATTGTTGTAGTTGTTGTTCCGGGAACCGTTTTTGTTGTTACGGTATCCATTGTTGTTGTCCCTTTGTCCTTGCTCTTCCTTCTTAGTTTGAGCAACCAAGAGTTCCTTCAATTGCTTCACGTCATTCTTCAAAGACGTGAGTTGATTGTTGTTGGGCTGAGTTTCTTGGAAGTTAACTCTTTTAACTCCACCTTCAGCTCCTTGATGAGTGTACTTCTCCATATGCAAAGCTTGCTTCTCGATGAAGTCCCAAGCTTCGTCAATCGCCATGTCCATAAAGGTACCGGCGGAGAGTAGTTGGAGGTTGAACTGGGTGCTTCCGTCCAGTCCCTTGAAGTATATCTCCAATAACTCTAACTTTGGAATCCCATGATGTGGGCAATCCAAAAGAATGTCCTTGAACCGCTCCCATGACTTGGACAAGCTCTCCTTGTCCTTCATAATGAAAGCGTTGATCTTCCCTCTCATTTCAGCTGTCTTTGAGGGGGAAAGAATTTGGTCAAGAATTCCGTAGTCATCTCCTCCCATGTGCTAATTTTTCCTGGAGGAAGAGATTGATACCAAGTAAGAGCTCTATCTTTTAAAGAAAAGTAAAAAGGTCTTAGCTTGTAGTTGTTATTTTCAATCCTTGAGGGTCTCAAGGTCTCCATCAAGATCTCATAGTTTTGAAGATGTTGATGTGGTGATTCCTTCTCTAGCCCTCCGAACTGGCATTGGCGAATCATGGATAGAACTTGCGGTCGAAGTTCGTAGTTATGGTCCGCTGGATCTCCTAGGTTAACTCTTGGATGCCTCAGTTGTTGATTAGGGTCCATCCTTTGACCTAGGGTTTGTGGGATTCTTGCAAGAAGAGCGCCTCGGACTGGCATCCGAGGTGGAAGTATCTCGGCCGGAGCGTCAGGTACTGGGACCTGCCTCGGTCGAGGGTCAACGATTGGATCCTGCATCGGTCGAGGATCGGGAACTGGGTCTTCCCTCGGTCAAAGTAGAATCTGGTCTCGTATATCTGCCATATCCGCTTCGATCGCCTCAGTCCTGGTGCGAGTCTCTTATTTCTCTTGCCTTAGCTCTTCCCTGCTGAGGCGTAGCAGCTCTAGCGCCTCTTTCAACTCGGCCTCAAGATCGCGATTGTCTTGGTGGGCCATCTTCGCTTCTCTTAAGCGTCGTTTGTATGTCTGTTCTGGTTCGGGATCGTAAGGAACGATTTCCTTCCCAGTGCGGGTTCTTCGCATAAACCTAAGAAAGAACCTGCAAAAGTCACTCAAGTAGAGTGGTTAGTAGACACGGGGGCAAGTGCCCCAAGAGAAAACCGTAACCGGCTCGGTCTAGACCTAGTCCCCGGCAACGGCACCAAAAACTTGTTCGCTCCAAACGGTGTGTGCAAGCTTTAAATTTATAACCCTAGACGTAAGCTTAAAACAAGGATGCGAACCCGTAGTGTACGGGTCAATCGTAGTAAAAAGCAAGGAATTCCAGGGGTCGATCACATGGACTTAGTGAAACAAAGTCCAATTACGGTATGCTTAAGCAATCACTAACCACAAAGCAATTAAAACAATCAAAGATGATATAGAAGTCAATAAAGGAAGCATGCAATTCTAGGGATTAAAGCATCTAGTTGTGGTTCCAGCTCAAGATCTAAAGATAAGCGGACAAAGCTGAGGTTTTTGCATAGGGAAGGTGTTTCTAAAGTGGAATAGATCACCGGGTAAGTCTCACTACTCACTAATCCTAAACCGTAACTCCTATTACCGGGTAAGTCTCAAGGAATTAAGATAAAGAACTATAACCTCAAACTAACACACCATCTAAGGGAATAGAATCAACCTTTATCGGGTAAGTCTCAGGCTAACTCACAAAGATGGGATGGAAGCACACTCAAACCCCAATAAAGGATAAACCTTTATTACCTACACTTATGATCTTAGGTAAACAAACTAAGGAATTACCGGGTAAGTCTCATCCTAGGCTTGCATTGAACCAGGAAAGGTGTAATAAGAATAGGATTTGGCAAACTCTAACACTTAACTCTCAGTTTAGGATCAGATAAGTCACCTCGGTCAGAAGAATTCCACCCCGGCCGAGATGTTCATCGACTGAGCGAGATGCTTAGGGTTAAGGTTAAAGACTCGAACTTTCAGGGTCCTACTGCGATTAAGATTATTCTATCATTGTTTTTCCCACAACCTTCAGCCAATCACCCTAGAATCGCACAAAGAGATTAGCCACTCATCATCATGAAAGTATTAATCAAATATATGGGAAGAAGGTGAATATTTGAACAAGAAGAATTTAATGAAAAGACTTCAATAACTGAATCAAATATCACAATAAAGCGTTCCTTGGATAAAAATCCAACAAGGCAAGACAACAAGGAAGGGAATCTAAGATTATCTTACAAAACCCTTCAAAAGCTATAAAAGCTACAATCTTCCTTCTTCAACCTTCAAAAAGGTTCTTCAAATCTCCCAACTGGAGTATGGCCGCAGCGATGTATAAACCTTGATCGGTGGTATAACATGCTATGGTGTAAGCGGATTATGGATTTGTGGGAAATCCAATCCTTTTTATAGGAAAATTACTCTCCAAAGATAAGATATCTTAGAAAGATCTCTTCCCATAAAAATAGGTAAAATATATGATCTAGCATATCTTCTTCCTTCCAGGAGCCAAGCCCAAAAATATAAGATCTCTTTCCAAAAATAAAAGATCTCAATCAAGAATAAAATATTCCCACCGCGTCCCAGGTGTTCGCCTCGGTCGAGTCGACTTCTCTGGATCACCTCGGTCGAGGTAAATCTGTGGTCAACCGAGGTGAGTCACAACTGAAAGTGAAATCTCTCAAATCTGGTCCAAAGTGAATCTCTAATCCATGGCTATGCTTCCTGGATGGTTCCTTATGTTCCTGGATGTAGCTCCAATGACTCCTTAGCTCTTTTTGCTCCTTTTTGATGCAAAACGTGCCATTTTACCTACGATTACAACAAAACTAGGTGTAGACCTCGATTCCCGCAAAGGTAGATGAAATGGTAATATAATCACATAATATACATACAAACATGCAGATTATTGAAGATAAAACGTCCAAACAAACCCCAAAATATAGACTATAATTCATGTTATCATAATCCTTATTACTTGCATCCATCCGACCACCCATGTCTCTCCTTGACGTCAGTGCTTCTTCAAGGCAACAACTTTTCCGAATGGAAAAGGAATATGGTCAATGCATTTTGTGCCAAACGTAAGCTAGGATTTATTGAAGGAACTATTAAAGAACTGATGTTACTTCTTCTAATTATGTTCACTGGAAAATAGTGAATTCAATGCTTATTGGTTGGCTCCTTCAAACTATTTCTCCCTCTCTTCGCTCCATAATATCATATTTGAATACTGCCAGGGACCTTTGGTTGGAGAGTGAACAACAATATTGTGTTGGAAATGGTCCACGAGTACTGAAGTTGTGGGCTGACATCTCCCAATGTCGTCAACAAGGCCAATATATCACGGCGTACTTTGGTCGTCTCCGATGGTTGTGGGACAAACTTGCCTCGTCTCTTCCATCTCACAACAAAATCTACACACCCTGTTTCCAGATCTTGGCCTCTGCGAGGGATGATGAACGTGTTCATCAGTTCCTCATAGGCCTAGATGACTCGTACAATAACTTACGGTCTTCTGTAATTTCAAAAGACGTGCTTCCACCTATCAACAAAGTCAATGCTTTGGCGATTCAATAGGAATGCACACATTCTGTAACAAAGGAAACGGAAATCTGACTTGATGCCCTTGCACTTGCTGCTCGGAATTTCTTTCGTCAAGCTTCAAGTAAACCCGACAAATCTAACCTCTACTGCATTCATTGTAACAAAGCAGGTCAAGAGAAAGCCGGTTATTTCAAAAATAATTGGATTCCCGGACTGGTGGAATAACGATCACGAAGTTGCGGATCCGGTAACTGGTGCTGCACCACGGAAACCACGACCCAATTTCTCCACTGTTCCGAGAGGGAATCCTCGTATTGGTGCTTCAAGTGCGTTTCAGGTAGCACACGCAAATTCTGCTGTAGTATCAAATGAACTTACTAGTCAGGACCGTCTCCAGCTTGGTTCAAACATGACAGATGAACAATGGGTTGATCTTCTTGAGAAGTTTAAACAATATCATGCATTTTCTAACGAAACTATGTCAGGTAATCCTTCTTGGATCCTAGATAGTGGAGTGTCTTTCCATATGACGGGTAACCTACATCTACTCTCGAATTTAAAAACCGTTAGTCCTTATACTATACAATTATCCAATGTATCTCTTGCAACATCTACATGTGTAGGTTCTATTGCATTCAATAAATAGTGAAAGGATTGGTCAAATGAGGCCTCTAAAAATATACCTTTGCAAAGTGAGCTCCTAGTGATATTAGAGTTATTTTAGGCCTGCAAAGGAAATTATTAGGTGTGGTTGTAGGCCATTAAAAAGCTGATGGGTTGGTATTATTTGTAGAGGAGAGAGAGGGAAACATCATTTGCTTTGTAAAGAGAGAGAAAAATAGAAATAAAAAGGAATGAGAGAGTGAAAATAGAAACAGAGAGGATATGGTGAAACGGAGATCCGCCGGAGTTTCGAGACAAAGATTCCGACGAAGATGAGACTACTGTTTTGGAGGCCGACGAGAAAGAGGAGTCCGTTGAGGCTTGGTTTCCAACCGCCGGAGTTTCGCGACAAAGATTCCGACGAAGATGAGGCTATTGTTGCGGAGGCCGACGAGAAAGAGGAGTCCGACGAAGATTCCGACTAGACTTGGTAAGTTGGAACCAGATATGTACTTTTTGGGTAGGCTATTTCTATTAGATTTTGGGTATGCTTTTGATTCGTTTTGTTAATTAGTATTGGGTATGTGTTTGATGAATTGAGTATACTATTTAGGGGTATGATTACCCAATTTATGGGTATGATTATTTTATTTTATAAAATGTGATCCAAGTTATTGGTACGGTTGGGCATGTGGATTTAATCTTAGAGCATTATATAAGTTTGGTAAAATGTTACCCAATTTATGGGTACGAATATTTATGTTATAAAATGTTCCTCAATTTATGTGTATGGTTGGACATGTGGATTTAATCTTAGATCATTATATAAGTTTGGTAAAATGCTACCCAATTTATGGGTATGATTATTTTATTTTATAAAATGTTACCCAGTTTATGGATACGGTTGGACATGTTGATTTAATCTTAGAGCATAATATAAGTTTGGTAAAATGTTACCCAATTTATGGGTATGATTATTTTATTGGATATATGTTTATTATTTTTGCGATATGTTTTTTATTGTTGATTATGTTTAAAGTGAAATGTTGGGTATGTTTATGGTCACCCAAACTGTGTTATAATGACCAAATGTCATTCGGTATTGATGTTTGTGTATAATATCGATTTGTGTAAAATTTGGGTATGACAAATTCAAATTGTGTATGCTTTTAGTATTAAGTGTGACTTAAATTGAAGAGAAAAAAATAGATTGAGTATAAATACATTGGGTATGAATATTTTATAAAACAAAATACTGCCTAATTTATGGGTGTGATGTTTTTTGATAATTTTAGTTTTTTGGGTATGTTTGGGTTTTGAGTATGTGTGTTTTCGAGTATGTTTGTGTAGTTTGACAAAATTATTTTGGTTATGACAGTGACATTTATGGGTAAATGAATTTTTGGGTAGAAAGGTGGGAAAGTGTGCATGTTGAGAATTGACACAAATGTCAGATATGTCAAATTAGTTGGGCTACAAAAGTTGATAACTTATGTACTATATTTCTTCCAAACTATTTTCATGGGGACCAATTTCTCAATTAGAAAAGGGAGGGGCCCTAAATATCAACTCATTGTCCTAAAAGACTCAATTCACCAATTTTGCTTAAAATTTTTAACTATTTTTCATATTTTATATGTTCTGAATCTAAAATGTAAACTCATTTCCGTAGCATGTTTAACAAATTATCATCGTTGTACGGTTATGTTAACCTCTAAAATATGTGTGATACAAGACCAAGTTTCGCGGACTCTTATTGGAGTGGGTGAAACTCGTGATGGAGTATACCGGTCGCGGTTCTTTGATTTTTCCGCTCCTATTGCCGCCTATGTTCATTCTTTTCCTTTTATGACGTTAGTTTGGCATCAACATCTTGGTCATCCTGCTCACAATCTCGTAACATCCTTTTTGGGTGTTACCAATTCTGATTTAGCTCAAAATAAATTTTTTCCTTGCGATGTTTGTCACAAAGCAAAACAAATATAACACCCCAAATCCGTGGAACTCGGGACGCTACTGGGCTAGGATCTCACATTAGATCTTGACCCTAACTTGGCAACAAGTTCACTGGATCTTACAACAAGGCACATATAGATTAAAAACCCAATACATAAAACTGTATAAATATATACATCAAAGGTTTGCAAAATACAGCCGAGTAAAAAACGGCAACACCATACACAAATGTATACAAAAGATCCCATAACCCTCGCACAACCTAGTGTACGGAAGCCCTCGGCTGATCACCCCTCTGGCTCACTCTGCAGTCTTCCTAACCCGCAAATCATCTACAACACGGTATGAAACCGTTAACTAACATATCATAGATAAGAATGAAGCAGTAGCACATATATCACATCATCATATCATATCATGCAATGTCATACACACAACCCTTTATTATCTTTAATTAAGTTATACCATTACTAATTCATTCCTTGTGACACGGGGAGTAAATCTCTCCCGCCTCTGTCCCCGTTTCCCCTTAGGTTTGAAATGGTGTCAATCATCACCACCTGAAGGACTAGTCGTAGAGAACCCCCTAGCCACCCAATTTTGGGCTAGACAAGTTATCACCGCCCGTTATCATACACTTGGGCCAATTAAAATGCATGTAGGGCTATCCTAGTCCGGTTAACTTATAAATGCAACATACATATGCACACACACCACCAAAGCAAACACTCAAACCCATAACTGCTCGCTAAGTAAGTTCCAAGGACTTACCTATCTCAATCGCAATCTGTATCAAGTGGTCGGGGAAACGATTAGTGCTTGCATCAACAAAGCACAATAATATCAACATCGTCCCAAGGTTAGGAGATTCCACCTCCTAAATCCTATACCCATCCGCCAATCAACTTGAATCCAAACCTCAATATCACGTCATAACTCACAAATGCCTAAGGCATTACCTCAAACAGATACTAAAAACCTTAACCATATCCGACATATACAACATCATGATATCCTCAACTCACTCTCATACCTAGCATGCCTCTAAGCCACTCATACTAGGAAAGGAAAGGATCCATACCACCCTAGGTAGGTCTTGCAGAAGACGAACCTGCATGACAGGAAGACGGAAGGCGAAGCACTAGGAGGCGTAGGGGCGGCGACTCTCCCACACAGGGGCGGATCACAGGTGGCACAGGGGCGGTTCACAGGTGGCGCAGGGGCGGCTGTCTGTGCAGTGGGCGATTCCTGAATTATCTTCGATCCTTCACTCGATTACCTCCACTTCTTCACCATCTAGCAATCATACACATACATATATATACATATATATATCAATACCAGACTAGGAGGAGGATCAACAAAAGATCAATTTGTGGGAATTCATCATCAAGGAAGAGGGAGAAGAGGAAAGACGAAAGAAAGAGTAAGAAAGAATGAAGCTTACCACAAATGGGATAAACAAAAGAAAGATCAACACCAACACACTTTAGTTGGCTCTCCACAGCTCAACATCAACATCTCTCAACATCATCCAAACTCAAACTCAACAACAATCTTACAAGATCAAAGAAAACCAAGAAGAAGATCCAAGGAGGAAGAGAAAGAGAAGAAGAAGAACGTGAGGACAAGAAGCTTGGAGAATGAAGGAAACCTTTCATCTGAAGTAAAGGAAGCTTATAAAGGAAACTAAGGGTAAAGCACAGGTCAAAGAGTCAACAAAGGTGGTTGCAGCCGCAGAAATCCGCAAGGCGGATCCCTGAGGCGCAGGGGCGGTCCACAGAGCCGCAGGGACGGCTCAACCCTGACTCAACACCTGCGTCTCAGCTGAGGCGCAGGTGCGGGATTACTAGAAGACTAAGGCTCTTGCAACAAACTAGATTGCCTTTTTCTCTTAATATTTAGAATGCATATGCGGCATTTGATATTATTCATGGTGATATATGGGGGACCATATCGAGTAACTTCCATGTGTGGTGCTTCATATTTTTTAACACTTGTTGATGATTATTCACGAATAACATGGGTGTTTTGATGAAAAACAAATCTGATTAATACCAAATTTTTGTAAAATAATTAAAAATCAAGTTAATCACAATATACAAATTTTCGCAGTGACAACGGTGCATAATTTATTTTATTAAAAACTTTTTTCAACCGCAAAGGAATTATTTCAGAAACATCATGTACATATAGCCCTCAACAAAATGGTCGAGTTGAGCATAAACAGCGACACATTTTCAATGTTGCTTGAGCACTTATTTTTCAATCAAACCTACCATTAAGTTTTTGGGGAGAAGCGGTTGTTGCCGCATGTTAGCTTATTAATCGAACGCGTTCATCAGTTCTTAATGGAAAAACGCCTTTTGAAGTCTTTTTAAATAAAAAGCCCAAATATGAATAATTTACGAATTTTTTTTATTGTATTTCCTATGCAGCCAACCTGCCTAAGGATTCAAATAAATTTAAAATTCGAAGTCAAAAATGCATTTTTATCGGATACCCTTTTCATCAAAAAGGTTGGCGTCTTTACAACTGGGAAACTAAAACGAGTTTTATATCCGTGATGTCATATTTTATGAAAATATTTTTCCTTTTTCAAATCCAACTCCATTACCGGATCCAAATTTATCCTCTTCCGATATAAATCCGCTCATTTACGAGTTATTTGGTCCACCTAATCTAAACCCTAATTTGACCCATTCACCACCCAAGGGAACCCACCCTTCTTCTTCAACGTTAAATACTCTCTCTCCTAATTTCTCTCATAATCGATATTGTGTAGAAGAACTTCAGCAAAATTCGCCTCTTCCCTTATCCAGCACACACTTGGATTCCGTTGTCATCCCTTTTCATACATCACGATCTTCCAATGCCCTTATTCGCAATTATTCTCAACGATTTTCCATAATTTCTAGAAATCCCCTGTTTCCCTCTGAATATATCCCACCTTCCTTGCCCAGTCCAGATCCGCAGGTTACTCCACCTACCCTAGATACGGATTCTATTCCTAATCAAAATTCTTCGGAAAATATCCCTTCCACTTCCATCCGTCGTAGCACTCGAGAATCTCTCCCAAACCCTCGTTACAAAGAATTTGTTTGTAATCACATTCAACCAGGTTCATCTATCACAACTTCACTTGAGCCACTTCAGTCCACTACTAATGTTCATTATCCTTTATTTGCTTATCTTAATTATAAACATTTTGCCTATCTCAGTTTTGTCCAAACTTGACACAGATACATGAACCTCAAACATTCAAAATTGCCAATCAAAGTAAGGTATGGCGGGATGCTATGGCTTTGGAACTCAAAGCTCTTTGCATGAACAATACATGGACTGTAGGTCCTTTTCCACCTGGTAAACGCAAAATCGGTTGTAAGTGGGTTTATAAAACTAAGCTCATGTCCGATGGAACGGTCGAAAGGCATAAAGATCGTCTGGTTGCTCTCGGAAATTGTCAAGAGGTAGGTATCGACTTTAACGAGACTTTTGTCCTAGTTGCTAAACTTGTTTCCGTTAAAATTTTACTTACGGTTGCATCAATTAGAAATTGGGAGTTGCACCAAATGGACGTCCATAATGCGTTTCTTCATGGCGATCTCCATGAAAACGAGTTTATGAAACTTCCACCAAGGCTGACTACTTCTGATCCGTCACAAGTTTGTCATCTCCAGAAATCAATTTACGGATTACGATAATTTCCACGTAATTGGTTCTCCAAATACGTTCTTCCCTTTAAAAGGTTGGTTTTAAGCAATCATACCCAAACTATAGCTTGTTTTCATACAACATCCCAAGTACAATTCTTCACATACTGATAATGTTCATTATTTCTTATCTGCTTATCTTAATTATAAACATTTATCCACTGACTAGAGGTATTTCTATGGTCGTCTATACCCAATCAAAAGTAAATCCTGACTTAGCACTAAGAACAAGTATAGGGATTAAGTAAGGGTCGAACCCAAGAGAGTTGAGGTGTTTTAGATGCAATTATCGATTATAATGACAAGTGACACAAAAGGGGGGGTTTTGGTTGAATTGATTCACAAAAACTTATGAAAACGATTAAAGCGACAAGTAAGACAATAATGGGTGAATCTACACTAGGTTGATTCTAAGCATGCAATTGCTACTTTGGTGTATTCCTTTTACAAGTTTTTAAGTAATCTCCCGTCTCGATCATACATATGTGTTGAGCCAACTGGCATCAACACAACTTATCCTATTAAAGTTCCGTAAACCTACAAGAACAAATAATAAGTTAGCATTCAAACAAAGACAAAGGGATATAAAGAGAAGATTAAAACCGTTAAACTTATCTTTATATTTGTGTCCTTTTCTTTAAGTAATTACAACCCGTTATTACTTAAAGTTGCTACTAGATTAAAGACCCGAACCCGGAACCTATTAATCCTAGTTGTTTACATGCACTTTAGAACCTAAGGTGATCAATCTCAAGTAATAGTTAACATGCAATTAAACAATGGAGATCAAGGAAACACAAAGCATTACTGAATAAAAACTTATATTAAAAGAACTTACAACGAAAGCAACAAAGCAGCTTCAAACCAACCCAATGTAGCAAGGGAGTTAGCAACTCATTACAATGGAAAACTCAAGTCTAAAATGGATTTTTGTAGGGAAAAGCATGGATAATTCTAATAATCAGCCATGAACTAGTTATACTACAAAAGACACTTAATTAGGAGTAAATAGCCAGCCTAAAACAGCCACCTTTAATGCCATAAAGGTGGTGTAAACAGCCGGAGTAAAGCTTCTGGCGTTACACCGCAGGGGCGGCCTTCATGACCCGCATGGGCGGTTTAGGCAGAATCGGTCGATCTTCTTCATAACCGCTGGGGCGGCTACACAGCTCCGATGGGGCAGATCTTTAATGCACTTCAACGTCTGACCTTTCCCTTCCTGACGTTTCTGATGTCAAGGCGCAGGGGCGCCTTTAAGGCCAACGCAGGGGCGGTGACACAGACTCTTCGCCTTCTAGCTCCCAAGCCGAGGCGCAAGCAGGGCGCAGTGGGAGGCGCAAGGGAGCTGGCCTTTGTCTTGTCCGGGCAAGTCACCGCAGGGGCGCCGATGGGTGGCGCAGGGGCGGTGATCTGCATCTTGGCCGGCGCTGATGAAGGTGTTGTGAGCGCTTCAGTGGGAAGTGTCACCCGCTGGGGCGGCTGCAAGGGCCCGCGGGGGCGGTGGAGCAACAGAAACTTTGCTTCTTGATCGATCTTTACTCCTAAGTGCTTAAAACTCCTTCCTTAGCTTCTTTTGATCTTCTTCTGGACCAAGGAGTTAGGAGCATAAACCGACACTAATGCAATAAAAAGACTCTAAAAACTACCCTAAATGATAGTGATTCCATCACCTATCAAACTCCCCCATACTTAGACCTTTTACTTGTCCCGAGTAAAACAAATGACAGCCATTAGACTCAAGGTCTCAGGAAGTAAGGGAAAGAAAGAGAAATAATGGAAAACAAGAGAAAAACCAAGAAAGAAAGAAGGGAAAAGAGAGGAAATGTGAGAAAAAGAGAAACTACCATCCTTATCGCTCCAAGAGTGGCCTACCCGGACAACCTCCTTATGACTCCCCTTCTTATGTCGCCAAAACGCCGGAAGGGAAACCTACACTCGGTGTCGCTCATCTTGCCAAGGCGTCCTTTTGGGTTTTCACCTTGCCACTCTTCTTCTTTTCTCTCTTAAGCTCACATCCCTCAAGTCCATTTTTGCACCAACCTAAGGTTGGTCGGACTACCTTCTTTATACCTAAACCGCCCTTTCGGGTTTTCGGTTTATCCAAGGATTTTCATGCCTTTTTTCACTTCTTTGGCTTTTTCCTTTTTTTTTCAAACTGATTTCAATAATGCAAAACAAAATGTCAAAAACAACTAACAAACTGTACAAGCAATGATATATATATATATATATATATATCCCTCCCCCATACTTGAAGTGCACTTTGTCCTCAAAGTGAAAATGAGTCAAAGATAAATGTGGGAGAAGGGAAAGAGATGTACCCCTCACTGGGGTGGTCCGGATGGACCACCAGGACTCTCCTCCGGTGGGTAAGGGAAATGGCGGAAGAAGTGCTCCTGCCGCTGGTAGATATCATCGATGCGGTCCTGCTGGGCAATCATCCGGCGACCAAAAGAGGTCTCAAAACTGGCCTGCCAAGCCAGCTGCTGAGCCTCCAACTGTTGTTGTTGGGCTGCCTGCCATGCCTCCTGCCTCTGGTCGAAGTGTGAGGTCATGGAAGTGGCAAAGGTGTCCTGCCAACTCTGCTGCTGCTCCAGCATAGTCCGCTGGTAGTCGGACTGCCAAGCCCGGTGCTGGGTCGTCATGGCCGCCATCTGAGCCTGAAGGCTCGCAAGGGCCGAGTCCTCCTCTAGGGCCGCTGTGGGCATCTCCTCGTCATCTGGGACAGGCAGGTGCTCCTCCTGATGGGCCCGGCTGGAGATGGCGGCATGCCTCTCCACAAAGGCCACTAGTGGCCGTCTCGGCACGAAGGGATATACCGGAATGTAAAGATCGGAGAACTCCCCCCCTAATGGTAAAGGCCGGGGGAGGTACGTAAGGTGGCTCCCATCAGCAAGGGAGATCTAGAACAGGTTCTCCCCGTCCCGTTGGAGGAGCTTGCACCTCCTAAGCATCCCCTCATTGTAAAGGGGAGCCTCCAACCCATCCTCTAGGTCGGACAGGTCCATGACCTGTGAAGCGATCAAGAAGATCACCCCACCTCCGATGACGTCCCTCGGCTCGTTCCTCTTAATCCGCTTCAAAGCGGCAAGGAAGAGGTACGGCCAATCCATCACCTTCTCACTCTAAGGAAGGCAGGAGTAGAGTAGAGGGAGGTCCTTAAGGGCGACCTTGTTCTCCTCTTTGTGTCCACAGAAGACACTCATCAAGATCTTGGAGAGGAGCCTCAAGGAGGGGTGAGTGAGCTTGTTGGAGTACTCACCCCCAGCATGGAATTCTGACCTTGTAGCCGCCTGCCAAAACTCACATAGATCCGGGGTAGGAATAGTCTCCCACCAGCTCTCAGAAGGGTTTAAAGTCACCCCAAAGGCCTCCCGAAGCTGGAAGAAATCCAGTGTGTATTTCACCTTGTTGAACTTGAAGGTGAGGCCGGTACACACATGATCCTCCTTCTCCATTGTGAACGTGGAGATGAACTGTCTGCTGAGCTCTGGATATGTCGGGGCATTCCGGTGTAGAAATTCTCCGAGCCCAGCGTTTGCCAAAAAGGACTGCATGCTCTCTAGCAAGCCGAGTTTCTCCAAGGTAGGAGCATGTAGAAATCGAGTTGCATACACAACTCGATCCTGCACAATCCTATAACGCTCCTTCTTTGTCTTAGACATCTTGGATTCCATTTTCCTAGTGTGATGTAGGGTAAAAGATTAGTAATTTCCAAAAACAGAGAAAGAAGTCGACCTTCTGTTGTGTTTTGCGCAGGGGCGGCTGTGCAGGCGCAGGGGCGGTGAGGTGCAGGGGCGGCTGCTTGCAGGTGCAGGGGCGGGAGAACAGCAGAAGGCGATTTTGCGAGTGCTTCGAAGGTGGTGGCGCCTTGGAGTGGCTCCGGTGGTTGTTTCGTTGTTGCAGGTGACTTTGAAGGTGGCGCAGAAGTGGAGAATAGCTGCAATCGAAGGGAGGTAGCGTTTGGCACGAGGCTGGTGGCGCAAGGGCGTTGGGGGTGTGCGTCCTTGGTGTTGGTGGCGCATGGACGTCGAAGAGGGTGGCTGGGTGGTTGCTCTGAGGGCGCAGGGGCGTTCGCAGCTTTGAGAGAGAGAGGGTGCGAGGAGATGTGGTTGTGTTTGGTGAGGGGGCTTGGTGGGTGGTGCGTGGTAGGTATAGGTGTTTTTTCGAGATCCTATTTTTTTTCTTTTCTGGGTAAACCCGCAGGGGCGGGGGTCTGATACCGCAGGGGCGGCGACAAGGGAGAGGAGCATGTAGGCCCAGCGCCGGGGGCAGCACTGGGAAGTTGTGTCAAGGATGGCCGCCGCAGGGGCGTGGGGATGTCACCGCGGGGGCGGTGACCAGCGTGTTGCAGGCGCAGGCCCAGTGCCGGGGGCGGTGCTGGCCTGAGTGTCACCGTAGGGCGGTGTATCAAACCGCAGGGGCGGGTTTCTTGACAGAAGCTCCTCTTCTTATTCCTTCGGGTTGCCTCCCGAGAAGCGCCTTTGTTTTACGTCGTTGGCTCGACGTAAGATCTCTACTTCTCTGATTGTGCCTCCTCTAGTACCATCTTGTCAATTGGATCGTCCTTGACTCCTTCAAGGTAAAGCTTTAGCCTTTGGCCGTTCACCTTAAACACCTTGTGCGTCTGTGGGTCATAGAGATCCACAGCCCCGTGAGGGTATACTTCGGCTACTATGAACGGCCCTGTCCATCTTGAACGTAGCTTAACTGCAAAGAGTTTCAAACGGGATTGGAAGAGAAGTACCTTATTACCTACCTTAAAGTCCTTCCGGAGGATGTTCCGGTCATGCCATGCTTTGGTCTTTTCTTTGTATGTGGTAGCATGGTCATATGCATCTAGCCTTAGTTCCTCCAACTCTTGCAATTGTAGTTTCCGGAATTCTCCTACTTCTTCTATGTTCATGTTGCACTTCTTTACCGCCCACCAAGCCTTGTGTTCTAACTCCACGGGTAGATGACAAGCTTTCCCAAACACGAGCCTAAAAGGAGACATTCCGATGGGAGTTTTGTAGGCTGTCCGATATGCCCATAGGGCATCATTTAGCCTTGCGCTCCAATCCTTCCGCCCGGGAAAAACCGTCTTTTCAAGGATGGTCTTTATTTCCTGGTTGGATACCTCTGCTTGGCCGTTTGTTTGAGGATGATAGGTTGTTGGTACTTCTTAAGGAGAGCCGTGATTGTCTTATTGCAGAAATGGGTACCCCTATCACTGATTAAGGCTTTTGGAATTCCAAATCTAGCAAAGATATTTTCCTTAAGAAATGCTGCAACCACTTTTGAATCATCAGTTTTGATGGCCTTTGCTTCCACCCACTTGGAAACATAGTCCACTGCAAGCAAAATATGTGTTCCCGAATGACATAGGAAATGGCCCCATGAAATCAATTCCCCAAACGTCAAATATTTCACAAAATATAAGAGAGGTTTGGGGCATTTCATGTCTCCTTGAAAGATTTCCCACCCTTTGGCATTTATCACACACTTTACAAAACGCAAAAGCGTCTCGAATAATGTGTGGCCAAAAGAAACCGGCATCCAAAACTTTTCTTACAGTTTTGTTTGCTCCAAAGTGCCCCCACATGCTTCAGAATGACAGAAAGTTAGGACGGATTGTACCTCATTGTCCGGAATGCAACGCCGGATCACTTGATCACTACAATGTTTCCAAAGGTAAG
The DNA here is from genome assembly GCA_033239125.1 of Fagopyrum homotropicum. Taxonomy (NCBI): domain Eukaryota; kingdom Viridiplantae; phylum Streptophyta; class Magnoliopsida; order Caryophyllales; family Polygonaceae; genus Fagopyrum; species Fagopyrum homotropicum. Next base: position 140,112,207 of record BSWB01000002.1, read on the forward strand.
AATCGTCCCAAACGTGGTGTCGAGCCTCAGCTTTGACTTTCTCTCGTTGTACCTTGGCGAAGTCTGGAGGATACTCTTTCCTGACAATGAAGTTCACAATGTCAGCAAACCAAGGCTTAAAAGATTGAAGCTTAAGACAAACCTCTGTCGACAATTCCGCAGGGGCGCCTGGACAGAGCCGCAGGGGCGGCTGGTGTGAGGCGCGGGGGCGGTTACACAACAGAGAGTTGTGTAAAATGTATCGTCTGGAAAGCTTCCAGCTATCTCTCTTTCTTTTCCTGATTCTTCCTCCTCTTGCACTAGTCTTCTCAAATGATCTGCCACCAGGTTCTCAGCTCCCTTTTTGTCCCTTATTTCTAGGTTAAATTCACTTAGAAGGAGCACCCAACGGATTAATCGTGGTTTGGCCTCCTTCTTTGCCATGAGGTATCTAAGGGCTACATGGTCAGTGAAAATAATTACCTTTACCCCAAGTAAGTATTGCTTGAACTTCTCAAGGACAAAAACTACTGCCAACATCTCCTTCTCGGTGGTGGAGTAATTCCTTTGTGCTCCATTTAGTGTCATAGATGCATAATGGATCACATGAGAGGATCTTCCGTCTTTTTGTCCTAAGGCAGCTCCGACAGCGTAGTCACTGGCGTCACACATGATTTCAAAAGGTTTCTCCCAATCCGGAGAACGGATGATCGGAGCGGCGGTGAGACACGATTTCAGCGTGTTGAAAGCCTTCTTGCAATCCTCATCTACTATGAAGGTTACATCTTTCTTGAGCAATTTATACGGGGGAGCTGAGATCTTTGAGAAGTCTTTGATGAATAGTCGGTAGAAACCTGCATGACCAAGAAAAGATCGGATTTCCCGAACATTAATAGGATAAGGTAAATTTTGAATAACATCAACCTTTTCCTTATCTACCTCTATCCCTTTTGAGGATTTACATGTCCTAGCACAATTCCTAGTTCGATCATGAAATGACATTTTTCCGAATTAAGAACTAAGTTGGTTTCAACACATTTTTCAAGAACAAGTTTTAGATGCCCTAAACATGCGTCAAAACTGTCTCCATGGACGGTAAAATCGTCCATGAAGACTTCAATGAAATTTTCTATGTATTTGGAGAAAATACTTATCATGCACCGTTGGAAAGTGCCCGACGCATTGCAAAGTCCAAAGGGCATTCTGCAATATGCAAAAGTGCCAAATGGGCAAGTGAACGTCGTTTTCTCTTGATCTTCTGGTGCGATGGCTATTTGGAAATAGCCCGAATATCCATCCATGAAACAATAGTATTTATGACCTGCAAGACGTTCCAACATTTGATCAATAAAAGGTAATGGAAAATGGTCTTTTCGTGTTACCTTATTGAGCTTGCGGTAGTCAATGCAAACTCTCCATCCAGTTTGTGTTTTGCTCGGGACCATCTCTCCATGTTGATTTTCCACCAAGGTGATGCCTCTCTTCTTTGGAACTACTTGGGTTGGACTAACCCAAGTGCTATCCGAGATAGGAAAGATCATGTCCGCTTGGAGGAGTTTCAATACTTCCTTTTTGACCACATCCATCATTGGTGGGTTCAACCTCCTTTGAGGTTGCCTAGAGGGCTTTGCTTCATCCTCAAGCAAAATCCTATGCATGCAGGTGGAAGGACTTATCCCCTTTATGTCCGCAATAGTCCATCCGAGGGCCGTCTTGTGCTCCTTTAGTACGTTTACCAACTTATCTTCTTGTACCGTGGTCAACTTATTGGAGAAGATCACCTACAAGGTATTGTGTGTTCCAAGGAAAACATACTTGAGGTGTGACGGAAGATCCTTCAATTCTATTTCTAGTGCCTGCACTATGGACGGAACAAGCTTTTCGCTTGGGGTTAGTAAAGTGGGCCCAATGGCCAAATTGGAGATAGGTAGCCTTTTATGCCCATCTAGTTGGGCTAGGACCTCTTTCATGCTAGATGTCAACATATAATTTGATTTGAAACCATCAATGTCATGCTCAATCACATTTCTCAATTCATCCACATCAGAGTTATCAAAAACATCTTGCACAAAAGGTTCAACAACGTCAATAGCACATAGAGAATGATCATCGCTAGAAAATTTCATTGCATCATAAATGTCAAATTCCACTACTTCTCCATCAAACTCCATGGTTAATTTGCCACTAACATAGTCAATTTTACCTAGCCATTTTTAGAAATGGCCTTCCTAACAGAATGGGTGCAGCATGTGAGTCATTTTCCATATCCATTACAAAGAAATCAACAGGAAAAATTAGGTTGTCTACCATCACTAATACATCTTCAATTATCCCTTTCGGGTACACATTAGATCTATCAGCAAGTTGTACTACAATCTTAGTTTCCATTAGTGGCCCAAGGCCAAGTGATTTGTAAATTGAATATGGCAAGACATTAATAGAAGCACCGAGATCAAGCATTGCTTTGTCAAAGCAGGTTTCCCCTATAACACAAGGAATGCTTACCATGCCCGGATCGCTGCATTTTTTGGGCATTCTCCTTTGGAAAACTGCCGACACATGCTCACTCACTTGCACTTTTTGTTTCCCCTTTAGCTTTTGATTTCTCTTGATAGTGCAAAGTTCCTTCAAAAAACGAGCATACTTAGGAATACTTTTCACCAACTTAAGGAGGGGAATGTTTACCTCGCATTTAGAGAAAGTCTCAAAAAGGTCCTTGTCCTCTATGGTTCTTCGCTCTTTTAATGCTTCAGGAAAAGGGGCTGGTGGCTTTTCGGAGTACAGCGGCGGAAAGTTAGGCCGGACATAAGTATCCTTTTCAATAGGACCTTCTGTTGTGTTTTCCGCAGGGGCGTCGGCTTGAAGGCGCAGGGGCGGCTCAGGGGTTGTCACCGCAGGGGCGGGGTCAGCCAGCTGCAGGGGCGTCCTCCCTTCGGGGCTCGGCGCAGCTGCAGCCGCAGGGGCGGGTGTGGGTGCGGAAATAACGACAGAGGGTTCACTTAGTGGCTCCTTCGTTGGCTCTTTTCGAATTTGCTTTCCACTCCTTAATGTTAGGGCATTAACATTCTCCTTGGGGTTTATAAACATCTGGGAAGGCAATCCCCCGGAAAGCCTTGATTCGGTTCTTGAAATAGCTTCCGTCATTTGACCAACTTGCTTCTCAAGGTTCTTGATGCTTGATTCTGTTGTTTGGGCATGAGTAACAAAGTGTTTAGTCAAAACCTGTAACATATCTTCAGTTGAGTGATAATTACCTTGGCGGGGCTGCTGTTGTTGGTTTTGTTGATCCCTCCAACGAAAATTCTGTTGGTCACACCAATTTGGCATGAAATTTTGTGCATAGGGATCGTTCCTAGGTCTTTGCTGTTGTGGTTGTCCATAACCCATTGCGTTTACTTCAGCATCGTCATCTTGAACTTGTGGACACATGTCCGTTGGATGAAATGGGTCATCACAAACTCCACAAGCTTTCAGTTGTTGTGGTGTTCCCATAAGTGTTAGCCTCTTCACCATTTCCTTCAGTTCCGCTAGCTCGGTGGAAATCTCGTTCTTCCCGAAACTCACGCCATGAACTCCTTTCTTAGCCGGGGTCCTTCCAAAGTTCCGAGTCCCTTCCGCTAGTTCCTGTATCTTTTCCAAAGCAAGGTCAGGAGTAGAGTTAAGAATATTACCTCCGCAAGCCGCATCGACGATCCTCCTTTCATTGTCTAGCAAGCCATTGTACAAGTACAAGACTAGATCTTGAGTTGAATATCCATGGAAAGGACAGCTAGATCAGAGGCGTGCAAACCTTTCAAAGTACTCATAGAGAGTTTCGGTTGTCTCTTGCTCGATGTTGCTTATAGCTTTCTTCAAGCTATTGGCCTTTTTAGCTGGAAAGTATTTCTCCAAAAACGCTTTGTGAAGGTTTTCCCAAGTGTCAATGCTCCCGGATTGAAGGTGGTAATACCAATCATCCGCCAAATCCTTGAGTGTGAAGCCGAATGCCCTCATCTTGATTTGTTCTTCGGTAATGTTGGCCGGCTTCAAGCTCATACAAACGGTGTGGAACTTCCCAAGGTGCTTGATGGGGTCTTCACCACTTAGCCCATGGAAGGATGGAAGTAGGTGAATAAGACCCGGTTTGAGCTCAAAGTTGACTCCTTCCCCTAGTGCCGGTATAGCGACCGCAAGAGGGTTTTGAGCCAAAGTGGGTTGCGTAAGTTGACGAAGAGTACGGTCAGCCATCTCTTGTTGTAGTTGTTGTTGTCTTCATTGCCGGATGTGCGTCTTCTCAATTTCTGGATCAAAAGAAGCAAAGCCGGAATTAGTAGCACGGGTTTGAAACATAAAATGGTTCAAACCAATAATCAATAATAACAATAAAACACAAAAACTCCCCGGAAACGGCGCCAAAATTTGACGAGAGGTATTTCTATGGTCGTCTATACCCAATCAAAAGTAAATCCCGACTTAGCACTATGAACAAGTATAGTGATTAGGTAAGGGTCGAACCCAAGAGAGTTGAGGTGTTTTAGATGCAATTATCGATTATAATGACAAGTGACACAAAAGGGGGGGTTTTGGTTGAATTGATTCACAAAAACTTATGAAAACGATTAAAGCGACAAGTAAGACAATAATGGGTGAATCTACACTAGGTTGATTCTAAGCATGCAATTGCTATTTTGGTGTATTCCTTTTACAAGTTTTTAAGTAATCTCCCGTCTTGATCATACATATGTGTTGAGCCAACCGGCATCAACACAACTTAACCTATTAAAGTTCTGTAAACCTACAAGAACAAATAATAAGTTAGCATTCAAACAAAGACAAAGGGATATAAAGAGAAGATTAAAACCGTTAAACTTATCTTTATATTTGTATTCCTTTTCTTTAAGTAATTACAACCCGTTATTACTTAAAGTTGCTACTAGATTAAAGACCCGAACCCGGAACCTATTAATCCTAGTTGTTTACATGCACTTTAGAACCTAAGGTGATCAATCTCAAGTAATAGTTAACATGCAATTAAACAATGGAGATCAAGGAAACACAAAGCATTACTGAATAAAAACTTATATTAAAAGAACTTACAACCAAAGCAACAAAGCAGCTTCAAACCAACCCAATGTAGCAAGGGAGTTAGCAACTCATTACAATGGAAAACTCAAGTCTAAAATGGATTTTTGTAGGGAAAAACATGGATAGTTCTAACAATCAGCCATAAACTATTTATACTACAAAAGACACTTAATTAGGAGTAAATAGCCGGCCTAAAACAGCCACCTTTAATGCCATAAAGGTGGTGTAAACAGCCGGAGTAAAGCTTCTGGCGTTACACCGCAGGGACGGCCTTCATGACCCGCATGGGCAGTTTAGGCAGAATCGGTTGATCTTCTTCATAACCGCTGGGGCGGCTACACAGCTCCGATGGGGCGGATCTTTAATGCACTTCAACGTCTGACCTTTTGCCTTCCTGACGTTTCTGATGTCAAGGCGCAGGGGCGCCTTTAAGGCCAACGCAGGGGCGGTGACATAGACTCTTCGCCTTCCAGCTCCCAAGGCGAGGCGCAGGCAAGGCGCAGTGGGAGGCGCAGGGGAGCTGGCCTTCGTCTTGTCCGGGCAAGTCACCGCAGGGGCGCCGATGGGTGGCGCAGGGGCGGTGATCTGCATCTTGGCCGGCGCTGATGAAGGTGCTGGGAGCGCTTCAGTGGGAAGTGTCACCCGCTGGGGCGGCTGCAAGGGCCCGCGGGGGCGGTGGAGCAACAGAAACTTTGTTTCTTGATCGATCTTTACTCCTAAGTGATTATAACTCCTTCCTTAGCTTCTTTTGATCTTCTTCTTCTGGACCAAAGAGTTGGTAGCATAAACCGACACTAATGCAATAAAAAGACTCTAAAAACTACCCTAAATGATAGTGATTCCATCACCTATCACCTACCTATCTCGGTTTTGTCCAAGCTTCGACAAAGATACATGAACCTCAAACGTTCAAAATCGCCAATCAAAGTAAGGTATGGCGGGATACTATAGCTTGTTCTCATACACCAGCCCAGGTACAATTCTTCACATACGGATATATGTTGGTGACTTGATCATTACCGGTAATAATCCTTCTGTTATTACTCGATTTAAAATGTACCTCTATTCTTGCTTTCATATGAAAGATCTCGGTGTGTTACCATATTTTTTGGGTATTGAGGTCAATCGCACCCCAACAGGTTTGTTTCTTTCTCAACGTATATATGCTTTGGACATTCTGACTGAATTTGGAAATTTAGGTTCTCGTCTGGTGCCCTTTTCCATTGAACCAGTTATCAATTGTCCGTAGACAAGTCTGCTCCGTTTTTTGATCCTGAACGTTATCGCCGCCTTGCTGGACGTATGATTTATCTAATGATTACGCGACCGAATCTGACATATTCTGTCCATATTCTTACAATCTCCTACTATCCAACACTGGAATGCCGGGATTCGTGTTCTCCGTTATCTCAAACGTAGTCCCGGTCAAGGTATTCTTTTGTCTGGTTTTAGTTCTCTTCATATTTCTGCGTTTTACGATTCTGATTACGCATCGTGTCCACTACTCGACGTTCTTTAACTGGTTTTTTCATATTACTTGGCGAGCCCCATTTCGTGGAAAACAAAGAAGTAGACAACCGTTTCTCGTTCTTCCGCCGAAGCCGAATACAAGGCAATGGCCACCACTATGTGCGAACTCAAATGGATTAAATTGCTACTTTCTTCTCTCGGCATCCTACACCGCTAACCGATGGATCTCCACTGTGATAACCAGGTCGCACTCCACATCGCCTCCAATCCAGTCTTCCACGAACGAACTAAGCATATTGAGGTCGACTGCCATGTTGTCCGGGACGAAGTTCAAAATGGATGCATTCGTACTTCTCACGTCCGTTCCGTAGAGCAACTTATGAAGGCTTTAGGACAACAACAGTTCCAATATCTCCTTCGCAAGTTGAGCATTCGTGACATCATTCTCCAACTTGAGGGGGAATGTTAGAATATCCCTAAAATCATGTTAATATTATATGTTTTGATATTCTTGCATCAGAATATATATTTTCTTTGCTTAGATTATGTTGTTCCCTTAGTTAGTGTATTCTCATATTTGCTATATACATGTAACCTCTATTGTTGAATTTAACTTATCAGAATGTTATTTTCAAAGAATACTCTAATTTCTATTCCTACATATCACAATATCTTCCTATTAAATAAATAATGATATTATTCCGTTATATTAGGCTAGTTATATTTGATTTTATTATTACAATCCTTATTATTCTATTCATATACTAATGTAATTCTTATATAAAGGGTCATAATTGCATCAATATATTCGTGGTTCTACCTCCACCATTTGTCTGGTCTTCCCCGCCAAAATCTATCAGATAGCATACATCCTGGAAGATTTAGGTACATAACAGCTTGAATTGATTGTCCTTTCACAAAGAACAAGAGACCCATAATATCAGTAGAAGGTTGTTGTCGTTCTCTATCTCTTATCTATATGTTGTGGAGATTATCTACTTCAAATCATATATCTTTGAAAATGTTTTTGCTCTTGATGACATTGGGGGTGTAATTGGTCGTTCTTTGATGGATTAGGCAGAGAATGTGATAGTTGTGCTCAATAGAACATTCCCTGATGACGGTTTGTTGCCTATCTATATAAATCCTAGAACCGGACAATTATCACCTTCAACTATAACTTTTGGTGCCATGGGTGACAGGTATGTATGGAATGTTTATGCATGACCAATGGTTCATATTTTGGTCCTTGACTCTCTGTGTACTGGAGGTCACTGAATTTACCTCTAGATGCTCCTCTAAAACAGCTTTTCCATGCCTGTGCATTTAATTTGCATGGTCACAGATCTGTAAACATGGAACCTTCTTAAACAGCTTTTCCGTGTCTGTACATTTTGATACTGGGTGGTTGTTCCTTCTTTTTATTTTTCTATGTGTGCGCTAAAGTTTAACTAATTATGGCTCAAAAATTTATTTTCACCATTGTGTTCTGTATACTTGAGATCACATTTCCATACTATGCATGGATCTTACCTTTCTGCAGCGATTGTTGTAACCATGTTTTCTTTTTGGGAGGCAGAAGCATCAATATTTTTCCCACAAAAGCCGTTAATTTATATCTTGCCAAGTTTGGTAAATTGGCAGGATAAAAGCCAGTTGTACACATCTTCCATATTAATTATTTATTCCCCTTGCTTCTTTTGCCTCTCAAATCATCCCTGTAAGGTTGAAGGAATATTGTCAATGTGCATTCTCTTCTGAGCATCTTCTTTATATATTTTCCCTTGTTATGATTAGTGGGTTGCTGAGAAGAAAATTGTATTTGCCAGAGTTGATAGCTTTTTCTGGTTCTTACATTTTCCCTTCTTTATATATTTTGAGTTTTGGCAAAGCATGCTGAAAAGAAAACTGGTATTCCCTTGTTATGATGGAAGGCCTGTTAAGTTTGGTACGGAGAGTACACCTTCATCATTTGTATATATTGCTGAGAAATACGTACACTCTGTCGATGACAAGGTAACATTTGGACCTAAAATTATGAATCAATGTGTCTGTTTTGAGATGATATGAGTGCTTAAGTGTTCTCTTCAATTATACACAGATGGATGAATTAGCATGCAGTTATGCAACAATCAAGTATAGTGATGTCTCAGCTTCCCGATCACACAGAACTGAACATATACTAGTAATTAACAATATGATTATCAGAATATTCTGCTGTTACCGGAAAGGTCAAATTAATCAAAAAATATCGATAGATATATATGAAGTTTGTGGCATGTGTAAACATTTAGCCTAGGCAGCTTACTTATTTTTCCTCAATTTTGTCATAGCTTGCTTGGACATGATATAGCTTGCGGGAGAAAACTATTTCTTCAATTCTGGGCAGGTAAGTTAGCTAAATATCATGTCACAATGTTGTTTCTATATTTAATTACATCTAATCAAATCTTGTATTCAGAAAATGAATGTGGGTACATCATGGAACATCTTGAGACTAGAGACTGTAGAATCACTCATCTATCTCTGACGGCTAACCGGCAACAAGACATATCAAGAGTAGGATTGGAACATATTTCTAGCCGAGACACTGAAGTATTTGTACCTTTTATTGTCACCCCCCATCTGTAATCTCATTAGACGAATGGGTGTTCAACTCAAAAGCACACCCGTTAAAGATTGTTCCCCGATGAGTACTCTAAACACTCGAGCCCATTAGGTACATGAATAAAATGCTAGTTACATAAATAATGCAAAAAGGCTTAAAAGGCGAAAATGAAAAGAACCTAACTTCAAGTTCAAGGTAGAACCCTCCTTTTAGTTTTCTTCTCTCTTTAGGCAGATCAACTCCAAAGCCAAGATTGATAAAGTAAACTCAAATACCTGTTCATAGTACTCCTCAGAATAATGTTCGCTTCTTTAAATTCGACTCATGAACAAGAGCCTTAGCAACTACCTCACCCATGTTTTTCAATTGATACAATCATTTTCACCAAGGCCAAAAAGAACACATGAAAGATCTAACTTATACTAGAACCACTTATAATACTAAAGAATCTGTCTTTTTTTCATACATTGGTGAACTAGCCCTGAAATTCACAAGAAAGAATGCAACTTTCCATTAGACAAAAAAATGGTCAGTAACTTGCAACTTATACATAGAAGTGAATTTAGTTTATGGACCTGCATGTTCCAAAACTCTAGTTTGTATAACCTTATCGATTTTTTTTATCTAAAACCAGCCACAACCACTTGATACCTTGTGTATAATGGGTCTCACTGAGCACTTCCAGAAAGCTAGAGAGTGAGTTTTGTTTTATGCTCCAGTTTGTTGATTTCAAACCAAATTGTCTATATTGTATCATCAAAGAATTGAAAAGTATCACTGAGATAAAAGATTTAAAACTAAATTTTTTTCCTCTGTACTGAATATCCATGTGCATTTATTTGGTTTTAGAACTGAGATTCCTACTAATGGCAGGTGGGCTGCAAAGTCACTGGATTTCAGTAAGGATTGCAAAGTGAGTGTTTGTGAGGCAAGTAGAATTTGCAACTGTTTGATATACCTGCACGTTTAATCTAATGACAGATTTGTAGGTGGGCTTCTTAGTGCATATGATTTCTTGATATGCTTGGTTCATGGAAGGCCACACAATCTTGGATGGACAGGGGTAAGATACAAGTTAATGCATTTCTTAAATACAAAAAAGGTATTGGTGATCAAAGCTACTGTGTTTTGAAATGGTTTTATGATGGAGTATTATAGGAAACTGGTTGCTTGAAATTGTATGCTGAATTTCTCTATACTTCAGTTTTTCAATAAATTTTAAAATCTTATTGTTTATGAGGACATTCATTGACAGTAGCCATGTCACTTTACATCTTCTGAACAAGTAGGCCTATGGTTGGCTATTTTGTTATTCTTGTGTGTGTCAATTTGTTGGACTTCTTTTTAGGTTCACTGGACATTTCTTTTCATTCTTAGGGTAAGAGCATCCTATCACCCTTTCACAAAGAACAAGAGACCCCAAATATCAGCAGAAGGTTGTTGTCTCTTACTTTTTCCGTGTGTGTGCTGAAGTTTAACTGATTTTTGCTCAAAATTCTATTTTCACCATTGTGTTCTGTATACCTGAGATCACAACTCCATATCTGAGATCACAATTCCTTGTAAGGTTGAAGGAATATTGGCAATGCTGGGAATGGTGTAGGCAGTGCTTGTGCACAAAGAGAAAATGTGTAAATATATTTGTTACTATTTCATTGCATTTTTTCTGTGTAAAGAACAGATACATATATATAGCTGTCTAGTTTTGTCTTCTAGCTAGAGTACTCTAGAATGCTTCTACACATTACCCTAGTGTAGTATGGTGCAACAGACTGTTATGCTTTAGTATCCTCCCTCGTGCCAAGCATGGTAAGGCAAAGCTTGGAGCGTAGCAGGCCAAAGCGAACACTAGGCAATGGTTTGGTAGGAAGATCAGCTAGTTGGTCTTTGGAAGAGACAAAAGCAACCTGTAGGGACTTGGCTTGAACCCTTTCACGAACAAAATGACAATCAAGGGATAAGTGCTTGATCTTGTGATGTTAGACAGGATTGACCGCAAGATATGTAGCACCTAAGTTGTCACACCATAGAATTGGTGGTCCAGAGAGGGTAATGCCAAGTTCATCCAAGAGGGACTGGACCCAGATGGTTTCACACGTAGCATGGACAAGGGCTCGGCATGCAGCTTCAATTGATGATTTGGCGACAGTGTCTTGTTTCTTAGCGGACCATGAGATGAGATTGTTTCCAAGGAACATGCAATAAGCACTTGTAGACCGTCTATCCAATGGATCACCTGCCCAGTCAGCATCTGGAGAAAGCCGGAAGCTGGGTGAAAGAGTTTCAGGAGATGGAAAACTGGAGGTCTCTCGTGGAATTAAGGTAACGAAGTATCCGTTTGACCATCTGCCAGTGAAGCTCCGTTGGATTGTGCATGTGTTGGCACACTCTTTTGACAGCAAAGGAATATCAGGATGAGTAAATGCTATGTATTGAAGGCTTCCCACAATGCTACGATAGAGGTGATGATCCTTGAAGGGTTGTGAATGTTCTTGGTCTTTAGAGGAGGGCAGGGCAATAGGGGTTGCTACTAGCTTAGAATCAGCCATGTTATTCTTCAACAGGAGTTCTTTCATGTATTGCTTTTGAGATAGCAGATACCCAATAGCAGTGTGAATGACCTCTATGCCCAAGAAGTAGCGCAGATCGCCCATATCTTTAAATGGAAAAGCCTGCGATAGTTGGGAGAAAAAATTGGTGCCAGGGAAGGGTTAGAGGTGATAAGAAGGATATCATCAACATACACCAATACAAAGACTTTAAGGTTTCCTTGGCAATGATAGAAAAGAGAAGTGTCAGCTTTGGAAGAAGTAAAACCCCTTATGAGAAGAGTGTCACGAAGTTTGGAAAACCATTCCCTGGGAGCTTGTTTCAAGCCATAGAGGGACTTGTGCAATTTACAAACATAGTGAGGAATTTGATCATGGACAAAACCTGGAGGTTGTTCAATGAAGACCTCTTCTTTCAGGTCCCCGTGAAGAAAGGCATTGTGTAAGTCGAGCTGTCGTGTGGTCCACTAGTTCATGGAGGCAAGGGAGAGCAGTAGGCGAATGGTGGAGGGTTTTGCAACAGGACTAAATTTATTAGCATAATCAATGTCTTCCAATTGGTGATAACCCTTTGCAATAAGTCGTGCTTTACGACGTTCTATTGATCCATTGGAATGACGCTTGATTTTGTAAACCCATTTGACACCAAGAACATTGATGGAGGATGTAGGTGGAACAAGGGCCCAAGTGTTTGTGTTGAGGAGGGATTTGAATTCTGTAGTCATGGCATCTCGCCAGGGTAAGAATTTGGAAGCTTCATTGTAGGATGAAGGTTCATCAGGAATGGTGGTGGTAGTGGAATGGCAGTGAGGGGGAGGCCATGGGATGGTTCCATCATGACGAGCAAGGGGAATGGATATATTGTTACGGAGGCGGGTGGTCATCGGATGTGGCGCAGGGGGCGTTGGAGGTGTAGCGTAAGCAGGGCTATCAGATGAAGAAGGATTGATGGAGTTGGATGGGTTGTTGGTTGGGTTGATTGCAGAATGTTGGGCCGGTAAGAGATCCAAAACCGGACTGGATACATGTGGTAAAGGTGATAAAGGGATGTGGGCTGAAGCTTGTGATGTGGGAGTATGGTGTAGGCAGTGCTTGTGCACAAAGAGAAAATGTGTAAATGTATTTGTTACTGTTTCTTTGCATTTTTTCTGTGTAAAGAACATATAAATATATAGTTGTCTAGTTTTGTCTTCTAGCTAGAATACTCTAGAATGTTTGTATACATTGCCCTAGTGTAGTATGGTGCAGCGGGATGTTATGCTTTAGTAGTCAATATGCATTATCTTCTTAACATCTTTCATAAAACTTTGGCTCACTCAGCGGTTGTTTTTAGAAAAAGTTTTATATTTAACAGCGAATGATACTCTCTGTAATCACCTATATTTCCTAAAGGCTGATGTATTGATTAAGTGATATTTTCTCATTTTGCTTGATTTTGAAAGATAACTACAACTGATTTTACTACAACTTCTATGAGTATTTACCCAAAGTCTGGATTTAGTTTGATTACTCCCGATGTGGATACACCATCTGGTGTGCCATATAATATGATCAATATGGTTCATGGAAGGCCACACAATCCTGGATGGATAAGGGTAAGCTACAAGTTAATGCATTTCCTAAATACAAAAAGGTATCGGTGATCAAAGTTGTTGTGTTTTTGAAATGCTTTTATCGTGGCGTATCATAGGAAACTGACTACTTGAAATTGTATACTGAATTTATATCTTCTGAACAAGAAGGTCTATGGTTGGTTATTTTGAACAACCTAAACCAAATAAACTTGTTATTAGTGCAATCGGTATATACCACTTTCCAACCACTTGTCTATATTTCTTCCCTTTTGTTCTTATTGTGTGTATAATTAATTTTCAGGGTTACTATTGGGGTGGATAGATGCCTTCACACCGGCTACTAAACTATAATTTTTGTATTTTAAACCAAGGTGAGAATCTCAGTCATCTTAGCCAATAAGCATGTTCTTCTTTCAAAACCAAATACATACATATTCAAATAAAATAAATTTAAAAAATAGGAAGAAAAATAGATTACGAGTAAAAACGTAGTTTTCTATTCAAAATTTTTTAGTGAACTTAGTTATCATCAGGGCCGACCAATAAAGCACGGAGGCCCTGTGTAAATATTAATTTAAATATAAAAATAATAAATTTAAATAATAGTTTAATTTTTAAAATATTAAATTAAAACTTTACCTTTATTAAATATTTCAAGGTACTAAACTAATCATATAAGTATAAATTATATTTGATAATTTAACATATCGCCCTAACGTTAATTTCACTTTGTGTGTTGCAAATCAATGTAGACAACCAAATAACCTTTCACAAATTTCCCCCTAAAAATATATAAATGTAGGTAATAAATATAAGTGTTAAAAAAATTTTATAAAGATTTTTAGAATTCTTATACTCTTATCATCACAAATGTTAACACTTTTAAAAATATCTAATAACAAACTCAATAAATTATATTATCAACGATTTACTATTCATACATTTGCTCAAAATAATAAAAATTTCAATGTTTGTGCAAATATCATAAAAGTCCCTCACATGACACAAACGTTTAACTACAAAATTAATATATTATAACTACAAGCATCAAAGTGGCTTTTTATTAATAACTTGACATTTGATATATAAATAATTATAACTACAAGAATAAAAAATGTTTTTTTATACATAAATAACAATATTTTATTATTATTATTAAAATTATTATTATTATGATTATATATATATATATATTAATATATATATTATAAGTTATTAATTTTATCCTATTTTTATTTAACTAGCAAATATAAGAATATAAGAGTCAATAATTAACATTAACTCATAAAACTAAACTACGTAGTAAACTAATGGATATGTATTATATTTAAATATGATTGATACATAATGTAATTTGAATCAACTTACTACTAATTCTTGGAATAATTCGGATTGAGTTATTTTGGGTCGGGTCATTACAGGCTCACTAATCATTTCGGGTCGACGAATTTCGGATTTTCGGACATTTTGGGTCAGCTTATTTCGGGAACATATCATTTCGGGTCGGGTGCTTTCAGTTGCGGGCGTCGACGGGCTAGTTCATTCGGGTATAATCGGGTTACAATCACTTTCGGGTTTGAATTATTTTTGGTTTCGGGTTGAATCGGTTAGCACCGGGTCGGTCTCATATATGTACTTTTTTCCTTTTAACGAGCGTTGGTCGGGTTCGGGTAGGGCAGATCGGGCGGGTTTCACGGGTCGGGTCAGATTTTGACAGCTCTAGTAACTCATAACCTAGCAAGTAGCTAGGATGCTTGATCATAAACGGACGAGTAAATAAAGACACTTTTAATAGTTTCATCTTATTAACTAAACAACAATTAACAAAATGAAAGGCCTTATTAATTTCTCAGGAAGGTTGAATAACCTTGATAAAAGTCAACCTAAATGCAAAACCAAGTTACATAATGCAAATATTTATGCTTCCTGCAAACATCCAGAAAGAACTTGACCAGATTAATAGATCTTTCTTCTGGAACAAGGGATTGAATTTCCACCCCTAATCAACTGAGACAAAATATGTAAACCAAAAAACGGTAGGAGGAACAAGAATAGGGAAAACAAAGAATATGAACAAGGCCTTATAGATGAAATTACTATGGAAATAATGGTAGAAACATACAACATTTGAGATAAAATTGTTGAAGAGAAATATCTCAAAAGAACATGCTTATGAAACTACAAACCCAAATAACACGTCACGGCAGTGGAAAAAACTAATAAATTTAAACTTTGAAAAAAGGTGTTAGAATGGAGTGTTGGAGATGGACAAAATATTAAATTTTTCAAAGATCGATGGATAACCGATCAACCTTTAGAAAACTTTGTGAATGACAAAACATCGATCAATACGGTTGCTTTGGTAAGCAACTCCGTAACAAATAAGTAATTGGAGCAATAATAAACTGCTCAATTGGACAACCTATTACAACATGACATTATTAGAAAATTAAACACATACAACCTACCTCGAAATGAAATACAAGACATATTGTATTGGGCGTCAAGTGAAAAAGGATGATACTCTACAAAATCGGCAAAAATATCTTATTCAAAACATAAGATGGGAACCTTAGGTGACAAAACATGGATTTGGGATATCAACATAATGCCAAAAGTAAAAAAAAATTTGAAAATTTTTCCTTGAAGGCATCCCAACAAAAGAGAACTTAGAAAAACAAAAAGTTTCGGTCTTATTGCGATACGAACTTTGTAAGCACCCGTTTGAGAGTGTTGAACACCTCTTTTTCAAATACCCGTATACACTACATAATATCAAAAATGATAACTTTGAAATTCTCTTATACAACTATGATCCAACAAGCAACAAAGTAATGGAAACCATGAAGATAAAGGATAAATGTGACTCAACAGAACTAAGACAAACAATGGTTACATGGTAGAACATTTGGTTAAAGAGAAACCAAATAATTTTTAACATTAAAAAAATACCACATGATTAAATCATTTGTTCCAAAACAAATTAAAGATCGGGATGAGGCTAATTCAAAAACCCCAAACCATAGCACAAGGCCTCTAAAACAAAGACGCAAAACATTAAATGAAAGAGACCAAGTTTGAACTTTGTCAAAATATTTTTGATACTTCTAAAAACTCTAATGATTAATATGCCTTTGACTTTATCATTCAAAACCACCATGTGACAATGCTTTCTACGGGAATGGGTCGATGTGGGGTAAAAACTATCCCTCAAGTAGAAGCTTATGCTCTAACAGAGGGCTTCCAAAAGGCCATCAGTTTAGGACTCAACACCATTGAAATCGAGAAAGATAACCTGAAACTCATAAACTCAGTCAATCAAATCTGAAAACCGCCATGAGAAGTGGGTATGATCATTTATGACATTTCTATTTTTGATTTCAAGGTGTACACAAGTTAGAGTCTAACATGTCGTGGAAATCAACGTCGTCGTAGATAAGCTTGCATATCTTGGGCATTGCTCGTATACAGAAGACGGGAACCTACTGCGATGTAACACCCCGAATCCGTGGGACTCGGAGTGCCACATTGGGCTAGGATCTCACAATGGATCCTGACTATAACCTGACAAGTTCACTGGATCTTACAACAAGACATAGGTAGATTAAAACCAAATATATAAAACTGTATGAGATACATCAAAAGGGTTTACAACCACAAAGCCAAGTACAAAACAACATCCATAAACATCAGATACAAAAGATCTCATATCCCACGCAACCCTAATGTACATAGGTCCTCGGCTGGTCACCCCATCTGGCTCACTCTGCAGTCTTCCTAACCTGTAGATCATCTATAACACGGTATACACCGTTAGCTACAGTAATGAATAAGTATGAAGGTAATAGCACAAACAACATCAACATCTCATACATGCAATGCCACACACATTCATTTATTATCTTTCCATTACGTTATTCCATTACTAACTCAACTTATTTTGTAACACGAGTAGCCTCAAGAACCTCGTCCCATCCAACGTAACACAGGGGTTTTGCATGGGGGTGATCATCACTTGTCCCTCCCTGTGAGATCATCTTTAGGGCACCTCATCCTACCCGCAGGCGGAGGCAAGTGGTCACGACCCGTTATAATACACTTGGACCATTTAATATAATAAATGGTCATCCTAGTCCGGTTTAGGTTATAAACGCACAATCATAGGATCACACAACCATCACAATCACACAGACCCACAACTGTACGCTAAGTAAGTCCTACGGACTTACCTGTAATACTCGTATCCACTACCACGTCACAGCTAATCAATGCATGCAATAACAAGGCACACATCATCACATACTGCAAGGGTTAGGAGACTCGTCTCCATAACCATAACCAACCTACAACCTCAATCTAAACCTCTAGATCATAACATGCTCACAAATACCTAAGGCATAACCTCAACATAAACACAATTGCCTAAGGCACATCTCTACCATACAAATCATCATACTCATCCTAACCAAGCTAGCCTAGCCAACATCTAAGCCAAGGCCAAAGGAAAGGAAAGAAGGAATCATACCAACAAGGTATGCCCTGAATGCACCAACAAAAGTAAAGGACTCAAGGGCTGAACCAGTGAGGCATAGGGGCGGCTCACTCAAGGCGCATGGGCGGTCCACAATAGGAGCAGGGGCGGCCTAGTGCAGGTGTAGGGGCGGCTGTCTGTGCAGAATGTTGGCCCCGACTTCTCTTCGATCTCTTTCTCGACTCTCTTCACTTCTTCATCACACAGCAGCAACACACACACACACACACACACACACACACACACACACACACATATATATATATATATATATATATATATATACATGTATGAACATCAAAACCTTAGGAAAGGATCCACACAAGCTCAGCTTGTGATCCTAAGCTAAAGAAGAATGAAAAAAGCAAAGAAAGAGAAGGAAAGAAGATGGAGATGGAGATCTTACCACAGCAAACCCTAAGCAGCAACTAGAAACACTCAACACCTCCACAACCTCAACACAACAACAACAACACTCATCATCATCCTCATGATCATCCAAGGCCAAAACAACAATCAAACTCTCAAAACTCTCTCACAAGATCAAGGAAGATCAAAGAAGAGAAGAGGAAGAAGAAGAAGAAGAAGAAGAAGAAGAAGAAGAAGAAGAAGAAGAGCGTACAAAGGAAAATGAAGCTGAAGAAGTTGAGGGAAACCCTCGTACAAAAGCAAAGGATGACTTATAAAGGTAGCCAGCCGCAAAGCACAAGTCAAAGGGTCAACGAAGGCGGCTGCAACCACACAGAGCTGCAGGGTCGGACACTGTGAGGCGCAGGGGCGGCCATCTGGGTCCGCAGGGGCGGCTGTCAGGGTCAGCATAAGGCTCAGCAAGGACTCTAAGGCTCCAAGGACTAAGGTTCTTACATGCGATACATTAAAGATCTCTTCAGAAAAATTTTGTAGGCCGATTAACTTCTACATGACCCTCATTTTTCTCTTATTACCTTTGTAATAAAAAAAACAAAAAGGTATTATAGAGATTGGGCCCAATTAAGTTGCTAACTATAATCGGCCCATAATGTGCAGGCCAATGTTATATAAGCCTATGAGCTGATGGAGTGAGTGTTGGTCTAATGAGTGGGAGGGAGGGAGGGACCCTCAATCCAACGGCTGTGATCTGGCATTTGAGTGGTGCCAGCCTAGCATTGTTGATACATCACCCTAACACCAGGCCCCACCTCCTTCTCTTCTTATAATATAACTACAAACACGTAAGCCACATGTTAAACCCCCACTTGGATCCCCCCACCCATCACATACTACGTGACACCACAATTTTCTATCTGCCAAGCAGCCTAACCCCAATCCATCACATACTCATCAACGTACTCCGATCCTCATAATTGGTGTTACTGCATACTCACTCGCTCCTAGTCGAAATATTTAGTAATATTCCGTCTGACCGAATAAAAGAAATGATTCAGGCAAAATAGTAAAATATGATCTATTAGTTAATAGAAAATAAACTAGAGTCACTTTGATTTTTAACTCTTAAAACGAAAACGGAATACAAACAAATCTAGTCCATATAAATACCTTTATTTATGAAATATTTTGGAATCATTCCTTATTATTTAAAGTAATTGTAGTAGAATTTGTTAGTTTGAATATCCTATAGAAATACAAAATGGGGTGAAGTAAATACATTTTACATGAAACCACAAACCACAAGGAATGATTCGAAAAAAATTCATGAACAATTGTACACATAAGAACTATATACATTTTCATCCCATTTTCATTTTCACAGTTATAACCAAACAGGTAGATGTGTTCAATTTTTTGAAAATAAACAATGAACTATTATTTCACAAAGAACTAAGATGGTATTCCAATAAAAAAATTTAGGATATTTTTGTTAACAAATTATAGTTATTACAGTTTTAGTTTAAATTTATAATACTAACGCTTTTATTAATTTTGTCCACATATTTTACATTATTCTAAAGTAATATTCATGTAACAATTTTGTTAGTAAATTTTAATTATAATATTTGTTGTTCAAAATTTTCATGCATTAAATTATTTATAGTTTTGTAGTAGTTCACACTTTATATTGAGCTTATATTTTTTTTAAATAAAAAATAATGAACCATTAGTATAAATAATGTAAATTAATAGAACAAAAACTTTGAAATAGAAGGGTCCGTCAAGAAAAAAAAAATGACACGTGTAAGTTTGACAATGTTCCGTAATTCCGTATCGGATGAACAAGTCCGTACCTAACATTTACGGTAAGTTAAAATAATTTTTCTAATGATTAATTTATAAACTAAAATAAAAGTTGAATATGGAGTAATAGTGTTTGTTGTAGGCTCCATGTGAAGAAACAAAATAATGAATTTCTTCTGGCGAGGAGGGAACCCTAATAACATGTGAAGGTCACCCTCACATCACTGGCATTTATTCACTTGCAGACAAATTCATAATTAGTATGCTAATCCAATAATTACAACAATACCACAATTATTCCAATTCATCTGTCTGCATACCAACCCTTTTCAGATCCCTTCTTCTAGGTTTCTAGGTTCCAAAATTTAATGCCCTTCTTTTAATTACCGGACAAAATATTATAATTTCTAGAAATTATTAGAAAAAAAATGAAGCACCATGATTACACTGGTGGAAATTCCCTTTATCTTTCATAATTTTTAGTATAACTGTAACTACTGATGTTGCTATCCTCACTGTTTTGTTCCTTTCTTGTTTTACCACTTTTTATTTTCCTTTCGATTAGAAAACTAATTGGAATATATGATAGATATATATGCGTATAGCTCGTACTTTTATCACCCTTTTTCTTGTGTTCCCAGTCTCCCGGTCTTCTGCTCAATTTTGGCATTTGCGGACTTGTGTCTCAGGGCTCCCGATGGAGAGACGTCTCATGAGGAGCCTTGTAAGTTACTTGCTTCCTTACTTAATCTGCT